>CAXAJV010000015.1:14560580-15982980 GCA_963969225.1 Xylocopa violacea
TACGACCGGGATTCTGTAAAACAATATCACCGATGGGCTAGATGGGTTAGGTTAGGTTATATTATGTCACAGACGTATATAATGTTCCCACCGAGAAGTAGGTGCCGACCCGTCAGGAATGTTGGAAAATACTACATCCGAGATGTTAGCCTGCCTTAGGTTAGGATCTATAACGCTATAGACGTATATCATGTCCCCAACGAGACGTACGGGCCGATACGACCGGGATTCTGTAGAACAATATCACCGAGGGGCTAGATGGGTTAGGTTAGGTTATATTACGTTATAGACGCATATAATGTTCCCACCGAGAAGTAATGGCCGACCCACCAGGAATGATGGAAAATACTACATCCGAGATGTTAGCCTGCCTTAGGTTAGGACATATAACGCTATAGACGTATATAATGTCCCAAACTAGTCGTACGGGACGACAGGAACGGGCTTCTGTAAGACATTACCAGCGAGGGGCTAGATGGGTTAGGTTAGGGTATATTATGTCATAGACGTATATAATGTTCCCACCGAGAAGTAGGTGCCTACCCATCAGGAATGTTGGAAAATACTACATCCGAGGTGTTAGGTTGAATTAGGTTAGGATATCTAACGCTATAGACGTATATAATGTTCCCACCGAGAAGTAGGTGCCGACCCGTCAGGAATGTTGGAAAATACTACATCCGAGGTGTTAGGTTGCCTTAGGTTATGATATATAACGCTATAGACGTATATAATGTACCAAACTAGACGTACGGGACGACAGGAACAGGATTCTGTAAAACATTACCAGCGAGGCGCTAGATGGGTTAGGTTAGGTTATATTATGTCACAGACGTATATAATGTTCCCACCGAGAAGTAGGTGCCGACCCGTCAGGAATGTTGGAAAATACTACATCCGAGGTGTTAGGTTGCCTTAGGTTAGGATATATAACGCTATAAACATATATAATGACCCAAACTAGACAAACGGGATGACAGGAACAGGATTCTGTATAACATTACCAGCGAGGGGCTAGATGGGTAAGGTTAGGTTATATTATGTCAAAAACGTATATAATGTTCCCACCGAGAAGTAGGTGCCGACCCGTCAGGAATGTTGGAAAATACTACATCCGAGATGTTAGGTTGCCTTAGGTTATGATATATAACGCTATAGACGTATATAATGTACCAAACTCGACGTACAGTACGACAGGAACAGGATTCTGTAAAACATTACCAGCGAGGCGCTAGATGGGTTAGGTTAGGTTATATTATGTCACAGACGTATATAATGTTCCCACCGAGAAGTAGGTGCCGACCCGTCAGGAATGTTGGAAAATACTACATCCGAGGTGTTAGGCTGCCTTAGATTAAGATACATAACGCTATAGACATATATAATATCCCAAACTAGACGAACGGGATGACAGGAACAGGATTCTGTAAAACATTACCAGCGAGGGGCTAGATGGGTTAGGTTAGGTTATATTATGTCATAGACGTATATAATGTTCCCACCGAGCAGTAGGTGCCGTCCCGTCAGGAATGTTGGAAAATACTACATCCGAGGTGCTAGGTTGCCTTAGGTTGGGATATATAACGTTAGAGACGTATATAATCTCCCCACCGATACGTACGGGCCGACACGACCGGCATTCTGTAAAACACTATCACCGAGGTGCTAGATGGGTTAGGTTAAGTTATATTATGTTATAGACGTATATAATGTTCCCACCGAGAAATAGGGGCCGTCCCGCCAGGAATGTTGGAAAATACTACATCCGAGATGTTAGCCTGCCTTAGGTTAGGATCTGTAACGCTATAGACGTATATCATGTCCCCAACGAGACGTACGGGCCGATACGACCGGCATTCTGTAAAACAATATCACCGAGGGGCTAGATGGGTTAGGTTAGGTTATATTATGTCATAGACGTATATAATGTTCCCACCGAGAAGTAGGTGCCGACCCGTCAGGAATGTTGGAAAATACTACATCCGAGATGTTAGCATGCCTTAGGTTAGGATATATAACGCCATAGACGTATATAATGTCCCAAACTAGACGTACGGGATGACAGGAACAGGATTCTGTAAAACATTACCAACGAGGGGCTAGATGGGTTAGGTTAGGTTATATTATGTCACGGACGTATATAATGTTCCCACCGAGAAGTAAGTGCCGACCCGTCAGGAATGTTGGAAATTACTACATCCGATATGTTAGGTTGCCTTAGATTATGATATATAACGCTATAGACATATATAATGTACCAAACTAGACGTACGGGACGAGAGGAACAGGATTCTGTAAAACATTACCAACGAGGGGCTAGATGGGTTAGGTTAGGTTATATTATGTCACAGACGTATATAATGTTCCCACCGAGAAGTAAGTGCCGACCCGTCAGGAATGTTGGAAAATACTACATCCGAGGTGTTAGGTTGCCTTAGATTAAGATATATAACGCTATAGACATATATAATGTCCCAAACTAGACGTACGGGATGACAGGAACAGGATTCTGTAAAACATTACCAACGAGGGGCTAGATGGGTTAGGTTAGGTTATATTATGTCACAGACGTATATAATGTTCCTTCAGAGAAGTAAGTGCCGACCCGTCAGGAATGTTGGAAAATACTACATCCGCGATGTTAGCATGCCTTAGGTTAGGATATATAACGCTATAGACGTATATAATGTCCCAGACTAGACGTACGGGACGACAGGAATAGGATTCTGTAAAACATTACCAGCGAGGTGCTAGATGGGTTAGGTTAGGTTATATTACGTCATAGACGTGTATAATGTTCCCACCGAGGAGTAGGTGCCGTCCCGTCAGGAATGTTGGAAAGTACTACATCCGAGGTGTTAGATTGCCTTAGGTTGGGATATATAACGTTAGAGACGTATATAATCTCCCCACCGATACATACGGGCCGACACGACCGGCATTCTGTAAAACACTATCACCGAGGTGCTAGATGGGTTAGGTTAAGTTATATTATGTTATAGACGTATATAATGTTCCCACCGAGAAATAGGGGCCGTCCCGCCAGGAATGTTGGAAAATACTACATCCGAGATGTTAGCCTGCCTTAGGTTAGGATCTGTAGCGCTATAGACGTATATCATGTCCCCAACGAGACGTACGGGCCGATACGACCGGGATTCTGTAAAACAATATCACCGAGGGGCTAGATGGGTTAGGTTAGGTTATATTATGTCATAGACGTATATAATGTTCCCACCGAGAAGTAGGTGCCGACCCGTCAGGAATGTTGGAAAATACTACATCCGAGATGTTAGCATGCCTTAGGTTAGGATATATAACGCCATAGACGTATATAATGTCCCAAACTAGACGTACGGGATGACAGGAACAGGATTCTGTAAAACATTACCAACGAGGGGCTAGATGGGTTAGGTTAGGTTATATTATGTCACGGACGTATATAATGTTCCCACCGAGAAGTAAGTGCCGACCCGTCAGGAATGTTGGAAATTACTACATCCGAGATGTTAGGTTGCCTTAGGTTATGATATATAACGCTATAGACGTATATAATGTACGAAACTAGACGTACGGGACGACAGGAATAGGATTCTGTAAAACATTACCAGCGAGGCGCTAGATGGGTTAGGTTAGGTTATATTATGTCACAGACGTATATAATGTTCCCACCGAGAAGTAGGTGCCGACCCGTCAGGAATGTTGGAAAATACTACATCCGAGATGTTAGCATGCCTTAGGTTAGGATATATAACGCCATAGACGTATATAATGTCTCAAACTAGACGTACGGGATGACAGGAACAGGATTCTGTAAAACATTACCAACGAGGGGCTAGATGGGTTAGGTTAGGTTATATTATGTCACGGACGTATATAATGTTCCCACCGAGAAGTAAGTGCCGACCCGTCAGGAATGTTGGAAATTACTACATCCGATATGTTAGGTTGCCTTAGATTATGATATATAACGCTATAGACGTATATAATGTACCAAACTAGACGTACGGGACGAGAGGAACAGGATTCTGTAAAACATTACCAACGAGGGGCTAGATGGGTTAGGTTAGGTTATATTATGTCACAGACGTATATAATGTTCCCACCGAGAAGTAAGTGCCGACCCGTCAGGAATGTTGGAAAATACTACATCCGAGGTGTTAGGTTGCCTTAGATTAAGATATATAACGCTATAGACATATATAATGTCCCAAACTAGACGTACGGGATGACAGGAACAGGATTCTGTAAAACATTACCAACGAGGGGCTAGATGGGTTAGGTTAGGTTATATTACGTCATAGACGTGTATAATGTTCCCACCGAGGAGTAGGTGCCGTCCCGTCAGGAATGTTGGAAAGTACTACATCCGAGGTGTTAGATTGCCTTAGGTTGGGATATATAACGTTAGAGACGTATATAATCTCCCCACCGATACGTACGGGCCGACACGACCGGCATTCTGTAAAACACTATCACCGAGGTGCTAGATGGGTTAGGTTAAGTTATATTATGTTATAGACGTATATAATGTTCCCACCGAGAAGTAGGGGCCGTCCCGCCAGGAATGTTGGAAAATACTACATCCGAGATGTTAGCCTGCCTTAGGTTAGGATCTATAACGCTATAGACGTATATCATGTCCCCAACGAGACGTACGGGCCGATACGACCGGGATTCTGTAGAACAATATCACCGAGGGGCTAGATGGGTTAGGTTAGGTTATATTACGTTATAGACGTATATAATGTTCCCACCGAGAAGTAGGTGCCGACCCGTCAGGAATGTTGGAAAATACTACATCCGAGGTGTTAGGTTGAATTAGGTTAGGATATATAACGCTATAGACGTATATAATGTCCCAGACTAGACGTACGGGACGACAGGAACAGGATTCTGTAAAACATTACCAACGAGGGGCTAGATGGTTTAGGTTAGGTTATATTATGTCACAGACGTATATAATGTTCCCACCGAGAAGTAAGTGCCGACCCGTCAGGAATGTTGGAAAATACTACATCCGGGATGTTAGGTTGCCTTAGGTTGTGATATATAACGCTATAGACGTATATAATGTACCAAACTCGACGTACAGTACGACAGGAACAGGATTCTGTAAAACATTACCAGCGAGGCGCTAGATGGGTTAGGTTAGGTTATATTATGTCACAGACGTATATAATGTTCCCACCGAGAAGTAGGTGCCGACCCGTCAGGAATGTTGGAAAATACTACATCCGAGGTGTTAGGCTGCCTTAGATTAAGATACATAACGCTATAGACATATATAATATCCCAAACTAGACGAACGGGATGACAGGAACAGGATTCTGTAAAACATTACCAGCGAGGGGCTAGATGGGTTAGGTTAGGTTATATTATGTCATAGACGTATATAATGTTCCCACCGAGCAGTAGGTGCCGTCCCGTCAGGAATGTTGGAAAATACTACATCCGAGGTGTTAGGTTGCCTTAGGTTGGGATATATAACGTTAGAGGCGTATATAATCTCCCCACCGATACGTACGGGCCGACACGACCGGCATTCTGTAAAACACTATCACCGAGGTGCTAGATGGGTTAGGTTAAGTTATATTATGTTATAGACGTATATAATGTTCCCACCGAGAAATAGGGGCCGTCCCGCCAGGAATGTTGGAAAATACTACATCCGAGATGTTAGCCTGCCTTAGGTTAGGATCTGTAACGCTATAGACGTATATCATGTCCCCAACGAGACGTACGGGCCGATACGACCGGGATTCTGTAAAACAATATCACCGAGGGGCTAGATGGGTTAGGTTAGGTTATATTATGTCATAGACGTATATAATGTTCCCACCGAGAAGTAGGTGCCGACCCGTCAGGAATGTTGGAAAATACTACATCCGAGATGTTAGCATGCCTTAGGTTAGGATATATAACGCCATAGACGTATATAATGTCCCAAACTAGACGTACGGGATGACAGGAACAGGATTCTGTAAAACATTACCAACGAGGGGCTAGATGGGTTAGGTTAGGTTATATTATGTCACGGACGTATATAATGTTCCCACCGAGAAGTAAGTGCCGACCCGTCAGGAATGTTGGAAATTACTACATCCGAGATGTTAGGTTGCCTTAGGTTATGATATATAACGCTATAGACGTATATAATGTACCAAACTAGACGTACGGGACGACAGGAACAGGATTCTGTAAAACATTACCAGCGAGGCGCTAGATGGGTTAGGTTAGGTTATATTATGTCACAGACGTATATAATGTTCCCACCGAGAAGTAGGTGCCGACCCGTCAGGAATGTTGGAAAATACTACATCCGAGATGTTAGCATGCCTTAGGTTAGGATATATAACGCCATAGGCGTATATAATGTCTCAAACTAGACGTACGGGATGACAGGAACAGGATTCTGTAAAACATTACCAACGAGGGGCTAGATGGGTTAGGTTAGGTTATATTATGTCACGGACGTATATAATGTTCCCACCGAGAAGTAAGTGCCGACCCGTCAGGAATGTTGGAAATTACTACATCCGATATGTTAGGTTGCCTTAGATTATGATATATAACGCTATAGACGTATATAATGTACCAAACTAGACGTACGGGACGAGAGGAACAGGATTCTGTAAAACATTACCAACGAGGGGCTAGATGGGTTAGGTTAGGTTATATTATGTCACAGACGTATATAATGTTCCCACCGAGAAGTAAGTGCCGACCCGTCAGGAATGTTGGAAAATACTACATCCGAGGTGTTAGGTTGCCTTAGATTAAGATATATAACGCTATAGACATATATAATGTCCCAAACTAGACGTACGGGATGACAGGAACAGGATTCTGTAAAACGTTACCAACGAGGGGCTAGATGGGTTAGGTTAGGTTATATTATGTCACAGACGTATATAATGTTCCCACCGAGAAGTAGGTGCCGACCCGTCAGGAATGTTGGAAAATACTACATCCGAGATGTTAGCATGCCTTAGGTTAGGATATATAACGCCATAGACGTATATAATGTCCCAAACTAGACATACGGGATGACAGGAACAGGATTCTGTAAAACATTACCAACGAGGGGCTAGATGGGTTAGGTTAGGTTATATTATGTCACAGACGTATATAATGTTCCCTCCGAGAAGTAAGTGCCGACCCGTCAGGAATGTTGGAAAATACTACATCCGAGATGTTACCATGCCTTAGGATAGGATATATAACGCTATAGACGTATATAATGTACGAAACTAGACGTACGGGACGACAGGAACAGGATTCTGTAAAACATTACCAGCGAGGCGCTAGATGGGTTAGGTTAGGTTATATTATGTCACAGACGTATATAATGTTCCCACCGAGAAGTAGGTGCCGACCCGTCAGGAATGTTGGAAAATACTACATCCGAGATGTTAGCATGCCTTAGGTTAGGATATATAACGCCATAGCCGTATATAATGTCTCAAACTAGACGTACGGGATGACAGGAACAGGATTCTGTAAAACATTACCAACGAGGGGCTAGATGGGTTAGGTTAGGTTATATTATGTCACGGACGTATATAATGTTCCCACCGAGAAGTAAGTGCCGACCCGTCAGGAATGTTGGAAATTACTACATCCGATATGTTAGGTTGCCTTAGATTATGATATATAACGCTATAGACGTATATAATGTACCAAACTAGACGTACGGGACGAGAGGAACAGGATTCTGTAAAACATTACCAACGAGGGGCTAGATGGGTTAGGTTAGGTTATATTATGTCACAGACGTATATAATGTTCCCACCGAGAAGTAAGTGCCGACCCGTCAGGAATGTTGGAAAATACTACATCCGAGGTGTTAGGTTGCCTTAGATTAAGATATATAACGCTATAGACATACATAATGTCCCAAACTAGACGTACGGGATGACAGGAACAGGATTCTGTAAAACATTACCAACGAGGGGCTAGATGGGTTAGGTTAGGTTATATTATGTCACAGACGTATATAATGTTCCTTCCGAGAAGTAAGTGCCGACCCGTCAGGAATGTTGGAAAATACTACATCCGCGATGTTAGCATGCCTTAGGTTAGGATATATAACGCTATAGACGTATATAATGTCCCAGACTAGACGTACGGGACGACAGGAATAGGATTCTGTAAAACATTACCAGCGAGGTGCTAGATGGGTTAGGTTAGGTTATATTATGTCATAGACGTATATAATGTTCCCACCGAGCAGTAGGTGCCGTCCCGTCAGGAATGTTGGAAAATACTACATCCGAGGTGTTAGGTTGCCTTAGGTTGGAATATATAACGTTGGAGACGTATATAATCTCCCCACCGATACGTACGGGCCGACACGACCGGCATTCTGTAAAACACTATCACCGAGGTGCTAGATGGGTTAGGTTAAGTTATATTATGTTATACACGTATATAATGTTCCCACCGAGAAGTAGGGGCCGTCCCGCCAGGAATGTTGGAAAATACTACATCCGAGATGATAGCCTGCCTTAGGTTAGGATCTATTACGCTATAGACGTATATCATGTCCCCAACGAGACGTACGGGCCGATACGACCGGGATTCTGTAAAACAATATCACCGAGGGGCTAGATGGGTTATGTTAGGTTATATTATGTCATAGACGTATATAATGTTCCCACCGAGAAGTAGGTGCCGACTCGTCAGGAATGTTGGAAAATACTACATCCGAGGTGTTAGGTTGCCTTAGGTTATGATATATAACGCTATAGACGTATATAATGTACCAAACTAGACGTACGGGACGACAGGAACAGGATTCTGTAAAACATTACCAGCGAGGCGCTAGATGGGTTAGGTTAGGTTATATTATGTCACAGACGTATATAATGTTCCCACCGAGAAGTAGGTGCCGATCCGTCAGGAATGTTGGAAAATACTACATCCGAGGTGTTAGGTTGCCTTAGGTTATGATATATAACGCTATAGACGTATATAATGTACCAAACTAGACGTACGGGACGACGGGAACAGGATTCTGTAAAACATTACCAGCGAGGGGCTAGATGGGTTAGGTTAGGTTATATTATGTCAAAAACGTATATAATGTTCCCACCGAGAAGTAGGTGCCGACCCGTCAGGAATGTTGGAAAATTCTACATCCGAGATGTTAGCATGCCTTAGGTTAGGATATATAACGCCATAGACGTATATAATGTCCCAAACTAGACGTACGGGATGACAGGAACAGGATTCTGTAAAACACTATCACCGAGGTGCTAGATGGGTTAGGTTAAGTTATATTATGTTATAGACGTATATAATGTTCCCACCGAGAAGTAGGGGCCGTCCCGCCAAGAATGTTGGAAAATACTACATCCGAGATGTTAGCCTGCCTTAGGTTAGGATCTATAACGCTATAGACGTATATCATGTCCCCAACGAGACGTACGGGCCGATACGACCGGGATTCTGTAAAACAATATCACCGAGGGGCTAGATGGGTTAGGTTAGGTTATATTATGTCATAGACGTATATAATGTTCCCACCGAGAAGTAGGTGCCGACCCGTCAGGAATGTTGGAAAATACTACATCCGAGATGTTAGCATGCCTTAGGTTAGGATATATAACGCCATAGACGTATATAATGTCCCAAACTAGACGTACGGGATGACAGGAACAGGATTCTGTAAAACATTACCAACGAGGGGCTAGATGGGTTAGGTTAGGTTATATTATGTCACGGACGTATATAATGTTCCCACCGAGAAGTAAGTGCCGACCCGTCAGGAATGTTGGAAATTACTACATCCGAGATGTTAGGTTGCCTTAGGTTATGATATATAACGCTATAGACGTATATCATGTACCAAACTAGACGTACGGAACGACAGGAACAGGATTCTGTAAAACATTACCAACGAGGGGCTAGATGGGTTAGGTTAGGTTATACTATGTCACAGACGTATATAATGTTCCCACCGAGAAGTAAGTGCCGACCCGTCAGGAATGTTGGAAAATACTACATCCGAGATGTTAGCATGCCTTAGGTTAGGATATATAACGCTATAGACGTATATAATGTCCCAGACTAGACGTACGGGACGACAGGAATAGGATTCTGTAAAACATTACCAGCGAGGTGCTAGATGGGTTAGGTTAGGTTATATTAAGTCATAGACGTATATAATGTTCCCACCGAGCAGTAGGTGCCGTCCCGTCAGGAATGTTGGAAAATACTACATCCGAGGTGTTAGGTTGCCTTAGGTTGGGATATATAACGTTGGAGACGTATATAATCTCCCCACCGATACGTACGGGCCGACACGACCGGCATTCTGTAAAACACTATCACCGAGGTGCTAGATGGGTTAGGTTAAGTTATATTATGTTATAGACGTATATAATGTTAACACCGAGAAGTAGGGGCCGTCCCGCCAGGAATGTTGGAAAATACTACATCCGAGGTGTTAGGTTGCCTTAGGTTAGGATATATAACGCTATAGACGTATATAATGTCCCAACCGAGATGTACGGGACGACACGAACGGTATTCTGTAAAACACTATCACCGAGGTGCTATATGGGTTAGGTTAGGTTATATTACGTTATAGACGTATATAATGTTCCCACCGAGAAGTAATGGCCGACCCACCAGGAATGATGGAAAATACTACATCCGAGATGTTAGCCTGCCTTAGGTTAGGACATATAACGCTATAGACGTATATAATGTCCCAAACTAGTCGTACGGGACGACAGGAACGGGCTTCTGTAAGACATTATCAGCGAGGGGCTAGATAGGTTAGGTTAGGGTATATTATGTCATAGACGTATATAATGTTCCCACCGAGAAGTAGGTGCCTACCCATCAGGAATGTTGGAAAATACTACATCCGAGGTGTTAGGTTGAATTAGGTTAGGATATATAACGCTATAGACGTATATAATTGCCCAACCGAGATGTACGGGACGATACAAACGGTATTCTGTAAAAAATTACCAGTGAGGGGCCAGATGGGTTAGGTTAGGTTATATTATGTCATAGACGTATATAATGTTCCCACCGAGAAGTAGGTGCCGACCCGTCAGGAATGTTGGAAAATACTACATCCGAGGTGTTAAGTTGCCTTAGGTTATGATATGTAACGCTATAGACGTATATAATGTACCAAACTAGACGTACGGGACGACAGGAACAGGATTCTGTAAAACATTACCAGCGAGGCGCTAGATGGGTTAGGTTAGTTTATATTATGTCACAGACGTATATAATGTTCCCACCGAGAAGTAGGTGCCGACCCGTCAGGAATGTTGGAAAATACTACATCCGAGATGTTAGGTTGCCTTAGGTTAGGATATATAACGCTATAAACATATATAATGTCCCAAACTAGACAAACTGGATGACAGAAACAGGATTCTGTATAACATTACCAGCGAGGGGCTAGATGGGTTAGGTTAGGTTATATTATGTCAAAAACGTATATAATGTTCCCACCGAGAAGTAGGTGCCGACCCGTCAGGAATGTTGGAAAATACTACATCCGAGATGTTAGCATGCCTTAGGTTAGGATATATAACGCCATAGACGTATATAATGTCTCAAACTATACGTACGGGATGACAGGAACAGGATTCTGTAAAACATTACCAACGAGGGGCTAGATGGGTTAGGTTAGGTTATATTATGTCACGGACGTATATAATGTTCCCACCGAGAAGTAAGTGCCGACCCGTCAGGAATGTTGGAAAATACTACATCCGAGATGTTAGGTTGCCTTAGATTAAGATACATAACGCTATAGACGTATATAATGTCCCAGACTAGACGTACGGGACGACAGGAATAGGATTCTGTAAAACATTACCAGCGAGGTGCTAGATGGGTTAGGTTAGGTTATATTATGTCATAGACGTATATAATGTTCCCACCGAGCAGTAGGTGCCGTCCCGTCAGGAATGTTGGAAAATACTACATCCGAGGTGTTAGGTTGCCTTAGGTTGGAATATATAACGTTGGAGACGTATATAATCACCCCACCGATACGTACGGGCCGACACGACCGGCATTCTGTAAAACACTATCACCGAGGTGCTAGATGGGTTAGGTTAAGTTATATTATGTTATACACGTATATAATGTTCCCACCGAGAAGTAGGGGCCGTCCCGCCAGGAATGTTGGAAAATACTACATCCGAGATGTTAGCCTACCTTAGGTTAGGATCTATTACGCTATAGACGTATATCATGTCCCCAACGAGACGTACGGGCCGATACGACCGGGATTCTGTAAAACAATATCACCGAGGGGCTAGATGGGTTATGTTAGGTTATATTATGTCATAGACGTATATAATGTTCCCACCGAGAAGTAGGTGCCGACTCGTCAGGAATGTTGGAAAATACTACATCCGAGGTGTTAGGTTGCCTTAGGTTATGATATATAACGCTATAGACGTATATAATGTACCAAACTAGACGTACGGGACGACGGGAACAGGATTCTGTAAAACATTACCAGCGAGGGGCTAGATGGGTTAGGTTAGGTTATATTATGTCAAAAACGTATATAATGTTCCCACCGAGAAGTAGGTGCCGACCCGTCAGGAATGTTGGAAAATTCTACATCCGAGATGTTAGCATGCCTTAGGTTAGGATATATAACGCCATAGACGTATATAATGTCCCAAACTAGACGTACGGGATGACAGGAACAGGATTCTGTAAAACACTATCACCGAGGTGCTAGATGGGTTAGGTTAAGTTATATTATGTTATAGACGTATATAATGTTCCCACCGAGAAGTAGGGGCCGTCCCGCCAGGAATGTTGGAAAATACTACATCCGAGATGTTAGCCTGCCTTAGGTTAGGATCTATAACGCTATAGACGTATATCATGTCCCCAACGAGACGTACGGGCCGATACGACCGGGATTCTGTAAAACAATATCACCGAGGGGCTAGATGGGTTAGGTTAGGTTATATTATGTCATAGACGTATATAATGTTCCCACCGAGAAGTAGGTGCCGACCCGTCAGGAATGTTGGAAAATACTACATCCGAGATGTTAGCATGCCTTAGGTTAGGATATATAACGCCATAGACGTATATAATGTCCCAAACTAGACGTACGGGATGACAGGAACAGGATTCTGTAAAACATTACCAACGAGGGGCTAGATGGGTTAGGTTAGGTTATATTATGTCACGGACGTATATAATGTTCCCACCGAGAAGTAAGTGCCGACCCGTCAGGAATGTTGGAAATTACTACATCCGAGATGTTAGGTTGCCTTAGGTTATGATATATAACGCTATAGACGTATATCATGTACCAAACTAGACGTACGGGACGACAGGAACAGGATTCTGTAAAACATTACCAACGAGGGGCTAGATGGGTTAGGTTAGGTTATACTATGTCACAGACGTATATAATGTTCCCACCGAGAAGTAAGTGCCGACCCGTCAGGAACGTTGGAAAATACTACATCCGAGATGTTAGGTTGCCTTAGGTTATGATATATAACGCTATAGACGTATATAATGTACCAAACTAGACGTACGGGACGACAGGAACAGGATTCTGTAAAACATTACCAGCGAGGCGCTAGATGGGTTAGGTTAGGTTATATTATGTCACAGACGTATATAATGTTCCCACCGAGAAGTAGGTGCCGACCCGTCAGGAATGTTGGAAAATTCTACATCCGAGATGTTAGCATGCCTTAGGTTAGGATATATAACGCCATAGACGTATATAATGTCCCAAACTAGACGTACGGGATGACAGGAACAGGATTCTGTAAAACATTACCAACGAGGGGCTAGATGGGTTAGGTTAGGTTATATTATGTCACAGACGTATATAATGTTCCTTCCGAGAAGTAAGTGCCGACCCGTCAGGAATGTTGGAAAATACTACATCCGCGATGTTAGCATGCCTTAGGTTAGGATATATAACGCTATAGACGTATATAATGTCCCAGACTAGACGTACGGGACGACAGGAATAGGATTCTGTAAAACATTACCAGCGAGGTGCTAGATGGGTTAGGTTAGGTTATATTATGTCATAGACGTATATAATGTTCCCACCGAGGAGTAGGTGCCGTCCCGTCAGGAATGTTGGAAAATACTACATCCGAGGTGTTAGGTTGCCTTAGGTTGGAATATATAACGTTGGAGACGTATATAATCTCCCCACCGATACGTACGGGCCGACACGACCGGCATTCTGTAAAACACTATCACCGAGGTGCTAGATGGGTTAGGTTAAGTTATATTATGTTATACACGTATATAATGTTCCCACCGAGAAGTAGGGGCCGTCCCGCCAGGAATGTTGGAAAATACTACATCCGAGATGTTAGCCTGCCTTAGGTTAGGATCTATTACGCTATAGACGTATATCATGTCCCCAACGAGACGTACGGTCCGATACGACCGGGATTCTGTAAAACAATATCACCGAGGGGCTAGATGGGTTATGTTAGGTTATATTATGTCATAGACGTATATAATGTTCCCACCGAGAAGTAAGTGCCGACCCGTCAGGAATGTTGGAAATTACTACATCCGAGATGTTAGGTTGCCTTAGGTTATGATATATAACGCTATAGACGTATATCATGTACCAAACTAGACGTACGGGACGACAGGAACAGGATTCTGTAAAACATTACCAACGAGGGGCTAGATGGGTTAGGTTAGGTTATACTATGTCACAGACGTATATAATGTTCCCACCGAGAAGTAGGTGCCGACTCGTCAGGAATGTTGGAAAATACTACATCCGAGGTGTTAGGTTGCCTTAGGTTATGATATATAACGCTATAGACGTATATAATGTACCAAACTAGACGTACGGGACGACGGGAACAGGATTCTGTAAAACATTACCAGCGAGGGGCTAGATGGGTTAGGTTAGGTTATATTATGTCAAAAACGTATATAATGTTCCCACCGAGAAGTAGGTGCCGACCCGTCAGGAATGTTGGAAAATTCTACATCCGAGATGTTAGCATGCCTTAGGTTAGGATATATAACGCCATAGACGTATATAATGTCCCAAACTAGACGTACGGGATGACAGGAACAGGATTCTGTAAAACACTATCACCGAGGTGATAGATGGGTTAGGTTAAGTTATATTATGTTATAGACGTATATAATGTTCCCACCGAGAAGTAGGGGCCGTCCCGCCAGGAATGTTGGAAAATACTACATCCGAGATGTTAGCCTGCCTTAGGTTAGGATCTATAACGCTATAGACGTATATCATGTCCCCAACGAGACGTACGGGCCGATACGACCGGGATTCTGTAAAACAATATCACCGAGGGGCTAGATGGGTTAGGTTAGGTTATATTATGTCATAGACGTATATAATGTTCCCACCGAGAAGTAGGTGCCGACCCGTCAGGAATTTTGGAAAATACTACATCCGAGATGTTAGCATGCCTTAGGTTAGGATATATAACGCCATAGACGTATATAATGTCCCAAACTAGACGTACGGGATGACAGGAACAGGATTCTGTAAAACATTACCAACGAGGGGCTAGATGGGTTAGGTTAGGTTATATTATGTCACGGACGTATATAATGTTCCCACCGAGAAGTAAGAGCCGACCCGTCAGGAATGTTGGAAATTACTACATCCGAGATGTTAGGTTGCCTTAGGTTATGATATATAACGCTATAGACGTATATCATGTACCAAACTAGACGTACGGAACGACAGGAACAGGATTCTGTAAAACATTACCAACGAGGGGCTAGATGGGTTAGGTTAGGTTATACTATGTCACAGACGTATATAATGTTCCCACCGAGAAGTAAGTGCCGACCCGTCAGGAATGTTGGAAAATACTACATCCGAGATGTTAGCATGCCTTAGGTTAGGATATATAACGCTATAGACGTATATAATGTCCCAGACTAGACGTACGGGACGACAGGAATAGGATTCTGTAAAACATTACCAGCGAGGTGCTAGATGGGTTAGGTTAGGTTATATTATGTCACGGACGTATATAATGTTCCCACCGAGAAGTAAGAGCCGACCCGTCAGGAATGTTGGAAATTACTACATCCGAGATGTTAGCCTGCCTTAGGTTAGGATCTATAACGCTATAGACGTATATCATGTCCCCAACGAGACGTACGGGCCGATACGACCGGGATTCTGTAAAACAATATCACCGAGGGGCTAGATGGGTTAGGTTAGGTTATATTATGTCATAGACGTATATAATGTTCCCACCGAGAAGTAGGTGCCGACCCGTCAGGAATGTTGGAAAATACTACATCCGAGATGTTAGCATGCCTTAGGTTAGGATATATAACGCCATAGACGTATATAATGTCCCAAACTAGACGTACGGGATGACAGGAACAGGATTCTGTAAAACATTACCAACGAGGGGCTAGATGGGTTAGGTTAGGTTATATTATGTCACGGACGTATATAATGTTCCCACCGAGAAGTAAGAGCCGACCCGTCAGGAATGTTGGAAATTACTACATCCGAGATGTTAGGTTGCCTTAGGTTATGATATATAACGCTATAGACGTATATCATGTACCAAACTAGACGTACGGAACGACAGGAACAGGATTCTGTAAAACATTACCAACGAGGGGCTAGATGGGTTAGGTTAGGTTATACTATGTCACAGACGTATATAATGTTCCCACCGAGAAGTAAGTGCCGACCCGTCAGGAATGTTGGAAAATACTACATCCGAGATGTTAGCATGCCTTAGGTTAGGATATATAACGCTATAGACGTATATAATGTCCCAGACTAGACGTACGGGACGACAGGAATAGGATTCTGTAAAACATTACCAGCGAGGTGCTAGATGGGTTAGGTTAGGTTATATTATGTCATAGACGTATATAATGTTCCCACCGAGCAGTAGGTGCCGTCCCGTCAGGAATGTTGGAAAATACTACATCCGAGGTGTTAGGTTGCCTTAGGTTGGGATATATAACGTTGGAGACGTATATAATCTCCCCACCGATACGTACGGGCCGACACGACCGGCATTCTGTAAAACACTATCACCGAGGTGCTAGATGGGTTAGGTTAAGTTATATTATGTTATAGACGTATATAATGTTAACACCGAGAAGTATGGGCCGTCACGCCAGGAATGTTGGAAAATACTACATCCGAGGTGTTAGGTTGCCTTAGGTTAGGATATATAACGCTATAGACGTATATAATGTCCCAACCGAGATGTACGGGACGACACGAACGGTATTCTGTAAAACACTATCACCGAGGTGCTATATGGGTTAGGTTAGGTTATATTACGTTATAGACGTATATAATGTTCCCACCGAGAAGTAATGGCCGACCCACCAGGAATGATGGAAAATACTACATCCGAGATGTTAGCCTGCCTTAGGTTAGGACATATAACGCTATAGACGTATATAATGTCCCAAACTAGTCGTACGGGACGACAGGAACGGGCTTCTGTAAGACATTACCAGCGAGGGGCTAGATAGGTTAGGTTAGGGTATATTATGTCATAGACGTATATAATGTTCCCACCGAGAAGTAGGTGCCTACCCATCAGGAATGTTGGAAAATACTACATCCGAGGTGTTAGGTTGAATTAGGTTAGGATATATAACGCTATAGACGTATATAATTTCCCAACCGAGATGTACGGGACGATACAAACGGTATTCTGTAAAAAATTACCAGTGAGGGGCCAGATGGGTTAGGTTAGGTTATATTATGTCATAGACGTATATAATGTTCCCACCGAGAAGTAGGTGCCGACCCGTCAGGAATGTTGGAAAATACTACATCCGAGATGTTAGCATGCCTTAGGTTAGGATATATAACGCCATAGACGTATATAATGTCTCAAACTATACGTACGGGATGACAGGAACAGGATTCTGTAAAACATTACCAACGAGGGGCTAGATGGGTTAGGTTAGGTTATATTATGTCACGGACGTATATAATGTTCCCACCGAGAAGTAAGTGCCGACCCGTCAGGAATGTTGGAAAATACTACATCCGAGATGTTAGGTTGCCTTAGATTAAGATACATAACGCTATAGACATATATAATATCCCAAACTAGACGAACGGG
This sequence comes from Xylocopa violacea, assembly GCA_963969225.1. Lineage (NCBI taxonomy): Eukaryota > Metazoa > Arthropoda > Insecta > Hymenoptera > Apidae > Xylocopa > Xylocopa violacea. Next base: position 14,578,697 of record CAXAJV010000015.1, read on the forward strand.
ATGACAGGAACAGGATTCTGTAAAACATTACCAGCGAGGGGCTAGATGGGTTAGGTTAGGTTATATTATGTCATAGACGTATATAATGTTCCCACCGAGCAGTAGGTGCCGTCCCGTCAGGAATGTTGGAAAATACTACATCCGAGGTGTTAGGTTGCCTTAGGTTGGGATATATAACGTTAGAGACGTATATAATCTCCCCACCGATACGTACGGGCCGACACGACCGGCATTCTGTAAAACACTATCACCGAGGTGCTAGATGGGTTAGGTTAAGTTATATTATGTTATAGACGTATATAATGTTCCCACCGAGAAATAGGGGCCGTCCCGCCAGGAATGTTGGAAAATACTACATCCGAGATGTTAGCCTGCCTTAGGTTAGGATCTGTAACGCTATAGACGTATATCATGTCCCCAACGAGACGTACGGGCCGATACGACCGGGATTCTGTAAAACAATATCACCGAGGTGCTAGATGGGTTAGGTTAGGTTATATTATGTTATAGACGTATATAATGTTCCCACCGAGAAGTAGGGGCCGTCCCGCCAGGAATGTTGGAAAATACTACATCCGAGATGTTAGCCTGCCTTAGGTTAGGATATATAACGCCATAGACGTATATAATGTCCCAAACTAGACGTACGGGATGACAGGAACAGGATTCTGTAAAACATTACCAACGAGGGGCTAGATGGGTTAGGTTAGGTTATATTACGTCACAGACGTATATAATGTTCCTTCCGAGAAGTAAGTGCCGACCCGTCAGGAATGTTGGAAAATACTACATCCGCGATGTTAGCATGCCTTAGGTTAGGATATATAACGCTATAGACGTATATAATGTCCCAGACTAGACGTACGGGACGACAGGAATAGGATTCTGTAAAACATTACCAGCGAGGTGCTAGATGGGTTAGGTTAGGTTATATTATGTCATAGACGTATATAATGTTCCCACCGAGCAGTAGGTGCCGTCCCGTCAGGAATGTTGGAAAATACTACATCCGAGGTGTTAGGTTGCCTTAGGTTGGGATATATAACGTTGGAGACGTATATAATCTCCCCACCGATACGTACGGGCCGACACGACCGGCATTCTGTAAAACACTATCACCGAGGTGCTAGATGGGTTAGGTTAAGTTATATTATGTTATAGACGTATATAATGTTCCCACCGAGAAGTAGGGGCCGTCCCGCCAGGAATGTTGGAAAATACTACATCCGAGGTGTTAGGTTGCCTTAGGTTAGGATATATAACGCTATAGACGTATATAATGTCCCAACCGAGATGTACGGGACGACACGAACGGTATTCTGTAAAACACTATCACCGAGGTGCTATATGGGTTAGGTTAGGTTATATTACGTTATAGACGTATATAATGTTCCCACCGAGAAGTAATGGCCGACCCACCAGGAATGATGGAAAATACTACATCCGAGATGTTAGCCTGCCTTAGGTTAGGACATATAACGCTATAGACGTATATAATGTCCCAAACTAGTCGTACGGGACGACAGGAACGGGCTTCTGTAAGACATTACCAGCGAGGGGCTAGATAGGTTAGGTTAGGGTATATTATGTCATAGACGTATATAATGTTCCCACCGAGAAGTAGGTGCCTACCCATCAGGAATGTTGGAAAATACTACATCCGAGGTGTTAGGTTGAATTAGGTTAGGATATATAACGCTATAGACGTATATCATGTCCCCAACGAGACGTACGGGCCGATACGACCGGGATTCTGTAAAACAATATCACCGAGGGGCTAGATGGGTTATGTTAGGTTATATTATGTCATAGACGTATATAATGTTCCCACCGAGAAGTAGGTGCCGACTCGTCAGGAATGTTGGAAAATACTACATCCGAGGTGTTAGGTTGCCTTAGGTTATGATATATGACGCTATAGACGTATATAATGTACCAAACTAGACGTACGGGACGACAGGAACAGGATTCTGTAAAACATTACCAGCGAGGCGCTAGATGGGTTAGGTTAGGTTATATTATGTCACAGACGTATATAATGTTCCCACCGAGAAGTAGGTGCCGACCCGTCAGGAATGTTGGAAAATACTACATCCGAGGTGTTAGGTTGCCTTAGGTTAGGATATATAACGCTATAGACGTATATAATGTCCCAAACTAGACGTACGGGATGACAGGAACAGGATTCTGTAAAACATTACCAACGAGGGGCTAGATGGGTTAGGTTAGGTTATATTATGTCACAGACGTATATAATGTTCCCTCCGAGAAGTAGGTGCCGTCCCGTCAGGAATGTTGGAAAATACTACATCCGAGGTGTTAGGTTGCCTTAGGTTGGGATATATAACGTTAGAGACGTATATAATCTCCCCACCGATACGTACGGGCCGACACGACCGGCATTCTGTAAAACACTATCACCGAAGTGCTAGATGGGTTAGGTTAAGTTATATTATGTTATAGACGTATATAATGTTCCCACCGAGAAGTAGGGGCCGTCCCGCCAGGAATGTTGGAAAATACTACATCCGAGATGTTAGCCTGCCTTAGGTTAGGATCTATAACGCTATAGACGTATATCATGTCCCCAACGAGACGTACGGGCCGATACGACCGGGATTCTGTAAAACAATATCACCGAGGGGCTATATGGGTTAGGTTAGGTTATATTACGTTATAGACGTATATAATGTTCACACCGAGAAGTAATGGCCGACCCACCAGGAATGATGGAAAATACTACATCCGAGATGTTAGCCTGCCTTAGGTTAGAACATATAACGCTATAGACGTATATAATGTCCCAAAATAGTCGTACGGGACGACAGGAACGGGCTTCTGTAAAACATTACCAGCGAGGGGCTAGATGGGTTAGGTTAGGGTATATTATGTCATAGACGTATATAATGTTCCCACCGAGAAGTAAGTGCCTACCCATCAGGAATGTTGGAAAATACTACATCCGAGGTGTTCGGTTGAATTAGGTTAGGATATATAACGCTATAGACGTATATAATTTCCCAACCGAGATGTACGGGACGATACGAACGGTATTCTGTAAAAAATTACCAGCGAGGGGCCAGATGGGTTAGGTTAGGTTATATTATGTCATAGACGTATATAATGTTCCCACCGAGAAGTAGGTGCCGACCCGTCAGGAATGTTGGAAAATACTACATCCGAGGTATTAGGTTGCCTTAGGTTATGATATATAACGCTATAGACGTATATAATGTACCAAACTAGACGTACGGGACGACAGGAACAGGATTCTGTAAAACATTACCAGCGAGGCGCTAGATGGGTTAGGTTAGGTTATATTATGTCACAGACGTATATAATGTTCCCACCGAGAAGTAGGTGCCGACCCGTCAGGAATGTTGGAAAATACTACATCCGAGGTGTTAGGTTGCCTTAGGTTAGGATATATAACGCTATAGACGTATATAATGTACCAAACTAGACGTACGGGACGACAGGAACAGGATTCTGTAAAACATTACCAGCGAGGCGCTAGATGGGTTAGGTTAGGTTATATTATGTCACAGACGTATATAATGTTCCCACCGAGAAGTAGGTGCCGACCCGTCAGGAATGTTGGAAAATACTACATCCGAGGTGTTAGGTTGCCTTAGGTTAGGATATATAACGCTATAAACATATATAATGTCCCAAACTAGACAAACGGGATGACAGGAACAGGATTCTGTATAACATTACCAGCGAGGGGCTAGATGGGTTAGGTTAGGTTATATTATGTCAAAAACGTATATAATGTTCCCACCGAGAAGTAGGTGCCGACCCGTCAGGAATGTTGGAAAATACTACATCCGAGATGTTAGCATGCCTTAGGTTAGGATATATAACGCCATAGACGTATATAATGTCTCAAACTAGACGTACGGGATGACAGGAACAGGATTCTGTAAAACATTACCAACGAGGGGCTAGATGGGTTAGGTTAGGTTATATTATGTCACGGACGTATATAATGTTCCCACCGAGAAGTAAGTGCCGACCCGTCAGGAATGTTGGAAATTACTACATCCGATATGTTAGGTTGCCTTAGATTATGATATATAACTCTATAGACGTATATAATGTACCAAACTAGACGTACGGGACGACAGGAACAGGATTCTGTAAAACATTACCAACGAGGGGCTAGATGGGTTAGGTTAGGTTATATTATGTCACAGACGTATATAATGTTCCCACCGAGAAGTAAGTGCCGACCCGTCAGGAATGTTGGAAAATACTACATCCGAGATGTTAGGTTGCCTTAGGTTATGATATATAACGCTATAGACGTATATAATGTACCAAACTAGACGTACGGGACGACAGGAACAGGATTCTGTAAAACATTACCAGCGAGGCGCTAGATGGGTTAGGTTAGGTTATATTATGTCACAGACGTATATAATGTTCCCACCGAGAAGTAGGTGCCGACCCGTCAGGAATGTTGGAAAATACTACATCCGAGGTGTTAGGTTGCCTTAGGTTATGATATATAACGCTATAGACGTATATAATGTACCAAACTAGACGTACGGGACGACAGGAACAGGATTCTGTAAAACATTACCAACGAGGGGCTAGATGGGTTAGGTTAGGTTATATTATGTCACAGACGTATATAATGTTCCCACCGAGAAGTAAGTGCCGACCCGTCAGGAATGTTGGAAAATACTACATCCGAGGTGTTAGGTTGCCTTAGGTTGGGATATATAACGTTAGAGACGTATATAATCTCCCCACCGATACGTACCGGCCGACACGACCGGCATTCTGCAAAACAATATCACCGAGGGGCCAGATGGGTTAGGTTAGGGTATATTATGTCATAGACGTATATAATGTTCCCACCGAGAAGTAGGTGCCGACCCGTCAGGAATGTTGGAAAATACTACATCCGAGATGTTAGCATGCCTTAGGTTAGGATATATAACGCCATAGACGTATATAATGTCCCAAACTAGACGTACGGGATGACAGGAACAGGATTCTGTAAAACATTACCAACGAGGGGCTAGATGGGTTAGGATAGGTTATATTATGTCACGGACGTATATAATGTTCCCACCGAGAAGTAAGTTACCGACCCGTCAGGAATGTTGGAAATTACTACATCCGAGATGTTAGGTTGCCTTAGGTTATGATATATAACGCTATAGACGTATATAATGTACCAAACTAGACGTACGGGACGACAGGAACAGGATTCTGTAAAACATTACCAACGAGGGGCTAGATGGGTTAGGTTAGGTTATACTATGTCACAGACGTATATAATGTTCCCACCGAGAAGTAAGTGCCGACCCGTCAGGTATGTTGGAAAATACTACATCCGAGATGTTAGGTTGCCTTAGGTTAGGATATATAACGCTATAGACGTATATAATGTCCCAACCGAGATGTACGGGACGACACGAACGGTATTCTGTAAAACACTATCACCGAGGTGCTATATGGGTTAGGTTAGGTTATATTACGTTATAGACGTATATAATGTTCCCACCGAGAAGTAATGGCCGACCCACCAGGAATGATGGAAAATACTACATCCGAGGTGTTAGCCTGCCTTAGGTTAGGATCTATAACGCTATAGACGTATATCATGTCCCCAACGAGACGTACGGGCCGATACGACCGGGATTCTGTAAAACAATATCACCGAGGGGCCAGATGGGTTAGGTTAGGGTATATTATGTCATAGACGTATATAATGTTCCCACCGAGAAGTAGGTGCCGACCCGTCAGGAATGTTGGAAAATACTACATCCGAGATGTTAGCATGCCTTAGGTTAGGATATATAACGCCATAGACGTATATAATGTCCCAAACTAGACGTACGGGATGACAGGAACAGGATTCTGTAAAACATTACCAACGAGGGGCTAGATGGGTTAGGATAGGTTATATTATGTCACGGACGTATATAATGTTCCCACCGAGAAGTAAGTGCCGACCCGTCAGGAATGTTGGAAATTACTACATCCGAGATGTTAGGTTGCCTTAGGTTATGATATATAACGCTATAGACGTATATAATGTACCAAACTAGACGTACGGGACGACAGGAACAGGATTCTGTAAAACATTACCAACGAGGGGCTAGATGGGTTAGGTTAGGTTATACTATGTCACAGACGTATATAATGTTCCCACCGAGAAGTAAGTGCCGACCCGTCAGGAATGTTGGAAAATACTACATCCGAGATGTTAGGTTGCCTTAGGTTAGGATATATAACGCTATAGACGTATATAATGTCCCAACCGAGATGTACGGGACGACACGAACGGTATTCTGTAAAACACTATCACCGAGGTGCTATATGGGTTAGGTTAGGTTATATTACGTTATAGACGTATATAATGTTCCCACCGAGAAGTAATGGCCGACCTACCAGGAATGATGGAAAATACTACATCCGAGGTGTTAGCCTGCCTTAGGTTAGGACATATAACGCTATAGACGTATATAATGTTCCAAACTAGTCGTACGGGACGACAGGAACGGGCTTCTGTAAGACATTACCAGCGAGGGGCTAGATGGGTTAGGTTAGGGTATATTATGTCATAGACGTATATAATGTTCCCACCAAGAAGTAGGTGCCTACACATCAGGAATGTTGGAAAATACTACATCCGAGGTGTTAGGTTGAATTAGGTTAGGATATATAACGCTATAGACGTATATAATTTCCCAACCGAGATGTACGGGACGATACAAACGGTATTCTGTAAAACATTACCAGCGGGGGGCCAGATGGGTTAGGTTAGGTTATATTATGTCATAGACGTATATAATGTTCCCACCGAGAAGTAGGTGCCGACCCGTCAGGAATGTTGGAAAATACTACATCCGAGGTGTTAGGTTGCCTTAGGTTATGATATATAACGCTATAGACGTATATAATGTACCAAACTAGACGTACGGGACGACAGGAACAGGATTCTGTAAAACATTACCAACGAGGGGCTAGATGGGTTAGGTTAGGTTATATTATGTCACAGACGTATATAATGTTCCCACCGAGAAGTAAGTGCCGACCCGTCAGGAATGTTGGAAAATACTACATCCGAGATGTTAGGTTGCCTTAGGTTATGATATATAACGCTATAGACGTATATAATGTACCAAACTAGACGTACGGGACGACAGGAACAGGATTCTGTAAAACATTACCAGCGAGGCGCTAGATGGGTTAGGTTAGGTTATATTATGTCACAGACGTATATAATGTTCCCACCGAGAAGTAGGTGCCGACCCGTCAGGAATGTTGGAAAATACTACATCCGAGGTGTTAGGTTGCCTTAGGTTATGATATATAACGCTATAGACGTATATAATGTACCAAACTAGACGTACGGGACGACAGGAACAGGATTCTGTAAAACATTACCAACGAGGGGCTAGATGGGTTAGGTTAGGTTATATTATGTCACAGACGTATATAATGTTCCCACCGAGAAGTAAGTGCCGACCCGTCAGGAATGTTGGAAAATACTACATCCGAGGTGTTAGGTTGCCTTAGGTTGGGATATATAACGTTAGAGACGTATATAATCTCCCCACCGATACGTACCGGCCGACACGACCGGCATTCTGCAAAACAATATCACCGAGGGGCCAGATGGGTTAGGTTAGGGTATATTATGTCATAGACGTATATAATGTTCCCACCGAGAAGTAGGTGCCGACCCGTCAGGAATGTTGGAAAATACTACATCCGAGATGTTAGCATGCCTTAGGTTAGGATATATAACGCCATAGACGTATATAATGTCCCAAACTAGACGTACGGGATGACAGGAACAGGATTCTGTAAAACATTACCAACGAGGGGCTAGATGGGTTAGGATAGGTTATATTATGTCACGGACGTATATAATGTTCCCACCGAGAAGTAAGTTACCGACCCGTCAGGAATGTTGGAAATTACTACATCCGAGATGTTAGGTTGCCTTAGGTTATGATATATAACGCTATAGACGTATATAATGTACCAAACTAGACGTACGGGACGACAGGAACAGGATTCTGTAAAACATTACCAACGAGGGGCTAGATGGGTTAGGTTAGGTTATACTATGTCACAGACGTATATAATGTTCCCACCGAGAAGTAAGTGCCGACCCGTCAGGTATGTTGGAAAATACTACATCCGAGATGTTAGGTTGCCTTAGGTTAGGATATATAACGCTATAGACGTATATAATGTCCCAACCGAGATGTACGGGACGACACGAACGGTATTCTGTAAAACACTATCACCGAGGTGCTATATGGGTTAGGTTAGGTTATATTACGTTATAGACGTATATAATGTTCCCACCGAGAAGTAATGGCCGACCCACCAGGAATGATGGAAAATACTACATCCGAGGTGTTAGCCTGCCTTAGGTTAGGATCTATAACGCTATAGACGTATATCATGTCCCCAACGAGACGTACGGGCCGATACGACCGGGATTCTGTAAAACAATATCACCGAGGGGCCAGATGGGTTAGGTTAGGGTATATTATGTCATAGACGTATATAATGTTCCCACCGAGAAGTAGGTGCCGACCCGTCAGGAATGTTGGAAAATACTACATCCGAGATGTTAGCATGCCTTAGGTTAGGATATATAACGCCATAGACGTATATAATGTCCCAAACTAGACGTACGGGATGACAGGAACAGGATTCTGTAAAACATTACCAACGAGGGGCTAGATGGGTTAGGATAGGTTATATTATGTCACGGACGTATATAATGTTCCCACCGAGAAGTAAGTGCCGACCCGTCAGGAATGTTGGAAATTACTACATCCGAGATGTTAGGTTGCCTTAGGTTATGATATATAACGCTATAGACGTATATAATGTACCAAACTAGACGTACGGGACGACAGGAACAGGATTCTGTAAAACATTACCAACGAGGGGCTAGATGGGTTAGGTTAGGTTATACTATGTCACAGACGTATATAATGTTCCCACCGAGAAGTAAGTGCCGACCCGTCAGGAATGTTGGAAAATACTACATCCGAGATGTTAGGTTGCCTTAGGTTAGGATATATAACGCTATAGACGTATATAATGTCCCAACCGAGATGTACGGGACGACACGAACGGTATTCTGTAAAACACTATCACCGAGGTGCTATATGGGTTAGGTTAGGTTATATTACGTTATAGACGTATATAATGTTCCCACCGAGAAGTAATGGCCGACCCACCAGGAATGATGGAAAATACTACATCCGAGGTGTTAGCCTGCCTTAGGTTAGGACATATAACGCTATAGACGTATATAATGTTCCAAACTAGTCGTACGGGACGACAGGAACGGGCTTCTGTAAGACATTACCAGCGAGGGGCTAGATGGGTTAGGTTAGGGTATATTATGTCATAGACGTATATAATGTTCCCACCAAGAAGTAGGTGCCTACACATCAGGAATGTTGGAAAATACTACATCCGAGGTGTTAGGTTGAATTAGGTTAGGATATATAACGCTATAGACGTATATAATTTCCCAACCGAGATGTACGGGACGATACAAACGGTATTCTGTAAAACATTACCAGCGAGGGGCCAGATGGGTTAGGTTAGGTTATATTATGTCATAGACGTATATAATGTTCCCACCGAGAAGTAGGTGCCGACCCGTCAGGAATGTTGGAAAATACTACATCCGAGGTGTTAGGTTGCCTTAGGTTATGATATATAACGCTATAGACGTATATAATGTACCAAACTAGACGTACGGGACGACAGGAACAGGATTCTGTGAAACATTACCAGCGAGGCGCTAGATGGGTTAGGTTAGGTTATATTATGTCACAGACGTATATAATGTTCCCACCGAGAAGTAGGTGCCGACCCGTCAGGAATGTTGGAAAATACTACATCCGAGGTGTTAGGTTGCCTTAGGTTAGGATATATAACGCTATAAACATATATAATGTCCCAAACTAGACAAACGGGATGACAGGAACAGGATTCTGTATAACATTACCAGCGAGGGGCTAGATGGCTTAGGTTAGGTTATATTATGTCAAAAACGTATATAATGGTCCCACCGAGAAGTAGGTGCCGACCCGTCAGGAATGTTGGAAAATACTACATCCGAGATGTTAGCATGCCTTAGGTTAGGATATATAACGCCATAGACGTATATAATGTCTCAAACTAGACGTACGGGATGACAGGAACAGGATTCTGTAAAACATTACCAACGAGGGGCTAGATGGGTTAGGTTAGGTTGTATTATGTCACAGACGTATATAATGTTCCTTCCGAGAAGTAAGTCCCGACCCGTCAGGAATGTTGGAAAATACTACATCCGCGATGTTTGCATGCCTTAGGTTAGGATATATAACGTTAGAGACATATATAATATCCCAAACTAGACGAACGGGATGACAGGAACAGGATTCTGTAAAACATTACCAGCGAGGGGCTAGATGGGTTAGGTTAGGTTATATTACGTCAAAAACGTATATAATGTTCCCACCGAGAAGTAGGTGCCGACCCGTCAGGAATGTTGGAAAATACTACATCCGATATGTTAGCATGCCTTAGGTTAGGATATATAACGCCATAGACGTATATAATGTCCCAAACTAGACGTACGGGATGACCGGAACAGGATTCTGTAAAACATTACCAGCGAGGCGCTAGATGGGTTAGGTTAGGTTATATTATGTCAAAAACGTTTATAATGATCCCACCGAGAAGTAGGTGCCGACCCGTCAGGAATGTTGGAAAATACGACATCCGAGATGTTAGCATGCCTTAGGTTAGGATATATAACGCCATAGACGTATATAATGTCTCAAACTAGACGTACGGGATGACAGGAACAGGATTCTGTAAAACATTACCAACGAGGGGCTAGATGGGTTATGTTAGGTTATATTATGTCACGGACGTATATAATGTTCCCACCGAGAAGTAAGTGCCGACCCGTCAGGAATGTTGGAAATTACTACATCCGAGATGTTAGGTTGCCTTAGGTTATGATATATAACGCTATAGACGTATATAATGTACCAAACTAGACGTACGGGACGACAGGAACAGGATTCTGTAAAACATTACCAACGAGGGGCTAGATGGGTTAGGTTAGGTTATACTATGTCAAAAACGTATATAATGTTCCCACCGAGAAGTAGGTGCCGACCCGTCAGGAATGTGGGAAAATACTACATCCGAGATGTTAGCATGCCTTAGGTTAGGATATATAACGCCATAGACGCATATAATGTCCCAAACTAGACGTACGGGATGACAGGAACAGGATTCTGTAAAACATTACCAACGAGGGGCTAGATGGGTTAGGTTAGGTTATATTATGTCACAGACGTATATAATGTTCCCACCGAGAAGTAAGTGCCGACCCGTCAGGAATGTTGGAAAATACTACATCCGAGATGTTAGCATGCCTTAGGTTAGGATATATAACGCTATAGACGTATATAATGTCCCAGACTAGACGTACGGGACGACAGGAATAGGATTCTGTAAAACATTACCAGCGAGGTGCTAGATGGGTTAGGTTAGGTTATATTATGTCAAAAACGTATATAATGTTCCCACCGAGAAGTAGGTGCCGACCCGTCAGGAATGTTGGAAAATACTACATCCGAGATGTTAGCATGCCTTAGGTTAGGATATATAACGCCATAGACGTATATAATGTCCCAAACTAGACGTACGGGATGACCGGAACAGGATTCTGTAAAACATTACCAACGAGGGGCTAGATGGGTTAGGTTAGGTTATATTATGTCACAGACGTATATAATGTTCCTTCCGAGAAGTAAGTGCCGACCCGTCAGGAATGTTGGAAAATACTACATCCGAGATGTTAGCATGCCATAGGTTAGGATATATAACGCTATAGACGTATATAATGTCCCAGACTAGACGTACGGTACGACAGGAATAGGATTCTGTAAAACATTACCAGCGAGGGGCTAGATGGGTTAGGTTAGGTTATATTATGTCAAAAACGTATATAATGTTCCCACCGAGAAGTAGGTGCCGACCCGTCAGGAATGTTGGAAAATACTACATCCGAGATGTTAGCATGCCTTAGGTTAGGATATATAACGCCATAGACGTATATAATGTCCCAAACTAGACGTACGGGATGACAGGAACAGGATTCTGTAAAACATTACCAACGAGGGGCTAGATGGGTTAGGATAGGTTATATTATGTCACGGACGTATATAATGTTCCCACCGAGAAGTAAGTGCCGACCCGTCAGGAATGTTGGAAATTACTACATCCGAGATGTTAGGTTGCCTTAGGTTATGATATATAACGCTATAGACGTATATAATGTACCAAACTAGACGTACAGGACGACAGGAACAGGATTCTGTAAAACATTACCAACGAGGGGCTAGATGGGTTAGGTTAGGTTATACTATGTCACAGACGTATATAATGTTCCCACCGAGAAGTAAGTGCCGACCCGTCAGGAATGTTGGAAAATACTACATCCGAGATGTTAGGTTGCCTTAGGTTATGATATAGAACGCTATAGACGTATATAATGTACCAAACTAGACGTACGGGACGACAGGAACAGGATTCTGTAAAACATTACCAGCGAGGCGCAAGATGGGTTAGGTTAGGTTATATTATGTCACAGACGTATATAATGTTAGCACCGAGAAGTAGGTGCCGACCCGTCAGGAATGTTGGAAAATACTACATCCGAGGTGTTAGGTTGCCTTAGGTTGGGATATATAACGTTAGAGCCGTATATAATCTCCCCACCGATACGTACCGGCCGACACGACCGGCATTCTGTAAAACACTATCACCGAGGTGCTAGATGGGTTAGGTTAGGTTATATTATGTCACAGACGTATATAATGTTCCCACCGAGAAGTAGGTGCCGACCCGTCAGGAATGTTGGAAAATACTACATCCGAGGTATTAGGTTGCCTTAGGTTATGATATATAACGCTATAGACGTATCTAATGTACCAAACGAGACGTACGGGACGACAGGAACAGGATTCTGTAAAACATTACCAACGAGGGGCTAGATGGGTTAGGTTAGGTTATATTATGTCACAGACGTATATAATGTTCCCACCGAGAAGTAGGTGCCAACCCGTCAGGAATGTTGGAAAATACTACATCCGAGGTGTTAGGTTGCCTTAGGTTATGATATATAACGCTATAGACGTATATAATGTACCAAACTAGACGTACGGGACGACAGGAACAGGATTCTGTAAAACATTACCAGCGAGGCGCTAGATGGGTTAGGTTAGGTTATATTATGTCACAGACGTATATAATGTTCCCACCGAGAAGTAGGTGCCGACCCGTCAGGAATGTTGGAAAATACTACATCCGAGGTGTTAGGTTGCCTTAGGTTAGGATATATAACGCCATAGACGTATATAATGTCCCAAACTAGACGTACGGGATGACCGGAACAGGATTCTGTAAAACATTACCAACGAGGGGCTAGATGGGTTAGGTTAGGTTATATTATGTCACAGACGTATATAATGTTCCTTCCGAGAAGTAAGTGCCGACCCGTCAGGAATGTTGGAAAATACTACATCCGAGATATTAGCATGCCTTAGGTTAGGATATATAACGCTATAGACGTATATAGTGTCCCAGACTAGACGTACGGGACGACAGGAATAGGATTCTGTAAAACATTACCAGCGAGGGGCTAGATGGGTTAGGTTAGGTTATATTATGTCAAAAACGTATATAATGTTCCCACCGAGAAGTAGGTGCCGACCCGTCAGGAATGTTGGAAAATACTACATCCGAGATGTTAGCATGCCTTAGGTTAGGGTATATAACGCCATAGACGTATATAATGTCTCAAACTAGACGTACGGGACGACAGGAACAGGATTCTGTAAAACATTACCAACGAGGGGCTAGATGGGTTAGGTTAGGTTATATTATGTCACAGACGTATATAATGTTCCCACCGAGAAGTAGGTGCCGACCCGTCAGGAATGTTGGAAAATACTACATCCGAGGTGTTAGGTTGCCTTAGGTTATGATATATAACGCTATAGACGTATATAATGTACCAAACTAGACGTACGGGACGACAGGAACAGGATTCTGTAAAACATTACCAGCGAGGCGCTAGATGGGTTAGGTTAGGTTATATTATGTCACAGACGTATATAATGTTCCCACCGAGAAGTAGGTGCCGACCCGTCAGGAATGTTGGAAAATACTACATCCGAGGTGTTAGGTTGCCTTAGGTTAGGATATATAACGCTATAGACATATATAATGTCCCAAACTAGACGAACGGGATGACAGGAACAGGATTCTGTAAAACATTACCAGCGAGGGGCTAGATGGGTTAGGTTAGGTTATAATATGTCAAAAACGTATATAATGTTCCCACCGAGAAGTAAGTGCCGACCCGTCAGGAATGTTGGAAATTACTACATCCGAGATGTTATGTTGCCTTAGGTTATGATATATAACGCTATAGACGTATATAATGTACCAAACTAGACGTACGGGACGACAGGAACAGGATTCTGTAAAACATTACAAACGAGGGGCTAGATGGGTTAGGTTAGGTTATATTATGTCACAGACGTATATAATGTTCCCACCGAGAAGTAAGTGCCGACCCGTCAGGAATGTTGGAAAATACTACATCCGAGATGTTAGGTTGCCTTAGGTTATGATATATAACGCTATAGACGTATATAATGTACCAAACTAGACGTACGGGACGACAGGAACAGGATTCTGTAAAACATTACCAGCGAGGCGCTAGATGGGTTAGGTTAGGTTATATTATGTCACAGACGTATATAATGTTCCCACCGAGAAGTAGGTGCCGACCCGTCAGGAATGTTGGAAAATACTACATGCGAGGTGTTAGGTTGCCTTAGGTTATGATATATAACGCTATAGACCTATATAATGTACCAAACTAGACGTACGGGACGACAGGAACAGGATTCTGTAAAACATTACCAGCGAGGCGCTAGATGGGTTAGGTTAGGTTATATTATGTCACAGAGGTATATAATGTTCCCAACGAGAAGTAGGTGCCGACCCGTCAGGAATGTTGGAAAATACTACATCCGAGGTGTTAGGTTGCCTTAGGTTAGGATATATAACGCTATAGACATATATAATGTCCCAAACTAGACGAACGGGATGACAGGAACAGGATTCTGTAAAACATTACCAGCGAGGGGCTAGATGGGTTAGGTTAGGTTATATTACGTCAAAAACGTATATAATGTTCCCACCGAGAAGTAAGTGCCGACCCGTCAGGAATGTTGGAAATTACTACCTCCGAGATGTTAGGTTGCCTTAGGTTATGATATATAACGCTATAGACGTATATAATGTACCAAACTAGACGTACGCGACGACAGGAACAGGATTCTGTAAAACATTACCAACGAGGGGCTAGATGGATTAGGTTAGGTTATATTATGTCTCAGAGGTATATAATGTTCCCACCGAGAAGTAGGTGCCGACCCGTCAGGAATGTTGGAAAATACTACATCCGAGGTGTTAGGTTGCCTTAGGTTAGGATATATAACGCTATAGACATATATAATGTCCCAAACTAGACGAACGGGATGACAGGAACAGGATTCTGTAAAACATTACCAGCGAGGGGCTAGATGGGTTAGGTTAGGTTATATTACGTCAAAAACGTATATAATGTTCCCACCGAGAAGTAAGTGCCGACCCGTCAGGAATGTTGGAAATTACTACATCCGAGATGTTAGGTTGCCTTAGGTTATGATATATAACGCTATAGACGTATATAATGTACCAAACTAGACGTACGCGACGACAGGAACAGGATTCTGTAAAACATTACCAACGAGGGGCTAGATGGGTTAGGTTAGGTTATATTATGTCACAGAAGTATATAATGTTCCCACCGAGAAGTAGGTGCCGACCCGTCAGGAATGTTGGAAAATGCTACATCCGAGATGTTAGGTTGCCTTAGGTTAGGATATATAACGCTATAGACATATATAATGTCCCAAACTAGACGAACGGGATGACAGGAACAGGATTCTGTAAAACATTACCAGCGAGGGGCTAGATGGGTTAGGTTAGGTTATATTATGTCAAAAACGTATATAATGTTCCCACCGAGAAGTAGGTGCCGACCCGTCAGGAATGTTGGAAAATACTACATCCGAGATGTTAGCATGCCTTAGGTTAGGGTATATAACGCCATAGACGTATATAATGTCTCAAACTAGACGTACGGGATGACAGGAACAGGATTCTGTAAAACATTACCAACGAGGGGCTAGATGGGTTAGGTTAGGTTATATTATGTCACGGACGTATATAATGTTCCCACCGAGAAGTAAGTGCCGACCCGTCAAGAATGTTGTAAATTACTACATCCGAGATGTTAGGTTGCCTTAGATTATGATATATAACGCTATAGACGTATATAATGTACCAAACTAGACGTACGGGACGACAGGAACAGGATTCTGTAAAACATTACCAACGAGGGGCTAGATGGGTTTCGTTAGGTTATATTATGTCACAGACGTATATAATGTTCCCACCGAGAAGTAAGTGCCGACCCGTCAGGAATGTTGGAAAATACTACATCCGAGATGTTAGGTTGCCTTAGGTTATGATATATAACGCTATAGACGTATATAATGTACCAAACTAGACGTACGGGACGACAGGAACAGGATTCTGTAAAACATTACCAACGAGGGGCTAGATGGGTTAGGTTAGGTTATATTATGTCACAGACGTATATAATGTTCCCACCGAGAAGTAAGTGCCGACCCGTCAGGAATGTTGGAAAATACTACATCCGAGGTGTTAGGTTGCCTTAGGTTGGGATATATAACGTTAGAGCCGTATATAATCTCCCCACCGATACGTACCGGCCGACACGACCGGCATTCTGTAAAACACTATCACCGAGGTGCTAGATGGGTTAGGTTAGGTTATATTATGTCACAGACGTATATAATGTTCCCACCGAGAAGTAGGTGCCGACCCGTCAGGAATGTTGGAAAATACTACATCCGAGGTATTAGGTTGCCTTAGGTTATGATATATAACGCTATAGACGTATATAATGTACCAAACGAGACGTACGGGACGACAGGAACAGGATTCTGTAAAACATTACCAACGAGGGGCTAGATGGGTTAGGTTAGGTTATATTATGTCACAGACGTATATAATGTTCCCACCGAGAAGTAGGTGCCGACCCGTCAGGAATGTTGGAAAATACTACATCCGAGGTGTTAGGTTGCCTTAGGTTATGATATATAACGCTATAGACGTATATAATGTACCAAACTAGACGTACGGGACGACAGGAACAGGATTCTGTAAAACATTACCAGCGAGGCGCTAGATGGGTTAGGTTAGGTTATATTATGTCACAGACGTATATAATGTTCCCACCGAGAAGTAGGTGCCGACCCGTCAGGAATGTTGGAAAATACTACATCCGAGGTGTTAGGTTGCCTTAGGTTAGGATATATAACGCTATAGACATATATAATGTCCCAAACTAGACGAACGGGATGACAGGAACAGGATTCTGTAAAACATTACCAGCGAGGGGCTAGATGGGTTAGGTTAGGTTATAATATGTCAAAAACGTATATAATGTTCCCACCGAGAAGTAAGTGCCGACCCGTCAGGAATGTTGGAAATTACTACATCCGAGATGTTAGGTTGCCTTAGGTTATGATATATAACGCTATAGACGTATATAATGTACCAAACTAGACGTACGGGACGACAGGAACAGGATTCTGTAAAACATTACAAACGAGGGGCTAGATGGGTTAGGTTAGGTTATATTATGTCACAGACGTATATAATGTTCCCACCGAGAAGTAAGTGCCGAACCGTCAGGAGTGTTGGAAAATACTACATCCGAGATGTTAGGTTGCCTTAGGTTATGATATATAACGCTATAGACGTATATAATGTACCAAACTAGACGTACGGGACGACAGGAACAGGATTCTGTAAAACATTACCAGCGAGGCGCTAGATGGGTTAGGTTAGGTTATATTATGTCACAGACGTATATAATGTTCCCACCGAGAAGTAGGTGCCGACCCGTCAGGAATGTTGGAAAATACTACATGCGAGGTGTTAGGTTGCCTTAGGTTATGATATATAACGCTATAGACCTATATAATGTACCAAACTAGACGTACGGGACGACAGGAACAGGATTCTGTAAAACATTACCAGCGAGGCGCTAGATGGGTTAGGTTAGGTTATATTATGTCACAGAGGTATATAATGTTCCCACCGAGAAGTAGGTGCCGACCCGTCAGGAATGTTGGAAAATACTACATCCGAGGTGTTAGGTTGCCTTAGGTTAGGATATATAACGCTATAGACATATATAATGTCCCAAACTAGACGAACGGGATGACAGGAACAGGATTCTGTAAAACATTACCAGCGAGGGGCTAGATGGGTTAGGTTAGGTTATATTACGTCAAAAACGTATATAATGTTCCCACCGAGAAGTAAGTGCCGACCCGTCAGGAATGTTGGAAATTACTACATCCGAGATGTTAGGTTGCCTTAGGTTATGATATATAACGCTATAGACGTATATAATGTACCAAACTAGACGTACGCGACGACAGGAACAGGATTCTGTAAAACATTACCAACGAGGGGCTAGATGGGTTAGGTTAGGTTATATTATGTCACAGAAGTATATAATGTTCCCACCGAGAAGTAGGTGCCGACCCGTCAGGAATGTTGGAAAATGCTACATCCGAGATGTTAGGTTGCCTTAGATTATGATATATAACGCTATAGACGTATATAATGTACCAAACTAGACGTACGGGACGACAGGAACAGGATTCTGTAAAACATTACCAACGAGGGGCTAGATGGGTTTCGTTAGGTTATATTATGTCACAGACGTATATAATGTTCCCACCGAGAAGTAAGTGCCGACCCGTCAGGAGTGTTGGAAAATACTACATCCGAGATGTTAGGTTGCCTTAGGTTATGATATATAACGCTATAGACGTATATAATGTACCAAACTAGACGTACGGGACGACAGGAACAGGATTCTGTAAAACATTACCAGCGAGGCGCTAGATGGGTTAGGTTAGGTTATATTATGTCACAGACGTATATAATGTTCCCACCGAGAAGTAGGTGCCGACCCGTCAGGAATGTTGGAAAATACTACATGCGAGGTGTTAGGTTGCCTTAGGTTATGATATATAACGCTATAGACCTATATAATGTACCAAACTAGACGTACGGGACGACAGGAACAGGATTCTGTAAAACATTACCAGCGAGGCGCTAGATGGGTTAGGTTAGGTTATATTATGTCACAGAGGTATATAATGTTCCCACCGAGAAGTAGGTGCCGACCCGTCAGGAATGTTGGAAAATACTACATCCGAGGTGTTAGGTTGCCTTAGGTTAGGATATATAACGCTATAGACATATATAATGTCCCAAACTAGACGAACGGGATGACAGGAACAGGATTCTGTAAAACATTACCAGCGAGGGGCTAGATGGGTTAGGTTAGGTTATATTACGTCAAAAACGTATATAATGTTCCCACCGAGAAGTAAGTGCCGACCCGTCAGGAATGTTGGAAATTACTACATCCGAGATGTTAGGTTGCCTTAGGTTATGATATATAACGCTATAGACGTATATAATGTACCAAACTAGACGTACGCGACGACAGGAACAGGATTCTGTAAAACATTACCAACGAGGGGCTAGATGGGTTAGGTTAGGTTATATTATGTCACAGAAGTATATAATGTTCCCACCGAGAAGTAGGTGCCGACCCGTCAGGAATGTTGGAAAATGCTACATCCGAGATGTTAGGTTGCCTTAGGTTAGGATATATAACGCTATAGACATATATAATGTCCCAAACTAGACGAACGGGATGACAGGAACAGGATTCTGTAAAACATTACCAGCGAGGGGCTAGATGGGTTAGGTTAGGTTATATTATGTCAAAAACGTATATAATGTTCCCACCGAGAAGTAGGTGCCGACCCGTCAGGAATGTTGGAAAATACTACATCCGAGATGTTAGCATGCCTTAGGTTAGGGTATATAACGCCATAGACGTATATAATGTCTCAAACTAGACGTACGGGATGACAGGAACAGGATTCTGTAAAACATTACCAACGAGGGGCTAGATGGGTTAGGTTAGGTTATATTATGTCACGGACGTATATAATGTTCCCACCGAGAAGTAAGTGCCGACCCGTCAGGAATGTTGGAAAATACTACATCCGAGGTGTTAGGTTGCCTTAGGTTGGGATATATAACGTTAGAGCCGTATATAATCTCCCAACCGATACGTACCGGCCGACACGACCGGCATTCTGTAAAACACTATCACCGAGGTGCTAGATGGGTTAGGTTAGGTTATATTATGTCACAGACGTATATAATGTTCCCACCGAGAAGTAGGTGCCGACCCGTCAGGAATGTTGGAAAATACTACATCCGAGGTATTAGGTTGCCTTAGGTTATGATATATAACGCTATAGACGTATATAATGTACCAAACGAGACGTACGGGACGACAGGAACAGGATTCTGTAAAACATTACCAACGAGGGGCTGGATGGGTTAGGTTAGGTTATATTATGTCACAGACGTATATAATGTTCCCACCGAGAAGTAGGTGCCGACCCGTCAGGAATGTTGGAAAATACTACATCCGAGGTGTTAGGTTGCCTTAGGTTATGATATATAACGCTATAGACGTATATAATGTACCAAACTAGACGTACGGGACGACAGGAACAGGATTCTGTAAAACATTACCAGCGAGGCGCTAGATGGGTTAGGTTAGGTTATATTATGTCACAGACGTATATAATGTTCCCACCGAGAAGTAGGTGCCGACCCGTCAGGAATGTTGGAAAATACTACATCCGAGGTGTTAGGTTGCCTTAGGTTAGGATATATAACGCTATAGACATATATAATGTCCCAAACTAGACGAACGGGATGACAGGAACAGGATTCTGTAAAACATTACCAGCGAGGGGCTAGATGGGTTAGGTTAGGTTATAATATGTCAAAAACGTATATAATGTTCCCACCGAGAAGTAAGTGCCGACCCGTCAGGAATGTTGGAAATTACTACATCCGAGATGTTAGGTTGCCTTAGGTTATGATATATAACGCTATAGACGTATATAATGTACCAAACTAGACGTACGGGACGACAGGAACAGGATTCTGTAAAACATTACAAACGAGGGGCTAGATGGGTTAGGTTAGGTTATATTATGTCACAGACGTATATAATGTTCCCACCGAGAAGTAAGTGCCGACCCGTCAGGAATGTTGGAAAATACTACATCCGAGATGTTAGGTTGCCTTAGGTTATGATATATAACGCTATAGACGTATATAATGTACCAAACTAGACGTACGGGACGACAGGAACAGGATTCTGTAAAACATTACCAGCGAGGCGCTAGATGGGTTAGGTTAGGTTATATTATGTCACAGACGTATATAATGTTCCCACCGAGAAGTAGGTGCCGACCCGTCAGGAATGTTGGAAAATACTACATGCGAGGTGTTAGGTTGCCTTAGGTTATGATATATAACGCTATAGACCTATATAATGTACCAAACTAGACGTACGGGACGACAGGAACAGGATTCTGTAAAACATTACCAGCGAGGCGCTAGATGGGTTAGGTTAGGTTATATTATGTCACAGAGGTATATAATGTTCCCACCGAGAAGTAGGTGCCGACCCGTCAGGAATGTTGGAAAATACTACATCCGAGGTGTTAGGTTGCCTTAGGTTAGGATATATAACGCTATAGACATATATAATGTCCCAAACTAGACGAACGGGATGACAGGAACAGGATTCTGTAAAACATTACCAGCGAGGGGCTAGATGGGTTAGGTTAGGTTATATTACGTCAAAAACGTATATAATGTTCCCACCGAGAAGTAAGTGCCGACCCGTCAGGAATGTTGGAAATTACTACATCCGAGATGTTAGGTTGCCTTAGGTTATGATATATAACGCTATAGACGTATATAATGTACCAAACTAGACGTACGCGACGACAGGAACAGGATTCTGTAAAACATTACCAACGAGGGGCTAGATGGGTTAGGTTAGGTTATATTATGTCACAGAAGTATATAATGTTCCCACCGAGAAGTAGGTGCCGACCCGTCAGGAATGTTGGAAAATGCTACATCCGAGATGTTAGGTTGCCTTAGGTTAGGATATATAACGCTATAGACATATATAATGTCCCAAACTAGACGAACGGGATGACAGGAACAGGATTCTGTAAAACATTACCAGCGAGGGGCTAGATGGGTTAGGTTAGGTTATATTATGTCAAAAACGTATATAATGTTCCCACCGAGAAGTAGGTGCCGACCCGTCAGGAATGTTGGAAAATACTACATCCGAGATGTTAGCATGCCTTAGGTTAGGGTATATAACGCCATAGACGTATATAATGTCTCAAACTAGACGTACGGGATGACAGGAACAGGATTCTGTAAAACATTACCAACGAGGGGCTAGATGGGTTAGGTTAGGTTATATTATGTCACGGACGTATATAATGTTCCCACCGAGAAGTAAGTGCCGACCCGTCACGAATGTTGTAAATTACTACATCCGAGATGTTAGGTTGCCTTAGATTATGATATATAACGCTATAGACGTATATAATGTACCAAACTAGACGTACGGGACGACAGGAACACGATTCTGTAAAACATTACCAACGAGGGGCTAGATGGGTTTCGTTAGGTTATATTATGTCACAGACGTATATAATGTTCCCACCGAGAAGTAAGTGCCGACCCGTCAGGAATGTTGGAAAATACTACATCCGAGATGTTAGGTTGCCTTAGGTTATGATATAGAACGCTATAGACGTATATAATGTACCAAACTAGACGTACGGGACGACAGGAACAGGATTCTGTAAAACATTACCAACGAGGGGCTAGATGGGTTAGGTTAGGTTATACTATGTCAAAAACGTATATAATGTTCCCACCGAGAAGTAGGTGCCGACCCGTCAGGAATGTGGGAAAATACTACATCCGAGATGTTAGCATGCCTTAGGTTAGGATATATAACGCCATAGACGCATATAATGTCCCAAACTAGACGTACGGGATGACAGGAACAGGACTCTGTAAAACATTACCAACGAGGGGCTAGATGGGTTAGGTTAGGTTATATTATGTCACAGACGTATATAATGTTCCCACCGAGAAGTAAGTGCCGACCCGTCAGGAATGTTGGAAAATACTACATCCGAGATGTTAGCATGCCTTAGGTTAGGATATATAACGCTATAGACGTATATAATGTCCCCAACGAGACGTACGGGCCGATACGACCGGGATTCTGTAAAACAATATCACCGAGGGGCTAGATGGGTTAGGTTAGGTTATATTATGTCATAGACGTATATAATGTTCTCACCGAGAAGTAGGTGCCGACCCGTCAGGAATGTTGGAAAATACTACATCCGAGGTGTTAGGTTGCCTTAGGTTATGATATAGAACGCTACAGACGTATATAATGTACCAAACTAGACGTACGGGACGACAGGAACAGGATTCTGTAAAACATTACCAACGAGGGGCTAGATGGGTTAGGTTAGGTTATATTATGTCACAGACGTATATAATGTTCCCACCGAGAAGTAATTGCCGACCCGTCAGGAATGTTGGAAAATACTACATCCGAGATGTTAGGTTGCCATAGGTTATGATATATAACGCTATAGACATATATAATGTCCCAAGCTAGACGAACGGGATGACAGGAACAGGATTCTGTAAAACATTACCAACGAGGGGCTAGATGGGTTATGTTAGGTTATATTATGTCACGGACGTATATAATGTTCCCACCGAGAAGTAAGTGCCGACCCGTCAGGAATGTTGGAAATTACTACATCCGAGATGTTAGGTTGCCTTAGGTTATGATATATAACGCTATAGACGTATATAATGTACCAAACTAGACGTACGGGACGACAGGAACAGGATTCTGTAAAACATTACCAGCGAGGTGCTAGATGGGTTAGGTTAGGTAATATTATGTCATAGACGTATATAATGTTCCCACCGAGCAGTAGGTGCCGTCCCGACAGGAATGTTGGAAAATACTACATCCGAGGTGTTAGGTTGCCTTAGGTTGGGATATATAACGTTAGAGACATATATAATCTCCCCACCGATACGTACGGGCCGACACGACCGGCATTCTGTAAAACACTATCACGAAGGTGCTAGATGGGTTAGGTTAAGTTATATTATGTTATAGACGTATATAATGTTCCCACCGAGAAGTAGGGGCCGTCCCGCCAGGAATGTTGGAAAATACTACATCCGAGATGTTAGCCTGCCTTAGGTTAGGATCTAGAACGCTATAGACGTATATCATGTCCCCAACGAGACGTACGGGCCGATACGACCGGGATTCTGTAAAACAATATCACCGAGGGGCTAGATGGGTTAGGTTAGGTTATATTATGTCATAGACGTATATAATGTTCCCACCGAGAAGTAGGTGCCGACCCGTCAGGAATGTTGGAAAATACTACATCCGAGGTGTTAGGTTGCCTTAGGTTATGATATAGAACGCTACAGACGTATATAATGTACCAAACTAGACGTACGGGACGACAGGAACAGGATTCTGTAAAACATTACCAACGAGGGGCTAGATGGGTTAGGTTAGGTTATATTATGTCACAGACGTATATAATGTTCCCACCGAGAAGTAATTGCCGACCCGTCAGGAATGTTGGAAAATACTACATCCGAGATGTTAGGTTGCCATAGGTTATGATATATAACGCTATAGACGTATATAATGTCCCAAACTAGACGTACGGGATGACAGGAACAGGATTCTGTAAAACATTACCAACGAGGTGCTAGATGGGTTAGGTTAAGTTATATTATGTTATACACGTATATAATGTTCCCACCGAGAAGTAGGGGCCGTCCCGCCAGGAATGTTGGAAAATACTACATCCGAGATGTTAGCCTGCCTTAGGTTAGGATCTATTACGCTATAGACGTATATCATGTCCCCAACGAGACGTACGGGCCGATACGACCGGGATTCTGTAAAACAATATCACCGAGGGGCTAGATGGGTTATGTTAGGTTATATTATGTCATAGACGTATATAATGTTCCCACCGAGAAGTAGGTGCCGACTCGTCAGGAATGTTGGAAAATACTACATCCGAGGTGTTAGCCTGCCTTAGGTTAGGATCTATAACGCTATAGACGTATATCATGTCCCCAACGAGACGTACGGGCCGATACGACCGGGATTCTGTAAAACAATATCACCGAGGGGCTATATGGGTTAGGTTAGGTTATATTACGTTATCGACGTATATAATGTTCCCACCGAGAAGTAATGGCCGACCCACCAGGAATGAAGGAAAATACTACATCCGAGATGTTAGCCTGCCTTAGGTTAGAACATATAACGCTATAGACGTATATAATGTCCCAAAATAGTCGTACGGGACGACAGGAACGGGCTTCTGTAAAACATTACCAGTGAGGGGCTAGATGGGTTAGGTTAGGGTATATTATGTCATAGACGTATATAATGTTCCCACCGAGAAGTAGGTGCCTACCCATCAGGAATGTTGGAAAATACTACATCCGAGGTGTTAGGTTGAATTAGGTTAGGATATATAACGCTATAGACGTATATAATTTCCCAACCGAGATGTACGGGACGATACGAACGGTATTCTGTAAAAAATTACCAGCGAGGGGCCAGATGGGTTAGGTTAGGTTATATTATGTCATAGACGTATATAATGTTCCCACCGAGAAGTAGGTGCCGACCCGTCAGGAATGTTGGAAAATACTACATCCGAGGTATTAGGTTGCCTTAGGTTATGATATATAATGCTATAGACGTATATAATGTACCAAACTAGACGTACGGGACGACAGGAACAGGATTCTGTAAAACATTACCAGCGAGGCGCTAGATGGGTTAGGTTAGGTTATATTATGTCACAGACGTATATAATGTTCCCACCGAGAAGTAGGTGCCGA
This sequence comes from Xylocopa violacea, assembly GCA_963969225.1. Lineage (NCBI taxonomy): Eukaryota > Metazoa > Arthropoda > Insecta > Hymenoptera > Apidae > Xylocopa > Xylocopa violacea. The sequence continues at coordinate 14,604,851 of CAXAJV010000015.1, forward strand.
CCCGTCAGGAATGTTGGAAAATACTACATCCGAGGTGTTAGGTTGCCTTAGGTTAGGATATATAACGCTATAGACATATATAATGTCCCAAGCTAGACGAACGGGATGACAGGAACAGGATTCTGTAAAACATTACCAGCGAGGGGCTAGATGGGTTAGGTTAGGTTATATTATGTCAAAAACGTATATAATGTTCCCACCGAGAAGTAGGTGCCGACCCGTCAGGAATGTGGGAAAATACTACATCCGAGATGTTAGCATGCCTTAGGTTAGGATATATAACGCCATAGACGCATATAATGTCCCAAACTAGACGTACGGGATGACAGGAACAGGATTCTGTAAAACATTACCAACGAGGGGCTAGATGGGTTAGGTTAGGTTATATTATGTCACAGACGTATATAATGTTCCCACCGAGAAGTAAGTGCCGACCCGTCAGGAATGTTGGAAAATACTACATCCGAGATGTTAGCATGCCTTAGGTTAGGATATATAACGCTATAGACGTATATAATGTCCCAGACTAGACGTACGGGACGACAGGAATAGGATTCTGTAAAACATTACCAGCGAGGTGCTAGGTGGGTTAGGTTAGGTAATATTATGTCATAGACGTATATAATGTTCCCACCGAGCAGTAGGTGCCGTCCCGACAGGAATGTTGGAAAATACTACATCCGAGGTGTTAGGTTGCCTTAGGTTGGGATATATAACGTTAGAGACATATATAATCTCCCCACCGATACGTACGGGCCGACACGACCGGCATTCTGTAAAACACTATCACCAAGGTGCTAGATGGGTTAGGTTAAGTTATATTATGTTATAGACGTATATAATGTTCCCACCGAGAAGTAGGGGCCGTCCCGCCAGGAATGTTGGAAAATACTACATCCGAGATGTTAGCCTGCCTTAGGTTAGGATCTAGAACGCTATAGACGTATATCATGTCCCCAACGAGACGTACGGGCCGATACGACCGGGATTCTGTAAAACAATATCACCGAGGGGCTAGATGGGTTAGGTTAGGTTATATTATGTCATAGACGTATATAATGTTCCCACCGAGAAGTAGGTGCCGACCCGTCAGGAATGTTGGAAAATACTACATCCGAGGTGTTAGGTTGCCTTAGGTTATGATATAGAACGCTACAGACGTATATAATGTACCAAACTAGACGTACGGGACGACAGGAACAGGATTCTGTAAAACATTACCAACGAGGGGCTAGATGGGTTAGGTTAGGTTATATTATGTCACAGACGTATATAATGTTCCCACCGAGAAGTAATTGCCGACCCGTCAGGAATGTTGGAAAATACTACATCCGAGATGTTAGGTTGCCATAGGTTATGATATATAACGCTATAGACATATATAATGTCCCAAGCTAGACGAACGGGATGACAGGAACAGGATTCTGTAAAACATTACCAGCGAGGGGCTAGATGGGTTAGGTTAGGTTATATTATGTCAAAAACGTTTATAATGTTCCCACCGAGAAGTAAGTGCCGACCCGTCAGGAATGTTGGAAAATACTACATCCGAGATGTTAGCATGCCTTAGGTTAGGATATATAACGCTATAGACGTATATAATGTCCCAGAATAGACGTACGGGACGACAGGAATAGGATTCTGTAAAACATTACCAGCGAGGGGCTAGATGGGTTAGGTTAGGTTATATTATGTCAAAAACGTATATAATGTTCCCACCGAGAAGTAGGTGCCGACCCGTCAGGAATGTTGGAAAATACTACATCCGAGATGTTAGCATGCCTTAGGTTAGGATATATAACGCCATAGACGTATATAATGTCCCAAACTAGACGTACGGGATGACCGGAACAGGATTCTGTAAAACATTACCAACGAGGGGCTAGATGGGTTAGGTTAGGTTATATTATGTCACAGACGTATATAATGTTCCTTCCGAGAAGTAAGTGCCGACCCGTCAGGAATGTTGGAAAATACTACATCCGAGATGTTAGCCTGCCTTAGGTTAGAACATATAACGCTATAGACGTATATAATGTCCCAAAATAGTCGTACGGGACGACAGGAACGGGCTTCTGTAAAACATTACCAGCGAGGGGCTAGATGGGTTAGGTTAGGGTATATTATGTCATAGACGTATATAATGTTCCCACCGAGAAGTAGGTGCCTACCCATCAGGAATGTTGGAAAATACTACATCCGAGGTGTTAGGTTGAATTAGGTTAGGATATATAACGCTATAGACGTATATAATTTCCAAACCGAGATGTACGGGACGATACGAACGGTATTCTGTAAAAAATTACCAGCGAGGGGCCAGATGGGTTAGGTTAGGTTATATTATGTCATAGACGTATATAATGTTCCCACCGAGAAGTAGGTGCCGACCCGTCAGGAATGTTGGAAAATACTACATCCGAGATGTTAGCATGCCTTAGGTTAGGATATATAACGCCATAGACGTATATAATGTCTCAAACTAGACGTACGGGATGACAGGAACAGGATTCTGTAAAACATTACCAACGAGGGGCTAGATGGGTTAGGTTAGGTTATACTATGTCAAAAACGTATATAATGTTCCCACCGAGAAGTAGGTGCCGACCCGTCAGGAATGTGGGAAAATACTACATCCGAGATGTTAGCATGCCTTAGGTTAGGATATATAACGCCATAGACGCATATAATGTCCCAAACTAGACGTACGGGATGACAGGAACAGGATTCTGTAAAACATTACCAACGAGGGGCTAGATGGGTTAGGTTAGGTTATATTATGTCACAGACGTATATAATGTTCCCACCGAGAAGTAAGTGCCGACCCGTCAGGAATGTTGGAAAATACTACATCCGAGATGTTAGCATGCCTTAGGTTAGGATATATAACGCTATAGACGTATATAATGTCCCAGACTAGACGTACGGGACGACAGGAATAGGATTCTGTAAAACATTACCAGCGAGGTGCTAGATGGGTTAGGTTAGGTAATATTATGTCATAGACGTATATAATGTTCCCACCGAGCAGTAGGGGCCGTCTCGCCAGGAATGTTGGAAAATACTACATCCGAGATGTTAGCCTGCCTTAGGTTAGGATCTAGAACGCTATAGACGTATATCATGTCCCCAACGAGACGTACGGGCCGATACGACCGGGATTCTGTAAAACAATATCACCGAGGGGCTAGATGGGTTAGGTTAGGTTATATTATGTCATAGACGTATATAATGTTCTCACCGAGAAGTAGGTGCCGACCCGTCAGGAATGTTGGAAAATACTACATCCGAGGTGTTAGGTTGCCTTAGGTTATGATATAGAACGCTACAGACGTATATAATGTACCAAACTAGACGTACGGGACGACAGGAACAGGATTCTGTAAAACATTACCAACGAGGGGCTAGATGGGTTAGGTTAGGTTATATTATGTCACAGACGTATATAATGTTCCCACCGAGAAGTAATTGCAGACCCGTCAGGAATGTTGGAAAATACTACATCCGAGATGTTAGGTTGCCATAGGTTATGATATATAACGCTATAGACATATATAATGTCCCAAGCTAGACGAACGGGATGACAGGAACAGGATTCTGTAAAACATTACCAGCGAGGGGCTAGATGGTTTAGGTTAGGTTATATTATGTCAAAAACGTTTATAATGATCCCACCGAGAAGTAGGTGCCGACCCGTCAGGAATGTTGGAAAATACGACATCCGAGATGTTAGCATGCCTTAGGTTAGGATATATAACGCCATAGACGTATATAATGTCTCAAACTAGACGTACGGGATGACAGGAACAGGATTCTGTAAAACATTACCAACGAGGGGCTAGATGGGTTATGTTAGGTTATATTATGTCACGGACGTATATAATGTTCCCACCGAGAAGTAAGTGCCGACCCGTCAGGAATGTTGGAAATTACTACATCCGAGATGTTAGGTTGCCTTAGGTTATGATATATAACGCTATAGACGTATATAATGTACCAAACTAGACGTACGGGACGACAGGAACAGGATTCTGTAAAACATTACCAGCGAGGTGCTAGATGGGTTAGGTTAGGTAATATTATGTCATAGACGTATATAATGTTCCCACCGAGCAGTAGGTGCCGTCCCGACAGGAATGTTGGAAAATACTACATCCGAGGTGTTAGGTTGCCTTAGGTTGGGATATATAACGTTAGAGACATATATAATCTCCCCACCGATACGTACGGGCCGACACGACCGGCATTCTGTAAAACACTATCACGAAGGTGCTAGATGGGTTAGGTTAAGTTATATTATGTTATAGACGTATATAATGTTCCCACCGAGAAGTAGGGGCCGTCCCGCCAGGAATGTTGGAAAATACTACATCCGAGATGTTAGCCTGCCTTAGGTTAGGATCTAGAACGCTATAGACGTATATCATGTCCCCAACGAGACGTACGGGCCGATACGACCGGGATTCTGTAAAACAATATCACCGAGGGGCTAGATGGGTTAGGTTAGGTTATATTATGTCATTGACGTATATAATGTTCCCACCGAGAAGTAGGTGCCGACCCGTCAGGAATGTTGGAAAATACTACATCCGAGGTGTTAGGTTGCCTTAGGTTATGATATAGAACGCTACAGACGTATATAATGTACCAAACTAGACGTACGGGACGACAGGAACAGGATTCTGTAAAACATTACCAACGAGGGGCTAGATGGGTTAGGTTAGGTTATATTATGTCACAGACGTATATAATGTTCCCACCGAGAAGTAATTGCCGACCCGTCAGGAATGTTGGAAAATACTACATCCGAGATGTTAGGTTGCCATAGGTTATGATATATAACGCTATAGACGTATATAATGTCCCAAACTAGACGTACGGGATGACAGGAACAGGATTCTGTAAAACATTACCAACGAGGTGCTAGATGGGTTAGGTTAAGTTATATTATGTTATACACGTATATAATGTTCCCACCGAGAAGTAGGGGCCGTCCCGCCAGGAATGTTGGAAAATACTACATCCGAGATGTTAGCCTGCCTTAGGTTAGGATCTATTACGCTATAGACGTATATCATGTCCCCAACGAGACGTACGGGCCGATACGACCGGGATTCTGTAAAACAATATCACCGAGGGGCTAGATGGGTTATGTTAGGTTATATTATGTCATAGACGTATATAATGTTCCCACCGAGAAGTAGGTGCCGACTCGTCAGGAATGTTGGAAAATACTACATCCGAGGTGTTAGCCTGCCTTAGGTTAGGATCTATAACGCTATAGACGTATATCATGTCCCCAACGAGACGTACGGGCCGATACGACCGGGATTCTGTAAAACAATATCACCGAGGGGCTATATGGGTTAGGTTAGGTTATATTACGTTATCGACGTATATAATGTTCCCACCGAGAAGTAATGGCCGACCCACCAGGAATGAAGGAAAATACTACATCCGAGATGTTAGCCTGCCTTAGGTTAGAACATATAACGCTATAGACGTATATAATGTCCCAAAATAGTCGTACGGGACGACAGGAACGGGCTTCTGTAAAACATTACCAGTGAGGGGCTAGATGGGTTAGGTTAGGGTATATTATGTCATAGACGTATATAATGTTCCCACCGAGAAGTAGGTGCCTACCCATCAGGAATGTTGGAAAATACTACATCCGAGGTGTTAGGTTGAATTAGGTTAGGATATATAACGCTATAGACGTATATAATTTCCAAACCGAGATGTACGGGACGATACGAACGGTATTCTGTAAAAAATTACCAGCGAGGGGCCAGATGGGTTAGGTTAGGTTATATTATGTCATAGACGTATATAATGTTCCCACCGAGAAGTAGGTGCCGACCCGTCAGGAATGTTGGAAAATACTACATCCGAGATGTTAGCATGCCTTAGGTTAGGATATGTAACGCCATAGACGTATATAATGTCTCAAACTAGACGTACGGGATGACAGGAACAGGATTCTGTAAAACATTACCAACGAGGGGCTAGATGGGTTATGTTAGGTTATATTATGTCACGGACGTATATAATGTTCCCACCGAGAAGTAAGTGCCGACCCGTCAGGAATGTTGGAAATTACTACATCCGAGATGTTAGGTTGCCTTAGGTTATGATATATAACGCTATAGACGTATATAATGTACCAAAGTAGACGTACGGGACGACAGGAACAGGATTCTGTAAAACATTACCAACGAGGGGCTAGATGGGTTAGGTTAGGTTATACTATGTCAAAAACGTATATAATGTTCCCACCGAGAAGTAGGTGCCGACCCGTCAGGAATGTGGGAAAATACTACATCCGAGATGTTAGCATGCCTTAGGTTAGGATATATAACGCCATAGACGCATATAATGTCCCAAACTAGACGTACGGGATGACAGGAACAGGATTCTGTAAAACATTACCAACGAGGGGCTAGATGGGTTAGGTTAGGTTATATTATGTCACAGACGTATATAATGTTCCCACCGAGAAGTAAGTGCCGACCCGTCAGGAATGTTGGAAAATACTACATCCGAGATGTTAGCATGCCTTAGGTTAGGATATATAACGCTATAGACGTATATAATGTCCCAGACTAGACGTACGGGACGACAGGAATAGGATTCTGTAAAACATTACCAGCGAGGTGCTAGATGGGTTAGGTTAGGTAATATTATGTCATAGACGTATATAATGTTCCCACCGAGCAGTAGGATCCGTCTCGCCAGGAATGTTGGAAAATACTACATCCGAGATGTTAGCCTGCCTTAGGTTAGGATCTAGAACGCTATAGACGTATATCATGTCCCCAACGAGACGTACGGGCCGATACGACCGGGATTCTGTAAAACAATATCACCGAGGGGCTAGATGGGTTAGGTTAGGTTATATTATGTCATAGACGTATATAATGTTCTCACCGAGAAGTAGGTGCCGACCCGTCAGGAATGTTGGAAAATACTACATCCGAGGTGTTAGGTTGCCTTAGGTTATGATATAGAACGCTACAGACGTATATAATGTACCAAACTAGACGTACGGGACGACAGGAACAGGATTCTGTAAAACATTACCAACGAGGGGCTAGATGGGTTAGGTTAGGTTATATTATGTCACAGACGTATATAATGTTCCCACCGAGAAGTAATTGCCGACCCGTCAGGAATGTTGGAAAATACTACATCCGAGATGTTAGGTTGCCATAGGTTATGATATATAACGCTATAGACATATATAATGTCCCAAGCTAGACGAACGGGATGACAGGAACAGGATTCTGTAAAACATTACCAGCGAGGGGCTAGATGGTTTAGGTTAGGTTATATTATGTCAAAAACGTTTATAATGATCCCACCGAGAAGTAGGTGCCGACCCGTCAGGAATGTTGGAAAATACGACATCCGAGATGTTAGCATGCCTTAGGTTAGGATATATAACGCCATAGACGTATATAATGTCTCAAACTAGACGTACGGGATGACAGGAACAGGATTCTGTAAAACATTACCAACGAGGGGCTAGATGGGTTATGTTAGGTTATATTATGTCACGGACGTATATAATGTTCCCACCGAGAAGTAAGTGCCGACCCGTCAGGAATGTTGGAAATTACTACATCCGAGATGTTAGGTTGCCTTAGGTTATGATATATAACGCTATAGACGTATATAATGTACCAAACTAGACGTACGGGACGACAGGAACAGGATTCTGTAAAACATTACCAGCGAGGTGCTAGATGGGTTTGGTTAGGTAATATTATGTCATAGACGTATATAATGTTCCCACCGAGCAGTAGGTGCCGTCCCGACAGGAATGTTGGAAAATACTACATCCGAGGTGTTAGGTTGCCTTAGGTTGGGATATATAACGTTAGAGACATATATAATCTCCCCACCGATACGTACGGGCCGACACGACCGGCATTCTGTAAAACACTATCACCAAGGTGCTAGATGGGTTAGGTTAAGTTATATTATGTTATAGACGTATATAATGTTCCCACCGAGAAGTAGGGGCCGTCCCGCCAGGAATGTTGGAAAATACTACATCCGAGATGTTAGCCTGCCTTAGGTTAGGATCTAGAACGCTATAGACGTATATCATGTCCCCAACGAGACGTACGGGCCGATACGACCGGGATTCTGTAAAACAATATCACCGAGGGGCTAGATGGGTTAGGTTAGGTTATATTATGTCATAGACGTATATAATGTTCCCACCGAGAAGTAGGTGCCGACCCGTCAGGAATGTTGGAAAATACTACATCCGAGGTGTTAGGTTGCCTTAGGTTATGATATAGAACGCTACAGACGTATATAATGTACCAAACTAGACGTACGGGACGACAGGAACAGGATTCTGTAAAACATTACCAACGAGGGGCTAGATGGGTTAGGTTAGGTTATAATATGTCACAGACGTATATAATGTTCCCACCGAGAAGTAATTGCCGACCCGTCAGGAATGTTGGAAAATACTACATCCGAGGTGTTAGGTTGCCTTAGGTTATGATATAGAACGCTACAGACGTATATAATGTACCAAACTAGACGTACGGGACGACAGGAACAGGATTCTGTAAAACATTACCAACGAGGGGCTAGATGGGTTAGGTTAGGTTATATTATGTCACAGACGTATATAATGTTCCCACCGAGAAGTAATTGCCGACCCGTCAGGAATGTTGGAAAATACTACATCCGAGATGTTAGGTTGCCATAGGTTATGATATATAACGCTATAGACATATATAATGTCCCAAGCTAGACGAACGGGATGACAGGAACAGGATTCTGTAAAACATTACCAGCGAGGGGCTAGATGGGTTAGGTTAGGTTATATTATGTCAAAAACGTTTATAATGTTCCCACCGAGAAGTAAGTGCCGACCCGTCAGGAATGTTGGAAAATACTACATCCGAGATGTTAGCATGCCTTAGGTTAGGATATATAACGCTATAGACGTATATAATGTCCCAGAATAGACGTACGGGACGACAGGAATAGGATTCTGTAAAACATTACCAGCGAGGGGCTAGATGGGTTAGGTTAGGTTATATTATGTCAAAAACGTATATAATGTTCCCACCGAGAAGTAGGTGCCGACTCGTCAGGAATGTTGGAAAATACTACATCCGAGATGTTAGCATGCCTTAGGTTAGGGTATATAACGCCATAGACGTATATAATGTCTCAAACTAGACGTACGGGACGACAGGAACAGGATTCTGTAAAACATTACCAACGAGGGGCTAGATGGGTTAGGTTAGGTTATATTATGTCACAGACGTATATAATGTTCCCACCGAGAAGTAAGTGCCGACCCGTCAGGAATGTTGGAAAATACTACATCCGAGGTGTTAGGTTGCCTTAGGTTATGATATAGAACGCTACAGACGTATATAATGTACCAAACTAGACGTACGGGACGACAGGAACAGGATTCTGTAAAACATTACCAACGAGGGGCTAGATGGGTTAGGTTAGGTTATATTATGTCACAGACGTATATAATGTTCCCACCGAGAAGTAATTGCCGACCCGTCAGGAATGTTGGAAAATACTACATCCGAGGTGTTAGGTTGCCTTAGGTTATGATATAGAACGCTACAGACGTATATAATGTACCAAACTAGACGTACGGGACGACAGGAACAGGATTCTGTAAAACATTACCAACGAGGGGCTAGATGGGTTAGGTTAGGTTATATTATGTCACAGACGTATATAATGTTCCCACCGAGAAGTAATTGCCGACCCGTCAGGAATGTTGGAAAATACTACATCCGAGATGTTAGGTTGCCATAGGTTATGATATATAACGCTATAGACATATATAATGTCCCAAGCTAGACGAACGGGATGACAGGAACAGGATTCTGTAAAACATTACCAGCGAGGGGCTAGATGGGTTAGGTTAGGTTATATTATGTCAAAAACGTTTATAATGTTCCCACCGAGAAGTAAGTGCCGACCCGTCAGGAATGTTGGAAAATACTACATCCGAGATGTTAGCATGCCTTAGGTTAGGATATATAACGCTATAGACGTATATAATGTCCCAGAATAGACGTACGGGACGACAGGAATAGGATTCTGTAAAACATTACCAGCGAGGGGCTAGATGGGTTAGGTTAGGTTATATTATGTCAAAAACGTATATAATGTTCCCACCGAGAAGTAGGTGCCGACTCGTCAGGAATGTTGGAAAATACTACATCCGAGATGTTAGCATGCCTTAGGTTAGGGTATATAACGCCATAGACGTATATAATGTCTCAAACTAGACGTACGGGACGACAGGAACAGGATTCTGTAAAACATTACCAACGAGGGGCTAGATGGGTTAGGTTAGGTTATATTATGTCACAGACGTATATAATGTTCCCACCGAGAAGTAAGTGCCGACCCGTCAGGAATGTTGGAAAATACTACATCCGAGATGTTAGGTTGCCTTAGGTTATGATATATAACGCTATAGACGTATATAATGTACCAAACTAGACGTACGGGACGACAGGAACAGGATTCTGTAAAACATTACCAACGAGGGGCTAATGGGTTATGTTAGGTTATATTATGTCACAGACGTATATAATGTTCCCACCGAGAAGTAAGTGCCGACCCGTCAGGAATGTTGGAAAATACTACATCCGAGATGTTAGGTTGCCTTAGGTTATGATATAGAACGCTATAGACGTATATAATGTACCAAACTAGACGTACGGGACGACAGGAACAGGATTCTGTAAAACATTACCAGCGAGGCGCAAGATGGGTTAGGTTAGGTTATATTATGTCACAGACGTATATAATGTTAGCACCGAGAAGTAGGTGCCGACCCGTCAGGAATGTTGGGAAATACTACATCCGAGGTGTTAGGTTGCCTTAGGTTGGGATATATAACGTTAGAGCCGTATATAATCTCCCCACCGATACGTACCGGCCGACACGACCGGCATTCTGTAAAACACTATCACCGAGGTGCTAGATGGGTTAGGTTAGGTTATATTAAGTCACAGACGTATATAATGTTCCCACCGGGAAGTAGGTGCCGACCCGTCAGGAATGTTGGAAAATACTACATCCGAGGTATTAGGTTGCCTTAGGTTATGATATATAACGCTATAGACGTATATAATGTACCAAACGAGACGTACGGGACGACAGGAACAGGATTCTGTAAAACATTACCAACGAGGGGCTAGATGGGTTAGGTTAGGTTATATTATGTCACAGACGTATATAATGTTCCCACCGAGAAGTAGGTGCCGACCCGTCAGGAATGTTGGAAAATACTACATCCGAGGTGTTAGGTTGCCTTAGGTTAGGATATATGACGCTATAGACATATATAATGTCCCAAACTAGACGAACGGGATGACAGGAACAGGATTCTGTAAAACATTACCAGCGAGGGGCTAGATGGGTTAGGTTAGGTTATAATATGTCAAAAACGTATATAATGTTCCCACCGAGAAGTAAGTGCCGACCCGTCAGGAATGTTGGAAATTACTACATCCGAGATGTTAGGTTGCCTTAGGTTATGATATATAACGCTATAGACGTATATAATGTACCAAACTAGACGTACGGGACGGCAGGAACAGGATTCTGTAAAACATTACCAGCGAGGGGCTAGATGGGTTAGGTTAGGTTATATTATGTCACAGACGTATATAATGTTCCCACCGAGAAGTAAGTGCCGACCCGTCAGGAATGTTGGAAAATACTACATCCGAGATGTTAGGTTGCCTTAGGTTATGATATATAACGCTATAGACGTATATAATGTACCAAACTAGACGTACGGGACGACAGGAACAGGATTCTGTAAAACATTACCAGCGAGGCGCTAGATGGGTTAGGTTAGGTTATATTATGTCACAGACGTATATAATGTTCCCACCGAGAAGTAGGTGCCGACCCGTCAGGAATGTTGGAAAATACTACATGCGAGGTGTTAGGTTGCCTTAGGTTATGATATATAACGCTATAGACCTATATAATGTACCAAACTAGACGTACGGGACGACAGGAACAGGATTCTGTAAAACATTACCAGCGAGGCGCTAGATGGGTTAGGTTAGGTTATATTATGTCACAGAGGTATATAATGTTCCCACCGAGAAGTAGGTGCCGACCCGTCAGGAATGTTGGAAAATACTACATCCGAGGTGTTAGGTTGCCTTAGGTTAGGATATATAACGCTATAGACATATATAATGTCCCAAACTAGACGAACGGGATGACAGGAACAGGATTCTGTAAAACATTACCAGCGAGGGGCTAGATGGGTTAGGTTAGGTTATATTACGTCAAAAACGTATATAATGTTCCCACCGAGAAGTAAGTGCCGACCCGTCAGGAATGTTGGAAATTACTACATCCGAGATGTTAGGTTGCCTTAGGTTATGATATATAACGCTATAGACGTATATAATGTACCAAACTAGACGTACGGGACGACAGGAACAGGATTCTGTAAAACATTACCAACGAGGGGCTAGATGGGTTAGGTTAGGTTATATTATGTCACAGAAGTATATAATGTTCCCACCGAGAAGTAGGTGCCGACCCGTCAGGAATGTTGGAAAATGCTACATCCGAGATGTTAGGTTGCCTTAGGTTAGGATATATAACGCTATAGACATATATAATGTCCCAAACTAGACGAACGGGATGACAGGAACAGGATTCTGTAAAACATTACCAGCGAGGGGCTAGATGGGTTAGGTTAGGTTATATTATGTCAAAAACGTATATAATGTTCCCACCGAGAAGTAGGTGCCGACCCGTCAGGAATGTTGGAAAATACTACATCCGAGATGTTAGCATGCCTTAGGTTAGGATATATAACGCCATAGACGTATATAATGTCTCAAACTAGACGTACAGGATGACAGGAACAGGATTCTGTAAAACATTACCAACGAGGGGCTAGATGGGTTAGGTTAGGTTATATTATGTCACAGACGTATATAATGTTCCTTCCGAGAAGTAAGTGCCGACCCGTCAGGAATGTTGGAAAATACTCCATCCGAGATGTTAGCATGCCTTAGGTTAGGATATATAACGCTATAGACGTATATAATGTCCCAGACTAGACGTACGGGATGACAGGAATAGGATTGTGTAAAACATTACCAGCGAGGTGCTAGATGGGTTAGGTTAGGTTATATTATGTCATAGACGTATATAATGTTCCCACCGAGCAGTAGGTGCCGTCCCGTCAGGAATGTTGGAAAATACTACATCCGAGGTGTTAGGTTGCCTTAGGTTGGGATATATAACGTTGGAGACGTATATAATCTCCCCACCGATACGTACGGGCCGACACGACCGGCATTCTGTAAAACACTATGACCGAGGTGCTAAATGGGTTAGGTTAAGTTATATTATGTTATAGACGTATATAATGTTCCCACCGAGAAGTAGGGGCCGTCCCACCAGGAATGTTGGAAAATACTACATCCGAGATGTTAGCCTGCCTTAGGTTAGGATCTATTACGCTATAGACGTATATCATGTCCCCAACGAGACGTACGGGCCGATACGACCGGGATTCTGTAAAACATTACCAGCGAGGCGCTAGATGGGTTAGGTTAGGTTATATTATGTCACAGACGTATATAATGTTCCCACCGAGAAGTAGGTGCCGACCCGTCAGGAATGTTGGAAAATACTACATCCGAGATGTTAGCATGCCTTAGGTTAGGATATATAACGCTATAGACGTATATAATGTCCCAGACTAGACGTACGGGACGACAGGTACAGGATTCTGTAAAACATTACCAACGAGGGGCTAGATGGGTTAGGTTAGGTTATACTATGTCACAGACGTATATAATGTTCCCACCGAGAAGTAGGTGCCGACCCGTCAGGAATGTTGGAAAATACTACATCCGAGGTGTTAGGTTGCCTTAGATTAAGATATATAACGCTATAGACATATATAATGTCCCAAACTAGACGAACGGGATGACAGGAACAGGATTCTGTAAAACATTACCAGCGAGGGGCTAGATGGGTTAGGTTAGGTTATATTATTGTCAAAAACGTATATAATGTTCCCACCGAGAAGTAGGTGCCGACCCGTCAGGAATGTTGGAAAATACTACATCCGAGATGTTAGCATGCCTTAGGTTAGGATATATAACGCCATAGACGTATATAATGTCCCAAACTAGACGTACGGGATGACAGGAACAGGATTCTGTGAAACATTACCAACGAGGGGCTAGATGGGTCAGGTTAGGTTATATTATGTCACAGACGTATATAATGTTCCCTCCGAGAAGTAAGTGCCGACCCGTCAGGAATGTTGGAAAATACTACATCCGAGATGTTAGCATGCCTTAGGTTAGGATATATAACGCTATAGACGTATATAATGTCCCAGACTAGACGTACGGGACGACAGGAATAGGATTCTGTAAAACATTACCAGCGAGGTGCTAGATGGGTTAGGTTAGGTTGTATTATGTCATAGACGTATATAATGTTCCCACCGAGCAGTAGGTGCCGTCCCGTCAGGAATGTTGGAAAATACTACATCCGAGGTGTTAGGTTGCCTTAGGTTGGGATATATAACGTTAGAGACGTATATAATCTCCCCACCGATACGTACCGGCCGACACGACAGGCATTCTGTAAAACACTATCACCGAGGTGCTAGATGGGTTAGGTTAGGTTATATTATGTCACAGACGTATATAATGTTCCCACCGAGAAGTAGGTGCCGATCCGTCAGGAATGTTGGAAAATACTACATCCGAGGTGTTAGGTTGCCTTAGGTTATGATATATAACGCTATAGACGTATATAATGTCCCAGACTAGACGTACGGGACGACAGGAATAGGATTCTGTAAAACATTACCAGCGAGGTGCTAGATGGGTTAGGTTAGGTTATATTATGTCATAGACGTATATAATGTTCCCACCGAGCAGTAGGTGCCGTCCCGTCAGGAATGTTGGAAAATACTACATCCGAGGTGTTAGGTTGCCTTAGGTTGGGATATATAACGTTGGAGACGTATATAATCTCCCCACCGATACGTACGGGCCGACACGACCGGCATTCTGTAAAACACTATCACCGAGGTGCTAGATGGGTTAGGTTAAGGTATATTATGTTATAGACGTATATAATGTTCCCACCGAGAAGTAGGGGCCGTCCCGCCAGGAATGTTGGAAAATACTACATCCGAGATGTTAGCCTGCCTTAGGTTAGGATCTATTACGCTATAGACGTATATCATGTCCCCAACGAGACGTACGGGCCGATACGACCGGGATTCTGTAAAACAATATCACCGAGGTGCTAGATGGGTTAGGTTAGGTTATATTATGTCATAGACGTATATAATGTTCCCACCGAGAAGTAGGTGCCGACCCGTCAGGAATGTTGGAAAATACTACATCCGAGGTGTTAGGTTGCCTTATGTTATAATATATAACGCTATAGACGTATATAATGTACCAAACTAGACGTACGGGACGACAGGAACAGGATTCTGTAAAACATTACCAGCGAGGCGCTAGATGGGTTAGGTTAGGTTATAATATGTCACAGACGTATATAATGTTCCCACCGAGAAGTAATGGCCGACCCACCAGGAATGATGGAAAATACTACATCCGAGATGTTAGCCTGCCTTAGGTTAGGACATATAACGCTATAGACGTATATAATGTCCCAAACTAGTCGTACGGGACGATACGAACGGTATTCTGTAAAAAATTACCAGCGAGGGGCCAGATGGGTTAGGTTAGTTTATATTATGTCATAGACGTATATAATGTTCCCACCGAGAAGTAGGTGCCCACCCGTCAGGAATGTTGGAAAATACTACATCCGAGGTGTTAGGTTGCCTTAGGATAGGATATATAACGCCATAGACGTATATAATGTGTCAAACTAGACGTACGGGATGACAGGAACAGGATTCTGTAAAACATTACCAACGAGGGGCTAGATGGGTTAGGTTAGGTTATATTATGTCACGGACGTATATAATGTTCCCACCGAGAAGTAAGTGCCGACCCGTCAGGAATGTTGGAAAATACTACATCCGAGATGTTAGCATGCCTTAGGTTAGGATATATAACGCCATAGACGTATATAATGTCCCAAACTAGACGTACGGGATGACAGGAACAGGATTCTGTAAAACATTACCAACGAGGGGCTAGATGGGTCAGGTTAGGTTATATTATGTCACAGACGTATATAATGTTCCCTCCGAGAAGTAAGTGCCGACCCGTCAGGAATGTTGGAAAATACTACATCCGAGATGTTAGCATGCCTTAGGTTAGGATATATAACGCTATAGACGTATATAATGTCCCAGACTAGACGTACGGGACGACAGGAATAGGATTCTGTAAAACATTACCAGCGAGGTGCTAGATGGGTTAGGTTAGGTTGTATTATGTCATAGACGTATATAATGTTCCCACCGAGCAGTAGGTGCCGTCCCGTCAGGAATGTTGGAAAATACTACATCCGAGGTGTTAGGTTGCCTTAGGTTGGGATATATAACGTTAGAGACGTATATAATCTCCCCACCGATACGTACCGGCCGACACGACAGGCATTCTGTAAAACACTATCACCGAGGTGCTAGATGGGTTAGGTTAGGTTATATTATGTCACAGACGTATATAATGTTCCCACCGAGAAGTAGGTGCCGACCCGTCAGGAATGTTGGAAAATACTACATCCGAGGTGTTAGGTTGCCTTAGGTTATGATATATAACGCTATAGACGTATATAATGTCCCAGACTAGACGTACGGGACGACAGGAATAGGATTCTGTAAAACATTACCAGCGAGGTGCTAGATGGGTTAGGTTAGGTTATATTATGTCATAGACGTATATAATGTTCCCACCGAGCAGTAGGTGCCGTCCCGTCAGGAATGTTGGAAAATACTACATCCGAGGTGTTAGGTTGCCTTAGGTTGGGATATATAACGTTGGAGACGTATATAATCTCCCCACCGATACGTACGGGCCGACACGACCGGCATTCTGTAAAACACTATCACCGAGGTGCTAGATGGGTTAGGTTAAGGTATATTATGTTATAGACGTATATAATGTTCCCACCGAGAAGTAGGGGCCGTCCCGCCAGGAATGTTGGAAAATACTACATCCGAGATGTTAGCCTGCCTTAGGTTAGGATCTATTACGCTATAGACGTATATCATGTCCCCAACGAGACGTACGGGCCGATACGACCGGGATTCTGTAAAACAATATCACCGAGGGGCTAGATGGGTTAGGTTAGGTTATATTATGTCATAGACGTATATAATGTTCCCACCGAGAAGTAGGTGCCGACCCGTCAGGAATGTTGGAAAATACTACATCCGAGGTGTTAGGTTGCCTTAGGTTATGATATATAACGCTATAGACGTATATAATGTACCAAACTAGACGTACGGGACGCCAGGAACAGGATTCTGTAAAACATTACCAGCGAGGCGCTAGATGGGTTAGGTTAGGTTATATTATGTCACGGACGTATATAATGTTCCCACCGAGAAGTAAGTGCCGACCCGTCAGGAATGTTGGAAATTACTACATCCGAGATGTTAGGTTGCCTTAGGTTATGATATATAACGCTATAGACGTATATAATGTACCAAGCTAGACGTACGGGACGACAGGAACAGGATTCTGTAAAACATTACCAACGAGGGGCTAGGTGGGTTAGGTTAGGTTATATTATGTCACAGACGTATATAATGTTCCCACTGAGAAGTAAGTGCCGACCCGTCAGGAATGTTGGAAAATACTACATCCGAGATGTTAGGTTGCCTTAGGTAATGATATATAACGCTATAGACGTATATAATGTACCAAACTAGACGTACGGGACGACAGGAACAGGATTCTGTAAAACATTACCAGCGAGGCGCTAGATGGGTTAGGTTAGGTTATATTATGTCACAGACGTATATAATGTTCCCACCGAGAAGTAGGTGCCGACCCGTCAGGAATGTTGGAAAATACTACATCCGAGGTGTTAGGTTTCCTTAGGTTATGATATATAACGCTATAGACGTATATAATGTACCAAACTAGACGTACGGGACGACAGGAACAGGATTCTGTAAAACATTACCAGCGAGGCGCTAGATGGGTTAGGTTAGGTTATATTATGTCACAGACGTATATAATGTTCCCACCGAGAAGTAGGTGCCGACCCGTCAGGAATGTTGGAAAATACTACATCCGAGGTGTTAGGTTGCCTTAGGTTAGGATATATAACGCTATAGACGTATATAATGTACCAAACTAGACGTACGGGACGACAGGAACAGGATTCTGTAAAACATTACCAACGAGGGGCTAGATGGGTTAGGTTAGGTTATATTATGTCACAGAAGTATATAATGTTCCCACCGAGAAGTAGGTGCCGACCCGTCAGGAATGTTGGAAAATGCTACATCCGAGATGTTAGGTTGCCTTAGGTTAGGATATATAACGCTATAGACATATATAATGTCCCAAACTAGACGAACGGGATGACAGGAACAGGATTCTGTAAAACATTACCAGCGAGGGGCTAGATGGGTTAGGTTAGGTTATATTATGTCAAAAACGTATATAATGTTCCCACCGAGAAGTAGGTGCCGACCCGTCAGGAATGTTGGAAAATACTACATCCGAGATGTTAGCATGCCTTAGGTTAGGATATATAACGCCATAGACGTATATAATGTCCCAAACTAGACGTACGGGATGACAGGAACAGGATTCTGTGAAACATTACCAACGAGGTGCTAGATGGGTCAGGTTAGGTTATATTATGTCACAGGCGTATATAATGTTCCCTCCGAGAAGTAAGTGCCGACCCGTCAGGAATGTTGGAAAATACTACATCCGAGATGTTAGCATGCCTTAGGTTAGGATATATAACGCTATAGACGTATATAATGTCCCGGACTAGACGTACGGGACGACAGGAGTAGGATTCTGTAAAACATTACCAGCGAGGTGCTAGATGGGTTAGGTTAGGTTGTATTATGTCATAGACGTATATAATGTTCCCACCGAGCAGTAGGTGCCGTCCCGTCAGGAATGTTGGAAAATACTACATCCGAGGTGTTAGGTTGCCTTAGGTTGGGATATATAACGTTAGAGACGTATATAATCTCCCCACCGATACGTACCGGCCGACACGACAGGCATTCTGTAAAACACTATCACCGAGGTGCTAGATGGGTTAGGTTAGGTTATATTATGTCACAGACGTATATAATGTTCCCACCGAGAAGTAGGTGCCGACCCGTCAGGAATGTTGGAAAATACTACATCCGAGGTGTTAGGTTGCCTTAGGTTATGATATATAACGCTATAGACGTATATAATGTCCCAGACTAGACGTACGGGACGACAGGAATAGGATTCTGTAAAACATTACCAGCGAGGTGCTAGATGGGTTAGGTTAGGTTATATTATGTCATAGACGTATATAATGTTCCCACCGAGCAGTAGGTGCCGTCCCGTCAGGAATGTTGGAAAAAACTACATCCGAGGTGTTAGGTTGCCTTAGGTTGGGATATATAACGTTGGAGACGTATATAATCTCCCCACCGATACGTACGGGCCGACACGACCGGCATTCTGTAAAACACTATCACCGAGGTGCTAGATGGGTTAGGTTAAGGTATATTATGTTATAGACGTATATAATGTTCCCACCGAGAAATAGGGGCCGTCCCGCCAGGAATGTTGGAAAATACTACATCCGAGATGTTAGCCTGCCTTAGGTTAGGATCTATTACGCTATAGACGTATATCATGTCCCCAACGAGACGTACGGGCCGATACGACCGGGATTCTGTAAAACAATATCACCGAGGGGCTAGATGGGTTAGGTTAGGTTATATTATGTCATAGACGTATATAATGTTCCCACCGAGAAGTAGGTGCCGACCCGTCAGGAATGTTGGAAAATACTACATCCGAGGTGTTAGGTTGCCTTATGTTATGATATATAACGCTATAGACGTATATAATGTACCAAACTAGACGTAC
Organism: Xylocopa violacea; assembly: GCA_963969225.1. Taxonomy (NCBI): domain Eukaryota; kingdom Metazoa; phylum Arthropoda; class Insecta; order Hymenoptera; family Apidae; genus Xylocopa; species Xylocopa violacea. The sequence goes on from CAXAJV010000015.1 coordinate 14,624,917, forward strand.
GGGACGACAGGAACAGGATTCTGTAAAACATTACCAGCGAGGCGCTAGATGGGTTAGGTTAGGTTATATTATGTCACAGACGTATATAATGTTCCCACCGAGAAGTAATGGCCGACCCACCAGGAATGATGGAAAATACTACATCCGAGATGTTAGCCTGCCTTAGGTTAGGACATATAACGCTATAGACGTATATAATGTCCCAAACTAGTCGTACGGGACGATACGAACGGTATTCTGTAAAAAATTACCAGCGAGGGGCCAGATGGGTTAGGTTAGTTTATATTATGTCATAGACGTATATAATGTACCCACCGAGAAGTAGGTGCCCACCCGTCAGGAATGTTGGAAAATACTACATCCGAGGTGTTAGGTTGCCTTAGGATAGGATATATAACGCCATAGACGTATATAATGTGTCAAACTAGACGTACGGGATGACAGGAACAGGATTCTGTAAAACATTACCAACGAGGGGCTAGATGGGTTAGGTTAGGTTATATTATGTCACGGACGTATATAATGTTCCCACCGAGAAGTAAGTGCCGACCCGTCAGGAATGTTGGAAATTACTACATCCGAGATGTTAGGTTGCCTTAGGTTATGATATATAACGCTATAGACGTATATAATGTACCAAGCTAGACGTACGGGACGACAGGAACAGGATTCTGTAAAACATTACCAACGAGGGGCTAGATGGGTTAGGTTAGGTTATATTATGTCACAGACGTATATAATGTTCCCACCGAGAAGTAAGTGCCGACCCGTCAGGAATGTTGGAAAATACTACATCCGAGATGTTAGGTTGCCTTAGGTAATGATATATAACGCTATAGACGTATATAATGTACCAAACTAGACGTACGGGACGACAGGAACAGGATTCTGTAAAACATTACCAGCGAGGCGCTAGATGGGTTAGGTTAGGTTATATTATGTCACGGACGTATATAATGTTCCCACCGAGAAGTAAGTGCCGACCCGTCAGGAATGTTGGAAATTACTACATCCGAGATGTTAGGTTGCCTTAGGTTATGATATATAACGCTATAGACGTATATAATGTACCAAGCTAGACGTACGGGACGACAGGAACAGGATTCTGTAAAACATTACCAACGAGGGGCTAGGTGGGTTAGGTTAGGTTATATTATGTCACAGACGTATATAATGTTCCCACCGAGAAGTAAGTGCCGACCCGTCAGGAATGTTGGAAAATACTACATCCGAGATGTTAGGTTGCCTTAGGTAATGATATATAACGCTATAGACGTATATAATGTACCAAACTAGACGTACGGGACGACAGGAACAGGATTCTGTAAAACATTACCAGCGAGGCGCTAGATGGGTTAGGTTAGGTTATATTATGTCACAGACGTATATAATGTTCCCACCGAGAAGTAGGTGCCGACCCGTCAGGAATGTTGGAAAATACTACATCCGAGGTGTTAGGTTGCCTTAGGTTATGATATATAACGCTATAGACGTATATAATGTACCAAACTAGACGTACGGGACGACAGGAACAGGATTCTGTAAAACATTACCAGCGAGGCGCTAGATGGGTTAGGTTAGGTTATATTATGTCACAGACGTATATAATGTTCCCACCGAGAAGTAGGTGCCGACCCGTCAGGAATGTTGGAAAATACTACATCCGAGGTGTTAGGTTGCCTTAGGTTAGGATATATAACGCTATAGACATATATAATGTCCCAAACTAGACGAACGGGATGACAGGAACAGGATTCTGTAAAACATTACCAGCGAGGGGCTAGATGGGTTAGGTTAGGTTATATTATGTCAAAAACGTATATAATGTTCCCACCGAGAAGTAGGTGCCGACCCGTCAGGAATGTTGGAAAATACTACATCCGAGATGTTAGCATGCCTTAGGTTAGGATATATAACGCCATAGACGTATATAATGTCCCAAGCTAGACGTACGGGACGACAGGAGCAGGATTCTGTAAAACATTACCAACGAGGGGCTAGATGGGTTAGGTTAGGTTATATTATGTCACAGACGTATATAATGTTCCCTCCGAGAAGTAAGTGCCGACCCGTCAGGAATGTTGGAAAATACTACATCCGAGATGTTAGCATGCCTTAGGTTAGGATATATAACGCTATAGACGTATATAATGTCCCAGACTAGACGTACGGGACGACAGGAATAGGATTCTGTAAAACATTACCAGCGAGGTGCTAGATGGGTTAGGTTAGGTTATATTATGTCATAGACGTATATAATGTTCCCACCGAGCAGTAGGTGCCGTCCCGTCAGGAATGTTGGAAAATACTACATCCGAGGTGTTAGGTTGCCTTAGGTTGGGATATATAACGTTAGAGACGTATATAATCTCCCCACCGATACGTACCGGCCGACACGACCGGCATTCTGTAAAACACTATCACCGAGGTGCTAGATGGGTTAGGTTAGGTTATATTATGTCACAGACGCATATAATGTTCCCACCGAGAAGTAGGTGCCGACCCGTCAGGAATGTTGGAAAATACTACATCCGAGGTGTTAAGTTGCCTTAGGTTATGATATATAACGCTATAGACGTATATAATGTCCCAGACTAGACGTACGGGACGACAGGAATAGGATTCTGTAAAACATTACCAGCGAGGTGCTAGATGGGTTAGGTTAGGTTATATTATGTCATAGACGTATATAATGTTCCCACCGAGCAGTAGGTGCCGTCCCGTCAGGAATGTTGGAAAATACTACATCCGAGGTGTTAGGTTGCCTTAGGTTGGGATATATAACGTTGGAGACGTATATAATCTCCCCACCGATACGTACGGGCCGACACGACCGGCATTCTGTAAAACACTATCACCGAGGTGCTAGATGGGTTAGGTTAAGGTATATTATGTTATAGACGTATATAATGTTCCCACCGAGAAGTAGGGGCCGTCCTGCCAGGAATGTTGGAAAATACTACATCCGAGATGTTAGCCTGCCTTAGGTTAGGATCTATTACGCTATAGACGTATATCATGTCCCCAACGAGACGTACGGGCCGATAGGACCGGGATTCTGTAAAACAATATCACCGAGGGGCTAGATGGGTTAGGTTAGGTTATATTATGTCATAGACGTATATAATGTTCCCACCGAGAAGTAGGTGCCGACCCGTCAGGAATGTTGGAAAATACTACATCCGAGGTGTTAGGTTGCCTTAGGTTATGATATATAACGCTATAGACGTATATAATGTACCAAACTAGACGTACGGGACGACAGGAACAGGATTCTGTAAAACATTACCAGCGAGGCGCTAGATGGGTTAGGTTAGGTTATATTATGTCACAGACGTATATAATGTTCCCACCGAGAAGTAGGTGCCGACCCGTCAGGAATGTTGGAAAATACTACATCCGAGGTGTTAGGTTGCCTTAGGTTAGGATATATAACGCTATAGACGTATATAATGTCCCAACCGAGATGTACGGGACGACACGAACGGTATTCTGTAAAACACTATCACCGAGGTGCTATATGGGTTAGGTTAGGTTATATTACGTTATAGACGTATATAATGTTCCCACCGAGAAGTAATGGCCGACCCACCAGGAATGATGGAAAATACTACATCCGAGATGTTAGCCTGCCTTAGGTTAGGACATATAACGCTATAGACGTATATAATGTCCCAAACTAGACGAACGGGATGACAGGAACAGGATTCTGTAAAACATTACCAGCGAGGGGCTAGATGGGTTAGGTTAGGTTATATTATGTCAAAAACGTATATAATGTTCCCACCGAGAAGTAGGTGCCCACCCGTCAGGAATGTTGGAAAATACTACATCCGAGGTGTTAGGTTGCCTTAGGATAGGATATATAACGCCATAGACGTATATAATGTGTCAAACTAGACGTACGGGATGACAGGAACAGGATTCTGTAAAACATTACCAACGAGGGGCTAGATGGGTTAGGTTAGGTTATATTATGTCACGGACGTATATAATGTTACCACCGAGAAGTAAGTGCCGACCCGTCAGGAATGTTGGAAATTACTACATCCGAGATGTTAGGTTGCCTTAGGTTATGATATATAACGCTATAGACGTATATAATGTACCAAGCTAGACGTACGGGACGACAGGAACAGGATTCTGTAAAACATTACCAGCGAGGCGCTAGATGGGTTAGGTTAGGTTATATTATGTCACAGACGTATATAATGTTCCCACCGAGAAGTAGGTGCCGTCCCGTCAGGAATGTTGGAAAATACTACATCCGAGGTGTTAGGTTGCCTTAGGTTATGATATATAACGCTATGGACGTATATAATGTACCAAACTAGACGTACGGGACGACAGGAACAGGATTCTGTAAAACATTACCAGCGAGGCGCTAGATGGGTTAGGTTAGGTTATATTATGTCACAGAGGTATATAATGTTCCCACCGAGAAGTAGGTGCCGACCCGTCAGGAATGTTGGAAAATACTACATCCGAGGTGTTAGGTTGCCTTAGGTTAGGATATATAACGCTATAGACATATATAATGTCCCAAACTAGACGAACGGGATGACAGGAACAGGATTCTGTAAAACATTACCAGCGAGGGGCTAGATGGGTTAGGTTAGGTTATATTATGTCAAAAACGTATATAATGTTCCCACCGAGAAGTAGGTGCCGACCCGTCAGGAATGTTGGAAAATACTACATCCGAGATGTTAGGTTGCCTTAGGTAATGATATATAACGCTATAGACGTATATAATGTACCAAACTAGACGTACGGGACGACAGGAACAGGATTCTGTAAAACATTACCAGCGAGGCGCTAGATGGGTTAGGTTAGGTTATATTATGTCACAGACGTATATAATGTTCCCACCGAGAAGTAAGTGCCGACCCGCCAGGAATGTTGGAAATTACTACATCCGAGATGTTAGGTTGCCTTAGGTTATGATATAGAACGCTATAGACGTATATAATGTACCAAACTAGACGTACGGGACGACAGGAACAGGATTCTGTAAAACATTACCAGCGAGGCGCTAGATGGGTTAGGTTAGGTTATATTATGTCACAGACGTATATAATGTTCCCACCGAGAAGTAGGTGCCGACCCGTCAGGAATGTTGGAAAATACTACATCCGAGGTGTTAGGTTGCCTTAGGTTAGGATATATAACGCTATAGACATATATAATGTCCCAAACTAGACGAACGGGATGACAGGAACAGGATTCTGTAAAACATTACCAGCGAGGGGCTAGATGGGTTAGGTTAGGTTATATTATGTCAAAAACGTATATAATGTTCCCACCGAGAAGTAGGTGCCGACCCGTCAGGAATGTTGGAAAATACTACATCCGAGATGTTAGCATGCCTTAGGTTAGGATATATAACGCCATAGACGTATATAATGTCCCAAACTAGACGTACGGGATGACAGGAACAGGATTCTGTAAAACATTACCAACGAGGGGCTAGATGGGTCAGGTTAGGTTATATTATGTCACAGACATATATAATGTTCCCTCCGAGAAGTAAGTGCCGACCCGTCAGGAATGTTGGAAAATACTACATCCGAGATGTTAGCATGCCTTAGGTTAGGATATATAACGCTATAGACGTATATAATGTCCCAGACTAGACGTACGGACGACAGGAATAGGATTCTGTAAAACATTACCAGCGAGGTGCTACATGGGTTAGGTTAGGTTGTATTATGTCATAGACGTATATAATGTTCCCACCGAGCAGTAGGTGCCGTCCCGTCTGGAATGTTGGAAAATACTACATCCGAGGTGTTAGGTTGCCTTAGGTTGGGATATATAACGTTAGAGACGTATATAATCTCCCCACCGATACGTACCGGCCGACACGACAGGCATTCTGTAAAACACTATCACCGAGGTGCTAGATGGGTTAGGTTAGGTTATATTATGTCACAGACGTATATAATGTTCCCACCGAGATGTAGGTGCCGACCCGTCAGGAATGTTGGAAAATACTACATCCGAGGTGTTAGGTTGCCTTAGGTTATGATATATAACGCTATAGACGTATATAATGTCCCAGACTAGACGTACGGGACGACAGGAATAGGATTCTGTAAAACATTACCAGCGAGGTGCTAGATGGGTTAGGTTAGGTTATATTATGTCATAGACGTATATAATGTTCCCACCGAGCAGTAGGTGCCGTCCCGTCAGGAATGTTGGAAAATACTACATCCGAGGTGTTAGGTTGCCTTAGGTTGGGATATATAACGTTGGAGACGTATATAATCTCCCCACCGATACGTACGGGCCGACACGACCGGCATTCTGTAAAACACTATCACCGAGGTGCTAGATGGGTTAGGTTAAGGTATATTATGTTATAGACGTATATAATGTTCCCACCGAGAAGTAGGGGCCGTCCCGCCAGGAATGTTGGAAAATACTACATCCGAGATGTTAGCCTGCCTTAGGTTATGATCTATTACGCTATAGACGTATATCATGTCCCCAACGAGACGTACGGGCCGATACGACCGGGATTCTGTAAAACAATATCACCGAGGGGCTAGATGGGTTAGGTTAGGTTATATTATGTCATAGACGTATATAATGTTCCCACCGAGAAGTAGGTGCCGACCCGTCAGGAATGTTGGAAAATACTACATCCGAGGTGTTAGGTTGCCTTAGGTTATGATATATAACGCTATAGACGTATATAATGTACCAAACTAGACGTACGGGACGACAGGAACAGGATTCTGTAAAACATTACCAGCGAGGCGCTAGATGGGTTAGGTTAGGTTATATTATGTCACAGACGTATATAATGTTCCCACCGAGAAGTAATGGCCGACCCACCAGGAATGATGGAAAATACTACATCCGAGATGTTAGCCTGCCTTAGGTTAGGACATATAACGCTATAGACGTATATAATGTCCCAAACTAGTCGTACGGGACGATACGAACGGTATTCTGTAAAAAATTACCAGCGAGGGGCCAGATGGGTTAGGTTAGTTTATATTATGTCATAGACGTATATAATGTTCCCACCGAGAAGTAGGTGCCCACCCGTCAGGAATGTTGGAAAATACTACATCCGAGGTGTTAGGTTGCCTTAGGATAGGATATATAACGCCATAGACGTATATAATGTGTCAAACTAGACGTACGGGATGACAGGAACAGGATTCTGTAAAACATTACCAACGAGGGGCTAGATGGGTTAGGTTAGGTTATATTATGTCACGGACGTATATAATGTTCCCACCGAGAAGTAAGTGCCGACCCGTCAGGAATGTTGGAAATTACTACATCCGAGATGTTAGGTTGCCTTAGGTTATGATATATAACGCTATAGACGTATATAATGTACCAAGCTAGACGTGCGGGACGACAGGAACAGGATTCTGTAAAACATTACCAACGAGGGGCTAGATGGGTTAGGTTAGGTTATATTATGTCACAGACGTATATAATGTTCCCACCGAGAAGTAAGTGCCGACCCGTCAGGAATGTTGGAAAATACTACATCCGAGATGTTAGGTTGCCTTAGGTAATGATATATAACGCTATAGACGTATATAATGTACCAAACTAGACGTACGGGACGACAGGAACAGGATTCTGTAAAACATTACCAGCGAGACGCTAGATGGGTTAGGTTAGGTTATATTATGTCACAGACGTATATAATGTTCCCACCGAGAAGTAGGTGCCAACCCGTCAGGAATGTTGGAAAATACTACATCCGAGGTGTTAGGTTGCCTTAGGTTAGGATATATAACGCTATAGACATATATAATGTCCCAAACTAGACGAACGGGATGACAGGAACAGGATTCTGTAAAACATTACCAGCGAGGGGCTAGATGGGTTAGGTTAGGTTATATTATGTCAAAAACGTATATAATGTTCCCACCGAGAAGTAGGTGCCGACCCGTCAGGAATGTTGGAAAATACTACATCCGAGATGTTAGCATGCCTTAGGTTAGGATATATAACGCCATAGACGTATATAATGTCCCAAACTAGACGTACGGGATGACAGGAACAGGATTCTGTAAAACATTACCAACGAGGGGCTAGATGGGTTAGGTTAGGTTATATTATGTCACAGACGTATATAATGTTCCCTCCGAGAAGTAAGTGCCGACCCGACAGGAATGTTGGAAAATACTACATCCGAGATGTTAGCATGCCTTAGGTTAGGATATATAACGCTATAGACGTATATAATGTCCCAGACTAGACGTACGGGACGACAGGAATAGGATTCTGTAAAACATTACCAGCGAGGTGCTAGATGGGTTAGGTTAGGTTATATTATGTCATAGACGTATATAATGTTCCCACCGAGCAGTAGGTGCCGTCCCGTCAGGAATGTTGGAAAATACTACATCCGAGGTGTTAGGTTGCCTTAGGTTGGGATATATAACGTTAGAGACGTATATAATCTCCCCACCGATACGTACCGGCCGACACGACCGGCATTCTGTAAAACACTATCACCGAGGTGCTAGATGGGTTAGGTTAGGTTATATTATGTCACAGACGCATATAATGTTCCCACCGAGAAGTAGGTGCCGACCCGTCAGGAATGTTGGAAAATACTACATCCGAGGTGTTAGGTTGCCTTAGGTTATGATATATAACGCTATAGACGTATATAATGTCCCAGACAAGACGTACGGGACGACAGGAATAGGATTCTGTAAAACATTACCAGCGAGGTGCTAGATGGGTTAGGTTAGGTTATATTATGTCATAGACGTATATAATGTTCCCACCGAGCAGTAGGTGCCGTCCCGTCAGGAATGTTGGAAAATACTACATCCGAGGTGTTAGGTTGCCTTAGGTTGGGATATATAACGTTGGAGACGTATATAATCTCCCCACCGATACGTACGGGCCGACACGACCGGCATTCTGTAAAACACTATCACCGAGGTGCTAGATGCGTTAGGTTAAGGTATATTATGTTATAGACGTATATAATGTTCCCACCGAGAAGTAGGGGCCGTCCTGCCAGGAATGTTGGAAAATACTACATCCGAGATGTTAGCCTGCCTTAGGTTAGGATCTATTACGCTATAGACGTATATCATGTCCCCAACGAGACGTACGGGCCGATACGAGCGGGATTCTGTAAAACAATATCACCGAGGGGCTAGATGGGTTAGGTTAGGTTATACTATGTCATAGACGTATATAATGTTCCCACCGAGAAGTAGGTGCCGACCCGTCAGGAATGTTGGAAAATACTACATCCGAGGTGTTAGGTTGCCTTAGGTTATGATATATAACGCTATAGACGTATATAATGTACCAAACTAGACGTACGGGACGACAGGAACAGGATTCTGTAAAACATTACCAGCGAGGCGCTAGATGGGTTAGGTTAGGTTATATTATGTCACAGACGTATATAATGTTCCCACCGAGAAGTAGGTGCTGACCCGTCAGGAATGTTGCAAAATACTACATCCGAGGTGTTAGGTTGCCTTAGGTTAGGATATATAACGCTATAGACGTATATAATGTCCCAACCGAGATGTACGGGACGACACGAACGGTATTCTGTAAAACACTATCACCGAGGTGCTATATGGGTTAGGTTAGGTTATATTACGTTATAGACGTATATAATGTTCCCACCGAGAAGTAATGGCCGACCCACCAGGAATGATCGAAAATACTACATCCGAGATGTTAGCCTGCCTTAGGTTAGGACATATAACGCTATAGACGTATATAATGTCCCAAACTAGTCGTACGGGACGACAGGAACGGGCTTCTGTAAAACATTACCAGCGAGGGGCTAGATGGGTTAGGTTAGGGTACATTATGTCATAGACGTATATAATGTTCCCACCGAGAAGTAGGTGCCTACCCATCAGGAATGTTGGAAAATACTACATCCGAGGTGTTAGTTTGAATTAGGTTAGGATATATGACGCTATAGACGTATATAATTTCCCAGCCGAGATGTACGGGACGATACGAACGGTATTCTGTAAAAAATTACCAGCGAGGGGCCAGATGGGTTAGGTTAGGTTATATTATGTCATAGACGTATATAATGTTCCCACCGAGAAGTAGGTGCCCACCCGTCAGGAATGTTGGAAAATACTACATCCGAGGTGTTAGGTTGCCTTAGGATAGGATATATAACGCCATAGACGTATATAATGTGTCAAACTAGACGTACGGGATGACAGGAACAGGATTCTGTAAAACATTACCAACGAGGGGCTAGATGGGTTAGGTTAGGTTATATTATGTCACGGACGTATATAATGTTCCCACCGAGAAGTAAGTGCCGACCCGTCAGGAATGTTGGAAATTACTACATCCGAGATGTTAGGTTGCCTTAGGTTATGATATATAACGCTATAGACGTATATAATGTACCAAGCTAGACGTACGGGACGACAGGAACAGGATTCTGTAAAACATTACCAGCGAGGCGCTAGATGGGTTAGGTTAGGTTATATTATGTCACAGACGTATATAATGTTCCCACCGAGAAGTAGGTGCCGTCCCGTCAGGAATGTTGGAAAATACTACATCCGAGGTGTTAGGTTGCCTTAGGTTGGGATATATAACGTTAGAGCCGTATATAATCTCCCCACCGATACGTACCGGCCGACACGACCGGCATTCTGTAAAACACTATCACCGAGGTGCTAGATGGGTTAGGTTAGGTTATATTATGTCACAGACGTATATAATGTTCCCACCGAGAAGTAGGTGTCGACCCGTCAGGAATGTTGGAAAATACTACATCCGAGGTGTTAGGTTGCCTTAGGTTAGGATATATAACGCTATAGACATATATAATGTCCCAAACTAGACGAACGGGATGACAGGAACAGGATTCTGTAAAACATTACCAGCGAGGGGCTAGATGGGTTAGGTTAGGTTATATTATGTCAAAAACGTATATAATGTTCCCACCGAGAAGTAGGTGCCGACCCGTCAGGAATGTTGGAAAATACTACATCCGAGATGTTAGGTTGCCTTAGGTAATGATATATAACGCTATAGACGTATATAATGTACAAAACTAGACGTACTGGACGACAGGAACAGGATTCTGTAAAACATTACCAGCGAGGCGCTAGATGGGTTAGGTTAGGTTATATTATGTCACAGACGTATATAATGTTCCCACCGAGAAGTAAGTGCCGACCCGTCAGGAATGTTGGAAATTACTACATCCGAGATGTTAGGTTGCCTTAGGTTATGATATAGAACGCTATAGACGTATATAATGTACCAAACTAGACGTACGGGACGACAGGAACAGGATTCTGTAAAACATTACCAGCGAGGCGCTAGATGGGTTAGGTTAGGTTATATTATGTCACAGACGTATATAATGTTCCCACCGAGAAGTAGGTGCCGACCCGTCAGGAATGTTGGATAATACTACATCCGAGGTGCCAGGTTGCCTTAGATTAAGATATATAACGCTATAGACATATATAATGTCCCAAACTAGACGAACGGGATGACAGGAACAGGATTCTGTAAAACATTACCAGCGAGGGGCTAGATGGGTTAGGTTAGGTTATATTATGTCAAAAACGTATATAATGTTCCCACCGAGAAGTAGGTGCCGACCCGTCAGGAATGTTGGAAAATACTACATCCGAGATGTTAGCATGCCTTAGGTTAGGATATATAACGCCATAGACGTATATAATGTCCCAAACTAGACGTACGGGATGACAGGAACAGGATTCTGTAAAACATTACCAACGAGGGGCTAGATGGGTTAGGTTAGGTTATATTATGTCACAGACGTATATAATGTTCCCTCCGAGAAGTAAGTGCCGACCCGACAGGAATGTTGGAAAATACTACATCCGAGATGTTAGCATGCCTTAGGTTAGGATATATAACGCTATAGACGTATATAATGTCCCAGACTAGACGTACGGGACGACAGGAACAGGATTCTGTAAAACATTACCAGCGAGGCGCTAGATGGGTTAGGTTAGGTTATATTATGTCACAGACGTATATAATGTTCCCACCGAGAAGTAGGTGCCGACCCGTCAGGAATGTTGGAAAATACTACATCCGAGATGTTAGCATGCCTTAGGTTAGGATATATAACGCTATAGACGTATATAATGTCCCAGACTAGTCGTACGGGACGACAGGAACGGGCTTCTGTAAAAAATTACCAGCGAGAGGTCAGATGGGTTAGGTTAGGTTATATTATGTCATAGACGTATATAATGTTCCCACCGAGAAGTAGGTGCCCACCCGTCAGGAATGTTGGAAAATACTACATCCGAGGTGTTAGGTTGCCTTAGGTTATGATATATAACGCTATAGACGTATATAATGTACCAAACTAGACGTACGGGACGACAGGAACAGGATTCTGTAAAACATTACCAGCGAGGCGCTAGATGGGTTAGGTTAGGTTATATTATGTCACAGACGTATATAATGTTCCCACCGAGAAGTAAGTGCCGACCCGTCAGGAAAGTTGGAAATTACTACATCCGAGATGTTAGGTTGCCTTAGGTTATGATATAGAACGCTATAGACGTATATAATGTACCAAACTAGACGTACGGGACGACAGGAGCAGGATTCTGTAAAACATTACCAGCGAGGCGCTAGATGGGTTAGGTTAGGTTATATTATGTCACAGACGTATATAATGTTCCCACCGAGAAGTAGGTGCCGACCCGTCAGGAATGTTGGATAATACTACATCCGAGGTGCCAGGTTGCCTTAGATTAAGATATATAACGCTATAGACATATATAATGTCCCAAACTAGACGAACGGGATGACAGGAACAGGATTCTGTAAAACATTACCAGCGAGGGGCTAGATGGGTTAGGTTAGGTTATATTATGTCAAAAACGTATATAATGTTCCCACCGAGAAGTAAGTGCCGACCCGACAGGAATGTTGGAAAATACTACATCCGAGATGTTAGCATGCCTTAGGTTACGATATATAACGCTATAGACGTATATAATGTCCCAGACTAGACGTACGGGACGACAGGGACAGGATTCCGTAAAACATTACCAGCGAGGCGCTAGATGGGTTAGGTTAGGTTATATTATGTCACAGACGTATATAATGTTCCCACCGAGAAGTAGGTGCCGACCCGTCAGGAATGTTGGAAAATACTACATCCGAGATGTTAGCATGCCTTAGGTTAGGATATATAACGCTATAGACGTATATAATGTCCCAGACTAGACGTACGGAACGACAGGAATAGGATTCTGTAAAACATTACCAGCGAGGTGCTAGATGGGTTAGGTTAGGTTATATTATGTCATAGACGTATATAATGTTCCCACCGAGCAGTAGGTGCCGTCCCGTCAGGAATGTTGGAAAATACTACATCCGAGGTGTTAGGTTGCCTTAGATTAAGATATATAACGCTATAGACATATATAATGTCCCAAACTAGACGAACGGGATGACAGGAACAGGATTCTGTAAAACATTACCAGCGAGGGGCCAGATGGGTTAGGTTAGGTTATATTATGTCAAAAACGTATATAATGTTCCCACCGAGAAGTAGGTGCCGACCCGTCAGGAATGTTGGAAAATACTACATCCGAGATGTTAGGTTAGGATATATAACGCGATAGACGTATATAATGTCTCAAACTAGACGTATGGGATGACAGGAACAGGATTCTGTAAAACATTACCAACGAGGGGCTAGATGGGTTAGGTTAGGTTATATTATGTCACGGACGTATATAATGTTCCCACCGAGAAGTAAGTGCCGACCCGTCAGGAATGTTGGAAATTACTACATCCGAGATGTTAGGTTGCCTTAGGTTATGATATATAACGCTATAGACGTATATAATGTACCAAACTAGACGTACGGGACGACAGGAACAGGATTCTGTAAAACATTACCAACGAGGGGCTAGATGGGTTAGGTTAGGTTATATTATGTCACAGACGTATATAATGTTCCCACCGAGAAGTAAGTGCCGACCCGTCAGGAATGTTGGAAAATACTACATCCGAGATGTTAGCATGCCTTAGGTTAGGATATATAACGCTATAGACGTATATAATGTCCCAGACTAGACGTACGGACGACAGGAATAGGATTCTGTAAAACATTACCAGCGAGGTGCTAGATGGGTTAGGTTAGGTTGTATTATGTCATAGACGTATATAATGTTCCCACCGAGCAGTAGGTGCCGTCCCGTCAGGAATGTTGGAAAATACTACATCCGAGGTGTTAGGTTGCCTTAGGTTGGGATATATAACGTTAGAGACGTATATAATCTCCCCACCGATACGTACCGGCCGACACGACAGGCATTCTGTAAAACACTATCACCGAGGTGCTAGATGGGTTAGGTTAGGTTATATTATGTCACAGACGTATATAATGTTCCCACCGAGATGTAGGTGCCGACCCGTCAGGAATGTTGGAAAATACTACATCCGAGGTGTTAGGTTGCCTTAGGTTATGATATATAACGCTATAGACGTATATAATGTCCCAGACTAGACGTACGGGACGACAGGAATAGGATTCTGTAAAACATTACCAGCGAGGTGCTAGATGGGTTAGGTTAGGTTATATTATGTCATAGACGTATATAATGTTCCCACCGAGCAGTAGGTGCCGTCCCGTCAGGAATGTTGGAAAATACTACATCCGAGGTGTTAGGTTGCCTTAGGTTGGGATATATAACGTTGGAGACGTATATAATCTCCCCACCGATACGTACGGGCCGACACGACCGGCATTCTGTAAAACACTATCACCGAGGTGCTAGATGGGTTAGGTTAAGGTATATTATGTTATAGACGTATATAATGTTCCCACCGAGAAGTAGGGGCCGTCCCGCCAGGAATGTTGGAAAATACTACATCCGAGATGTTAGCCTGCCTTAGGTTATGATCTATTACGCTATAGACGTATATCATGTCCCCAACGAGACGTACGGGCCGATACGACCGGGATTCTGTAAAACAATATCACCGAGGGGCTAGATGGGTTAGGTTAGGTTATATTATGTCATAGACGTATATAATGTTCCCACCGAGAAGTAGGTGCCGACCCGTCAGGAATGTTGGAAAATACTACATCCGAGGTGTTAGGTTGCCTTAGGTTATGATATATAACGCTATAGACGTATATAATGTACCAAACTAGACGTACGGGACGACAGGAACAGGATTCTGTAAAACATTACCAGCGAGGCGCTAGATGGGTTAGGTTAGGTTATATTATGTCACAGACGTATATAATGTTCCCACCGAGAAGTAATGGCCGACCCACCAGGAATGATGGAAAATACTACATCCGAGATGTTAGCCTGCCTTAGGTTAGGACATATAACGCTATAGACGTATATAATGTCCCAAACTAGTCGTACGGGACGATACGAACGGTATTCTGTAAAAAATTACCAGCGAGGGGCCAGATGGGTTAGGTTAGTTTATATTATGTCATAGACGTATATAATGTTCCCACCGAGAAGTAGGTGCCCACCCGTCAGGAATGTTGGAAAATACTACATCCGAGGTGTTAGGTTGCCTTAGGATAGGATATATAACGCCATAGACGTATATAATGTGTCAAACTAGACGTACGGGATGACAGGAACAGGATTCTGTAAAACATTACCAACGAGGGGCTAGATGGGTTAGGTTAGGTTATATTATGTCACGGACGTATATAATGTTCCCACCGAGAAGTAAGTGCCGACCCGTCAGGAATGTTGGAAATTACTACATCCGAGATGTTAGGTTGCCTTAGGTTATGATATATAACGCTATAGACGTATATAATGTACCAAGCTAGACGTGCGGGACGACAGGAACAGGATTCTGTAAAACATTACCAACGAGGGGCTAGATGGGTTAGGTTAGGTTATATTATGTCACAGACGTATATAATGTTCCCACCGAGAAGTAAGTGCCGACCCGTCAGGAATGTTGGAAAATACTACATCCGAGATGTTAGGTTGCCTTAGGTAATGATATATAACGCTATAGACGTATATAATGTACCAAACTAGACGTACGGGACGACAGGAACAGGATTCTGTAAAACATTACCAGCGAGACGCTAGATGGGTTAGGTTAGGTTATATTATGTCACAGACGTATATAATGTTCCCACCGAGAAGTAGGTGCCGACCCGTCAGGAATGTTGGAAAATACTACATCCGAGGTGTTAGGTTGCCTTAGGTTAGGATATATAACGCTATAGACATATATAATGTCCCAAACTAGACGAACGGGATGACAGGAACAGGATTCTGTAAAACATTACCAGCGAGGGGCTAGATGGGTTAGGTTAGGTTATATTATGTCAAAAACGTATATAATGTTCCCACCGAGAAGTAGGTGCCGACCCGTCAGGAATGTTGGAAAATACTACATCCGAGATGTTAGCATGCCTTAGGTTAGGATATATAACGCCATAGACGTATATAATGTCCCAAACTAGACGTACGGGATGACAGGAACAGGATTCTGTAAAACATTACCAACGAGGGGCTAGATGGGTTAGGTTAGGTTATATTATGTCACAGACGTATATAATGTTCCCTCCGAGAAGTAAGTGCCGACCCGACAGGAATGTTGGAAAATACTACATCCGAGATGTTAGCATGCCTTAGGTTAGGATATATAACGCTATAGACGTATATAATGTCCCAGACTAGACGTACGGGACGACAGGAATAGGATTCTGTAAAACATTACCAGCGAGGTGCTAGATGGGTTAGGTTAGGTTATATTATGTCATAGACGTATATAATGTTCCCACCGAGCAGTAGGTGCCGTCCCGTCAGGAATGTTGGAAAATACTACATCCGAGGTGTTAGGTTGCCTTAGGTTGGGATATATAACGTTAGAGACGTATATAATCTCCCCACCGATACGTACCGGCCGACACGACCGGCATTCTGTAAAACACTATCACCGAGGTGCTAGATGGGTTAGGTTAGGTTATATTATGTCACAGACGCATATAATGTTCCCACCGAGAAGTAGGTGCCGACCCGTCAGGAATGTTGGAAAATACTACATCCGAGGTGTTAGGTTGCCTTAGGTTATGATATATAACGCTATAGACGTATATAATGTCCCAGACAAGACGTACGGGACGACAGGAATAGGATTCTGTAAAACATTACCAGCGAGGTGCTAGATGGGTTAGGTTAGGTTATATTATGTCATAGACGTATATAATGTTCCCACCGAGCAGTAGGTGCCGTCCCGTCAGGAATGTTGGAAAATACTACATCCGAGGTGTTAGGTTGCCTTAGGTTGGGATATATAACGTTGGAGACGTATATAATCTCCCCACCGATACGTACGGGCCGACACGACCGGCATTCTGTAAAACACTATCACCGAGGTGCTAGATGCGTTAGGTTAAGGTATATTATGTTATAGACGTATATAATGTTCCCACCGAGAAGTAGGGGCCGTCCTGCCAGGAATGTTGGAAAATACTACATCCGAGATGTTAGCCTGCCTTAGGTTAGGATCTATTACGCTATAGACGTATATCATGTCCCCAACGAGACGTACGGGCCGATACGAGCGGGATTCTGTAAAACAATATCACCGAGGGGCTAGATGGGTTAGGTTAGGTTATACTATGTCATAGACGTATATAATGTTCCCACCGAGAAGTAGGTGCCGACCCGTCAGGAATGTTGGAAAATACTACATCCGAGGTGTTAGGTTGCCTTAGGTTATGATATATAACGCTATAGACGTATATAATGTACCAAACTAGACGTACGGGACGACAGGAACAGGATTCTGTAAAACATTACCAGCGAGGCGCTAGATGGGTTAGGTTAGGTTATATTATGTCACAGACGTATATAATGTTCCCACCGAGAAGTAGGTGCTGACCCGTCAGGAATGTTGCAAAATACTACATCCGAGGTGTTAGGTTGCCTTAGGTTAGGATATATAACGCTATAGACGTATATAATGTCCCAACCGAGATGTACGGGACGACACGAACGGTATTCTGTAAAACACTATCACCGAGGTGCTATATGGGTTAGGTTAGGTTATATTACGTTATAGACGTATATAATGTTCCCACCGAGAAGTAATGGCCGACCCACCAGGAATGATCGAAAATACTACATCCGAGATGTTAGCCTGCCTTAGGTTAGGACATATAACGCTATAGACGTATATAATGTCCCAAACTAGTCGTACGGGACGACAGGAACGGGCTTCTGTAAAACATTACCAGCGAGGGGCTAGATGGGTTAGGTTAGGGTACATTATGTCATAGACGTATATAATGTTCCCACCGAGAAGTAGGTGCCTACCCATCAGGAATGTTGGAAAATACTACATCCGAGGTGTTAGTTTGAATTAGGTTAGGATATATGACGCTATAGACGTATATAATTTCCCAGCCGAGATGTACGGGACGATACGAACGGTATTCTGTAAAAAATTACCAGCGAGGGGCCAGATGGGTTAGGTTAGGTTATATTATGTCATAGACGTATATAATGTTCCCACCGAGAAGTAGGTGCCCACCCGTCAGGAATGTTGGAAAATACTACATCCGAGGTGTTAGGTTGCCTTAGGATAGGATATATAACGCCATAGACGTATATAATGTGTCAAACTAGACGTACGGGATGACAGGAACAGGATTCTGTAAAACATTACCAACGAGGGGCTAGATGGGTTAGGTTAGGTTATATTATGTCACGGACGTATATAATGTTCCCACCGAGAAGTAAGTGCCGACCCGTCAGGAATGTTGGAAATTACTACATCCGAGATGTTAGGTTGCCTTAGGTTATGATATATAACGCTATAGACGTATATAATGTACCAAGCTAGACGTACGGGACGACAGGAACAGGATTCTGTAAAACATTACCAGCGAGGCGCTAGATGGGTTAGGTTAGGTTATATTATGTCACAGACGTATATAATGTTCCCACCGAGAAGTAGGTGCCGTCCCGTCAGGAATGTTGGAAAATACTACATCCGAGGTGTTAGGTTGCCTTAGGTTGGGATATATAACGTTAGAGCCGTATATAATGTCCCCACCGATACGTACCGGCCGACACGACCGGCATTCTGTAAAACACTATCACCGAGGTGCTAGATGGGTTAGGTTAGGTTATATTATGTCACAGACGTATATAATGTTCCCACCGAGAAGTAGGTGTCGACCCGTCAGGAATGTTGGAAAATACTACATCCGAGGTGTTAGGTTGCCTTAGGTTAGGATATATAACGCTATAGACATATATAATGTCCCAAACTAGACGAACGGGATGACAGGAACAGGATTCTGTAAAACATTACCAGCGAGGGGCTAGATGGGTTAGGTTAG
This sequence comes from Xylocopa violacea, assembly GCA_963969225.1. Taxonomy (NCBI): domain Eukaryota; kingdom Metazoa; phylum Arthropoda; class Insecta; order Hymenoptera; family Apidae; genus Xylocopa; species Xylocopa violacea. The sequence goes on from CAXAJV010000015.1 coordinate 14,644,280, forward strand.
GTTATATTATGTCAAAAACGTATATAATGTTCCCACCGAGAAGTAGGTGCCGACCCGTCAGGAATGTTGGAAAATACTACATCCGAGATGTTAGGTTGCCTTAGGTAATGATATATAACGCTATAGACGTATATAATGTACCAAACTAGACGTACTGGACGACAGGAACAGGATTCTGTAAAACATTACCAGCGAGGCGCTAGATGGGTTAGGTTAGGTTATATTATGTCACAGACGTATATAATGTTCCCACCGAGAAGTAAGTGCCGACCCGTCAGGAATGTTGGAAATTACTACATCCGAGATGTTAGGTTGCCTTAGGTTATGATATAGAACGCTATAGACGTATATAATGTACCAAACTAGACGTACGGGACGACAGGAACAGGATTCTGTAAAACATTACCAGCGAGGCGCTAGATGGGTTAGGTTAGGTTATATTATGTCACAGACGTATATAATGTTCCCACCGAGAAGTAGGTGCCGACCCGTCAGGAATGTTGGATAATACTACATCCGAGGTGCCAGGTTGCCTTAGATTAAGATATATAACGCTATAGACATATATAATGTCCCAAACTAGACGAACGGGATGACAGGAACAGGATTCTGTAAAACATTACCAGCGAGGGGCTAGATGGGTTAGGTTAGGTTATATTATGTCAAAAACGTATATAATGTTCCCACCGAGAAGTAGGTGCCGACCCGTCAGGAATGTTGGAAAATACTACATCCGAGATGTTAGCATGCCTTAGGTTAGGATATATAACGCCATAGACGTATATAATGTCCCAAACTAGACGTACGGGATGACAGGAACAGGATTCTGTAAAACATTACCAACGAGGGGCTAGATGGGTTAGGTTAGGTTATATTATGTCACAGACGTATATAATGTTCCCTCCGAGAAGTAAGTGCCGACCCGACAGGAATGTTGGAAAATACTACATCCGAGATGTTAGCATGCCTTAGGTTAGGATATATAACGCTATAGACGTATATAATGTCCCAGACTAGACGTACGGGACGACAGGAACAGGATTCTGTAAAACATTACCAGCGAGGCGCTAGATGGGTTAGGTTAGGTTATATTATGTCACAGACGTATATAATGTTCCCACCGAGAAGTAGGTGCCGACCCGTCAGGAATGTTGGAAAATACTACATCCGAGATGTTAGCATGCCTTAGGTTAGGATATATAACGCTATAGACGTATATAATGTCCCAGACTAGTCGTACGGGACGACAGGAACGGGCTTCTGTAAAAAATTACCAGCGAGAGGTCAGATGGGTTAGGTTAGGTTATATTATGTCATAGACGTATATAATGTTCCCACCGAGAAGTAGGTGCCCACCCGTCAGGAATGTTGGAAAATACTACATCCGAGGTGTTAGGTTGCCTTAGGTTATGATATATAACGCTATAGACGTATATAATGTACCAAACTAGACGTACGGGACGACAGGAACAGGATTCTGTAAAACATTACCAGCGAGGCGCTAGATGGGTTAGGTTAGGTTATATTATGTCACAGACGTATATAATGTTCCCACCGAGAAGTAAGTGCCGACCCGTCAGGAAAGTTGGAAATTACTACATCCGAGATGTTAGGTTGCCTTAGGTTATGATATAGAACGCTATAGACGTATATAATGTACCAAACTAGACGTACGGGACGACAGGAACAGGATTCTGTAAAACATTACCAGCGAGGCGCTAGATGGGTTAGGTTAGGTTATATTATGTCACAGACGTATATAATGTTCCCACCGAGAAGTAAGTGCCGACCCGTCAGGAAAGTTGGAAATTACTACATCCGAGATGTTAGGTTGCCTTAGGTTATGATATAGAACGCTATAGACGTATATAATGTACCAAACTAGACGTACGGGACGACAGGAGCAGGATTCTGTAAAACATTACCAGCGAGGCGCTAGATGGGTTAGGTTAGGTTATATTATGTCACAGACGTATATAATGTTCCCACCGAGAAGTAGGTGCCGACCCGTCAGGAATGTTGGATAATACTACATCCGAGGTGCCAGGTTGCCTTAGATTAAGATATATAACGCTATAGACATATATAATGTCCCAAACTAGACGAACGGGATGACAGGAACAGGATTCTGTAAAACATTACCAGCGAGGGGCTAGATGGGTTAGGTTAGGTTATATTATGTCAAAAACGTATATAATGTTCCCACCGAGAAGTAAGTGCCGACCCGACAGGAATGTTGGAAAATACTACATCCGAGATGTTAGCATGCCTTAGGTTACGATATATAACGCTATAGACGTATATAATGTCCCAGACTAGACGTACGGGACGACAGGGACAGGATTCTGTAAAACATTACCAGCGAGGCGCTAGATGGGTTAGGTTAGGTTATATTATGTCACAGACGTATATAATGTTCCCACCGAGAAGTAGGTGCCGACCCGTCAGGAATGTTGGAAAATACTACATCCGAGATGTTAGCATGCCTTAGGTTAGGATATATAACGCTATAGACGTATATAATGTCCCAGACTAGACGTACGGAACGACAGGAATAGGATTCTGTAAAACATTACCAGCGAGGTGCTAGATGGGTTAGGTTAGGTTATATTATGTCATAGACGTATATAATGTTCCCACCGAGCAGTAGGTGCCGTCCCGTCAGGAATGTTGGAAAATACTACATCCGAGGTGTTAGGTTGCCTTAGATTAAGATATATAACGCTATAGACATATATAATGTCCCAAACTAGACGAACGGGATGACAGGAACAGGATTCTGTAAAACATTACCAGCGAGGGGCCAGATGGGTTAGGTTAGGTTATATTATGTCAAAAACGTATATAATGTTCCCACCGAGAAGTAGGTGCCGACCCGTCAGGAATGTTGGAAAATACTACATCCGAGATGTTAGGTTAGGATATATAACGCGATAGACGTATATAATGTCTCAAACTAGACGTATGGGATGACAGGAACAGGATTCTGTAAAACATTACCAACGAGGGGCTAGATGGGTTAGGTTAGGTTATATTATGTCACGGACGTATATAATGTTCCCACCGAGAAGTAAGTGCCGACCCGTCAGGAATGTTGGAAATTACTACATCCGAGATGTTAGGTTGCCTTAGGTTATGATATATAACGCTATAGACGTATATAATGTACCAAACTAGACGTACGGGACGACAGGAACAGGATTCTGTAAAACATTACCAACGAGGGGCTAGATGGGTTAGGTTAGGTTATATTATGTCACAGACGTATATAATGTTCCCACCGAGAAGTAAGTGCCGACCCGTCAGGAATGTTGGAAAATACTACATCCGAGATGTTACGTTGCCTTAGGTTATGATATATAACGCTATAGACGTATATAATGTACCAACCTAGACGTACGGGACGACAGGAACAGGATTCTGTAAAACATTACCAGCGAGGCGCTAGATGGGTTCGGTTAGGTTATATTATGTCACAGACGTATATAATGTTCCCACCGAGAAGTAGGTGCCGACCCGTCAGGAATGTTGGAAAATACTACATCCGAGGTGTTAGGTTGCCTTAGATTAAGATATATAACGCTATAGACATATATAATGTCCCAAACTAGACGAACGGGATGACAGGAACAGGATTCTGTAAAACATTACCAGCGAGGGGCCAGATGGGTTAGGTTAGGTTATATTATGTCAAAAACGTATATAATGTTCCCACCGAGAAGTAGGTGCCGACCCGTCAGGAATGTTGGAAAATACTACATCCGAGATGTTAGGTTAGGATATATAACGCCATAGACGTATATAATGTCCCAAACTAGACGTACGGGATGACAGGAACAGGATTCTGTAAAACATTACCAACGAGGGGCTAGATGGGTTAGGTTAGGTTATATTATGTCACAGACGTATATAATGTTCCCTCCGAGATGTAAGTGCCGAACCGTCAGGAATGTTGGAAAATACTACATCCGAGATGTTAGCATGCCTTAGGTTAGGATATATAACGCTATAGACGTATATAATGTCCCAGACTAGACGTACGGGACGACAGGAACAGGATTCTGTAAAACATTACCAACGAGGGGCTAGATGGGTTAGGATAGGTTATATTATGTCACAGACGTATATAATGTTCCCACCGAGAAGTAGGTGCCGACCCGTCAGGAATGTTGGAAAATACTACGTCCGAGATGTTAGGCTGCCTTAGGTTAGGATATATAACGCTATAGACGTATATAATGTCCCAACCGAGATGTACGGGACGACACGAACGGTATTCTGTAAAACACTATCACCGAGGTGCTATATGGGTTAGGTTAGGTTATATTACGTTATAGACGTATATAATGTTCCCACCGAGAAGTAATGGCCGACCACCAGGAATGATGGAAAATACTACATCCGAGATGTTAGCCTGCCTTAGGTTAGGACATATAACGCTATAGACGTATATAATGTCCCAAACTAGTCGTATGGGACGACAGGAACGGGCTTCTGTAAAACATTACCAGCGAGGGGCTAGATGGGTTAGGTTAGGTTATATTATGTCAAAAACGTATATAATGTTCCCACCGAGAAGTAGGTGCCTACCCATCAGGAATGTTGGAAAATACTACATCCGAGGTGTTAGTTTGAATTAGGTTAGGATATATGACGCTATAGACGTATATAATTTCCCAACCGAGATGTACGGGACGATACGAACGGTATTCTGTAAAAAATTACCAGCGAGGGGCCAGATGGGTTAGGTTAGGTTATATTATGTCATAGACGTATATAATGTTCCCACCGAGAAGTAGGTGCCCACCCGTCAGGAATGTTGGAAAATACTACATCCGAGGTGTTAGGTTGCCTTAGGATAGGATATATAACGCCATAGACGTATATAATGTCTCAAACTAGACGTACGGGATGACAGGAACAGGATTCTGTAAAACATTACCAACGAGGGGCTAGATGGGTTAGGTTAGGTTATATTATGTCACGGACGTATATAATGTTCCCACCGAGAAGTAAGTGCCGACCCGTCAGGAATGTTGGAAATTACTACATCCGAGATGTTAGGTTGCCTTAGGTTATGATATATAACGCTATAGACGTATATAATGTACCAAGCTAGACGTACGGGACGACAGGAACAGGATTCTGTAAAACGTTACCAACGAGGGGCTAGATGGGTTAGGTTAGGTTATATTATGTCACAGACGTATATAATGTTCCCACCGAGAAGTAAGTGCCGACCCGTCAGGAATGTTGGAAAATACTACATCCGAGGTGTTAGGTTGCCTTAGGTTATGATATATAACGCTATAGACGTATATAATGTACCAAACTAGACGTACGGGACGACAGGAACAGGATTCTGTAAAACATTACCAGCGAGGTGCTAGATGGGTTAGGTTAGGTTATATTATGTCATAGACGTATATAATGTTCCCACCGAGCAGTAGGTGCCGTCCCGTCAGGAATGTTGGAAAATACTACATCCGAGGTGTTAGGTTGCCTTAGGTTGGGATATATAACGTTGGAGACGTATATAATCTCCCCACCGATACGTACGGGCCGACACGACCGGCATTCTGTAAAACACTATCACCGAGGTGCTAGATGGGTTAGGTTAAGGTATATTATGTTATAGACGTATATAATGTTCCCACCGAGAAGTAGGGGCCGTCCCGCCAGGAATGTTGGAAAATACTACATCCGAGGTGTTAGGTTGCCTTAGGTTATGATATATAACGCTATAGACGTATATAATGTACCAAACTAGACGTACGGGACGACAGGAACAGGATTCTGTAAAACATTACCAGCGAGGCGCTAGATGGGTTAGGTTAGGTTATATTATGTCACAGACGTATATAATGTTCCCACCGAGAAGTAGGTGCCGACCCGTCAGGAATGTTGGAAAATACTACATCCGAGGTGTTAGGTTGCCTTAGGTTAGGATATATAACGCTATAGACGTACATAATGTCCCAACCGAGATGTACGGGACGACACGAACGGTATTCTGTAAAACACTATCACCGAGGTGCTATATGGGTTAGGTTAGGTTATATTACGTTATAGACGTATATAATGTTCCCACCGAGAAGTAATGGCCGACCCACCAGGAATGATGGAAAATACTACATCCGAGATGTTAGCCTGCCTTAGGTTAGGACATATAACGCTATAGACGTATATAATGTCCCAAACTAGTCGTACGGGACGACAGGAACGGGCTTCTGTAAAACTTTACCAGCGAGGGGCTAGATGGGTTAGGTTAGGGTACATTATGTCATAGACGTATATAATGTTCCCACCGAGAAGTAGGTGCCTACCCATCAGGAATGTTGGAAAATACTACATCCGAGGTGTTAGTTTGAATTAGGTTAGGATATATGACGCTATAGACGTATATAATTTCCCAGCCGAGATGTACGGGACGATACGAACGGTATTCTGTAAAAAATTACCAGCGAGGGGCCAGATGGGTTAGGTTAGGTTCTATTATGTCATAGACGTATATAATGTTCCCACCGAGAAGTAGGTGCCCACCCGTCAGGAATGTTGGAAAATACTACATCCGAGATGTTAGGTTGCCTTAGGTAATGATATATAACGCTATAGACGTATATAATGTACCAAACTAGACGTACGGGACGACAGGAACAGGATTCTGTAAAACATTACCAGCGAGGCGCTAGATGGGTTAGGTTAGGTTATATTATGTCACAGACGTATATAATGTTCCCACCGAGAAGTAAGTGCCGACCCGTCAGGAATGTTGGAAAATACTACATCCGAGATGTTAGGTTGCCTTAGGTAATGATATATAACGCTATAGACATATATAATGTCCTAAACTAGACGAACGGGATGACAGGAACAGGATTCTGTAAAACATTACCAGCGAGGGGCTAGATGGGTTAGGTTAGGTTATATTATGTCAAAAACATATATAATGTTCCCACCGAGAAGTAGGTGCCGACCCGTCAGGAATGTTGGAAAATACTACATCCGAGGTGTTAGCATGACTTAGGTTAGGATATATAACGCCATAGACGTATATAATGTCTCAAACTAGACGTATGGGATGACAGGAACAGGATTCTGTAAAACATTACCAACGAGGGGCTAGATGGGTTAGGTTAGGTTATATTATGTCACGGACGTATATAATGTTCCCACCGAGAAGTAAGTGCCGACCCGTCAGGAATGTTGGAAATTACTACATCCGAGATGTTAGGTTGCCTTAGGTTATGATATATAACGCTATAGACGTATATAATGTACCAAACTAGACGTACGGGACGACAGGAACAGGATTCTGTAAAACATTACCAACGAGGGGCTAGATGGGTTAGGTTAGGTTATATTATGTCACAGACGTATATAATGTTCCCACCGAGAAGTAAGTGCCGACCCGTCAGGAATGTTGGAAAATACTACATCCGAGATGTTACGTTGCCTTAGGTTATGATATATAACGCTATAGACGTATATAATGTACCAACCTAGACGTACGGGACGACAGGAACAGGATTCTGTAAAACATTACCAGCGAGGCGCTAGATGGGTTCGGTTAGGTTATATTATGTCACAGACGTATATAATGTTCCCACCGAGAAGTAGGTGCCGACCCGTCAGGAATGTTGGAAAATACTACATCCGAGGTGTTAGGTTGCCTTAGATTAAGATATATAACGCTATAGACATATATAATGTCCCAAACTAGACGAACGGGATGACAGGAACAGGATTCTGTAAAACATTACCAGCGAGGGGCCAGATGGGTTAGGTTAGGTTATATTATGTCAAAAACGTATATAATGTTCCCACCGAGAAGTAGGTGCCGACCCGTCAGGAATGTTGGAAAATACTACATCCGAGATGTTAGGTTAGGATATATAACGCCATAGACGTATATAATGTCCCAAACTAGACGTACGGGATGACAGGAACAGGATTCTGTAAAACATTACCAACGAGGGGCTAGATGGGTTAGGTTAGCTTATATTATGTCACAGACGTATATAATGTTCCCTCCGAGATGTAAGTGCCGAACCGTCAGGAATGTTGGAAAATACTACATCCGAGATGTTAGCATGCCTTAGGTTAGGATATATAACGCTATAGACGTATATAATGTCCCAGACTAGACGTACGGGACGACAGGAACAGGATTCTGTAAAACATTACCAACGAGGGGCTAGATGGGTTAGGATAGGTTATATTATGTCACAGACGTATATAATGTTCCCACCGAGAAGTAGGTGCCGTCCCGTCAGGAATGTTGGAAAATACTACGTCCGAGATGTTAGGCTGCCTTAGGTTAGGATATATAACGCTATAGACGTATATAATGTCCCAACCGAGATGTGCGGGACGACACGAACGGTATTCTGTAAAACACTATCACCGAGGTGCTATATGGGTTAGGTTAGGTTATATTACGTTATAGACGTATATAATGTTCCCACCGAGAAGTAATGGCCGACCACCAGGAATGATGGAAAATACTACATCCGAGATGTTAGCCTGCCTTAGGTTAGGACATATAACGCTATAGACGTATATAATGTCCCAAACTAGTCGTATGGGACGACAGGAACGGGCTTCTGTAAAACATTACCAGCGAGGGGCTAGATGGGTTAGGTTAGGTTATATTATGTCAAAAACGTATATAATGTTCCCACCGAGAAGTAGGTGCCTACCCATCAGGAATGTTGGAAAATACTACATCCGAGGTGTTAGTTTGAATTAGGTTAGGATATATGACGCTATAGACGTATATAATTTCCCAACCGAGATGTACGGGACGATACGAACGGTATTCTGTAAAAAATTACCAGCGAGGGGCCAGATGGGTTAGCTTAGGTTATATTATGTCATAGACGTATATAATGTTCCCACCGAGAAGTAGGTGCCCACCCGTCAGGAATGTTGGAAAATACTACATCCCAGGTGTTAGGTTGCCTTAGGATAGGATATATAACGCCATAGACGTATATAATGTCTCAAACTAGACGTACGGGATGACAGGAACAGGATTCTGTAAAACATTACCAACGAGGGGCTAGATGGGTTAGGTTAGGTTATATTATGTCACGGACGTATATAATGTTCCCACCGAGAAGTAAGTGCCGACCCGTCAGGAATGTTGGAAATTACTACATCCGAGATGTTAGGTTGCCTTAGGTTATGATATATAACGCTATAGACGTATATAATGTACCAAGCTAGACGTACGGGACGACAGGAACAGGATTCTGTAAAACGTTACCAACGAGGGGCTAGATGGGTTAGGTTAGGTTATATTATGTCACAGACGTATATAATGTTCCCACCGAGAAGTAAGTGCCGACCCGTCAGGAATGTTGGAAAATACTACATCCGAGGTGTTAGGTTGCCTTAGGTTATGATATATAACGCTATAGACGTATATAATGTACCAAACTAGACGTACGGGACGACAGGAACAGGATTCTGTAAAACATTACCAGCGAGGTGCTAGATGGGTTAGGTTAGGTTATATTATGTCATAGACGTATATAATGTTCCCACCGAGCAGTAGGTGCCGTCCCGTCAGGAATGTTGGAAAATACTACATCCGAGGTGTTAGGTTGCCTTAGGTTGGGATATATAACGTTGGAGACGTATATAATCTCCCCACCGATACGTACGGGCCGACACGACCGGCATTCTGTAAAACACTATCACCGAGGTGCTAGATGGGTTAGGTTAAGGTATATTATGTTATAGACGTATATAATGTTCCCACCGAGAAGTAGGGGCCGTCCCGCCAGGAATGTTGGAAAATACTACATCCGAGGTGTTAGGTTGCCTTAGGTTATGATATATAACGCTATAGACGTATATAATGTACCAAACTAGACGTACGGGACGACAGGAACAGGATTCTGTAAAACATTACCAGCGAGGCGCTAGATGGGTTAGGTTAGGTTATATTATGTCACAGACGTATATAATGTTCCCACCGAGAAGTAGGTGCCGACCCGTCAGGAATGTTGGAAAATACTACATCCGAGGTGTTAGGTTGCCTTAGGTTAGGATATATAACGCTATAGACGTATATAATGTCCCAACCGAGATGTACGGGACGACACGAACGGTATTCTGTAAAACACTATCACCGAGGTGCTATATGGGTTAGGTTAGGTTATATTACGTTATAGACGTATATAATGTTCCCACCGAGAAGTAATGGCCGACCCACCAGGAATGATGGAAAATACTACATCCGAGATGTTAGCCTGCCTTAGGTTAGGACATATAACGCTATAGACGTATATAATGTCCCAAACTAGTCGTACGGGACGACAGGAACGGGCTTCTGTAAAACTTTACCAGCGCGGGGCTAGATGGGTTAGGTTAGGGTACATTATGTCATAGACGTATATAATGTTCCCACCGAGAAGTAGGTGCCTACCCATCAGGAATGTTGGAAAATACTACATCCGAGGTGTTAGTTTGAATTAGGTTAGGATATATGACGCTATAGACGTATATAATTTCCCAACCGAGATGTACGGGACGATACGAACGGTATTCTGTAAAAAATTACCAGCGAGGGGCCAGATGGGTTAGGTTAGGTTCTATTATGTCATAGACGTATATAATGTTCCCACCGAGAAGTAGGTGCCCACCCGTCAGGAATGTTGGAAAATACTACATCCGAGATGTTAGGTTACCTTAGGTAATGATATATAACGCTATAGACGTATACAATGTACCAAACTAGACGTACGGGACGACAGGAACAGGATTCTGTAAAACATTACCAGCGAGGCGCTAGATGGGTTAGGTTAGGTTATATTATGTCACAGACGTATATAATGTTCCCACCGAGAAGTAAGTGCCGACCCGTCAGGAATGTTGGAAAATACTACATCCGAGATGTTAGGTTGCCTTAGGTAATGATATATAACGCTATAGACATATATAATGTCCTAAACTAGACGAACGGGATGACAGGAACAGGATTCTGTAAAACATTACCAGCGAGGGGCTAGATGGGTTAGGTTAGGTTATATTATGTCAAAAACATATATAATGTTCCCACCGAGAAGTAGGTGCCGACCCGTCAGGAATGTTGGAAAATACTACATCCGAGGTGTTAGCATGACTTAGGTTAGGATATATAACGCCATAGACGTATATAATGTCTCAAACTAGACGTATGGGATGACAGGAACAGGATTCTGTAAAACATTACCAACGAGGGGCTAGATGGGTTAGGTTAGGTTATATTATGTCACGGACGTATATAATGTTCCCACCGAGAAGTAAGTGCCGACCCGTCAGGAATGTTGGAAATTACTACATCCGAGATGTTAGGTTGCCTTAGGTTATGATATATAACGCTATAGACGTATATAATGTACCAAACTAGACGTACGGGACGACAGGAACAGGATTCTGTAAAACATTACCAACGAGGGGCTAGATGGGTTAGGTTAGGTTATATTATGTCACAGACGTATATAATGTTCCCACCGAGAAGTAAGTGCCGACCCGTCAGGAATGTTGGAAAATACTACATCCGAGATGTTACGTTGCCTTAGGTTATGATATATAACGCTATAGACGTATATAATGTACCAACCTAGACGTACGGGACGACAGGAACAGGATTCTGTAAAACATTACCAGCGAGGCGCTAGATGGGTTCGGTTAGGTTATATTATGTCACAGACGTATATAATGTTCCCACCGAGAAGTAGGTGCCGACCCGTCAGGAATGTTGGAAAATACTACATCCGAGGTGTTAGGTTGCCTTAGATTAAGATATATAACGCTATAGACATATATAATGTCCCAAACTAGACGAACGGGATGACAGGAACAGGATTCTGTAAAACATTACCAGCGAGGGGCCAGATGGGTTAGGTTAGGTTATATTATGTCAAAAACGTATATAATGTTCCCACCGAGAAGTAGGTGCCGACCCGTCAGGAATGTTGGAAAATACTACATCCGAGATGTTAGGTTAGGATATATAACGCCATAGACGTATATAATGTCCCAAACTAGACGTACGGGATGACAGGAACAGGATTCTGTAAAACATTACCAACGAGGGGCTAGATGGGTTAGGTTAGGTTATATTATGTCACAGACGTATATAATGTTCCCTCCGAGATGTAAGTGCCGAACCGTCAGGAATGTTGGAAAATACTACATCCGAGATGTTAGCATGCCTTAGGTTAGGATATATAACGCTATAGACGTATATAATGTCCCAGACTAGACGTACGGGACGACAGGAACAGGATTCTGTAAAACATTACCAACGAGGGGCTAGATGGGTTAGGATAGGTTATATTATGTCACAGACGTATATAATGTTCCCACCGAGAAGTAGGTGCCGACCCGTCAGGAATGTTGGAAAATACTACGTCCGAGATGTTAGGCTGCCTTAGGTTAGGATATATAACGCTATAGACGTATATAATGTCCCAACCGAGATGTACGGGACGACACGAACGGTATTCTGTAAAACACTATCACCGAGGTGCTATATGGGTTAGGTTAGGTTATATTACGTTATAGACGTATATAATGTTCCCACCGAGAAGTAATGGCCGACCACCAGGAATGATGGAAAATACTACATCCGAGATGTTAGCCTGCCTTAGGTTAGGACATATAACGCTATAGACGTATATAATGTCCCAAACTAGTCGTATGGGACGACAGGAACGGGCTTCTGTAAAACATTACCAGCGAGGGGCTAGATGGGTTAGGTTAGGTTATATTATGTCATAGACGTATATAATGTTCCCACCGAGAAGTAGGTGCCCACCCGTCAGGAATGTTGGAAAATACTACATCCGAGGTGTTAGGTTGCCTTAGGATAGGATATATAACGCCATAGACGTATATAATGTCTCAAACTAGACGTACGGGATGACAGGAACAGGATTCTGTAAAACATTACCAACGAGGGGCTAGATGGGTTAGGTTAGGTTATATTATGTCACGGACGTATATAATGTTCCCACCGAGAAGTAAGTGCCGACCCGTCAGGAATGTTGGAAATTACTACATCCGAGATGTTAGGTTGCCTTAGGTTATGATATATAACGCTATAGACGTATATAATGTCCCAGACTAGACGTACGGGACGACAGGAACAGGATTCTGTAAAACATTACCAACGAGGGGCTAGATGGGTTAGGATAGGTTATATTATGTCACAGACGTATATAATGTTCCCACCGAGAAGTAGGTGCCGACCCGTCAGGAATGTTGGAAAATACTACATCCGAGGTGTTAGGTTGCCTTAGATTAAGATATATAACGCTATAGACATATATAATGTCCAAAACTAGACGAACGGGATGACGGGAACAGGATTCTGTAAAACATTACCAGCGAGGGGCTAGATGGGTTAGGTTAGGTTATATTATGTCAAAAACGTATATAATGTTCCCACCGAGAAGTAGGTGCCGACCCGTCAGGAATGTTGGAAAATACTACATCCGAGGTGTTAGGTTGCCTTAGGTTGGGATATATAACGTTAGAGACATATATAATGTCCCAAACTAGACGAACGGGATGACAGGAACAGGATTCTGTAAAACATTACCAGCAAAGGGGCTAGATGGGTTAGGTTAGGTTATATTACGTTATAGACGTATATAATGTTCCCACCGAGAAGTAATGGCCGACCCACCAGGAATGATGGAAAATACTACATCCGAGATGATAGCCTGCCTTAGGTTAGGACATATAACGCTATAGACGTATATAATGTCCCAAACTAGTCGTACGGGACGACAGGAACGGGCTTCTGTAAAACATTACCAGCGAGGGGCTAGATGGGTTAGGTTAGGGTATATTATGTCATAGACGTATATAATGTTCCCACCGAGAAGTAGGTGCCTACCCATCAGGAATGTTGGAAAATACTACATCCGAGGTGTTAGGTTGAATTAGGTTAGGATATATAACGCTATAGACGTATATAATTTCCCAACCGAGATGTACGGGACGATACGAACGGTATTCTGTAAAAAATTACCAGCGAGGGGCCAGATGGGTTAGGTTAGGTTATATTATGTCATAGACGTATATAATGTTCCCACCGAGAAGTAGGTCCCTACCCGTCAGGAATGTTGGAAAATACTACATCCGAGGTGTCAGGTTGCCTTAGGTTATGATATATAACGCTATAGACGTATATAATGTACCAAACTAGACGTACGGGACGACAGGAACAGGATTCCGTAAAACATTACCAGCGAGGCGCTAGATGGGTTAGGTTAGGTTATATTATGTCACGGACGTATATAATGTTCCCACCGAGAAGTAGGTGCCGACCCGTCAGGAATGTTGGAAAATACTACATCCGAGGTGTTAGGTTGCCTTAGATTAAGATATATAACGCTATAGACATATATAATGTCCCAAACTAGACGAACGGGATGACAGGAACAGGATTCTGTAAAACATTACCAGCGAGGCGCTAGATGGGTTAGGTTAGGTTATATTATGTCAAAAACGTATATAATGTTCCCACCGAGAAGTAGGTGCCGACCCGTCAGGAATGTTGGAAAATACTACATCCGAGGTGTTAGGTTGCCTTAGGTTGGGATATATAACGTTAGAGACATATATAATGTCCCAAACTAGACGAACGGGATGACAGGAACAGGATTCTGTAAAACATTACCAGCGAGGGGCTAGATGGGTTAGGTTAGGTTATATTATGTCAAAAACGTATATAATGTTCCCACCGAGAAGTAGGTGCCGACCCGTCAGGAATGTTGGAAAATACTACATCCGAGATGTTAGCATGACTTAGGTTAGGATATATAACGCCATAGACGTATATAATGTCTCAAACTAGACGTACGGGATGACAGGAACAGGATTCTGTAAAACATTACCAACGAGGGGCTAGATGGGTTAGGTTAGGTTATATTATGTCACGGACGTATATAATGTTCCCACCGAGAAGTAAGTGCCGACCCGTCAGGAATGTTGGAAATTACTACATCCGAGATGTTAGGTTGCCTTAGGTTATGATATATAACGCTATAGACGTATATAATGTACCAAACTAGACGTACGGGACGACAGGAACAGGATTCTGTAAAACCTTACCAACGAGGGGCTAGATGGGTTAGGTTAGGTTATATTATGTCACAGACGTATATAATGTTCCCACCGAGAAGTAAGTGCCGACCCGTCAGGAATGTTGGATAATACTACATCCGAGATGTTACGTTGCCTTAGGTTATGATATATAACGCTATAGACGTATATAATGTACCAACCTAGACGTACGGGACGACAGGAACAGGATTCTGTAAAACATTACCAGCGAGGCGCTAGATGGGTTCGGTTAGGTTATATTATGTCACAGACGTATATAATGTTCCCACCGAGAAGTAGGTGCCGACCCGTCAGGAATGTTGGAAAATACTACATCCGAGGTGTTAGGTTGCCTTAGATTAAGATACATAACGCTATAGACATATATAATGTCCCAAACTAGACGAACGGGATGACAGGAACAGGATTCTGTAAAACATTACCAGCGAGGGGCCAGATGGGTTAGGTTAGGTTATATTATGTCAAAAACGTATATAATGTTCCCACCGAGAAGTAGGTGCCGACCCGTCAGGAATGTTGGAAAATACTACATCCAAGACGTTAGCATGCCTTAGGTTAGGATATATAACGCCATAGACGTATATAATGTCCCAAACTAGACGTACGGGATGACAGGAACAGGATTCTGTAAAACATTACCAACGAGGGGCTAGATGGGTTAGGTTAGGTTATATTATGTCACAGACGTATATAATGTTCCCACCGAGAAGTAGGTGCCGACCCGTCAGGAATGTTGGAAAATACTACATCCGAGGTGTTAGTTTGAATTAGGTTAGGATATATGACGCTATAGACGTATATAATTTCCCAACCGAGATGTACGGGACGATACGAACGGTATTCTGTAAAAAATTACCAGCGAGGGGCCAGATGGGTTAGGTTAGGTTATATTATGTCATAGACGTATATAATGTTCCCACCGAGAAGTAGGTGCCGACCCGTCAGGAATGTTGGAAAATACTACATCGGAGGTGTTAGGTTGCCTTAGGATAGGATATATAACGCCATAGACGTATATAATGTCTCAAACTAGACGTACGGGATGACAGGAACAGGATTCTGTAAAACATTACCAACGAGGGGCTAGATGGGTTAGGTTAGGTTATATTATGTCACGGACGTATATAATGTTCCCACCGAGAAGTAAGTGCCGACCCGTCAGGAATGATGGAAATTACTAAATCCGAGATGTTAGGTTGCCTGAGGTTATGATATATAACGCTATAGACGTATATAATGTACCAAGCTAGACGTACGGGACGACAGGAACAGGATTCTGTAAAACATTACCAACGAGGGGCTAGATGGGTTAGGTTAAGTTATATTATGTCACGGACGTATATAATGTTCCCACCCAGAAGTAGGTGCCGACCCGTCAGGATTGTTGGAAAATACTACATCCGAGATGTTAGCATGCCTTAGGATAGGATATATAACGCTATAGACGTATATAATGTCCCAGACTAGACGTACGGGACGACAGGAACAGGATTCTGTAAAACATTACCAACGAGGGGCTAGATGGGTTAGGTTAGGTTATATTATGTCACACACGTATATAATGTTCCCTCCGAGAAGTAAGTGCCGACCCGTCAGGAATGTTGGAAAATACTACATCCGAGATGTTAGCATGCCTTAGGATGGGATATATAACGCTATAGACGTATATAATGTCCCAGACTAGACGTACGGGACGACAGGAACAGGATTCTGTAAAACATTACCAACGAGGGGCTAGATGGGTTAGGATAGGTTATATTATGTCACAGACGTATATAATGTTCCCACCGAGAAGTAGGTGCCGACCCGTCAGGAATGTTGGAAAATACTACATCCGAGGTGTTAGGTTGCCTTAGATTAAGATATATAACGCTATAGACATATATAATGTCCAAAACTAGACGAACGGGATGACGGGAACAGGATTCTGTAAAACATTACCAGCGAGGGGCTAGATGGGTTAGGTTAGGTTATATTACGTTATAGACGTATATAATGTTCCCACCGAGAAGTAATGGCCGACCCACCAGGAATGATGGAAAATACTACATCCGAGATGATAGCCTGCCTTAGGTTAGGACATATAACGCTATAGACGTATATAATGTCCCAAACTAGTCGTACGGGACGACAGGAACGGGCTTCTGTAAAACATTACCAGCGAGGGGCTAGATGGGTTAGGTTAGGGTATATTATGTCATAGACGTATATAATGTTCCCACCGAGAAGTAGGTGCCTACCCATCAGGAATGTTGGAAAATACTACATCCGAGGTGTTAGGTTGAATTAGGTTAGGATATATAACGCTATAGACGTATATAATTTCCCAACCGAGATGTACGGGACGATACGAACGGTATTCTGTAAAAAATTACCAGCGAGGGGCCAGATGGGTTAGGTTAGGTTATATTATGTCATAGACGTATATAATGTTCCCACCGAGAAGTAGGTCCCTACCCGTCAGGAATGTTGGAAAATACTACATCCGAGGTGTAAGGTTGCCTTAGGTTATGATATATAACGCTATAGACGTATATAATGTACCAAACTAGACGTACGGGACGACAGGAACAGGATTCCGTAAAACATTACCAGCGAGGCGCTAGATGGGTTAGGTTAGGTTATATTATGTCACAGACGTATATAATGTTCCCACCGAGAAGTAGGTGCCGACCCGTCAGGAATGTTGGAAAATACTACATCCGAGGTGTTAGGTTGCCTTAGATTAAGATATATAACGCTATAGACATATATAATGTCCCAAACTAGACGAACGGGATGACAGGAACAGGATTCTGTAAAACATTACCAGCGAGGCGCTAGATGGGTTAGGTTAGGTTATATTATGTCAAAAACGTATATAATGTTCCCACCGAGAAGTAGGTGCCGACCCGTCAGGAATGTTGGAAAATACTACATCCGAGGTGTTAGGTTGCCTTAGGTTGGGATATATAACGTTAGAGACATATATAATGTCCCAAACTAGACGAACGGGATGACAGGAACAGGATTCTGTAAAACATTACCAGCGAGGGGCTAGATGGGTTAGGTTAGGTTATATTATGTCAAAAACGTATATAATGTTCCCACCGAGAAGTAGGTGCCGACCCGTCAGGAATGTTGGAAAATACTACATCCGAGATGTTAGCATGCCTTAGGTTAGGATATATAACGCCATAGACGTATATAATGTCCCAAACTAGACGTACGGGATGACAGGAACAGGATTCTGTAAAACATTACCAACGAGGGGCTAGATGGGTTAGGTTAGGTTATATTATGTCACAGACGTATATAATGTTCCTTCCGAGAAGTAAGTACCGACCCGTCAGGAATGTTGGAAAATACTACATCCGAGATGTTAGGTTGCCTTAGGTTATGATATATAACGCTATAGACGTATATAATGTACCAAACTAGACGTACGGGACGACAGGAACAGGATTCTGTAAAACATTACCAGCGAGGCGCTAGATGGGTTAGGTTAGGTTATATTATGTCACAGACGTATATAATGTTCCCACCGAGAAGTAGGTGCCGACCCGTCAGGAATGTTGGAAAATACTACATCCGAGGTGTTAGGTTGCCTTAGGTTAGGATATATAACGCTATAGACATATATAATGTCCCAAACTAGACGAACGGGATGACAGGAACAGGATTCTGTAAAACATTACCAGCGAGGGGCTAGATGGGTTAGGTTAGGTTATATTATGTCAAAAACGTATATAATGTTCCCACCGAGAAGTAGGTGCCGACCCGTCAGGAATGTTGGAAAATACTACATCCGAGATGTTAGCATGACTTAGGTTAGGATATATAACGCCATAGACGTATATAATGTCTCAAACTAGACGTACGGGATGACAGGAACAGGATTCTGTAAAACATTACCAACGAGGGGCTAGATGGGTTAGGTTAGGTTATATTATGTCACGGACGTATATAATGTTCCCACCGAGAAGTAAGTGCCGACCCGTCAGGAATGTTGGAAATTACTACATCCGAGATGTTAGGTTGCCTTAGGTTATGATATATAACGCTATAGACGTATATAATGTACCAAACTAGACGTACGGGACGACAGGAACAGGATTCTGTAAAACCTTACCAACGAGGGGCTAGATGGGTTAGGTTAGGTTATATTATGTCACAGACGTATATAATGTTCCCACCGAGAAGTAAGTGCCGACCCGTCAGGAATGTTGGATAATACTACATCCGAGATGTTACGTTGCCTTAGGTTATGATATATAACGCTATAGACGTATATAATGTACCAACCTAGACGTACGGGACGACAGGAACAGGATTCTGTAAAACATTACCAGCGAGGCGCTAGATGGGTTCGGTTAGGTTATATTATGTCACAGACGTATATAATGTTCCCACCGAGAAGTAGGTGCCGACTCGTCAGGAATGTTGGAAAATACTACATCCGAGGTGTTAGGTTGCCTTAGATTAAGATACATAACGCTATAGACATATATAATGTCCCAAACTAGACGAACGGGATGACAGGAACAGGATTCTGTAAAACATTACCAGCGAGGGGCCAGATGGGTTAGGTTAGGTTATATTATGTCAAAAACGTATATAATGTTCCCACCGAGAAGTAGGTGCCGACCCGTCAGGAATGTTGGAAAATACTACATCCGAGATGTTAGGTTAGGATATATAACGCCATAGACGTATATAATGTCCCAAACTAGACGTACGGGATGACAGGAACAGGATTCTGTAAAACATTACCAACGAGGGGCTAGATGGGTTAGGTTAGGTTATATTATGTCACAGACGTATATAATGTTCCCTCCGAGAAGTAAGTGCCGACCCGTCAGGAATGTGGGAAAATACTACATCCGAGATGTTAGCATGCCTTAGGTTAGGATATATAACGCTATAGACGTATATAATGTCCCAGACTAGACGTACGGGACGACAGGAACAGGATTCTGTAAAACATTACCAACGAGGGGCTAGATGGGTTAGGATAGGTTATATTATGTCACAGACGTATATAATGTTCCCACCGAGAAGTAATGGCCGACCCACCAGGAATGATGGAAAATACTACATCCGAGATGTTAGCCTGCCTTAGGTTAGGACATATAACGCTATAGACGTATATAATGTCCCAAACTAGACGTACGGGACGACAGGAACAGGATTCTGTAAAACATTACCAACGAGGGGCTAGATGGGTTAGGTTAGGTTATATTATGTCACAGACGTATATAATGTTCCCACCGAGAAGGAAGTGCCGACCCGTCAGGAATGTTGGAAAATACTACATCCGAGATGTTAGGTTGCCTTAGGTTATGATATATAACGCTATAGACGTATATAATGTACCAAGCTAGACGTACGGGACGACAGGAACAGGATTCTGTAAAACATTACCAACGAGGGGCTAGATGGGTTAGGTTAGGTTATATTATGTCACAGACGTATATAATGTTCCCACCGAGAAGTAGGTGCCGACCCGTCAGGAATGTTGGAAAATACTACATCCGAGATGTTAGCATGCCTTAGGTTAGGATATATAACGCCATAGACGTATATCATGTCCCCAACGAGACGTACGGGCCGATACGACCGGGATTCTGTAAAACAATATCACCGAGGGGCTAGATGGGTTAGGTTAGGTTATATTATGTCATAGACGTATATAATGTTCCACCGAGAAGTAGGTGCCGACCCGTCAGGAATGTTGGAAAATACTACATCCGAGGTGTTAGGTTGCCTTAGGTTATGATATATAACGCTATAGACGTATATAATGTACCAAACTAGACGTACGGGACGACAGGAACGGTATTCTGTAAAACACTATCACCGAGGTGCTATATGGGTTAGGTTAGGTTATGTTACGTTATAGACGTATATAATGTTCCCACCGGGAAGTAATGGCCGACCCACCAGGAATGATGGAAAATACTACTTCCGAGATGTTAGCCTGCCTTAGGTTAGGACATATAACGCTATAGACGTATATAATGTCCCAAACTAGTCGTACGGGACGACAGGAACGGGCTTCTGTAAAACATTACCAGCGAGGGGCTAGATGGGTTAGGTTAGGGTATATTATGTCATAGACGTATATAATGTTCCAACCGAGAAGTAGGTGCCTACCCTTCAGGAATGTTGGAAAATACTACATCCGAGGTGTTAGGTTGAATTAGGTTAGGATATATAACGCTATAGACGTATATAATTTCCCAACCGAGATGTACGGGACGATACGAACGGTATTCTGTAAAAAATTACCAGCGAGGGGCCAGATGGGTTAGGTTAGGTTATATTATGTCATAGACGTATATAATGTTCCCACCGAGAAGTAGGTGCCGACCCGTCAGGAATGTTGGAAAATACTACATCCGAGATGTCAGGTTGCCTTAGGTTATGATATATAACGCTATAGACGTATATAATGTACCAAACTAGACGTACGGGACGACAGGAACAGGATTCCGTAAAACATTACCAGCGAGGCGCTAGATGGGTTAGGTTAGGTTATATTATGTCACAGACGTATATAATGTTCCCACCGAGAATTAGGTGCCGACCCGTCAGGAATGTTGGAAAATGCTACATCCGAGGTGTTAGGTTGCCTTAGGTTAGGATATATAACGCTATAGACATATATAATGTCCCAAACTAGACGAACGGGATGACAGGAACAGGATTCTGTAAAACATTACCAGCGAGGGGCTAGATGGGTTAGGTTAGGTTATATTATGTCAAAAACGTATATAATGTTCCCACCGAGAAGTAGGTGCCGACCCGTCAGGAATGTTGGAAAATACTACATCCGAGATGTTAGCATGCCTTAGGTTAGGATATATAACGCCATAGACGTATATAATGTCCCAAACTAGACGTACGGGATGACAGGAACAGGATTCTGTAAAACATTACCAACGAGGGGCTAGATGGGTTTGGTTAGGTTATATTATGTCACAGACGTATATAATGTTCCCTCCGAGAAGTAAGTGCCGACCCGTCAGGAATGTTCGAAAATACTACATCCGAGATGTTAGCATGCCTTAGGTTAGGATATATAACGCTATAGACGTATATAATGTCCCAGACTAGACGTACGGTACAACAGGAACAGGATTCTGTAAAACATTACCAACGAGGGGCTAGATGGGTTAGGTTAGGTTATATTATGTCATAGACGTATATAATGTTCCACCGAGAAGTAGGTGCCGACCCGTCAGGAATGTTGGAAAATACTACATCCGAGGTGTTAGGTTGCCTTAGGTTATGATATATAACGCTATAGACGTATATAATGTACCAAACTAGACGTACGGGACGACAGGAACGGTATTCTGTAAAACACTATCACCGAGGTGCTATATGGGTTATGTTAGGTTATGTTACGTTATAGACGTATATAATGTTCCCACCGAGAAGTAATGGCCGACCCACCAGGAATGATGGAAAATACTACATCCGAGATGTTAGCCTGCCTTAGGTTAGGACATATAACGCTATAGACGTATATAATGTCCCAAACTAGACGTACGGGACGACAGGAACAGGATTCCGTAAAACATTACCAGCGAGGCGCTAGATGGGTTAGGTTAGGTTATATTATGTCACAGACGTATATAATGTTCCCACCGAGAATTAGGTGCCGACCCGTCAGGAATGTTGGAAAATGCTACATCCGAGGTGTTAGGTTGCCTTAGGTTATGATATATAACGCTATAGACGTATATAATGTACCAAGCTAGACGTACGGGACGACAGGAACAGGATTCTGTAAAACATTACCAACGAGGGGCTAGATGGGTTAGGTTAGGTTGTATTATGTCAAAAACGTATATAATGTTCCCACCGAGAAGTAGGTGCCGACCCGTCAGGAATGTTGGAAAATACTACATCCGAGATGTTAGCATGCCTTAGGTTAGGATATATAACGCCATAGACGTATATCATGTCCCCAACGAGACGTACGGGCCGATACGACCGGGATTCTGTAAAACAATATCACCGAGGGGCTAGATGGGTTAGGTTAGGTTATATTATGTCATAGACGTATATAATGTTCCACCGAGAAGTAGGTGCCGACCCGTCAGGAATGTTGGAAAATACTACATCCGAGGTGTTAGGTTGCCTTAGGTTATGATATATAACGCTATAGACGTATATAATGTACCAAACTAGACGTACGGGACGACAGGAACGGTATTCTGTAAAACACTATCACCGAGGTGCTATATGGGTTAGGTTAGGTTATGTTACGTTATAGACGTATATAATGTTCCCACCGAGAAGTAATGGCCGACCCACCAGGCATGATGGAAAATACTACATCCGAGATGTTAGCCTGCCTTAGGTTAGGACATATAACGCTATAGACGTATATAATGTCCCAAACTAGTCGTACGGGACGACAGGAACGGGCTTCTGTAAAACATTACCAGCGAGGGGCTAGATGGGTTAGGTTAGGGTATATTATGTCATAGACGTATATAATGTTCCCACCGAGAAGTAGGTGCCTACCCATCAGGAATGTTGGAAAATACTACATCCGAGGTGTTAGGTTGAATTAGGTTAGGATATATAACGCTATAGACGTATATAATTTCCCAACCGAGATGTACGGGACGGTACGAACGGTATTCTGTAAAAAATTACCAGCGATGGGCCAGATGGGTTAGGTTAGGTTATATTATGTCATAGACGTATATAATGTTCCCACCGAGAAGTAGGTGCCGACCCGTCAGGAATGTTGGAAAATGCTACATCCGAGGTGTTAGGTTGCCTTAGGTTAGGATATATAACGCTATAGACATATATAATGTCCCAAACTAGACGAACGGGATGACAGGAACAGGATTCTGTAAAACATTACCAGCGAGGGGCTAGATGGGTTAGGTTAGGTTATATTATGTCAAAAACGTATATAATGTTCCCACCGAGAAGTAGGTGCCGACCCGTCAGGAATGTTGGAAAATACTACATCCGAGATGTTAGCATGCCTTAGGTTAGGATATATAACGCCATAGACGTATATAATGTCCCAAACTAGACGTACGGGATGACAGGAACAGGATTCTGTAAAACATTACCAACGAGAGGCTAGATGGGTTTGGTTAGGTTATATTATGTCACAGACGTATATAATCTTCCCTCCGAGAAGTAAGTGCCGACCCGTCAGGAATGTTCGAAAATACTACATCCGAGATGTTAGCATGCCTTAGGTTAGGATATATAACGCTATAGACGTATATAATGTCCCAGACTAGACGTACGGGACAACAGGAACAGGATTCTGTAAAACATTACCAGCGAGGCGCTAGATGGGTTAGGTTAGGTTATATTATGTCACAGACGTATATAATGTTCCCACCGAGAAGTAAGTGCCGACCCGTCAGGAATGTTGGAAAATACTACATCCGAGATGTTAGGTTGCCTTAGGTTATGATATATAACGCTATAGACGTATATAATGTACCAAACTAGACGTACGGGACGACAGGAACAGGATTCTGTAAAACATTACCAGCGTGGCGCTAGATGGGTTAGGTTAGGTTATATTATGTCACAGACGTATATAATGTTCCCACCGAGAAGTAGGTGCCGACCCGTCAGGAATGTTGGAAAATACTACATCCGAGGTGTTAGGTTGCCTTAGATTAAGATATAT
Organism: Xylocopa violacea; assembly: GCA_963969225.1. Taxonomy (NCBI): domain Eukaryota; kingdom Metazoa; phylum Arthropoda; class Insecta; order Hymenoptera; family Apidae; genus Xylocopa; species Xylocopa violacea. Next base: position 14,669,079 of record CAXAJV010000015.1, read on the forward strand.
AACGCTATAGACATATATAATGTCCCAAACTAGACGAACGGGATGACAGGAACAGGATTCTGTAAAACATTACCAGCGAGGTGCTAGATGGGTTAGGTTAGGTTATATTATGTCAAAAACGTATATAATGTTCCCACCGAGAAGTAGGTGCCGAACCGTCAGGAATGTTGGAAAATACTACATCCGAGATGTTAGCATGCCTTAGGTTAGGATATATAACGCCATAGACGTATATAATGTCCCAAACTAGACGTACGGGATGACAGAAACAGGATTCTGTAAAACATTACCAACGAGGGGCTAGATGGGTTAGGTTAGGTTATATTATGTCACAGACGTATATAATATTCCCTCCGAGAAGTAAGTGCCGACCCGTCAGGAATGTTGGAAAATACTACATCCGAGATGTTAGCATGCCTTAGGTTAGGATATATAACGCTATAGACGTATATCATGTCCCAGACTAGACGTACGGGACGACAGGAATAGGATTCTGTAAAACATTACCAGCGAGGTGCTAGATGGGTTAGGTTAGGTTATATTATGTCATAGACGTATATAATGTTCCCACCGAGCAGTAGGTGCCGACCCGTCAGGAATGTTGGAAAATACTACATCCGAGGTGTTAGGTTGCCTTAGATTAAGATATATAACGCTATAGACATATATAATGTCCCAAACTAGACGAACGGGATGACAGGAACAGGATTCTGTAAAACATTACCAGCGAGGGGCTAGATGGGTTAGGTTAGGTTATATTATGTCAAAAACGTATATAATGTTCCCACCGAGAAGTAGGTGCCGACCCGTCAGGAATGTTGGAAAATACTACATCCGGGGTGTTAGGTTGCCTTAGGTTATGATATATAACGCTATAGACGTATATAATGTACCAAGCTAGACGTACGGGACGACAGGAACAGGATTCTGTAAAACATTACCAACGAGGGGCTAGATGGGTTAGGTTAGGTTATATTATGTCACAGACGTATATAATGTTCCCACCGAGAAGTAAGTGCCGACCCGTCAGGAATGTTGGAAAATACTACATCCGAGATGTTACGTTGCCTTAGGTAATGATATATAACGCTATAGACGTATATAATGTACCAAACTAGACGTACGGGACGACAGGAACAGGATTCTGTAAAACATTACCAGCGAGGCGCTTGATGGGTTAGGTTAGGTTATATTATGTCACAGACGTAGATAATGTTCCCACCGAGAAGTAGGTGCCGACCCGTCAGGAATGTTGGAAAATACTACATCCGGGGTGTTAGGTTGCCTTAGGTTATGATATATAACGCTATAGACGTATATAATGTACCAAGCTAGACGTACGGGACGACAGGAACAGGATTCTGTAAAACATTACCAACGAGGGGCTAGATGGGTTAGGTTAGGTTATATTATGTCACAGACGTATATAATGTTCCCACCGAGAAGTAAGTGCCGACCCGTCAGGAATGTTGGAAAATACTACATCCAAGATGTTAGGTTGCCTTAGGTAATGATATATAACGCTATAGACGTATATAATGTACCAAACTAGACGTACGGGACGACAGGAACAGGATTCTGTAAAACATTACCAGCGAGGCGCTAGATGGGTTAGGTTAGGTTATATTATGTCACAGACGTAGATAATGTTTCCACCGAGAAGTAGGTGCCGACCCGTCAGGAATGTTGGAAAATACTACATCCGAGGTGTTAGGTTGCCTTAGATTAAGATATATAACGCTATAGACATATATAATGTCCCAAACTAGACGAACGGGATGACAGGAACAGGATTCTGTAAAACATTACCAGCGAGGGGCTAGATGGGTTAGGTTAGGTTATATTATGTCAAAAACGTATATAATGTTCCCACCGAGAAGTAGGTGCCGACCCGTCAGGAATGTTGGAAAATACTACATCCGGGGTGTTAGGTTGCCTTAGGTTATGATATATAACGCTATAGACGTATATAATGTACCAAGCTAGACGTACGGGACGACAGGAACAGGATTCTGTAAAACATTACCAACGAGGGGCTAGATGGGTTAGGTTAGGTTATATTATGTCACAGACGTATATAATGTTCCCACCGAGAAGTAAGTGCCGACCCGTCAGGAATGTTGGAAAATACTACATCCGAGATGTTACGTTGCCTTAGGTAATGATATATAACGCTATAGACGTATATAATGTACCAAACTAGACGTACGGGACGACAGGAACAGGATTCTGTAAAACATTACCAGCGAGGCGCTTGATGGGTTAGGTTAGGTTATATTATGTCACAGACGTAGATAATGTTCCCACCGAGAAGTAGGTGCCGACCCGTCAGGAATGTTGGAAAATACTACATCCGAGGTGTTAGGTTGCCTTAGATTAAGATATATAACGCTATAGACATATATAATGTCCCAAACTAGACGAACGGGATGACAGGAACAGGATTCTGTAAAACATTACCAGCGAGGGGCTAGATGGGTTAGGTTAGGTTATATTATGTCAAAAACGTATATAATGTTCCCACCGAGAAGTAGGTGCGGACCCGTCAGGAATGTTGGAAAATACTACATCCGGGGTGTTAGGTTGCCTTAGGTTATGATATATAACGCTATAGACGTATATAATGTACCAAGCTAGACGTACGGGACGACAGGAACAGGATTCTGTAAAACATTACCAACGAGGGGCTAGATGGGTTAGGTTAGGTTATATTATGTCACAGACGTATATAATGTTCCCACCGAGAAGTAAGTGCCGACCCGTCAGGAATGTTGGAAAATACTACATCCGAGATGTTAGGTTGCCTTAGGTAATGATATATAACGCTATAGACGTATATAATGTACCAAACTAGACGTACGGGACGACAGGAACAGGATTCTGTAAAACATTACCAGCGAGGCGCTAGATGGGTTAGGTTAGGTTATATTATGTCACAGACGTAGATAATGTTTCCACCGAGAAGTAGGTGCCGACCCGTCAGGAATGTTGGAAAATACTACATACGAGGTGTTAGGTTGCCTTAGGTTATGATATATAACACTATAGACGTATATAATGTACCAAACTAGACGTACGGGACGACAGGAACAGGATTCTGTAAAACATTACCAGCGAGGCGCTAGATGGGTTAGGTTAGGTTATATTATGTCACAGACGTATATAATGTTCCCACCGAGAAGTAGGTGCCGACCCGTCAGGAATGTTGGAAAATACTACATCCGGGGTGTTAGGTTGCCTTAGGTTAGGATATATAACGCTATAGACATATATAATGTACCAAACTAGACGTACGGGACGACAGGAACAGGATTCTGTAAAACATTACCAGCGAGGGGCTAGATGGGTTAGGTTAGGGTATATTATGTCATAGACGTATATAATGTTCCCACCGAGAAGTAGGTGCCTACCCATCAGGAATGTTGGAAAATACTACATCCGAGGTGTTAGGTTGAATTAGGTTAGGATATATAACGCTATAGACGTATATAATTTCCCAACCGAGATGTACGGGACGATACGAACGGTATTCTGTAAAAAATTACCAGCGAGGGGCCAGATGGGTTAGGTTAGGTTATATTATGTCATAAACGTATATAATGTTCCCACCGAGAAGTAGGTGCCGACCCGTCAGCAATGTTGGAAAATACTACATCCGAGGTGTCAGGTTGCCTTAGGTTATGATATATAACGCTGTAGACGTATATAATGTACCAAACTAGACGTACGGGACGACAGGAACAGGATTCCGTAAAACATTACCAGCGAGGCGCTAGATGGGTTAGGTTAGGTTATATTATGTCATAGACGTATATAATGTTCCCACCGAGCAGTAGGTGCCGACCCGTCAGGAATGTTGGAAAATACTACATCCGAGGTGTTAGGTTGCCTTAGATTAAGATATATAACGCTATAGACATATATAATGTCCCAAACTAGACGATCGGGATGACAGGAACAGGATTCTGTAAAACATTACCAGCGAGGGGCTAGATGGGTTAGGTTAGGTTATATTATGTCAAAAACGTATATAATGTTCCCACCGAGAAGTAGGTGCCGACCCGTCAGGAATGTTGGAAAATACTACATCCGGGGTGTTAGGTTGCCTTAGGTTATGATATATAACGCTATAGACGTATATAATGTACCAAGCTAGACGTACGGGACGACAGGAACAGGATTCTGTAAAACATTACCAACGAGGGGCTAGATGGGTTAGGTTAGGTTATATTATGTCACAGACGTATATAATGTTCCCACCGAGAAGTAAGTGCCGACCCGTCAGGAATGTTGGAAAATACTACATCCGAGATGTTACGTTGCCTTAGGTAATGATATATAACGCTATAGACGTATATAATGTACCAAACTAGACGTACGGGACGACAGGAACAGGATTCTGTAAAACATTACCAGCGAGGCGCTTGATGGGTTAGGTTAGGTTATATTATGTCACAGACGTAGATAATGTTCCCACCGAGAAGTAGGTGCCGACCCGTCAGGAATGTTGGAAAATACTACATCCGAGGTGTTAGGTTGCCTTAGATTAAGATATATAACGCTATAGACATATATAATGTCCCAAACTAGACGAACGGGATGACAGGAACAGGATTCTGTAAAACATTACCAGCGAGGGGCTAGATGGGTTAGGTTAGGTTATATTATGTCAAAAACGTATATAATGTTCTCACCGAGAAGTAGGTGCGGACCCGTCAGGAATGTTGGAAAATACTACATCCGGGGTGTTAGGTTGCCTTAGGTTATGATATATAACGCTATAGACGTATATAATGTACCAAGCTAGACGTACGGGACGACAGGAACAGGATTCTGTAAAACATTACCAACGAGGGGCTAGATGGGTTAGGTTAGGTTATATTATGTCACAGACGTATATAATGTTCCCACCGAGAAGTAAGTGCCGACCCGTCAGGAATGTTGGAAAATACTACATCCGAGATGTTAGGTTGCCTTAGGTAATGATATATAACGCTATAGACGTATATAATGTACCAAACTAGACGTACGGGACGACAGGAACAGGATTCTGTAAAACATTACCAGCGAGGCGCTAGATGGGTTAGGTTAGGTTATATTATGTCACAGACGTAGATAATGTTTCCACCGAGAAGTAGGTGCCGACCCGTCAGGAATGTTGGAAAATACTACATCCGAGGTGTTAGGTTGCCTTAGGTTATGATATATAACGCTATAGACGTATATAATGTACCAAACTAGACGTACGGGACGACAGGAACAGGATTCTGTAAAACATTACCAGCGAGGCGCTAGATGGGTTAGGTTAGGTTATATTATGTCACAGACGTATATAATGTTCCCACCGAGAAGTAGGTGCCGACCCGTCAGGAATGTTGGAAAATACTACATCCGGGGTGTTAGGTTGCCTTAGGTTAGGATATATAACGCTATAGACATATATAATGTACCAAACTAGACGTACGGGACGACAGGAACAGGATTCTGTAAAACATTACCAGCGAGGGGCTAGATGGGTTAGGTTAGGGTATATTATGTCATAGACGTATATAATGTTCCCACCGAGAAGTAGGTGCCTACCCATCAGGAATGTTGGAAAATACTACATCCGAGGTGTTAGGTTGAATTAGGTTAGGATATATAACGCTATAGACGTATATAATTTCCCAACCGAGATGTACGGGACGATACGAACGGTATTCTGTAAAAAATTACCAGCGAGGGGCCAGATGGGTTAGGTTAGGTTATATTATGTCATAAACGTATATAATGTTCCCACCGAGAAGTAGGTGCCGACCCGTCAGCAATGTTGGAAAATACTACATCCGAGGTGTCAGGTTGCCTTAGGTTATGATATATAACGCTGTAGACGTATATAATGTACCAAACTAGACGTACGGGACGACAGGAACAGGATTCCGTAAAACATTACCAGCGAGGCGCTAGATGGGTTAGGTTAGGTTATATTATGTCACAGACGTATATAATGTTCCCACCGAGAAGTAGGTGCCGACCCGTCAGGAATGTTGGAAAATACTACATCCGAGGTGTTAGGTTGCCTTAGATTAAGATATATAACGCTATAGACATATATAATGTCCCAAACTAGACGAACGGGATGACAGGAACAGGATTCTGTAAAACATTACCAGCGAGGCGCTAGATGGGTTAGGTTAGGTTATATTATGTCAAAAACGTATATAATGTTCCCACCGAGAAGTAGGTGCGGACCCGTCAGGAATGTTGGAAAATACTACATCCGGGGTGTTAGGTTGCCTTAGGTTATGATATATAACGCTATAGACGTATATAATGTACCAAGCTAGACGTACGGGACGACAGGAACAGGATTCTGTAAAACATTACCAACGAGGGGCTAGATGGGTTAGGTTAGGTTATATTATGTCACAGACGTATATAATGTTCCCACCGAGAAGTAAGTGCCGACCCGTCAGGAATGTTGGAAAATACTACATCCAAGATGTTAGGTTGCCTTAGGTAATGATATATAACGCTATAGACGTATATAATGTACCAAACTAGACGTACGGGACGACAGGAACAGGATTCTGTAAAACATTACCAGCGAGGCGCTAGATGGGTTAGGTTAGGTTATATTATGTCACAGACGTATATAATGTTCCCACCGAGAAGTAGGTGCCGACCCGTCAGGAATGTTGGAAAATACTACATCCGGGGTGTTAGGTTGCCTTAGGTTAGGATATATAACGCTATAGACATATATAATGTACCAAACTAGACGTACGGGACGACAGGAACAGGATTCTGTAAAACATTACCAGCGAGGGGCTAGATGGGTTAGGTTAGGGTATATTATGTCATAGACGTATATAATGTTCCCACCGAGAAGTAGGTGCCTACCCATCAGGAATGTTGGAAAATACTACATCCGAGGTGTTAGGTTGAATTAGGTTAGGATATATAACGCTATAGACGTATATAATTTCCCAACCGAGATGTACGGGACGATACGAACGGTATTCTGTAAAAAATTACCAGCGAGGGGCCAGATGGGTTAGGTTAGGTTATATTATGTCATAAACGTATATAATGTTCCCACCGAGAAGTAGGTGCCGACCCGTCAGCAATGTTGGAAAATACTACATCCGAGGTGTCAGGTTGCCTTAGGTTATGATATATAACGCTGTAGACGTATATAATGTACCAAACTAGACGTACGGGACGACAGGAACAGGATTCCGTAAAACATTACCAGCGAGGCGCTAGATGGGTTAGGTTAGGTTATATTATGTCATAGACGTATATAATGTTCCCACCGAGCAGTAGGTGCCGACCCGTCAGGAATGTTGGAAAATACTACATCCGAGGTGTTAGGTTGCCTTAGATTAAGATATATAACGCTATAGACATATATAATGTCCCAAACTAGACGATCGGGATGACAGGAACAGGATTCTGTAAAACATTACCAGCGAGGGGCTAGATGGGTTAGGTTAGGTTATATTATGTCAAAAACGTATATAATGTTCCCACCGAGAAGTAGGTGCCGACCCGTCAGGAATGTTGGAAAATACTACATCCGGGGTGTTAGGTTGCCTTAGGTTATGATATATAACGCTATAGACGTATATAATGTACCAAGCTAGACGTACGGGACGACAGGAACAGGATTCTGTAAAACATTACCAACGAGGGGCTAGATGGGTTAGGTTAGGTTATATTATGTCACAGACGTATATAATGTTCCCACCGAGAAGTAAGTGCCGACCCGTCAGGAATGTTGGAAAATACTACATCCGAGATGTTACGTTGCCTTAGGTAATGATATATAACGCTATAGACGTATATAATGTACCAAACTAGACGTACGGGACGACAGGAACAGGATTCTGTAAAACATTACCAGCGAGGCGCTTGATGGGTTAGGTTAGGTTATATTATGTCACAGACGTAGATAATGTTCCCACCGAGAAGTAGGTGCCGACCCGTCAGGAATGTTGGAAAATACTACATCCGAGGTGTTAGGTTGCCTTAGATTAAGATATATAACGCTATAGACATATATAATGTCCCAAACTAGACGAACGGGATGACAGGAACAGGATTCTGTAAAACATTACCAGCGAGGGGCTAGATGGGTTAGGTTAGGTTATATTATGTCAAAAACGTATATAATGTTCTCACCGAGAAGTAGGTGCGGACCCGTCAGGAATGTTGGAAAATACTACATCCGGGGTGTTAGGTTGCCTTAGGTTATGATATATAACGCTATAGACGTATATAATGTACCAAGCTAGACGTACGGGACGACAGGAACAGGATTCTGTAAAACATTACCAACGAGGGGCTAGATGGGTTAGGTTAGGTTATATTATGTCACAGACGTATATAATGTTCCCACCGAGAAGTAAGTGCCGACCCGTCAGGAATGTTGGAAAATACTACATCCGAGATGTTAGGTTGCCTTAGGTAATGATATATAACGCTATAGACGTATATAATGTACCAAACTAGACGTACGGGACGACAGGAACAGGATTCTGTAAAACATTACCAGCGAGGCGCTAGATGGGTTAGGTTAGGTTATATTATGTCACAGACGTAGATAATGTTTCCACCGAGAAGTAGGTGCCGACCCGTCAGGAATGTTGGAAAATACTACATCCGAGGTGTTAGGTTGCCTTAGGTTATGATATATAACGCTATAGACGTATATAATGTACCAAACTAGACGTACGGGACGACAGGAACAGGATTCTGTAAAACATTACCAGCGAGGCGCTAGATGGGTTAGGTTAGGTTATATTATGTCACAGACGTATATAATGTTCCCACCGAGAAGTAGGTGCCGACCCGTCAGGAATGTTGGAAAATACTACATCCGGGGTGTTAGGTTGCCTTAGGTTAGGATATATAACGCTATAGACATATATAATGTACCAAACTAGACGTACGGGACGACAGGAACAGGATTCTGTAAAACATTACCAGCGAGGGGCTAGATGGGTTAGGTTAGGGTATATTATGTCATAGACGTATATAATGTTCCCACCGAGAAGTAGGTGCCTACCCATCAGGAATGTTGGAAAATACTACATCCGAGGTGTTAGGTTGAATTAGGTTAGGATATATAACGCTATAGACGTATATAATTTCCCAACCGAGATGTACGGGACGATACGAACGGTATTCTGTAAAAAATTACCAGCGAGGGGCCAGATGGGTTAGGTTAGGTTATATTATGTCATAAACGTATATAATGTTCCCACCGAGAAGTAGGTGCCGACCCGTCAGCAATGTTGGAAAATACTACATCCGAGGTGTCAGGTTGCCTTAGGTTATGATATATAACGCTGTAGACGTATATAATGTACCAAACTAGACGTACGGGACGACAGGAACAGGATTCCGTAAAACATTACCAGCGAGGCGCTAGATGGGTTAGGTTAGGTTATATTATGTCACAGACGTATATAATGTTCCCACCGAGAAGTAGGTGCCGACCCGTCAGGAATGTTGGAAAATACTACATCCGAGGTGTTAGGTTGCCTTAGATTAAGATATATAACGCTATAGACATATATAATGTCCCAAACTAGACGAACGGGATGACAGGAACAGGATTCTGTAAAACATTACCAGCGAGGCGCTAGATGGGTTAGGTTAGGTTATATTATGTCAAAAACGTATATAATGTTCCCACCGAGAAGTAGGTGCGGACCCGTCAGGAATGTTGGAAAATACTACATCCGGGGTGTTAGGTTGCCTTAGGTTATGATATATAACGCTATAGACGTATATAATGTACCAAGCTAGACGTACGGGACGACAGGAACAGGATTCTGTAAAACATTACCAACGAGGGGCTAGATGGGTTAGGTTAGGTTATATTATGTCACAGACGTATATAATGTTCCCACCGAGAAGTAAGTGCCGACCCGTCAGGAATGTTGGAAAATACTACATCCAAGATGTTAGGTTGCCTTAGGTAATGATATATAACGCTATAGACGTATATAATGTACCAAACTAGACGTACGGGACGACAGGAACAGGATTCTGTAAAACATTACCAGCGAGGCGCTAGATGGGTTAGGTTAGGTTATATTATGTCACAGACGTAGATAATGTTTCCACCGAGAAGTAGGTGCCGACCCGTCAGGAATGTTGGAAAATACTACATCCGAGGTGTTAGGTTGCCTTAGATTAAGATATATAACGCTATAGACATATATAATGTCCCAAACTAGACGAACGGGATGACAGGAACAGGATTCTGTAAAACATTACCAGCGAGGGGCTAGATGGGTTAGATTAGGTTATATTATGTCAAAAACGTATATAATGTTCCCACCGAGAAGTAGGTGCCGACCCGTCAGGAATGTTGGAAAATACTACATCCGGGGTGTTAGGTTGCCTTAGGTTATGATATATAACGCTATAGACGTATATAATGTACCAAGCTAGACGTACGGGACGACAGGAACAGGATTCTGTAAAACATTACCAACGAGGGGCTAGATGGGTTAGGTTAGGTTATATTATGTCACAGACGTATATAATGTTCCCACCGAGAAGTAAGTGCCGACCCGTCAGGAATGTTGGAAAATACTACATCCGAGATGTTACGTTGCCTTAGGTAATGATATATAACGCTATAGACGTATATTATGTACCAAACTAGACGTACGGGACGACAGGAACAGGATTCTGTAAAACATTACCAGCGAGGCGCTTGATGGGTTAGGTTAGGTTATATTATGTCACAGACGTAGATAATGTTCCCACCGAGAAGTAGGTGCCGACCCGTCAGGAATGTTGGAAAATACTACATCCGAGGTGTTAGGTTGCCTTAGATTAAGATATATAACGCTATAGACATATATAATGTCCCAAACTAGACGAACGGGATGACAGGAACAGGATTCTGTAAAACATTACCAGCGAGGGGCTAGATGGGTTAGGTTAGGTTATATTATGTCAAAAACGTATATAATGTTCCCACCGAGAAGTAGGTGCGGACCCGTCAGGAATGTTGGAAAATACTACATCCGGGGTGTTAGGTTGCCTTAGGTTATGATATATAACGCTATAGACGTATATAATGTACCAAGCTAGACGTACGGGACGACAGGAACAGGATTCTGTAAAACATTACCAACGAGGGGCTAGATGGGTTAGGTTAGGTTATATTATGTCACAGACGTATATAATGTTCCCACCGAGAAGTAAGTGCCGACCCGTCAGGAATGTTGGAAAATACTACATCCGAGATGTTAGGTTGCCTTAGGTAATGATATATAACGCTATAGACGTATATAATGTACCAAACTAGACGTACGGGACGACAGGAACAGGATTCTGTAAAACATTACCAGCGAGGCGCTAGATGGGTTAGGTTAGGTTATATTATGTCACAGACGTAGATAATGTTTCCACCGAGAAGTAGGTGCCGACCCGTCAGGAATGTTGGAAAATACTACATACGAGGTGTTAGGTTGCCTTAGGTTATGATATATAACGCTATAGACGTATATAATGTACCAAACTAGACGTACGGGACGACAGGAACAGGATTCTGTAAAACATTACCAGCGAGGCGCTAGATGGGTTAGGTTAGGTTATATTATGTCACAGACGTATATAATGTTCCCACCGAGAAGTAGGTGCCGACCCGTCAGGAATGTTGGAAAATACTACATCCGGGGTGTTAGGTTGCCTTAGGTTAGGATATATAACGCTATAGACATATATAATGTACCAAACTAGACGTACGGGACGACAGGAACAGGATTCTGTAAAACATTACCAGCGAGGGGCTAGATGGGTTAGGTTAGGGTATATTATGTCATAGACGTATATAATGTTCCCACCGAGAAGTAGGTGCCTACCCATCAGGAATGTTGGAAAATACTACATCCGAGGTGTTAGGTTGAATTAGGTTAGGATATATAACGCTATAGACGTATATAATTTCCCAACCGAGATGTACGGGACGATACGAACGGTATTCTGTAAAAAATTACCAGCGAGGGGCCAGATGGGTTAGGTTAGGTTATATTATGTCATAAACGTATATAATGTTCCCACCGAGAAGTAGGTGCCGACCCGTCAGCAATGTTGGAAAATACTACATCCGAGGTGTCAGGTTGCCTTAGGTTATGATATATAACGCTGTAGACGTATATAATGTACCAAACTAGACGTACGGGACGACAGGAACAGCATTCCGTAAAACATTACCAGCGAGGCGCTAGATGGGTTAGGTTAGGTTATATTATGTCATAGACGTATATAATGTTCCCACCGAGCAGTAGGTGCCGACCCGTCAGGAATGTTGGAAAATACTACATCCGAGGTGTTAGGTTGCCTTAGATTAAGATATATAACGCTATAGACATATATAATGTCCCAAACTAGACGATCGGGATGACAGGAACAGGATTCTGTAAAACATTACCAGCGAGGGGCTAGATGGGTTAGGTTAGGTTATATTATGTCAAAAACGTATATAATGTTCCCACCGAGAAGTAGGTGCCGACCCGTCAGGAATGTTGGAAAATACTACATCCGGGGTGTTAGGTTGCCTTAGGTTATGATATATAACGCTATAGACGTATATAATGTACCAAGCTAGACGTACGGGACGACAGGAACAGGATTCTGTAAAACATTACCAACGAGGGGCTAGATGGGTTAGGTTAGGTTATATTATGTCACAGACGTATATAATGTTCCCACCGAGAAGTAAGTGCCGACCCGTCAGGAATGTTGGAAAATACTAGATCCGAGATGTTACGTTGCCTTAGGTAATGATATATAACGCTATAGACGTATATAATGTACCAAACTAGACGTACGGGACGACAGGAACAGGATTCTGTAAAACATTACCAGCGAGGCGCTTGATGGGTTAGGTTAGGTTATATTATGTCACAGACGTAGATAATGTTCCCACCGAGAAGTAGGTGCCGACCCGTCAGGAATGTTGGAAAATACTACATCCGAGGTGTTAGGTTGCCTTAGATTAAGATATATAACGCTATAGACATATATAATGTCCCAAACTAGACGAACGGGATGACAGGAACAGGATTCTGTAAAACATTACCAGCGAGGGGCTAGATGGGTTAGGTTAGGTTATGTTATGTCAAAAACGTATATAATGTTCTCACCGAGAAGTAGGTGCGGACCCGTCAGGAATGTTGGAAAATACTACATCCGGGGTGTTAGGTTGCCTTAGGTTATGATATATAACGCTATAGACGTATATAATGTACCAAGCTAGACGTACGGGACGACAGGAACAGGATTCTGTAAAACATTACCAACGAGGGGCTAGATGGGTTAGGTTAGGTTATATTATGTCACAGACGTATATAATGTTCCCACCGAGAAGTAAGTGCCGACCCGTCAGGAATGTTGGAAAATACTACATCCGAGATGTTAGGTTGCCTTAGGTAATGATATATAACGCTATAGACGTATATAATGTACCAAACTAGACGTACGGGACGACAGGAACAGGATTCTGTAAAACATTACCAGCGAGGCGCTAGATGGGTTAGGTTAGGTTATATTATGTCACAGACGTAGATAATGTTTCCACCGAGAAGTAGGTGCCGACCCGTCAGGAATGTTGGAAAATACTACATCCGAGGTGTTAGGTTGCCTTAGGTTATGATATATAACGCTATAGACGTATATAATGTACCAAACTAGACGTACGGGACGACAGGAACAGGATTCTGTAAAACATTACCAGCGAGGCGCTAGATGGGTTAGGTTAGGTTATATTATGTCACAGACGTATATAATGTTCCCACCGAGAAGTAGGTGCCGACCCGTCAGGAATGTTGGAAAATACTACATCCGGGGTGTTAGGTTGCCTTAGGTTAGGATATATAACGCTATAGACATATATAATGTACCAAACTAGACGTACGGGACGACAGGAACAGGATTCTGTAAAACATTACCAGCGAGGGGCTAGATGGGTTAGGTTAGGGTATATTATGTCATAGACGTATATAATGTTCCCACCGAGAAGTAGGTGCCTACCCATCAGGAATGTTGGAAAATACTACATCCGAGGTGTTAGGTTGAATTAGGTTAGGATATATAACGCTATAGACGTATATAATTTCCCAACCGAGATGTACGGGACGATACGAACGGTATTCTGTAAAAAATTACCAGCGAGGGGCCAGATGGGTTAGGTTAGGTTATATTATGTCATAAACGTATATAATGTTCCCACCGAGAAGTAGGTGCCGACCCGTCAGCAATGTTGGAAAATACTACATCCGAGGTGTCAGGTTGCCTTAGGTTATGATATATAACGCTGTAGACGTATATAATGTACCAAACTAGACGTACGGGACGACAGGAACAGGATTCCGTAAAACATTACCAGCGAGGCGCTAGATGGGTTAGGTTAGGTTATATTATGTCACAGACGTATATAATGTTCCCACCGAGAAGTAGGTGCCGACCCGTCAGGAATGTTGGAAAATACTACATCCGAGGTGTTAGGTTGCCTTAGATTAAGATATATAACGCTATAGACATATATAATGTCCCAAACTAGACGAACGGGATGACAGGAACAGGATTCTGTAAAACATTACCAGCGAGGCGCTAGATGGGTTAGGTTAGGTTATATTATGTCAAAAACGTATATAATGTTCCCACCGAGAAGTAGGTGCCGACCCGTCAGGAATGTTGGAAAATACTACATCCGAGGTGTTAGGTTGCCTTAGGTTGGGATATATAACGTTAGAGACATATATAATGTCCCAAACTAGACGAACGGGATGACAGGAACAGGATTCTGTAAAACATTACCAGCGAGGGGCTAGATGGGTTAGGTTAGGTTATATTACGTCAAAAACGTATATAATGTTCCCACCGAGAAGTAGGTGCCGACCCGTCAGGAATGTTGGAAAATACTACATCCGAGATGTTAGCATGCCTTAGGTTAGGATATATAACGCCATAGACGTATATAATGTCCCAAACTAGACGTACGGGATGACAGGAACAGGATTCTGTAAAACATTACCAACGAGGGGCTAGATGGGTTAGGTTAGGTTATATTATGTCACAGACGTATATAATGTTCCCACCGAGAAGTAGATGCCGACCCGTCAGGAATGTTGGAAAATACTACATCCGAGATGTTAGCATGCCTTAGGTTAGGATATATAACGCTATAGACGTATATAATGTCCCAGACTAGACGTACGGGATGACAGGAACAGGATTCTGTAAAACATTACCAACGAGGGGCTAGATGGGTTAGGTTAGGTTATATTATGTCACAGATGTATATAATGTTCCTTCCGAGAAGTAAGTGCCGACCCGTCAGGAATGTTGGAAAATACTACATCCGAGATGTTAGCATGCCTTAGGTTAGGATATATAACGCTATAGACGTATGTAATGTCCCAGACTAGACGTACGGGACGACAGGAATAGGATTCTGTAAAACATTACCAGCGAGGTGCTAGATGGGTTAGGTTAGGTTATATTATGTCATAGACGTATATAATGTTCCCACCGAGCAGTAGGTGCCGTCCCGTCAGGAATGTTGGAAAATACTACATCCGAGGTGTTAGGTTGCCTTAGGTTGGGATATATAACGTTAGAGACGTATATAATCTCCCCACCGATACGTACGGGCCGACACGACCGGCATTCTGTAAAACACTATGACCGAGGTGCTAGATGGATTAGGTTAAGTTATATTATGTTATAGACGTATATAATGTTCCCACCGAGAAGTAGGGTCCGTCCCGCCAGGAATGTTGGAAAATACTACATCCGAGATGTTAGCCTGCCTTAGGTTAGGATCTATTACGCTATAGACGTATATCATGTCCCCAACGAGACGTACGGGCCGATACGACCGGGATTCTGTAAAACAATATCACCGAGGGGCTAGATGGGTTAGGTTAGGTTATATTATGTCATAGACGTATATAATGTTCCACCGAGAAGTAGGTGCCGACCCGTCAGGAATGTTGGAAAATACTACATCCGAGGTGTTAGGTTGCCTTAGGTTATGATATATAACGCTATAGACGTATATAATGTACCAAACTAGACGTACGGTACGACAGGAACAGGATTCTGTAAAACATTACCAGCGAGGCGCTAGATGGGTTAGGTTAGGTTATATTATGTCACAGACGTATATAGTGTTCCCACCGAGAAGTAGGTGCCGACCCGTCAGGAATGTTGGAAAATACTACATCCGAGGTGTTAGGTTGCCTTAGGTTAGGATATATAACGCTATAGACGTATATAATGTCCCAACCGAGATGTACGGGACGACACGAACGGTATTCTGTAAAACACTATCACGGAGATGCTATATGGGTTAGGTTAGGTTATATTACGTTATAGACGTATATAATGTTCCCACCGAGAAGTAATGGCCGACCCACCAGGAATGATGGAAAATACTACATCCGAGATGTTAGCCTGCCTTAGGTTAGGACATATAACGCTATAGACGTATATAATGTCCCAAACTAGTCGTACGGGACGACAGGAACGGGCTTCTGTAAAACATTACCAGCGAGGGGCTAGATGGGTTAGGTTAGGGTACATTATGTCATAGACGTATATAATGTTCCCACCGAGAAGTAGGTGCCTACCCATCAGGAATGTTGGAAAATACTACATCCGAGGTGTTAGTTTGAATTAGGTTAGGATATATGACGCTATAGACGTATATAATTTCCCAACCGAGATGTACGGGACGATACGAACGGTATTCTGTAAAAAATTACCAGCGAGGGGCCAGATGGGTTAGGTTAGGTTATATTATGTCATAGACGTATATAATGTTCCCACCGAGAAGTAGGTGCCGACCCGTCAGGAATGTTGGAAAATACTACATCCGAGGTGTTAGGTTGCCTTAGGATAGGATATATAACGCCATAGACGTATATAATGTCTCAAACTAGACGTACGGGATGACAGGAACAGGATTCTGTAAAACATTACCAACGAGGGGCTAGATGGGTTAGGTTAGGTTATATTATGTCACAGACGTATATAGTGTTCCCACCGAGAAGTAGGTGCCGACCCGTCAGGAATGTTGGAAAATACTACATCCGAGGTGTTAGGTTGCCTTAGGTTAGGATATATAACGCTATAGACGTATATAATGTCCCAACCGAGATGTACGGGACGACACGAACGGTATTCTGTAAAACACTATCACGGAGGTGCTATATGGGTTAGGTTAGGTTATATTACGTTATAGACGTATATAATGTTCCCACCGAGAAGTAATGGCCGACCCACCAGGAATGATGGAAAATACTACATCCGAGATGTTAGCCTGCCTTAGGTTAGGACATATAACGCTATAGACGTATATAATGTACCAAGCTAGACGTACGGGACGACAGGAACAGGATTCTGTAAAACATTACCAACGAGGGGCTAGATGGGTTAGGTTAGGTTATATTATGTCACAGACGTATATAATGTTCCCACCGAGAAGTAAGTGCCGACCCGTCAGGAATGTTGGAAAATACTACATCCGAGATGTTACGTTGCCTTAGGTAATGATATATAACGCTATAGACGTATATAATGTACCAAACTAGACGTACGGGACGACAGGAACAGGATTCTGTAAAACATTACCAGCGAGGCGCTTGATGGGTTAGGTTAGGTTATATTATGTCACAGACGTAGATAATGTTCCCACCGAGAAGTAGGTGCCGACCCGTCAGGAATGTTGGAAAATACTACATCCGAGGTGTTAGGTTGCCTTAGATTAAGATATATAACGCTATAGACATATATAATGTCCCAAACTAGACGAACGGGATGACAGGAACAGGATTCTGTAAAACATTACCAGCGAGGGGCTAGATGGGTTAGGTTAGGTTATATTATGTCAAAAACGTATATAATGTTCTCACCGAGAAGTAGGTGCGGACCCGTCAGGAATGTTGGAAAATACTACATCCGGGGTGTTAGGTTGCCTTAGGTTATGATATATAACGCTATAGACGTATATAATGTACCAAGCTAGACGTACGGGACGACAGGAACAGGATTCTGTAAAACATTACCAACGAGGGGCTAGATGGGTTAGGTTAGGTTATATTATGTCACAGACGTATATAATGTTCCCACCGAGAAGTAAGTGCCGACCCGTCAGGAATGTTGGAAAATACTACATCCGAGATGTTAGGTTGCCTTAGGTAATGATATATAACGCTATAGACGTATATAATGTACCAAACTAGACGTACGGGACGACAGGAACAGGATTCTGTAAAACATTACCAGCGAGGCGCTAGATGGGTTAGGTTAGGTTATATTATGTCACAGACGTAGATAATGTTTCCACCGAGAAGTAGGTGCGGACCCGTCAGGAATGTTGGAAAATACTACATCCGAGGTGTTAGGTTGCCTTAGGTTATGATATATAACGCTATAGACGTATATAATGTACCAAACTAGACGTACGGGACGACAGGAACAGGATTCTGTAAAACATTACCAGCGAGGCGCTAGATGGGTTAGGTTAGGTTATATTATGTCACAGACGTATATAATGTTCCCACCGAGAAGTAGGTGCCGACCCGTCAGGAATGTTGGAAAATACTACATCCGGGGTGTTAGGTTGCCTTAGGTTAGGATATATAACGCTATAGACATATATAATGTACCAAACTAGACGTACGGGACGACAGGAACAGGATTCTGTAAAACATTACCAGCGAGGGGCTAGATGGGTTAGGTTAGGGTATATTATGTCATAGACGTATATAATGTTCCCACCGAGAAGTAGGTGCCTACCCATCAGGAATGTTGGAAAATACTACATCCGAGGTGTTAGGTTGAATTAGGTTAGGATATATAACGCTATAGACGTATATAATTTCCCAACCGAGATGTACGGGACGATACGAACGGTATTCTGTAAAAAATTACCAGCGAGGGGCCAGATGGGTTAGGTTAGGTTATATTATGTCATAAACGTATATAATGTTCCCACCGAGAAGTAGGTGCCGACCCGTCAGCAATGTTGGAAAATACTACATCCGAGGTGTCAGGTTGCCTTAGGTTATGATATATAACGCTGTAGACGTATATAATGTACCAAACTAGACGTACGGGATGACAGGAACAGGATTCCGTAAAACATTACCAGCGAGGCGCTAGATGGGTTAGGTTAGGTTATATTATGTCACAGACGTATATAATGTTCCCACCGAGAAGTAGGTGCCGACCCGTCAGGAATGTTGGAAAATACTACATCCGAGGTGTTAGGTTGCCTTAGATTAAGATATATAACGCTATAGACATATATAATGTCCCAAACTAGACGAACGGGATGACAGGAACAGGATTCTGTAAAACATTACCAGCGAGGCGCTAGATGGGTTAGGTTAGGTTATATTATGTCAAAAACGTATATAATGTTCCCACCGAGAAGTAGGTGCCGACCCGTCAGGAATGTTGGAAAATACTACATCCGAGGTGTTAGGTTGCCTTAGGTTGGGATATATAACGTTAGAGACATATATAATGTCCCAAACTAGACGAACGGGATGACAGGAACAGGATTCTGTAAAACATTACCAGCGAGGGGCTAGATGGGTTAGGTTAGGTTATATTACGTCAAAAACGTATATAATGTTCCCACCGAGAAGTAGGTGCCGACCCGTCAGGAATGTTGGAAAATACTACATCCGAGATGTTAGCATGCCTTAGGTTAGGATATATAACGCCATAGACGTATATAATGTCCCAAACTAGACGTACGGGATGACAGGAACAGGATTCTGTAAAACATTACCAACGAGGGGCTAGATGGGTTAGGTTAGGTTATATTATGTCACAGACGTATATAATGTTCCCACCGAGAAGTAGATGCCGACCCGTCAGGAATGTTGGAAAATACTACATCCGAGATGTTAGCATGCCTTAGGTTAGGATATATAACGCTATAGACGTATATAATGTCCCAGACTAGACGTACGGGATGACAGGAACAGGATTCTGTAAAACATTACCAACGAGGGGCTAGATGGGTTAGGTTAGGTTATATTATGTCACAGATGTATATAATGTTCCTTCCGAGAAGTAAGTGCCGACCCGTCAGGAATGTTGGAAAATACTACATCCGAGATGTTAGCATGCCTTAGGTTAGGATATATAACGCTATAGACGTATGTAATGTCCCAGACTAGACGTACGGGACGACAGGAATAGGATTCTGTAAAACATTACCAGCGAGGTGCTAGATGGGTTAGGTTAGGTTATATTATGTCATAGACGTATATAATGTTCCCACCGAGCAGTAGGTGCCGTCCCGTCAGGAATGTTGGAAAATACTACATCCGAGGTGTTAGGTTGCCTTAGGTTGGGATATATAACGTTAGAGACGTATATAATCTCCCCACCGATACGTACGGGCCGACACGACCGGCATTCTGTAAAACACTATGACCGAGGTGCTAGATGGATTAGGTTAAGTTATATTATGTTATAGACGTATATAATGTTCCCACCGAGAAGTAGGGTCCGTCCCGCCAGGAATGTTGGAAAATACTACATCCGAGATGTTAGCCTGCCTTAGGTTAGGATCTATTACGCTATAGACGTATATCATGTCCCCAACGAGACGTACGGGCCGATACGACCGGGATTCTGTAAAACAATATCACCGAGGGGCTAGATGGGTTAGGTTAGGTTATATTATGTCATAGACGTATATAATGTTCCACCGAGAAGTAGGTGCCGACCCGTCAGGAATGTTGGAAAATACTACATCCGAGGTGTTAGGTTGCCTTAGGTTATGATATATAACGCTATAGACGTATATAATGTACCAAACTAGACGTACGGTACGACAGGAACAGGATTCTGTAAAACATTACCAGCGAGGCGCTAGATGGGTTAGGTTAGGTTATATTATGTCACAGACGTATATAGTGTTCCCACCGAGAAGTAGGTGCCGACCCGTCAGGAATGTTGGAAAATACTACATCCGAGGTGTTAGGTTGCCTTAGGTTAGGATATATAACGCTATAGACGTATATAATGTCCCAACCGAGATGTACGGGACGACACGAACGGTATTCTGTAAAACACTATCACGGAGATGCTATATGGGTTAGGTTAGGTTATATTACGTTATAGACGTATATAATGTTCCCACCGAGAAGTAATGGCCGACCCACCAGGAATGATGGAAAATACTACATCCGAGATGTTAGCCTGCCTTAGGTTAGGACATATAACGCTATAGACGTATATAATGTCCCAAACTAGTCGTACGGGACGACAGGAACGGGCTTCTGTAAAACATTACCAGCGAGGGGCTAGATGGGTTAGGTTAGGGTACATTATGTCATAGACGTATATAATGTTCCCACCGAGAAGTAGGTGCCTACCCATCAGGAATGTTGGAAAATACTACATCCGAGGTGTTAGTTTGAATTAGGTTAGGATATATGACGCTATAGACGTATATAATTTCCCAACCGAGATGTACGGGACGATACGAACGGTATTCTGTAAAAAATTACCAGCGAGGGGCCAGATGGGTTAGGTTAGGTTATATTATGTCATAGACGTATATAATGTTCCCACCGAGAAGTAGGTGCCGACCCGTCAGGAATGTTGGAAAATACTACATCCGAGGTGTTAGGTTGCCTTAGGATAGGATATATAACGCCATAGACGTATATAATGTCTCAAACTAGACGTACGGGATGACAGGAACAGGATTCTGTAAAACATTACCAACGAGGGGCTAGATGGGTTAGGTTAGGTTATATTATGTCACAGACGTATATAGTGTTCCCACCGAGAAGTAGGTGCCGACCCGTCAGGAATGTTGGAAAATACTACATCCGAGGTGTTAGGTTGCCTTAGGTTAGGATATATAACGCTATAGACGTATATAATGTCCCAACCGAGATGTACGGGACGACACGAACGGTATTCTGTAAAACACTATCACGGAGGTGCTATATGGGTTAGGTTAGGTTATATTACGTTATAGACGTATATAATGTTCCCACCGAGAAGTAATGGCCGACCCACCAGGAATGATGGAAAATACTACATCCGAGATGTTAGCCTGCCTTAGGTTAGGACATATAACGCTATAGACGTATATAATGTCCCAAACTAG
Organism: Xylocopa violacea; assembly: GCA_963969225.1. Taxonomy (NCBI): domain Eukaryota; kingdom Metazoa; phylum Arthropoda; class Insecta; order Hymenoptera; family Apidae; genus Xylocopa; species Xylocopa violacea. The sequence continues at coordinate 14,691,244 of CAXAJV010000015.1, forward strand.
TCGTACGGGACGACAGGAACGGGCTTCTGTAAAACATTACCAGCGAGGGGCTAGATGGGTTAGGTTAGGGTACATTATGTCATAGACGTATATAATGTTCCCACCGAGAAGTAGGTGCCTACCCATCAGGAATGTTGGAAAATACTACATCCGAGGTGTTAGTTTGAATTAGGTTAGGATATATGACGCTATAGACGTATATAATTTCCCAACCGAGATGTACGGGACGACACGAACGGTATTCTGTAAAAAATTACCAGCGAGGGGCCAGATGGGTTAGGTTAGGTTATATTATGTCATAGACGTATATAATGTTCCCACCGAGAAGTAGGTGCCGACCCCTCAGGAATGTTGGAAAATACTACATCCGAGGTGTTAGGTTGCCTTAGGATAGGATATATAACGCCATAGACGTATATAATGTCTCAAACTAGACGTACGGGATGACAGGAACAGGATTCTGTAAAACATTACCAACGAGGGGCTAGATGGGTTAGGTTAGGTTATATTATGTCACGGACGTATATAATGTTCCCACCGAGAAGTAAGTGCCGACCCGTCAGGAATGATGGAAATTACTACATCCGAGATGTTAGGTTGCCTGAGGTTATGATATATAACGCTATAGACGTATATAATGTACCAAGCTAGACGTACGGGACGACAGGAACAGGATTCTGTAAAACATTACCAACGAGGGGCTAGATGGGTTAGGTTAGGTTATATTATGTCACAGACGTATATAATGTTCCCACCGAGAAGTAAGTGCCGACCCGTCAGGAATGTTGGAAAATACTACATCCGAGATGTTAGGTTGCCTTAGGTAATGATATATAACGCTATAGACGTATATAATGTACCAAACTAGACGTACGGGACGACAGGAACCGGATTCTGTAAAACATTACCAGCGAGGCGCTAGATGGGTTAGGTTAGGTTATATTATGTCACGGACGTATATAATGTTCCCACCGAGAAGTAAGTGCCGACCCGTCAGGAATGTTGGAAATTACTACATCCGAGATGTTAGGTTGCCTTAGGTTATGATATATAACGCTATAGACGTATATAATGTACCAAGCTAGACGTACGGGACGACAGGAACAGGATTCTGTAAAACATTACCAACGAGGGGCTAGATGGGTTAGGTTAGGTTATATTATGTCAAAAACGTATATAATGTTCCCACCGAGAAGTAGGTGCCGACCCGTCAGGAATGTTGGAAAATACTACATCCGAGATGTTAGCATGCCTTAGGTTAGGATATATAACGCCATAGACGTATATCATGTCCCCAACGAGACGTACGGGCCGATACGACCGGGATTCTGTAAAACAATATCACCGAGGGGCTAGATGGGTTAGGATAGGTTATGTTACGTTATAGACGTATATAATGTTCCCACCGAGAAGTAATGGCCGACCCAGCAGGAATGATGGAAAATACTACATCCGAGATGTTAGCCTGCCTTAGGTTAGGACATATAACGCTATAGACGTATATAATGTCCCAAACTAGTCGTACGGGACGACAGGAACGGGCTTCTGTAAAACATTACCAGCGAGGGGCTAGATGGGTTAGGTTAGGGTATATTATGTCATAGACGTATATAATGTTCCCACCGAGAAGTAGGTGCCTACCCATCAGGAATGTTGGAAAATACTACATCCGAGGTGTTAGGTTGAATTAGGTTAGGATATATAACGCTATAGACGTATATAATTTCCCAACCGAGATGTACGGGACGATACGAACGGTATTCTGTAAAAAATTACCAGCGAGGGGCCAGATGGGTTAGGTTAGGTTATATTATGTCATAGACGTATATAATGTTCCCACCGAGAAGTAGGTGCCGACCCGTCAGGAATGTTGGAAAATACTACATCCGAGATGTCAGGTTGCCTTAGGTTATGACATATAACGCTATAGACGTATATAATGTCCCAGACTAGACGTACGGGACAACAGGAACAGGATTCTGTAAAACATTACCAACGAGGGGCTAGATGGGTTAGGTTAGGTTATATTATGTCACAGACGTATATAATGTTCCCACCGAGAAGTAAGTGCCGACCCGTCAGGAATGTTGGAAAATACTACATCCGAGATGTTAGATTGCCTTAGGTTATGATATATAACGCTATAGACGTATATAATGTACCAAACTAGACGTACGGGACGACAGGAACAGGATTCTGTAAAACATTACCAGCGAGGCGCTAGATGGGTTAGGTTAGGTTATATTATGTCACAGACGTATATAATGTTCCCACCGAGAAGTAGGTGCCGACCCGTCAGGAATGTTGGAAAATACTACATCCGAGGTGTTAGGTTGCCTTAGATTAAGATATATAACGCTATAGACATATATAATGTCCCAAACTAGACGAACGGGATGACAGGAACAGGATTCTGTAAAACATTACCAGCGAGGGGCTAGATGGGTTAGGTTAGGTTATATTATGTCAAAAACGTATATAATGTTCCCACCGAGAAGTAGGTGCCGACCCGTCAGGAATGTTGGAAAATACTACATCCGAGATGTTAGCATGCCTTAGGTTAGGATATATAACGCCATAGACGTATATAATGTCCCAAACTAGGCGTACGGGATGACAGGAACAGGATTCTGTAAAACATTACCAACGAGGGGCTAGATGGGTTAGGTTAGGTTATATTATGTCACAGACGTATATAATATTCCCTCCGAGAAGTAAGTGCCGACCCGTCAGGAATGTTGGAAAATACTACATCCGAGATGTTAGCATGCCTTAGGTTAGGATATATAACGCTATAGACGTATATCATGTCCCAGACTAGACGTACGGGACGACAGGAATAGGATTCTGTAAAACATTACCAGCGAGGTGCTAGATGGGTTAGGTTAGGTTATATTATGTCATAGACGTATATAATGTTCCCACCGAGCAGTAGGTGCCGACCCGTCAGGAATGTTGGAAAATACTACATCCGAGGTGTTAGGTTGCCTTAGATTAAGATATATAACGCTATAGACATATATAATGTCCCAAACTAGACGAACGGGATGACAGGAACAGGATTCTGTAAAACATTACCAGCGAGGGGCTAGATGGGTTAGGTTAGGTTATATTATGTCAAAAACGTATATAATGTTCCCACCGAGAAGTAGGTGCCGACCTGTCAGGAATGTTGGAAAATACTACATCCGAGGTGTTAGGTTGCCTTAGGTTGGGATATATAACGTTAGAGACATATATAATGTCCCAAACTAGACGAACGGGATGACAGGAACAGGATTCTGTAAAACATTACCAGCGAGGGGCTAGATGGGTTAAGTTAGGTTATATTATGTCAAAAACGTATATAATGTTCCCACCGAGAAGTAGGTGCCGACCCGTCAGGAATGTTGGAAAATACTACATCCAAGATGTTAGCATGCCTTAGGTTAGGATATATAACGCCTTAGACGTATATAATGTCCCAAACTAGACGTACGGGATGACAGGAACAGGATTCTGTAAAACATTACCAACGAGGGGCTAGATGGGTTAGGTTAGGTTATATTATGTCACAGACGTATATAATGTTCCCTCCGAGAAGTAAGTGCCGACCCGTCAGGAATGTTGGAAAATACTACATCCGAGATGTTAGCATGCCTTAGGTTAGGATATATAACGCTATAGACGTATATAATGTCCCAGACTAGACGTACGGGACGACAGGAACGGGATTCTGTAAAACATTACCAACGAGGGGCTAGATGGGTTAGGATAGGTTATATTCTGTCACAGACGTATATCATGTTCTCACCGCGAAGTAAGTGCCGACCCGTCAGGAATGTTGGAAAATACTACATCCGAGATGTTAGGTTGCCTTAGGTTATGATATATAACGTTATAGAGGTATATAATGTACCAAACTAGACGTACGGGACGACAGGAACAGGATTCTGTAAAACATTACCAGCGAAGCGCTAGATGGGTTAGGTTAGGTTATATTATGTCACAGACGTATATAATGTTCCCACCGAGAAGTAGGTGCCGACCCGTCAGGAATGTTGGAAAATACTACATCCGAGGTGTTAGGTTGCCTTAGGTTGGGATATATAACGTTAGAGGCGTATATAATCTCCCCACCGATACGTACGGGCCGACACGACCGGCATTCTGTAAAACACTATCACCGAGGTGCTAGATGGGTTAGGTTAAGTTATATTATGTTATAGACGTATATAATGTTCCCACCGAGAAGTAGGGGCCGTCCCGCCAGGAATGTTGGAAAATACTAGATCCGAGATGTTAGCCTGCCTTAGGTTAGGATCTATTACGCTATAGACGTATATCATGTCCCCAACGAGACGTACGGGCCGATACGACCGGGATTCTGTAAAACAATATCACCGAGGGGCTAGATGGGTTAGGTTAGGTTATATTATGTCATAGACGTATATAATGTTCCCACCGAGAAGTAATGGCCGACCCACCAGGAATGATGGAAAATACTACATCCGAGATGTTAGCCTGCCTTAAGTTAGGACATATAACGCTATAGACGTATACAATGTCCCAAACTAGTCGTACGGGACGACAGGAACGGGCTTCTGTAAAACATTACCAGCGAGGGGCTAGATGGGTTAGGTTAGGGTATATTATGTCATAGACGTATATAATGTTCCCACCGAGAAGTAGGTGCCGACCCGTCAGGAATGTTGGAAAATACTACATCCGAGATGTTAGCATGCCTTAGGTTAGGATATATAACGCCATAGACGTATATAATGTCCCATACTAGACGTACGGGATGACAGGAACAGCATTCTGTAAAACATTACCAACGAGGGGCTAGATGGGTTAGGTTAGGTTATATTATGTCACAGACGTATATAATGTTCCCTCCGAGAAGTAAGTGCCGACCCGTCAGGAATGTTGGAAAATACTACATCCGAGATGTTAGCATGCCTTAGGTTAGGATATATAACGCTATAGACGTATATAATGTCCCAGACTAGACGTACGGGACGACAGGAACAAGATTCTGTAAAACATTACCAACGAGGGGCTAGATGGGTTAGGTTAGGTTATATTATGTCACAGAAGTATATAATGTTCCCACCGAGAAGTAAGTGCCGACCCGTCAGGAATGTTGGAAAATACTACATCCGAGATGTTAGGTTGCCTTAGGTTATGATATATAACGCTATAGACGTATATAATGTACCAAACTAGACGTACGGGACGACAGGAACAGGATTCTGTAAAACATTACCTGCGAGGCGCTAGATGGGTTAGGTTAGGTTATATTATGTCACAGACGTATATAATGTTCCCACCGAGAAGTAGGTGCCGACCCGTCAGGAATGTTGGAAAATACTACATCCGAGGTGTTAGGTTGCCTTAGATTAAGATATATAACGCTATAGACATATATAATGTCCCAAGCTAGACGAACGGGATGACAGGAACAGGATTCTGTAAAACATTACCAGCGAGGGGCTAGATGAGTTAGGTTAGGTTATATTATGTCAAAAACGTATATAATGTTCCCACCGAGAAGTAGGTGCCGACCCGTCAGGAATGTTGGAAAATACTACATCCGAGGTGTTAGGTTGCCTTAGATTAAGATATATAACGCTATAGACATATATAATGTCCCAAACTAGACGAACGGGATGACAGGAACAGGATTCTGTAAAACATTACCAGCGAGGGGCTAGATGGGTTAGGTTAGGTTATATTATGTCAAAAACGTATATAATGTTCCCACCGAGAAGTAGGTGTCGACCCGTCAGGAATGTTGTAAAATACTACATCCGAGGTGTTAGGTTGCCTTAGGTTGGGATATATAACGTTAGAGACATATATAATGTCCCAAACTAGACGAACGGGATGACAGGAACAGGATTCTGTAAAACATTACCAGCGAGGGGCTAGATGGGTTAGGTTAGGTTATATTATGTCAAAAACGTATATAACGTTCCCACCGAGAAGTAGGGGCCGTCCCGCCAGGAATGTTGGAAAATACTACATCCGAGATGTTAGCCTGCCTTAGGTTAGGATCTATTACGCTATAGACGTATATCATGTCCCCAACGAGACGTACGGGCCGATACGACCGGGATTCTGTAAAACAATATCACCGAGGGGCTAGATGGGTTAGGTTAGGTTATATTATGTCATAGACGTATATAATGTTCCCACCGAGATGTAATGGCCGACCCACCAGGAATGATGGAAAATACTACATCCGAGATGTTAGCCTGCCTTAGGTTAGGACATATAACGCTATAGACGTATACAATGTCCCAAACTAGTCGTACGGGACGACAGGAACGGGCTTCTGTAAAACATTACCAGCGAGGGGCTAGATGGGTTAGGTTAGGGTATATTATGTCATAGACGTATATAATGTTCCCACCGAGAAGTAGGTGCCGACCCGTCAGGAATGTTGGAAAATACTACATCCGAGATGTTAGCATGCCTTAGGTTAGGATATATAACGCCATAGACGTATATAATGTCCCAAACTAGACGTACGGGATGACAGGAACAGCATTCTGTAAAACATTACCAACGAGGGGCTAGATGGGTTAGGTTAGGTTATATTATGTCACAGACGTATATAATGTTCCCTCCGAGAAGTAAGTGCCGACCCGTCAGGAATGTTGGAAAATACTACATCCGAGATGTTAGCATGCCTTAGGTTAGGATATATAACGCTATAGACGTATATAATGTCCCAGACTAGACGTACGGGACGACAGGAACAGGATTCTGTAAAACATTACCAACGAGGGGCTAGATGGGTTAGGTTAGGTTATATTATGTCACAGAAGTATATAATGTTCCCACCGAGAAGTAAGTGCCGACCCGTCAGGAATGTTGGAAAATACTACATCCGAGATGTTAGGTTGCCTTAGGTTATGATATATAACGCTATAGACGTATATAATGTACCAAACTAGACGTACGGGACGACAGGAACAGGATTCTGTAAAACATTACCTGCGAGGCGCTAGATGGGTTAGGATAGGTTATATTATGTCACAGACGTATATAATGTTCCCACCGAGAAGTAGGTGCCGACCCGTCAGGAATGTTGGAAAATACTACATCCGAGGTGTTAGGTTGCCTTAGATTAAGATATATAACGCTATAGACATATATAATGTCCCAAACTAGACGAACGGGATGACAGGAACAGGATTCTGTAAAACATTACCAGCGAGGGGCTAGATGAGTTAGGTTAGGTTATATTATGTCAAAAACGTATATAGTGTTCCCACCGAGAAGTAGGTGCCGACCCGTCAGGAATGTTGGAAAATACTACATCCGAGGTGTTAGGTTGCCTTAGGTTGGGATATATAACGTTAGAGACATATATAATGTCCCAACCTAGACGAACGGGATGACAGGAACAGGATTCTGTAAAACATTACCAGCGAGGGGCTAGATGGGTTAGGTTAGGTTATATTATGTCAAAAACGTATATAACGCTCCCACCGAGAAGTAGGGGCCGTCCCGCCAGGAATGTTGGAAAATACTACATCCGAGATGTTAGCCTGCCTTAGGTTAGGATCTATTACGCTATAGACGTATATCATGTCCCCAACGAGACGTACGGGCCGATACGACCGGGATTCTGTAAAACAATATCACCGAGGGGCTAGATGGGTTAGGTTAGGTTATATTATGTCATAGACGTATATAATGTTCCCACCGAGAAGTAATGGCCGACCCACCAGGAATGATGGAAAATACTACATCCGAGATGTTAGCCTGCCTTAGGTTAGGACATATAACGCTATAGACGTATACAATGTCCCAAACTAGTCGTACGGGACGACAGGAACGGGCTTCTGTAAAACATTACCAGCGAGGGGTTAGATGGGTTAGGTTAGGGTATATTATGTCATAGACGTATATAATGTTCCCACCGAGAAGTAGGTGCCGACCCGTCAGGAATGTTGGAAAATACTACATCCGAAATGTTAGGTTGCCTTAGGTTATGATATATAACGTTATAGACGTATATAATGTACCAAACTAGACGTACGGGATGACAGGAACAGCATTCTGTAAAACATTACCAACGAGGGGCTAGATGGGTTAGGATAGGTTATATTCTGTCACAGACGTATATCATGTTCTCACCGAGAAGTAAGTGCCGACCCGTCAGGAATGTTGGAAAATACTACATCCGAGATGTTAGGTTGCCTTAGGTTATGATATATAACGTTATAGAGGTATATAATGTACCAAACTAGACGTACGGGACGACAGGAACAGGATTCTGTAAAACATTACCAGCGAGGGGCTAGATGGGTTAGGTTAGGTTATATTATGTCACAGAAGTATATAATGTTCCCACCGAGAAGTAAGTGCCGACCCGTCAGGAATGTTGGAAAATACTACATCCGAGATGTTAGGTTGCCTTAGGTTATGATATATAACGCTATAGACGTATATAATGTACCAAACTAGACGTACGGGACGACAGGAACAGGATTCTGTAAAACATTACCTGCGAGGCGCTAGATGGGTTAGGTTAGGTTATATTATGTCACAGACGTATATAATGTTCCCACCGAGAAGTAGGTGCCGACCCGTCAGGAATGTTGGAAAATACTACATCCGAGGTGTTAGGTTGCCTTAGATTAAGATATATAACGCTATAGACATATATAATGTCCCAAACTAGACGAACGGGATGACAGGAACAGGATTCTGTAAAACATTACCAGCGAGGGGCTAGATGAGTTAGGTTAGGTTATATTATGTCAAAAACGTATATAATGTTCCCACCGAGAAGTAGGTGCCGACCCGTCAGGAATGTTGGAAAATACTACATCCGAGATGTTAGCATGCCTTAGGTTAGGATATATAACGCTATAGACGTATATAATGTCCCAGACTAGACGTACGGGACGACAGGAACGGGATTCTGTAAAACATTACCAACGAGGGGCTAGATGGGTTAGGATAGGTTATATTCTGTCACAGACGTATATCATGTTCTCACCGAGAAGTAAGTGCCGACCCGTCAGGAATGTTGGAAAATACTACATCCGAAATGTTAGGTTGCCTTAGGTTATGATATATAACGTTATAGACGTATATAATGTACCAAACTAGACGTACGGGACGACAGGAACAGGATTCTGTAAAACATTACCAGCGAAGCGCTAGATGGGTTAGGTTAGGTTATATTATGTCACAGACGTATATAATGTTCCCACCGAGAAGTAGGTGCCGACCCGTCAGGAATGTTGGAAAATACTACATCCGAGGTGTTAGGTTGCCTTAGATTAAGATATATAACGCTATAGACATATATAATGTCCCAAACTAGACGAACGGGATGACAGGAACAGGATTCTGTAAAACATTACCAGCGAGGGGCTAGATGGGTTAGGTTAGGTTATATTATGTCAAAAAGGTATATAATGTTCCCACCGAGAAGTAGGTGTCGACCCGTCAGGAATGTTGTAAAATACTACATCCGAGGTGTTAGGTTGCCTTAGGTTGGGATATATAACGTTAGAGACATATATAATGTCCCAACCTAGACGAACGGGATGACAGGAACAGGATTCTGTAAAACATTACCAGCGAGGGGCTAGATGGGTTAGGTTAGGTTATATTATGTCAAAAACGTATATAACGCTCCCACCGAGAAGTAGGTGCCGTCCCGCCAGGAATGTTGGAAAATACTACATCCGAGATGTTAGCCTGCTTTAGGTTAGGATCTATTACGCTATAGACGTATATCATGTCCCCAACGAGACGTACGGGCCGATACGACCGGGATTCTGTAAAACAATATCACCGAGGGGCTAGATGGGTTAGGTTAGGTTATATTATGTCATAGACGTATATAATGTTCCCACCGAGATGTAATGGCCGACCCACCAGGAATGATGGAAAATACTACATCCGAGATGTTAGCCTGCCTTAGGTTAGGACATATAACGCTATAGACGTATACAATGTCCCAAACTAGTCGTACGGGACGACAGGAACGGGCTTCTGTAAAACATTACCAGCGAGGGGCTAGATGGGTTAGGTTAGGGTATATTATGTCATAGACGTATATAATGTTCCCACCGAGAAGTAGGTGCCGACCCGTCAGGAATGTTGGAAAATACTACATCCGAGATGTTAGCATGCCTTAGGTTAGGATATATAACGCCATAGACGTATATAATGTCCCAAACTAGACGTACGGGATGACAGGAACAGCATTCTGTAAAACATTACCAGCGAGGGGCTAGATGGGTTAGGTTAGGTTATATTATGTCAAAAACGTATATAACGTTCCCACCGAGAAGTAGGTGCCGACCCGTCAGGAATGTTGGAAAATACTACATCCGAGATGTTAGCATGCCTTAGGTTAGGATATATAACGCCATAGACGTATATAATGTCCCAAACTAGACGTACGGGATGACAGGAACAGGATTCTGTAAAACATTACCAACGAGGGGCTAGATGGGTTAGGTTAGGTTATATTATGTCACAGACGTATATAATGTTCCTTCCGGGAAGTAAGTGCCGACCCGTCAGGAATGTTGGAAAATACTACATCCGAGGTGTTAGGTTGCCTTAGATTAAGATATATAACGCTATAGACATATATAATGTCCCAAACTAGACGAACGGGATGACAGGAACAGGATTCTGTAAAACATTACCAGCGAGGGGCTAGATGAGTTAGGTTAGGTTATATTATGTCAAAAACGTATATAATGTTCCCACCGAGAAGTAGGTGCCGACCCGTCAGGAATGTTGGAAAATACTACATCCGAGATGTTAGCATGCCTTAGGTTAGGATATATAACGCTATAGACGTATATAATGTCCCAGACTAGACGTACGGGACGACAGGAACGGGATTCTGTAAAACATTACCAACGAGGGGCTAGATGGGTTAGGATAGGTTATATTCTGTCACAGACGTATATCATGTTCTCACCGAGAAGTAAGTGCCGACCCGTCAGGAATGTTGGAAAATACTACATCCGAGATGTTAGGTTGCCTTAGGTTATGATATATAACGTTATAGACGTATATAATGTACCAAACTAGACGTACGGGACGACAGGAACAGGATTCTGTAAAACATTACCAGCGAAGCGCTAGATGGGTTAGGTTAGGTTATATTATGTCACAGACGTATATAATGTTCCCACCGAGAAGTAGGTGCCGACCCGTCAGGAATGTTGGAAAATACTACATCCGAGGTGTTAGGTTGCCTTAGATTAAGATATATAACGCTATAGACATATATAATGTCCCAAACTAGACGAACGGGATGACAGGAACAGGATTCTGTAAAACATTACCAGCGAGGGGCTAGATGGGTTAGGTTAGGTTATATTATGTCAAAAAGGTATATAATGTTCCCACCGAGAAGTAGGTGTAGACCCGTCAGGAATGTTGTAAAATACTACATCCGAGGTGTTAGGTTGCCTTAGGTTGGGATATATAACGTTAGAGACATATATAATGTCCCAACCTAGACGAACGGGATGACAGGAACAGGATTCTGTAAAACATTACCAGCGAGGGGCTAGATGGGTTAGGTTAGGTTATATTATGTCAAAAACGTATATAACGCTCCCACCGAGAAGTAGGTGCCGTCCCGCCAGGAATGTTGGAAAATACTACATCCGAGATGTTAGCCTGCTTTAGGTTAGGATCTATTACGCTATAGACGTATATCATGTCCCCAACGAGACGTACGGGCCGATACGACCGGGATTCTGTAAAACAATATCACCGAGGGGCTAGATGGGTTAGGTTAGGTTATATTATGTCATAGACGTATATAATGTTCCCACCGAGATGTAATGGCCGACCCACCAGGAATGATGGAAAATACTACATCCGAGATGTTAGCCTGCCTTAGGTTAGGACATATAACGCTATAGACGTATACAATGTCCCAAACTAGTCGTACGGGACGACAGGAACGGGCTTCTGTAAAACGTTACCAGCGAGGGGCTAGATGGGTTAGGTTAGGGTATATTATGTCATAGACGTATATAATGTTCCCACCGAGAAGTAGGTGCCGACCCGTCAGGAATGTTGGAAAATACTACATCCGAGATGTTAGCATGCCTTAGGTTAGGATATATAACGCCATAGACGTATATAATGTCCCAAACTAGACGTACGGGATGACAGGAACAGCATTCTGTAAAACATTACCAACGAGGGGCTAGATGGGTTAGGTTAGGTTATATTATGTCACAGACGTATATAATGTTCCCTCCGAGAAGTAAGTGCCGACCCGTCAGGAATGTTGGAAAATACTACATCCGAGATGTTAGCATGCCTTAGGTTAGGATATATAACGCTATAGACGTATATAATGTCCCAGACTAGACGTACGGGACGACAGGAACAGGATTCTGTAAAACATTACCAACGAGGGGCTAGATGGGTTAGGTTAGGTTATATTATGTCACAGAAGTATATAATGTTCCCACCGAGAAGTAAGTGCCGACCCGTCAGGAATGTTGGAAAATACTACATCCGAGATGTTAGGTTGCCTTAGGTTATGATATATAACGCTATAGACGTATATAATGTACCAAACTAGACGTACGGGACGACAGGAACAGGATTCTGTAAAACATTACCTGCGAGGCGCTAGATGGGTTAGGATAGGTTATATTATGTCACAGACGTATATAATGTTCCCACCGAGAAGTAGGTGCCGACCCGTCAGGAATGTTGGAAAATACTACATCCGAGGTGTTAGGTTGCCTTAGATTAAGATATATAACGCTATAGACATATATAATGTCCCAAACTAGACGAACGGGATGACAGGAACAGGATTCTGTAAAACATTACCAGCGAGGGGCTAGATGAGTTAGGTTAGGTTATATTATGTCAAAAACGTATATAGTGTTCCCACCGAGAAGTAGGTGCCGACCCGTCAGGAATGTTGGAAAATACTACATCCGAGGTGTTAGGTTGCCTTAGGTTGGGATATATAACGTTAGAGACATATATAATGTCCCAACCTAGACGAACGGGATGACAGGAACAGGATTCTGTAAAACATTACCAGCGAGGGGCTAGATGGGTTAGGTTAGGTTATATTATGTCAAAAACGTATATAACGCTCCCACCGAGAAGTAGGGGCCGTCCCGCCAGGAATGTTGGAAAATACTACATCCGAGATGTTAGCCTGCCTTAGGTTAGGATCTATTACGCTATAGACGTATATCATGTCCCCAACGAGACGTACGGGCCGATACGACCGGGATTCTGTAAAACAATATCACCGAGGGGCTAGATGGGTTAGGTTAGGTTATATTATGTCATAGACGTATATAATGTTCCCACCGAGAAGTAATGGCCGACCCACCAGGAATGATGGAAAATACTACATCCGAGATGTTAGCCTGCCTTAGGTTAGGACATATAACGCTATAGACGTATACAATGTCCCAAACTAGTCGTACGGGACGACAGGAACGGGCTTCTGTAAAACATTACCAGCGAGGGGTTAGATGGGTTAGGTTAGGGTATATTATGTCATAGACGTATATAATGTTCCCACCGAGAAGTAGGTGCCGACCCGTCAGGAATGTTGGAAAATATTACATCCGAGATGTTAGCATGCCTTAGGTTAGGATATATAACGCCATAGACGTATATAATGTCCCAAACTAGACGTACGGGATGACAGGAACAGCATTCTGTAAAACATTACCAACGAGGGGCTAGATGGGTTAGGATAGGTTATATTCTGTCACAGACGTATATCATGTTCTCACCGAGAAGTAAGTGCCGACCCGTCAGGAATGTTGGAAAATACTACATCCGAGATGTTAGGTTGCCTTAGGTTATGATATATAACGTTATAGAGGTATATAATGTACCAAACTAGACGTACGGGACGACAGGAACAGGATTCTGTAAAACATTACCAGCGAGGGGCTAGATGGGTTAGGTTAGGTTATATTATGTCAAAAACGTATATAATGTTCCCACCGAGAAGTAGGTGTCGACCCGTCAGCAATGTTGTAAAATACTACATCCGAGGTGTTAGGTTGCCTTAGGTTGGGATATATAACGTTAGAGACATACATAATGTCCCAAACTAGACGAACGGGATGACAGGAACAGGATTCTGTAAAACATTACCAGCGAGGGGCTAGATGGGTTAGGTTAGGTTATATTATGTCAAAAACGTATATAACGTTCCCACCGAGAAGTAGGTGCCGACCCGTCAGGAATGTTGGAAAATACTACATCCGAGATGTTAGCATGCCTTAGGTTAGGATATATAACGCCATAGACGTATATAATGTCCCAAACTAGACGTACGGGATGACAGGAACAGGATTCTGTAAAACATTACCAACGAGGGGCTAGATGGGTTAGGTTAGGTTATATTATGTCACAGACGTATATAATGTTCCTTCCGGGAAGTAAGTGCCGACCCGTCAGGAATGTTGGAAAATACTACATCCGAGATGTTAGCATGCCTTAGGTTAGGATATATAACGCTATAGACGTATATAATGTCCCAGACTAGACGTACGGGACGACAAGAATAGGATTCTGTAAAACATTACCAGCGAGGTGCTAGATGGGTTAGGTTAGGTTATATTATGTCATAGACGTATATAATGTTCCCACCGAGCAGTAGGTGCCGTGCCGTCAGGAATGTTGGAAAATACTACATCCGAGGTGTTAGGTTGCCTTAGGTTGGGATATATAACGTTAGAGGCGTATATAATCTCCCCACCGATACGTACGGGCCGACACGACCGGCATTCTGTAAAACACTATCACCGAGGTGCTAGATGGGTTAGGTTAAGTTATATTATGTTATAGACGTATATAATGTTCCCACCGAGAAGTAGGGGCCGTCCCGCCAGGAATGTTGGAAAATACTACATCCGAGATGTTAGCCTGCCTTAGGTTAGGATCTATTACGCTATAGACGTATATCATGTCCCCAACGAGACGTACGGGCCGATACGACCGGGATTCTGTAAAACAATATCACCGAGGGGCTAGATGGGTTAGGTTAGGTTATATTATGTCATAGACGTATATAATGTTCCCACCGAGAAGTAATGGCCGACCCACCAGGAATGATGGAAAATACTACATCCGAGATGTTAGCCTGCCTTAGGTTAGGACATATAACGCTATAGACGTATACAATGTCCCAAACTAGTCGTACGGGACGACAGGAACGGGCTTCTGTAAAACATTACCAGCGAGGGGCTAGATGGGTTAGGTTAGGGTATATTATGTCATAGACGTATATAATGTTCCCACCGAGAAGTAGGTGCCGACCCGTCAGGAATGTTGGAAAATACTACATCCGAGATGTTAGCATGCCTTAGGTTAGGATATATAACGCCATAGACGTATATAATGTCCCAAACTAGACGTACGGGATGACAGGAACAGCATTCTGTAAAACATTACCAACGAGGGGCTAGATGGGTTAGGTTAGGTTATATTATGTCACAGACGTATATAATGTTCCCTCCGAGAAGTAAGTGCCGACCCGTCAGGAATGTTGGAAAATACTACATCCGAGATGTTAGCATGCCTTAGGTTAGGATATATAACGCTATAGACGTATATAATGTCCCAGACTAGACGTACGGGACGACAGGAACAGGATTCTGTAAAACATTACCAACGAGGGGCTAGATGGGTTAGGTTAGGTTATATTATGTCACAGAAGTATATAATGTTCCCACCGAGAAGTAAGTGCCGACCCGTCAGGAATGTTGGAAAATACTACATCCGAGATGTTAGGTTGCCTTAGGTTATGATATATAACGCTATAGACGTATATAATGTACCAAACTAGACGTACGGGACGACAGGAACAGGATTCTGTAAAACATTACCTGCGAGGCGCTAGATGGGTTAGGTTAGGTTATATTATGTCACAGACGTATATAATGTTCCCACCGAGAAGTAGGTGCCGACCCGTCAGGAATGTTGGAAAATACTACATCCGAGGTGTTAGGTTGCCTTAGATTAAGATATATAACGCTATAGACATATATAATGTCCCAAACTAGACGAACGGGATGACAGGAACAGGATTCTGTAAAACATTACCAGCGAGGGGCTAGATGAGTTAGGTTAGGTTATATTATGTCAAAAACGTATATAATGTTCGCACCGAGAAGTAGGTGCCGACCCGTCAGGAATGTTGGAAAATACTACATCCGAGATGTTAGCATGCCTTAGGTTAGGATATATAACGCTATAGACGTATATAATGTCCCAGACTAGACGTACGGGACGACAGGAACGGGATTCTGTAAAACATTACCAACGAGGGGCTAGATGGGTTAGGATAGGTTATATTCTGTCACAGACGTATATCATGTTCTCACCGAGAAGTAAGTGCCGACCCGTCAGGAATGTTGGAAAATACTACATCCGAGATGTTAGGTTGCCTTAGGTTATGATATATAACGTTATAGACGTATATAATGTACCAAACTAGACGTACGGGACGACAGGAACAGGATTCTGTAAAACATTACCAGCGAAGCGCTAGATGGGTTAGGTTAGGTTATATTATGTCACAGACGTATATAATGTTCCCACCGAGAAGTAGGTGCCGACCCGTCAGGAATGTTGGAAAATACTACATCCGAGGTGTTAGGTTGCCTTAGATTAAGATATATAACGCTATAGACATATATAATGTCCCAAACTAGACGAACGGGATGACAGGAACAGGATTCTGTAAAACATTACCAGCGAGGGGCTAGATGGGTTAGGTTAGGTTATATTATGTCAAAAAGGTATATAATGTTCCCACCGAGAAGTAGGTGTCGACCCGTCAGGAATGTTGTAAAATACTACATCCGAGGTGTTAGGTTGCCTTAGGTTGGGATATATAACGTTAGAGACATATATAATGTCCCAACCTAGACGAACGGGATGACAGGAACAGGATTCTGTAAAACATTACCAGCGAGGGGCTAGATGGGTTAGGTTAGGTTATATTATGTCAAAAACGTATATAACGCTCCCACCGAGAAGTAGGGGCCGTCCCGCCAGGAATGTTGGAAAATACTACATCCGAGATGTTAGCCTGCTTTAGGTTAGGATCTATTACGCTATAGACGTATATCATGTCCCCAACGAGACGTACGGGCCGATACGACCGGGATTCTGTAAAACAATATCACCGAGGGGCTAGATGGGTTAGGTTAGGTTATATTATGTCATAGACGTATATAATGTTCCCACCGAGAAGTAATGGCCGACCCACCAGGAATGATGGAAAATACTACATCCGAGATGTTAGCCTGCCTTAGGTTAGGACATATAACGCTATAGACGTATACAATGTCCCAAACTAGTCGTACGGGACGACAGGAACGGGCTTCTGTAAAACATTACCAGCGAGGGGTTAGATGGGTTAGGTTAGGGTATATTATGTCATAGACGTATATAATGTTCCCACCGAGAAGTAGGTGCCGACCCGTCAGGAATGTTGGAAAATACTACATCCGAGATGTTAGCATGCCTTAGGTTAGGATATATAACGCCATAGACGTATATAATGTCCCAAACTAGACGTACGGGATGACAGGAACAGCATTCTGTAAAACATTACCAACGAGGGGCTAGATGGGTTAGGTTAGGTTATATTATGTCACAGACGTATATAATGTTCCCACCGAGAAGTAGGTGCCGACCCGTCAGGAATGTTGGAAAATACTACATCCGAGGTGTTAGGTTGCCTTAGATTAAGATATATAACGCTATAGACATATATAATGTCCCAAACTAGACGTACGGGATGACAGGAACAGGATTCTGTAAAACATTACCAACGAGGGGCTAGATGGGTTAGGTTAGGTTATATTATGTCAAAAACGTATATAATGTTCCCACCGAGAAGTAGGTGCCGACCCGTCAGGAATGTTGGAAAATACTACATCCGAGATGTTAGCATGCCTTAGGTTAGGATATATAACGCTATAGACGTATATAATGTCCCAGACTAGACGTACGGGACGACAGGAACAGGATTCTGTAAAACATTACCAACGAGGGGCTAGATGGGTTAGGTTAGGTTATATTATGTCACAGACGTATATAATGTTCCCTCCGAGAAGTAAGTGCCGACCCGTCAGGAATGTTGGAAAATACTACATCCGAGATGTTAGCATGCCTTAGGTTAGGATATATAACGCTATAGACGTATATAATGTCCCAGACTAGACGTACGGGACGACAGGAACAGGATTCTGTAAAACATTACCAACGAGGGGCTAGATGGGTTAGGTTAGGTTATATTATGTCACAGAAGTATATAATGTTCCCACCAAGAAGTAAGTGCCGACCCGTCAGGAATGTTGGAAAATACTACATCCGAGATGTTAGGTTGCCTTAGGTTATGATATATAACGCTATAGACGTATATAATGTACCAAACTAGACGTACGGGACGACAGGAACAGGATTCTGTAAAACATTACCTGCGAGGCGCTAGATGGGTTAGGTTAGGTTATATTATGTCACAGACGTATATAATGTTCCCACCGAGAAGTAGGTGCCGACCCGTCAGGAATGTTGGAAAATACTACATCCGAGGTGTTAGGTTGCCTTAGATTAAGATATATAACGCTATAGACATATATAATGTCCCAAACTAGACGAACGGGATGACAGGAACAGGATTCTGTAAAACATTACCAGCGAGGGGCTAGATGAGTTAGGTTAGGTTATATTATGTCAAAAACGTATATAATGTTCCCACCGAGAAGTAGGTGCCGACCCGTCAGGAATGTTGGAAAATACTACATCCGAGATGTTAGCATGCCTTAGGTTAGGATATATAACGCTATAGACGTATATAATGTCCCAGACTAGACGTACGGGACGACAGGAACGGGATTCTGTAAAACATTACCAACGAGGGGCTAGATGGGTTAGGATAGGTTATATTCTGTCACAGACGTATATCATGTTCTCACCGAGAAGTAAGTGCCGACCCGTCAGGAATGTTGGAAAATACTACATCCGAGATGTTAGGTTGCCTTAGGTTATGATATATAACGTTATAGACGTATATAATGTACCAAACTAGACGTACGGGACGACAGGAACAGGATTCTGTAAAACATTACCAGCGAAGCGCTAGATGGGTTAGGTTAGGTTATATTATGTCACAGACGTATATAATGTTCCCACCGAGAAGTAGGTGCCGACCCGTCAGGAATGTTGGAAAATACTACATCCGAGGTGTTAGGTTGCCTTAGATTAAGATATATAACGCTATAGACATATATAATGTCCCAAACTAGACGAACGGGATGACAGGAACAGGATTCTGTAAAACATTACCAGCGAGGGGCTAGATGGGTTAGGTTAGGTTATATTATGTCAAAAACGTATATAATGTTCCCACCGAGAAGTAGGTGTCGACCCGTCAGGAATGTTGTAAAATACTACATCCGAGGTGTTAGGTTGCCTTAGGTTGGGATATATAACGTTAGAGACATATATAATGTCCCAACCTAGACGAACGGGATGACAGGAACAGGATTCTGTAAAACATTACCAGCGAGGGGCTAGATGGGTTAGGTTAGGTTATATTATGTCAAAAACGTATATAACGCTCCCACCGAGAAGTAGGGGCCGTCCCGCCAGGAATGTTGGAAAATACTACATCCGAGATGTTAGCCTGCCTTAGGTTAGGATCTATTACGCTATAGACGTATATCATGTCCCCAACGAGACGTACGGGCCGATACGACCGGGATTCTGTAAAACAATATCACCGAGGGGCTAGATGGGTTAGGTTAGGTTATATTATGTCATAGACGTATATAATGTTCCCACCGAGAAGTAATGGCCGACCCACCAGGAATGATGGAAAATACTACATCCGAGATGTTAGCCTGCCTTAGGTTAGGACATATAACGCTATAGACGTATACAATGTCCCAAACTAGTCGTACGGGACGACAGGAACGGGCTTCTGTAAAACATTACCAGCGAGGGGTTAGATGGGTTAGGTTAGGGTATATTATGTCATAGACGTATATAATGTTCCCACCGAGAAGTAGGTGCCGACCCGTCAGGAATGTTGGAAAATACTACATCCGAGATGTTAGCATGCCTTAGGTTAGGATATATAACGCCATAGACGTATATAATGTCCCAAACTAGACGTACGGGATGACAGGAACAGCATTCTGTAAAACATTACCAACGAGGGGCTAGATGGGTTAGGTTAGGTTATATTATGTCACAGACGTATATAATGTTCCCTCCGAGAAGTAAGTGCCGACCCGTCAGGAATGTTGGAAAATACTACATCCGAGATGTTAGCATGCCTTAGGTTAGGATATATAACGCTATAGACGTATATAATGTCCCAGACTAGACGTACGGGACGACAGGAACAGGATTCTGTAAAACATTACCAACGAGGGGCTAGATGGGTTAGGTTAGGTTATATTATGTCACAGAAGTATATAATGTTCCCACCGAGAAGTAAGTGCCGACCCGTCAGGAATGTTGGAAAATACTACATCCGAGATGTTAGGTTGCCTTAGGTTATGATATATAACGCTATAGACGTATATAATGTACCAAACTAGACGTACGGGACGACAGGAACAGGATTCTGTAAAACATTACCAGCGAGGGGCTAGATGGGTTAGGATAGGTTATATTATGTCACAGACGTATATAATGTTCCCACCGAGAAGTAGGTGCCGACCCGTCAGGAATGTTGGAAAATACTACATCCGAGGTGTTAGGTTGCCTTAGATTAAGATATATAACGCTATAGACATATATAATGTCCCAAACTAGACGAACGGGATGACAGGAACAGGATTCTGTAAAACATTACCAGCGAGGGGCTAGATGGGTTAGGTTAGGTTATATTATGTCAAAAACGTATATAATGTTCCCACCGAGAAGTAGGTGTCGACCCGTCAGGAATGTTGTAAAATACTACATCCGAGGTGTTAGGTTGCCTTAGGTTGGGATATATAACGTTAGAGACATATATAATGTCCCAACCTAGACGAACGGGATGACAGGAACAGGATTCTGTAAAACATTACCAGCGAGGGGCTAGATGGGTTAGGTTAGGTTATATTATGTCAAAAACGTATATAACGCTCCCACCGAGAAGTAGGGGCCGTCCCGCCAGGAATGTTGGAAAATACTACATCCGAGATGTTAGCCTGCCTTAGGTTAGGATCTATTACGCTATAGACGTATATCATGTCCCCAACGAGACGTACGGGCCGATACGACCGGGATTCTGTAAAACAATATCACCGAGGGGCTAGATGGGTTAGGTTAGGTTATATTATGTCATAGACGTATATAATGTTCCCACCGAGAAGTAATGGCCGACCCACCAGGAATGATGGAAAATACTACATCCGAGATGTTAGCCTGCCTTAGGTTAGGACATATAACGCTATAGACGTATACAATGTCCCAAACTAGTCGTACGGGACGACAGGAACGGGCTTCTGTAAAACATTACCAGCGAGGGGTTAGATGGGTTAGGTTAGGGTATATTATGTCATAGACGTATATAATGTTCCCACCGAGAAGTAGGTGCCGACCCGTCAGGAATGTTGGAAAATACTACATCCGAGATGTTAGCATGCCTTAGGTTAGGATATATAACGCCATAGACGTATATAATGTCCCAAACTAGACGTACGGGATGACAGGAACAGCATTCTGTAAAACATTACCAACGAGGGGCTAGATGGGTTAGGTTAGGTTATATTATGTCACAGACGTATATAATGTTCCCACCGAGAAGTAGGTGCCGACCCGTCAGGAATGTTGGAAAATACTACATCCGAGGTGTTAGGTTGCCTTAGATTAAGATATATAACGCTATAGACATATATAATGTCCCAAACTAGACGTACGGGATGACAGGAACAGGATTCTGTAAAACATTACCAACGAGGGGCTAGATGGGTTAGGTTAGGTTATATTATGTCAAAAACGTATATAATGTTCCCACCGAGAAGTAGGTGCCGACCCGTCAGGAATGTTGGAAAATACTACATCCGAGATGTTAGCATGCCTTGGGTTAGGATATATAACGCTATAGACGTATATAATGTCCCAGACTAGACGTACGGGACGACAGGAACAGGATTCTGTAAAACATTACCAACGAGGGGCTAGATGGGTTAGGTTAGGTTATATTATGTCACAGACGTATATAATGTTCCCTCCGAGAAGTAAGTGCCGACCCGTCAGGAATGTTGGAAAATACTACATCCGAGATGTTAGCATGCCTTAGGTTAGGATATATAACGCTATAGACGTATATAATGTCCCAGACTAGACGTACGGGACGACAGGAACAGGATTCTGTAAAACATTACCAACGAGGGGCTAGATGGGTTAGGTTAGGTTATATTATGTCACAGAAGTATATAATGTTCCCACCGAGAAGTAAGTGCCGACCCGTCAGGAATGTTGGAAAATACTACATCCGAGATGTTAGGTTGCCTTAGGTTATGATATATAACGCTATAGACGTATATAATGTACCAAACTAGACGTACGGGACGACAGGAACAGGATTCTGTAAAACATTACCTGCGAGGCGCTAGATGGGTTAGGTTAGGTTATATTATGTCACAGACGTATATAATGTTCCCACCGAGAAGTAGGTGCCGACCCGTCAGGAATGTTGGAAAATACTACATCCGAGGTGTTAGGTTGCCTTAGATTAAGATATATAACGCTATAGACATATATAATGTCCCAAACTAGACGAACGGGATGACAGGAACAGGATTCTGTAAAACATTACCAGCGAGGGGCTAGATGAGTTAGGTTAGGTTATATTATGTCAAAAACGTATATAATGTTCCCACCGAGAAGTAGGTGCCGACCCGTCAGGAATGTTGGAAAATACTACATCCGAGATGTTAGCATGCCTTAGGTTAGGATATATAACGCTATAGACGTATATAATGTCCCAGACTAGACGTACGGGACGACAGGAACGGGATTCTGTAAAACATTACCAACGAGGGGCTAGATGGGTTAGGATAGGTTATATTCTGTCACAGACGTATATCATGTTCTCACCGAGAAGTAAGTGCCGACCCGTCAGGAATGTTGGAAAATACTACATCCGAGATGTTAGGTTGCCTTAGGTTATGATATATAACGTTATAGACGTATATAATGTACCAAACTAGACGTACGGGACGACAGGAACAGGATTCTGTAAAACATTACCAGCGAAGCGCTAGATGGGTTAGGTTAGGTTATATTATGTCACAGACGTATATAATGTTCCCACCGAGAAGTAGGTGCCGACCCGTCAGGAATGTTGGAAAATACTACATCCGAGGTGTTAGGTTGCCTTAGATTAAGATATATAACGCTATAGACATATATAATGTCCCAAACTAGACGAACGGGATGACAGGAACAGGATTCTGTAAAACATTACCAGCGAGGGGCTAGATGGGTTAGGTTAGGTTATATTATGTCAAAAACGTATATAATGTTCCCACCGAGAAGTAGGTGTCGACCCGTCAGGAATGTTGTAAAATACTACATCCGAGGTGTTAGGTTGCCTTAGGTTGGGATATATAACGTTAGAGACATATATAATGTCCCAACCTAGACGAACGGGATGACAGGAACAGGATTCTGTAAAACATTACCAGCGAGGGGCTAGATGGGTTAGGTTAGGTTATATTATGTCAAAAACGTATATAACGCTCCCACCGAGAAGTAGGGGCCGTCCCGCCAGGAATGTTGGAAAATACTACATCCGAGATGTTAGCCTGCCTTAGGTTAGGATCTATTACGCTATAGACGTATATCATGTCCCCAACGAGACGTACGGGCCGATACGACCGGGATTCTGTAAAACAATATCACCGAGGGGCTAGATGGGTTAGGTTAGGTTATATTATGTCATAGACGTATATAATGTTCCCACCGAGAAGTAATGGCCGACCCACCAGGAATGATGGAAAATACTACATCCGAGATGTTAGCCTGCCTTAGGTTAGGACATATAACGCTATAGACGTATACAATGTCCCAAACTAGTCGTACGGGACGACAGGAACGGGCTTCTGTAAAACATTACCAGCGAGGGGTTAGATGGGTTAGGTTAGGGTATATTATGTCATAGACGTATATAATGTTCCCACCGAGAAGTAGGTGCCGACCCGTCAGGAATGTTGGAAAATACTACATCCGAGATGTTAGCATGCCTTAGGTTAGGATATATAACGCCATAGACGTATATAATGTCCCAAACTAGACGTACGGGATGACAGGAACAGCATTCTGTAAAACATTACCAACGAGGGGCTAGATGGGTTAGGTTAGGTTATATTATGTCACAGACGTATATAATGTTCCCTCCGAGAAGTAAGTGCCGACCCGTCAGGAATGTTGGAAAATACTACATCCGAGATGTTAGCATGCCTTAGGTTAGGATATATAACGCTATAGACGTATATAATGTCCCAGACTAGACGTACGGGACGACCGGAACAGGATTCTGTAAAACATTACCAACGAGGGGTTAGATGGGTTAGGTTAGGTTATATTATGTCACAGACGTATATAATGTTCCCACCGAGAAGTAAGTGCCGACCCGTCAGGTATGTTGGAAAATACTACATCCGAGATGTTAGGTTGCCTTAAATTATGATATATAACGCTATAGACGTATATAATGTACCAAACTAGACGTACGGGACGACAGGAACAGGATTCTGTAAAACATTACCAGCGAGGCGCTAAATGGGTTAGGTTAGGTTATATTATGTCACAGACGTATATAATGTTCCCACCGAGAAGTAGGTGCCGACCCGTCAGGAATGTTGGAAAATACTACATCCGAGGTGTTAGGTTGCCTTAGATTAAGATATATAACGCTATAGACATATATAATGTCCCAAACTAGACGTACGGGATGACAGGAACAGGATTCTGTAAAACATTACCAACGAGGGGCTAGATGGGTTAGGTTAGGTTATATTATGTCAAAAACGTATATAATGTTCCCACCGAGAAGTAGGTGCCAACCCGTCAGGAATGTTGGAAAATACTACATCCGAGATGTTAGCATGCCTTAGGTTAGGATATATAACGCTATAGACGTATATAATGTCCCAGACTAGATGTACGGGACGACAGGAACAGGATTCTGTAAAACATTACCAACGAGGGGCTAGATGGGTTAGGTTAGGTTATATTATGTCACAGACGTATATAATGTTCCCTCCGAGAAGTAAGTGCCGACCCGTCAGGAATGTTGGAAAATACTACATCCGAGATGTTAGCATGCCTTAGGTTAGGATATATAACGCTATAGACGTATATAATGTCCCAGACTAGACGTACGGGACGACAGGAACAGGATTCTGTAAAACATTACCAACGAGGGGCTAGATGGGTTAGGTTAGGTTATATTATGTCACAGAAGTATATAATGTTCCCACCGAGAAGTAAGTGCCGACCCGTCAGGAATGTTGGAAAATACTACATCCGAGATGTTAGGTTGCCTTAGGTTATGATATATAACGCTATAGACGTATATAATGTACCAAACTAGACGTACGGGACGACAGGAACAGGATTCTGTAAAACATTACCAGCGAGGGGCTAGATGGGTTAGGATAGGTTATATTATGTCAAAAACGTATATAATGTTCCCACCGAGAAGTAGGTGCCGACCCGTCAGGAATGTTGGAAAATACTACATCCGAGGTGTTAGGTTGCCTTAGGTTATGATATATAACGCTATAGACATATATAATGTACCAAACTAGACGTACGGGACGACAGGAACAGGATTCTGTAAAACATTACCAGCGAGGCGCTATATGGGTTAGGTTAGGTTATATTATGTCACAGACGTATATAATGTTCCCACCGAGAAGTAGGTGCCGACCCGTCAGGAATGTTGGAAAATACTACATCCGAGATGTTAGCATGCCTTAGGTTAGGACATATAACGCCATAGACGTATATAATGTCCCAAACTAGACGTACGGGATGACAGGAACAGGATTCTGTAAAACATTACCAACGAGGGGCTAGATGGGTTAGGTTAGGTTATATTATGTCACAGACGTATATAATGTTCCCTCCGAGAAGTAAGTGCCGACCCGTCAGGAATGTTGGAAAATACTACATCCGAGATGTTAGCATGCCTTAGGTTAGGATATATAACGCTATAGACGTATATAATGTCCCAGACTAGACGTACGGGACGACAGGAACAGGATTCTGTAAAACATTACCAACGAGGGGCTAGATGGGTTAGGTTAGGTTATATTATGTCACAGACGTATATAATGTTCCCACCGAGAAGTAGGTGCCGACCCGTCAGGAATGTTGGAAAATACTACATCCGAGGTGTTAGGTTGCCTTAGATTAAGATATATAACGCTATAGACATATATAATGTCCCAAACTAGACGAACCGGACGACAGGAACAGGATTCTGTAAAACATTACCAGCGAGGGGCTAGATGGGTTAGGTTAGGTTATATTATGTCAAAAACGTATATAATGTTCCCACCGAGAAGTGGGTGCCGACCCGCCAGGAATGTTGGAAAATACTACATCCGAGATGTTAGCATGCCTTAGGTTATGATATATAACGCTATAGACGTATATAATGTACCAAACTAGACGTACGGGACGACAGGAACAGGATTCTGTAAAACATTACCAACGAGGGGCTAGATGGATTAGGTTAGGTTATATTATGTCACAGACGTATATAATGTTCCCACCGAGAAGTAAGTGCCGACCCGTCAGGAATGTTGGAAAATACTACATCCGAGGTGTTAGGTTGCCTTAGATTAAGATATATAACGCTATAGACATATATAATGTCCCAAACTAGACGAACGGGATGACAGGAACAGGATTCTGTAAAACATTACCAGCGAGGGGCTAGATGGGTTAGGTTAGGTTATATTACGTCAAAAACGTATATAATGTTCCCACCGAGAAGTAGGTGCCGACCCGTCAGGAATGTTGGAAAATACTACATCCGAGATGTTAGCATGCCTTAGTTTAGGATATATAACGCCATAGACGTATATAATGTCCCAAACTAGACGTACGGGATGACAGGAACAGGATTCTGTAAAACATTACCAACGAGGGGCTAGATGGGTTAGGTTAGGTTATATTATGTCACAGACGTATATAATGTTCCCTCCGAAAAGTAAGTGCCGACCCGTCAGGAATGTTGGAAAATACTACATCCGAGATGTTAGCATGCCTTAGGTTAGGATATATAACGCTATAGACGTATATAATGTCCCAGACTAGACGTACGGGACGACAGGAACAGGATTCTGTAAAACATTACCAACGAGGGGCTAGATGGGTTAGGATAGGTTATATTATGTCACAGACGTATATAATGTTCCCACCGAGAAGTAAGTGCCGACCCGTCAGGAATGTTGGAAAATACTACATCCGAGATGTTAGGTTGCCTTAGGTTATGATATATAACGCTATAGACGTATATAATGTACCAAACTAGACGTACGGGACGACAGGAACAGGATTCTGTAAAACATTACCAGCGAGGCGCTAGATGGGTTAGGTTAGGTTATATTATGTCACAGACGTATATAATGTTCCCACCGAGAAGTAGGTGCCGACCCGTCAGGAATGTTGGAAAATACTACATCCGAGGTGTTAGGTTGCCTTAGATTAAGATATATAACGCTATGGACATATATAATGTCCCAAACTAGACAAACGGGATGACAGGAACAGGATTCTGTAAAACATTACCAGCGAGTGGCTAGATGGGTTAGGTTAGGTTATATTATGTCAAAAACGTATATAATGTTCCCACCGAGAAGTACGTGCCGACCCGTCAGGAATGTTGGAAAATACTACATCCGACGTGTTAGGTTGCCTTAGGTTGGGATATATAACGTTAGAGACATATATAATGTCCCAAACTAGACGTACGGGATGACAGGAACAGGATTCTGTAAAACATTACCAACGAGGGGCTAGATGGGTTAGGTTAGATTATATTATGTCACAGACGTATATAATGTTCCCTCCGAGAAGTAAGTGCCGACCCGTCAGGAATGTTGGAAAATACTACATCCGAGATGTTAGCATGCCTTAGGTTAGGATATATAACGCTATAGACGTATATAATGTCCCAGACTAGACGTACGGGACGACAGGAACAGGATTCTGTAAAACATTACCAACGAGGGTCTAGATGGGTTAGGATAGGTTATATTATGTCACAGACGTATATAATGTTCCCACCGAGAAGTAAATGCCGACCCGTCAGGAATGTTGGAAAATACTACATCCGAGATGTTAGGTTGCCTTAGGTTATGATATATAACGCTATAGACGTATATAATGTACCAAACTAGACGTACGGGACGACAGGAACAGGATTCTGTAAAACATTACCAGCGAGGCGCTAGATGGGTTAGGTTAGGTTATATTATGTCACAGACGTATATAATGTTCCCACCGAGAAGTAGGTGCCGACCCGTCAGGAATGTTGGAAAATACTATATCCGAGGTGTTAGGTTGCCTTAGATTAAGATATATAACGCTATAGACATATATAATGTCCCAAACTAGACGAACGGGATGACAGGAACAGGATTCTGTAAAACATTACCAGCGAGGGGCTAGATGGGTTAGGTTAGGTTATATTATGTCAAAAACGTATATAATGTTCCCACCGAGAAGTAGGTGCCGACCCGTCAGGAATGTTGGAAAATACTACATCCGAGGTGTTAGGTTGCCTTAGGTTGGGATATATAACGTTAGAGACATATATAATGTCCCAAACTAGACGAACGGGATGACAGGAACAGGATTCTGTAAAACATTACCAGCGAGGGGCTAGATGGGTTAGGTTAGGTTATATTATGTCAAAAACGTATATAATGTTCCCACCGAGAAGTAGGTGCCGACCCGTCAGGAATGTTGGAAAATACTACATCCGAGATGTTAGCATGCCTTAGGTTAGGATATATAACGCCATAGACGTATATAATGTCCCAAACTAGACGTACGGGATGACAGGAACAGGATTCTGTAAAACATTACCAACGAGGGGCTAGATGGGTTAGGTTAGGTTATATTATGTCACAGACGTATATAATGTTCCCTCCGAGAAGTAAGTGCCGACCCGTCAGGAATGTTGGAAAATACTACATCCGAGATGTCAGCATGCCTTAGGTTAGGATATATAACGCTATAGACGTATATAATGTCCCAGACTGGACGTACGGGACGACAGGAACAGGATTCTGTAAAACATTACCAACGAGGGGCTAGATGGGTTAGGATAGGTTATATTATGTCACAGACGTATATAATGTTCCCACCGAGAAGTAGGTGCCGACCCGTCAGGAATGTTGGAAAATACTACATCCGAGATGTTAGGTTGCCTTAGGTTATGATATATAACGCTATAGACGTATATAATGTCTCAAATTAGACGTACGGGATGACAGGAACAGGATTCTGTAAAACATTACCAACGAGGGGCTAGATGGGTTAGGTTAGGTTATATTATGTCACAGACGTATATAATGTTCCCACCGAGAAGTAGGTGCCGACCCGTCAGGAATGTTGGAAAATACTTCATCCGAGATGTTAGCATGACTTAGGTTAGGATATATAACGCCATAGACGTATATAATGTCCCAAACTAGACGAACGGGTTGACAGGAACAGGATTCTGTAAAACATTACCAGCGAGGGGCTAGATGGGTTAGGTTAGGTTATATTATGTCAAAAACGTATATAATGTTCCCACCGAGAAGTAGGTGCCGACCCGTCAGGAATGTTGGAAAATACTACATCCGAGGTGTTAGGTTGCCTTAGGTTGGGATATATAACGTTAGAGACATATATAATGTCCCAAACTAGACGAACGGGATGACAGGAACAGGATTCTGTAAAACATTACCAGCGAGGGGCTAGATGGGTTAGGTTAGATTATATTATGTCACAGACGTATATAATGTTCCCTCCGAGAAGTAAGTGCCGACCCGTCAGGAATGTTGGAAAATACTACATCCGAGATGTTAGCATGCCTTAGGTTAGGATATATAACGCTATAGACGTATATAATGTCCCAGACTAGACGTACGGGACGACAGGAACAGGATTCTGTAAAACATTACCAACGAGGGTCTAGATGGGTTAGGATAGGTTATATTATGTCACAGACGTATATAATGTTCCCACCGAGAAGTAAATGCCGACCCGTCAGGAATGTTGGAAAATACTACATCCGAGATGTTAGGTTGCCTTAGGTTATGATATATAACGCTATAGACGTATATAATGTACCAAACTAGACGTACGGGACGACAGGAACAGGATTCTGTAAAACATTACCAGCGAGGCGCTAGATGGGTTAGGTTAGGTTATATTATGTCACAGACGTATATAATGTTCCCACCGAGAAGTAGGTGCCGACCCGTCAGGAATGTTGGAAAATACTACATCCGAGGTGTTAGGTTGCCTTAGATTAAGATATATAACGCTATAGACATATATAATGTCCCAAACTAGACGAACGGGATGACAGGAACAGGATTCTGTAAAACATTACCAGCGAGGGGCTAGATGGGTTAGGTTAGGTTATATTATGTCAAAAACGTATATAATGTTCCCACCGAGAAGTAGGTGCCGACCCGTCAGGAATGTTGGAAAATACTACATCCGAGGTGTTAGGTTGCCTTAGGTCGGGATATATAACGTTAGAGACATATATAATGTCCCAAACTAGACGAACGGGATGACAGGAACAGGATTCTGTAAAACATTACCAGCGAGGGGCTAGATGGGTTAGGTTAGGTTATATTATGTCAAAAACGTATATAATGTTCCCACCGAGAAGTAGGTGCCGACCCGTCAGGAATGTTGGAAAATACTACATCCGAGATGTTAGCATGCCTTAGGTTAGGATATATAACGCCATAGACGTATATAATGTCCCAAACTAGACGTACGGGATGACAGGAACAGGATTCTGTAAAACATTACCAACGAGGGGCTAGATGGGTTAGGATAGGTTATATTATGTCACAGACGTATATAATGTTCCCACCGAGAAGTAAGTGCCGACCCGTCAGGAATGTTGGAAATTACTACATCCGAGATGTTAGGTTGCCTTAGGTTATGATATATAACGCTATAGACGTGTATAATGTACCAAACTAGACGTACGGGATGACAGGAACAGGATTCTGTAAAACATTACCAACGAGGGGCTAGATGGGTTAGGTTAGGTTATATTATGTCACGGACGTATATAATGTTCCCACCGAGAAGTAAGTGCCGACCCGTCAGGAATGTTGGAAATTACTACATCCGAGATGTTAGGTTGCCTTAGGTTATGATATATAACGCTATAGACGTGTATAATGTACCAAACTAGACGTACGGGACGACAGGAACAGGATTCTGTAAAACATTACCAACGAGGCGCTAGATGGGTTAGGTTAGGATATATTATGTCACAGACGTATATAATGTTCCCACCGAGAAGTAGGTGCCGACCCGTCAGAAATGTTGGAAAATACTACATCCGAGGTGTTAGGTTGCCTTAGATTAAGATATATAACGCTATAGACATATATAATGTCCCAAACTAGACGAACGGTATGACAGGAACAGGATTCTGTAAAACATTACCAGCGAGGGGCTAGATGGGTTAGGTTAGGTTATATTATGTCAAAAACGTATATAATGTTCCCACCGAGAAGTAGGTGCCAACCCGTCAGGAATGTTGGAAAATACTACATCCGAGATGTTAGCATGCCTTAGGTTAGGATATATAACGCCATAGACGTATATAATGTCCCAAACTAGACGTACGGGATGACAGGAACAGGATTCTGTAAAACATTACCAACGAGGGGCTAGATGGGTTAGGTTAGGTTATATTATGTCACAGACGTATATAATGTTCCCACCGAGAAGTAGGTGCCGACCCGTCAGGAATGTTGGAAATTACTACATCCGAGATGTTAGGTTGCCTTAGGTTATGATATATAACGCTATAGACGTGTATAATGTACCAAAATAGACGTACTGGACGACAGGAACAGGATTCTGTAAAACATTACCAACGAGGCGCTAGATGGGTTAGGTTAGGTTAAATTATGTCACAGACGTATATAATGTTCCCACCGAGAAGTAGGTGCCGACCCGTCAGGAATGTTGGAAAATACTACATCCGAGGTGTTAGGTTGCCTTAGATTAAGATATATAACGCTATAGACATATATAATGTCCCAAACTAAACGCACGGTATGACAGGAACAGGATTCTGTAAAACATTACCAGCGAGGGGCTAGATGGGTTAGGTTAGGTTATATTATGTCAAAAACGTATATAATGTTCCCACCGAGAAGTAGGTGCCAACCCGTCAGGAATGTTGGAAAATACTACATCCGAGATGTTAGCATGCCTTAGGTTAGGATATATAACGCCATAGACGTATATAATGTCCCAAACTAGACGTACGGGATGACAGGAACAGGATTCTGTAAAACATTACCAACGAGGGGCTAGATGGGTTAGGTTAGGTTATATTATGTCAAAAACGTATATAATGTTCCCACCGAGAAGTAGGTGCCGACCCGTCAGGAATGTTGGAAAATACTACATCCGAGATGTTAGCATGCCTTAGTTTAGGATATATAACGCCATAGACGTATATAATGTCCCAAACTAGACGTACGGGATGACAGGAACAGGATTCTGTAAAACATTACCAACGAGGGGCTAGATGGGTTAGGTTAGGTTATATTATGTCACAGACGTATATAATGTTCCCTCCGAAAAGTAAGTGCCGACCCGTCAGGAATGTTGGAAAATACTACATCCGAGATGTTAGCATGCCTTAGGTTAGGATATATAACGCTATAGACGTATATAAGGTCCCAGACTAGACGTACGGGACGACAGGAACAGGATTCTGTAAAACATTACCAGCGAGGGGCTAGATGGGTTAGGTTAGATTATATTATGTCACAGACGTATATAATGTTCCCTCCGAGAAGTAAGTGCCGACCCGTCAGGAATGTTGGAAAATACTACATCCGAGATGTTAGCATGCCTTAGGTTAGGATATATAACGCCATAGACGTATATAATGTCCCAAACTAGACGTACGGGATGACAGGAACAGGATTCTGTAAAACATTACCAACGAGGGGCTAGATGGGTTAGGTTAGGTTATATTATGTCACAGACGTATATAATGTTCCCACCGAGAAGTAGGTGCCGACCCGTCAGGAATGTTGGAAAATACTACATCCGAGGTGTTAGGTTGCCTTAGATTAAGATATATAACGCTATAGACATATATAATGTCCCAAACTAGACGTACGGGACGACAGGAACAGGATTCTGTAAAACATTACCAACGAGGGGCTAGATGGGTTAGGTTAGGTTATATTATGTCACAGAAGTATATAATGTTCCCACCGAGAAGTAAGTGCCGACCCGTCAGGAATGTTGGAAAATACTACATCCGAGATGTTAGGTTGCCTTAAATTATGATATATAACGCTATAGACGTATATAATGTACCAAACTAGACGTACGGGACGACAGGAACAGGATTCTGTAAAACAATACCAGCGAGGCGCTAGATGGGTTAGGTTAGGTTATATTATGTCACAGACGTATATAATGTTCCCACCGAGAAGTAGGTGCCGACCCGTCAGGAATGTTGGAAAATACTACATCCGAGGTGTTAGGTTGCCTTAGATTAAGATATATAACGCTATAGACATATATAATGTCCCAAACTAGACGAACGGGACGACAGGAACAGGATTCTGTAAAACATTACCAGCGAGGGGCTAGATGGGTTAGGTTAGGTTATATTATGTCAAAAACGTATATAATGTTCCCACCGAGAAGTGGGTGCCGACCCGTCAGGAATGTTGGAAAATACTACATCCGAGATGTTAGCATGCCTTAGGTTATGATATATAACGCTATAGACGTATATAATGTACCAAACTAGACGTACGGGACGACAGGAACAGGATTCTGTAAAACATTACCAACGAGGGGCTAGATGGATTAGGTTAGGTTATATTATGTCACAGACGTATATAATGTTCCCACCGAGAAGTAAGTGCCGACCCGTCAGGAATGTTGGAAAATACTACATCCGAGGTGTTAGGTTGCCTTAGATTAAGATATATAACGCTATAGACATATATAATGTCCCAAACTAGACGAACGGGATGACAGGAACAGGATTCTGTAAAACATTACCAGCGAGGGGATAGATGGGTTAGGTTAGGTTATATTATGTCAAAAACGTATATAATGTTCCCACCGAGAAGTAGGTGCCGACCCGTCAGGAATGTTGGAAAATACTACATCCGAGATGTTAGCATGCCTTAGTTTAGGATATATAACGCCATAGACGTATATAATGTCCCAAACTAGACGTACGGGATGACAGGAGCAGGATTCTGTAAAACATTACCAACGAGGGGCTAGATGGGTTAGGTTAGGTTATATTATGTCACAGACGTATATAATGTTCCCTCCGAAAAGTAAGTGCCGACCCGTCAGGAATGTTGGAAAATACTACATCCGAGATGTTAGCATGCCTTAGGTTAGGATATATAACGCTATAGACGTATATAATGTCCCAGACTAGACGTACGGGACGACAGGAACAGGATTCTGTAAAACATTACCAACGAGGGGCTAGATGGGTTAGGATAGGTTATATTATGTCACAGACGTATATAATGTTCCCACCGAGAAGTAAGTGCCGACCCGTCAGGAATGTTGGAAAATACTACATCCGAGATGTTAGGTTGCCTTAGGTTATGATATATAACGCTATAGACGTATATAATGTACCAAACTAGACGTACGGGACGACAGGAACAGGATTCTGTAAAACATTACCAGCGAGGCGCTAGATGGGTTAGGTTAGGTTATATTATGTCACAGACGTATATAATGTTCCCACCGAGAAGTAGGTGCCGACCCGTCAGGAATGTTGGAAAATACTACATCCGAGGTGTTAGGTTGCCTTAGATTAAGATATATAACGCTATGGACATATATAATGTCCCAAACTAGACAAACGGGATGACAGGAACAGGATTCTGTAAAACATTACCAGCGAGGGGCTAGATGGGTTAGGTTAGGTTATATTATGTCAAAAACGTATATAATGTTCCCACCGAGAAGTAGGTGCCGACCCGTCAGGAATGTTGGAAAATACTACATCCGAGGTGTTAGGTTGCCTTAGGTTGGGATATATAACGTTAGAGACATATATAATGTCCCAAACTAGACGTACGGGATGACAGGAACAGGATTCTGTAAAACATTACCAACGAGGGGCTAGATCGGTTAGGTTAGATTATATTATGTCACAGACGTATATAATGTTCCCTCCGAGAAGTAAGTGCCGACCCGTCAGGAATGTTGGAAAATACTACATCCGAGATGTTAGCATGCCTTAGGTTAGGATATATAACGCTATAGACGTATATAATGTCCCAGACTAGACGTACGGGACGACAGGAACAGGATTCTGTAAAACATTACCAACGAGGGTCTAGATGGGTTAGGATAAGTTATATTATGTCACAGACGTATATAATGTTCCCACCGAGAAGTAAATGCCGACCCGTCAGGAACGTTGGAAAATACTACATCCGAGATGTTAGGTTGCCTTAGGTTATGATATATAACGCTATAGACGTATATAATGTACCCAACTAGACGTACGGGACGACAGGAACAGGATTCTGTAAAACATTACCAGCGAGGCGCTAGATGGGTTAGGTTAGGTTATATTATGTCACAGACGTATATAATGTTCCCACCGAGAAGTAGGTGCCGACCCGTCAGGAATGTTGGAAAATACTACATCCGAGATGTTAGCATGCCTTAGGTTATGATATATAACGCTATAGACGTATATAATGTACCAAACTAGACGTACGGGACGACAGGAACAGGATTCTGTAAAACATTACCAACGAGGGGCTAGATGGATTAGGTTAGGTTATATTATGTCACCGACGTATATAATGTTCCCACCGAGAAGTAAGTGCCGACCCGTCAGGAATGTTGGAAAATACTACATCCGAGGTGTTAGGTTGCCTTAGATTAAGATATATAACGCTATAGACATATATAATGTCCAAAACTAGACGAACGGGATGACAGGAACAGGATTCTGTAAAACATTACCAGCGAGGGGCTAGATGGGTTAGGTTAGGCTATATTATGTCAAAAACGTATATAATGTTCCCACCGAGAAGTAGGTGCCGACCCGTCAGGAATGTTGGAAAATACTACATCCGAGATGTTAGCATGCCTTAGTTTAGGATATATAACGCCATAGACGTATATAATGTCCCAAACTAGACGTACGGGATGACAGGCGCAGGATTCTGTAAAACATTACCAACGAGGGGCTAGATGGGTTAGGTTAGGTTATATTATGTCACAGACGTATATAATGTTCCCTCCGAAAAGTAAGTGCCGACCCGTCAGGAATGTTGGAAAATACTACATCCGAGATGTTAGCATGCCTTAGGTTAGGATATATAACGCTATAGACGTATATAATGTCCCAGACTAGACGTACGGGACGACAGGAACAGGATTCTGTAAAACATTACCAACGAGGGGCTAGATGGGTTAGGATAGGTTATATTATGTCACAGACGTATATAATGTTCCCACCGAGAAGTAGGTGCCGACCCGTCAGGAATGTTGGAAAATACTACATCCGAGGTGTTAGGTTGCCTTAGATTAAGATATATAACGCTATGGACATATATAATGTCCCAAACTAGACAAACGGGATGACAGGAACAGGATTCTGTAAAACATTACCCGCGAGGGGCTAGATGGGTTAGGTTAGGTTATATTATGTCAAAAACGTATATAATGTTCCCACCGAGAAGTAGGTGCCGACCCGTCAGGAATGTTGGAAAATACTACATCCGAGGTGTTAGGTTGCCTTAGGTTGGGATATATAACGTTAGAGACATATATAATGTCCCAAACTAGACGTACGGGATGACAGGAACAGGATTCTGTAAAACATTAACAACGAGGGGCTAGATGGGTTAGGTTAGATTATATTATGTCACAGACGTATATAATGTTCCCTCCGAGAAGTAAGTGCCGACCCGTCAGGAATGTTGGAAAATACTACATCCGAGATGTTAGCATGCCTTAGGTTAGGATATATAACGCTATAGACGTATATAATGTCCCAGACTAGACGTACGGGACGACAGGAACAGGATTCTGTAAAACATTACCAACGAGGGTCTAGATGGGTTAGGATAAGTTATATTATGTCAAAAACGTATATAATGTTCCCACCGAGAAGTGGGTGCCGACCCGTCAGGAATGTTGGAAAATACTACATCCGAGATGTTAGCATGCCTTAGGTTATGATATATAACGCTATAGACGTATATAATGTACCAAACTAGACGTACGGGACGACAGGAACAGGATTCTGTAAAACATTACCAACGAGGGGCTAGATGGATTAGGTTAGGTTATATTATGTCACAGACGTATATAATGTTCCCACCGAGAAGTAAGTGCCGACCCGTCAGGAATGTTGGAAAATACTACATCCGAGGTGTTAGGTTGCCTTAGGTTGGGATATATAACGTTAGAGACATATATAATGTCCCAAACTAGACGAACGGGATGACAGGAACAGGATTCTGTAAAACATTACCAGCGAGGGGCTAGATGGGTTAGGTTAGGTTATATTATGTCAAAAACGTATATAATGTTCCCACCGAGAAGTAGGTGCCGACCCGTCAGGAATGTTGGAAAATACTACATCCGAGATGTTAGCATGCCTTAGGTTAGGATATATAACGCCATAGACGTATATAATGTCCCAAACTAGACGTACGGGATGACAGGAACAGGATTCTGTAAAACATTACCAACGAGGGGCTAGATGGGTTAGGATAGGTTATATTATGTCACAGACGTATATAATGTTCCCACCGAGAAGTAAGTGCCGACCCGTCAGGAATGTTGGAAAATACTACATCCGAGATGTTAGGTTGCCTTAGGTTATGATATATAACGCTATAGACGTATATAATGTACCAAACTAGACGTACGGGACGACAGGAACAGGATTCTGTAAAACACTACCAGCGAGGCGCTAGATGGGTTAGGTTAGGTTATATTATGTCACAGACGTATATAATGTTCCCACCGAGAAGTAGGTGCCGACCCGTCAGGAATGTTGGAAAATACTTCATCCGAGGTGTTAGGTTGCCTTAGATTAAGATATATAACGCTATAGACATATATAATGTCCCAAACTAGACGAACGGGATGACAGGAACAGGATTCTGTAAAACATTACCAGCGTGGGGCTAGATGGGTTAGGTTAGGTTATATTATGTCAAAAACGTATATAATGTTCCCACCGAGAAGTAGGTGCCGACCCGTCAGGAATGTTGGAAAAAACTACATCCGAGATGTTAGCATGCCTTAGGTTAGGATATATAACGCCATAGACGTATATAATGTCCCAAACTAGACGTACGGGATGACAGGAACAGGATTCTGTAAAACATTACCAACGAGGGGCTAGATGGGTTAGGTTAGGTTATATTATGTCACAGACGTATATAATGTTCCCACCGAGAAGTAGGTGCCGACCCGTCAGGAATGTTGGAAAATACTACATCCGAGATGTTAGCATGACTTAGGTTAGGATATATAACGCCATAGACGTATATAATGTCTCAAACTAGACGTACGGGATGACAGGAACAGGATTCTGTAAAACATTACCAACGAGGGGCTAGATGGGTTAGGTTAGGTTATATTATGTCACAGACGTAGATAATGTTCCCACCGAGAAGTAGGTGCCGACCCGTCAGGAATGTTGGAAAATACGTCATCCGAGATGTTAGCATGACTTAGGTTAGGATATATAACGCCATAGACGTATATAATGTCCCAAACTAGACGAACGGGATGACAGGAACAGGATCCTGTAAAACATTACCAGCGAGGGGCTAGATGGGTTAGGTTAGGTTATATTATGTCAAAAACGTATATAATGTTCCCACCGAGAAGTAGGTGCCGACCCGTCAGGAATGTTGGAAAATACTACATCCGAGGTGTTAGGTTGCCTTAGGTTGGGATATATAACGTTAGAGACATATATAACGTCCCAAACTAGACGAACGGGATGACAGGAACAGGATTCTGTAAAACATTACCAGCGAGGGGCTAGATGGGTTAGGTTAGGTTATATTATGTCAAAAACGTATATAATGTTCCCACCGAGAAGTAGGTGCCGACCCGTCAGGAATGTTGGAAAATACTACATCCGAGATGTTAGCATGCCTTAGGTTAGGATATATAACGCCATAGACGTATATAATGTCCCAAACTAGACGTACGGGATGACAGGAACAGGATTCTGTAAAACATTACCAACGAGGGGCTAGATGGGTTAGGTTAGGTTATATTATGTCACAGACGTATATAATGTTCCCTCCGAGAAGTAAGTGCCGACCCGTCAGGAATGTTGGAAAATACTACATCCGAGATGTCAGCATGCCTTAGGTTAGGATATATAACGCTATAGACGTATATAATGTCCCAGACTGGACGTACGGGACGACAGGAACAGGATTCTGTAAAACATTACCAACGAGGGGCTAGATGGGTTAGGATAGGTTATATTATGTCACAGACGTATATAATGTTCCCACCGAGAAGTAGGTGCCGACCCGTCAGGAATGTTGGAAAATACTACATCCGAGATGTTAGCATGACTTAGGTTAGGATATATAACGCCATAGACGTATATAATGTCTCAAATTAGACGTACGGGATGACAGGAACAGGATTCTGTAAAACATTACCAACGAGGGGCTAGATGGGTTAGGTTAGGTTATATTATGTCACAGACGTATATAATGTTCCCACCGAGAAGTAGGTGCCGACCCGTCAGGAATGTTGGAAAATACTTCATCCGAGATGTTAGCATGCCTTAGTTTAGGATATATAACGCCATAGACGTATATAATGTCCCAAACTAGACGTACGGGATGACAGGAGCAGGATTCTGTAAAACATTACCAACGAGGGGCTAGATGGGTTAGGTTAGGTTATATTATGTCACAGACGTATATAATGTTCCCTCCGAAAAGTAAGTGCCGACCCGTCAGGAATGTTGGAAAATACTACATCCGAGATGTTAGCATGCCTTAGGTTAGGATATATAACGCTATAGACGTATATAATGTCCCAGACTAGACGTACGGGACGACAGGAACAGGATTCTGTAAAACATTACCAACGAGGGGCTAGATGGGTTAGGATAGGTTATATTATGTCACAGACGTATATAATGTTCCCACCGAGAAGTAAGTGCCGACCCGTCAGGAATGTTGGAAAATACTACATCCGAGATGTTAGGTTGCCTTAGGTTATGATATATAACGCTATAGACGTATATAATGTACCAAACTAGACGTACGGGACGACAGGAACAGGATTCTGTAAAACATTACCAGCGAGGCGCTAGATGGGTTAGGTTAGGTTATATTATGTCACAGACGTATATAATGTTCCCACCGAGAAGTAGGTGCCGACCCGTCAGGAATGTTGGAAAATACTACATCCGAGGTGTTAGGTTGCCTTAGATTAAGATATATAACGCTATGGACATATATAATGTCCCAAACTAGACAAACGGGATGACAGGAACAGGATTCTGTAAAACATTACCAGCGAGGGGCTAGATGGGTTAGGTTAGGTTATATTATGTCAAAAACGTATATAATGTTCCCACCGAGAAGTAGGTGCCGACCCGTCAGGAATGTTGGAAAATACTACATCCGAGGTGTTAGGTTGCCTTAGGTTGGGATATATAACGTTAGAGACATATATAATGTCCCAAACTAGACGTACGGGATGACAGGAACAGGATTCTGTAAAACATTACCAACGAGGGGCTAGATCGGTTAGGTTAGATTATATTATGTCACAGACGTATATAATGTTCCCTCCGAGAAGTAAGTGCCGACCCGTCAGGAATGTTGGAAAATACTACATCCGAGATGTTAGCATGCCTTAGGTTAGGATATATAACGCTATAGACGTATATAATGTCCCAGACTAGACGTACGGGACGACAGGAACAGGATTCTGTAAAACATTACCAACGAGGGTCTAGATGGGTTAGGATAAGTTATATTATGTCACAGACGTATATAATGTTCCCACCGAGAAGTAAATGCCGACCCGTCAGGAACGTTGGAAAATACTACATCCGAGATGTTAGGTTGCCTTAGGTTATGATATATAACGCTATAGACGTATATAATGTACCCAACTAGACGTACGGGACGACAGGAACAGGATTCTGTAAAACATTACCAGCGAGGCGCTAGATGGGTTAGGTTAGGTTATATTATGTCACAGACGTATATAATGTTCCCACCGAGAAGTAGGTGCCGACCCGTCAGGAATGTTGGAAAATACTACATCCGAGATGTTAGCATGCCTTAGGTTATGATATATAACGCTATAGACGTATATAATGTACCAAACTAGACGTACGGGACGACAGGAACAGGATTCTGTAAAACATTACCAACGAGGGGCTAGATGGATTAGGTTAGGTTATATTATGTCACCGACGTATATAATGTTCCCACCGAGAAGTAAGTGCCGACCCGTCAGGAATGTTGGAAAATACTACATCCGAGGTGTTAGGTTGCCTTAGATTAAGATATATAACGCTATAGACATATATAATGTCCAAAACTAGACGAACGGGATGACAGGAACAGGATTCTGTAAAACATTACCAGCGAGGGGCTAGATGGGTTAGGTTAGGCTATATTATGTCAAAAACGTATATAATGTTCCCACCGAGAAGTAGGTGCCGACCCGTCAGGAATGTTGGAAAATACTACATCCGAGATGTTAGCATGCCTTAGTTTAGGATATATAACGCCATAGACGTATATAATGTCCCAAACTAGACGTACGGGATGACAGGCGCAGGATTCTGTAAAACATTACCAACGAGGGGCTAGATGGGTTAGGTTAGGTTATATTATGTCACAGACGTATATAATGTTCCCTCCGAAAAGTAAGTGCCGACCCGTCAGGAATGTTGGAAAATACTACATCCGAGATGTTAGCATGCCTTAGGTTAGGATATATAACGCTATAGACGTATATAATGTCCCAGACTAGACGTACGGGACGACAGGAACAGGATTCTGTAAAACATTACCAACGAGGGGCTAGATGGGTTAGGATAGGTTATATTATGTCACAGACGTATATAATGTTCCCACCGAGAAGTAGGTGCCGACCCGTCAGGAATGTTGGAAAATACTACATCCGAGGTGTTAGGTTGCCTTAGATTAAGATATATAACGCTATGGACATATATAATGTCCCAAACTAGACAAACGGGATGACAGGAACAGGATTCTGTAAAACATTACCAGCGAGGGGCTAGATGGGTTAGGTTAGGTTATATTATGTCAAAAACGTATATAATGTTCCCACCGAGAAGTAGGTGCCGACCCGTCAGGAATGTTGGAAAATACTACATCCGAGGTGTTAGGTTGCCTTAGGTTGGGATATATAACGTTAGAGACGTATATAATCTCCCCACCGATACGTACGGGCCGACACGACCGGCATTCTGTAAAACACTATCACCGAGGTGCTAGATGGGTTAGGTTAAGTTGTATTATGTTATAGACGTATATAATGTTCCCACCGAGAACTAGGGGCCGTCCCGCCAGGAATGTTGGAAAATACTACATCCGAGATGTTAGCCTGCCTTAGGTTAGGATATATAACG
Organism: Xylocopa violacea; assembly: GCA_963969225.1. Classification (NCBI taxonomy): domain Eukaryota; kingdom Metazoa; phylum Arthropoda; class Insecta; order Hymenoptera; family Apidae; genus Xylocopa; species Xylocopa violacea. Next base: position 14,734,181 of record CAXAJV010000015.1, read on the forward strand.
CTATAGACGTATATCATGTCCCCAACGAAACGTACGGGCCGATACGACCGGGATTCTGTAAAACAATATCACCGATGGGCTAGATGGGTTAGGTTAGGTTATATTATGTCATAGACGTATATAATGTTCCCACCGAGAAGTAGGTGCCGACCCGTCAGGAATGTTGGAAAATACTACATCCGAGGTGTTAGGTTGCCTCAGGTTATGATATATAACGCTATAGACGTATATAATGTACCAAACTAGACGTACGGGACGACAGGAACAGGATTCTGTAAAACATTACCAACGAGGGGCTAGATGGGTTAGGTTAGGTTATATTATGTCACAGACGTATATAATGTTCCCACCGAGAAGTAAGTGCCGACCCGTCAGGAATGTTGGAAAATACTACATCCGAGATGTTAGCATGCCTTAGGTTAGGATATATAACGCTATAGACGTATATAATGTCCCAGACTAGACGTACTGGACGACAGGAATAGGATTCTGTAAAACATTACCAGCGAGGTGCTAGATGGGTTAGGTTAAGTTATATTATGTCATAGACGTATATAATGTTCCCACCGAGCAGTAGGTGCCGTCCCGTCAGGAATGTTGGAAAATACTACATCCGTGGTGTTAGGTTGCCTTAAGTTGGTCTATATAACGTTAGAGACATATTTAATGTCCCAAACTAGACGAACGGGATGACAGGAACAGGATTCTGTAAAACATTACCAGCGAGGGGCTAGACGGGTTAGGTTAGGTTATATTATGTCAAAAACGTATATAATGTTCCCACCGAGAAGTAGGTGCCGACCCGTCAGGAATGTTGGAAAATACTACATCCGAGATGTTAGCATGACTTAGGTTAGGATATATAACGCCATAGACGTATATAATGTCTCAAATTAGACGTACGGGATGACAGGAACAGGATTCTGTAAAACATTACCAACGAGGGGCTAGATGGGTTAGGTTAGGTTATATTATGTCACAGACGTATATAATGTTCCCACCGAGAAGTAGGTGCCGACCCGTCAGGAATGTTGGAAAATACTTCATCCGAGATGTTAGCATGACTTAGGTTAGGATATATAACGCCATAGACGTATATAATGTCCCAAACTAGACGAACGGGATGACAGGAACAGGATTCTGTAAAACATTACCAGCGAGGGGCTAGATGGGTTAGGTTAGGTTATATTATGTCAAAAACGTATATAATGTTCCCACCGAGAAGTAGGTGCCGACCCGTCAGGAATGTTGGAAAATACTACATCCGAGGTGTTAGGTTGCCTTAGGTTGGGATATATAACGTTAGAGACATATATAATGTCCCAAACTAGACGAACGGGATGACAGGAACAGGATTCTGTAAAACATTACCAGCGAGGGGCTAGATGGGTTAGGTTAGGTTATATTATGTCAAAAACGTATATAATGTTCCCACCGAGAAGTAGGTGCCGACCCGTCAGGAATGTTGGAAAATACTACATCCGAGGTGTTAGGTTGCCTTAGGTTGGGATATATAACGTTAGAGACGTATATAATCTCCCCACCGATACGTACGGGCCGACACGACCGGCATTCTGTAAAACACTATCACCGAGGTGCTAGATGGGTTAGGTTAAGTTGTATTATGTTATAGACGTATATAATGTTCCCACCGAGAACTAGGGGCCGTCCCGCCAGGAATGTTGGAAAATACTACATCCGAGATGTTAGCCTGCCTTAGGTTAGGATCTATAACGCTATAGACGTATATCATGTCCCCAACGAAACGTACGGGCCGATACGACCGGGATTCTGTAAAACAATATCACCGATGGGCTAGATGGGTTAGGTTAGGTTATATTATGTCATAGACGTATATAATGTTCCCACCGAGAAGTAGGTGCCGACCCGTCAGGAATGTTGGAAAATACTACATCCGAGGTGTTAGGTTGCCTCAGGTTATGATATATAACGCTATAGACGTATATAATGTACCAAACTAGACGTACGGGACGACAGGAACAGGATTCTGTAAAACATTACCAACGAGGGGCTAGATGGGTTAGGTTAGGTTATATTATGTCACAGACGTATATAATGTTCCCACCGAGAAGTAAGTGCCGACCCGTCAGGAATGTTGGAAAATACTACATCCGAGATGTTAGCATGCCTTAGGTTAGGATATATAACGCTATAGACGTATATAATGTCCCAGACTAGACGTACTGGACGACAGGAATAGGATTCTGTAAAACATTACCAGCGAGGTGCTAGATGGGTTAGGTTAAGTTATATTATGTCATAGACGTATATAATGTTCCCACCGAGCAGTAGGTGCCGTCCCGTCAGGAATGTTGGAAAATACTACATCCGTGGTGTTAGGTTGCCTTAAGTTGGTCTATATAACGTTAGAGACATATTTAATGTCCCAAACTAGACGAACGGGATGACAGGAACAGGATTCTGTAAAACATTACCAGCGAGGGGCTAGACGGGTTAGGTTAGGTTATATTATGTCAAAAACGTATATAATGTTCCCACCGAGAAGTAGGTGCCGACCCGTCAGGAATGTTGGAAAATACTACATCCGAGATGTTAGCATGCCTTAGGTTAGGATATATAACGCCATAGACGTATATAATGTCCCAAACTAGACGAACGGGATGACAGGAACAGGATTCTGTAAAACATTACCAGCGAGGGGCTTGATGGGTTAGGTTAGGTTATATTATGTCAAAAACGTATATAATGTTCCCACCGAGAAGTAGGTGCCGACCCGTCAGGAATGTTGGAAAATACTACATCCGAGATGTTAGCATGCCTTAGGTTATGATATATAACGCCATAGACGTATATAATGTCCCAAACTAGACGTACGGGATGACAGGAACAGGATTCTGTAAAACATTACCAACGAGGGGCTAGATGGGTTAGGTTAGGTTATATTATGTGACAGACGTATATAATGTTCCCACCGAGAAGTAAGTGCCGACCCGTCAGGAATGTTGGAAAATACTACATCCGAGATGTTAGCATGCCTTAGGTTAGGATATATAACGCTATAGACGTATATAATGTCCCAGACTAGACGTACGGGACGACAGGAATAGGATTCTGTAAAACATTACCAGCGAGGTGCTAGATGGGTTAGGTTAAGTTATATTATGTCATAGACGTATATAATGTTCCCACCGAGCAGTAGGTGCCGTCCCGTCAGGAATGTTGGGAAATACTACATCCGAGGTGTTAGGTTGCCTTAGATTAAGATATATAACGCTATAGACATATATAATGTCCCAAACTAGACGAACGGGATGACAGGAACAGGATTCTGTAAAACATTACCAGCGAGGGGCTAGATGGGTTAGGTTAGGTTATATTATGTCAAAAACGTATATAATGTTCCCACCGAGAAGTAGGTGCCGACCCGTCAGGAATGTTGGAAAATATTACATCCGAGATGTTAGCATGCCTTAGGTTAGGATATATAACGCTATAGACGTATATAATGTACCAAACTAGACGTACGGGACGACAGGAACAGGATTCTGTAAAACATTACCAGCGAGGCGCTTGATGGGTTAGGTTAGGTTATATTATGTCACAGACGTATATAATGTTCCCACCGAGAAGTAGGTGCCGACCCGTCAGGAATGTTGGAAAATACTACATCAGAGGTGTTAGGTTGCCTTAGGTTGGGATATATAACGTTAGAGACATATATAATGTCCCAAACTAGACGAACGGGATGACAGGAACAGGATTCTGTAAAACATTACCAGCGAGGGGCTAGATGGGTTAGGTTAGGTTATATTATGTCAAAAACGTATATAATGTTCCCACCGAGAAGTAGGTGCCGACCCGTCAGGAATGTTGGAAAATACTACATCCGAGATGTTAGCATGCCTTAGGTTAGGATATATAACGCCATAGACGTATATAATGTCCCAAACTAGACGTACGGGATGACAGGAACAGGATTCTGTAAAACATTACCAACGAGGGGCTAGATGGGTTAGGTTAGGTTATATTATGTGACAGACGTATATAATGTTCCCACCGAGAAGTAAGTGCCGACCCGTCAGGAATGTTGGAAAATACTACATCCGAGATGTTAGCATGGCTTAGGTTAGGATATATAACGCTATAGACGTATATAATGTCCCAGACTAGACGTACGGGACGACAGGAATAGGATTCTGTAAAACATTACCAGCGAGGTGCTAGATGGGTTAGGTTAAGTTATATTATGTCATAGACGTATATAATGTTCCCACCGAGCAGTAGATGCCGTCCCGTCAGGAATGTTGGGAAATACTACATCCGTGGTGTTAGGTTGCCTTAAGTTGGGATATATAACGTTAGAGACATATATAATGTCCCAAACTAGACGAACGGGATGACAGGAACAGGATTCTGTAAAACATTACCAGCGAGGGGCTAGATGGGTTAGGTTAGGTTATATTATGTCAAAAACGTATATAATGTTCCCACCGAGAAGTAGGTGCCGACCCGTCAGGAATGTTGGAAAATACTACACCCGAGATGTTAGCATGCCTTAGGTTAGGATATATAACGCCATAGACGTATATAATGTCCCAAACTAGACGTACGGAATGACAGGAACAGGATTCTGTAAAACATTACCAACGAGGGGCTAGATGGGTTAGGTTAGGTTATATTATGTCACAGACGTATATAATGTTCCCACCGAGAAGTAGGTGCCGACCCGTCAGGAATGTTGGAAAATACTACATCCGAGATGTTAGCATGACTTAGGTTAGGATATATAACGCCATAGACGTATATAATGTCTCAAACTAGACGTACGGGATGACAGGAACAGGATTCTGTAAAACATTACCAACGAGGGGCTAGATGGGTTAGGTTAGGTTATATTATGTCACGGACGTATATAATGTTCCCACCGAGAAGTAAGCGCAGACCCGTCAGGAATGTTGGAAATTACTACATCCGAGATGTTGGGTTGCCTTAGGTTATGATATATAACGCTATAGACGTGTATAATGTACCAAACTAGACGTACGGGACGACAGGAACAGGATTCTGTAAAACATTACCAACGAGGCGCTAGATGGGTTAGGTTAGGTGATATTATGTCACAGACGTATATAATGTTCCCACCGAGAAGTAGGTGCCGACCCGTCAGGAATGTTGGAAAATACTACATCCGAGGTGTTAGGTTGCCTTAGATTAAGATATATAACGCTATAGACATATATAATGTCCCAAACTAGACGAACGGGATGACAGGAACAGGATTCTGTAAAACATTACCAGCGAGGGGCTAGATGGGTTAGGTTAGGTTATATTATGTCACAGACGTATATAATGTTCCCACCGAGAAGTAGGTGCCGACCCGTCAGGAATGTTGGAAAATACTACATCCGAGATGTTAGCATGACTTAGGTTAGGATATATAACGCCATAGACGTATATAATGTCTCAAACTAGATGTACGGGATGACAGGAACAGGATTCTGTAAAACATTACCAACGAGGGGCTAGATGGGTTAGGTTAGGTTATATTATGTCACGGACGTATATAATGTTCCCACCGAGAAGTAAGCGCAGACCCGTCAGGAATGTTGGAAATTACTACATCCGAGATGTTGGGTTGCCTTAGGTTATGATATATAACGCTATAGACGTGTATAATGTACCAAACTAGACGTACGGGACGACAGGAACAGGATTCTGTAAAACATTACCAACGAGGCGCTAGATGGGTTAGGTTAGGTTATATTATGTCACAGACGTATATAATGTTCCCACCGAGAAGTAGGTGCCGACCCGTCAGGAATGTTGGAAAATACTACATCCGAGGTGTTAGGTTGCCTTAGATTAAGATATATAACGCTATAGACATATATAATGTCCCAAACTAGACGAACGGGATGACAGGAACAGGATTCTGTAAAACATTACCAGCGAGGGGCTAGATGGGTTAGGTTAGGTTATATTATGTCAAAAACGTATATAATGTTCCCACCGAGAAGTAGGTGCCGACCCGTCAGGAATGTTGGAAAATACTACATCCGAGATGTTAGCATGCCTTAGGTTAGGATATATAACGCTATAGACGTATATAATGTACCAAACTAGACGTACGGGACGACAGGAACAGGATTCTGTAAAACATTACCAGCGAGGCGCTAGATGGGTTAGGTTAGGTTATATTATGTCAAAAACGTATATAATGTTCCCACCGAGAAGTAGGTGCCGACCCGTCAGGAATGTTGGAAAATACTACATCCGAGATGTTAGCATGCTTTAGGTTAGGATATATAACGCCATAGACGTATATAATGTCCCAAACTAGACGTACGGGATGACAGGAACAGGATTCTGTAAAACATTACCAACGAGGGGCTAGATGGGTTAGGTTAGGTTATATTATGTGACAGACGTATATAATGTTCCCACCGAGAAGTAAGTGCCGACCCGTCAGGAATGTTGGAAAATACTACATCCGAGATGTTAGCATGCCTTAGGTTAGGATATATAACGCTATAGACGTATATAATGTCCCAGACTAGACGTACGGTAGGACAGGAATAGGATTCTGTAAAACATTACCAGCGAGGTGCTAGATGGGTTAGGTTAAGTTATATTATGTCATAGACGTATATAATGTTCCCACCGAGCAGTAGGTGCCGTCCCGTCAGGAATGTTGGGAAATACTACATCCGTGGTGTTAGGTTGCCTTAAGTTGGGATATATAACGTTAGAGACATATATAATGTCCCAAACTAGACGAACGGGATGACAGGAACAGGATTCTGTAAAACATTACCAGCGAGGGGCTAGATGGGTTAGGTTAGGTTATATTATGTCAAAAACGTATATAATGTTCCCACCGAGAAGTAGGTGCCGACCCGTCAGGAATGTTGGAAAATACTACACCCGAGATGTTAGCATGCCTTAGGTTAGGATATATAACGCCATAGACGTATATAATGTCCCAAACTAGACGTACGGAATGACAGGAACAGGATTCTGTAAAACATTACCAACGAGGGGCTAGATGGGTTAGGTTAGGTTATATTATGTCACAGACGTATATAATGTTCTCACCGAGAAGTAGGTTCCGACCCGTCAGGAATGTTGGAAAATACTACATCCGAGATGTTAGCATGACTTAGGTTAGGATATATAACGCCATAGACGTATATAATGTCTCAAACTAGACGTACGGGATGACAGGAACAGGATTCTGTAAAACATTACCAACGAGGGGCTAGATGGGTTAGGTTAGGTTATATTATGTCACGGACGTATATAATGTTCCCACCGAGAAGTAAGCGCAGACCCGTCAGGAATGTTGGAAATTACTACATCCGAGATGTTGGGTTGCCTTAGGTTATGATATATAACGCTATAGACGTGTATAATGTACCAAACTAGACGTACGGGACGACAGGAACAGGATTCTGTAAAACATTACCAACGAGGCGCTAGATGGGTTAGGTTAGGTGATATTATGTCACAGACGTATATAATGTTCCCACCGAGAAGTAGGTGCCGACCCGTCAGGAATGTTGGAAAATACTACATCCGAGGTGTTAGGTTGCCTTAGATTAAGATATATAACGCTATAGACATATATAATGTCCCAAACTAGACGAACGGGATGACAGGAACAGGATTCTGTAAAACATTACCAGCGAGGGGCTAGATGGGTTAGGTTAGGTTATATTATGTCAAAAACGTATATAATGTTCCCACCGAGAAGTAGGTGCCGACCCGTCAGGAATGTTGGAAAATACTACATCCGAGATGTTAGCATGCCTTAGGTTAGGATATATAACGCTATAGACGTATATAATGTACCAAACTAGACGTACGGGACGACAGGAACAGGATTCTGTAAAACATTACCAGCGAGGCGCTAGATGGGTTAGGTTAGGTTATATTATGTCACAGACGTATATAATGTTCCCACCGAGAAGTAGGTGCCGACCCGTCAGGCATGTTGGAAAATACTACATCCGAGGTGTTAGGTTGCCTTAGGTTAGGATATATAACGCTATAGACGTGTATAATGTACCAAACTAGACGTACGGGACGACAGGAACAGGATTCTGTAAAACATTACCAACGAGGCGCTAGATGGGTTAGGTTAGGTTATATTATGTCACAGACGTATATAATGTTCCCACCGAGAAGTAGGTGCCGACCCGTCAGGAATGTTGGAAAATACTACATCCGAGGTGTTATGTTGCCTTAGATTAAGGTATATAACGCTATAGACATATATAATGTCCCAAACTAGACGAACGGGATGACAGGAACAGGATTCTGTAAAACATTACCAACGAGGGGCTAGATGGGTTAGGTTAGGTTATATTATGTCAAAAACGTATATAATGTTCCCACCGAGAAGTAGGGGCCGTCCCGCCAGGAATGTTGGAAAATACTAAATCCGAGATGTTAGCCTGCCTTAGGTTAGGATCTATTACGCTATAGACGTATATCATGTCCCCAACGAGACGTACGGGCCGATACGACCGGGATTCTGTAAAACAATATCACCGAGGGGCTAGATGGGTTAGGTTAGGTTATATTATGTCATAGACGTATATAATGTTCCCACCGAGAAGTAGGTGCCGACCCGTCAGGAATGTAGGAAAATACTACATCCGAGATGTTAGGTTGCCTTAGGTTATGATATATAACGCTCTAGACGTGTATAATGTACCAAACTAGACGTACGGGACGACGGGAACAGGATTCTGTAAAACATTACCAACGAGGCGCTAGATGGGTTAGGTTAGGTTATATTATGTCACAGACGTATATAATGTTCCCACCGAGAAGTAGGTGCCGACCCGTCAGGAATGTTGGAAAATACTACATCCGAGGTGTTAGGTTGCCTTAGATTAAGATATATAACGCTATAGACATATATAATGTCCCAAACTAGACGAACGGGATGACAGGAACAGGATTCTGTAAAACATTACCAGCGAGGGGCTAGATGGGTTAGGTTAGGTTATATTATGTCAAAAACGTATATAATGTTCCCACCGAGAAGTAGGTGCCGACCCGTCAGGAATGTTGGAAAATACTACATCCGAGATGTTAGCATGCCTTAGGTTAGGATATATAACGCTATAGACGTATATAATGTACCAAACTAGACGTACGGGACGACAGGAACAGGATTCTGTAAAACATTACCAGCGAGGCGCTAGATGGGTTAGGTTAGGTTATATTATGTCACAGACGTATATAATGTTCCCACCGAGAAGTAGGTGCCGTCCCGTCAGGAATGTTGGAAAATACTACATCCGAGGTGTTAGGTTGCCTTAGATTAAGATATACAACGCTATAGACATATATAATGTCCCAAACTAGACGAACGGGATGACAGGAACAGGATTCTGTAAAACACTATCACCGAGATGCTATATGGGTTAGGTTAGGTTATATTATGTCAAAAACGTATATAATGTTCCCACCGAGAAGTAGGTGCCGACCCGTCAGGAATGTTGGAAAATACTACATCCGAGATGTTAGCATGACTTAGGTTAGGATATATAACGCCATAGACGTATATAATGTCTCAAACTAGATGTACGGGATGACAGGAACAGGATTCTGTAAAACATTACCAACGAGGGGCTAGATGGGTTAGGTTAGGTTATATTATGTCACGGACGTATATAATGTTCCCACCGAGAAGTAAGCGCAGACCCGTCAGGAATGTTGGAAATTACTACATCCGAGATGTTGGGTTGCCTTAGGTTATGATATATAACGCTATAGACGTGTATAATGTACCAAACTAGACGTACGGGACGACAGGAACAGGATTCTGTAAAACATTACCAACGAGGCGCTAGATGGGTTAGGTTAGGTTATATTATGTCACAGACGTATATAATGTTCCCACCGAGAAGTAGGTGCCGACCCGTCAGGAATGTTGGAAAATACTACATCCGAGGTGTTAGGTTGCCTTAGATTAAGATATATAACGCTATAGACATATATAATGTCCCAAACTAGACGAACGGGATGACAGGAACAGGATTCTGTAAAACATTACCAGCGAGGGGCTAGATGGGTTAGGTTAGGTTATATTATGTCAAAAACGTATATAATGTTCCCACCGAGAAGTAGGTGCCGACCCGTCAGGAATGTTGGAAAATACTACATCCGAGATGTTAGCATGCCTTAGGTTAGGATATATAACGCTATAGACGTATATAATGTACCAAACTAGACGTACGGGACGACAGGAACAGGATTCTGTAAAACATTACCAGCGAGGCGCTAGATGGGTTAGGTTAGGTTATATTATGTCACAGACGTATATAATGTTCCCACCGAGAAGTAGGTGCCGACCCGTCAGGAATGTTGGAAAATACTACATCAGAGGTGTTAGGTTGCCTTAGGTTGGGATATATAACGTTAGAGACATATATAATGTCCCAAACTAGACGAACGGGATGACAGGAACAGGATTCTGTAAAACATTACCAGCGAGGGGCTAGATGGGTTAGGCTAGGTTATATTATGTCAAAAACGTATATAATGTTCCCACCGAGAAGTAGGTGCCGACCCGTCAGGAATGTTGGAAAATACTACATCCGAGATGTTAGCATGCTTTAGGTTAGGATATATAACGCCATAGACGTATATAATGTCCCAAACTAGACGTACGGGATGACAGGAACAGGATTCTGTAAAACATTACCAACGAGGGGCTAGATGGGTTAGGTTAGGTTATATTATGTGACAGACGTATATAATGTTCCCACCGAGAAGTAAGTGCCGACCCGTCAGGAATGTTGGAAAATACTACATCCGAGATGTTAGCATGCCTTAGGTTAGGATATATAACGCTATAGACGTATATAATGTCCCAGACTAGACGTACGGTACGACAGGAATAGGATTCTGTAAAACATTACCAGCGAGGTGCTAGATGGGTTAGGTTAAGTTATATTATGTCATAGACGTATATAATGTTCCCACCGAGCAGTAGGTGCCGTCCCGTCAGGAATGTTGGGAAATACTACATCCGTGGTGTTAGGTTGCCTTAAGTTGGGATATATAACGTTAGAGACATATATAATGTCCCAAACTAGACGAACGGGATGACAGGAACAGGATTCTGTAAAACATTACCAGCGAGGGGCTAGATGGGTTAGGTTAGGTTATATTATGTCAAAAACGTATATAATGTTCCCACCGAGAAGTAGGTGCCGACCCGTCAGGAATGTTGGAAAATACTACACCCGAGATGTTAGCATGCCTTAGGTTAGGATATATAACGCCATAGACGTATATAATGTCCCAAACTAGACGTACGGAATGACAGGAACAGGATTCTGTAAAACATTACCAACGAGGGGCTAGATGGGTTAGGTTAGGTTATATTATGTCACAGACGTATATAATGTTCTCACCGAGAAGTAGGTTCCGACCCGTCAGGAATGTTGGAAAATACTACATCCGAGATGTTAGCATGACTTAGGTTAGGATATATAACGCCATAGACGTATATAATGTCTCAAACTAGACGTACGGGATGACAGGAACAGGATTCTGTAAAACATTACCAACGAGGGGCTAGATGGGTTAGGTTAGGTTATATTATGTCACGGACGTATATAATGTTCCCACCGAGAAGTAAGCGCAGACCCGTCAGGAATGTTGGAAATTACTACATCCGAGATGTTGGGTTGCCTTAGGTTATGATATATAACGCTATAGACGTGTATAATGTACCAAACTAGACGTACGGGACGACAGGAACAGGATTCTGTAAAACATTACCAACGAGGCGCTAGATGGATTAGGTTAGGTGATATTATGTCACAGACGTATATAATGTTCCCACCGAGAAGTAGGTGCCGACCCGTCAGGAATGTTGGAAAATACTACATCCGAGGTGTTAGGTTGCCTTAGATTAAGATATATAACGCTATAGACATATATAATGTCCCAAACTAGACGAACGGGATGACAGGAACAGGATTCTGTAAAACATTACCAGCGAGGGGCTAGATGGGTTAGGTTAGGTTATATTATGTCAAAAACGTATATAATGTTCCCACCGAGAAGTAGGTGCCGACCCGTCAGGAATGTTGGAAAATACTACATCCGAGATGTTAGCATGCCTTAGGTTAGGATATATAACGCTATAGACGTATATAATGTACCAAACTAGACGTACGGGACGACAGGAACAGGATTCTGTAAAACATTACCAGCGAGGCGCTAGATGGGTTAGGTTAGGTTATATTATGTCACAGACGTATATAATGTTCCCACCGAGAAGTAGGTGCCGACCCGTCAGGCATGTTGGAAAATACTACATCCGAGGTGTTAGGTTGCCTTAGGTTAGGATATATAACGCTATAGACGTGTATAATGTACCAAACTAGACGTACGGGACGACAGGAACAGGATTCTGTAAAACATTACCAACGAGGCGCTAGATGGGTTAGGTTAGGTTATATTATGTCACAGACGTATATAATGTTCCCACCGAGAAGTAGGTGCCGACCCGTCAGGAATGTTGGAAAATACTACATCCGAGGTGTTATGTTGCCTTAGATTAAGGTATATAACGCTATAGACATATATAATGTCCCAAACTAGACGAACGGGATGACAGGAACAGGATTCTGTAAAACATTACCAACGAGGGGCTAGATGGGTTAGGTTAGGTTATATTATGTCAAAAACGTATATAATGTTCCCACCGAGAAGTAGGGGCCGTCCCGCCAGGAATGTTGGAAAATACTAAATCCGAGATGTTAGCCTGCCTTAGGTTAGGATCTATTACGCTATAGACGTATATCATGTCCCCAACGAGACGTACGGGCCGATACGACCGGGATTCTGTAAAACAATATCACTGAGGGGCTAGATGGGTTAGGTTAGGTTATATTATGTCACAGACGTATATAATGTTCCCACCGAGAAGTAGGTGCCGACCCGTCAGGAATGTTGGAAAATACTACATCCGAGGTGTTAGGTTGCCTTAGATTAAGATATATAACGCTATAGACATATATAATGTCCCAAACTAGACGAACGGGATGACAGGAACAGGATTCTGTAAAACATTACCAGCGAGGGGCTAGATGGGTTAGGTTAGGTTATATTATGTCAAAAACGTATATAATGTTCCCACCGAGAAGTAGGTGCCGACCCGTCAGGAATGTTGGAAAATACTACATCCGAGATGTTAGCATGCCTCAGGTTAGGATATATAACGCTATAGACGTATATAATGTACCAAACTAGACGTACGGGACGACAGGAACAGGATTCTGTAAAACATTACCAGCGAGGCGCTAGATGGGTTAGGTTAGGTTATATTATGTCACAGACGTATATAATGTTCCCACCGAGAAGTAGGTGCCGTCCCGTCAGGAATGTTGGAAAATACTACATCCGAGGTGTTAGGTTGCCTTAGATTAAGATATATAACGCTATAGACATATATAATGTCCCAAACTAGACGAACGGGATGACAGGAACAGGATTCTGTAAAACACTATCACCGAGATGCTATATGGGTTAGGTTAGGTTATATTATGTCAAAAACGTATATAATGTTCCCTCCGAGAAGTAGGTGCCGACCCGTCAGGAATGTTGGAAAATACTACATCCGAGATGTTAGGTTGCCTTAGGTTATGATATATAACGCCATAGACGTATATAATGCTTCAAACTAGACGTACGGGATGACAGGAACAGGATTCTGTAAAACATTACCAGCGAGGGGCTAGATGGGTTAGGTTAGGTTATATTATGTCACGGACGTATATAATGTTCCCACCGAGAAGTAAGAGCCGACCCGTCAGGAATGTTGGAAATTACTACATCCGAGATGTTATGTTGCCTTAGGTTATTATATATAACGCTATAGACATATATAATGTCCCAAACTAGACGAACGGGATGACAGGAACAGGATTCTGTAAAACATTACCAACGAGGGGCTAGATGGGTTAGGTTAGGTTATATTATGTCAAAAACGTATATAATGTTCCCACCGAGAAGTAGGGGCCGTCCCGCCAGGAATGTTGGAAAATACTACATCCGAGATGTTAGCCTGCCTTAGGTTAGGATCTATTACGCTATAGACGTATATCATGTCCCCAACGAGACGTACGGGCCGATACGACCGGGATTCTGTAAAACAATATCACCGAGGGTCTAGATGGGTTAGGTTAGGTTATATTATGTCAAAGACGTATATAATGTTCCCACCGAGAAGTAGGTGCCGACCCGTCAGGAATGTTGGAAAATACTACATCCGAGATGTTAGCATGACTTAGGTTAGGATATATGACGCCATAGACGTATATAATGTCTCAAACTAGATGTACGGGATGACAGGAACAGGATTCTGTAAAACATTACCAACGAGGGGCTAGATGGGTTAGGTTAGGTTATATTATGTCACGGACGTATATAATGTTCCCACCGAGAAGTAAGCGCAGACCCGTCAGGAATGTTGGAAATTACTACATCCGAGATGTTGGGTTGCCTTAGGTTATGATATATAACGCTATAGACGTGTATAATGTACCAAACTAGACGTACGGGACGACAGGAACAGGATTCTGTAAAACATTACCAACGAGGCGCTAGATGGGTTAGGTTAGGTTATATTATGTCACAGACGTATATAATGTTCCCACCGAGAAGTAGGTGCCGACCCGTCAGGAATGTTGGAAAATACTACATCCGAGGTGTTAGGTTGCCTTAGATTAAGATATATAACGCTATAGACATATATAATGTCCCAAACTAGACGAACGGGATGACAGGAACAGGATTCTGTAAAACATTACCAGCGAGGGGCTAGATGGGTTAGGTTAGGTTATATTATGTCAAAAACGTATATAATGTTCCCACCGAGAAGTAGGTGCCGACCCGCCAGGAATGTTGGAAAATACTACATCCGAGATGTTAGCATGCCTTAGGTTAGGATATATAACGCTATAGACGTATATAATGTACCAAACTAGACGTACGGGACGACAGGAACAGGATTCTGTAAAACATTACCAGCGAGGCGCTAGATGGGTTAGGTTAGGTTATATTATGTCACAGACGTATATAATGTTCCCACCGAGAAGTAGGTGCCGACCCGTCAGGAATGTTGGAAAATACTACATCCGAGGTGTTAGGTTGCCTTAGATTAAGATATATAACGCTATAGACATATATAATGTCCCAAACTAGACGAACGGGATGACAGGAACAGGATTCTGTAAAACATTACCAGCGAGGGGCTAGATGGGTTAGGTTAGGTTATATTATGTCAAAAACGTATATAATGTTCCCACCGAGAAGCAGGTGCCGACCCGTCAGGAATGTTGGAAAATACTACATCCGAGATGTTAGCATGCCTTAGGTTAGGATATATAACGCCATAGACGTATATAATGTCCCAAACTAGACGTACGGGATGACAGGAACAGGATTCTGTAAAACATTACCAACGAGGGGCTAGATGGGTTAGGTTAGGTTATATTATGTGACAGACGTATATAATGTTCCCACCGAGAAGTAAGTGCCGACCCGTCAGGAATGTTGGAAAATACTACATCCGAGATGTTAGCATGCCTTAGGTTAGGATATATAACGCTATAGACGTATATAATGTCCCAGACTAGACGTACGGGACGACAGGAATAGGATTCTGTAAAACATTACCAGCGAGGTGCTAGATGGGTTAGGTTAAGTTATATTATGTCATAGACGTATATAATGTTCCCACCGAGCAGTAGGTGCCGTCCCGTCAGGAATGTTGGGAAATACTACATCCGTGGTGTTAGGTTGCCTTAAGTTGGGATATATAACGTTAGAGACATATATAATGTCCCAAACTAGACGAACGGGATGACAGGAACAGGATTCTGTAAAACATTACCAGCGAGGGGCTAGATGGGTTAGGTTAGGTTATATTATGTCAAAAACGTATATAATGTTCCCACCGAGAAGTAGGTGCCGACCCGTCAGGAATGTTGGAAAATACTACACCCGAGATGTTAGCATGCCTTAGGTTAGGATATATAACGCCATAGACGTATATAATGTCCCAAACTAGACGTACGGAATGACAGGAACAGGATTCTGTAAAACATTACCAACGAGGGGCTAGATGGGTTAGGTTAGGTTATATTATGTCACAGAAGTATATAATGTTCTCACCGAGAAGTAGGTTCCGACCCGTCAGGAATGTTGGAAAATACTACATCCGAGATGTTAGCATGACTTAGGTTAGGATATATAACGCCATAGACGTATATAATGTCTCAAACTAGACGTACGGGATGACAGGAACAGGATTCTGTAAAACATTACCAACGAGGGGCTAGATGGGTTAGGTTAGGTTATATTATGTCACGGACGTATATAATGTTCCCACCGAGAAGTAAGCGCAGACCCGTCAGGAATGTTGGAAATTACTACATCCGAGATGTTGGGTTGCCTTAGGTTATGATATATAACGCTATAGACGTGTATAATGTACCAAACTAGACGTACGGGACGACAGGAACAGGATTCTGTAAAACATTACCAACGAGGCGCTAGATGGGTTAGGTTAGGTGATATTATGTCACAGACGTATATAATGTTCCCACCGAGAAGTAGGTGCCGACCCGTCAGGAATGTTGGAAAATACTACATCCGAGGTGTTAGGTTGCCTTAGATTAAGATATATAACGCTATAGACATATATAATGTCCCAAACTAGACGAACGGGATGACAGGAACAGGATTCTGTAAAACATTACCAGCGAGGGGCTAGATGGGTTAGGTTAGGTTATATTATGTCAAAAACGTATATAATGTTCCCACCGAGAAGTAGGTGCCGACCCGTCAGGAATGTTGGAAAATACTACATCCGAGATGTTAGCATGCCTTAGGTTAGGATATATAACGCTATAGACGTATATAATGTACCAAACTAGACGTACGGGACGACAGGAACAGGATTCTGTAAAACATTACCAGCGAGGCGCTAGATGGGTTAGGTTAGGTTATATTATGTCACAGACGTATATAATGTTCCCACCGAGAAGTAGGTGCCGACCCGTCAGGCATGTTGGAAAATACTACATCCGAGGTGTTAGGTTGCCTTAGGTTAGGATATATAACGCTATAGACGTGTATAATGTACCAAACTAGGCGTACGGGACGACAGGAACAGGATTCTGTAAAACATTACCAACGAGGCGCTAGATGGGTTAGGTTAGGTTATATTATGTCACAGACGTATATAATGTTCCCACCGAGAAGTAGGTGCCGACCCGTCAGGAATGTTGGAAAATACTACATCCGAGGTGTTATGTTGCCTTAGATTAAGGTATATAACGCTATAGACATATATAATGTCCCAAACTAGACGAACGGGATGACAGGAACAGGATTCTGTAAAACATTACCAACGAGGGGCTAGATGGGTTAGGTTAGGTTATATTATGTCAAAAACGTATATAATGTTCCCACCGAGAAGTAGGGGCCGTCCCGCCAGGAATGTTGGAAAATACTAAATCCGAGATGTTAGCCTGCCTTAGGTTAGGATCTATTACGCTATAGACGTATATCATGTCCCCAACGAGACGTACGGGCCGATACGACCGGGATTCTGTAAAACAATATCACCGAGGGGCTAGATGGGTTAGGTTAGGTTATATTATGTCATAGACGTATATAATGTTCCCACCGAGAAGTAGGTGCCGACCCGTCAGGAATGTAGGAAAATACTACATCCGAGGTGTTAGGTTGCCTTAGGTTATGATATATAACGCTATAGACGTATATAATGTACCAAACTAGACGTACGGGACGACAGGAACAGGATTCTGTAAAACATTACCAGCGAGGCGCTAGATGGGTTAGGTTAGGTTATATTATGTCACAGACGTATATAATGTTCCCACCGAGAAGTAAGCGCCGACCCGTCAGGAATGTTGGAAATTACTACATCCGAGATGTTAGGTTGCCTTAGGTTATGATATATAACGCTCCAGACGTGTATAATGTACCAAACTAGACGTACGGGACGACGGGAACAGGATTCTGTAAAACATTACCAACGAGGCGCTAGATGGGTTAGGTTAGGTTATATTATGTCACAGACGTATATAATGTTCCCACCGAGAAGTAGGTGCCGACCCGTCAGGAATGTTGGAAAATACTACATCCG
The DNA here is from genome assembly GCA_963969225.1 of Xylocopa violacea. NCBI lineage: Eukaryota > Metazoa > Arthropoda > Insecta > Hymenoptera > Apidae > Xylocopa > Xylocopa violacea. The sequence goes on from CAXAJV010000015.1 coordinate 14,752,374, forward strand.
AGGTGTTAGGTTGCCTTAGATTAAGATATATAACGCTATAGACATATATAATGTCCCAAACTAGACGAACGGGATGACAGGAACAGGATTCTGTAAAACATTACCAGCGAGGGGCTAGATGGGTTAGGTTAGGTTATATTATGTCAAAAACGTATATAATGTTCCCACCGAGAAGTAGGTGCCGACCCGTCAGGAATGTTGGAAAATACTACATCCGAGATGTTAGCATGCCTTAGGTTAGGATATATAACGCTATAGACGTATATAATGTACCAAACTAGACGTACGGGACGACAGGAACAGGATTCTGTAAAACATTACCAGCGAGGCGCTAGATGGGTTAGGTTAGGTTATATTATGTCACAGACGTATATAATGTTCCCACCGAGAAGTAGGTGCCGTCCCGTCAGGAATGTTGGAAAATACTACATCCGAGGTGTTAGGTTGCCTTAGATTAAGATATATAACGCTATAGACATATATAATGTCCCAAACTAGACGAACGGGATGACAGGAACAGGATTCTGTAAAACACTATCACCGAGATGCTATATGGGTTAGGTTAGGTTATATTATGTCAAAAACGTATATAATGTTCCCACCGAGAAGTAGGTGCCGACCCGTCAGGAATGTTGGAAAATACTACATCCGAGATGTTAGGTTGCCTTAGGTTATGATATATAACGCCATAGACGTATATAATGCTTCAAACTAGACGTACGGGATGACAGGAACAGGATTCTGTAAAACATTACCAGCGAGGGGCTAGATGGGTTAGGTTAGGTTATATTATGTCACGGACGTATATAATGTTCCCACCGAGAAGTAAGAGCCGACCCGTCAGGAATGTTGGAAATTACTACATCCGAGATGTTAGGTTGCCTTAGGTTATTATATATAACGCTATAGACATATATAATGTCCCAAACTAGACGAACGGGATGACAGGAACAGGATTCTGTAAAACATTACCAACGAGGGGCTAGATGGGTTAGGTTAGGTTATATTATGTCAAAAACGTATATAATGTTCCCACCGAGAAGTAGGGGCCGTCCCGCCAGGAATGTTGGAAAATACTACATCCGAGATGTTAGCCTGCCTTAGGTTAGGATCTATTACGCTATAGACGTATATCATGTCCCCAACGAGACGTACGGGCCGATACGACCGGGATTCTGTAAAACAATATCACCGAGGGTCTAGATGGGTTAGGTTAGGTTATATTATGTCAAAGACGTATATAATGTTCCCACCGAGAAGTAGGTGCCGACCCGTCAGGAATGTAGGAAAATACTACATCCGAGGTGTTAGGTTGCCTTAGGTTATGATATATAACGCTATAGACGTATATAATGTACCAAACTAGACGTACGGGACGACAGGAACAGGATTCTGTAAAACATTACCAGCGAGGCGCTAGATTGGTTAGGTTAGGTTATATTATGTCACAGACGTATATAATGTTCCCACCGAGAAGTAAGCGCCGACCCGTCAGGAATGTTGGAAATTACTACATCCGAGATGTTAGGTTGCCTTAGATTAAGGTATATAACGCTATAGACATATATAATGTCCCAAACTAGACGAACGGGATGACAGGAACAGGATTCTGTAAAACATTACCAACGAGGGGCTAGATGGGTTAGGTTAGGTTATATTATGTCAAAAACGTATATAATGTTCCCACCGAGAAGTAGGGGCCGTCCCGCCAGGAATGTTGGAAAATACTACATCCGAGATGTTAGCCTGCCTTAGGTTAGGATCTATTACGCTATAGACGTATATCATGTCCCCAACGAGACGTACGGGCCGATACGACCGGGATTCTGTAAAACAATATCACCGAGGGGCTAGATGGGTTAGGTTAGGTTATATTATGTCATAGACGTATATAATGTTCCCACCGAGAAGTAGGTGCCGACCCGTCAGGAATGTAGGAAAATACTACATCCGAGGTGTTAGGTTGCCTTAGGTTATGATATATAACGCTATAGACGTATATAATGTACCAAACTAGACGTACGGGACGACAGGAACAGGATTCTGTAAAACATTACCAGCGAGGCGCTAGATGGGTTAGGTTAGGTTATATTATGTCACAGACGTATATAATGTTCCCACCGAGAAGTAAGCGCCGACCCGTCAGGAATGTTGGAAATTACTACATCCGAGATGTTAGGTTGCCTTAGGTTATGATATATAACGCTATAGACGTGTATAATGTACCAAACTAGACGTACGGGACGACGGGAACAGGATTCTGTAAAACATTACCAACGAGGCGCTAGATGGGTTAGGTTAGGTTATATTATGTCACAGACGTATATAATGTTCCCACCGAGAAGTAGGTGCCGACCCGTCAGGAATGTTGGAAAATACTACATCCGAGATGTTAGGTTGCCTTAGGTTATGATATATAACGCCATAGACGTATATAATGCCTCAAACTAGACGTACGGGATGACAGGAACAGGATTCTGTAAAACATTACCAGCGAGGGGCTAGATGGGTTAGGTTAGGTTATATTATGTCACGGACGTATATAATGTTCCCACCGAGAAGTAAGAGCCGACCCGTCAGGAATGTTGGAAATTACTACATCCGAGATGTTAGGTTGCCTTAGGTTATGATATATAACGCTATAGACGTGTATAATGTACCAAACTAGACGTACGGGACGACAGGAACAGGATTCTGTAAAACATTACCAACGAGGCGCTAGATGGGTTAGGTTAGGTTATATTATGTCACAGACGTATATAATGTTCCCACCGAGAAGTAGGTGCCGACCCGTCAGGAATGTTGGAAAATACTACATCCGAGGTGTTATGTTGCCTTAGATTAAGGTATATAACGCTATAGACATATATAATGTCCCAAACTAGACGAACGGGATGACAGGAACAGGATTCTGTAAAACATTACCAACGAGGGGCTAGATGGGTTAGGTTAGGTTATATTATGTCAAAAACGTATATAATGTTCCCACCGAGAAGTAGGGGCCGTCCCGCCAGGAATGTTGGAAAATACTACATCCGAGATGTTAGCCTGCCTTAGGTTAGGATCTATTACGCTATAGACGTATATCATGTCCCCAACGAGACGTACGGGCCGATACGACCGGGATTCTGTAAAACAATATCACCGAGGGGCTAGATGGGTTAGGTTAGGTTATATTATGTCAAAGACGTATATAATGTTCCCACCGAGAAGTAGGTGCCGACCCGTCAGGAATGTAGGAAAATACTACATCCGAGGTGTTAGGTTGCCTTAGGTTATGATATATAACGCTATAGACGTATATAATGTACCAAACTAGACGTACGGGACGACAGGAACAGGATTCTGTAAAACATTACCAGCGAGGCGCTAGATGGGTTAGGTTAGGTTATATTATGTCACACACGTATATAATGTTCCCACCGAGAAGTAAGCGCCGACCCGTCAGGAATGTTGGAAATTACTACATCCGAGATGTTAGGTTGCCTTAGGTTATGATATATAACGCTATAGACGTGTATAATGTACCAAACTAGACGTACGGGACGACAGGAACAGGATTCTGTAAAACATTACCAACGAGGCGCTAGATGGGTTAGGTTAGGTTATATTATGTCACAGACGTATATAATGTTCCCACCGAGAAGTAGGTGCCGACCCGTCAGGAATGTTGGAAAATACTACATCCGAGGTGTTATGTTGCCTTAGATTAAGGTATATAACGCTATAGACATATATAATGTCCCAAACTAGACGAACGGGATGACAGGAACAGGATTCTGTAAAACATTACCAACGAGGGGCTAGATGGGTTAGGTTAGGTTATATTATGTCAAAAACGTATATAATGTTCCCACCGAGAAGTAGGGGCCGTCCCGCCAGGAATGTTGGAAAATACTACATCCGAGATGTTAGCCTGCCTTAGGTTAGGATCTATTACGCTATAGACGTATATCATGTCCCCAACGAGACGTACGGGCCGATACGACCGGGATTCTGTAAAACAATATCACCGAGGGGCTAGATGGGTTAGGTTAGGTTATATTATGTCAAAGACGTATATAATGTTCCCACCGAGAAGTAGGTGCCGACCCGTCAGGAATGTAGGAAAATACTACATCCGAGGTGTTAGGTTGCCTTAGGTTATGATATATAACGCTATAGACGTATATAATGTACCAAACTAGACGTACGGGACGACAGGAACAGGATTCTGTAAAACATTACCAGCGAGGCGCTAGATTGGTTAGGTTAGGTTATATTATGTCACAGACGTATATAATGTTCCCACCGAGAAGTAAGCGCCGACCCGTCAGGAATGTTGGAAATTACTACATCCGAGATGTTAGGTTGCCTTAGGTTATGATATATAACGCTATAGACGTGTATAATGTACCAAACTAGACGTACGGGACGACGGGAACAGGATTCTGTAAAACATTACCAGCGAGGCGCTAGATGGGTTAGGTTAGGTTATATTATGTCACAGACGTATATAATGTTCCCACCGAGAAGTAGGTGCCGACCCGTCAGGAATGTTGGAAAATACTACATCCGAGGTGTTATGTTGCCTTAGATTAAGGTATATAACGCTATAGACATATATAATGTCCCAAACTAGACGAACGGGATGACAGGAACAGGATTCTGTAAAACATTACCAACGAGGGGCTAGATGGGTTAGGTTAGGTTATATTATGTCAAAAACGTATATAATGTTCCCACCGAGAAGTAGGGGCCGTCCCGCCAGGAATGTTGGAAAATACTACATCCGAGATGTTAGCCTGCCTTAGGTTAGGATCTATTACGCTATAGACGTATATCATGTCCCCAACGAGACGTACGGGCCGATACGACCGGGATTCTGTAAAACAATATCACCGAGGGGCTAGATGGGTTAGGTTAGGTTATATTATGTCAAAGACGTATATAATGTTCCCACCGAGAAGTAGGTGCCGACCCGTCAGGAATGTAGGAAAATACTACATCCGAGGTGTTAGGTTGCCTTAGGTTATGATATATAACGCTATAGACGTATATAATGTACCAAACTAGACGTACGGGACGACAGGAACAGGATTCTGTAAAACATTACCAGCGAGGCGCTAGATGGGTTAGGTTAGGTTATATTATGTCACAGACGTATATAATGTTCCCACCGAGAAGTAAGCGCCGACCCGTCAGGAATGTTGGAAATTACTACATCCGAGATGTTAGGTTGCCTTAGGTTATGATATATAACGCTATAGACGTGTATAATGTACCAAACTAGACGTACGGGACGACGGGAACAGGATTCTGTAAAACATTACCAGCGAGGCGCTAGATGGGTTAGGTTAGGTTATATTATGTCACAGACGTATATAATGTTCCCACCGAGAAGTAGGTGCCGACCCGTCAGGAATGTTGGAAAATTATAAGTTATATTATGTTATAGACGTATATAATGTTCCCACCGAGAAGTAGGGGCCGTCCCGCCAGGAATGTTGGAAAATACTACATCCGAGATGTTAGCCTGCCTTAGGTTAGGATCTATTACGCTATAGACGTATATCATGTCCCCAACGAGACGTACGGGCCGATACGACCGGGATTCTGTAAAACAATATCACCGAGGGGCTAGATGGGTTAGGTTAGGTTATATTATGTCATAGACGTATATAATGTTCCCACCGAGAAGTAGGTGCCGACCCGTCAGGAATGTTGGAAAATACTACATCCGAGATGTTAGCATGCCTTAGGTTAGGATATATAACGCTATAGTCGTATATAATGTCCCTAACTAGACGTACGGGACGACGGGAACAGGATTCTGTAAAACATTACCAACGAGGCGCTAGATGGGTTAGGTTAGGTTATATTATGTCACAGACGTATATAATGTTCCCACCGAGAAGTAAGCGCCGACCCGTCAGGAATGTTGGAAATTACTACATCCGAGATGTTAGGTTGCCTTAGGTTATGATATATAACGCTCTAGACGTGTATAATGTACCAAACTAGACGTACGGGACGACGGGAACAGGATTCTGTAAAACATTACCAACGAGGCGCTAGATGGGTTAGGTTAGGTTATATTATGTCACAGACGTATATAATGTTCCCACCGAGAAGTAGGTGCCGACCCGTCAGGAATGTTGGAAAATACTACATCCGAGGTGTTAGGTTGCCTTAGATTAAGATATATAACGCTATAGACATATATAATGTCCCAAACTAGACGAACGGGATGACAGGAACAGGATTCTGTAAAACATTACCAGCGAGGGGCTAGATGGGTTAGGTTAGGTTATATTATGTCAAAAACGTATATAATGTTCCCACCGAGAAGTAGGTGCCGACCCGTCAGGAATGTTGGAAAATTATAAGTTATATTATGTTATAGACGTATATAATGTTCCCACCGAGAAGTAGGGGCCGTCCCGCCAGGAATGTTGGAAAATACTACATCCGAGATGTTAGCCTGCCTTAGGTTAGGATCTATTACGCTATAGACGTATATCATGTCCCCAACGAGACGTACGGGCCGATACGACCGGGATTCTGTAAAACAATATCACCGAGGGGCTAGATGGGTTAGGTTAGGTTATATTATGTCATAGACGTATATAATGTTCCCACCGAGAAGTAGGTGCCGACCCGTCAGGAATGTTGGAAAATACTACATCCGAGATGTTAGCATGCCTTAGGTTAGGATATATAACGCTATAGTCGTATATAATGTCCCTAACTAGACGTACGGGACGACGGGAACAGGATTCTGTAAAACATTACCAACGAGGCGCTAGATGGGTTAGGTTAGGTTATATTATGTCACAGACGTATATAATGTTCCCACCGAGAAGTAAGCGCCGACCCGTCAGGAATGTTGGAAATTACTACATGCGAGATGTTAGGTTGCCTTAGGTTATGATATATAACGCTCTAGACGTGTATAATGTACCAAACTAGACGTACGGGACGACGGGAACAGGATTCTGTAAAACATTACCAACGAGGCGCTAGATGGGTTAGGTTAGGTTATATTATGTCACAGACGTATATAATGTTCCCACCGAGAAGTAGGTGCCGACCCGTCAGGAATGTTGGAAAATACTACATCCGAGGTGTTAGGTTGCCTTAGATTAAGATATATAACGCTATAGACATATATAATGTCCCAAACTAGACGAACGGGATGACAGGAACAGGATTCTGTAAAACATTACCAGCGAGGGGCTAGATGGGTTAGGTTAGGTTATATTATGTCAAAAACGTATATAATGTTCCCACCGAGAAGTAGGTGCCGACCCGTCAGGAATGTTGGAAAATACTACATCCGAGATGTTAGCATGCCTTAGGTTAGGATATATAACGCTATAGACGTATATAATGTACCAAACTAGACGTACGGGACGACAGGAACAGGATTCTGTAAAACATTACCAGCGAGGCGCTAGATGGGTTAGGTTAGGTTATATTATGTCACAGACGTATATAATGTTCCCACCGAGAAGTAGGTGCCGTCCCGTCAGGAATGTTGGAAAATACTACATCCGAGGTGTTAGGTTGCCTTAGATTAAGATATATAACGCTATAGACATATATAATGTCCCAAACTAGACGAACGGGATGACAGGAACAGGATTCTGTAAAACACTATCACCGAGATGCTATATGGGTTAGGTTAGGTTATATTATGTCAAAAACGTATATAATGTTCCCACCGAGAAGTAGGTGCCGACCCGTCAGGAATGTTGGAAAATACTACATCCGAGATGTTAGGTTGCCTTAGGTTATGATATATAACGCCATAGACGTATATAATGCTTCAAACTAGACGTACGGGATGACAGGAACAGGATTCTGTAAAACATTACCAGCGAGGGGCTAGATGGGTTAGGTTAGGTTATATTATGTCACGGACGTATATAATGTTCCCACCGAGAAGTAAGAGCCGACCCGTCAGGAATGTTGGAAATTACTACATCCGAGATGTTAGGTTGCCTTAGGTTATTATATATAACGCTATAGACGTGTATAATGTACCAAACTAGACGTACGGGACGACAGGAACAGGATTCTGTAAAACATTACCAACGAGGCGCTAGATGGGTTAGGTTAGGTTATATTATGTCACAGACGTATATAATGTTCCCACCGAGAAGTAGGTGCCGACCCGTCAGGAATGTTGGAAAATACTACATCCGAGGTGTTATGTTGCCTTAGATTAAGGTATATAACGCTATAGACATATATAATGTCCCAAACTAGACGAACGGGATGACAGGAACAGGATTCTGTAAAACATTGCCAACGAGGGGCTAGATGGGTTAGGTTAGGTTATATTATGTCAAAAACGTATATAATGTTCCCACCGAGAAGTAGGGGCCGTCCCGCCAGGAATGTTGGAAAATACTACATCCGAGATGTTAGCCTGCCTTAGGTTAGGATCTATTATGCTATAGACGTATATCATGTCCCCAACGAGACGTACGGGCCGATACGACCGGGATTCTGTAAAACAATATCACCGAGGGGCTAGATGGGTTAGGTTAGGTTATATTATGTCAAAGACGTATATAATGTTCCCACCGAGAAGTAGGTGCCGACCCGTCAGGAATGTAGGAAAATACTACATCCGAGGTGTTAGGTTGCCTTAGGTTATGATATATAACGCTATAGACGTGTATAATGTACCATACTAGACGTACGGGACGACGGGAACAGGATTCTGTAAAACATTACCAGCGAGGCGCTAGATGGGTTAGGTTAGGTTATATTATGTCACAGACGTATATAATGTTCCCACCGAGAAGTAAGCGCCGACCCGTCAGGAATGTTGGAAAATACTACATCCGAGATGTTAGCCTGCCTTAGGTTAGGATCTATTACGCTATAGACGTATATCATGTCCCCAACGAGACGTACGGGCCGATACGACCGGGATTCTGTAAAACAATATCACCGAGGGGCTAGATGGGTTAGGTTAGGTTATATTATGTCATAGACGTATATAATGTTCCCACCGAGAAGTAGGTGCCGACCCGTCAGGAATGTAGGAAAATACTACATCCGAGGTGTTAGGTTGCCTTAGGTTATGATATATAACGCTATAGACGTATATAATGTACCAAACTAGACGTACGGGACGACAGGAACAGGATTCTGTAAAACATTACCAGCGAGGCGCTAGATGGGTTAGGTTAGGTTATATTATGTCACAGACGTATATAATGTTCCCACCGAGAAGTAAGCGCCGACCCGTCAGGAATGTTGGAAATTACTACATCCGAGATGTTAGGTTGCCTTAGGTTATGATATATAACGCCATAGACGTATATAATGCCTCAAACTAGACGTACGGGATGACAGGAACAGGATTCTGTAAAACATTACCAACGAGGGGCTAGATGGGTTAGGTTAGGTTATATTATGTCAAAAACGTATATAATGTTCCCACCGAGAAGTAGGGGCCGTCCCGCCAGGAATGTTGGAAAATACTACATCCGAGATGTTAGCCTGCCTTAGGTTAGGATCTATTACGCTATAGACGTATATCATGTCCCCAACGAGACGTACGGGCCGATACGACCGGGATTCTGTAAAACAATATCACCGAGGGGCTAGATGGGTTAGGTTAGGTTATATTATGTCAAAGACGTATATAATGTTCCCACCGAGAAGTAGGTGCCGACCCGTCAGGAATGTAGGAAAATACTACATCCGAGGTGTTAGGTTGCCTTAGGTTATGATATATAACGCTATAGACGTATATAATGTACCAAACTAGACGTACGCGACGACAGGAACAGGATTCTGTAAAACATTACCAGCGAGGCGCTAGATGGGTTAGGTTAGGTTATATTATGTCACAGACGTATATAATGTTCCCACCGAGAAGTAAGCGCCGACCCGTCAGGAATGTTGGAAATTACTACATCCGAGATGTTAGGTTGCCTTAGGTTATGATATATAACGCTATAGACGTGTATAATGTACCAAACTAGACGTACGGGACGACGGGAACAGGATTCTGTAAAACATTACCAGCGAGGCGCTAGATGGGTTAGGTTAGGTTATATTATGTCACAGACGTATATAATGTTCCCACCGAGAAGTAGGTGCCGACCCGTCAGGAATGTTGGAAAATTATAAGTTATATTATGTTATAGACGTATATAATGTTCCCACCGAGAAGTAGGGGCCGTCCCGCCAGGAATGTTGGAAAATACTACATCCGAGATGTTAGCCTGCCTTAGGTTAGGATCTATTACGCTATAGACGTATATCATGTCCCCAACGAGACGTACGGGCCGATACGACCGGGATTCTGTAAAACAATATCACCGAGGGGCTAGATGGGTTAGGTTAGGTTATATTATGTCATAGACGTATATAATGTTCCCACCGAGAAGTAGGTGCCGACCCGTCAGGAATGTTGGAAATTACTACATCCGAGATGTTAGGTTGCCTTAGGTTATGATATATAACGCTATAGACGTGTATAATGTACCAAACTAGACGTACGGGACGACAGGAACAGGATTCTGTAAAACATTACCAACGAGGCGCTAGATGGGTTAGGTTAGGTTATATTATGTCACAGACGTATATAATGTTCCCACCGAGAAGTAGGTGCCGACCCGTCAGGAATGTTGGAAAATACTACATCCGAGGTGTTATGTTGCCTTAGATTAAGGTATATAACGCTATAGACATATATAATGTCCCAAACTAGACGAACGGGATGACAGGAACAGGATTCTGTAAAACATTACCAACGAGGGGCTAGATGGGTTAGGTTAGGTTATATTATGTCAAAAACGTATATAATGTTCCCACCGAGAAGTAGGGGCCGTCCCGCCAGGAATGTTGGAAAATACTACATCCGAGATGTTAGCCTGCCTTAGGTTAGGATCTATTACGCTATAGACGTATATCATGTCCCCAACGAGACGTACGGGCCGATACGACCGGGATTCTGTAAAACAATATCACCGAGGGGCTAGATGGGTTAGGTTAGGTTATATTATGTCATAGACGTATATAATGTTCCCACCGAGAAGTAGGTGCCGACCCGTCAGGAATGTAGGAAAATACTACATCCGAGGTGTTAGGTTGCCTTAGGTTATGATATATAACGCTATAGACGTATATAATGTACCAAACTAGACGTACGGGACGACAGGAACAGGATTCTGTAAAACATTACCAGCGAGGCGCTAGATGGGTTAGGTTAGGTTATATTATGTCACAGACGTATATAATGTTCCCACCGAGAAGTAAGCGCCGACCCGTCAGGAATGTTGGAAATTACTACATCCGAGATGTTAGGTTGCCTTAGGTTATGATATATAACGCTATAGACGTGTATAATGTACCAAACTAGACGTACGGGACGACGGGAACAGGATTCTGTAAAACATTACCAGCGAGGCGCTAGATGGGTTAGGTTAGGTTATATTATGTCATAGACGTATATAATGTTCCCACCGAGAAGTAGGTGCCGACCCGTCAGGAATGTTGGAAAATACTACATCCGAGATGTTAGCATGCCTTAGGTTAGGATATATAACGCTATAGTCGTATATAATGTCCCAGACTAGACGTACGGGACGACAGGAACAGGATTCTGTAAAACATTACCAACGAGGGGCTAGATGGGTTAGGTTAGGTTATATTATGTCACAGACGTATATAATGTTCCCACCGAGAAGTAAGTGCCGACCCGTCAGGAATGTTGGAAAATACTACATCCGAGATGTTAGGTTGCCTTAGGTTATGATATATAACGCCATAGACGTATATAATGCCTCAAACTAGACGTACGGGATGACAGGAACAGGATTCTGTAAAACATTACCAGCGAGGGGCTAGATGGGTTAGGTTAGGTTATATTATGTCACGGACGTATATAATGTTCCCACCGAGAAGTAAGAGCCGACCCGTCAGGAATGTTGGAAATTACTACATCCGAGATGTTAGGTTGCCTTAGGTTATGATATATAACGCTATAGACGTGTATAATGTACCAAACTAGACGTACGGGACGACAGGAACAGGATTCTGTAAAACATTACCAACGAGGGGCTAGATGGGTTAGGTTAGGTTATATTATGTCACAGACGTATATAATGTTCCCTCCGAGAAGTAAGTGCCGACCCGTCAGGAATGTTGGAAAATACTACATGCGAGATGTTAGCATGCCTTAGGTTGGGATATATAACGCTATAGACGTATATAATGTCCCAGACTAGACGTACGGGACGACAGGAACAGGATTCTGTAAAACATTACCAACGAGGGGCTAGATGGGTTAGAATAGGTTATATTATGTCACAGACGTATATAATGTTCCCACCGAGCAGTAGGTGCCGACCCGTCAGGAATGTTGGAAAATACTACATCCGAGATGTTAGCATGCCTTAGGTTAGGATATATAACGCCATAGACGTATATAATGTCCCAAACTAGACGTACGGGATGACAGGAACAGGATTCTGTAAAACATTACCAACGAGGGGCTAGATGGGTTAGGTTAGGTTATATTATGTCACAGACGTATATAATGTTCCCTCCGAGAAGTAAGTGCCGACCCGTCAGGAATGTTGGAAAATACTACATGCGAGATGTTAGCATGCCTTAGGTTGGGATATATAACGCTATAGACGTATATAATGTCCCAGACTAGACGTACGGGACGACAGGAACAGGATTCTGTAAAACATTACCAACGAGGGGCTAGATGGGTTAGGATAGGTTATATTATGTCACAGACGTATATAATGTTCCCACCGAGCAGTAGGTGCCGACCCGTCAGGAATGTTGGAAAATACTACATCCGAGGTGTTAGGTTGCCTTAGATTAAGATATATAACGCTATAGACATAAATAATGTCCCAAACTAGACGAACGGGATGACAGGAACAGGATTCTGTAAAACATTACCAGCGAGGGGCTAGATGGGTTAGGTTAGGTTATATTATGTCAAAAACGTTTATAATGTTCCCACCGAGAAGTAGGGGCCGTCCCGCCAGGAATGTTGGAAAATACTACATCCGAGATGCTAGCCTGCCTTAGGTTAGGATCTATTACTCTATAGACGTATATCATGTCCCCAACGAGACGTACGGGCCGATACGACCGGGATTCTGTAAAACAATATCACCGAGGGGCTAGATGGGTTAGGTTAGGTTATATTATGTCATAGACGTATATAATGTTCCCACCGAGAAGTAGGTGCCGACGCGTCAGGAATGTTGGAAAATACTACATCCGAGGTGTTAGGTTGCCTTAGGTTATGATATATAACGCTATAGACGTATATAATGTACCAAACTAGACGTACGGGACGACAGGAACAGGATTCTGTAAAACATTACCAGCGAGGCGCTAGATGGGTTAGGTTAGGTTATATTATGTCACAGACGTATATAATGTTCCCACCGAGAAGTAGGTGCCGACCCGTCAGGAATGTTGGAAAATACTACATCCGAGGTGTTAGGTTGCCTTAGATTAAGATATATAACGCTATAGACATAAATAATGTCCCAAACTAGACGAACGGGATGACAGGAACAGGATTCTGTAAAACATTACCAGCGAGGGGCTAGATGGGTTAGGTTAGGTTATATTATGTCAAAAACGTTTATAATGTTCCCACCGAGAAGTAGGGGCCGTCCCGCCAGGAATGTTGGAAAATACTACATCCGAGATGCTAGCCTGCCTTAGGTTAGGATCTATTACTCTATAGACGTATATCATGTCCCCAACGAGACGTACGGGCCGATACGACCGGGATTCTGTAAAACAATATCACCGAGGGGCTAGATGGGTTAGGTTAGGTTATATTATGTCATAGACGTATATAATGTTCCCACCGAGAAGTAGGTGCCGACGCGTCAGGAATGTTGGAAAATACTACATCCGAGGTGTTAGGTTGCCTTAGGTTATGATATATAACGCTATAGACGTATATAATGTACCAAACTAGACGTACGGGACGACAGGAACAGGATTCTGTAAAACATTACCAGCGAGGCGCTAGATGGGTTAGGTTAGGTTATATTATGTCACAGACGTATATAATGTTCCCACCGAGAAGTACGTGCCGACCCGTCAGGAATGTTGGAAAATACTACATCCGAGGTGTTAGGTTGCCTTAGGTTAGGATATATAACGCTATAGACGTATATAATGTCCCAACCGAGATGTACGGGACGACACGAACGGTGTTCTGTAAAACACTATCAGCGAGGTGCTATATGGGTTAGGTTAGGTTATATTACGTTATATACGTATATAATGTTCCCACCGAGAAGTAATGGCCGACCCACCAGGAATGATGGAAAATACTACATCCGAGATGTTAGCCTGCCTTAGGTTAGGACATATAACGCTATAGACGTATATAATGGCCCAAACTAGTCGTACGGGACGACAGGAACGGGCTTCTGTAAAACATTACCAGCGAGGGGCTAGATGGGTTAGGTTAGGGTATATTATGTCATAGACGTATATAATGTTCCCACCGAGAAGTAGGTGCCTACCCATCAGGAATGTTGGAAAATACTACATCCGAGGTGTTAGGTTGAATTAGGTTAGGATATATAACGCTATAGACGTATATAATTTCCCAACCGAGATGTACGGGACGATACGAACGGTATTCTGTAAAAAATTACCAGCGAGGGGCCAGATGGGTTAGGTTAGGTTATATTATGTCATAGACGTATATAATGTTCCCACCGAGAAGTAGGTGCCGACCCGTCAGGAATGTTGGAAAATACTACATCCGAGGTGTTAGGTTGCCTTAGGTTATGATATATAACGCTATAGACGTATATAATGTACCAAACTAGACGTACGGGACGACAGGAAAAGGATTCCGTAAAACATTACCAGCGAGGCGCTAGATGGGTTAGGTTAGGTTATATTATGTCACAGACGTATATAATGTTCCCACCGAGAAGTAAGTGCCGACCCGTCAGGAATGTTGGAATATACTACATCCGAGATGTTAGGTTGCCTTAGGTTATGATATATAACGCCATAGACGTATATAATGCTTCAAACTAGACGTACGGGATGACAGGAACAGGATTCTGTAAAACATTACCAGCGAGGGGCTAGATGGGTTAGGTTAGGTTATATTATGTCAAAAACGTTTATAATGTTCCCACCGAGAAGTAGGGGCCGTCCCGCCAGGAATGTTGGAAAATACTACATCCGAGATGCTAGCCTGCCTTAGGTTAGGATCTATTACTCTATAGACGTATATCATGTCCCCAACGAGACGTACGGGCCGATACGACCGGGATTCTGTAAAACAATATCACCGAGGGGCTAGATGGGTTAGGTTAGCTTATATTATGTCATAGACGTATATAATGTTCCCACCGAGAAGTAGGTGCCGACGCGTCAGGAATGTTGGAAAATACTACATCCGAGGTGTTAGGTTGCCTTAGGTTATGATATATAACGCTATAGACGTATATAATGTACCAAACTAGACGTACGGGACGACAGGAACAGGATTCTGTAAAACATTACCAGCGAGGCGCTAGATGGGTTAGGTTAGGTTATATTATGTCACAGACGTATATAATGTTCCCACCGAGAAGTAGGTGCCGACCCGTCAGGAATGTTGGAAAATACTACATCCGAGGTGTTAGGTTGCCTTAGGTTAGGATATATAACGCTATAGACGTATATAATGTCCCAACCGAGATGTACGGGACGACACG
Organism: Xylocopa violacea; assembly: GCA_963969225.1. NCBI lineage: Eukaryota > Metazoa > Arthropoda > Insecta > Hymenoptera > Apidae > Xylocopa > Xylocopa violacea. Next base: position 14,768,102 of record CAXAJV010000015.1, read on the forward strand.
AACGGTGTTCTGTAAAACACTATCAGCGAGGTGCTATATGGGTTAGGTTAGGTTATATTACGTTATATACGTATATAATGTTCCCACCGAGAAGTAATGGCCGACCCACCAGGAATGATGGAAAATACTACATCCGAGATGTTAGCCTGCCTTAGGTTAGGACATATAACGCTATAGACGTATATAATGGCCCAAACTAGTCGTACGGGACGACAGGAACGGGCTTCTGTAAAACATTACCAGCGAGGGGCTAGATGGGTTAGGTTAGGGTATATTATGTCATAGACGTATATAATGTTCCCACCGAGAAGTAGGTGCCTACCCATCAGGAATGTTGGAAAATACTACATCCGAGGTGTTAGGTTGAATTAGGTTAGGATATATAACGCTATAGACGTATATAATTTCCCAACCGAGATGTACGGGACGATACGAACGGTATTCTGTAAAAAATTACCAGCGAGGGGCCAGATGGGTTAGGTTAGGTTATATTATGTCATAGACGTATATAATGTTCCCACCGAGAAGTAGGTGCCGACCCGTCAGGAATGTTGGAAAATACTACATCCGAGGTGTTAGGTTGCCTTAGGTTATGATATATAACGCTATAGACGTATATAATGTACCAAACTAGACGTACGGGACGACAGGAACAGGATTCCGTAAAACATTACCAGCGAGGCGCTAGATGGGTTAGGTTAGGTTATATTATGTCACAGACGTATATAATGTTCCCACCGAGAATTAGGTGCCGACCCGTCAGGAATGTTGGAAAATACTACATCCGAGGTGTTAGGTTGCCTTAGGTTAGGATATATAACGCCATAGACGTATATAATGTCCCAAACTAGACGTACGGGATGAGAGGAACAGGATTCTGTAAAACATTACCAACGAGGGGCTAGATGGGTTAGGTTAGGTTATATTATGTCACAGACGTATATAATGTTCCCTCCGAGAAGTAAGTGCCGACCCGTCAGGAATGTTGGAAAATACTACATCCGAGGTGTTAGGTTGCCTTAGATTAAGATATATAACGCTATAGACATATATAATGTCCCAAACTAGACGAACGGGATGACAGGAACAGGATTCTGTAAAACATTACCAGCGAGGGGCTAGATGGGTTAGGTTAGGTTATATTATGTCAAAAACGTATATAATGTTCCCACCGAGAAGTAGGTGCCGACCCGTCAGGAATGTTGGAAAATACTACATCCGAGATGTTAGCATGCCTCAGGTTAGGATATATAACGCTATAGACGTATATAATGTCCCAGACTAGACGTACGGGGCGACAGGAACAGGATTCTGTAAAACATTACCAACGAGGGGCTAGATGGGTTAGGATAGGTTATATTATGTCACAGACGTATATAATGTTCCCACCGAGCAGTAGGTGCCGACCCGTCAGGAATGTTGGAAAATACTACATCCGAGGTGTTAGGTTGCCTTAGATTAAGATATATAACGCTATAGACATAAATAATGTCCCAAACTAGACGAACGGGATGACAGGAACAGGATTCTGTAAAACATTACCAGCGAGGGGCTAGATGGGTTAGGTTAGGTTATATTATGTCAAAAACGTTTATAATGTTCCCACCGAGAAGTAGGGGCCGTCCCGCCAGGAATGTTGGAAAATACTACATCCGAGATGCTAGCCTGCCTTAGGTTAGGATCTATTACGGTATAGACGTATATCATGTCCCCAACGAGACGTACGGGCCGATACGACCGGGATTCTGTAAAACAATATCACCGAGGGGCTAGATGGGTTAGGTTAGGTTATATTATGTCATAGACGTATATAATGTTCCCACCGAGAAGTAGGTGCCGACGCGTCAGGAATGTTGGAAAATACTACATCCGAGGTGTTAGGTTGCCTTAGGTTATGATATATAACGCTATAGACGTATATAATGTACCAAACTAGACGTACGGGACGACAGGAACAGGATTCTGTAAAACATTACCAGCGAGGCGCTAGATGGGTTAGGTTAGGTTATATTATGTCACAGACGTATATAATGTTCCCACCGAGAAGTACGTGCCGACCCGTCAGGAATGTTGGAAAATACTACATCCGAGGTGTTAGGTTGCCTTAGGTTAGGATATATAACGCTATAGACGTATATAATGTCCCAACCGAGATGTACGGGACGACACGAACGGTGTTCTGTAAAACACTATCAGCGAGGTGCTATATGGGTTAGGTTAGGTTATATTACGTTATATACGTATATAATGTTCCCTCCGAGAAGTAAGTGCCGACCCGTCAGGAATGTTGGAAAATACTACATCCGAGGTGTTAGGTTGCCTTAGATTAAGATATATAACGCTATAGACATATATAATGTACCAAACTAGACGTACGGGACGACAGGAACAGGATTCCGTAAAACATTACCAGCGAGGCGCTAGATGGGTTAGGTTAGGTTATATTATGTCACAGACGTATATAATGTTCCCACCGAGAATTAGGTGCCGACCCGTCAGGAATGTTGGAAAATACTACATCCGAGGTGTTAGGTTGCCTTAGGTTAGGATATATAACGCTATAGACATATATAATGTCCCAAACTAGACGAACGGGATGACAGGAACAGGATTCTGTAAAACATTACCAGCGAGGGGCTAGATGGGTTAGGTTAGGTTATATTATGTCAAAAACGTATATAATGTTCCCACCGAGAAGTAGGTGCCGACCCGTCAGGAATGTTGGAAAATAGTACATCCGAGATGTTAGCATGCCTTAGGTTAGGATATATAACGCCATAGACGTATATAATGTCCCAAACTAGACGTACGGGATGACAGGAACAGGATTCTGTAAAACATTACCAGCGAGGGGCTAGATGGGTTAGGTTAGGTTATATTATGTCACAGACGTATATAATGTTCCCTCCGACAAGTAAGTGCCGACCCGTCAGGAATGTTGGAAAATACTACATCCGAGATGTTAGCATGCCTTAGGTTAGGATATATAACGCCATAGACGTATATAATGTCCCAAACTAGACGTACGGGATGACAGGAACAGGAATCTGTAAAACATTACCAACGAGGGGCTAGATGGGTTAGGTTAGGTTATATTATGTCACAGACGTATATAATGTTCCCTCCGACAAGTAAGTGCCGACCCGTCAGGAATGTTGGAAAATACTACATCCGAGATGTTAGCATGCCTTAGGTTAGGATATATAACGCCATAGACGTATATAATGTCCCAAACTAGACGTACGGGATGATAGGAACAGGATTCTGTAAAACATTACCAACGAGGGGCTAGATGGGTTAGGTTAGGTTATATTATGTCACAGACGTATATAATGTTCCCTCCGAGAAGTAAGTGCCGACCCGTCAGGAATGCTGGAAAATACTACATCCGAGATGTTAGCATGCCTTAGGTTAGGATATATAACGCTATAGACGTATATAATGCCCCAGACTAGACGTACGGGACGACAGGAATAGGATTCTGTAAAACATTACCAGCGAGGTGCTAGATGGGTTAGGTTAGGTTATATTATGTCATAGACGTATATAATGTTCCCACCGAGCAGTAGGTGCCGTCCCGTCAGGAATGTTGGAAAATACTACATCCGAGGTGTTAGGTTGCCTTAGATTAAGATATATAACGCTATAGACATATATAATGTCCCAAACTAGACGAACGGGATGACAGGAACAGGATTCTGTAAAACATTACCAGCGAGGGGCTAGATGGGTTAGGTTAGGTTATATTATGTCACAGACGTATATAATGTTCCCTCCGACAAGTAAGTGCCGACCCGTCAGGAATGTTGGAAAATACTACATCCGAGATGTTAGCATGCCTTAGGTTAGGATATATAACGCCATAGACGTATATAATGTCCCAAACTAGACGTACGGGATGAGAGGAACAGGATTCTGTAAAACATTACCAACGAGGGGCTAGATGGGTTAGGTTAGGTTATATTATGTCACAGACGTATATAATGTTCCCTCCGAGAAGTAAGTGCCGACCCGTCAGGAATGCTGGAAAATACTACATCCGAGATGTTAGCATGCCTTAGGTTAGGATATATAACGCTATAGACGTATATAATGCCCCAGACTAGACGTACGGGACGACAGGAATAGGATTCTGTAAAACATTACCAGCGAGGTGCTAGATGGGTTAGGTTAGGTTATATTATGTCATAGACGTATATAATGTTCCCACCGAGCAGTAGGTGCCGTCCCGTCAGGAATGTTGGAAAATACTACATCCGAGGTGTTAGGTTGCCTTAGATTAAGATATATAACGCTATAGACATATATAATGTCCCAAACTAGACGAACGGGATGACAGGAACAGGATTCTGTAAAACATTACCAGCGAGGGGCTAGATGGGTTAGGTTAGGTTATATTATGTCAAAAACGTATATAATGTTCCCACCGAGAAGTAGGTGCCGACCCGTCAGGAATGTTGGAAAATACTACATCCGAGATGTTAGCATGCCTTAGGTTAGGATATATAACGCCATAGACGTATATAATGTCCCAAACTAGACGTACGGGATGACAGGAACAGGATTCTGTAAAACATTACCAACGAGGGGCTAGATGGGTTAGGTTAGGTTATATTATGTCATAGACGTATATAATGTTCCCACCGAGAAGTAGGTGCCGACCCGTGAGGAATGTTGGAAAATACTACATCCGAGATGTTAGCATGCCTTAGGTTAGGATATATAACGCTATAGACGTATATAATGTCCCAGACTAGACGTACGGGACGACAGGAACAGGATTCTGTAAAACATTACCAACGAGGGGCTAGATGGGTTAGGTTAGGTTATATTATGTCACAGACGTATATAATGTTCCCACCGAGAGGTAAGTGCCGACCCGTCAGGAATGTTGGAAAATACTACATCCGAGATGTTAGGTTGCCTTAGGTTATGATATATAACGCTATAGACGTATATAATGTACCAAACTAGACGAACGGGATGACAGGAACAGGATTCTGTAAAACATTACCAGCGAGGGGCTAGATGGGTTAGGTTAGGTTATATTATGTCAAAAACGTATATAATGTTCCCACCGAGAAGTAGGTGCCGACCCGTCAGGAATGTTGGAAAATACTACATCCGAGATGTTAGCATGCCTTGGGTTAGGATATATAACGCCATAGACGTATATAATGTCCCAAACTAGACGTACGGGATGACAGGAACAGGATTCTGTAAAACATTACCAACGAGGGGCTAGATGGGTTAGGTTAGGTTATATTATGTCACAGACGTATATAATGTTCCCACCGAGAAGTAAGTGCGAACCCGTCAGGAATGTTGGAAAATACTACATCCGAGATGTTAGCATGACTTAGGTTAGGATATATAACGCCACAGACGTATATAATGTCTCAAACTAGACGTACGGGACGACAGGAACAGGATTCTGTAAAACATTACCAACGAGGGGCTAGATGGGTTAGGTTAGGTTATATTATGTCACAGACATATATAATGTTCCCACCGAGAAGTAAGTGCCGACCCGTCAGGAATGTTGGAAAATACTACAGCCGAGATGTTCGGTTGACTTAGATTATGATATATAACGCTATAGACGTATATAATGTACCAAACTAGACGTACGGGACGACAGGAACAGGATTCTGTAAAACATTACCAGCGAGGCGCTAGATGGGTTAGGTTAGGTTATATTATGTCATAGACGTATATAATGTTCCCACCGAGAAGTAGGTGCCGACCCGTCAGGAATGTTGGAAAATACTACATCCGAGGTGTTAGGTTGCCTTAGGTTATGATATATAACGCTATAGACGTATATAATGTACCAAACTAGACGTACGGGACGACAGGAACAGGATTCTGTAAAACATTACCAACGAGGGGCTAGATGGGTTAGGTTAGGTTATATTATGTCTTAGACGTATATAATGTTCCCACCGAGAAGTAGGTGCCGACCCGTCAGGAATGTTGGAAAATACTACATCCGAGGTGTTAGGTTGCATCAGGTTATGATATATAAAGCTATAGACGTATATGATGTACCAAACTAGACGTACGGGACGACAGGAACAGGATTCTGTAAAACATTACCAGCGAGGCGCTAGATGGGTTAGGTTAGGTTATATTATGTCACAGACGTATATAATGTTCCCACCGAGAAGTAGGTGCCGACCCGTCAGGAATGTTGGAAAATACTACATCCGAGATGTTAGCATGCCTTAGGTTAGGATATATAACGGCATAGACGTATATAATGTCCCAAAATAGACGTACGGGATGACAGGAACAGGATTCTGTAAATCATTACCAACGAGGGGCTAGATGGGTTAGGTTAGGTTATATTATGTCACAGACGTATATAATGTTCCCTCCGAGAAGTAAGTGCCGACCCGTCAGGAATGTTGGAAAATACTACATCCGAGATGTTAGCATGCCTTAGGTTAGGATATATAACGCTATAGACGTATATAATGTCCCAGACTAGACGTACGTGACGACAGGAATAGGATTCTGTAAAACATTACCAGCGAGGTGCTAGATGGGTTAGGTTAGGTTATATTATGTCATAGACGTATATAATGTTCCCACCGAGCAGTAAGTGCCGTCCCGTCAGGAATGTTGGAAAATACTACATCCGAGGTGTTAGGTTGCCTTAGGTTATGATATATAACGCTATAGACGTATATAATGTACCAAACTAGACGTACGGGACGACAGGAACAGGATTCTGTAAAACATTACCAACGAGGGGCTAGATGGGTTAGGTTAGGTTATATTATGTCACAGACGTATATAATGTTCCCACCGAGAAGTAAGTGCCGACCCGTCAGGAATGTTGGAAAATACTACATCCGAGATGTTAGGTTGCCTTAGGTTATGATATATAACGCTATAGACGTATATAATGTACCAAACTAGACGTACGGGACGACAGGAACAGGATTCTGTAAAACATTACCAGCGAGGCGCTAGATGGGTTAGGTTAGGTTATATTATGTCACAGACGTATATAATGTTCCCACCGAGAAGTAGGTGCCGACCCGTCAGGAATGTTGGAAAATTATAAGTTATATTATGTTATAGACGTATATAATGTTCCCACCGAGAAGTAGGGGCCGTCCCGCCAGGAATGTTGGAAAATACTACATCCGAGATGTTAGCCTGCCTTAGGTTAGGATCTATTACGCTATAGACGTATATCATGTCCCCAACGAGACGTACGGGCCGATACGACCGGGATTCTGTAAAACAATATCACCGAGGGGCTAGATGGGTTAGGTTAGGTTATATTATGTCTTAGACGTATATAATGTTCCCACCGAGAAGTAGGTGCCGACCCGTCAGGAATGTTGGAAAATACTACATCCGAGGTGTTAGGTTGCATCAGGTTATGATATATAAAGCTATAGACGTATATGATGTACCAAACTAGACGTACGGGACGACAGGAACAGGATTCTGTAAAACATTACCAGCGAGGCGCTAGATGGGTTAGGTTAGGTTATATTATGTCACAGACGTATATAATGTTCCCACCGAGAAGTAGGTGCCGACCCGTCAGGAATGTTGGAAAATACAACATCCGAGATGTTAGCATGCCTTAGGTTAGGATATATAACGGCATAGACGTATATAATGTCCCAAACTAGACGTACGGGATGACAGGAACAGGATTCTGTAAATCATTACCAACGAGGGGCTAGATGGGTTAGGTTAGGTTATATTATGTCACAGACGTATATAATGTTCCCTCCGAGAAGTAAGTGCCGACCCGTCAGAAATGTTGGAAAATACTACATCCGAGATGTTAGCATGCCTTAGGTTAGGATATATAACGCTATAGACGTATATAATGTCCCAGACTAGACGTACGTGACGACAGGAATAGGATTCTGTAAAACATTACCAGCGAGGTGCTAGATGGGTTAGGTTAGGTTATATTATGTCATAGACGTATATAATGTTCCCACCGAGCAGTAAGTGCCGTCCCGTCAGGAATGTTGGAAAATACTACATCCGAGGTGTTAGGTTGCCTTAGGTTATGATATATAACGCTATAGACGTATATAATGTACCAAACTAGACGTACGGGACGACAGGAACAGGATTCTGTAAAACATTACCAACGAGGGGCTAGATGGGTTAGGTTAGGTTATATTATGTCACAGACGTATATAATGTTCCCACCGAGAAGTAAGTGCCGACCCGTCAGGAATGTTGGAAAATACTACATCCGAGATGTTAGGTTGCCTTAGGTTATGATATATAACGCTATAGACGTATATAATGTACCAAACTAGACGTACGGGACGACAGGAACAGGATTCTGTAAAACATTACCAGCGAGGCGCTAGATGGGTTAGGTTAGGTTATATTATGTCACAGACGTATATAATGTTCCCACCGAGAAGTAGGTGCCGACCCGTCAGGAATGTTGGAAAATTATAAGTTATATTATGTTATAGACGTATATAATGTTCCCACCGAGAAGTAGGGGCCGTCCCGCCAGGAATGTTGGAAAATACTACATCCGAGATGTTAGCCTGCCTTAGGTTAGGATCTATTACGCTATAGACGTATATCATGTCCCCAACGAGACGTACGGGCCGATACGACCGGGATTCTGTAAAACAATATCACCGAGGGGCTAGATGGGTTAGGTTAGGTTATATTATGTCTTAGACGTATATAATGTTCCCACCGAGAAGTAGGTGCCCACCCGTCAGGAATGTTGGAAAATACTACATCCGAGGTGTTAGGTTGCATTAGGTTATGATATATAAAGCTATAGACGTATATGATGTACCAAACTAGACGTACGGGACGACAGGAACAGGATTCTGTAAAACATTACCAGCGAGGCGCTAGATGGGTTAGGTTAGGTTATATTATGTCACAGACGTATATAATGTTCCCACCGAGAAGTAGGTGCCGACCCGTCAGGAATGTTGGAAAATACTACATCCGAGATGTTAGCATGCCTTAGGTTAGGATATATAACGGCATAGACGTATATAATGTCCCAAACTAGACGTACGGGATGACAGGAACAGGATTCTGTAAATCATTACCAACGAGGGGCTAGATGGGTTAGGTTAGGTTATATTATGTCACAGACGTATATAATGTTCCCTACGAGAAGTAAGTGCCGACCCGTCAGGAATGTTGGAAAATACTACATCCGAGATGTTAGCATGCCTTAGGTTAGGATATATAACGCTATAGACGTATATAATGCCCCAGACTAGACGTACGGGACGACAGGAATAGGATTCTGTAAAACATTACCAGCGAGGTGCTAGATGGGTTAGGTTAGGTTATATTATGTCATAGACGTATATAATGTTCCCACCGAGCAGTAGGTGCCGACCCGTCAGGAATGTTGGAAAATACTACATCCGAGATGTTAGCATGCCTTAGGTTAGGATATATAACGCCATAGACGTATATAATGTCCCAAACTAGACGTACGGGATGACAGGAACAGGATTCTGTAAAACATTACCAACGAGGGGCTAGATGGGTTAGGTTAGGTTATATTATGTCACAGACGTATATAATGTTCCCACCGAGAAGTAAGTGCGAACCCGTCAGGAATGTTGGAAAATACTACATCCGAGATGTTAGCATGACTTAGGTTAGGATATATAACGCCACAGACGTATATAATGTCTCAAACTAGACGTACGGGACGACAGGAACAGGATTCTGTAAAACATTACCAACGAGGGGCTAGATGGGTTAGGTTAGGTTATATTATGTCACAGACGTATATAATGTTCCCACCGAGAAGTAAGTGCCGACCCGTCAGGAATGTTGGAAAATACTACATCCGAGATGTTCGGTTGACTTAGGTTATGATATATAACGCTATAGACGTATATAATGTACCAAACTAGACGTACGGGACGACAGGAACAGGATTCTGTAAAACATTACCAACGAGGGGCTAGATGGGTTAGGTTAGGTTATATTATGTCACAGACGTATATAATGTTCCCACCGAGAAGTAAGTGCCGACCCGTCAGGAATGTTGGAAAATACTACATCCGAGATGTTAGGTTGCCTTAGGTTATGATATATAACGCTATAGACGTATATAATGTACCAAACTAGACGTACGGGACGACAGGAACAGGATTCTGTAAAACATTACCAGCGAGGCGCTAGATGGGTTAGGTTAGGTTATATTATGTCACAGACGTATATAATGTTCCCACCGAGAAGTAGGGGCCGTCCCGCCAGGAATGTTGGAAAATACTACATCCGAGATGTTAGGCTGCCTTAGGTTAGGATCTATTACGCTATAGACGTATATCATGTCCCCAACGAGACGTACGGGCCGATACGACCGGGATTCTGTAAAACAATATCACCGAGGGGCTAGATGGGTTAGGTTAGGTTATATTATGTCTTAGACGTATATAATGTTCCCACCGAGAAGTAGGTGCCGACCCGTCAGGAATGTTGGAAAATACTACATCCGAGGTGTTAGGTTGCATCAGGTTATGATATATAAAGCTATAGACGTATATGATGTACCAAACTAGACGTACGGGACGACAGGAACAGGATTCTGTAAAACATTACCAGCGAGGCGCTAGATGGGTTAGGTTAGGTTATATTATGTCACAGACGTATATAATGTTCCCACCGAGAAGTAGGTGCCGACCCGTCAGGAATGTTGGAAAATACTACATCCGAGATGTTAGCATGCCTTAGGTTAGGATATATAACGGCATAGACGTATATAATGTCCCAAACTAGACGTACGGGATGACAGGAACAGGATTCTGTAAATCATTACCAACGAGGGGCTAGATGGGTTAGGTTAGGTTATATTATGTCACAGACGTATATAATGTTCCCTCCGAGAAGTAAGTGCCGACCCGTCAGGAATGTTGGAAAATACTACATCCGAGATGTTAGCATGCCTTAGGTTAGGATATATAACGCTATAGACGTATATAATGTCCCAGACTAGACGTACGTGACGACAGGAATAGGATTCTGTAAAACATTACCAGCGAGGTGCTAGATGGGTTAGGTTAGGTTATATTATGTCATAGACGTATATAATGTTCCCACCGAGCAGTAAGTGCCGTCCCGTCAGGAATGTTGGAAAATACTACATCCGAGGTGTTAGGTTGAATTAGGTTAGGATATATAACGCTATAGACGTATATAATTTCCCAACCGAGATGTACGGGACGATACGAACGGTATTCTGTAAAAAATTACCAGCGAGGGGCCAGATGGGTTAGGTTAGGTTATATTATGTCATAGACGTATATAATGTTCCCACCGAGAAGTAGGTGCCGACCCGTCAGGAATGTTGGAAAATACTACATCCGAGGTGTTAGGTTGCCTTAGGTTAAGATATATAACGCTATAGACATAAATAATGTCCCAAACTAGACGAACGGGATGACAGGAACAGGATTCTGTAAAACATTACCAGCGAGGGGCTAGATGGGTTAGGTTAGGTTATATTATGTCAAAAACGTTTATAATTTTCCCACCGAGAAGTAGGGGCCGTCCCGCCAGGAATGTTGGAAAATACTACATCCGAGATGCTAGCCTGCCTTAGGTTAGGATCTATTACGGTATAGACGTATATCATGTCCCCAACGAGACGTACGGGCCGATACGACCGGGATTCTGTAAAACAATATCACCGAGGGGCTAGATGGGTTAGGTTAGGTTATATTATGTCATAGACGTATATAATGTTCCCACCGAGAAGTAGGTGCCGACGCGTCAGGAATGTTGGAAAATACTACATCCGAGGTGTTAGGTTGCCTTAGGTTATGATATATAACGCTATAGACGTATATAATGTACCAAACTAGACGTACGGGACGACAGGAACAGGATTCTGTAAAACATTACCAGCGAGGCGCTAGATGGGTTAGGTTAGGTTATATTATGTCACAGACGTATATAATGTTCCCACCGAGAAGTACGTGCCGACCCGTCAGGAATGTTGGAAAATACTACATCCGAGGTGTTAGGTTGCCTTAGGTTAGGATATATAACGCTATAGACGTATATAATGTCCCAACCGAGATGTACGGGACGACACGAACGGTGTTCTGTAAAACACTATCAGCGAGGTGCTATATGGGTTAGGTTAGGTTATATTACGTTATATACGTATATAATGTTCCCTCCGAGAAGTAAGTGCCGACCCGTCAGGAATGTTGGAAAATACTACATCCGAGGTGTTAGGTTGCCTTAGATTAAGATATATAACGCTATAGACATATATAATGTACCAAACTAGACGTACGGGACGACAGGAACAGGATTCCGTAAAACATTACCAGCGAGGCGCTAGATGGGTTAGGTTAGGTTATATTATGTCACAGACGTATATAATGTTCCCACCGAGAATTAGGTGCCGACCCGTCAGGAATGTTGGAAAATACTACATCCGAGGTGTTAGGTTGCCTTAGGTTAGGATATATAACGCTATAGACATATATAATGTCCCAAACTAGACGAACGGGATGACAGGAACAGGATTCTGTAAAACATTACCAGCGAGGGGCTAGATGGGTTAGGTTAGGTTATATTATGTCAAAAACGTATATAATGTTCCCACCGAGAAGTAGGTGCCGACCCGTCAGGAATGTTGGAAAATAGTACATCCGAGATGTTAGCATGCCTTAGGTTAGGATATATAACGCCATAGACGTATATAATGTCCCAAACTAGACGTACGGGATGACAGGAACAGGATTCTGTAAAACATTACCAGCGAGGGGCTAGATGGGTTAGGTTAGGTTATATTATGTCACAGACGTATATAATGTTCCCTCCGACAAGTAAGTGCCGACCCGTCAGGAATGTTGGAAAATACTACATCCGAGATGTTAGCATGCCTTAGGTTAGGATATATAACGCCATAGACGTATATAATGTCCCAAACTAGACGTACGGGATGACAGGAACAGGAATCTGTAAATCATTACCAACGAGGGGCTAGATGGGTTAGGTTAGGTTATATTATGTCACAGACGTATATAATGTTCCCTCCGACAAGTAAGTGCCGACCCGTCAGGAATGTTGGAAAATACTACATCCGAGATGTTAGCATGCCTTAGGTTAGGATATATAACGCCATAGACGTATATAATGTCCCAAACTAGACGTACGGGATGAGAGGAACAGGATTCTGTAAAACATTACCAACGAGGGGCTAGATGGGTTAGGTTAGGTTATATTATGTCACAGACGTATATAATGTTCCCTCCGAGAAGTAAGTGCCGACCCGTCAGGAATGCTGGAAAATACTACATCCGAGATGTTAGCATGCCTTAGGTTAGGATATATAACGCTATAGACGTATATAATGCCCCAGACTAGACGTACGGGACGACAGGAATAGGATTCTGTAAAACATTACCAGCGAGGTGCTAGATGGGTTAGGTTAGGTTATATTATGTCATAGACGTATATAATGTTCCCACCGAGCAGTAGGTGCCGTCCCGTCAGGAATGTTGGAAAATACTACATCCGAGGTGTTAGGTTGCCTTAGATTAAGATATATAACGCTATAGACATATATAATGTCCCAAACTAGACGAACGGGATGACAGGAACAGGATTCTGTAAAACATTACCAGCGAGGGGCTAGATGGGTTAGGTTAGGTTATATTATGTCACAGACGTATATAATGTTCCCTCCGACAAGTAAGTGCCGACCCGTCAGGAATGTTGGAAAATACTACATCCGAGATGTTAGCATGCCTTAGGTTAGGATATATAACGCCATAGACGTATATAATGTCCCAAACTAGACGTACGGGATGAGAGGAACAGGATTCTGTAAAACATTACCAACGAGGGGCTAGATGGGTTAGGTTAGGTTATATTATGTCACAGACGTATATAATGTTCCCTCCGAGAAGTAAGTGCCGACCCGTCAGGAATGCTGGAAAATACTACATCCGAGATGTTAGCATGCCTTAGGTTAGGATATATAACGCTATAGACGTATATAATGCCCCAGACTAGACGTACGGGACGACAGGAATAGGATTCTGTAAAACATTACCAGCGAGGTGCTAGATGGGTTAGGTTAGGTTATATTATGTCATAGACGTATATAATGTTCCCACCGAGCAGTAGGTGCCGTCCCGTCAGGAATGTTGGAAAATACTACATCCGAGGTGTTAGGTTGCCTTAGATTAAGATATATAACGCTATAGACATATATAATGTCCCAAACTAGACGAACGGGATGACAGGAACAGGATTCTGTAAAACATTACCAGCGAGGGGCTAGATGGGTTAGGTTAGGTTATATTATGTCAAAAACGTATATAATGTTCCCACCGAGAAGTAGGTGCCGACCCGTCAGGAATGTTGGAAAATACTACATCCGAGATGTTAGCATGCCTTAGGTTAGGATATATAACGCCATAGACGTATATAATGTCCCAAACTAGACGTACGGGATGACAGGAACAGGATTCTGTAAAACATTACCAACGAGGGGCTAGATGGGTTAGGTTAGGTTATATTATGTCATAGACGTATATAATGTTCCCACCGAGAAGTAGGTGCCGACCCGTGAGGAATGTTGGAAAATACTACATCCGAGATGTTAGCATGCCTTAGGTTAGGATATATAACGCTATAGACGTATATAATGTCCCAGACTAGACGTACGGGACGACAGGAACAGGATTCTGTAAAACATTACCAACGAGGGGCTAGATGGGTTAGGTTAGGTTATATTATGTCACAGACGTATATAATGTTCCCACCGAGAGGTAAGTGCCGACCCGTCAGGAATGTTGGAAAATACTACATCCGAGATGTTAGGTTGCCTTAGGTTATGATATATAACGCTATAGACGTATATAATGTACCAAACTAGACGAACGGGATGACAGGAACAGGATTCTGTAAAACATTACCAGCGAGGGGCTAGATGGGTTAGGTTAGGTTATATTATGTCAAAAACGTATATAATGTTCCCACCGAGAAGTAGGTGCCGACCCGTCAGGAATGTTGGAAAATACTACATCCGAGATGTTAGCATGCCTTGGGTTAGGATATATAACGCCATAGACGTATATAATGTCCCAAACTAGACGTACGGGATGACAGGAACAGGATTCTGTAAAACATTACCAACGAGGGGCTAGATGGGTTAGGTTAGGTTATATTATGTCACAGACGTATATAATGTTCCCACCGAGAAGTAAGTGCGAACCCGTCAGGAATGTTGGAAAATACTACATCCGAGATGTTAGCATGACTTAGGTTAGGATATATAACGCCACAGACGTATATAATGTCTCAAACTAGACGTACGGGACGACAGGAACAGGATTCTGTAAAACATTACCAACGAGGGGCTAGATGGGTTAGGTTAGGTTATATTATGTCACAGACATATATAATGTTCCCACCGAGAAGTAAGTGCCGACCCGTCAGGAATGTTGGAAAATACTACAGCCGAGATGTTCGGTTGACTTAGATTATGATATATAACGCTATAGACGTATATAATGTACCAAACTAGACGTACGGGACGACAGGAACAGGATTCTGTAAAACATTACCAGCGAGGCGCTAGATGGGTTAGGTTAGGTTATATTATGTCATAGACGTATATAATGTTCCCACCGAGAAGTAGGTGCCGACCCGTCAGGAATGTTGGAAAATACTACATCCGAGGCGTTAGGTTGCCTTAGGTTATGATATATAACGCTATAGACGTATATAATGTACCAAACTAGACGTACGGGACGACAGGAACAGGATTCTGTAAAACATTACCAACGAGGGGCTAGATGGGTTAGGTTAGGTTATATTATGTCTTAGACGTATATAATGTTCCCACCGAGAAGTAGGTGCCGACCCGTCAGGAATGTTGGAAAATACTACATCCGAGGTGTTAGGTTGCATCAGGTTATGATATATAAAGCTATAGACGTATATGATGTACCAAACTAGACGTACGGGACGACAGGAACAGGATTCTGTAAAACATTACCAGCGAGGCGCTAGATGGGTTAGGTTAGGTTATATTATGTCACAGACGTATATAATGTTCCCACCGAGAAGTAGGTGCCGACCCGTCAGGAATGTTGGAAAATACTACATCCGAGATGTTAGCATGCCTTAGGTTAGGATATATAACGGCATAGACGTATATAATGTCCCAAACTAGACGTACGGGATGACAGGAACAGGATTCTGTAAATCATTACCAACGAGGGGCTAGATGGGTTAGGTTAGGTTATATTATGTCACAGACGTATATAATGTTCCCTCCGAGAAGTAAGTGCCGACCCGTCAGGAATGTTGGAAAATACTACATCCGAGATGTTAGCATGCCTTAGGTTAGGATATATAACGCTATAGACGTATATAATGTCCCAGACTAGACGTACGTGACGACAGGAATAGGATTCTGTAAAACATTACCAGCGAGGTGCTAGATGGGTTAGGTTAGGTTATATTATGTCATAGACGTATATAATGTTCCCACCGAGCAGTAAGTGCCGTCCCGTCAGGAATGTTGGAAAATACTACATCCGAGGTGTTAGGTTGCCTTAGGTTATGATATATAACGCTATAGACGTATATAATGTACCAAACTAGACGTACGGGACGACAGGAACAGGATTCTGTAAAACATTACCAACGAGGGGCTAGATGGGTTAGGTTAGGTTATATTATGTCACAGACGTATATAATGTTCCCACCGAGAAGTAAGTGCCGACCCGTCAGGAATGTTGGAAAATACTACATCCGAGATGTTAGGTTGCCTTAGGTTATGATATATAACGCTATAGACGTATATAATGTACCAAACTAGACGTACGGGACGACAGGAACAGGATTCTGTAAAACATTACCAGCGAGGCGCTAGATGGGTTAGGTTAGGTTATATTATGTCACAGACGTATATAATGTTCCCACCGAGAAGTAGGTGCCGACCCGTCAGGAATGTTGGAAAATTATAAGTTATATTATGTTATAGACGTATATAATGTTCCCACCGAGAAGTAGGGGCCGTCCCGCCAGGAATGTTGGAAAATACTACATCCGAGATGTTAGCCTGCCTTAGGTTAGGATCTATTACGCTATAGACGTATATCATGTCCCCAACGAGACGTACGGGCCGATACGACCGGGATTCTGTAAAACAATATCACCGAGGGGCTAGATGGGTTAGGTTAGGTTATATTATGTCTTAGACGTATATAATGTTCCCACCGAGAAGTAGGTGCCGACCCGTCAGGAATGTTGGAAAATACTACATCCGAGGTGTTAGGTTGCATCAGGTTATGATATATAAAGCTATAGACGTATATGATGTACCAAACTAGACGTACGGGACGACAGGAACAGGATTCTGTAAAACATTACCAGCGAGGCGCTAGATGGGTTAGGTTAGGTTATATTATGTCACAGACGTATATAATGTTCCCACCGAGAAGTAGGTGCCGACCCGTCAGGAATGTTGGAAAATACAACATCCGAGATGTTAGCATGCCTTAGGTTAGGATATATAACGGCATAGACGTATATAATGTCCCAAACTAGACGTACGGGATGACAGGAACAGGATTCTGTAAATCATTACCAACGAGGGGCTAGATGGGTTAGGTTAGGTTATATTATGTCACAGACGTATATAATGTTCCCTCCGAGAAGTAAGTGCCGACCCGTCAGAAATGTTGGAAAATACTACATCCGAGATGTTAGCATGCCTTAGGTTAGGATATATAACGCTATAGACGTATATAATGTCCCAGACTAGACGTACGTGACGACAGGAATAGGATTCTGTAAAACATTACCAGCGAGGTGCTAGATGGGTTAGGTTAGGTTATATTATGTCATAGACGTATATAATGTTCCCACCGAGCAGTAAGTGCCGTCCCGTCAGGAATGTTGGAAAATACTACATCCGAGGTGTTAGGTTGCCTTAGGTTATGATATATAACGCTATAGACGTATATAATGTACCAAACTAGACGTACGGGACGACAGGAACAGGATTCTGTAAAACATTACCAACGAGGGGCTAGATGGGTTAGGTTAGGTTATATTATGTCACAGACGTATATAATGTTCCCACCGAGAAGTAAGTGCCGACCCGTCAGGAATGTTGGAAAATACTACATCCGAGATGTTAGGTTGCCTTAGGTTATGATATATAACGCTATAGACGTATATAATGTACCAAACTAGACGTACGGGACGACAGGAACAGGATTCTGTAAAACATTACCAGCGAGGCGCTAGATGGGTTAGGTTAGGTTATATTATGTCACAGACGTATATAATGTTCCCACCGAGAAGTAGGTGCCGACCCGTCAGGAATGTTGGAAAATTATAAGTTATATTATGTTATAGACGTATATAATGTTCCCACCGAGAAGTAGGGGCCGTCCCGCCAGGAATGTTGGAAAATACTACATCCGAGATGTTAGCCTGCCTTAGGTTAGGATCTATTACGCTATAGACGTATATCATGTCCCCAACGAGACGTACGGGCCGATACGACCGGGATTCTGTAAAACAATATCACCGAGGGGCTAGATGGGTTAGGTTAGGTTATATTATGTCTTAGACGTATATAATGTTCCCACCGAGAAGTAGGGGCCGTCCCGCCAGGAATGTTGGAAAATACTACATCCGAGATGTTAGGCTGCCTTAGGTTAGGATCTATTACGCTATAGACGTATATCATGTCCCCAACGAGACGTACGGGCCGATACGACCGGGATTCTGTAAAACAATATCACCGAGGGGCTAGATGGGTTAGGTTAGGTTATATTATGTCTTAGACGTATATAATGTTCCCACCGAGAAGTAGGTGCCGACCCGTCAGGAATGTTGGAAAATACTACATCCGAGGTGTTAGGTTGCATCAGGTTATGATATATAAAGCTATAGACGTATATGATGTACCAAACTAGACGTACGGGACGACAGGAACAGGATTCTGTAAAACATTACCAGCGAGGCGCTAGATGGGTTAGGTTAGGTTATATTATGTCACAGACGTATATAATGTTCCCACCGAGAAGTAGGGGCCGTCCCGCCAGGAATGTTGGAAAATACTACATCCGAGATGTTAGCCTGCCTTAGGTTAGGATCTATTACGCTATAGACGTATATCATGTCCCCAACGAGACGTACGGGCCGATACGACCGGGATTCTGTAAAACAATATCACCGAGGGGCTAGATGGGTTAGGTTAGGTTATATTATGTCTTAGACGTATATAATGTTCCCACCGAGAAGTAGGTGCCCACCCGTCAGGAATGTTGGAAAATACTACATCCGAGGTGTTAGGTTGCATTAGGTTATGATATATAAAGCTATAGACGTATATGATGTACCAAACTAGACGTACGGGACGACAGGAACAGGATTCTGTAAAACATTACCAGCGAGGCGCTAGATGGGTTAGGTTAGGTTATATTATGTCACAGACGTATATAATGTTCCCACCGAGAAGTAGGTGCCGACCCGTCAGGAATGTTGGAAAATACTACATCCGAGATGTTAGCATGCCTTAGGTTAGGATATATAACGGCATAGACGTATATAATGTCCCAAACTAGACGTACGGGATGACAGGAACAGGATTCTGTAAATCATTACCAACGAGGGGCTAGATGGGTTAGGTTAGGTTATATTATGTCACAGACGTATATAATGTTCCCTACGAGAAGTAAGTGCCGACCCGTCAGGAATGTTGGAAAATACTACATCCGAGATGTTAGCATGCCTTAGGTTAGGATATATAACGCTATAGACGTATATAATGCCCCAGACTAGACGTACGGGACGACAGGAATAGGATTCTGTAAAACATTACCAGCGAGGTGCTAGATGGGTTAGGTTAGGTTATATTATGTCATAGACGTATATAATGTTCCCACCGAGCAGTAGGTGCCGACCCGTCAGGAATGTTGGAAAATACTACATCCGAGATGTTAGCATGCCTTAGGTTAGGATATATAACGCCATAGACGTATATAATGTCCCAAACTAGACGTACGGGATGACAGGAACAGGATTCTGTAAAACATTACCAACGAGGGGCTAGATGGGTTAGGTTAGGTTATATTATGTCACAGACGTATATAATGTTCCCACCGAGAAGTAAGTGCGAACCCGTCAGGAATGTTGGAAAATACTACATCCGAGATGTTAGCATGACTTAGGTTAGGATATATAACGCCACAGACGTATATAATGTCTCAAACTAGACGTACGGGACGACAGGAACAGGAGTCTGTAAAACATTACCAACGAGGGGCTAGATGGGTTAGGTTAGGTTATATTATGTCACAGACGTATATAATGTTCCCACCGAGAAGTAAGTGCCGACCCGTCAGGAATGTTGGAAAATACTACATCCGAGATGTTCGGTTGACTTAGGTTATGATATATAACGCTATAGACGTATATAATGTACCAAACTAGACGTACGGGACGACAGGAACAGGATTCTGTAAAACATTACCAACGAGGGGCTAGATGGGTTAGGTTAGGTTATATTATGTCACAGACGTATATAATGTTCCCACCGAGAAGTAAGTGCCGACCCGTCAGGAATGTTGGAAAATACTACATCCGAGATGTTAGGTTGCCTTAGGTTATGATATATAACGCTATAGACGTATATAATGTACCAAACTAGACGTACGGGACGACAGGAACAGGATTCTGTAAAACATTACCAGCGAGGCGCTAGATGGGTTAGGTTAGGTTATATTATGTCACAGACGTATATAATGTTCCCACCGAGAAGTAGGGGCCGTCCCGCCAGGAATGTTGGAAAATACTACATCCGAGATGTTAGGCTGCCTTAGGTTAGGATCTATTACGCTATAGACGTATATCATGTCCCCAACGAGACGTACGGGCCGATACGACCGGGATTCTGTAAAACAATATCACCGAGGGGCTAGATGGGTTAGGTTAGGTTATATTATGTCTTAGACGTATATAATGTTCCCACCGAGAAGTAGGTGCCGACCCGTCAGGAATGTTGGAAAATACTACATCCGAGGTGTTAGGTTGCATCAGGTTATGATATATAAAGCTATAGACGTATATGATGTACCAAACTAGACGTACGGGACGACAGGAACAGGATTCTGTAAAACATTACCAGCGAGGCGCTAGATGGGTTAGGTTAGGTTATATTATGTCACAGACGTATATAATGTTCCCACCGAGAAGTAGGGGCCGTCCCGCCAGGAATGTTGGAAAATACTACATCCGAGATGTTAGCCTGCCTTAGGTTAGGATCTATTACGCTATAGACGTATATCATGTCCCCAACGAGACGTACGGGCCGATACGACCGGGATTCTGTAAAACAATATCACCGAGGGGCTAGATGGGTTAGGTTAGGTTATATTATGTCTTAGACGTATATAATGTTCCCACCGAGAAGTAGGTGCCCACCCGTCAGGAATGTTGGAAAATACTACATCCGAGGTGTTAGGTTGCATTAGGTTATGATATATAAAGCTATAGACGTATATGATGTACCAAACTAGACGTACGGGACGACAGGAACAGGATTCTGTAAAACATTACCAGCGAGGCGCTAGATGGGTTAGGTTAGGTTATATTATGTCACAGACGTATATAATGTTCCCACCGAGAAGTAGGTGCCGACCCGTCAGGAATGTTGGAAAATACTACATCCGAGATGTTAGCATGCCTTAGGTTAGGATATATAACGGCATAGACGTATATAATGTCCCAAACTAGACGTACGGGATGACAGGAACAGGATTCTGTAAATCATTACCAACGAGGGGCTAGATGGGTTAGGTTAGGTTATATTATGTCACAGACGTATATAATGTTCCCTACGAGAAGTAAGTGCCGACCCGTCAGGAATGTTGGAAAATACTACATCCGAGATGTTAGCATGCCTTAGGTTAGGATATATAACGCTATAGACGTATATAATGCCCCAGACTAGACGTACGGGACGACAGGAATAGGATTCTGTAAAACATTACCAGCGAGGTGCTAGATGGGTTAGGTTAGGTTATATTATGTCATAGACGTATATAATGTTCCCACCGAGCAGTAGGTGCCGACCCGTCAGGAATGTTGGAAAATACTACATCCGAGATGTTAGCATGCCTTAGGTTAGGATATATAACGCCATAGACGTATATAATGTCCCAAACTAGACGTACGGGATGACAGGAACAGGATTCTGTAAAACATTACCAACGAGGGGCTAGATGGGTTAGGTTAGGTTATATTATGTCACAGACGTATATAATGTTCCCACCGAGAAGTAAGTGCGAACCCGTCAGGAATGTTGGAAAATACTACATCCGAGATGTTAGCATGACTTAGGTTAGGATATATAACGCCACAGACGTATATAATGTCTCAAACTAGACGTACGGGACGACAGGAACAGGATTCTGTAAAACATTACCAACGAGGGGCTAGATGGGTTAGGTTAGGTTATATTATGTCACAGACGTATATAATGTTCCCACCGAGAAGTAAGTGCCGACCCGTCAGGAATGTTGGAAAATACTACATCCGAGATGTTCGGTTGACTTAGGTTATGATATATAACGCTATAGACGTATATAATGTACCAAACTAGACGTACGGGACGACAGGAACAGGATTCTGTAAAACATTACCAGCGAGGCGCTAGATGGGTTAGGTTAGGTTATATTATGTCACAGACGTATATAATGTTCCCACCGAGAAGTAGGTGCCGACCCGTCAGGAATGTTGGAAAATACTACATCCGAGATGTTAGCATGCCTTAGGTTAGGATATATAACGGCATAGACGTATATAATGTCCCAAACTAGACGTACGGGATGACAGGAACAGGATTCTGTAAATCATTACCAACGAGGGGCTAGATGGGTTAGGTTAGGTTATATTATGTCACAGACGTATATAATGTTCCCTCCGAGAAGTAAGTGCCGACCCGTCAGGAATGTTGGAAAATACTACATCCGAGATGTTAGCATGCCTTAGGTTAGGATATATAACGCTATAGACGTATATAATGTCCCAGACTAGACGTACGTGACGACAGGAATAGGATTCTGTAAAACATTACCAGCGAGGTGCTAGATGGGTTAGGTTAGGTTATATTATGTCATAGACGTATATAATGTTCCCACCGAGCAGTAAGTGCCGTCCCGTCAGGAATGTTGGAAAATACTACATCCGAGGTGTTAGGTTGCCTTAGGTTATGATATATAACGCTATAGACGTATATAATGTACCAAACTAGACGTACGGGACGACAGGAACAGGATTCTGTAAAACATTACCAACGAGGGGCTAGATGGGTTAGGTTAGGTTATATTATGTCACAGACGTATATAATGTTCCCACCGAGAAGTAAGTGCCGACCCGTCAGGAATGTTGGAAAATACTACATCCGAGATGTTAGGTTGCCTTAGGTTATGATATATAACGCTATAGACGTATATAATGTACCAAACTAGACGTACGGGACGACAGGAACAGGATTCTGTAAAACATTACCAGCGAGGCGCTAGATGGGTTAGGTTAGGTTATATTATGTCACAGACGTATATAATGTTCCCACCGAGAAGTAGGTGCCGACCCGTCAGGAATGTTGGAAAATTATAAGTTATATTATGTTATAGACGTATATAATGTTCCCACCGAGAAGTAGGGGCCGTCCCGCCAGGAATGTTGGAAAATACTACATCCGAGATGTTAGCCTGCCTTAGGTTAGGATCTATTACGCTATAGACGTATATCATGTCCCCAACGAGACGTACGGGCCGATACGACCGGGATTCTGTAAAACAATATCACCGAGGGGCTAGATGGGTTAGGTTAGGTTATATTATGTCACAGACGTATATAATGTTCCCACCGAGAAGTAGGTGCCGACCCGTCAGGAATGTTGGAAAATACTACATCCGAGAAGTTAGCATGCCTTAGGTTAGGATATATAACGGCATAGACGTATATAATGTCCCAAACTAGACGTACGGGATGACAGGAACAGGATTCTGTAAATCATTACCAACGAGGGGCTAGATGGGTTAGGTTAGGTTATATTATGTCACAGACGTATATAATGTTCCCTACGAGAAGTAAGTGCCGACCCGTCAGGAATGTTGGAAAATACTACATCCGAGATGTTAGCATGCCTTAGGTTAGGATATATAACGCTATAGACGTATATAATGCCCCAGACTAGACGTACGGGACGACAGGAATAGGATTCTGTAAAACATTACCAGCGAGGTGCTAGATGGGTTAGGTTAGGTTATATTATGTCATAGACGTATATAATGTTCCCACCGAGCAGTAGGTGCCGACCCGTCAGGAATGTTGGAAAATACTACATCCGAGATGTTAGCATGCCTTAGGTTAGGATATATAACGCCATAGACGTATATAATGTCCCAAACTAGACGTACGGGATGACAGGAACAGGATTCTGTAAAACATTACCAACGAGGGGCTAGATGGGTTAGGTTAGGTTATATTATGTCACAGACGTATATAATGTTCCCACCGAGAAGTAAGTGCGAACCCGTCAGGAATGTTGGAAAATACTACATCCGAGATGTTAGCATGACTTAGGTTAGGATATATAACGCCACAGACGTATATAATGTCTCAAACTAGACGTACGGGACGACAGGAACAGGAGTCTGTAAAACATTACCAACGAGGGGCTAGATGGGTTAGGTTAGGTTATATTATGTCACAGACGTATATAATGTTCCCACCGAGAAGTAAGTGCCGACCCGTCAGGAATGTTGGAAAATACTACATCCGAGATGTTCGGTTGACTTAGGTTATGATATATAACGCTATAGACGTATATAATGTACCAAACTAGACGTACGGGACGACAGGAACAGGATTCTGTAAAACATTACCAACGAGGGGCTAGATGGGTTAGGTTAGGTTATATTATGTCACAGACGTATATAATGTTCCCACCGAGAAGTAAGTGCCGACCCGTCAGGAATGTTGGAAAATACTACATCCGAGATGTTAGGTTGCCTTAGGTTATGATATATAACGCTATAGACGTATATAATGTACCAAACTAGACGTACGGGACGACAGGAACAGGATTCTGTAAAACATTACCAGCGAGGCGCTAGATGGGTTAGGTTAGGTTATATTATGTCACAGACGTATATAATGTTCCCACCGAGAAGTAGGGGCCGTCCCGCCAGGAATGTTGGAAAATACTACATCCGAGATGTTAGGCTGCCTTAGGTTAGGATCTATTACGCTATAGACGTATATCATGTCCCCAACGAGACGTACGGGCCGATACGACCGGGATTCTGTAAAACAATATCACCGAGGGGCTAGATGGGTTAGGTTAGGTTATATTATGTCTTAGACGTATATAATGTTCCCACCGAGAAGTAGGTGCCGACCCGTCAGGAATGTTGGAAAATACTACATCCGAGGTGTTAGGTTGCATCAGGTTATGATATATAAAGCTATAGACGTATATGATGTACCAAACTAGACGTACGGGACGACAGGAACAGGATTCTGTAAAACATTACCAGCGAGGCGCTAGATGGGTTAGGTTAGGTTATATTATGTCACAGACGTATATAATGTTCCCACCGAGAAGTAGGTGCCGACCCGTCAGGAATGTTGGAAAATACTACATCCGAGATGTTCGGTTGACTTAGGTTATGATATATAACGCTATAGACGTATATAATGTACCAAACTAGACGTACGGGACGACAGGAACAGGATTCTGTAAAACATTACCAACGAGGGGCTAGATGGGTTAGGTTAGGCTATATTATGTCACAGACGTATATAATGTTCCCACCGAGAAGTAAGTGCCGACCCGTCAGGAATGTTGGAAAATACTACATCCGAGATGTTAGGTTGCCTTAGGTTATGATATATAACGCTATAGACGTATATAATGTACCAAACTAGACGTACGGGACGACAGGAACAGGATTCTGTAAAACATTACCAGCGAGGCGCTAGATGGGTTAGGTTAGGTTATATTATGTCACAGACGTATATAATGTTCCCACCGAGAAGTAGGGGCCGTCCCGCCAGGAATGTTGGAAAATACTACATCCGAGATGTTAGGCTGCCTTAGGTTAGGATCTATTACGCTATAGACGTATATCATGTCCCCAACGAGACGTACGGGCCGATACGACCGGGATTCTGTAAAACAATATCACCGAGGGGCTAGATGGGTTAGGTTAGGTTATATTATGTCTTAGACGTATATAATGTTCCCACCGAGAAGTAGGTGCCGACCCGTCAGGAATGTTGGAAAATACTACATCCGAGGTGTTAGGTTGCATCAGGTTATGATATATAAAGCTATAGACGTATATGATGTACCAAACTAGACGTACGGGACGACAGGAACAGGATTCTGTAAAACATTACCAGCGAGGCGCTAGATGGGTTAGGTTAGGTTATATTATGTCACAGACGTATATAATGTTCCCACCGAGAAGTAGGTGCCGACCCGTCAGGAATGTTGGAAAATACTACATCCGAGATGTTAGCATGCCTTAGGTTAGGATATATAACGGCATAGACGTATATAATGTCCCAAACTAGACGTACGGGATGACAGGAACAGGATTCTGTAAATCATTACCAACGAGGGGCTAGATGGGTTAGGTTAGGTTATATTATGTCACAGACGTATATAATGTTCCCTCCGAGAAGTAAGTGCCGACCCGTCAGGAATGTTGGAAAATACTACATCCGAGATGTTAGCATGCCTTAGGTTAGGATATATAACGCTATAGACGTATATAATGTCCCAGACTAGACGTACGTGACGACAGGAATAGGATTCTGTAAAACATTACCAGCGAGGTGCTAGATGGGTTAGGTTAGGTTATATTATGTCATAGACGTATATAATGTTCCCACCGAGCAGTAAGTGCCGTCCCGTCAGGAATGTTGGAAAATACTACATCCGAGGTGTTAGGTTGCCTTAGGTTATGATATATAACGCTATAGACGTATATAATGTACCAAACTAGACGTACGGGACGACAGGAACAGGATTCTGTAAAACATTACCAACGAGGGGCTAGATGGGTTAGGTTAGGTTATATTATGTCACAGACGTATATAATGTTCCCACCGAGAAGTAAGTGCCGACCCGTCAGGAATGTTGGAAAATACTACATCCGAGATGTTAGGTTGCCTTAGGTTATGATATATAACGCTATAGACGTATATAATGTACCAAACTAGACGTACGGGACGACAGGAACAGGATTCTGTAAAACATTACCAGCGAGGCGCTAGATGGGTTAGGTTAGGTTATATTATGTCACAGACGTATATAATGTTCCCACCGAGAAGTAGGTGCCGACCCGTCAGGAATGTTGGAAAATACTACATCCGAGATGTTAGCATGCCTTAGGTTAGGATATATAACGCCATAGACGCATATAATGTCCCAAACTAGACGTACGGGATGACAGGAACAGGATTCTGTAAAAGATTACCAACGAGGGGCTAGATGGGTTAGGATAGGTTATATTATGTCACAGACGTATATAATGTTCCCACCGAGAAGTAAGTGCCGACCCGTCAGGAATGTTGGAAAATACTACATCCGAGATGTTAGGTTGCCTTAGGTTATGATATATAACGCTATAGACGTATATAATGTACCAAACTAGACGTACGGGACGACAGGAACAGGATTCTGTAAAACATTACCAGCGAGGCGCTAGATGGGTTAGGTTAGGTTATATTATGTCACAGACGTATATAATGTTCCCACCGAGAAGTAGGGGCAGTCCCGCCAGGAATGTTGGAAAATACTACATCCGAGATGTTAGGCTGCCTTAGGTTAGGATCTATTACGCTATAGACGTATATCATGTCCCCAACGAGACGTACGGGCCGATACGACCGGGATTCTGTAAAACAATATCACCGAGGGGCTAGATGGGTTAGGTTAGGTTATATTATGTCTTAGACGTATATAATGTTCCCACCGAGAAGTAGGTGCCGACCCGTCAGGAATGTTGGAAAATACTACATCCGAGGTGTTAGGTTGCATCAGGTTATGATATATAAAGCTATAGACGTATATGATGTACCAAACTAGACGTACGGGACGACAGGAACAGGATTCTGTAAAACATTACCAGCGAGGCGCTAGATGGGTTAGGTTAGGTTATATTATGTCACAGACGTATATAATGTTCCCACCGAGAAGTAGGTGCCGACCCGTCAGGAATGTTGGAAAATACTACATCCGAGATGTTAGCATGCCTTAGGTTAGGATATATAACGGCATAGACGTATATAATGTCCCAAACTAGACGTACGGGATGACAGGAACAGGATTCTGTAAATCATTACCAACGAGGGGCTAGATGGGTTAGGTTAGGTTATATTATGTCACAGACGTATATAATGTTCCCTCCGAGAAGTAAGTGCCGACCCGTCAGGAATGTTGGAAAATACTACATCCGAGATGTTAGCATGCCTTAGGTTAGGATATATAACGCTATAGACGTATATAATGTCCCAGACTAGACGTACGTGACGACAGGAATAGGATTCTGTAAAACATTACCAGCGAGGTGCTAGATGGGTTAGGTTAGGTTATATTATGTCATAGACGTATATAATGTTCCCACCGAGCAGTAAGTGCCGTCCCGTCAGGAATGTTGGAAAATACTACATCCGAGGTGTTAGGTTGCCTTAGATTAAGATATATAACGCTATAGACATATATAATGTCCCAAACTAGACGAACGGGATGACAGGAACAGGATTCTGTAAAACATTACCAGCGAGGGGCTAGATGGGTTAGGTTAGGTTATATTATGTCAAAAACGTATATAATGTTCCCACCGAGAAGTAGGTGCCGACCCGTCAGGAATGTTGGAAAATACTACATCCGAGATGTTAGCATGCCTTAGGTTAGGATATATAACGCCATAGACGTATATAATGTCCCAAACTAGACGTACGGGATGACAGGAACAGGATTCTGTAAAACATTACCAACGAGGGGCTAGATGGGTTAGGTTAGGTTATATTATGTCACAGACGTATATAATGTTCCCACCGAGAAGTAAGTGCGAACCCGTCAGGAATGTTGGAAAATACTACATCCGAGATGTTAGCATGACTTAGGTTAGGATATATAACGCCACAGACGTATATAATGTCTCAAACTAGACGTACGGGATGACAGGAACAGGATTCTGTAAAACATTACCAACGAGGGGCTAGATGGGTTAGGTTAGGTTATATTATGTCACGGACGTATATAATGTTCCCACCGAGAAGTAAGTGCCGACCCGTCAGGAATGTTGGAAATTACTACATCCGAGATGTTAGGTTGCCTTAGGTTATGATATATAACGCTATAGACGTATATAATGTACCAAACTAGACGTACGGGACGACAGGAACAGGATTCTGTAAAACATTACCAACGAGGGGCTAGATGGGTTAGGTTAGGTTATATTATGTCACAGACGTATATAATGTTCCCTCCGAGAAGTAAGTGCCGACCCGTCAGGAATGATGGAAAATACTACATCCGAGATGTTCGGTTGACTTAGGTTATGATATATAACGCTATAGACGTATATAATGTACCAAACTAGACGTACGGGACGACAGGAACAGGATTCTGTAAAACATTACCAGCGAGGCGCTAGATGGGTTAGGTTAGGTTATATTATGTCATAGACGTATATAATGTTCCCACCGAGAAGTAGGTGCCGACCCGTCAGGAATGTTGGAAAATACTACATCCGAGGTGTTAGGTTGCCTTAGGTTATGATATATAACGCTATAGACGTATATAATGTACCAAACTAGACGTACGGGACGACAGGAACAGGATTCTGTAAAACATTACCAACGAGGGGCTAGATGGGTTAGGTTAGGTTATATTATGTCACAGACGTATATAATGTTCCCACCGAGAAGTAAGTGCCGACCCGTCAGGAATGTTGGAAAATACTACATCCGAGATGTTAGGTTGCCTTAGGTTATGATATATAACGCTATAGACGTATATAATGTACCAAACTAGACGTACGGGACGACAGGAACAGGATTCTGTAAAACATTACCAGCGAGGCGCTAGATGGGTTAGGTTAGGTTATATTATGTCACAGACGTATATAATGTTCCCACCGAGAAGTAAGTGCGAACCCGTCAGGAATGTTGGAAAATACTACATCCGAGATGTTAGCATGACTTAGGTTAGGATATATAACGCCACAGACGTATATAATGTCTCAAACTAGACGTACGGGACGACAGGAACAGGATTCTGTAAAACATTACCAGCGAGGCGCTAGATGGGTTAGGTTAGGTTATATTATATCACAGACGTATATAATGTTCCCACCGAGAAGTAGGTGCCGACCCGTCAGGAATGTTGGAAAATTATAAGTTATATTATGTTATAGACGTATATAATGTTCCCACCGAGAAGTAGGGGCCGTCCCGCCAGGAATGTTGGAAAATACTACATCCGAGATGTTAGCCTGCCTTAGGTTAGGATCTATTACGCTATAGACGTATATCATGTCCCCAACGAGACGTACGGGCCGATACGACCGGGATTCTGTAAAACAATATCACCGAGGGGCTAGATGGGTTAGGTTAGGTTATATTATGTCTTAGACGTATATAATGTTCCCACCGAGAAGTAGGTGCCGACCCGTCAGGAATGTTGCAAAATACTACATCCGAGGTGTTAGGTTGCATTAGGTTATGATATATAAAGCTATAGACGTATATGATGTACCAAACTAGACGTACGGGACGACAGGAACAGGATTCTGTAAAACATTACCAGCGAGGCGCTAGATGGGTTAGGTTAGGTTATATTATGTCACAGACGTATATAATGTTCCCACCGAGAAGTAGGTGCCGACCCGTCAGGAATGTTGGAAAATACTACATCCGAGATGTTAGCATGCCTTAGGTTAGGATATATAACGCTATAGACGTATATAATGCCCCAGACTAGACGTACGGGACGACAGGAATAGGATTCTGTAAAACATTACCAGCGAGGTGCTAGATGGGTTAGGTTAGGTTATATTATGTCATAGACGTATATAATGTTCCCACCGAGCAGTAGGTGCCGTCCCGTCAGGAATGTTGGAAAATACTACATCCGAGGTGTTAGGTTGCCTTAGATTAAGATATATAACGCTATAGACATATATAATGTCCCAAGCTAGACGAACGGGATGACAGGAACAGGATTCTGTAAAACATTACCAGCGAGGGGCTAGATGGGTTAGGTTAGGTTATATTATGTCAAAAACGTATATAATGTTCCCACCGAGAAGTAGGTGCCGACCCGTCAGGAATGTTGGAAAATACTACATCCGAGATGTTAGCATGCCTTAGGTTAGGATATATAACGCCATAGACGTATATAATGTCCCAAACTAGACGTACGGGATGACAGGAACAGGATTCTGTAAAACATTACCAACGAGGGGCTAGATGGGTTAGGTTAGGTTATATTATGTCATAGACGTATATAATGTTCCCACCGAGAAGTAGGTGCCGACCCGTGAGGAATGTTGGAAAATACTACATCCGAGATGTTAGCATGCCTTAGGTTAGGATATATAACGCTATAGACGTATATAATGTCCCAGACTAGACGTACGGGACGACAGGAACAGGATTCTGTAAAACATTACCAACGAGGGGCTAGATGGGTTAGGTTAGGTTATATTATGTCACAGACGTATATAATGTTCCCACCGAGAGGTAAGTGCCGACCCGTCAGGAATGTTGGAAAATACTACATAAGAGATGTTAGGTTGCCTTAGGTTATGATATATAACGCTATAGACGTATATAATGTACCAAACTAGACGAACGGGATGACAGGAACAGGATTCTGTAAAACATTACCAGCGAGGGGCTAGATGGGTTAGGTTAGGTTATATTATGTCAAAAACGTATATAATGTTCCCACCGAGAAGTAGGTGCCGACCCGTCAGGAATGTTGGAAAATACTACATCCGAGATGTTAGCATGCCTTAGGTTAGGATATATAACGCCATAGACGTATATAATGTCCCAAACTAGACGTACGGGATGACAGGAACAGGATTCTGTAAAACATTACCAACGAGGGGCTAGATGGGTTAGGTTAGGTTATATTATGTCACAGACGTATATAATGTTCCCACCGAGAAGTAAGTGCGAACCCGTCAGGAATGTTGGAAAATACTACATCCGAGATGTTAGCATGACTTAGGTTAGGATATATAACGCCACAGACGTATATAATGTCTCAAACTAGACGTACGGGACGACAGGAACAGGATTCTGTAAAACATTACCAACGAGGGGCTAGATGGGTTAGGTTAGGTTATATTATGTCACAGACGTATATAATGTTCCCACCGAGAAGTAAGTGCCGACCCGTCAGGAATGTTGGAAAATACTACATCCGAGATGTTCGGTTGACTTAGGTTATGATATATAACGCTATAGACGTATATAATGTACCAAACTAGACGTACGGGACGACAGGAACAGGATTCTGTAAAACATTACCAGCGAGGCGCTAGATGGGTTAGGTTAGGTTATATTATGTCATAGACGTATATAATGTTCCCACCGAGAAGTAGGTGCCGACCCGTCAGGAATGTTGAAAAATGCTACATCCGAGGTGTTAGGTTGCCTTAGGTTATGATATATAACGCTATAGACGTATATAATGTACCAAACTAGACGTACGGGACGACAGGAACAGGATTCTGTAAAACATTACCAACGAGGGGCTAGATGGGTTAGGTTAGGTTATATTATGTCACAGACGTATATAATGTTCCCACCGAGAAGTAAGTGCCGACCCGTCAGGAATGTTGGAAAATACTACATCCGAGATGTTAGGTTGCCTTAGGTTATGATATATAACGCCATAGACGTATATAATGCCTCAAACTAGACGTACGGGATGACAGGAACAGGATTCTGTAAAACATTACCAGCGAGGGGCTAGATGGGTTAGGTTAGGTTATATTATGTCACGGACGTATATAATGTTCCCACCGAGAAGTAAGAGCCGACCCGTCAGGAATGTTGGAAATTACTACATCCGAGATGTTAGGTTGCCTTAGGTTATGATATATAACGCTATAGACGTGTATAATGTACCAAACTAGACGTACGGGACGACAGGAACAGGATTCTGTAAAACATTACCAACGAGGCGCTAGATGGGTTAGGTTAGGTTATATTATGTCACAGACGTATATAATGTTCCCACCGAGAAGTAGGTGCCGACCCGTCAGGAATGTTGGAAAATACTACATCCGAGGTGTTATGTTGCCTTAGATTAAGGTATATAACGCTATAGACATATATAATGTCCCAAACTAGACGAACGGGATGACAGGAACAGGATTCTGTAAAACATTACCAACGAGGGGCTAGATGGGTTAGGTTAGGTTATATTATGTCAAAAACGTATATAATGTTCCCACCGAGAAGTAGGTGCCGACCCGTCAGGAATGTTGGAAAATACTACATCCGAGATGTTAGCATGCCTTAGGTTAGGATATATAACGCCATAGACGTATATAATGTACCAAACTAGACGTACGGGACGACAGGAACAGGATTCTGTAAAACATTACCAGCGAGGCGCTAGATGGGTTAGGTTAGGTTATATTATGTCACAGACGTATATAATGTTCCCACCGAGAAGTAGGTGCCGACCCGTCAGGAATGTTGGAAAATACTACATCCGAGATGTTAGCATGCCTTAGGTTAGGATATATAACGCTATAGACGAATATAATGTCCCAGACTAGACGTACGGGACGACAGGAATAGGATTCTGTAAAACATTACCAGCGAGGTGCTAGATGGGTTAGGATAGGTTATATTATGTCATAGACGTATATAATGTTCCCACCGAGCTGTAGGTGCCGTCCCGTCAGGAATGTTGGAAAATACTACATCCGTGGTGTTAGGTTGCCTTAAGTTGGGATATATAACGTTAGAGACATATATAATGTCCCAAACTAGACGAACGGGATGACAGGAACAGGATTCTGTAAAACATTACCAGCGAGGGGCTAGATGGGTTAGGTTAGGTTATATTATGTCAAAAACGTATATAATGTTCCCACCGAGAAGTAGGTGCCGACCCGTCAGGAATGTTGGAAAATACTACATCCGAGATGTTAGCATGCCTTAGGTTAGGATATATAACGCCATAGACGCATATAATGTCCCAAACTAGACGTACGGGATGACAGGAACAGGATTCTGTAAAAGATTACCAACGAGGGGCTAGATGGGTTAGGATAGGTTATATTATGTCACAGACGTATATAATGTTCCCACCGAGAAGTAAGTGCCGACCCGTCAGGAATGTTGGAAAATACAACATCCGAGATGTTAGGTTGCCTTAGGTTATGATATATAACGCTATAGACGTATATAATGTACCAAACTAGACGTACGGGACGACAGGAACAGGATTCTGTAAAACATTACCAGCGAGGCGCTAGATGGGTTAGGTTAGGTTATATTATGTCACAGACGTATATAATGTTCCCACCGAGAAGTAGGTGCCGACCCGTCAGGAATGTTGGAAAATTATAAGTTATATTATGTTATAGACGTATATAATGTTCCCACCGAGAAGTAGGGGCCGTCCCGCCAGGAATGTTGGAAAATACTACATCCGAGATGTTAGCCTGCCTTAGGTTAGGATCTATTACGCTATAGACGTATATCATGTCCCCAACGAGACGTACGGGCCGATACGACCGGGATTCTGTAAAACAATATCACCGAGGGGCTAGATGGGTTAGGTTAGGTTATATTATGTCTTAGACGTATATAACTTTCCCACCGAGAAGTAGGTGCCGACCCGTCAGGAATGTTGGAAAATACTACATCCGAGGTGTTAGGTTGCATTAGGTTATGATATATAAAGCTATAGACGTATATGATGTACCAAACTAGACGTACGGGACGACAGGAACAGGATTCTGTAAAACATTACCAGCGAGGTGCTAGATGGGTTAGGTTAGGTTATATTATGTCATAGACGTATATAATGTTCCCACCGAGCAGTAAGTGCCGTCCCGTCAGGAATGTTGGAAAATACTACATCCGAGGTGTTAGGTTGCCTTAGATTAAGATATATAACGCTATAGACATATATAATGTCCCAAACTAGACGAACGGGATGACAGGAACAGGATTCTGTAAAACATTACCAGCGAGGGGCTAGATGGGTTAGGTTAGGTTATATTATGTCAAAAACGTATATAATGTTCCCACCGAGAAGTAGGTGCCGACCCGTCAGGAATGTTGGAAAATACTACATCCGAGATGTTAGCATGCCTTAGGTTAGGATATATAACGCCATAGACGTATATAATGTCCCAAACTAGACGTACGGGATGACAGGAACAGGATTCTGTAAAACATTACCAACGAGGGGCTAGATGGGTTAGGTTAGGTTATATTATGTCACAGACGTATATAATGTTCCCACCGAGAAGTAAGTGCGAACCCGTCAGGAATGTTGGAAAATACTACATCCGAGATGTTAGCATGACTTAGGTTAGGATATATAACGCCACAGACGTATATAATGTCTCAAACTAGACGTACGGGATGACAGGAACAGGATTCTGTAAAACATTACCAACGAGGGGCTAGATGGGTTAGGTTAGGTTATATTATGTCACGGACGTATATAATGTTCCCACCGAGAAGTAAGTGCCGACCCGTCAGGAATGTTGGAAATTACTACATCCGAGATGTTAGGTTGCCTTAGGTTATGATATATAACGCTATAGACGTATATAATGTACCAAGCTAGACGTACGGGACGACAGGAACAGGATTCTGTAAAACATTACCAACGAGGGGCTAGATGGGTTAGGTTAGGTTATATTATGTCACAGACGTATATAATCTTCCCTCCAAGAAGTAAGTGCCGACCCGTCAGGAATGATGGAAAATACTACATCCGAGATGTTAGCATGCCTTAGGTTAGGATATATAACGCCATAGACGTATATAATGTCCCAAACTAGACGTACGGGATGACAGGAACAGGATTCTGTAAAAGATTACCAACGAGGGGCTAGATGGGTTAGGATAGGTTATATTATGTCACAGACGTATATAATGTTCCCACCGAGAAGTAAGTGCCGACCCGTCAGGAATGTTGGAAAATACTACATCCGAGATGTTAGGTTGCCTTAGGTTATGATATATAACGCTATAGACGTATATAATGTACCAAACTAGACGTACAGGACGACAGGAACAGGATTCTGTAAAACATTACCAGCGAGGCGCTAGATGGGTTAGGTTAGGTTATATTATGTCACAGACGTATATAATGTTCCCACCGAGAAGTAGGTGCCGACCCGTCAGGAATGTTGGAAAATTATAAGTTATATTATGTTATAGACGTATATAATGTTCCCACCGAGAAGTAGGTGCCGACCCGTCAGGAATGTTGGAAAATACTACATCCGAGGTGTTAGGTTGCATTAGGTTATGATATATAAAGCTATAGACGTATATGATGTACCAAACTAGACGTACGGGACGACAGGAACAGGATTCTGTAAAACATTACCAGCGAGGCGCTAGATGGGTTAGGTTAGGTTATATTATGTCACAGACGTATATAATGTTCCCACCGAGAAGTAGGTGCCGACCCGTCAGGAATGTTGGAAAATACTACATCCGAGATGTTAGGTTGCCTTAGGTTATGATATATAACGCTATAGACGTATATAATGTACCAAACTAGACGTACGGGACGACAGGAACAGGATTCTGTAAAACATTACCAGCGAGGCGCTAGATGGGTTAGGTTAGGTTATATTATGTCACAGACGTATATAATGTTCCCACCGAGAAGTAGGTGCCGACCCGTCAGGAATGTTGGAAAATACTACATCCGAGATGTTAGCATGCCTTAGGTTAGGATATATAACGCTATAGACGAATATAATGTCCCAGACTAGACGTACGGGACGACAGGAATAGGATTCTGTAAAACATTACCAGCGAGGTGCTAGATGGGTTAGGATAGGTTATATTATGTCACAGACGTATATAATGTTCCCACCGAGAAGTAGGTGCCGACCCGTCAGGAATGTTGGAAAATACTACATCCGAGATGTTAGCATGCCTTAGGTTAGGATATATAACGGCATAGACGTATATAATGTCCCAAACTAGACGTACGGGATGACAGGAACAGGATTCTGTAAATCATTACCAACGAGGGGCTAGATGGGTTAGGTTAGGTTATATTATGTCACAGACGTATATAATGTTCCCTCCGAGAAGTAAGTGCCGACCCGTCAGGAATGATGGAAAATACTACATCCGAGATGTTAGCATGCCTTAGGTTAGGATATATAACGCCATAGACGTATATAATGTCCCAAACTAGACGTACGGGATGACAGGAACAGGATTCTGTAAAACATTACCAACGAGGGGCTAGATGGGTTAGGTTAGGTTATATTATGTCACAGACGTATATAATGTTCCCACCGAGAAGTAAGTGCGAACCCGTCAGGAATGTTGGAAAATACTACATCCGAGATGTTAGCATGACTTAGGTTAGGATATATAACGCCACAGACGTATATAATATCTCAAACTAGACGTACGGGACGACAGGAACAGGATTCTGTAAAACATTACCAACGAGGGGCTAGATGGGTTAGGTTAGGTTATATTATGTTACAGACGTATATAATGTTCCCACCGAGAAGTAAGTGCCGACCCGTCAGGAATGTTGGAAAATACTACATCCGAGATGTTCGGTTGACTTAGGTTATGATATATAACGCTATAGACGTATATAATGTACCAAACTAGACGTACGGGACGACAGGAACAGGATTCTGTAAAACATTACCAGCGAGGCGCTAGATGGGTTAGGTTAGGTTATATTATGTCATAGACGTATATAATGTTCCCACCGAGAAGTAGGTGCCGACCCGTCAGGAATGTTGGAAAATACTACATCCGAGGTGTTAGGTTGCCTTAGGTTATGATATATAACGCTATAGACGTATATAATGTACCAAACTAGACGTACGGGACGAC
This sequence comes from Xylocopa violacea, assembly GCA_963969225.1. NCBI lineage: Eukaryota > Metazoa > Arthropoda > Insecta > Hymenoptera > Apidae > Xylocopa > Xylocopa violacea. The sequence continues at coordinate 14,806,280 of CAXAJV010000015.1, forward strand.
AGGAACAGGATTCTGTAAAACATTACCAACGAGGGGCTAGATGGGTTAGGTTAGGTTATATTATGTCACAGACGTATATAATGTTCCCACCGAGAAGTAAGTGCCGACCCGTCAGGAATGTTGGAAAATACTACATCCGAGATGTTAGCATGACTTAGGTTAGGATATATAACGCCATAGACGTATATAATGTCTCAAACTAGACGTACGGGACGACAGGAACAGGATTCTGTAAAACATTACCAACGAGGGGCTAGATGGGTTAGGATAGGTTATATTATGTCACAGACGTATATAATGTTCCCACCGAGAAGTAAGTGCCGACCCGTGAGGAATGTTGGAAAATACTACATCCGAGATGTTCGGTTGACTTAGGTTATGATATATAACGCTATAGACGTATATAATGTACCAAACTAGACGTACGGGACGACAGGAACAGGATTCTGTAAAACATTACCAGCGAGGCGCTAGATGGGTTAGGTTAGGTTATATTATGTCATAGACGTATATAATGTTCCCACCGAGAAGTAGGTGCCGACCCGTCAGGAATGTTGGAAAATACTACATCCGAGGTGTTAGGTTGCCTTAGGTTATGATATATAACGCTATAGACGTATATAATGTACCAAACTAGACGTACGGGACGACAGGAACAGGATTCTGTAAAACATTACCAACGAGGGGCTAGATGGGTTAGGTTAGGTTATATTATGTCACAGACGTATATAATGTTCCCACCGAGAAGTAAGTGCCGACCCGTCAGGAATGTTGGAAAATACTACATCCGAGATGTTAGGTTGCCTTAGGTTATGATATATAACGCTATAGACGTATATAATGTACCAAACTAGACGTACGGGACGACAGGAACAGGATTCTGTAAAACATTACCAGCGAGGCGCTAGATGGGTTAGGTTAGGTTATATTATATCACAGACGTATATAATGTTCCCACCGAGAAGTAGGTGCCGACCCGTGAGGAATGTTGGAAAATTATAAGTTATATTATGTTATAGACGTATATAATGTTCCCACCGAGAAGTAGGGGCCGTCCCGCCAGGAATGTTGGAAAATACTACATCCGAGATGTTAGCCTGCCTTAGGTTAGGATCTATTACGCTATAGACGTATATCATGTCCCCAACGAGACGTACGGGCCGATACGACCGGGATTCTGTAAAACAATATCACCGAGGGGCTAGATGGGTTAGGTTAGGTTATATTATGTCTTAGACGTATATAATGTTCCCACCGAGAAGTAGGTGCCGACCCGTCAGGAATGTTGCAAAATACTACATCCGAGGTGTTAGGTTGCATTAGGTTATGATATATAAAGCTATAGACGTATATGATGTACCAAACTAGACGTACGGGACGACAGGAACAGGATTCTGTAAAACATTACCAGCGAGGCGCTAGATGGGTTAGGTTAGGTTATATTATGTCACAGACGTATATAATGTTCCCACCGAGAAGTAGGTGCCGACCCGTCAGGAATGTTGGAAAATACTACATCCGAGATGTTAGCATGCCTTAGGTTAGGATATATAACGGCATAGACGTATATAATGTCCCAAACTAGACGTACGGGATGACAGGAACAGGATTCTGTAAATCATTACCAACGAGGGGCTAGATGGGTTAGGTTAGATTATATTATGTCACAGACGTATATAATGTTCCCTCCGAGAAGTAAGTGCCGACCCGTCAGTAATGTTGGAAAATACTACATCCGAGATGTTAGCATGCCTTAGGTTAGGATATATAACGCTATAGACGTATATAATGCCCCAGACTAGACGTACGGGACGACAGGAATAGGATTCTGTAAAACATTACCAGCGAGGTGCTAGATGGGTTAGGTTAGGTTATATTATGTCATAGACGTATATAATGTTCCCACCGAGCAGTAGGTGCCGTCCCGTCAGGAATGTTGGAAAATACTACATCCGAGGTGTTAGGTTGCCTTAGATTAAGATATATAACGCTATAGACATATATAATGTCCCAAACTAGACGAACGGGATGACAGGAACAGGATTCTGTAAAACATTACCAGCGAGGGGCTAGATGGGTTAGGTTAGGTTATATTATGTCAAAAACGTATATAATGTTCCCACCGAGAAGTAGGTGCCGACCCGTCAGGAATGTTGGAAAATACAACATCCGAGATGTTAGCATGCCTTAGGTTAGGATATATAACGCCATAGACGTATATAATGTCCCAAACTAGACGTACGGGATGACAGGAACAGGATTCTGTAAAACATTACCAACGAGGGGCTAGATGGGTTAGGATAGGTTATATTATGTTACAGACGTATATAATGTTCCCACCGAGAAGTAAGTGCCGACCCGTCAGGAATGTTGGAAAATACTACATCCGAGATGTTCGGTTGACTTAGGTTATGATATATAACGCTATAGACGTATATAATGTACCAAACTAGACGTACGGGACGACAGGAACAGGATTCTGTAAAACATTACCAGCGAGGCGCTAGATGGGTTAGGTTAGGTTATATTATGTCATAGACGTATATAATGTTCCCACCGAGAAGTAGGTGCCGACCCGTCAGGAATGTTGGAAAATACTACATCCGAGGTGTTAGGTTGCCTTAGGTTATGATATATAACGCTATAGACGTATATAATGTACCAAACTAGACGTACGGGACGACAGGAACAGGATTCTGTAAAACATTACCAACGAGGGGCTAGATGGGTTAGGTTAGGTTATATTATGTCACAGACGTATATAATGTTCCCACCGAGAAGTAAGTGCCGACCCGTCAGGAATGTTGGAAAATACTACATCCGAGATGTTAGCATGACTTAGGTTAGGATATATAACGCCACAGACGTATATAATGTCTCAAACTAGACGTACGGGACGACAGGAACAGGATTCTGTAAAACATTACCAACGAGGGGCTAGATGGGTTAGGATAGGTTATATTATGTCACAGACGTATATAATGTTCCCACCGAGAAGTAAGTGCCGACCCGTGAGGAATGTTGGAAAATACTACATCCGAGATGTTCGGTTGACTTAGGTTATGATATATAACGCTATAGACGTATATAATGTACCAAACTAGACGTACGGGACGACAGGAACAGGATTCTGTAAAACATTACCAGCGAGGCGCTAGATGGGTTAGGTTAGGTTATATTATGTCATAGACGTATATAATGTTCCCACCGAGAAGTAGGTGCCGACCCGTCAGGAATGTTGGAAAATACTACATCCGAGGTGTTAGGTTGCCTTAGGTTATGATATATAACGCTATAGACGTATATAATGTACCAAACTAGACGTACGGGACGACAGGAACAGGATTCTGTAAAACATTACCAACGAGGGGCTAGATGGGTTAGGTTAGGTTATATTATGTCACAGACGTATATAATGTTCCCACCGAGAAGTAAGTGCCGACCCGTCAGGAATGTTGGAAAATACTACATCCGAGATGTTAGGTTGCCTTAGGTTATGATATATAACGCTATAGACGTATATAATGTACCAAACTAGACGTACGGGACGACAGGAACAGGATTCTGTAAAACATTACCAGCGAGGCGCTAGATGGGTTAGGTTAGGTTATATTATATCACAGACGTATATAATGTTCCCACCGAGAAGTAGGTGCCGACCCGTCAGGAATGTTGGAAAATTATAAGTTATATTATGTTATAGACGTATATAATGTTCCCACCGAGAAGTAGGGGCCGTCCCGCCAGGAATGTTGGAAAATACTACATCCGAGATGTTAGCCTGCCTTAGGTTAGGATCTATTACGCTATAGACGTATATCATGTCCCCAACGAGACGTACGGGCCGATACGACCGGGATTCTGTAAAACAATATCACCGAGGGGCTAGATGGGTTAGGTTAGGTTATATTATGTCTTAGACGTATATAATGTTCCCACCGAGAAGTAGGTGCCGACCCGTCAGGAATGTTGCAAAATACTACATCCGAGGTGTTAGGTTGCATTAGGTTATGATATATAAAGCTATAGACGTATATGATGTACCAAACTAGACGTACGGGACGACAGGAACAGGATTCTGTAAAACATTACCAGCGAGGCGCTAGATGGGTTAGGTTAGGTTATATTATGTCACAGACGTATATAATGTTCCCACCGAGAAGTAGGTGCCGACCCGTCAGGAATGTTGGAAAATACTACATCCGAGATGTTAGCATGCCTTAGGTTAGGATATATAACGGCATAGACGTATATAATGTCCCAAACTAGACGTACGGGATGACAGGAACAGGATTCTGTAAATCATTACCAACGAGGGGCTAGATGGGTTAGGTTAGATTATATTATGTCACAGACGTATATAATGTTCCCTCCGAGAAGTAAGTGCCGACCCGTCAGTAATGTTGGAAAATACTACATCCGAGATGTTAGCATGCCTTAGGTTAGGATATATAACGCTATAGACGTATATAATGCCCCAGACTAGACGTACGGGACGACAGGAATAGGATTCTGTAAAACATTACCAGCGAGGTGCTAGATGGGTTAGGTTAGGTTATATTATGTCATAGACGTATATAATGTTCCCACCGAGCAGTAGGTGCCGTCCCGTCAGGAATGTTGGAAAATACTACATCCGAGGTGTTAGGTTGCCTTAGATTAAGATATATAACGCTATAGACATATATAATGTCCCAAACTAGACGAACGGGATGACAGGAACAGGATTCTGTAAAACATTACCAGCGAGGGGCTAGATGGGTTAGGTTAGGTTATATTATGTCAAAAACGTATATAATGTTCCCACCGAGAAGTAGGTGCCGACCCGTCAGGAATGTTGGAAAATACAACATCCGAGATGTTAGCATGCCTTAGGTTAGGATATATAACGCCATAGACGTATATAATGTCCCAAACTAGACGTACGGGATGACAGGAACAGGATTCTGTAAAACATTACCAACGAGGGGCTAGATGGGTTAGGTTAGGTTATATTATGTCATAGACGTATATAATGTTCCCACCGAGAAGTAGGTGCCGACCCGTGAGGAATGTTGGAAAATACTACATCCGAGATGTTAGCATGCCTTAGGTTAGGATATATAACGCTATAGACGTATATAATGTCCCAGACTAGACGTACGGGACGACAGGAACAGGATTCTGTAAAACATTACCAACGAGGGGCTAGATGGGTTAGGTTAGGTTATATTATGTCACAGACGTATATAATGTTCCCACCGAGAGGTAAGTGCCGACCCGTCAGGAATGTTGGAAAATACTACATAAGAGATGTTAGGTTGCCTTAGGTTATGATATATAACGCTATAGACGTATATAATGTACCAAACTAGACGAACGGGATGACAGGAACAGGATTCTGTAAAACATTACCAGCGAGGGGCTAGATGGGTTAGGTTAGGTTATATTATGTCAAAAACGTATATAATGTTCCCACCGAGAAGTAGGTGCCGACCCGTCAGGAATGTTGGAAAATACTACATCCGAGATGTTAGCATGCCTTAGGTTAGGATATATAACGCCACAGACGTATATAATGTCTCAAACTAGACGTACGGGACGACAGGAACAGGATTCTGTAAAACATTACCAACGAGGGGCTAGATGGGTTAGGATAGGTTATATTATGTCACAGACGTATATAATGTTCCCACCGAGAAGTAAGTGCCGACCCGTGAGGAATGTTGGAAAATACTACATCCGAGATGTTCGGTTGACTTAGGTTATGATATATAACGCTATAGACGTATATAATGTACCAAACTAGACGTACGGGACGACAGGAACAGGATTCTGTAAAACATTACCAGCGAGGCGCTAGATGGGTTAGGTTAGGTTATATTATGTCATAGACGTATATAATGTTCCCACCGAGAAGTAAGTGCCGACCCGTCAGGAATGTTGGAAAATACTACATCCGAGATGTTAGGTTGCCTTAGGTTATGATATATAACGCCATAGACGTATATAATGCCTCAAACTAGACGTACGGGATGACAGGAACAGGATTCTGTAAAACATTACCAGCGAGGGGCTAGATGGGTTAGGTTAGGTTATATTATGTCACGGACGTATATAATGTTCCCACCGAGAAGTAAGAGCCGACCCGTCAGGAATGTTGGAAATTACTACATCCGAGATGTTAGGTTGCCTTAGGTTATGATATATAACGCTATAGACGTGTATAATGTACCAAACTAGACGTACGGGACGACAGGAACAGGATTCTGTAAAACATTACCAACGAGGCGCTAGATGGGTTAGGTTAGGTTATATTATGTCATAGACGTATATAATGTTCCCACCGAGCAGTAAGTGCCGTCCCGTCAGGAATGTTGGAAAATACTACATCCGAGGTGTTAGGTTGCCTTAGATTAAGATATATAACGCTATAGACATATATAATGTCCCAAACTAGACGAACGGGATGACAGGAACAGGATTCTGTAAAACATTACCAGCGAGGGGCTAGATGGGTTAGGTTAGGTTATATTATGTCAAAAACGTATATAATGTTCCCACCGAGAAGTAGGTGCCGACCCGTCAGGAATGTTGGAAAATACAACATCCGAGATGTTAGCATGCCTTAGGTTAGGATATATAACGCCATAGACGTATATAATGTCCCAAACTAGACGTACGGGATGACAGGAACAGGATTCTGTAAAACATTACCAACGAGGGGCTAGATGGGTTAGGTTAGGTTATATTATGTCATAGACGTATATAATGTTCCCACCGAGAAGTAGGTGCCGACCCGTGAGGAATGTTGGAAAATACTACTTCCGAGATGTTAGCATGCCTTAGGTTAGGATATATAACGCTATAGACGTATATAATGTCCCAGACTAGACGTACGGGACGACAGGAACAGGATTCTGTAAAACATTACCAACGAGGGGCTAGATGGGTTAGGTTAGGTTATATTATGTCACAGACGTATATAATGTTCCCACCGAGAGGTAAGTGCCGACCCGTCATGAATGTTGGAAAATACTACATAAGAGATGTTAGGTTGCCTTAGGTTATGATATATAACGCTATAGACGTATATAATGTACCAAACTAGACGAACGGGATGACAGGAACAGGATTCTGTAAAACATTACCAGCGAGGGGCTAGATGGGTTAGGTTAGGTTATATTATGTCAAAAACGTATATAATGTTCCCACCGAGAAGTAGGTGCCGACCCGTCAGGAATGTTGGAAAATACTACATCCGAGATGTTAGCATGCCTTAGGTTAGGATATATAACGCCATAGACGTATATAATGTCCCAAACTAGACGTACGGGATGACAGGAACAGGATTCTGTAAAACATTACCAACGAGGGGCTAGATGGGTTAGGTTAGGTTATATTATGTCACAGACGTATATAATGTTCCCACCGAGAAGTAAGTGCGAACCCGTCAGGAATGTTGGAAAATACTACATCCGAGATGTTAGCATGACTTAGGTTAGGATATATAACGCCACAGACGTATATAATGTCTCAAACTAGACGTACGGGACGACAGGAACAGGATTCGGTAAAACATTACCAACGAGGGGCTAGATGGGTTAGGTTAGGTTATATTATGTCACAGACGTATATAATGTTCCCACCGAGAAGTAGGTGCCGACCCGTCAGGAATGTTGGAAAATTATAAGTTATATTATGTTATAGACGTATATAATGTTCCCACCGAGAAGTAGGGGCCGTCCCGCCAGGAATGTTGGAAAATACTACATCCGAGATGTTAGCCTGCCTTAGGTTAGGATCTATTACGCTATAGACGTATATCATGTCCCCAACGAGACGTACGGGCCGATACGACCGGGATTCTGTAAAACAATATCACCGAGGGGCTAGATGGGTTAGGTTAGGTTATATTATGTCATAGACGTATATAATGTTCCCACCGAGAAGTAGGTGCCGACCCGTCAGGAATGTTGGAAAATACTACATCCGAGATGTTAGCATGCCTTAGGTTAGGATATATAACGCTATAGTCGTATATAATGTCCCAGACTAGACGTACGGGACGACAGGAACAGGATTCTGTAAAACATTACCAACGAGGGGCTAGATGGGTTAGGTTAGGTTATATTATGTCACAGACGTATATAATGTTCCCACCGAGAAGTAAGTGCCGACCCGTCAGGAATGTTGGAAAATACTACATCCGAGATGTTAGGTTGCCTTAGGTTATGATATATAACGCCATAGACGTATATAATGCCTCAAACTAGACGTACGGGATGACAGGAACAGGATTCTGTAAAACATTACCAGCGAGGGGCTAGATGGGTTAGGTTAGGTTATATTATGTCACGGACGTATATAATGTTCCCACCGAGAAGTAAGAGCCGACCCGTCAGGAATGTTGGAAATTACTACATCCGAGATGTTAGGTTGCCTTAGGTTATGATATATAACGCTATAGACGTGTATAATGTACCAAACTAGACGTACGGGACGACAGGAACAGGATTCTGTAAAACATTACCAACGAGGCGCTAGATGGGTTAGGTTAGGTTATATTATGTCATAGACGTATATAATGTTCCCACCGAGCAGTAAGTGCCGTCCCGTCAGGAATGTTGGAAAATACTACATCCGAGGTGTTAGGTTGCCTTAGATTAAGATATATAACGCTATAGACATATATAATGTCCCAAACTAGACGAACGGGATGACAGGAACAGGATTCTGTAAAACATTACCAGCGAGGGGCTAGATGGGTTAGGTTAGGTTATATTATGTCAAAAACGTATATAATGTTCCCACCGAGAAGTAGGTGCCGACCCGTCAGGAATGTTGGAAAATACTACATCCGAGATGTTAGCATGCCTTAGGTTAGGATATATAACGCCATAGACGTATATAATGTCCCAAACTGGACGTACGGGATGACAGGAACAGGATTCTGTAAAACATTACCAACGAGGGGCTAGATGGGTTAGGTTAGGTTATATTATGTCACAGACGTATATAATGTTCCCACCGAGAAGTAAGTGCGAACCCGTCAGGAATGTTGGAAAATACTACATCCGAGATGTTAGCATGACTTAGGTTAGGATATATAACGCCACAGACGTATATAATGTCTCAAACTAGACGTACGGGATGACAGGAACAGGATTCTGTAAAACATTACCAGCGAGGGGCTAGATGGGTTAGGTTAGGTTATATTATGTCAAAAACGTATATAATGTTCCCACCGAGAAGTAGGTGCCGACCCGTCAGGAATGTTGGAAAATACTACATCCGAGATGTTAGCATGCCTTAGGTTAGGATATATAACGCCATAGACGTATATAATGTCCCAAACTAGACGTACGGGATGACAGGAACAGGATTCTGTAAAACATTACCAACGAGGGGCTAGATGGGTTAGGTTAGGTTATATTATGTCACAGACGTATATAATGTTCCCTCCGAGAAGTAAGTGCCGACCCGTCAGGAATGTTGGAAAATACTACATCCGAGATGTTAGCATGCCTTAGGTTAGGATATATAACGCTATAGACGAATATAATGCCCCAGACTAGACGTACGGGACGACAGGAATAGGATTCTGTAAAACATTACCAGCGAGGTGCTAGATGGGTTAGGTTAGGTTATATTATGTCATAGACGTATATAATGTTCCCACCGAGCAGTAGGTGCCGTCCCGCCAGGAATGTTGGAAAATATTACATCCGAGGTGTTAGGTTGCCTTAGGTTGGGATATGTAACGTTAGAGGCGTATATAATCTCGCCACCGATACGTACGGGCCGACACGACCGGCATTCTGTAAAACACTATCACCGAGGTGCTAGATGGGTTACGTTAAGTTATATTATGTTATAGACGTATATAATGTTCCCACCGAGAACTAGGGCCGTCCCGCCAGGAATGTTGGAAAATACTACATCCGAGATGTTAGCCTGCCTTAGGTTAGGATCTATAACGCTATAGACGTATATCATGTCCCCAACGAGACGTACGGGCCGATACGACCGGGATTCTGTAAAACAATATCACCGAGGGGCTAGATGGGTTAGGTTAGGTTATATTATGTCATAGACGTATATAATGTTCCCACCGAGAAGTAGGTGCCGACCCGTCAGGAATGTTGGAAAATACTACATCCGAGGTGTTAGGTTGCCTTAGGTTATGATATATAACGCTATAGACGTAAATAATGTACCAAACTAGACGTACGGGACGACAGGAACAGGATTCTGTAAAACATTACCAACGAGGGGCTAGATGGGTTAGGATAGGTTATATTATGTCACAGACGTATATAATGTTCCCACCGAGAAGTAAGTGCCGACCCGTCAGGAATGTTGGAAAATACTACATCGGAGATGTTAGCATGCCTTAGGTTAGGATATATAACGCTATAGACGTATATAATGTCCCAGACTAGACGTACGGGACGACAGGATTAGGTACTGTAAAACATTACCAGCGAGGTGCTAGATGGGTTAGGTTAGGTTATATTATGTCATAGACGTATATAATGTTCCCACCGAGCAGTAGGTGCCGTCCCGTCAGGAATGTTGGAAAATACTACATCCGTGGTGTTAGGTTGCCTTAAGTTGGGATATATAACGTTAGAGACATATATTATGTCCCAAACTAGACGAACGGGATGACAGGAACAGGATTCTGTAAAACATTACCAGCGAGGGGCTAGATGGGTTAGGTTAGGTTATATTATGTCAAAAACGTATATAATGTTCCCACCGAGAAGTAGGTGCCGACCCGTCAGGAATGTTGGAAAATACTACATCCGAGATGTTAGCATGCCTTAGGATAGGATATATAACGCCATAGACGTATATAATGTCCCAAACTAGACGTACGGGATGACAGGAACAGGATTCTGTAAAACATTACCAACGAGGGGCTAGATGGGTTAGGTTAGGTTATATTATATCACAGACGTATATAATGTTCCTTCCGAGAAGTAAGTGCCGACCCGTCAGGAATGTTGGAAAATACTACATCCGAGATGGTAGCATGCCTTAGGTTAGGATATATAACGCTATAGACGTATATAATGTCCCAGACTAGACGTACGGGACGACAGGAATAGGATTCTGTAAGACATTACCAGCGAGGTGCTAGATGGGTTAGGTTAGGTTGTATTATGTCATAGACGTATATAATGTTCCCACCGAGAAGTAGGTGCCGACCCGTCAGGAATGTTGGAAAATACTTCATCCGAGGTGTTAGGTTGCCTTAGATTAAGATATATAACGCTATAGACATATATTATGTCCCAAACTAGACGAACGGGATGACAAGGAACAGGATTCTGTAAAACATTACCAGCGAGGCGCTAGATGGGTTAGGTTAGGTTATATTATGTCACAGACGTATATAATGTTCCCACCGAGAAGTAGGTGCCGACCCGTCAGGAATGTTGGAAAATACTACATCCGAGATGTTAGCATGCCTTAGGTTAGGATATATAACGGCATAGACGTATATAATGTCCCAAACTAGACGTACGGGATGACAGGAACAGGATTCTGTAAATCATTACCAACGAGGGGCTAGATGGGTTAGGTTAGGTTATATTATGTCACAGACGTATATAATGTTCCCTCCGAGAAGTAAGTGCCGACCCGTCAGGAATGTTGGAAAATACTACATCCGTGGTGTTAGGTTGCCTTAAGTTGGGATATATAACGTTAGAGACATATATTATGTCCCAAACTAGACGAGCGGGATGACAGGAACAGGATTCTGTAAAACATTACCAGCGAGGCGCTAGATGGGTTAGGATAGGTTATATTATGTCACAGACGTATATAATGTTCCCACCGAGAAGTAGGTGCCGACCCGTCAGGAATGTTGGAAAATACTACATCCGAGATGTTAGCATGCCTTAGGTTAGGATATATAACGGCATAGACGTATATAATGTCCCAAACTAGACGTACGGGATGACAGGAACAGGATTCTGTAAATCATTACCAACGAGGGGCTAGATGGGTTAGGTTAGGTTATATTATGTCACAGACGTATATAATGTTCCCTCCGAGAAGTAAGTGCCGACCCGTCAGGAATGTTGGAAAATACTACATCCGAGATGTTAGCATGCCTTAGGTTAGGATATATAACGCTATAGACGTATATAATGTCCCAGACTAGACGTACGGGACGACAGGAACAGGATTCTGTAAAACATTACCAGCGAGGCGCTAGATGTGTTAAGTTAGGTTATATTATGTCACAGACGTATATAATGTTCCCACCGAGCAGTAGGTGCCGTCCCGTCAGGAATGTTGGAAAATATTACATCCGCGGTGTTAGGTTGCCTTAGGTTGGGATATATAACGTTAGAGGCGTATATAATCTCCCCACCGATACGTACGGGCCGACACGACCGGCATTCTGTAAAACACTATCACCGAGGTGCTAGATGGGTTACGTTAAGTTATATTATGTTATAGACGTATATAATGTTCCCACCGAGAACTAGGGCCGTCCCGCCAGGAATGTTGGAAAATACTACATCCGAGATGTTAGCCTGCCTTAGGTTAGGATCTATAACGCTATAGACGTATATCATGTCCCCAACGAGACGTACGGGCCGATACGACCGGGATTCTGTAAAACAATATCACCGAGGGGCTAGATGGGTTAGGTTAGGTTATATTATGTCATAGACGTATATAATGTTCCCACCGAGAAGAAGGTGCCGACCCGTCAGGAATGTTGGAAAATACTACATCCGAGGTGTTAGGTTGCCTTAGATTAAGATATATAACGCTACAGACATATATAATGTCCCAAACTAGACGAACGGGATGACAGGAACAGGATTCTGTAAAACATTACCAGCGAGGGGCTAGGTGGGTTAGGTTAGGTTATATTATGTCAAAAACGTATATAATGTTCCCACCGAGAAGTAGGTGCCGACCCGTCAGGAATGTTGGAAAATACTACATCCGAGATGTTAGCATGCCTTAGGTTAGGATATATAACGCCATAGACGTATATAATGTCCCAAACTAGACGTACGGGATGACAGGAACAGGATTCTGTAAAACATTACCAACGAGGTGCTAGATGGGTTAGGTTAGGTTATATTATGTCATAGACGTATATAATGTTCCCACCGAGCAGTAGGTGCCGTCCCGTCAGGAATGTTGGAAAATATTACATCCGAGGTGTTAGGTTGCCTTAGGTTGGGATATATAACGTTAGAGGCGTATATAATCTCCCCACCGATACGTACGGGCCGACACGACCGGCATTCTGTAAAACACTATCACCGAGGTGCTAGATGGGTTACGTTAAGTTATATTATGTTATAGACGTATATAATGTTCCCACCGAGAACTAGGGCCGTCCCGCCAGGAATGTTGGAAAATACTACATCCGAGATGTTAGCCTGCCTTAGGTTAGGATCTATAACGCTATAGACGTATATCATGTCCCCAACGAGACGTACGGGCCGATACGACCGGGATTCTGTAAAACAATATCACCGAGGGGCTAGATGGGTTAGGTTAGGTTATATTATGTCATAGACGTATATAATGTTCCCACCGAGAAGTAGGTGCCGACCCGTCAGGAATGTTGGAAAATACTACATCCGAGGTGTTAGGTTGCCTTAGGTTATGATATATAACGCTATAGACGTAAATAATGTACCAAACTAGACGTACGGGACGACAGGAACAGGATTCTGTAAAACATTACCAACGAGGGGCTAGATGGGTTAGGATAGGTTATATTATGTCACAGACGTATATAATGTTCCCACCGAGAAGTAAGTGCCGACCCGTCAGGAATGTTGGAAAATACTACATCGGAGATGTTAGCATGCCTTAGGTTAGGATATATAACGCTATAGACGTATATAATGTCCCAGACTAGACGTACGGGACGACAGGATTAGGTACTGTAAAACATTACCAGCGAGGTGCTAGATGGGTTAGGTTAGGTTATATTATGTCATAGACGTATATAATGTTCCCACCGAGCAGTAGGTGCCGTCCCGTCAGGAATGTTGGAAAATACTACATCCGAGGTGTTAGGTTGCCTTAGATTAAGATATATAACGCTATAGACATATATAATGTCCCAAACTAGACGAACGGGATGACAGAAACAGGATTCTGTAAAACATTACCAGCGAGGGGCTAGATGGGTTAGGTTAGGTTATATTATGTCAAAAACGTATATAATGTTCCCACCGAGAAGTAGGTGCCGACCCGTCAGGAATGTTGGAAAATACTACATCCGAGATGTTAGCATGCCTTAGGTTAGGATATATAACGCCATAGACGTATATAATGTCCCAAACTAGACGTACGGGATGACAGGAACAGGATTGTGTAAAACATTACCAACGAGGGGCTAGATGGGTTAGGTTAGGTTATATTATGTCACAGACGTATATAATGTTCCCTCCGAGAAGTAAGTGCCGACCCGTCAGGAATGTTGGAAAATACTACATCCGAGATGTTAGCATGCCTTAGGTTAGGATATATAACGCTATAGACGTATATAATGTCCCAGACTAGACGTACGGGACGACAGGAACAGGATTCTGTAAAACATTACCAACGAGGGGCAAGATGGGTTAGGTTAGGTTATATTATGTCACAGACGTATATAATGTTCCCACCGAGAAGTAAGTGCCGACCCGTCAGGAATGTTGGAAAATACTACATCCGAGATGTTAGGTTGCCTTAGGTTATGATATATAACGCTATAGACGTATATAATGTACCAAACTAGACGTACGGGACGACAGGAACAGGATTCTGTAAAACATTACCAGCGAGGCGCTAGATGGGTTAGGTTAGGTTATATTATGTCACAGACGTATATGATGTTCCCACCGAGAAGTAGGTGCCGACCCGTCAGGAATGTTGGAAAATACTACATCCGAGGTGTTAGGTTGCCTTAGATTAAGATATATAACGCTACAGACATATATAATGTCCCAAACTAGACGAACGGGATGACAGGAACAGGATTCTGTAAAACATTACCAGCGAGGGGCTAGGTGGGTTAGGTTAGGTTATATTATGTCAAAAACGTATATAATGTTCCCACCGAGAAGTAGGTGCCGACCCGTCAGGAATGTTGGAAAATACTACATCCGAGATGTTAGCATGCCTTAGGTTAGGATATATAACGCCATAGACGTATATAATGTCCCAAACTAGACGTACGGGATGACAGGAACAGGATTCTGTAAAACATTACCAACGAGGGGCTAGATGGGTTAGGTTAGGTTATATTATGTCACAGACGTATATAATGTTCCCTCCGAGAAGTAAGTGCCGACCCGTCAGGAATGTTGGAAAATACTACATCCGTGGTGTTAGGTTGCCTTAAGTTGGGATATATAACGTTAGAGACATATATTATGTCCCAAACTAGACGAGCGGGATGACAGGAACAGGATTCTGTAAAACATTACCAGCGAGGCGCTAGATGGGTTAGGTTAGGTTATATTATGTCACAGACGTATATAATGTTCCCACCGAGAAGTAGGTGCCGACCCGTCAGGAATGTTGGAAAATACTACATCCGAGATGTTAGCATGCCTTAGGTTAGGATATATAACGGCATAGACGTATATAATGTCCCAAACTAGACGTACGGGATGACAGGAACAGGATTCTGTAAATCATTACCAACGAGGGGCTAGATGGGTTAGGTTAGGTTATATTATGTCACAGACGTATATAATGTTCCCTCCGAGAAGTAAGTGCCGACCCGTCAGGAATGTTGGAAAATACTACATCCGAAATGTTAGCATGCCTTAGGTTAGGATATATAACGCTATAGACGTATATAATGTCCCAGACTAGACGTACGGGACGACAGGAGTAGGATTCTGTAAAACATTACCAGCGAGGTGCTAGATGGGTTAGGTTAGGTTATATTATGTCATAGACGTATATAATGTTCCCACCGAGCAGTAAGTGCCGTCCCGTCAGGAATGTTGGAAAATACTACATCCGAGATGTTAGCATGCCTTAGGTTAGGATATATAACGCCATAGACGTATATAATGTCCCAAACTAGACGTACGGGATGACAGGAACAAGATTCTGTAAAACATTACCAACGAGGGGCTAGATGGGTTAGGTTAGGTTATATTATGTCACCGACGTATATAATGTTCCCTCCGAGAAGTAAGTGCCGACCCGTCAGGAATGTTGGAAAATACTACATCCGAGATGTTAGCATGCCTTAGGTTAGGATATATAACGCTATAGACGTATATAATGTCCCAGGCTAGACGTACGGGACGACAGGAACAGGATTCTGTAAAACATTACCAGCGAGGCGCTAGATGGGTTAGGTTAGGTTATATTATGTCACAGACGTATATAATGTTCCCACCGAGAAGTAGGTGCCGACCCGTCAGGAATGTTGGAAAATACTACATCCGAGGTGTTAGGTTGCCTTAGATTAAGATATATAACGCTACAGACATATATAATGTCCCAAACTAGACGAACGGGATGACAGGAACAGGATTCTGTAAAACATTACCAGCGAGGGGCTAGGTGGGTTAGGTTAGGTTATATTATGTCAAAAACGTATATAATGTTCCCACCGAGAAGTAGGTGCCGACCCGTCAGGAATGTTGGAAAATACTACATCCGAGATGTTAGCATGCCTTAGGTTAGGATATATAACGCTATAGACGTATATAATGTCCCAGACTAGACGTACGGGACGACAGGAATAGGATTCTGTAAAACATTACCAGCGAGGTGCTAGATGGGTTAGGTTAGGTTATATTATGTCATAGACGTATATAATGTTCCCACCGAGCAGTAAGTGCCGTCCCGTCAGGAATGTTGGAAAATACTACATCCGAGGTGTTAGGTTGCCTTAGATTAAGATATATAACGCTATAGACGTATATAATGTCCCAGACTAGACGTACGGGACGACAGGATTAGGTACTGTAAAACATTACCAGCGAGGTGCTAGATGGGTTAGGTTAGGTTATATTATGTCATAGACGTATATAATGTTCCCACCGAGCAGTAGGTGCCGTCCCGTCAGGAATGTTGGAAAATACTACATCCGTGGTGTTAGGTTGCCTTAAGTTGGGATATATAACGTTAGAGACATATATTATGTCCCAAACTAGACGAACGGAATGACAGGAACAGGATTCTGTAAAACATTACCAGCGAGGGGCTAGATGGGTTAGGTTAGGTTATATTATGTCAAAAACGTATATAATGTTCCCACCGAGAAGTAGGTGCCGACCCGTCAGGAATGTTGGAAAATACTACATCCGAGATGTTAGCATGCCTTAGGATAGGATATATAACGCCATAGACGTATATAATGTCCCAAACTAGACGTACGGGATGACAGGAACAGGATTCTGTAAAACATTACCAACGAGGGGCTAGATGGGTTAGGTTAGGTTATATTATATCACAGACGTATATAATGTTCCTTCCGAGAAGTAAGTGCCGACCCGTCAGGAATGTTGGAAAATACTACATCCGAGATGGTAGCATGCCTTAGGTTAGGATATATAACGCTATAGACGTATATAATGTCCCAGACTAGACGTACGGGACGACAGGAATAGGATTCTGTAAAACATTACCAGCGAGGTGCTAGATGGGTTAGGCTAGGTTATATTATGTCATAGACGTATATAATGTTCCCACCGAGAAGTAGGTGCCGACCCGTCAGGAATGTTGGAAAATACTTCATCCGAGGTGTTAGGTTGCCTTAGATTAAGATATATAACGCTATAGACATATATTATGTCCCAAACTAGACGAACGGGATGACAGGAACAGGATTCTGTAAAACATTACCAGCGAGGCGCTAGATGGGTTAGGTTAGGTTATATTATGTCACAGACGTATATAATGTTCCCACCGAGAAGTAGGTGCCGACCCGTCAGGAATGTTGGAAAATACTACATCCGAGATGTTAGCATGCCTTAGGTTAGGATATATAACGGCATAGACGTATATAATGTCCCAAACTAGACGTACGGGATGACAGGAACAGGATTCTGTAAATCATTACCAACGAGGGGCTAGATGGGTTAGGTTAGGTTATATTATGTCACAGACGTATATAATGTTCCCTCCGAGAAGTAAGTGCCGACCCGTCAGGAATGTTGGAAAATACTACATCCGTGGTGTTAGGTTGCCTTAAGTTGGGATATATAACGTTAGAGACATATATTATGTCCCAAACTAGACGAGCGGGATGACAGGAACAGGATTCTGTAAAACATTACCAGCGAGGCGCTAGATGGGTTAGGTTAGGTTATATTATGTCACAGACGTATATAATGTTCCCACCGAGAAGTAGGTGCCGACCCGTCAGGAATGTTGGAAAATACTACATCCGAGATGTTAGCATGCCTTAGGTTAGGATATATAACGGCATAGACGTATATAATGTCCCAAACTAGACGTACGGGATGACAGGAACAGGATTCTGTAAATCATTACCAACGAGGGGCTAGATGGGTTAGGTTAGGTTATATTATGTCACAGACGTATATAATGTTCCCTCCGAGAAGTAAGTGCCGACCCGTCAGGAATGTTGGAAAATACTACATCCGAGATGTTAGCATGCCTTAGGTTAGGATATATAACGCTATAGACGTATATAATGTCCCAGACTAGACGTACGGGACGACAGGAATAGGATTCTGTAAAACATTACCAGCGAGGTGCTAGATGGGTTAGGTTAGGTTATATTATGTCATAGACGTATATAATGTTCCCACCGAGCAGTAAGTGCCGTCCCGTCAGGAATGTTGGAAAATACTACATCCGAGATGTTAGCATGCCTTAGGTTAGGATATATAACGCCATAGACGTATATAATGTCCCAAACTAGACGTACGGGATGACAGGAACAGGATTCTGTAAAACATTACCAACGAGGGGCTAGATGGGTTAGGTTAGGTTATATTATGTCACAGACGTATATAATGTTCCCTCCGAGAAGTAAGTGCCGACCCGTCAGGAATGTTGGAAAATACTACATCCGAGATGTTAGCATGCCTTAGGTTAGGATATATAACGCTATAGACGTATATAATGTCCCAGACTAGACGTACGGGACGACATGAACAGGATTCTGTAAAACATTACCAGCGAGGCGCTAGATGGGTTAGGTTAGGTTATATTATGTCACAGACGTATATAATGTTCCCACCGAGAAGTAGGTGCCGACCCGTCAGGAATGTTGGAAAATACTACATCCGAGGTGTTAGGTTGCCTTAGATTAAGATATATAACGCTACAGACGTATATAATGTCCCAGACTAGACGTACGGGACGACAGGATTAGGTACTGTAAAACATTACCAGCGAGGTGCTAGATGGGTTAGGTTAGGTTATATTATGTCATAGACGTATATAATGTTCCCACCGAGCAGTAGGTGCCGTCCCGTCAGGAATGTTGGAAAATACTACATCCGTGGTGTTAGGTTGCCTTAAGTTGGGATATATAACGTTAGAGACATATATTATGTCCCAAACTAGACGAACGGGATGACAGGAACAGGATTCTGTAAAACATTACCAGCGAGGGGCTAGATGGGTTAGGTTAGGTTATATTATGTCAAAAACGTATATAATGTTCCCACCGAGAAGTAGGTGCCGACCCGTCAGGAATGTTGGAAAATACTACACCCGAGATGTTAGCATGCCTTAGGTTAGGATATATAACGCCATAGACGTATATAATGTCCCAAACTAGACGTACGGGATGACAGGAACAGGATTCTGTAAAACATTACCAACGAGGGGCTAGATGGGTTAGGTTAGGTTATATTATGTCACAGACGTATATAATGTTCCCTCCGAGAAGTAAGTGCCGACCCGTCAGGAATGTTGGAAAGTACTACATCCGAGATGTTAGCATGCCTTAGGTTAGGATATATAACGCCATAGACGTATATAATGTCCCAAACTAGACGTACGGGATGACAGGAACAGGATTCTGTAAAACATTACCAACGAGGGGCTAGATGGGTTAGGTTAGGTTATATTATGTCACAGACGTATATAATGTTCCCTCCGAGAAGTAAGTGCCGACCCGTCAGGAATGTTGGAAAATACTACATCCGAGATGTTAGCATGCCTTAGGTTAGGATATATAACGCTATAGACGTATATAATGTCCCAGACTAGACGTACGGGACGACAGGAACAGGATTCTGTAAAACATTACCAACGAGGGGCAAGATGGGTTAGGTTAGGTTATACTATGTCACAGACGTATATAATGTTCCCACCGAGAAGTAAGTGCCGACGCGTCAGGAATGTTGGAAAATACTACATCCGAGATGTTAGGTTGCCTTAGGTTATGATATATAACGCTATAGACGTATATAATGTACCAAACTAGACGTACGGGACGACAGGAACAGGATTCTGTAAAACATTACCAGCGAGGCGCTAGATGGGTTAGGTTAGGTTATATTATGTCACAGACGTATATAATGTTCCCACCGAGAAGTAGATGCCGACCCGTCAGGAATGTTGGAAAATACTACATCCGAGGTGTTAGGTTGCCTTAGATTAAGATATATAACGGTATAGACATATATAATGTCCCAAACTAGACGAACGGGATGACAGGAACAGGATTCTGTAAAACATTACCAACGAGGGGCTAGATGGGTTAGGTTAGGTTATATTATGTCACAGACGTATATAATGTTCCCTCCGAGAAGTAAGTGCCGACCCGTCAGGAATGTTGGAAAATACTACATCCGAGATGTTAGCATGCCTTAGGTTAGGATATATAACGCTATAGACGAATATAATGCCCCAGACTAGACGTACGGGATGACAGGAATAGGATTCTGTAAAACATTACCAGCGAGGTGCTAGATGGGTTAGGTTAGGTTATATTATGTCATAGACGTATATAATGTTCCCACCGAGCAGTAGGTGCCGTCCCGTCAGGAATGTTGGAAAATATTACATCCGAGTTGTTAGGTTGCCTTAGGTTGGGATATATAACGTTAGAGACGTATATAATCTCCCCACCGATACGTACGGGCCGACACGACCGGCATTCTGTAAAACACTATCACCGAGGTGCTAGATGGGTTAGGTTAAGTTATATTATGTTATAGACGTATATAATGTTCCCACCGAGAAGTAGGGGCCGTCCCGCCAGGAATGTTGGAAAATACTACATCCGAGATGTTAGCCTGCCTTAGGTTAGGATCTATTAAGCTATAGACGTATATCATGTCCCCAACGAGACGTACGGGCCGATACGACCGGGATTCTGTAAAACAATATCACCGAGGGGCTAGATGGGTTAGGTTAGGTTATATTATGTCATAGACGTATATAATGTTCCCACTGAGAAGTAGGTGCCGACCCGTCAGGAATGTTGGAAAATACTACATCCGAGGTGTTAGGTTGCCTTAGGTTATGATATATAACGCTATAGACGTATATAATGTACCTAACTAGACGAACGGGATGACAGGAACAGGATTCTGTAAAACATTACCAGCGAGGGGCTAGATGGGTTAGGTTAGATTATATTATGTCAAAAACGTATATAACGTTCCCACCGAGAAATAGGTGCCGACCAGTCAGGAATGTTGGAAAATACTACATCCGAGATGTTACCATGCCTTAGGTTAGGATATATAACGCCATAGACGTATATAATGTCCCAAACTAGACGTACGGGATGACAGGAACAGGATTCTGTAAAACATTACCAACGAGGGGCTAGATGGGTTAGGTTAGGTTATATTATGTCACAGACGTATATAATGTTCCCACCGAGAAGTAAGTGCCGACCCGTCAGGAATGTTGGAAAATACTACATCCGAGATGTTAGCATGCCTTAGGTTAGGATATATAACGCTATAGACGTATATAATTTCCCAACCGAGATGTACGGGACGATACGAACGGTATTCTGTAAAAAATTACCAGCGAGGGGCCAGATGGTTTAGGTTAGGTTATATTATGTCATAGACGTATATAATGTTCCCACCGAGAAGTAGGTGCCTAGCCGTCAGGAATGTTGGAAAATACTACATCCGAGGTGTTAGGTTGCCTTAGGGTAGGATATATAACGCTATAGACGTATATAGTGTCCCCAACTAGACGTACGGGACGACAGGAATGGGATTCTGTAAAACATTACCAGCGAAGGGCTAGATGGGTTAGGTTAGGTTATATTATGTCATAGACGTATATAATGTTCCCACCGAACAGTAGGTGCCGTCCCGTCAGGAATGTTGGAAAATACTACATCCGAGATGTTAGCATGCCTTAGGTTAGGATATATAACGCTATAGACGTATATAATTTCCCAACCGAGATGTACGGGACGATACGAACGGTATTCTGTAAAAAATTACCAGCGAGGGGCCAGATGGGTTAGGTTAGGTTATATTATGTCATAGACGTATATAATGTTCCCACCGAGAAGTAGGTGCCTAGCCATCAGGAATGTTGGAAAATACTACATCCGAGGAGTTAGGTTGCCTTAGGTTAGGATGTATAACGCTATAGACGTATATAATGTCCCCAACTAGACGTACGGGACGACAGGAATGGGATTCTGTAAAACATTACCAGCGAAGGGCTAGATGGGTTAGGTTAGGTTATATTATGTCATAGACGTATATAATGTTCCCACCGAGCAGTAGGTGCCGTCCCGTCAGGAATGTTGGAAAATACTACATCCGAGGTGTTAGGTTGCCTTAGGTTGGGATATATAACGCTATAGACGTATATAATGTCCCAACCGAGATGTACGGGACGACACGAACGGTATTCTGTAAAACACTATCACCGAGGTGCTATATGGGTTAGGTTAGGTTATATTACGTTATAGACGTATATAATGTTCCCACCGAGAAGTAATGGCCGACCCACCAGGAATGATGGAAAATACTACATCCGAGATGTTAGCCTGTCTTAGGTTAGGACATATAACGCTATAGACGTATATAATGTCCCAAACTAGTCGTACGGGACGACAGGAACAGGATTCTGTAAAACATTACCAGCGAGGCGCTAGATGGGTTAGGTTAGGTTATATTATGGCACAGACGTATATAATGTTCCCACCGAGAATTAGGTGCCGACCCGTCAGGAATGTTGGAAAATACTACATCCGAGGTGTTAGGTTGCCTTAGGCTAGGATATATAACACTATAGACATATATAATGTCCCAAACTAGACGAACGGCATGACAGGAACAGGATTCTGTAAAACATTACCAGCGAGGGGCTAGATGGGTTAGGTTAGGTTATATTATGTCAAAAACGTATATAATGTTCCCACCGAGAAGTAGGTGCCGACCCGTCAGGAATGTTGGAAAATACTACATCCGAGATGTTAGCATGCCTTAGGATAGGATATATAACGCCATAGACGTATATAATGTCCCAAACTAGACGTACGGGATGACAGGAACAGGATTCTGTAAAACATTACCAACGAGGGGCTAGATGGGTTAGGTTAGGTTATATTATATCACAGACGTATATAATGTTCCTTCCGAGAAGTAAGTGCCGACCCGTCAGGAATGTTGGAAAATACTACATCCGAGATGTTAGCATGCCTTAGGTTAGGATATATAACGCTATAGACGTATATAATGTCCCAGACTAGACGTACGGGACGACAGGAATAGGATTCTGTAAAACATTACCAGCGAGGTGCTAGATGGGTTAGGTTAGGTTATATTATGTCATAGACGAATATAATGTTCCCACCGAGCAGTAGGTGCCGTCCCGTCAGGAATGTTGGAAAATACTACATCCGAGGTGTTAGGTTGCCTTAGGTTGGGATATATAACGTTATAGACGAATATAATGCCCCAGACTAGACGTACGGGACGACAGGAATAGGATTCTGTAAAACATTACCAGCGAGGTGCTAGATGGGTTAGGTTAGGTTATATTATGTCATAGACGTATATAATGTTCCCACCGAGCAGTAGGTGCCGTCCCGTCAGGAATGTTGGAAAATACTACATCCGAGGTGTTAGGTTGCATTAGGTTGGGATATATAACGTTAGAGACGTATATAATCTCCCCACCGATACGTACGGGCCAACACGACCGGCATTCTGTAAAACACTATCACCGAGGTGCTAGATGGGTTAGGTTAAGTTATATTATGTTATAGACGTATATAATGTTCCCACCGAGAACTAGGGGCCGTCCCGCCAGGAATGTTGGAAAATACTACATCCGAGATGTTAGCCTGCCTTAGGTTAGGATCTATAACGCTATAGACGTATATCATGTCCCCAACGAGACGTACGGGCCGATACGACCGGGATTCTGTAAAACAATATCGCCGAGGGGCTAGATGGGTTAGGTTAGGTTATATTATCTCATAGACGTATATAATGTTCCCACCGAGAAGTAGGTGCCGACCCGTCAAGAATGTTGGAAAATACTACATCCGAGGTGTTAGGTTGCCTTAGGTTATGATATATAACGCTATAGACGTATATAATGTACCAAACTAGACGTACGGGACGACAGGAACAGGATTCTGTAAAACATTACCAACGAGGGGCTAGATGGGTTAGGTTAGGTTATATTATGTCACAGACGTATATAATGTTCCCACCGAGAAGTAAGTGCCGACCCGTCAGGAATGTTGGAAAATACTACATCCGAGATGTTAGCATGCCTTAGGTTAGGATATATAACGCTATAGACGTATATAATGTCCCAGACTAGACGTACGGGACGACAGGAATAGGATTCTGTAAAACATTACCAGCGAGGTGCTAGATGGGTTAGGTTAGGTTATATTATATCATAGACGTATATAATGTTCCCACCGAGCAGTAGGTGCCGTCCCGTCAGGAATGTTGGAAAATACTACATCCGAGGTGTTAGGTTGCCTTAGGTTGGGATATATAACGTTATAGACGAATATAATGCCCCAGACTAGACGTACGGGACGACAGGAATAGGATTCTGTAAAACATTACCAGCGAGGTGCTAGATGGGTTAGGTTAGGTTATATTATGTCATAGACGTATATAATGTTCCAACCGAGCAGTAGGTGCCGTCCCGTCAGGAATGTTGGTAAATACTACATCCGAGGTGTTAGGTTGCCTTAGGTTGGGATATATAACGTTAGAGACATATATAATCTCCCCACCGATACGTACGGGGCGACACGACTGGCATTCTGTAAAACACTATCACCGAGGTGCTAGATGGGTTAGGTTAAGTTATATTATGTTATAGACGTATATTATGTTCCCACCGAGAACTAGGGGCCGTCCCGCCAGGAATGTTGGAAAATACTACATCCGAGATGTTAGCCTGCCTTAGGTTAGGATCTATAACGCTATAGACGTATATCATGTCCCCAACGAGACGTACGGGCCGATACGGCCGGGATTCTGTAAAACAATATCGCCGAGGGGATAGATGGGTTAGGTTAGGTTATATTATGTCATAGACGTATATAATGTTCCCACCGAGCAGTAGGTGCCGTCCCGTCAGGAATGTTGGAAAATACTACATCCGAGGTGTTAGGTTGCCTTAGGTTGGGATATATAACGCTATAGACGTATATAATGTCCCAACCGAGATGTACGGGACGACACGAACGGTATTCTGTAAAACACTATCACCGAGGTGCTATATGGGTTAGGTTAGGTTATATTACGTTATAGACGTATATAATGTTCCCACCGAGAATTAGGTGCCGACCCGTCAGGAATGTTGGAAAATACTACATCCGAGGTGTTAGGTTGCCTTAGGCTAGGATATATAACACTATAGACATATATAATGTCCCAAACTAGACGAACGGCATGACAGGAACAGGATTCTGTAAAACATTACCAGCGAGGGGCTAGATGGGTTAGGTTAGGTTATATTATGTCAAAAACGTATATAATGTTCCCACCGAGAAGTAGGTGCCGACCCGTCAGGAATGTTGGAAAATACTACATCCGAGATGTTAGCATGCCTTAGGATGGGATATATAACGCCATAGACGTATATAATGTCCCAAACTAGACGTACGGGATGACAGGAACAGGATTCTGTAAAACATTACCAACGAGGGGCTAGATGGGTTAGGTTAGGTTATATTATATCACAGACGTATATAATGTTCCTTCCGAGAAGTAAGTGCCGACCCGTCAGGAATGTTGGAAAATACTACATCCGAGATGTTAGCATGCCTTAGGTTAGGATATATAACGCTATAGACGTATATAATGTCCCAGACTAGACGTACGGGACGACAGGAATAGGATTCTGTAAAACATTACCAGCGAGGTGCTAGATGGGTTAGGTTAGGTTATATTATGTCATAGACGTATATAATGTTCCCACCGAGCAGTAGGTGCCGACCCGTCAGGAATGTTGGAAAATACTACATCCGAGGTGTTAGGTTGCCTTAGGTTGGGATATATAACGTTATAGACGAATATAATGCCCCAGACTAGACGTACGGGACGACAGGAATAGGATTCTGTAAAACATTACCAGCGAGGTGCTAGATGGGTTAGGTTAGGTTATATTATATCATAGACGTATATAATGTTCCCACCGAGCAGTAGGTGCCGTCCCGTCAGGAATGTTGGAAAATACTACATCCGAGGTGTTAGGTTGCCTTAGGTTACGATATATAACGCTATAGACGTATATAATGTACCAAACTAGACGTACGGGACGACAGGAACAGGATTCTGTAAAACATTACCAACGAGGGGCTAGATGGGTTAGGTTAGGTTATATTATGTCACAGACGTATATAATGTTCCCACCGAGAAGTAAGTGCCGACCCGTCAGGAATGTTGGAAAATACTACATCCGAGATGTTAGCATGCCTTAGGTTAGGATATATAACGCTATAGACGTATATAATGTCCCAGACTAGACGTACGGGACGACAGGAATAGGATTCTGTAAAACATTACCAGCGAGGTGCTAGATGGGTTAGGTTAGGTTATATTATATCATAGACGTATATAATGTTCCCACCGAGCAGTAGGTGCCGTCCCGTCAGGAATGTTGGAAAATACTACATCCGAGGTGTTAGGTTGCCTTAGGTTGGGATATATAACGTTATAGACGAATATAATGCCCCAGACTAGACGTACGGGACGACAGGAATAGGATTCTGTAAAACATTACCAGCGAGGTGCTAGATGGGTTAGGTTAGGTTATATTATGTCATAGACGTATATAATGTTCCCACCGAGCAGTAGGTGCCGTCCCGTCAGGAATGTTGGTAAATACTACATCCGAGGTGTTAGGTTGCCTTAGGTTGGGATATATAACGTTAGAGACATATATAATCTCCCCACCGATACGTACGGGGCGACACGACTGGCATTCTGTAAAACACTATCACCGAGGTGCTAGATGGGTTAGGTTAAGTTATATTATGTTATAGACGTATATTATGTTCCCACCGAGAACTAGGGGCCGTCCCGCCAGGAATGTTGGAAAATACTACATCCGAGATGTTAGCCTGCCTTAGGTTAGGATCTATAACGCTATAGACGTATATCATGTCCCCAACGAGACGTACGGGCCGATACGACCGGGATTCTGTAAAACAATATCACCGAGGGGCTAGATGGGGTAGGTTAGGTTATATTACGTCATAGACGTATATAATGTTCCCACCGAGAAGTAGGTGCCGTCCCGTCAGGAATGTTGGAAAATACTACATCCGAGGTGTTAGGTTGCCTTAGGTTGGGATATATAACGTTATAGACGAATATAATGCCCCAGACTAGACGTACGGGACGACAGGAATAGGATTCTGTAAAACATTACCAGCGAGGTGCTAGATGGGTTAGGTTAGGTTATATTATGTCATAGACGTATATAATGTTCCCACCGAGCAGTAGGTGCCATCCCGTCAGGAATGTTGGTAAATACTACATCCGAGGTGTTAGGTTGCCTTAGGTTGGGATATATAACGTTAGAGACGTATATAATCTCCCCACCGAGACGTACGGGCCGATACGACCGGGATTCTGTAAAACAATATCGCCGAGGGGCTAGATGGGTTAGGTTAGGTTATATTATGTCATAGACGTATATAATGTTCCCACCGAGAAGTAGGTGCCGACCCGTCAAGAATGTTGGAAAATACTACATCCGAGGTGTTAGGTTGCCTTAGGTTATGATATATAACGCTATAGACGTATATAATGTACCAAACTAGACGTACGGGACGACAGGAACAGGATTCTGTAAAACATTACCAACGAGGGGCTAGATGGGTTAGGTTAGGTTATATTATGTCACAGACGTATATAATGTTCCCACCGAGAAGTAAGTGCCGTCCCGTCAGGAATGTTGGAAAATACTACATCCGAGGTGTTAGGTTGCCTTAGGTTGGGATATATAACGTTATAGACGAATATAATGCCCCAGACTAGACGTACGGGACGACAGGAATAGGATTCTGTAAAACATTACCAGCGAGGTGCTAGATGGGTTAGGTTAGGTTATATTATGTCATAGACGTATATAATGTTCCCACCGAGCAGTAGGTGCCATCCCGTCAGGAATGTTGGTAAATACTACATCCGAGGTGTTAGGTTGCCTTAGGTTGGGATATATAACGTTAGAGACGTATATAATCTCCCCACCGATACGTACGGGGCGACACGACCGGTATTCTGTAAAACACTATCACCGAGGTGCTAGATGGGTTAGGTTAAGTTATATTATGTTATAGACGTATATAATGTTCCCACCGAGAACTAGGGGCCGTCCCGCCAGGAATGTTGGAAAATACTACATCCGAGATGTTAGCCTGCCTTAGGTTAGGATCTATAACGCTATAGACGTATATCATGTCCCCAACGAGACGTACGGGCCGATACGGCCGGGATTCTGTAAAACAATATCGCCGAGGGGCTAGATGGGTTAGGTTAGGTTATATTATGTCATAGACGTATATAATGTTCCCACCGAGAAGTAGGTGCCGACCCGTCAAGAATGTTGGAAAATACTACATCCGAGGTGTTAGGTTGCCTTAGGTTAGGATATATAACGCTATAGACGTATATAATGTACCAAACTAGACGTACGGGTCGACAGGAACAGGATTCTGTAAAACATTACCAGCGAGGCGCTAGATGGGTTAGGTTAGGTTATATTATGTCACAGACGTATATAATGTTCCCACCGAGAAGTAGATGCCGACCCGTCAGGAATGTTGGAAAATACTACATCCGAGGTGTTAGGTTGCCTTAGATTAAGATATATAACGCTATAGACATATATAATGTCCCAAACTAGACGAACAGGATGACAGGAACAGGATTCTGTAAAACATTACCAGCGAGGGGCTAGATGGGTTAGGTTAGGTTATATAAATGTCATAGACTTATATAATGTTCCCACCGAGCAGTAGGTGCCGTCCCGTCAGGAATGTTGGAAAATACTACATCCGAGGTGTTAGGTTGCCTTAGGTTGGGATATATAACGTTATAGACGAATATAATGCCCCAGACTAGACGTACGGGACGACAGGAATAGGATTCTGTAAAACATTACCAGCGAGGTGCTAGATGGGTTAGGTTAGGTTATATTATGTCATAGACGTATATAATGTTCCCACCGAGCAGTAGGTGCCGTCCCGTCAGGAATGTTGGTAAATACTACATCCGAGGTGTTAGGTTGCCTTAGGTTGGGATATATAACGTTAGAGACGTATATAATCTCCCCACCGATACGTACGGGCCGACACGACCGGCATTCTGTAAAACACTATCAACGAGGTGCTAGATGGGTTAGGTTAAGTTATATTATGTTATAGACGTATATAATGTTCCCACCGAGAACTAGGGGCCGTCCCGCCAGGAATGTTGGAAAATACTACATCCGAGATGTTAGCCTGCCTTAGGTTAGGATCTATAACGCTATAGACGTATATCATGTCCCCAACGAGACGTACGGGCCGATACGACCGGGATTCTGTAAAACAATATCGCCGAGGGGCTAGATGGGTTAGGTTAGGTTATATTATGTCATAGACGTATATAATGTTCCCACCGAGAAGTAATGGCCGACCCACCAGGAATGATGGAAAATACTACATCCGAGATGTTAGCCTGTCTTAGGTTAGGATATATAACGCCATAGACGTATATAATGTCCCAAACTAGACGTACGGGATGACAGGAACAGGATTCTGTAAAACATTACCAACGAGGGGCTAGATGGGTTAGGTTAGGTTATATTATGTCACAGACGTATATAATGTTCCCTCCGAGAAGTAAGTGCCGACCCGTCAGGAATGTTGGAAAATACTACATCCGAGATGTTAGCATGCCTTAGGTTAGGATATATAACGCTATAGACGTATATAATGTCCCAGACTAGACGTACGGGACGACAGGAATAGGATTCTGTAAAACATTACCAGCGAGGTGCTAGATGGGTTAGGTTAGGTTATATTATGTCATAGACGAATATAATGTTCCCACCGAGCAGTAGGTGCCGTCCCGTCAGGAATGTTGGAAAATACTACATCCGAGGTGTTAGGTTGCCTTAGGTTGGGATATATAACGTTATAGACGAATATAATGCCCCAGACTAGACGTACGGGACGACAGGAATAGGATTCTGTAAAACATTACCAGCGAGGTGCTAGATGGGTTAGGTTAGGTTATATTATGTCATAGACGTATATAATGTTCCCACCGAGCAGTAGGTGCCGTCCCGTCAGGAATGTTGGAAAATACTACATCCGAGGTGTTAGGTTGCATTAGGTTGGGATATATAACGTTAGAGACGTATATAATCTCCCCACCGATACGTACGGGCCAACACGACCGGCATTCTGTAAAACACTATCACCGAGGTGCTAGATGGGTTAGGTTAAGTTATATTATGTTATAGACGTATATAATGTTCCCACCGAGAACTAGGGGCCGTCCCGCCAGGAATGTTGGAAAATACTACATCCGAGATGTTAGCCTGCCTTAGGTTAGGATCTATAACGCTATAGACGTATATCATGTCCCCAACGAGACGTACGGGCCGATACGACCGGGATTCTGTAAAACAATATCGCCGAGGGGCTAGATGGGTTAGGTTAGGTTATATTATCTCATAGACGTATATAATGTTCCCACCGAGAAGTAAGTGCCGACCCGTCAGGAATGTTGGAAAATACTACATCCGAGATGTTAGCATGCCTTAGGTTAGGATATATAACGCTATAGACGTATATAATGTCCCAGACTAGACGTACGGGACGACAGGAATAGGATTCTGTAAAACATTACCAGCGAGGTGCTAGATGGGTTAGGTTAGGTTATATTATATCATAGACGTATATAATGTTCCCACCGAGCAGTAGGTGCCGTCCCGTCAGGAATGTTGGAAAATACTACATCCGAGGTGTTAGGTTGCCTTAGGTTGGGATATATAACGTTATAGACGAATATAATGCCCCAGACTAGACGTACGGGACGACAGGAATAGGATTCTGTAAAACATTACCAGCGAGGTGCTAGATGGGTTAGGTTAGGTTATATTATGTCATAGACGTATATAATGTTCCCACCGAGCAGTAGGTGCCGTCCCGTCAGGAATGTTGGTAAATACTACATCCGAGGTGTTAGGTTGCCTTAGGTTGGGATATATAACGTTAGAGACATATATAATCTCCCCACCGATACGTACGGGGCGACACGACTGGCATTCTGTAAAACACTATCACCGAGGTGCTAGATGGGTTAGGTTAAGTTATATTATGTTATAGACGTATATTATGTTCCCACCGAGAACTAGGGGCCGTCCCGCCAGGAATGTTGGAAAATACTACATCCGAGATGTTAGCCTGCCTTAGGTTAGGATCTATAACGCTATAGACGTATATCATGTCCCCAACGAGACGTACGGGCCGATACGACCGGGATTCTGTAAAACAATATCACCGAGGGGCTAGATGGGGTAGGTTAGGTTATATTACGTCATAGACGTATATAATGTTCCCACCGAGAAGTAGGTGCCGACCCGTCAGGAATGTTGGAAAATACTACATCCGAGGTGTTAGGTTGCCTTAGGTTATGATATATAACGCTATAGACGTATATAATGTACCAAACTAGACGTACGGGACGACAGGAACAGGATTCTGTAAAACATTACCAACGAGGGGCTAGATGGGTTAGGTTAGGTTATATTATGTCACAGACGTATATAATGTTCCCACCGAGAAGTAGGTGCCGACCCGTCAGGAATGTTGGAAAATACTACATCCGAGATGTTAGCATGCCTTAGGTTAGGATATATAACGCTATAGACGTATATAATGTCCCAGACTAGACGTACGGGACGACAGGAATAGGATTCTGTAAAACATTACCAGCGAGGTGCTAGATGGGTTAGGTTAGGTTATATTATATCATAGACGTATATAATGTTCCCACCGAGCAGTAGGTGCCGTCCCGTCAGGAATGTTGGAAAATACTACATCCGAGGTGTTAGGTTGCCTTAGGTTGGGATATATAACGTTATAGACGAATATAATGCCCCAGACTAGACGTACGGGACGACAGGAATAGGATTCTGTAAAACATTACCAGCGAGGTGCTAGATGGGTTAGGTTAGGTTATATTATGTCATAGACGTATATAATGTTCCCACCGAGCAGTAGGTGCCGTCCCGTCAGGAATGTTGGTAAATACTACATCCGAGGTGTTAGGTTGCCTTAGGTTGGGATATATAACGTTAGAGACGTATATAATCTCCCCACCGATACGTACGGGCCGACACGACCGGCATTCTGTAAAACACTATCAACGAGGTGCTAGATGGGTTAGGTTAAGTTATATTATGTTATAGACGTATATAATGTTCCCACCGAGAACTAGGGGCCGTCCCGCCAGGAATGTTGGAAAATACTACATCCGAGATGTTAGCCTGCCTTAGGTTAGGATCTATAACGCTATAGACGTATATCATGTCCCCAACGAGACGTACGGGCCGATACGACCGGGATTCTGTAAAACAATATCGCCGAGGGGCTAGATGGGTTAGGTTAGGTTATATTATGTCATAGACGTATATAATGTTCCCACCGAGAAGTAATGGCCGACCCACCAGGAATGATGGAAAATACTACATCCGAGATGTTAGCCTGTCTTAGGTTAGGATATATAACGCCATAGACGTATATAATGTCCCAAACTAGACGTACGGGATGACAGGAACAGGATTCTGTAAAACATTACCAACGAGGGGCTAGATGGG
Source organism: Xylocopa violacea (assembly GCA_963969225.1). Classification (NCBI taxonomy): domain Eukaryota; kingdom Metazoa; phylum Arthropoda; class Insecta; order Hymenoptera; family Apidae; genus Xylocopa; species Xylocopa violacea. The sequence goes on from CAXAJV010000015.1 coordinate 14,839,544, forward strand.
TTAGGTTAGGTTATATTATGTCACAGACGTATATAATGTTCCCTCCGAGAAGTAAGTGCCGACCCGTCAGGAATGTTGGAAAATACTACATCCGAGATGTTAGCATGCCTTAGGTTAGGATATATAACGCTATAGACGAATATAATGCCCCAGACTAGACATACGGGACGACAGGAATAGGATTCTGTAAAACATTACCGGCGAGGTGCTAGATGGGTTAGGTTAGGTTATATTATGTCATAGACGTATATAATGTTCCCACCGAGCAGTAGGTGCCGTCCCGTCAGGAATGTTGGAAAATATTACATCCGAGGTGTTAGGTTGCCTTAGGTTGGAATATATAACGTTAGAGGCGTATATAATCTCCCCACCGATACGTACGGGCCGACACGACCGGCATTCTGTAAAACACTATCACGGAGGTGCTAGATGGGTTAGGTTAAGTTATATTATGTTATAGACGTATATAATGTTCCCACCGAGAACTAGGGGCCGTCCCGCCAGGAATGTTGGAAAATACTACATCCGAGATGTTAGCCTGCCTTAGGTTAGGATCTATAACGCTATAGACGTATATCATGTCCCCAACGAGACGTACGGGCCGATACGACCGGGATTCTGTAAAACAATATCACCGAGGGGCTAGATGGGTTAGGTTAGGTTATATTATGTCATAGACGTATATAATGTTCCCACCGAGAAGTAGGTGCCGACCCGTCAGGAATGTTGGAAAATACTACATCCGAGGTGTTAGGTTGCCTTAGGTTAGTATATAACGCTATAGACGTATATAATGTCCCAGACTAGACGTACGGGACGACAGGATTAGGTACTGTAAAACATTACCAGCGAGGTGCTAGATGGGTTAGGTTAGGTTATATTATGTCATAGACGTATATAATGTTCCCACCGAGCAGTAGGTGCCGTCCCGTCAGGAATGTTGGAAAATACTACATCCGTGGTGTTAGGTTGCCTTAAGTTGGGATATATAACGTTAGAGACATATATTATGTCCCAAACTAGACGAACGGGATGACAGGAACAGGATTCTGTAAAACATTACCAGCGAGGGGCTAGATGGGTTAGGTTAGGTTATATTATGTCAAAAACGTATATAATGTTCCCACCGAGAAGTAGGTGCCGACCCGTCAGGAATGTTGGAAAATACTACATCCGAGATGTTAGCATGCCTTAGGATAGGATATATAACGCCATAGACGTATATAATGTCCCAAACTGGACGTACGGGATGACAGGAACAGGATTCTGTAAAACATTACCAACGAGGGGCTAGATGGGTTAGGTTAGGTTATATTATATCACAGACGTATATAATGTTCCTTCCGAGAAGTAAGTGCCGACCCGTCAGGAATGTTGGAAAATACTACATCCGAGATGGTAGCATGCCTTAGGTTAGGATATATAACGCTATAGACATATATAATGTCCCAGACTAGACGTACGGGACGACAGGAATAGGATTCTGTAAAACATTACCAGCGAGGTGCTAGATGGGTTAGGTTAGGTTATATTATGTCATAGACGTATATAATGTTCCCACCGAGCAGTAGGTGCCGTCCCGTCAGGAATGTTGGAAAATACTACATCCGTGGTGTTAGGTTGCCTTAAGTTGGGATATATAACGTTAGAGACATATATTATGTCCCAGACTAGACGAGCGGGATGACAGGAACAGGATTCTGTAAAACATTACCAGCGAGGCGCTAGATGGGTTAGGTTAGGTTATATTATGTCACAGACGTATATAATGTTCCCACCGAGAAGTAGGTGCCGACCCGTCAGGAATGTTGGAAAATACTACATCCGAGATGTTAGCATGCCTTAGGTTAGGATATATAACGGCATAGACGTATATAATGTCCCAAACTAGACGTACGGGATGACAGGAACAGGATTCTGTAAATCATTACCAACGAGGGGCTAGATGGGTTAGGTTAGGTTATATTATGTCACAGACGTATATAATGTTCCCTCCGAGAAGTAAGTGCCGACCCGTCAGGAATGTTGGAAAATACTACATCCGAGATGCTAGCATGCCTTAGGTTAGGATATATAACGCTATAGACGTATATAATGTCCCAGACTAGACGTACGGGACGACAGGAATAGGATTCTGTAAAACATTACCAGCGAGGTGCTAGATGGGTTAGGTTAGGTTATATTATGTCATTGACGTATATAATGTTCCCACCGAGCAGTAAGTGCCGTCCCGTCAGGAATGTTGGAAAATACTACATCCGAGGTGTTAGGTTGCCTTAGATTAAGATATATAACGCTATAGACATATATAATGTCCCAAACTAGACGAACGGGATGACAGGAACAGGATTCTGTAAAACATTACCAGCGAGGGGCTAGATGGGTTAGGTTAGGTTATATTATGTCAAAAACGTATATAATGTTCCCACCGAGAAGTAGGTGCCGATCCGTCAGGAATGTTGGAAAATACTACATCCGAGATGTTAGCATGCCTTAGGTTAGGATATATAACGCCATAGACGTATATAATGTCCCAAACTAGACGTACGGGATGACAGGAACAGGATTCTGTAAAACATTACCAACGAGGGGCTAGATGGGTTAGGTTAGGTTATATTATGTCACAGACGTATATAATGTTCCCTCCGAGAAGTAAGTGCCGACCCGTCAGGAATGTTGGAAAGTACTACATCCGAGATGTTAGCATGCCTTAGGTTAGGATATATAACGCCATAGACGTATATAATGTCCCAAACTAGACGTACGGGATGACAGGAACAGGATTCTGTAAAACATTACCAACGAGGGGCTAGATGGGTTAGATTAGGTTATATTATGTCACAGACGTATATAATGTTCCCTCCGAGAAGTAAGTGCCGACCCGTCAGGAATGTTGGAAAATACTACATCCGAGATGTTAGCATGCCTTAGGTTAGGATATATAACGCTATAGACGTATATAATGTCCCAGACTAGACGTACGGGACGACAGGAACAGGATTCTGTAAAACATTACCAACGAGGGGCAAGATGGGTTAGGTTAGGTTATATTATGTCACAGACGTATATAATGTTCCCACCGAGAAGTAAGTGCCGACCCGTCAGGAATGTTGGAAAATACTACATCCGAGATGTTAGGTTGCCTTAGGTTATGATATATAACGCTATAGACGTATATAATGTACCAAACTAGACGTACGGGTCGACAGGAACAGGATTCTGTAAAACATTACCAGCGAGGCGCTAGATGGGTTAGGTTAGGTTATATTATGTCACAGACGTGTATAATGTTCCCACCGAGAAGTAGATGCCGACCCGTCAGGAATGTTGGAAAATACTACATCCGAGGTGTTAGGTTGCCTTAGATTAAGATATATAACGCTATAGACATATATAATGTCCCAAACTAGACGAACAGGATGACAGGAACAGGATTCTGTAAAACATTACCAGCGAGGGGCTAGATGGGTTAGGTTAGGTTATATTATGTCAAAAACGTATATAATGTTCCCACCGAGAAGTAGGTGCCGACCCGTCAGGAATGTTGGAAAATACTACATCCGAGATGTTAGCATGCCTTAGGTTAGGATATATAACGCCATAGACGTATATAATGTCCCAAACTAGACGTACGGGATGACAGGAACAGGATTCTGTAAAACATTACCAACGAGGGGCTAGATGGGTTAGGTTAGGTTATATTATGTCACAGACGTATATAATGTTCCCTCCGAGAAGTAAGTGCCGACCCGTCAGGAATGTTGGAAAATACTACATCCGAGATGTTAGCATGCCTTAGGTTAGGATATATAACGCTATAGACGAATATAATGCCCCAGACTAGACGTACGGGATGACAGGAATAGGATTCTGTAAAACATTACCAGCGAGGTGCTAGATGGGTTAGGTTAGGTTATATTATGTCATAGACGTATATAATGTTCCCACCGAGCAGTAGGTGCCGTCCCGTCAGGAATGTTGGAAAATATTACATCCGAGGTGTTAGGTTGCCTTAGGTTGGGATATATAACGTTAGAGACGTATATAATCTCCCCACCGATACGTACGGGCCGACACGACCGGCATTCTGTAAAACACTATCACCGAGGTGCTAGATGGGTTAGGTTAAGTTATATTATGTTATAGACGTATATAATGTTCCCACCGAGAACTAGGGGCCGTCCCGCCAGGAATGTTGGAAAATACTACATCCGAGATGTTAGCCTGCCTTAGGTTAGGATCTATAACGCTATAGACGTATATCATGTCCCCAACGAGACGTACGGGCCGATACGACCGGGATTCTGTAAAACAATATCACCGAGGGGCTAGATGGGTTAGGTTAGGTTATATTATGTCATAGACGTATATAATGTTCCCACCGAGAAGTAGGTGCCGACCCGTCAGGAATGTTGGAAAATACTACATCCGAGGTGTTAGGTTGCCTTAGGTTATGATATATAACGCTATAGACTTAAATAATGTACCAAACTAGACGTACGGGACGACAGGAACAGGATTCTGTAAAACATTACCAACGAGGGGCTAGATGGGTTAGGTTAGGTTATATTATGTCACAGACGTATATAATGATCCCACCGAGAAGTAAGTGCCGACCCGTCAGGAATGTTGGAAAATACTACATCGGAGATGTTAGCATGCCTTAGGTTAGGATATATAACGCTATAGGCGTATATAATGTCCCAGACTAGACGTACGGGACGACAGGAATAAGATTCTGTAAAACATTACCAGCGAGGTGCTAGATGGGTTAGGTTAGGTTATATTATGTCATAGACGTATATAATGTTCCCACCGAGCAGTAGGTGCCGTCCCGTCAGGAATGTTGGAAAATACTACATCCGTGGTGTTAGGTTGCCTTAAGTTGGGATATATAACGTTAGAGACATATATTATGTCCCAAACTAGACGAACGGGATGACAGGAACAGGATTCTGTAAAACATTACCAGCGAGGGGCTAGATGGGTTAGGTTAGGTTATATTATGTCAAAAACGTATATAATGTTCCCACCGAGAAGTAGGTGCCGACCCGTCAGGAATGTTAGAAAATACTACATCCGAGATGTTAGCATGCCTTAGGATAGGATATATAACGCCATAGACGTATATAATGTCCCAAACTAGACGTACGGGATGACAGGAACAGGATTCTGTAAAACATTACCAACGAGGGGCTAGATGGTCTAGGTTAGGTTATATTATATCACAGACGTATATAATGTTCCTTCCGAGAAGTAAGTGCCGACCCGTCAGGAATGTTGGAAAATACTACATCCGAGATGTTAGCATGCCTTAGGTTAGGATATATAACGCTAGAGACGTATATAATGTCCCAGACTAGACGTACGGGACGACAGGAATAGGATTCTGTAAAACATTACCAGCGAGGTGCTAGATGGGTTAGGTTAGGTTATATTATGTCATAGACGTATATAATGTTCCCACCGAGCAGTAGGTGCCGTCCCGTCAGGAATGTTGGTAAATACTACATCCGAGGTGTTAGGTTGCCTTAGGTTGGGATATATAACGTTAGAGACGTATATAATCTCCCCACCGATACGTACGGGGCGACACGACCGGCATTCTGTAAAACACTATCACCGAGGTGCTAGATGGGTTAGGTTAAGTTATATTATGTTATAGACGTATATAATGTTCCCACCGAGAACTAGGGGCCGTCCCGCCAGGAATGTTGGAAAATACTACATCCGAGATGTTAGCCTGCCTTAGGTTAGGATCTATAACGCTATAGACGTATATCATGTCCCCAACGAGACGTACGGGCCGATACGGCCGGAATTCTGTAAAACAATATCGCCGAGGGGCTAGATGGGTTAGGTTAGGTTATATTATGTCATAGACGTATATAATGTTCCCACCGAGAAGTAGGTGCCGACCCGTCAAGAATGTTGGAAAATACTACATGCGAGGTGTTAGGTTGCCTTAGGTTAGGATATATAACGCTATAGACGTATATAATGTCCCAGACTAGACGTACGGGACGACAGGAATAGGATTCTGTAAAACATTACCAGCGAGGTGCTAGATGGGTTAGGTTAGGTTATATGATGTCATAGACGTATATAATGTTCCCACCGAGCAGTAGGTGCCGTCCCGTCAGGAATGTTGGAAAATACTACATCCGAGGTGTTAGGTTGCCTTAGGTTGGGATATATAACGTTATAGACGAATATAATGCCCCAGACTAGACGTACGGGACGACAGGAATAGGATTCTGTAAAACATTACCAGCGAGGTGCTAGATGGGTTAGGTTAGGTTATATTATGTCATAGACGTATATAATGTTCCCACCGAGCAGTAGGTGCCGTCCCGTCAGGAATGTTGGTAAATACTACATCGGATGTGTTAGGTTGCCTTAGGTTGGGATATATAACGTTAGAGACGTATATAATCTCCCCACCGATACGTACGGGCCGACACGACCGGCATTCTGTAAAACACTATCACCGAGGTGCTAGATGGGTTAGGTTAAGTTATATTATGTTATAGACGTATATAATGTTCCCACCGAGAACTAGGGGCCGTCCCGCCAGGAATGTTGGAAAATACTACATCCGAGATGTTAGCCTGCCTTAGGTTAGGATCTATAACGCTATAGACGTATATCATGTCCCCAACGAGACGTACGGGCCGATACGACCGGGATTCTGTAAAACAATATCGCCGAGGGGCTAGATGGGTTAGGTTAGGTTATATTATCTCATAGACGTATATAATGTTCCCACCGAGAAGTAGGTGCCGACCCGTCAAGAATGTTGGAAAATACTACATCCGAGGTGTTAGGTTGCCTTAGGTTATGATATATAACGCTATAGACGTATATAATGTACCAAACTAGACGTACGGGACGACAGGAACAGGATTCTGTAAAACATTACCAACGAGGGGCTAGATGGGTTAGGTTAGGTTATATTATGTCACAGACGTATATAATGTTCCTTCCGAGAAGTAAGTGCCGACCCGTCAGGAATGTTCGAAAATACTACATCCGAGATGTTAGCATGCCTTAGGTTAGGATATATAACGCTATAGACGTATATAATGTCCCAGACTAGACGTACGGGACGACAGGAATAGGATTCTGTAAAACATTACCAGCGAGGTGCTAGATGGGTTAGGTTAGGTTATATTATGTCATAGACGTATATAATGTTCCCACCGAGCAGTAGGTGCCGCCCCGTCAGGAATGTTGGAAAATACTACATCCGAGGTGTTAGGTTTCCTTAGGTTGGGATATATAACGTTATAGACGAATATAATGCCCCAGACTAGACGTACGGGACGACAGGAATAGGATTCTGTAAAACATTACCAGCGAGGTGCTAGATGGGTTAGGTTAGGTTATATTATGTCATAGACGTATATAATGTTCCCACCGAGCAGTAGGTGCCGTCCCGTCAGGAATGTTGGAAAATACTACATCCGAGGTGTTAGGTTGCATTAGGTTGGGATATATAACGTTAGAGACGTATATAATCTCCCCACCGATACGTACGGGCCAACACGACCGGCATTCTGTAAAACACTATCACCGGGGTGCTAGATGGGTTAGGTTAAGTTATATTATGTTATAGACGTATATAATGTTCCCACCGAGAACTAGGGGCCGTCCCGCCAGGAATGTTGGAAAATACTACATCCGAGATGTTAGCCTGCCTTAGGTTAGGATCTATAACGCTATAGACGTATATCATGTCCCCAACGAAACGTACGGGCCGATACGACCGGGATTCTGTAAAACAATATCACCGAGGGGCTAGATGGGTTAGGTTAGGTTATATTACGTCATAGACGTATATAATGTTCCCACCGAGAAGTAGGTGCCGACCCGTCAGGAATGTTGGAAAATACTACATCCGAGGTGTTAGGTTGCCTTAGGTTATGATATATAACGCTATAGACGTATATAATGTACCAAACTAGACGTACGGGACGACAGGAACAGGATTCTGTAAAACATTACCAACGAGGGGCTAAATGGGTTAGGTTAGGTTATATTATGTCACAGACGTATATAATGTTCCCACCGAGAAGTAAGTGCCGACCCGTCAGGAATGTTGGAAAATACTACATCCGAGATGTTAGCATGCCTTAGGTTAGGATATATAACGCTATAGACGTATATAATGTCCCAGACTAGACGTACGGGACGACAGGAATAGGATTCTGTAAAACATTACCAGCGAGGTGCTAGATGGGTTAGGTTAGGTTATATTATGTCATAGACGTATATAATGTTCCCACCGAGCAGTAGGTGCCGTCCCGTCAGGAATGTTGGTAAATACTACATCCGAGGTGTTAGGTTGCCTTAGGTTGGGATATATAACGTTAGAGACGTATATAATCTCCCCACCGATACGCACGGGGCGACACGACCGGCATTCTGTAAAACACTATCACCGAGGTGCTAGATGGGTTAGGTTAAGTTATATTATGTTATAGACGTATATAATGTTCCCACCGAGAACTAGGGGCCGTCCCGCCAGGAATGTTGGAAAATACTACATCCGAGATGTTAGCCTGCCTTAGGTTAGGATCTATAACGCTATAGACGTATATCATGTCCCCAACGAGACGTACGGGCCGATACGGCCGGGATTCTGTAAAACAATATCGCCGAGGGGCTAGATGGGTTAGGTTAGGTTATATTATGTCATAGACGTATATAATGTTCCCACCGAGAAGTAGGTGCCGACCCGTCAAGAATGTTGGAAAATACTACATCCGAGGTGTTAGGTTGCCTTAGGTTATGATATATAACGCTATAGACGTATATAATGTCCCAGACTAGACGTACGGGACGACAGGAATAGGATTCTGTAAAACATTACCAGCGAGGTGCTAGATGGGTTAGGTTAGGTTATATTATGTCATAGACGTATATAATGTTCCCACCGAGCAGTAGGTGCCGTCCCGTCAGGAATGTTGGAAAATACTACATCCGAGGTGTTAGGTTGCCTTAGGTTGGGATATATAACGTTATAGACGAATATAATGCCCCAGACTAGACGTACGGGACGACAGGAATAGGATTCTGTAAAACATTACCAGCGAGGTGCTAGATGGGTTAGGTTAGGTTATATTATGTCATAGACGTATATAATGTTCCCACCGAGCAGTAGGTGCCGTCCCGTCAGGAATGTTGGTAAATACTACATCCGAGGTGTTAGGTTGCCTTAGGTTGGGATATATAACGTTAGAGACGTATATAATCTCCCCACCGATACGTACGGGCCGACACGACCGGCATTCTGTAAAACACTATCACCGAGGTGCTAGATGGGTTAGGTTAAGTTATATTATGTTATAGACGTATATAATGTTCCCACCGAGAACTAGGGGCCGTCCCGCCAGGAATGTTGGAAAATACTACATCCGAGATGTTAGCCTGCCTTAGGTTAGGATCTATAACGGTATAGACGTATATCATGTCCCCAACTAGACGTACGGGCCGATACGACCGGGATTCTGTAAAACAATATCGCCGAGGGGCTAGATGGGTTAGGTTAGGTTATATTATGTCATAGACGTATATAATGTTCCCACCGAGAAGTAGGTGCCGACCCGTCAAGAATGTTGGAAAATACTACATCCGAGGTGTTAGGTTGCCTTAGGTTATGATATATAACGCTATAGACGTATATAATGTACCAAACTAGACGTACGGGACGACAGGAACAGGATTCTGTAAAACATTACCAACGAGGGGCTAGATGGGTTAGGTTAGGTTATATTATGTCACAGACGTATATAATGTTCCCACCGAGAAGTAAGTGCCGACCCGTCAGGAATGTTGGAAAATACTACATCCGAGATGTTAGCATGCCTTAGGTTAGGATATATAACGCTATAGACGTATATAATGTCCCAGACTAGACGTACGGGACGACAGGAATAGGATTCTGTAAAACATTACCAGCGAGGTGCTAGATGGGTTAGGTTAGGTTATATTATGTCATAGACGTATATAATGTTCCCACCGAGCAGTAGGTGCCGTCCCGTCAGGAATGTTGGAAAATACTACATCCGTGGTGTTAGGTTGCCTTAAGTTGGGATATATAAAGTTAGAGACATATATAATGTCCCAAACAAGACGAACGGGATGACAGGAACAGGATTCTGTAAAACATTACCAGCGAGGGGCTAGATGGGTTGGGTTAGGTTATATTATGTCAAAAACGTATATAATGTTCCCACCGAGAAGTAGGTGCCGACCCGTCAGGAATGTTATAAAATACTACATCCGAGATGTTAGCATGCCTTAGGATAGGATATATAACGCCATAGACGTATATAATGTCCCAAACTAGACGTACGGGATGACAGGAACAGGATTCTGTAAAACATTACCAACGAGGGGCTAGATGGGTTAGGTTAGGTTATATTATGTCACAGACGTATATAATGTTCCTTCCGAGAAGTAAGTGCCGACCCGTCAGGAATGTTGGAAAATACTACATCCGAGATGTTAGCATGCCTTAGGTTAGGATATATAACGCTATAGACGTATATAATGTCCCAGACTAGACGTACGGGACGACAGGAATAGGATTCTGTAAAACATTACGAGCGAGGTGCTAGATGGGTTAGGTTAGGTTATATTATGTCATAGACGTATATAATGTTCCCACCGAGCAGTAGGTGCCGTCCCGTCAGGAATGTTGGAAAATACTACATCCGAGATGTTACCATGCCTTAGGTTAGGATATATAACGCCATAGACGTATATAATGTCCCAAACTAGACGTACGGGATGACAGGAACAGGATTCTGTAAAACATTACCAACGAGGGGCTAGATGGGTTAGGTTAGGTTATATTATGTCACAGACGTATATAATGTTCCCACCGAGAAGTAAGTGCCGACCCGTCAGGAATGTTGGAAAATACTACATCCGAGATGTTAGCATGCCTTAGGTTAGGATATGTAACGCTATATACGTATATAATTTCCCAACCGAGATGTACGGGACGATACGAACGGTATTCTGTAAAAAATTACCAGCGAGGGGCCAGATGGGTTAGGATAGGTTATATTATGTCATAGACGTATATAATGTTCCCACCGAGAAGTAGGTGCCTAGCCATCAGGAATGTTGGAAAATACTACATCCGAGGAGTTAGGTTGCCTTAGGTTAGGATGTATAACGCTATAGACGTATATAATGTCCCCAAATAGACGTACGGGACGACAGGAATGGGATTCTGTAAAACATTACCAGCGTAGGGCTAGATGGGTTAGGTTAGGTTATATTATGTCATAGACGTATATAATGTTCCCACCGAGCAGTAGGTGCCGTCCCGTCAGGAATGTTGGAAAATACTACATCCGAGGTGTTAGGTTGCCTTAGGTTGGGATATATAACGCTATAGACGTATATAATGTCCCAACCGAGATGTACGGGACGACACGAACGGTATTCTGTAAAACACTATCACCGAGGTGCTATATGGGTTAGGTTAGGTTATATTACGTTATAGACGTATATAATGTTCCCACCGAGAAGTAATGGCCGACCCACCAGGAATGATGGAAAATACTACATCCGAGATGTTAGCCTGTCTTAGGTTAGGACATATAACGCTATAGACGTATATAATGTCCCAAACTAGTCGTACGGGACGACAGGAACAGGATTCGGTAAAACATTACCAGCGAGGCGCTAGATGGGTTAGGTTAGGTTATATTATGTCACAGACGTATATAATGTTCCCACCGAGAATTAGGTGCCGACCCGTCAGGAATGTTGGAAAATACTACATCCGAGGTGTTAGGTTGCCTTAGGCTAGGATATATAACACTATAGACATATATAATGTCCCAAACTAGACGAACGGGATGACAGGAACAGGATTCTGTAAAACATTACCAGCGAGGGGCTAGATGGGTTAGGTTAGGTTATATTATGTCAAAAACGTATATAATGTTCCCACCGAGAAGTAGGTGCCGACCCGTCAGGAATGTTGGAAAATACTACATCCGAGATGTTAGCATGCCTTAGGTTAGGATATATAACGCCATAGACGTATATAATGTCCCAAACTAGACGTACGGGATGACAGGAACAGGATTCTGTAAAATATTACCAACGAGGGGCTAGATGGGTTAGGTTAGGTTATATTATGTCACAGACGTATATAATGTTCCCACCGAGAAGTAAGTGCCGACCCGTCAGGAATGTTGGAAAATACTACATCCGAGATGTTAGCATGCCTTAGGTTAGGATATACAACGCTATAGACGTATATCATGTCCCCAACGAGACGTACGGGCCGATACGACCGGGATTCTGTAAAACAATATCACCGAGGGGCTAGATGGGTTAGGTTAGGTTATATTATGTCACAGACGTATATAATGTTCCCACCGAGAAGTAAGTGCCGACCCGTCACGAATGTTGGAAAATACTACATCCGAGATGTTAGCATGCCTTAGGTTAGGATATATAACGCTATAGACGTATATAATTTCCCAACCGAGATGCACGGGACGATACGAACGGTATTCTGTAAAAAATTACCAGCGAGGGGCCAGATGGGTTAGGTTGGGTTATATTATGTCATAGACGTATATAATGTTCCCACCGAGAAGTAGGTGCCTAGCCGGCAGGAATGTTGGAAAATACTACATCCGAAGTGTTAGGTTGCCTTAGGTTAGGATATATAACGCTATAGACGTATATAATGTCCCCAACTAGACGTACGGGACGACAGGAATGGGATTCTGTAAAACATTACCAGCGAAGGGCTAGATGGGTTAGGTTAGGTTATATTATGTCATAGACGTATATAATGTTCCCACCGAGCAGTAGGTGCCGTCCCGTCAGGAATGTTGGAAAAGACTACATCCGAGATGTTAGCATGCCTTAGGTTAGGATATATAACGCTATAGACGTATATAATTTCCCAACCGAGATGTACGGGACGATACGAACGGTATTCTGTAAAAAATTACCAGCGAGGGGCCAGATGGGTTAGGTTAGGTTATATTATGTCATAGACGTATATAATGTTCCCACCGAGAAGTAAGTGCCGACCCGTCAGGAATGTTGGAAAATACTACATCCGAGGTGTTAGGTTGCCTTATGTTAGGATATATAACGCTATAGACGTATATAATGTCCCAACCGAGACGTACGGGATGACAGGAACAGGATTCTGTAAAACATTACCAGCGAGGGGCTAGATGGGTTAGGTTAGGTTATATTATATCACAGACGTATATAATGTTCCCACCGAGAAGTAAGTGCCGACCCGTCAGGAATGTTGGAAAATACTACATCCGAGATGTTAGCATGCCTTAGGTTAGGATATATAACGCCACAGACGTATATAATGTCCCAAACTAGACGTACGGGATGACAGGAACAGGATTCTGTAAAACATTACCAACGAGGGGCTAGATGGGTTAGGTTAGGTTATATTATGTCACAGACGTATATAATGTTCCCACCGAGAAGTAAGTGCCGACCCGTCACGAATGTTGGAAAATACTACATCCGAGATGTTAGCATGCCTTAGGTTAGGATATGTAACGCTATATACGTATATAATTTCCCAACCGAGATGTACGGGACGATACGAACGGTATTCTGTAAAAAATTACCAGCGAGGGGCCAGATGGGTTAGGTTAGGTTATATTATGTCATAGACGTATATAATGTTCCCACCGAGAAGTAAGTGCCGACCCGTCAGGAATGTTGGAAAATACTACATCCGAGGTGTTAGGTTGCCTTAGGTTGGGATATATAACGCTATAGACGTATATAATGTCCCAACCGAGATGTACGGGACGACACGAACGGTATTCTGTAAAACACTATCACCGAGGTGCTATATGGGTTAGGTTAGGTTATATTACGTTATAGACGTATATAATGTTCCCACCGAGAAGTAATGGCCGACCCACCAGGAATGATGGAAAATACTACATCCGAGATGTTAGCCTGTCTTAGGTTAGGACATATAACGCTATAGACGTATATAATGTCCCAAACTAGTCGTACGGGACGACAGGAACAGGATTCTGTAAAACATTACCAGCGGGGCGCTAGATGGGTTAGGTTAGGTTATATTATGTCACAGACGTATATAATGTTCCCACCGAGAATTAGGTGCCGACCCGTCAGGAATGTTGGAAAATACTACATCCGAGGTGTTAGGTTGCCTTAGGCTAGGATATATAACACTATAGACATATATAATGTCCCAAACTAGACGAACGGGATGACAGGAACAGGATTCTGTAAAACATTACCAGCGAGGGGCTAGATGGGTTAGGTTAGGTTATATTATGTCAAAAACGTATATAATGTTCCCACCGAGAAGTAGGTGCCGACCCGTCAGGAATGTTGGAAAATACTACATTCGAGATGTTAGCATGCCTTAGGTTAGGATATATAACGCCCTAGACGTATATAATGTCCCAAACTAGACGTACGGGATGACAGGAACAGGATTCTGTAAAACATTACCAACGAGGGGCTAGATGGGTTAGGTTAGGTTATATTATGTCACAGACGTATATAATGTTCCCACCGAGAAGTAAGTGCCGACCCGTCAGGAATGTTGGAAAATACTACATCCGAGATGTTAGCATGCCTTAGGTTAGGATATATAACGCTATAGACGTATATAATTTCCCAACCGAGATGTACGGGACGATACGAACGGTATTCTGTAAAAAATTACCAGCGAGGTGCCAGATGGTTTAGGTTAGGTTATATTATGTCATAGACGTATATAATGTTCCCACCGAGAAGTAGGTGCCTAGCCGTCAGGAATGTTGGAAAATACTACATCCGAGGTGTTAGGTTGCCTTAGGTTAGGATATATAACGCTATAGACGTATATAGTGTCCCCAACTAGACGTACGGGACGACAGGAATGGGATTCTGTAAAACATTACCAGCGAAGGGCTAGATGGGTTAGGTTAGGTTATATTATGTCATAGACGTATATAATGTTCCCACCGAACAGTAGGTGCCGTCCCGTCAGGAATGTTGGAAAATACTACATCCGAGATGTTAGCATGCCTTAGGTTAGGATATATAACGCTATAGACGTATAAAATTTCCCAACCGAGATGTACGGGACGATACGAACGGTATTCTGTAAAAAATTACCAGCGAGGGGCCAGATGGGTTAGGTTAGGTTATATTATGTCATAGACGTATATAATGTTCCCACCGAGAAGTAGGTGCCTAGCCATCAGGAATGTTGGAAAATACTACATCCGAGGAGTTAGGTTGCCTTAGGTTAGGATGTATAACGCTATAGACGTATATAATGTCCCCAAATAGACGTACGGGACGACAGGAATGGGATTCTGTAAAACATTACCAGCGAAGGGCTAGATGGGTTAGGTTAGGTTATATTATGTCATAGACGTATATAATGTTCCCACCGAGCAGTAGGTGCCGTCCCGTCAGGAATGTTGGAAAATACTACATCCGAGGTGTTAGGTTGCCTTAGGTTGGGATATATAACGCTATAGACGTATATAATGTCCCAACCGAGATGTACGGGACGACACGAACGGTATTCTGTAAAACACTATCACCGAGGTGCTATATGGGTTAGGTTAGGTTATATTACGTTATAGACGTATATAATGTTCCCACCGAGAAGTAATGGCCGACCCACCAGGAATGATGGAAAATACTACATCCGAGATGTTAGCCTGTCTTAGGTTAGGACATATAACGCTATAGACGTATATAATGTCCCAAACTAGTCGTACGGGACGACAGGAACAGGATTCGGTAAAACATTACCAGCGAGGCGCTAGATGGGTTAGGTTAGGTTATATTATGTCACAGACGTATATAATGTTCCCACCGAGAATTAGGTGCCGACCCGTCAGGAATGTTGGAAAATACTACATCCGAGGTGTTAGGTTGCCTTAGGCTAGGATATATAACACTATAGACATATATAATGTCCCAAACTAGACGAACGGGATGACAGGAACAGGATTCTGTAAAACATTACCAGCGAGGGGCTAGATGGGTTAGGTTAGGTTATATTATGTCAAAAACGTATATAATGTTCCCACCGAGAAGTAGGTGCCGACCCGTCAGGAATGTTGGAAAATACTACATCCGAGATGTTAGCATGCCTTAGGTTAGGATATATAACGCCATAGACGTATATAATGTCCCAAACTAGACGTACGGGATGACAGGAACAGGATTCTGTAAAATATTACCAACGAGGGGCTAGATGGGTTAGGTTAGGTTATATTATGTCACAGACGTATATAATGTTCCCACCGAGAAGTAAGTGCCGACCCGTCAGGAATGTTGGAAAATACTACATCCGAGATGTTAGCATGCCTTAGGTTAGGATATACAACGCTATAGAAGTATATCATGTCCCCAACGAGACGTACGGTCCGATACGACCGGGATTCTGTAAAACAATATCACCGAGGGGCTAGATGGGTTAGGTTAGGTTATATTATGTCACAGACGTATATAATGTTCCCACCGAGAATTAGGTGCCGACCCGTCAGGAATGTTGGAAAATACTACATGCGAGATGTTAGCATGCCTTAGGTTAGGATATATAACGCCATAGACGTATATAATGTCCCAAACTAGACGTACGGGATGACAGGAACAGGATTCTGTAAAACATTACCAACGAGGGGCTAGATGGGTTAGGTTAGGTTATATTATGTCAAAAACGTATATAATGTTCCCACCGAGAAGTAAATGCCGACCCGTCAGGAATGTTGGAAAATACTACATCCGAGATGTTAGCATGCCTTAGGTTAGGATATATAACGCCATAGACGTATATAATGTCCCAAACTAGACGTACGGGATGACAGGAACAGGATTCTGTAAAACATTACCAACGAGGGGCTAGATGGGTTAGGTTAGGTTATATTATGTCACAGACGTATATAATGTTCCCACCGAGAAGTAAGTGCCGACCCGTCACGAATGTTGGAAAATACTACATCCGAGATGTTAGCATGCCTTAGGTTAGGATATATAACGCTATAGACGTATATAATTTCCCAACCGAGATGCACGGGACGATACGAACGGTATTCTGTAAAAAATTACCAGCGAGGGGCCAGATGGGTTAGGTTGGGTTATATTATGTCATAGACGTATATAATGTTCCCACCGAGAAGTAGGTGCCTAGCCGGCAGGAATGTTGGAAAATACTACATCCGAAGTGTTAGGTTGCCTTAGGTTAGGATATATAACGCTATAGACGTATATAATGTCCCCAACTAGACGTACGGGACGACAGGAATGGGATTCTGTAAAACATTACCAGCGAAGGGCTAGATGGGTTAGGTTAGGTTATATTATGTCATAGACGTATATAATGTTCCCACCGAGCAGTAGGTGCCGTCCCGTCAGGAATGTTGGAAAATACTACATCCGAGATGTTAGCATGCCTTAGGTTAGGATATATAACGCTATAGACGTATATAATTTCCCAACCGAGATGTACGGGACGATACGAACGGTATTCTGTAAAAAATTACCAGCGAGGGGCCAGATGGGTTAGGTTAGGTTATATTATGTCATAGACGTATATAATGTTCCCACCGAGAAGTAAGTGCCGACCCGTCAGGAATGTTGGAAAATACTACATCCGAGATGTTAGCATGCCTTAGGTTAGGATATATAACGCCATAGACGTATATAATGTCCCAAACTAGACGTACGGGATGACAGGAACAGGATTCTGTAAAACATTACCAACGAGGGGCTAGATGGGTTAGGTTAGGTTATATTATGTCACAGACGTATATAATGTTCCCACCGAGAAGTAAGTGCCGACCCGTCACGAATGTTGGAAAATACTACATCCGAGATGTTAGCATGCCTTAGGTTAGGATATATAACGCTATAGACGTATATAATTTCCCAACCGAGATGCACGGGACGATACGAACGGTATTCTGTAAAAAATTACCAGCGAGGGGCCAGATGGGTTAGGTTAGGTTATATTATGTCATAGACGTATATAATGTTCCCACCGAGAAGTAGGTGCCTAGCCGGCAGGAATGTTGGAAAATACTACATCCGAAGTGTTAGGTTGCCTTAGGTTAGGATATATAACGCTATAGACGTATATATTGTCCCCAACTAGACGTACGGGACGACAGGAATGGGATTCTGTAAAACATTACCAGCGAAGGGCTAGATGGGTTAGGTTAAGTTATATTATGTCATAGACGTATATAATGTTCCCACCGAGCAGTAGGTGCCGTCCCGTCAGGAATGTTGGAAAATACTACAGCCGAGATGTTAGCATGCCTTAGGTTAGGATATATAACGCTATAGACGTATATAATTTCCCAACCGAGATGTATGGGACGATACGAACGGTATTCTGTAAAAAATTACCAGCGAGGGGCCAGATGGGTTAGGTTAGGTTATATTATGTCATAGACGTATATAATGTTCCCACCGAGAAGTAAGTGCCGACCCGTCAGGAATGTTGGAAAATACTACATCCGAGGTGTTAGGTTGCCTTAGGTTAGGATATATAACGCTATAGACATATATAATGTCCCAAACTAGACGAACGGGATGACAGGAATAGGATTCTGTAAATCATTACCAACGAGGGGCTAGATGGGTTAGGTTAGGTTTTATTATGTCACAGACGTATATAATGTTCCCACCGAGAAGTAGGTGCCTAGCCATCAGGAATGTTGGAAAATACTACATCCGAGGTGTTAGGTTGCCTTAGGTTAGGATATATAACGCTATAGACGTATATAATGTCCCCAACTAGACGTACGGGACGACAGGAATGGGATTCTGTAAAACATTACCAGCGAAGGGCTAGATGGGTTAGGTTAGGTTATATTATGTCATAGACGTATATAATGTTCCCACCGAGCAGTAGGTGCCGTCCCGTCAGGAATGTTGGAAAATACTACAGCCGAGATGTTAGCATGCCTTAGGTTAGGATATATAACGCTATAGACGTATATAATTTCCCAACCGAGATGTATGGGACGATACGAACGGTATTCTGTAAAAAATTACCAGCGAGGGGCCAGATGGGTTAGGTTAGGTTATATTATGTCATAGACGTATATAATGTTCCCACCGAGAAGTAAGTGCCGACCCGTCAGGAATGTTGGAAAATACTACATCCGAGGTGTTAGGTTGCCTTAGGTTAGGATATATAACGCTATAGACATATATAATGTCCCAAACTAGACGAACGGGATGACAGGAATAGGATTCTGTAAATCATTACCAACGAGGGGCTAGATGGGTTAGGTTAGGTTTTATTATGTCACAGACGTATATAATGTTCCCACCGAGAAGTAGGTGCCTAGCCATCAGGAATGTTGGAAAATACTACATCCGAGGTGTTAGGTTGCCTTAGGTTAGGATATATAACGCTATAGACGTCTATAATGTCCCCAACTAGACGTACGGGACGACAGGAATGGGATTCTGTAAAACATTACCAGCGAAGGGCTAGATGGGTTAGGTTAGGTTATATTATGTCATAGACGTATATAATGTTCCCACCGAGAAGTAGGTGCCGACCCGTCAGGAATGTTGGAAAATACTACATCCGAGATGTTAGCATGCCTTAGGTTAGGATATATAACGCCATAGACGTATATAATGTCCCAAACTAGACGTACGGGATGACAGGAACAGGATTCTGTAAAATATTACCAACGAGGGGCTAGATGGGTTAGGTTAGGTTATATTATGTCACAGACGTATATAATGTTCCCACCGAGAAGTAAGTGCCGACCCGTCAGGAATGTTGGAAAATACTACATCCGAGATGTTAGCATGCCTTAGGTTAGGATATACAACGCTATAGACGTATATCATGTCCCCAACGAGACGTACGGGCCGATACGACCGGGATTCTGTAAAACAATATCACCGAGGGGCTAGATGGGTTAGGTTAGGTTATATTATGTCACAGACGTATATAATGTTCCCACCGAGAATTAGGTGCCGACCCGTCAGGAATGTTGGAAAATACTACATGCGAGATGTTAGCATGCCTTAGGTTAGGATATATAACGCCATAGACGTATATAATGTCCCAAACTAGACGTACGGGATGACAGGAACAGGATTCTGTAAAACATTACCAACGAGGGGCTAGATGGGTTAGGTTAGGTTATATTATGTCAAAAACGTATATAATGTTCCCACCGAGAAGTAAATGCCGACCCGTCAGGAATGTTGGAAAATACTACATCCGAGATGTTAGCATGCCTTAGGTTAGGATATATAACGCCATAGACGTATATAATGTCCCAAACTAGACGTACGGGATGACAGGAACAGGATTCTGTAAAACATTACCAACGAGGGGCTAGATGGGTTAGGTTAGGTTATATTATGTCACAGACGTATATAATGTTCCCACCGAGAAGTAAGTGCCGACCCGTCACGAATGTTGGAAAATACTACATCCGAGATGTTAGCATGCCTTAGGTTAGGATATATAACGCCATAGACGTATATAATGTCCCAAACTAGACGTACGGGATGACAGGAACAGGATTCTGTAAAACATTACCAACGAGGGGCTAGATGGGTTAGGTTAGGTTATATTATGTCACAGACGTATATAATGTTCCCACCGAGAAGTAAGTGCCGACCCGTCACGAATGTTGGAAAATACTACATCCGAGATGTTAGCATGCCTTAGGTTAGGATATATAACGCTATAGACGTATATAATTTCCCAACCGAGATGCACGGGACGATACGAACGGTATTCTGTAAAAAATTACCAGCGAGGGGCCAGATGGGTTAGGTTGGGTTATATTATGTCATAGACGTATATAATGTTCCCACCGAGAAGTAGGTGCCTAGCCGGCAGGAATGTTGGAAAATACTACATCCGAAGTGTTAGGTTGCCTTAGGTTACGATATATAACGCTATAGACGTATATAATGTCCCCAACTAGACGTACGGGACGACAGGAATGGGATTCTGTAAAACATTACCAGCGAAGGGCTAGATGGGTTAGGTTAGGTTATATTATGTCATAGACGTATATAATGTTCCCACCGAGCAGTAGGTGCCGTCCCGTCAGGAATGTTGGAAAATACTACATCCGAGATGTTAGCATGCCTTAGGTTAGGATATATAACGCTATAGACGTATATAATTTCCCAACCGAGATGTACGGGACGATACGAACGGTATTCTGTAAAAAATTACCAGCGAGGGGCCAGATGGGTTAGGTTAGGTTATATTATGTCATAGACGTATATAATGTTCCCACCGAGAAGTAAGTGCCGACCCGTCAGGAATGTTGGAAAATACTACATCCGAGGTGTTAGGTTGCCTTATGTTAGGATATATAACGCTATAGACGTATATAATGTCCCAACCGAGACGTACGGGATGACAGGAACAGGATTCTGTAAAACATTACCAACGAGGGGCTAGATGGGTTAGGTTAGGTTATATTATATCACAGACGTATATAATGTTCCCACCGAGAAGTAAGTGCCGACCCGTCAGGAATGTTGGAAAATACTACATCCGAGATGTTAGCATGCCTTAGGTTAGGATATATAACGCCATAGACGTATATAATGTCCCAAACTAGACGTACGGGATGACAGGAACAGGATTCTGTAAAACATTACCAACGAGGGGCTAGATGGGTTAGGTTAGGTTATATTATGTCACAGACGTATATAATGTTCCCACCGAGAAGTAAGTGCCGACCCGTCACGAATGTTGGAAAATACTACATCCGAGATGTTAGCATGCCTTAGGTTAGGATATATAACGCTATAGACGTATATAATTTCCCAACCGAGATGCACGGGACGATACGAACGGTATTCTGTAAAAAATTACCAGCGAGGGGCCAGATGGGTTAGGTTAGGTTATATTATGTCATAGACGTATATAATGTTCCCACCGAGAAGTAGGTGCCTAGCCGGCAGGAATGTTGGAAAATACTACATCCGAAGTGTTAGGTTGCCTTAGGTTAGGATATATAACGCTATAGACGTATATATTGTCCCCAACTAGACGTACGGGACGACAGGAATGGGATTCTGTAAAACATTACCAGCGAAGGGCTAGATGGGTTAGGTTAAGTTATATTATGTCATAGACGTATATAATGTTCCCACCGAGCAGTAGGTGCCGTCCCGTCAGGAATGTTGGAAAATACTACAGCCGAGATGTTAGCATGCCTTAGGTTAGGATATATAACGCTATAGACGTATATAATTTCCCAACCGAGATGTATGGGACGATACGAACGGTATTCTGTAAAAAATTACCAGCGAGGGGCCAGATGGGTTAGGTTAGGTTATATTATGTCATAGACGTATATAATGTTCCCACCGAGAAGTAAGTGCCGACCCGTCAGGAATGTTGGAAAATACTACATCCGAGGTGTTAGGTTGCCTTAGGTTAGGATATATAACGCTATAGACATATATAATGTCCCAAACTAGACGAACGGGATGACAGGAATAGGATTCTGTAAATCATTACCAACGAGGGGCTAGATGGGTTAGGTTAGGTTTTATTATGTCACAGACGTATATAATGTTCCCACCGAGAAGTAGGTGCCTAGCCATCAGGAATGTTGGAAAATACTACATCCGAGGTGTTAGGTTGCCTTAGGTTAGGATATATAACGCTATGGACGTATATAATGTCCCCAACTAGACGTACGGGACGACAGGAATGGGATTCTGTAAAACATTACCAGCGAAGGGCTAGATGGGTTAGGTTAGGTTATATTATGTCATAGACGTATATAATGTTCCCACCGAGCAGTAGGTGCCGTCCCGTCAGGAATGTTGGAAAATACTACAGCCGAGATGTTAGCATGCCTTAGGTTAGGATATATAACGCTATAGACGTATATAATTTCCCAACCGAGATGTATGGGACGATACGAACGGTATTCTGTAAAAAATTACCAGCGAGGGGCCAGATGGGTTAGGTTAGGTTATATTATGTCATAGACGTATATAATGTTCCCACCGAGAAGTAAGTGCCGACCCGTCAGGAATGTTGGAAAATACTACATCCGAGGTGTTAGGTTGCCTTAGGTTAGGATATATAACGCTATAGACATATATAATGTCCCAAACTAGACGAACGGGATGACAGGAATAGGATTCTGTAAATCATTACCAACGAGGGGCTAGATGGGTTAGGTTAGGTTTTATTATGTCACAGACGTATATAATGTTCCCACCGAGAAGTAGGTGCCTAGCCATCAGGAATGTTGGAAAATACTACATCCGAGGTGTTAGGTTGCCTTAGGTTAGGATATATAACGCTATAGACGTCTATAATGTCCCCAACTAGACGTACGGGACGACAGGAATGGGATTCTGTAAAACATTACCAGCGAAGGGCTAGATGGGTTAGGTTAGGTTATATTATGTCATAGACGTATATAATGTTCCCACCGAGAAGTAGGTGCCGACCCGTCAGGAATGTTGGAAAATACTACATCCGAGATGTTAGCATGCCTTAGGTTAGGATATATAACGCCATAGACGTATATAATGTCCCAAACTAGACGTACGGGATGACAGGAACAGGATTCTGTAAAATATTACCAACGAGGGGCTAGATGGGTTAGGTTAGGTTATATTATGTCACAGACGTATATAATGTTCCCACCGAGAAGTAAGTGCCGACCCGTCACGAATGTTGGAAAATACTACATCCGAGATGTTAGCATGCCTTAGGTTAGGATATATAACGCTATAGACGTATATAATTTCCCAACCGAGATGCACGGGACGATACGAACGGTATTCTGTAAAAAATTACCAGCGAGGGGCCAGATGGGTTAGGTTAGGTTATATTATGTCATAGACGTATATAATGTTCCCACCGAGAAGTAGGTGCCTAGCCGGCAGGAATGTTGGAAAATACTACATCCGAAGTGTTAGGTTGCCTTAGGTTAGGATATATAACGCTATAGACGTATATATTGTCCCCAACTAGACGTACGGGACGACAGGAATGGGATTCTGTAAAACATTACCAGCGAAGGGCTAGATGGGTTAGGTTAGGTTATATTATGTCATAGACGTATATAATGTTCCCACCGAGCAGTAGGTGCCGTCCCGTCAGGAATGTTGGAAAATACTACAGCCGAGATGTTAGCATGCCTTAGGTTAGGATATATAACGCTATAGACGTATATAATTTCCCAACCGAGATGTATGGGACGATACGAACGGTATTCTGTAAAAAATTACCAGCGAGGGGCCAGATGGGTTAGGTTAGGTTATATTATGTCATAGACGTATATAATGTTCCCACCGAGAAGTAAGTGCCGACCCGTCAGGAATGTTGGAAAATACTACATCCGAGGTGTTAGGTTGCCTTAGGTTAGGATATATAACGCTATAGACATATATAATGTCCCAAACTAGACGAACGGGATGACAGGAATAGGATTCTGTAAATCATTACCAACGAGGGGCTAGATGGGTTAGGTTAGGTTTTATTATGTCACAGACGTATATAATGTTCCCACCGAGAAGTAGGTGCCTAGCCATCAGGAATGTTGGAAAATACTACATCCGAGGTGTTAGGTTGCCTTAGGTTAGGATATATAACGCTATAGACGTATATAATGTCCCCAACTAGACGTACGGGACGACAGGAATGGGATTCTGTAAAACATTACCAGCGAAGGGCTAGATGGGTTAGGTTAGGTTATATTATGTCATAGACGTATATAATGTTCCCACCGAGCAGTAGGTGCCGTCCCGTCAGGAATGTTGGAAGATACTACATCCGAGGTGTTAGGTTGCCTTAGGTTGGGATATATAACGTTAGAGACGTATATAATCTCCCCACCGATACGTACGGGCCGACACGACCGGCATTCTGTAAAACAATATCACCGAGGGGCTAGATGGGTTAGGTTAGGTTATATTATGTTATAGACGTATATAATGTTCCCACCGAGAAGTAGGGGCCGACCCGACAGGAATGTTGGAAAATACTACATCCGAGATGTTAGCATGCCTTAGGTTAGGATATATAACGCCATAGACGTATATAATGTCCCAAACTAGACGTACGGGATGACAGGAACAGGATTCTGTAAAACATTACCAACGAGGGGCTAGATGGGTTAGGTTAGGTTATATTATGTCACAGACGTATATAATGTTCCCACCGAGAAGTAAGTGCCGACCCGTCACGAATGTTGGAAAATACTACATCCGAGATGTTAGCATGCCTTAGGTTAGGATATATAACGCTATAGACGTATATAATTTCCCAACCGAGATGCACGGGACGATACGAACGGTATTCTGTAAAAAATTACCAGCGAGGGGCCAGATGGGTTAGGTTAGGTTATATTATGTCATAGACGTATATAATGTTCCCACCGAGAAGTAGGTGCCTAGCCGGCAGGAATGTTGGAAAATACTACATCCGAAGTGTTAGGTTGCCTTAGGTTAGGATATATAACGCTATAGACGTATATATTGTCCCCAACTAGACGTACGGGACGACAGGAATGGGATTCTGTAAAACATTACCAGCGAAGGGCTAGATGGGTTAGGTTAGGTTATATTATGTCATAGACGTATATAATGTTCCCACCGAGCAGTAGGTGCCGTCCCGTCAGGAATGTTGGAAAATACTACAGCCGAGATGTTAGCATGCCTTAGGTTAGGATATATAACGCTATAGACGTATATAATTTCCCAACCGAGATGTATGGGACGATACGAACGGTATTCTGTAAAAAATTACCAGCGAGGGGCCAGATGGGTTAGGTTAGGTTATATTATGTCATAGACGTATATAATGTTCCCACCGAGAAGTAAGTGCCGACCCGTCAGGAATGTTGGAAAATACTACATCCGAGGTGTTAGGTTGCCTTAGGTTAGGATATATAACGCTATAGACATATATAATGTCCCAAACTAGACGAACGGGATGACAGGAATAGGATTCTGTAAATCATTACCAACGAGGGGCTAGATGGGTTAGGTTAGGTTTTATTATGTCACAGACGTATATAATGTTCCCACCGAGAAGTAGGTGCCTAGCCATCAGGAATGTTGGAAAATACTACATCCGAGGTGTTAGGTTGCCTTAGGTTAGGATATATAACGCTATAGACGTATATAATGTCCCCAACTAGACGTACGGGACGACAGGAATGGGATTCTGTAAAACATTACCAGCGAAGGGCTAGATGGGTTAGGTTAGGTTATATTATGTCATAGACGTATATAATGTTCCCACCGAGCAGTAGGTGCCGTCCCGTCAGGAATGTTGGAAGATACTACATCCGAGATGTTAGCCTGCCTTAGGTTGGGATATATAACGCTATAGACGTATATCATGTCCCCAACGAGACGTACGGGCCGATACGACCGGGATTCTGTAAAACAATATCACCGAGGGGCTAGATGGGTTAGGTTAGGTTATATTATGTTATAGAGGTATATAATGTTCCCACCGAGAAGTAGGTGCCGACCCGTCAGGAATGTTGGAAAGTACTACATCCGAGATGATAGCATGCCTTAGGTTAGGATATATAACGCTATAGACGTATATAATGTCCCAAACTAGACGTACGGGACGACAGGAATGGGATTCTGTAAAACATTACCAGCGAGGGACTAGATGGGTTAGGTTAGGTTATATTATGTCATAGACGTATATAATGTTCCCACCGAGAAGTAGGTGCCGACCCGTCAGGAATGTTGGAAAATACTACATCCGAGGTGTTAGGTTGCCTTATGTTAGGATATATAACGCTATAGACGTATATAATGTCCCAACCGAGACGTACGGGATGACACGAACGGGATTCTGTAAAACAATACCAGCGACGGGCTAGATGGGTTAGGTTAGGTTATATTATGTCACAGACGTATATAATGTTCCCACCGAGAATTAGGTGCCGACCCGTCAGGAATGTTGGAAAATACTACATGCGAGATGTTAGCATGCCTTAGGTTAGGATATATAACGCCATAGACGTATATAATGTCCCAAACTAGACGTACGGGATGACAGGAACAGGATTCTGTAAAACATTACCAACGAGGGGCTAGATGGGTTAGGTTAGGTTATATTATGTCAAAAACGTATATAATGTTCCCACCGAGAAGTAAATGCCGACCCGTCAGGAATGTTGGAAAATACTACATCCGAGATGTTAGCATGCCTTAGGTTAGGATATATAACGCCATAGACGTATATAATGTCCCAAACTAGACGAACGGGATGACAGGAACAGGATTCTGTAAAACATTACCAACGAGGGGCTAGATGGGTTAGGTTAGGTTATATTATGTCACAGACGTATATAATGTTCCCACCGAGAAGTAAGTGCCGACCCGTCACGAATGTTGGAAAATACTACATCCGAGATGTTAGCATGCCTTAGGTTAGGATATATAACGCTATAGACGTATATAATTTCCCAACCGAGATGCACGGGACGATACGAACGGTATTCTGTAAAAAATTACCAGCGAGGGGCCAGATGGGTTAGGTTGGGTTATATTATGTCATAGACGTATATAATGTTCCCACCGAGAAGTAGGTGCCTAGCCGGCAGGAATGTTGGAAAATACTACATCCGAAGTGTTAGGTTGCCTTAGGTTAGGATATATAACGCTATAGACGTATATAATGTCCCCAACTAGACGTACGGGACGACAGGAATGGGATTCTGTAAAACATTACCAGCGAAGGGCTAGATGGGTTAGGTTAGGTTATATTATGTCATAGACGTATATAATGTTCCCACCGAGCAGTAGGTGCCGTCCCGTCAGGAATGTTGGAAAATACTACATCCGAGATGTTAGCATGCCTTAGGTTAGGATATATAACGCTATAGACGTATATAATTTCCCAACCGAGATGTACGGGACGATACGAACGGTATTCTGTAAAAAATTACCAGCGAGGGGCCAGATGGGTTAGGTTAGGTTATATTATGTCATAGACGTATATAATGTTCCCACCGAGAAGTAAGTGCCGACCCGTCAGGAATGTTGGAAAATACTACATCCGAGGTGTTAGGTTGCCTTATGTTAGGATATATAACGCTATAGACGTATATAATGTCCCAACCGAGACGTACGGGATGACAGGAACAGGATTCTGTAAAACATTACCAACGAGGGGCTAGATGGGTTAGGTTAGGTTATATTATATCACAGACGTATATAATGTTCCCACCGAGAAGTAAGTGCCGACCCGTCAGGAATGTTGGAAAATACTACATCCGAGATGTTAGCATGCCTTAGGTTAGGATATATAACGCCATAGACGTATATAATGTCCCAAACTAGACGTACGGGATGACAGGAACAGGATTCTGTAAAACATTACCAACGAGGGGCTAGATGGGTTAGGTTAGGTTATATTATGTCACAGACGTATATAATGTTCCCACCGAGAAGTAAGTGCCGACCCGTCACGAATGTTGGAAAATACTACATCCGAGATGTTAGCATGCCTTAGGTTAGGATATATAACGCTATAGAAGTATATAATTTCCCAACCGAGATGCACGGGACGATACGAACGGTATTCTGTAAAAAATTACCAGCGAGGGGCCAGATGGGTTAGGTTAGGTTATATTATGTCATAGACGTATATAATGTTCCCACCGAGAAGTAGGTGCCTAGCCGGCAGGAATGTTGGAAAATACTACATCCGAAGTGTTAGGTTGCCTTAGGTTAGGATATATAACGCTATAGACGTATATATAGTCCCCAACTAGACGTACGGGACGACAGGAATGGGATTCTGTAAAACATTACCAGCGAAGGGCTAGATGGGTTAGGTTAAGTTATATTATGTCATAGACGTATATAATGTTCCCACCGAGCAGTAGGTGCCGTCCCGTCAGGAATGTTGGAAAATACTACAGCCGAGATGTTAGCATGCCTTAGGTTAGGATATATAACGCTATAGACGTATATAATTTCCCAACCGAGATGTATGGGACGATACGAACGGTATTCTGTAAAAAATTACCAGCGAGGGGCCAGATGGGTTAGGTTAGGTTATATTATGTCATAGACGTATATAATGTTCCCACCGAGAAGTAAGTGCCGACCCGTCAGGAATGTTGGAAAATACTACATCCGAGGTGTTAGGTTGCCTTAGGTTAGGATATATAACGCTATAGACATATATAATGTCCCAAACTAGACGAACGGGATGACAGGAATAGGATTCTGTAAATCATTACCAACGAGGGGCTAGATGGGTTAGGTTAGGTTTTATTATGTCACAGACGTATATAATGTTCCCACCGAGAAGTAGGTGCCTAGCCATCAGGAATGTTGGAAAATACTACATCCGAGGTGTTAGGTTGCCTTAGGTTAGGATATATAACGCTATAGACGTATATAATGTCCCCAACTAGACGTACGGGACGACAGGCATGGGATTCTGTAAAACATTACCAGCGAAGGGCTAGATGGGTTAGGTTAGGTTATATTATGTCATAGACGTATATAATGTTCCCACCGAGCAGTAGGTGCCGTCCCGTCAGGAATGTTGGAAAATACTACAGCCGAGATGTTAGCATGCCTTAGGTTAGGATATATAACGCTATAGACGTATATAATTTCCCAACCGAGATGTATGGGACGATACGAACGGTATTCTGTAAAAAATTACCAGCGAGGGGCCAGATGGGTTAGGTTAGGTTATATTATGTCATAGACGTATATAATGTTCCCACCGAGAAGTAAGTGCCGACCCGTCAGGAATGTTGGAAAATACTACATCCGAGGTGTTAGGTTGCCTTAGGTTAGGATATATAACGCTATAGACATATAATGTCCCAAACTAGACGAACGGGATGACAGGAATAGGATTCTGTAAATCATTACCAACGAGGGGCTAGATGGGTTAGGTTAGGTTATATTATGTCATAGACGTATATAATGTTCCCACCGAGCAGTAGGTGCCGTCCCGTCAGGAATGTTGGAAAATACTACAGCCGAGATGTTAGCATGCCTTAGGTTAGGATATATAACGCTATAGACGTATATAATTTCCCAACCGAGATGTATGGGACGATACGAACGGTATTCTGTAAAAAATTACCAGCGAGGGGCCAGATGGGTTAGGTTAGGTTATATTATGTCATAGACGTATATAATGTTCCCACCGAGAAGTAAGTGCCGACCCGTCAGGAATGTTGGAAAATACTACATCCGAGGTGTTAGGTTGCCTTAGGTTAGGATATATAACGCTATAGACATATATAATGTCCCAAACTAGACGAACGGGATGACAGGAATAGGATTCTGTAAATCATTACCAACGAGGGGCTAGATGGGTTAGGTTAGGTTTTATTATGTCACAGACGTATATAATGTTCCCACCGAGAAGTAGGTGCCTAGCCATCAGGAATGTTGGAAAATACTACATCCGAGGTGTTAGGTTGCCTTAGGTTAGGATATATAACGCTATAGACGTCTATAATGTCCCCAACTAGACGTACGGGACGACAGGAATGGGATTCTGTAAAACATTACCAGCGAAGGGCTAGATGGGTTAGGTTAGGTTATATTATGTCATAGACGTATATAATGTTCCCACCGAGAAGTAGGTGCCGACCCGTCAGGAATGTTGGAAAATACTACATCCGAGATGTTAGCATGCCTTAGGTTAGGATATATAACGCCATAGACGTATATAATGTCCCAAACTAGACGTACGGGATGACAGGAACAGGATTCTGTAAAATATTACCAACGAGGGGCTAGATGGGTTAGGTTAGGTTATATTATGTCACAGACGTATATAATGTTCCCACCGAGAAGTAAGTGCCGACCCGTCACGAATGTTGGAAAATACTACATCCGAGATGTTAGCATGCCTTAGGTTAGGATATATAACGCTATAGACGTATATAATTTCCCAACCGAGATGCACGGGACGATACGAACGGTATTCTGTAAAAAATTACCAGCGAGGGGCCAGATGGGTTAGGTTAGGTTATATTATGTCATAGACGTATATAATGTTCCCACCGAGAAGTAGGTGCCTAGCCGGCAGGAATGTTGGAAAATACTACATCCGAAGTGTTAGGTTGCCTTAGGTTAGGATATATAACGCTATAGACGTATATATTGTCCCCAACTAGACGTACGGGACGACAGGAATGGGATTCTGTAAAACATTACCAGCGAAGGGCTAGATGGGTTAGGTTAGGTTATATTATGTCATAGACGTATATAATGTTCCCACCGAGCAGTAGGTGCCGTCCCGTCAGGAATGTTGGAAAATACTACAGCCGAGATGTTAGCATGCCTTAGGTTAGGATATATAACGCTATAGACGTATATAATTTCCCAACCGAGATGTATGGGACGATACGAACGGTATTCTGTAAAAAATTACCAGCGAGGGGCCAGATGGGTTAGGTTAGGTTATATTATGTCATAGACGTATATAATGTTCCCACCGAGAAGTAAGTGCCGACCCGTCAGGAATGTTGGAAAAGACTACATCCGAGGTGTTAGGTTGCCTTAGGTTAGGATATATAACGCTATAGACATATATAATGTCCCAAACTAGACGAACGGGATGACAGGAATAGGATTCTGTAAATCATTACCAACGAGGGGCTAGATGGGTTAGGTTAGGTTTTATTATGTCACAGACGTATATAATGTTCCCACCGAGAAGTAGGTGCCTAGCCATCAGGAATGTTGGAAAATACTACATCCGAGGTGTTAGGTTGCCTTAGGTTAGGATATATAACGCTATAGACGTATATAATGTCCCCAACTAGACGTACGGGACGACAGGAATGGGATTCTGTAAAACATTACCAGCGAAGGGCTAGATGGGTTAGGTTAGGTTATATTATGTCATAGACGTATATAATGTTCCCACCGAGCAGTAGGTGCCGTCCCGTCAGGAATGTTGGAAGATACTACATCCGAGGTGTTAGGTTGCCTTAGGTTGGGATATATAACGTTAGAGACGTATATAATCTCCCCACCGATACGTACGGGCCGACACGACCGGCATTCTGTAAAACAATATCACCGAGGGGCTAGATGGGTTAGGTTAGGTTATATTATGTTATAGACGTATATAATGTTCCCACCGAGAAGTAGGGGCCGACCCGACAGGAATGTTGGAAAATACTACATCCGAGATGTTAGCCTGCCTTAGGTTAGGATATATAACGCTATAGACGTATATCATGTCCCCAACGAGACGTACGGGCCGATACGACCGGGATTCTGTAAAACAATATCACCGAGGGGCTAGATGGGTTAGGTTAGGTTATATTATGTTATAGAGGTATATAATGTTCCCACCGAGAAGTAGGTGCCGACCCGTCAGGAATGTTGGAAAGTACTACATCCGAGATGATAGCATGCCTTAGGTTAGGATATATAACGCTATAGACGTATATAATGTCCCAAACTAGACGTACGGGACGACAGGAATGGGATTCTGTAAAACATTACCAGCGAGGGACTAGATGGGTTAGGTTAGGTTATATTATGTCATAGACGTATATAATGTTCCCACCGAGAAGTAGGTGCCGACCCGTCAGGAATGTTGGAAAATACTACATCCGAGGTGTTAGGTTGCCTTATGTTAGGATATATAACGCTATAGACGTATATAATGTCCCAACCGAGACGTACGGGATGACACGAACGGGATTCTGTAAAACAATACCAGCGACGGGCTAGATGGGTTAGGTTAGGTTATATTATGTCACAGACGTATATAATGTTCCCACCGAGAATTAGGTGCCGACCCGTCAGGAATGTTGGAAAATACTACATGCGAGATGTTAGCATGCCTTAGGTTAGGATATATAACGCCATAGACGTATATAATGTCCCAAACTAGACGTACGGGATGACAGGAACAGGATTCTGTAAAACATTACCAACGAGGGGCTAGATGGGTTAGGTTAGGTTATATTATGTCAAAAACGTATATAATGTTCCCACCGAGAAGTAAATGCCGACCCGTCAGGAATGTTGGAAAATACTACATCCGAGATGTTAGCATGCCTTAGGTTAGGATATATAACGCCATAGACGTATATAATGTCCCAAACTAGACGTACGGGATGACAGGAACAGGATTCTGTAAAACATTACCAACGAGGGGCTAGATGGGTTAGGTTAGGTTATATTATGTCACAGACGTATATAATGTTCCCACCGAGAAGTAAGGGCCGACCCGTCACGAATGTTGGAAAATACTACATCCGAGATGTTAGCATGCCTTAGGTTAGGATATATAACGCTATAGACGTATATAATTTCCCAACCGAGATGCACGGGACGATACGAACGGTATTCTGTAAAAAATTACCAGCGAGGGGCCAGATGGGTTAGGTTGGGTTATATTATGTCATAGACGTATATAATGTTCCCACCGAGAAGTAGGTGCCTAGCCGGCAGGAATGTTGGAAAATACTACATCCGAAGTGTTAGGTTGCCTTAGGTTAGGATATATAACGCTATAGACGTATATAATGTCCCCAACTAGACGTACGGGACGACAGGAATGGGATTCTGTAAAACATTACCAGCGAAGGGCTAGATGGGTTAGGTTAGGTTATATTATGTCATAGACGTATATAATGTTCCCACCGAGCAGTAGGTGCCGTCCCGTCAGGAATGTTGGAAAATACTACATCCGAGATGTTAGCATGCCTTAGGTTAGGATATATAACGCTATAGACGTATATAATTTCCCAACCGAGATGTACGGGACGATACGAACGGTATTCTGTAAAAAATTACCAGCGAGGGGCCAGATGGGTTAGGTTAGGTTATATTATGTCATAGACGTATATAATGTTCCCACCGAGAAGTAAGTGCCGACCCGTCAGGAATGTTGGAAAATACTACATCCGAGGTGTTAGGTTGCCTTATGTTAGGATATATAACGCTATAGACGTATATAATGTCCCAACCGAGACGTACGGGATGACAGGAACAGGATTCTGTAAAACATTACCAACGAGGGGCTAGATGGGTTAGGTTAGGTTATATTATATCACAGACGTATATAATGTTCCCACCGAGAAGTAAGTGCCGACCCGTCAGGAATGTTGGAAAATACTACATCCGAGATGTTAGCATGCCTTAGGTTAGGATATATAACGCCATAGACGTATATAATGTCCCAAACTAGACGTACGGGATGACAGGAACAGGATTCTGTAAAACATTACCAACGAGGGGCTAGATGGGTTAGGTTAGGTTATATTATGTCACAGACGTATATAATGTTCCCACCGAGAAGTAAGTGCCGACCCGTCACGAATGTTGGAAAATACTACATCCGAGATGTTAGCATGCCTTAGGTTAGGATATATAACGCTATAGAAGTATATAATTTCCCAACCGAGATGCACGGGACGATACGAACGGTATTCTGTAAAAAATTACCAGCGAGGGGCCAGATGGGTTAGGTTAGGTTATATTATGTCATAGACGTATATAATGTTCCCACCGAGAAGTAGGTGCCTAGCCGGCAGGAATGTTGGAAAATACTACATCCGAAGTGTTAGGTTGCCTTAGGTTAGGATATATAACGCTATAGACGTATATATAGTCCCCAACTAGAAGTACGGGACGACAGGAATGGGATTCTGTAAAACATTACCAGCGAAGGGCTAGATGGGTTAGGTTAAGTTATATTATGTCATAGACGTATATAATGTTCCCACCGAGCAGTAGGTGCCGTCCCGTCAGGAATGTTGGAAAATACTACAGCCGAGATGTTAGCATGCCTTAGGTTAGGATATATAACGCTATAGACGTATATAATTTCCCAACCGAGATGTATGGGACGATACGAACGGTATTCTGTAAAAAATTACCAGCGAGGGGCCAGATGGGTTAGGTTAGGTTATATTATGTCATAGACGTATATAATGTTCCCACCGAGAAGTAAGTGCCGACCCGTCAGGAATGTTGGAAAATACTACATCCGAGGTGTTAGGTTGCCTTAGGTTAGGATATATAACGCTATAGACATATATAATGTCCCAAACTAGACGAACGGGATGACAGGAATAGGATTCTGTAAATCATTACCAACGAGGGGCTAGATCGGTTAGGTTAGGTTTTATTATGTCACAGACGTATATAATGTTCCCACCGAGAAGTAGGTGCCTAGCCATCAGGAATGTTGGAAAATACTACATCCGAGGTGTTAGGTTGCCTTAGGTTAGGATATATAACGCTATAGACGTATATAATGTCCCCAACTAGACGTACGGGACGACAGGAATGGGATTCTGTAAAACATTACCAGCGAAGGGCTAGATGGGTTAGGTTAGGTTATATTATGTCATAGACGTATATAATGTTCCCACCGAGAAGTAGGTGCCGACCCGTCAGGAATGTTGGAAAATACTACATCCGAGATGTTAGCATGCCTTAGGTTAGGATATATAACGCCATAGACGTATATAATGTCCCAAACTAGACGTACGGGATGACAGGAACAGGATTCTGTAAAATATTACCAACGAGGGGCTAGATGGGTTAGGTTAGGTTATATTATGTCACAGACGTATATAATGTTCCCACCGAGAAGTAAGTGCCGACCCGTCAGGAATGTTGGAAAATACTACATCCGAGATGTTAGCATGCCTTAGGTTAGGATATACAACGCTATAGACGTATATCATGTCCCCAACGAGACGTACGGGCCGATACGACCGGGATTCTGTAAAACAATATCACCGAGGGGCTAGATGGGTTAGGTTAGGTTATATTATGTCACAGACGTATATAATGTTCCCACCGAGAATTAGGTGCCGACCCGTCAGGAATGTTGGAAAATACTACATGCGAGATGTTAGCATGCCTTAGGTTAGGATATATAACGCCATAGACGTATATAATGTCCCAAACTAGACGTACGGGATGACAGGAACAGGATTCTGTAAAACATTACCAACGAGGGGCTAGATGGGTTAGGTTAGGTTATATTATGTCAAAAACGTATATAATGTTCCCACCGAGAAGTAAATGCCGACCCGTCAGGAATGTTGGAAAATACTACATCCGAGATGTTAGCATGCCTTAGGTTAGGATATATAACGCCATAGACGTATATAATGTCCCAAACTAGACGTACGGGATGACAGGAACAGGATTCTGTAAAACATTACCAACGAGGGGCTAGATGGGTTAGGTTAGGTTATATTATGTCACAGACGTATATAATGTTCCCACCGAGAAGTAAGTGCCGACCCGTCACGAATGTTGGAAAATACTACATCCGAGATGTTAGCATGCCTTAGGTTAGGATATATAACGCTATAGACGTATATAATTTCCCAACCGAGATGCACGGGACGATACGAACGGTATTCTGTAAAAAATTACCAGCGAGGGGCCAGATGGGTTAGGTTGGGTTATATTATGTCATAGACGTATATAATGTTCCCACCGAGAAGTAGGTGCCTAGCCGGCAGGAATGTTGGAAAATACTACATCCGAAGTGTTAGGTTGCCTTAGGTTAGGATATATAACGCTATAGACGTATATAATGTCCCCAACTAGACGTACGGGACGACAGGAATGGGATTCTGTAAAACATTACCAGCGAAGGGCTAGATGGGTTAGGTTAGGTTATATTATGTCATAGACGTATATAATGTTCCCACCGAGCAGTAGGTGCCGTCCCGTCAGGAATGTTGGAAAATACTACATCCGAGATGTTAGCATGCCTTAGGTTAGGATATATAACGCTATAGACGTATATAATTTCCCAACCGAGATGTACGGGACGATACGAACGGTATTCTGTAAAAAATTACCAGCGAGGGGCCAGATGGGTTAGGTTAGGTTATATTATGTCATAGACGTATATAATGTTCCCACCGAGAAGTAAGTGCCGACCCGTCAGGAATGTTGGAAAATACTACATCCGAGGTGTTAGGTTGCCTTATGTTAGGATATATAACGCTATAGACGTATATAATGTCCCAACCGAGACGTACGGGATGACAGGAACAGGATTCTGTAAAACATTACCAACGAGGGGCTAGATGGGTTAGGTTAGGTTATATTATATCACAGACGTATATAATGTTCCCACCGAGAAGTAAGTGCCGACCCGTCAGGAATGTTGGAAAATACTACATCCGAGATGTTAGCATGCCTTAGGTTAGGATATATAACGCCATAGACGTATATAATGTCCCAAACTAGACGTACGGGATGACAGGAACAGGATTCTGTAAAACATTACCAACGAGGGGCTAGATGGGTTAGGTTAGGTTATATTATGTCACAGACGTATATAATGTTCCCACCGAGAAGTAAGTGCCGACCCGTCACGAATGTTGGAAAATACTACATCCGAGATGTTAGCATGCCTTAGGTTAGGATATATAACGCTATAGACGTATATAATTTCCCAACCGAGATGCACGGGACGATACGAACGGTATTCTGTAAAAAATTACCAGCGAGGGGCCAGATGGGTTAGGTTAGGTTATATCATGTCATAGACGTATATAATGTTCCCACCGAGAAGTAGGTGCCTAGCCGGCAGGAATGTTGGAAAATACTACATCCGAAGTGTTAGGTTGCCTTAGGTTAGGATATATAACGCTATAGACGTATATATTGTCCCCAACTAGACGTACGGGACGACAGGAATGGGATTCTGTAAAACATTACCAGCGAAGGGCTAGATGGGTTAGGTTAGGTTATATTATGTCATAGACGTATATAATGTTCCCACCGAGCAGTAGGTGCCGTCCCGTCAGGAATGTTGGAAAATACTACAGCCGAGATGTTAGCATGCCTTAGGTTAGGATATATAACGCTATAGACGTATATAATTTCCCAACCGAGATGTATGGGACGATACGAACGGTATTCTGTAAAAAATTACCAGCGAGGGGCCAGATGGGTTAGGTTAGGTTATATTATGTCATAGACGTATATAATGTTCCCACCGAGAAGTAAGTGCCGACCCGTCAGGAATGTTGGAAAATACTACATCCGAGATGTTAGCATGCCTTAGGTTAGGATATATAACGCCATAGACGTATATAATGTCCCAAACTAGACGTACGGGATGACAGGAACAGGATTCTGTAAAACATTACCAACGAGGGGCTAGATGGGTTAGGTTAGGTTATATTATGTCACAGACGTATATAATGCTCCCACCGAGAAGTAAGTGCCGACCCGTCACGAATGTTGGAAAATACTACATCCGAGATGTTAGCATGCCTTAGGTTAGGATATATAACGCTATAGACGTATATAATTTCCCAACCGAGATGCACGGGACGATACGAACGGTATTCTGTAAAAAATTACCAGCGAGGGGCCAGATGGGTTAGGTTAGGTTATATCATGTCATAGACGTATATAATGTTCCCACCGAGAAGTAGGTGCCTAGCCGGCAGGAATGTTGGAAAATACTACATCCGAAGTGTTAGGTTGCCTTAGGTTAGGATATATAACGCTATAGACGTATATATTGTCCCCAACTAGACGTACGGGACGACAGGAATGGGATTCTGTAAAACATTACCAGCGAAGGGCTAGATGGGTTAGGTTAGGTTATATTATGTCATAGACGTATATAATGTTCCCACCGAGCAGTAGGTGCCGTCCCGTCAGGAATGTTGGAAAATACTACAGCCGAGATGTTAGCATGCCTTAGGTTAGGATATATAACGCTATAGACGTATATAATTTCCCAACCGAGATGTATGGGACGATACGAACGGTATTCTGTAAAAAATTACCAGCGAGGGGCCAGATGGGTTAGGTTAGGTTATATTATGTCATAGACGTATATAATGTTCCCACCGAGAAGTAAGTGCCGACCCGTCAGGAATGTTGGAAAATACTACATCCGAGGTGTTAGGTTGCCTTAGGTTAGGATATATAACGCTATAGACATATATAATGTCCCAAACTAGACGAACGGGATGACAGGAATAGGATTCTGTAAATCATTACCAACGAGGGGCTAGATGGGTTAGGTTAGGTTTTATTATGTCACAGACGTATATAATGTTCCCACCGAGAAGTAGGTGCCTAGCCATCAGGAATGTTGGAAAATACTACATCCGAGGTGTTAGGTTGCCTTAGGTTAGGATATATAACGCTATAGACGTATATAATGTCCCCAACTAGACGTACGGGACGACAGGAATGGGATTCTGTAAAACATTACCAGCGAAGGGCTAGATGGGTTAGGTTAGGTTATATTATGTCATAGACGTATATAATGTTCCCACCGAGCAGTAGGTGCCGTCCCGTCAGGAATGTTGGAAGATACTACATCCGAGGTGTTAGGTTGCCTTAGGTTGGGATATATAACGTTAGAGACGTATATAATCTCCCCACCGATACGTACGGGCCGACACGACCGGCATTCTGTAAAACAATATCACCGAGGGGCTAGATGGGTTAGGTTAGGTTATATTATGTTATAGACGTATATAATGTTCCCACCGAGAAGTAGGGGCCGAACCGACAGGAATGTTGGAAAATACTACATCCGAGATGTTAGCATGCCTTAGGTTAGGATATATAACGCCATAGACGTATATAATGTCCCAAACTAGACGTACGGGATGACAGGAACAGGATTCTGTAAAACATTACCAACGAGGGGCTAGATGGGTTAGGTTAGGTTATATTATGTCACAGACGTATATAATGTTCCCACCGAGAAGTAAGTGCCGACCCGTCACGAATGTTGGAAAATACTACATCCGAGATGTTAGCATGCCTTAGGTTAGGATATATAACGCTATAGACGTATATAATTTCCCAACCGAGATGCACGGGACGATACGAACGGTATTCTGTAAAAAATTACCAGCGAGGGGCCAGATGGGTTAGGTTAGGTTATATTATGTCATAGACGTATATAATGTTCCCACCGAGAAGTAGGTGCTTAGCCGGCAGGAATGTTGGAAAATACTACATCCGAAGTGTTAGGTTGCCTTAGGTTAGGATATATAACGCTATAGACGTATATATTGTCCCCAACTAGACGTACGGGACGACAGGAATGGGATTCTGTAAAACATTACCAGCGAAGGGCTAGATGGGTTAGGTTAGGTTATATTATGTCATAGACGTATATAATGTTCCCACCGAGCAGTAGGTGCCGTCCCGTCAGGAATGTTGGAAAATACTACAGCCGAGATGTTAGCATGCCTTAGGTTAGGATATATAACGCTATAGACGTATATAATTTCCCAACCGAGATGTATGGGACGATACGAACGGTATTCTGTAAAAAATTACCAGCGAGGGGCCAGATGGGTTAGGTTAGGTTATATTATGTCATAGACGTATATAATGTTCCCACCGAGAAGTAAGTGCCGACCCGTCAGGAATGTTGGAAAATACTACATCCGAGGTGTTAGGTTGCCTTAGGTTAGGATATATAACGCTATAGACATATATAATGTCCCAAACTAGACGAACGGGATGACAGGAATAGGATTCTGTAAATCATTACCAACGAGGGGCTAGATGGGTTAGGTTAGGTTTTATTATGTCACAGACGTATATAATGTTCCCACCGAGAAGTAGGTGCCTAGCCATCAGGAATGTTGGAAAATACTACATCCGAGGTGTTAGGTTGCCTTAGGTTAGGATATATAACGCTATAGACGTATATAATGTCCCCAACTAGACGTACGGGACGACAGGAATGGGATTCTGTAAAACATTACCAGCGAAGGGCTAGATGGGTTAGGTTAGGTTATATTATGTCATAGACGTATATAATGTTCCCACCGAGCAGTAGGTGCCGTCCCGTCAGGAATGTTGGAAGATACTACATCCGAGGTGTTAGGTTGCCTTAGGTTGGGATATATAACGTTAGAGACGTATATAATCTCCCCACCGATACGTACGGGCCGACACGACCGGCATTCTGTAAAACAATATCACCGAGGGGCTAGATGGGTTAGGTTAGGTTATATTATGTTATAGACGTATATAATGTTCCCACCGAGAAGTAGGGGCCGACCCGACAGGAATGTTGGAAAATACTACATCCGAGATGTTAGCCTGCCTTAGGTTAGGATATATAACGCTATAGACGTATATCATGTCCCCAACGAGACGTACGGGCCGATACGACCGGGATTCTGTAAAACAATATCACCGAGGGGCTAGATGGGTTAGGTTAGGTTATATTATGTTATAGAGGTATATAATGTTCCCACCGAGAAGTAGGTGCCGACCCGTCAGGAATGTTGGAAAGTACTACATCCGAGATGATAGCATGCCTTAGGTTAGGATATATAACGCTATAGACGTATATAATGTCCCAAACTAGACGTACGGGACGACAGGAATGGGATTCTGTAAAACATTACCAGCGAGGGACTAGATGGGTTAGGTTAGGTTATATTATGTCATAGACGTATATAATGTTCCCACCGAGAAGTAGGTGCCGACCCGTCAGGAATGTTGGAAAATACTACATCCGAGGTGTTAGGTTGCCTTATGTTAGGATATATAACGCTATAGACGTATATAATGTCCCAACCGAGACGTACGGGATGACACGAACGGGATTCTGTAAAACAATACCAGCGACGGGCTAGATGGGTTAGGTTAGGTTATATTACGTTATAGACGTATATAA
Source organism: Xylocopa violacea (assembly GCA_963969225.1). Taxonomy (NCBI): domain Eukaryota; kingdom Metazoa; phylum Arthropoda; class Insecta; order Hymenoptera; family Apidae; genus Xylocopa; species Xylocopa violacea. Next base: position 14,881,239 of record CAXAJV010000015.1, read on the forward strand.
TGTTCCCACCGAGAAGTAGGGTCCGATACGCCAGGAATGTTGTAAAATACTACATCCGAAATGTTAGCCTGATTTAGGTTAGGATATATAATGCTATAGACGTATATAATGTCCCAAACTAGTCGTACGGGACGATAGGAACGGGCTTCTGTAAAACATTACCAGCGAGGGGCTAGATGGGTTAGGTTAGGGTATATTATGTCATAGACGTATATAATGTTCCCACCCAGAAGTACTTGCCTACCCATTAGGAATGTTGGAAAATACTACATCCGAGGTGTTAGGTTGAATTAGGTTAGGATATATAACGCTATAGACGTATATAATGTCCCAACCGAGATGTACGGGACGACACGAACGGTATTCTGTAAAACACTATCACCGATGTGCTATATGGGTTAGGTTAGGTTATATTACGTTATAGACGTATATAATGTTCCCACCGAGAAGTAGGTGCCGACCCGTCAGGAATGTTGGAAAATACTACATCCGAGATGTTAGCATGCCTTAGGTTAGGATATATAACGCTATAGACGTATATAATTTCCCAACCGAGATGTACGGGACGATACGAACGGTATTCTGTAAAAAATTACCAGCGAGGGGCCAGATGGGTTAGGTTAGGTTATATTATGTCATAGACGTATATAATGTTCCCACCGAGAAGTAAGTGCCGACCCGTCAGGAATGTTGGAAAATACTACATCCGAGGTGTTAGGTTGCCTTATGTTAGGATATATAACGCTATAGACGTATATAATGTCCCAACCGAGACGTACGGGATGACAGGAACAGGATTCTGTAAAACATTACCAACGAGGGGCTAGATGGGTTAGGTTAGGTTATATTATATCACAGACGTATATAATGTTCCCACCGAGAAGTAAGTGCCGACCCGTCAGGAATGTTGGAAAATACTACATCCGAGATGTTAGCATGCCTTAGGTTAGGATATATAACGCCATAGACGTATATAATGTCCCAAACTAGACGTACGGGATGACAGGAACAGGATTCTGTAAAACATTACCAACGAGGGGCTAGATGGGTTAGGTTAGGTTATATTATGTCACAGACGTATATAATGTTCCCACCGAGAAGTAAGTGCCGACCCGTCACGAATGTTGGAAAATACTACATCCGAGATGTTAGCATGCCTTAGGTTAGGATATATAACGCTATAGACGTATATAATTTCCCAACCGAGATGCACGGGACGATACGAACGGTATTCTGTAAAAAATTACCAGCGAGGGGCCAGATGGGTTAGGTTAGGTTATATTATGTCATAGACGTATATAATGTTCCCACCGAGAAGTAGGTGCCTAGCCGGCAGGAATGTTGGAAAATACTACATCCGAAGTGTTAGGTTGCCTTAGGTTAGGATATATAACGCTATAGACGTATATATTGTCCCCAACTAGACGTACGGGACGACAGGAATGGGATTCTGTAAAACATTACCAGCGAAGGGCTAGATGGGTTAGGTTAAGTTATATTATGTCATAGACGTATATAATGTTCCCACCGAGCAGTAGGTGCCGTCCCGTCAGGAATGTTGGAAAATACTACAGCCGAGATGTTAGCATGCCTTAGGTTAGGATATATAACGCTATAGACGTATATAATTTCCCAACCGAGATGTATGGGACGATACGAACGGTATTCTGTAAAAAATTACCAGCGAGGGGCCAGATGGGTTAGGTTAGGTTATATTATGTCATAGACGTATATAATGTTCCCACCGAGAAGTAAGTGCCGACCCGTCAGGAATGTTGGAAAATACTACATCCGAGGTGTTAGGTTGCCTTAGGTTAGGATATATAACGCTATAGACATATATAATGTCCCAAACTAGACGAACGGGATGACAGGAATAGGATTCTGTAAATCATTACCAACGAGGGGCTAGATGGGTTAGGTTAGGTTTTATTATGTCACAGACGTATATAATGTTCCCACCGAGAAGTAGGTGCCTAGCCATCAGGAATGTTGGAAAATACTACATCCGAGGTGTTAGGTTGCCTTAGGTTAGGATATATAACGCTGTAGACGTATATAATGTCCCCAACTAGACGTACGGGACGACAGGAATGGGATTCTGTAAAACATTACCAGCGAAGGGCTAGATGGGTTAGGTTAGGTTATATTATGTCATAGACGTATATAATGTTCCCACCGAGCAGTAGGTGCCGTCCCGTCAGGAATGTTGGAAAATACTACAGCCGAGATGTTAGCATGCCTTAGGTTAGGATATATAACGCTATAGACGTATATAATTTCCCAACCGAGATGTATGGGACGATACGAACGGTATTCTGTAAAAAATTACCAGCGAGGGGCCAGATGGGTTAGGTTAGGTTATATTATGTCATAGACGTATATAATGTTCCCACCGAGAAGTAAGTGCCGACCCGTCAGGAATGTTGGAAAATACTACATCCGAGGTGTTAGGTTGCCTTAGGTTAGGATATATAACGCTATAGACATATATAATGTCCCAAACTAGACGAACGGGATGACAGGAATAGGATTCTGTAAATCATTACCAACGAGGGGCTAGATGGGTTAGGTTAGGTTTTATTATGTCACAGACGTATATAATGTTCCCACCGAGAAGTAGGTGCCTAGCCATCAGGAATGTTGGAAAATACTACATCCGAGGTGTTAGGTTGCCTTAGGTTAGGATATATAACGCTATAGACGTATATAATGTCCCCAACTAGACGTACGGGACGACAGGAATGGGATTCTGTAAAACATTACCAGCGAAGGGCTAGATGGGTTAGGTTAGGTTATATTATGTCATAGACGTATATAATGTTCCCACCGAGAAGTAAATGCCGACCCGTCAGGAATGTTGGAAAATACTACATCCGAGATGTTAGCATGCCTTAGGTTAGGATATATAACGCCATAGACGTATATAATGTCCCAAACTAGACGTACGGGATGACAGGAACAGGATTCTGTAAAACATTACCAACGAGGGGCTAGATGGGTTAGGTTAGGTTATACTATGTCACAGACGTATATAATGTTCCCACCGAGAAGTAAGTGCCGACCCGTCACGAATGTTGGAAAATACTACATCCGAGATGTTAGCATGCCTTAGGTTAGGATATATAACGCTATAGACGTATATAATTTCCCAACCGAGATGCACGGGACGATACGAACGGTATTCTGTAAAAAATTACCAGCGAGGGGCCAGATGGGTTAGGTTGGGTTATATTATGTCATAGACGTATATAATGTTCCCACCGAGAAGTAGGTGCCTAGCCGGCAGGAATGTTGGAAAATACTACATCCGAAGTGTTAGGTTGCCTTAGGTTAGGATATATAACGCTATAGACGTATATAATGTCCCCAACTAGACGTACGGGACGACAGGAATGGGATTCTGTAAAACATTACCAGCGAAGGGCTAGATGGGTTAGGTTAGGTTATATTATGTCATAGACGTATATAATGTTCCCACCGAGCAGTAGGTGCCGTCCCGTCAGGAATGTTGGAAAATACTACATCCGAGATGTTAGCATGCCTTAGGTTAGGATATATAACGCTATAGACGTATATAATTTCCCAACCGAGATGTACGGGACGATACGAACGGTATTCTGTAAAAAATTACCAGCGAGGGGCCAGATGGGTTAGGTTAGGTTATATTATGTAATAGACGTATATAATGTTCCCACCGAGAAGTAAGTGCCGACCCGTCAGGAATGTTGGAAAATACTACATCCGAGGTGTTAGGTTGCCTTATGTTAGGATATATAACGCTATAGACGTATATAATGTCCCAACCGAGACGTACGGGATGACAGGAACAGGATTCTGTAAAACATTACCAACGAGGGGCTAGATGGGTTAGGTTAGGTTATATTATATCACAGACGTATATAATGTTCCCACCGAGAAGTAAGTGCCGACCCGTCAGGAATGTTGGAAAATACTACATCCGAGATGTTAGCATGCCTTAGGTTAGGATATATAACGCCATAGACGTATATAATGTCCCAAACTAGACGTACGGGATGACAGGAACAGGATTCTGTAAAACATTACCAACGAGGGGCTAGATGGGTTAGGTTAGGTTATATTATGTCACAGACGTATATAATGTTCCCACCGAGAAGTAAGTGCCGACCCGTCACGAATGTTGGAAAATACTACATCCGAGATGTTAGCATGCCTTAGGTTAGGATATATAACGCTATAGACGTATATAATTTCCCAACCGAGATGCACGGGACGATACGAACGGTATTCTGTAAAAAATTACCAGCGAGGGGCCAGATGGGTTAGGTTAGGTTATATTATGTCATAGACGTATATAATGTTCCCACCGAGAAGTAGGTGCCTAGCCGGCAGGAATGTTGGAAAATACTACATCCGAAGTGTTAGGTTGCCTTAGGTTAGGATATATAACGCTATAGACGTATATATTGTCCCCAACTAGACGTACGGGACGACAGGAATGGGATTCTGTAAAACATTACCAGCGAAGGGCTAGATGGGTTAGGTTAGGTTATATTATGTCATAGACGTATATAATGTTCCCACCGAGCAGTAGGTGCCGTCCCGTCAGGAATGTTGGAAAATACTACATCCGAGATGTTAGCCTGATTTAGGTTAGGATATATAACGCTATAGACGTATATAATGTCCCAACCGAGATGTACGGGACGACACGAACGGTATTCTGTAAAACACTATCACCGAGGTGCTATATGGGTTAGGTTAGGTTATATTACGTTATAGACGTATATAATGTTCCCACCGAGAAGTAGGTGCCGACCCGTCAGGAATGTTGGAAAATACTACATCCGAAGTGTTAGGTTGCCTTAGGTTAGGATATATAACGCTATAGACGTATATAATGTCCCCAACTAAACGTACGGGACGACAGGAATGGGATTCTGTAAAACATTACCAGCGAGGGGCCAGATGGGTTAGGTTAGGTTATATTATGTCATAGACGTATATAATGTTCCCACCGAGAAGTAGGTGCCTAGCCGTCAGGAATGTTGGAAAATACTACATCCGAAGTGTTAGGTTGCCTTAGGTTAGGATATATAACGCTATAGACGTATATAATGTCCCCAACTAAACGTACGGGACGACAGGAATGGGATTCTGTAAAACATTACCAGCGAAGGGCTAGATGGGTTAGGTTAGGTTATATTATGTCATAGACGTATATAATGTTCCCACCGAGCAGTAGGTGCCGTCCCGTCAGGAATGTTGGAAAATACTACATCCGAGATGTTAGCATGCCTTAGGTTAGGATATATAACGCTATAGACGTATATAATTTCCCAACCGAGATGTACGGGACGATACGAACGGTATTCTGTAAAAAATTACCAGCGAGGGGCCAGATGGGTTAGGTTAGGTTATATTATGTCATAGACGTATATAATGTTCCCACCGAGAAGTAGGTGCCGACCCGTCAGGAATGTTGGAAAATACTACATCCGAGGTGTTAGGTTGCCTTAGGTTAGGATATATAACGCTATAGACATATATAATGTCCCAAACTAGACGAACGGGATGACAGGAATAGGATTCTGTAAATCATTACCAACGAGGGGCTAGATGGGTTAGGTTAGGTTTTATTATGTCACAGACGTATATAATGTTCCCACCGAGAAGTAGGTGCCTAGCCATCAGGAATGTTGGAAAATACCACATCCGAGGTGTTAGGTTGCCTTAGGTTAGGATATATAACGCTATAGACGTATATAATGTCCCCAACTAGACGTACGGGACGACAGGAATGGGATTCTGTAAAACATTACCAGCGAAGGGCTAGATGGGTTAGGTTAGGTTATATTATGTCATAGACGTATATAATGTTCCCACCGAGCAGTAGGTGCCGTCCCGTCAGGAATGTTGGAAGATACTACATCCGAGGTGTTAGGTTGCCTTAGGTTGGGATATATAACGCTATAGACGTATATAATGTCCCAACCGAGATGTACGGGACGACACGAACGGTATTCTGTAAAACACTATCACCGATGTGCTATATGGGTTAGGTTAGGTTATATTACGTTATAGACGTATATAATGTTCCCACCGAGAAGTAGGGGCCGACCCGACAGGAATGTTGGAAAATACTACATCCGAGATGTTAGCCTGCCTTAGGTTAGGATATATAACGCTATAGACGTATATCATGTCCCCAACGAGACGTACGGGCCGATACGACCGGGATTCTGTAAAACAATATCACCGAGGGGCTAGATGGGTTAGGTTAGGTTATATTATGTTATAGAGGTATATAATGTTCCCACCGAGAAGTAGGTGCCGACCCGTCAGGAATGTTGGAAAATACTACATCCGAGATGTTAGCATGCCTTAGGTTAGGATATATAACGCTAAAGACGTATATAATGTCCCAAACTAGACGTACGGGACGACAGGAATGGGATTCTGTAAAACATTACCAGCGAGGGACTAGATGGGTTAGGTTAGGTTATATTATGTCATAGACGTATATAATGTTCCCACCGAGAAGTAGGTGCCGACCCGTCAGGAATGTTGGAAAATACTACATCCGAGGTGTTAGGTTGCCTTCGGTTATGATATATAACGCTATAGACGTATATAATGTACCAAACTAGACGTACGGGACGACAGAAACAGGATTCTGTAAAACATTACCAGCGAGGCGCTAGAAGGGTTAGGTTAGGTTATATTATGTCACAGACGTATATAATGTTCCCACCGAGAAGTAGGTGCTGACCCGTCAGGAATGTTGGAAAATACTACATCCGAGATGTTAGCATGCCTTAGGTTAGGATATATAACGCTATAGACGTATATAATTTCCCAACCGAGATGTACGGGACGATACGAACGGTATTCTGTAAAAAATTACCAGCGAGGGGCCAGATGGGTTAGGTTAGGTTATATTATGTCAAAACCGTATATAATGTTCCCACCGAGAAGTAGGTACCGACCCATCAGGAATGTTGGAAAATACTACATCCGAGATGTTAGCATGCCTTAGGTTAGGATATATAACGCCATAGACGTATATAATTTCCCAACCGAGATGTACGGGACGATACGAACGGTATTCTGTAAAAAATTACCAGCGAGCGGCCAGATGGGTTAGGTTAGGTTATATTATGTTATAGACGTATATAATGTTCCCACCGAGAAGTAGGGGCCGACCCGACAGGAATGTTGGAAGATACTACATCCGAGGTGTTAGGTTGCCTTAGGTTCGGATATATAACGTTAGAGACGTATATAATCTCCCCACCGATACGTACGGGCCGACACGACCGGCATTCTGTAAAACAATATCACCGAGGGGCTAGATGGGTTAGGTTAGGTTATATTATGTTATAGACGTATATAATGTTCCCACCGAGAAGTAGGGGCCGACCCGCCAGGAATGTTGGAAAATACTACATCCGAGATGTTAGCATGCCTTAGGTTAGGATATATAACGCTATAGACGTATATAATGTCCCAAACTAGACGTACGGGACGACAGGAATGGGATTCTGTAAAACATTACCAGCGAGGGACTAGATGGGTTAGGTTAGGTTATATTATGTCATAGACGTATATAATGTTCCCACCGAGAAGTAGGTGCCGACCCGTCAGGAATGTTGGAAAATACTACATCCGAGGTGTTAGGTTGCCTTATGTTAGGATATATAACGCTATAGACGTATATAATGTCCCAACCGAGACGTACGGGATGAGAGGAACAGGATTCTGTAAAACATTACCAGCGAGGGGCTAGATGGGTTAGGTTAGGTTATATTATGTCAAAAACGTATATACTGTTCCCACCGAGAAGTAGGTGCCGACCCATCAGGAATGTTGGAAAATACTACATCCGAGATGTTAGCATGCCTTAGGTTAGGATATATAACGCCATAGACGTATATAGTTTCCCAACCGAGATGTACGGGACGATACGAACGGTATTCTGTAAAAAATTACCAGCGAGCGGCCAGATGGGTTAGGTTAGGTTATATTATGTTATAGACGTATATAATGTTCCCACCGAGAAGTAGGGGCCGACCCGACAGGAATGTTGGAAGATACTACATCCGAGGTGTTAGGTTGCCTTAGGTTCGGATATATAACGTTAGAGACGTATATAATCTCCCCACCGATACGTACGGGCCGACACGACCGGCATTCTGTAAAACAATATCACCGAGGGGCTAGATGGGTTAGGTTAGGTTATATTATGTTATAGACGTATATAATGTTCCCACCGAGAAGTAGGGGCCGACCCGCCAGGAATGTTGGAAAATACTACATCCGAGATGTTAGCATGCCTTAGGTTAGGATATATAACGCTATAGACGTATATAATGTCCCAAACTAGACGTACGGGACGACAGGAATGGGATTCTGTAAAACATTACCAGCGAGGGACTAGATGGGTTAGGTTAGGTTATATTATGTCATAGACGTATATAATGTTCCCACCGAGAAGTAGGTGCCGACCCGTCAGGAATGTTGGAAAATACTACATCCGAGGTGTTAGGTTGCCTTATGTTAGGATATATAACGCTATAGACGTATATAATGTCCCAACCGAGACGTACGGGATGACACGAACGGGATTCTGTAAAACAATACCAGCGACGGGCTAGATGGGTTAGGTTAGGTTATATTACGTTATAGACGTATATAATGTTCCCACCGAGAAGTAGGGTCCGATACGCCAGGAATGTTGTAAAATACTACATCCGAAATGTTAGCCTGATTTAGGTTAGGATATATAATGCTATAGACGTATATAATGTCCCAAACTAGTCGTACGGGACGATAGGAACGGGCTTCTGTAAAACATTACCAGCGAGGGGCTAGATGGGTTAGGTTAGGGTATATTATGTCATAGACGTATATAATGTTCCCACCCAGAAGTACTTGCCTACCCATTAGAAATGTTGGAAAATACTACATCCGAGGTGTTAGGTTGAATTAGGTTAGGATATATAACGCTATAGACGTATATAATGTCCCAACCGAGATGTACGGGACGACACGAACGGTATTCTGTAAAACACTATCACCGATGTGCTATATGGGTTAGGTTAGGTTATATTACGTTATAGACGTATATAATGTTCCCACCGAGAAGTAGGTGCCGACCCGTCAGGAATGTTGGAAAATACTACATCCGAGGTGTTAGGTTGCCTTAGGTTAGGATATATAACGCTATAGACATATATAATGTCCCAAACTAGACGAACGGGATGACAGGAACAGGATTCTGTAAAACATTACCAGCGAGGGGCTAGATGGGTTAGGTTAGGTTATATTATGTCAAAACCGTATATAATGTTCCCACCGAGAAGTAGGTGCCGACCCATCAGGAATGTTGGAAAATACTACATCCGAGATGTTAGCATGCCTTAGGTTAGGATATATAACGCTATGGACGTATATAATGTCCCAAACTAGACGTACGGGACGACAGGAACAGGATTCTGTAAAACATTACCAACGAGGGGCTAGATGGGTTAGGTTAGGTTATATTATGTCACAGACGTATATAATGTTCCCACCGAGAAGTAGGTGCCGACCCGTCAGGAATGTTGGAAAATACTACATCCGAGGTGTTAGGTTGCCTTAGGTTAGGATATATAACGCTATAGACATATATAATGTCCCAAACTAGACGAACGGGATGACAGGAACAGGATTCTGTAAAACATTACCAGCGAGGGGCTAGATGGGTTAGGTTAGGTTATATTATGTCAAAACCGTATATAATGTTCCCACCGAGAAGTAGGTGCCGACCCATCAGGAATGTTGGAAAATACTACATCCGAGATGTTAGCATGCCTTAGGTTAGGATATATAACGCTATGGACGTATATAATGTCCCAAACTAGACGTACGGGACGACAGGAACAGGATTCTGTAAAACATTACCAACGAGGGGCTAGATGGGTTAGGTTAGGTTATATTATGTCACATACGTATATAATGTTCCCACCGAGAAGTAGGTGCCGACCCGTCAGGAATGTTGGAAAATACTACATCCGAGATGTTAGCATGCCTTAGGTTAGGATATATAACGCAATAGACGTATATATTGTCCCAAACTAGACGTACGGGACGACAGGAATGGGATTCTGTAAAACATTACCAGCGAGGGACTAGATAGGTTAGGTTAGGTTATATTATGTCATAGACGTATATAATGTTCCCACCGAGAAGCAGGGTCCGATACGCCAGGAATGTTGTAAAATACTACATCCGAGATGTTAGCCTGATTTAGGTTAGGATATATAACGCTATAGACGTATATAATGTCCCAAACTAGTCGTACGGGACGACAGGAACGGGCTTCTGTAAAACATTACCAGCGAGGGGCTAGATGGGTTAGGTTAGGGTATATTATGTCATAGACGTATATAATGTTCCCACCGAGAAGTAGGTGCCTACCCATCAGGAATGTTGGAAAATACTACATCCGAGGTGTTAGGTTGAATTAGGTTAGGATATATAACGCTATAGACGTATATAATGTCCCAACCGAGATGTACGGGACGACACGAACGGTATTCTGTAAAACACTATCACCGAGGTGCTATATGGGTTAGGTTAGGTTATATTACGTTACAGACGTATATAATGTTCCCACCGAGAAGTAATGGCCGACCCACCAGGAATGATGGAAAATACTACATCCGAGATGTTAGCCTGTCTTAGGTTAGGACATATAACGCTATAGACGTATATAATGTCCCAAACTAGTCGTACGGGACGACAGGAACAGGATTCTGTAAATCATTACCAAGGAGGGGCTAGATGGGTTAGGTTAGGTTATATTATGTCACAGACGTATATAATGTTCCCACCGATAAGTAAGTGCCGACCCGTCAGGAATGTTGGAAAATACTACATCCGAGATGTTAGCATGCCTTTGGTTAGGATATATAACGCTATAGACGTATATAATTTCCCAACCGAGATGTACGGGACGATACGAACGGTATTCTGTAAAAAATTACCAGCGAGGGGCCAGATGGGTTAGGTTAGGTTATATTATGTCACAGACGTATATAATGTTCCCACCGAGAAGTAGGTGCCTAGCCATCAGGAATGTTGGAAAATACTACATCCGAGGTGTTAGGTTGCCTTATGTTAGGATATATAACGCTATAGACGTATATAATGTCCCAACCGAGACGTACGGGATGACAGGAACAGGATTCTGTAAAATATTACCAGCGAGGGGCTAGATGGGTTAGGTTAGGTTATATTATGTCAAAAACGTATATACTGTTCCCACCGAGAAGTAGGTGCCGACCCGTCAGGAATGTTGGAAAATACTACATCCGAGATGTTAGCATGCCTTAGGTTAGGATATATAACGCTATGGACGTATATAATGTCCCAAACTAGACGTACGGGACGACAGGAACAGGATTCTGTAAAACATTACCAACGAGGGGCTAGATGGGTTAGGTTAGGTTATATTATGTCACAGACGTATATAATGTTCCCACCGAGAAGTAGGTGCCGACCCGTCAGGAATGTTGGAAAATACTACATCCGAGATGTTAGCATGCCTTAGGTTAGGGTATATAACGCAATAGACGTATATATTGTCCCAAACTAGACGTACGGGACGACAGGAATGGGATTCTGTAAAACATTACCAGCGAGGGACTAGATAGGTTAGGTTAGGTTATATTATGTCATAGACGTATATAATGTTCCCACCGAGAAGCAGGGTCCGATACGCCAGGAATGTTGTAAAATACTACATCCGAGATGTTAGCCTGATTTAGGTTAGGATATATAACGCTATAGACGTATATAATGTCCCAAACTAGTCGTACGGGACGACAGGAACGGGCTTCTGTAAAACATTACCAGCGAGGGGCTAGATGGGTTAGGTTAGGGTATATTATGTCATAGACGTATATAATGTTCCCACCGAGAAGTAGGTGCCTACCCATCAGGAATGTTGGAAAATACTACATCCGAGGTGTTAGGTTGAATTAGGTTAGGATATATAACGCTATAGACGTATATAATGTCCCAACCGAGATGTACGGGACGACACGAACGGTATTCTGTAAAACACTATCACCGAGGTGCTATATGGGTTAGGTTAGGTTATATTACGTTATAGACGTATATAATGTTCCCACCGAGAAGTAATGGCCGACCCACCAGGAATGATGGAAAATACTACATCCGAGATGTTAGCCTGTCTTAGGTTAGGACATATAACGCTATAGACGTATATAATGTCCCAAACTAGTCGTACGGGACGACAGGAACAGGATTCTGTAAAACATTACCAACGAGGGGCTAGATGGGTTAGGTTAGGTTATATTATGTCACAGACGTATATAATGTTCCCACCGATAAGTAAGTGCCGACCCGTCAGGAATGTTGGAAAATACTACATCCGAGATGTTAGCATGCCTTAGGTTAGGATATATAACGCCATAGACGTATATAATGTCCCAAACTAGACGTACGGGATGACAGGAACAGGATTCTGTAAAACATTACCAACGAGGGGCTAGATGGGTTAGGTTAGGTTATATTATGTCACAAACGTATATAATGTTCCCACCGAGAAGTAAGTGCCGACCCGTCAGGAATGTTGGAAAATACTACATCCGAGATGTTAGCATGCCTTAGGTTAGGATATATAACGCCATAGACGTATATAATGTCCCAAACTAGACGTACGGGATGACAGGAACAGGATTCTGTAAAACATTACCAACGAGGGGCTAGATGGGTTAGGTTAGGTTATATTATGTCACAGACGTATATAATGTTCCCACCGAGAAGTAAGTGCCGACCCGTCACGAATGTTGGAAAATACTACATCCGAGATGTTAGCATGCCTTAGGTTAGGATATATAACGCTATAGACGTATATAATTTCCCAACCGAGATGCACGGGACGATACGAACGGTATTCTGTAAAAAATTACCAGCGAGGGGCCAGATGGGTTAGGTTAGGTTATATTATGTCATAGACGTATATAATGTTCCCACCGAGAAGTAGGTGCCTAGCCGTCAGGAATGTTGGAAAATACTACATCCGAAGTGTTAGGTTGCCTTAGGTTAGGATATATAACGCTATAGACGTATATAATGTCCCCAACTAGACGTACGGGACGACAGGAATGGGATTCTGTAAAACATTACCAGCGAAGGGCTAGATGGGTTAGGTTAGGTTATATTATGTCATAGACGTATATAATGTTCCCACCGAGCAGTAGGTGCCGTCCCGTCAGGAATGTTGGAAAATACTACATCCGAGATGTTAGCATGCCTTAGGTTAGGATATATAACGCTATAGACGTATATAATTTCCCAACCGAGATGTACGGGACGATACGAACGGTATTCTGTAAAAAATTACCAGCGAGGGGCCAGATGGGTTAGGTTAGGTTATATTATGTCATAGACGTATATAATGTTCCCACCGAGAAGTAGGTGCCGACCCGTCAGGAATGTTGGAAAATACTACATCCGAGGTGTTAGGTTGCCTTAGGTTAGGATATATAACGCTATAGACATATATAATGTCCCAAACTAGACGAACGGGATGACAGGAATAGGATTCTGTAAATCATTACCAACGAGGGGCTAGATGGGTTAGGTTAGGTTTTATTATGTCACAGACGTATATAATGTTCCCACCGAGAAGTAGGTGCCTAGCCATCAGGAATGTTGGAAAATACCACATCCGAGGTGTTAGGTTGCCTTAGGTTAGGATATATAACGCTATAGACGTATATAATGTCCCCAACTAGACGTACGGGACGACAGGAATGGGATTCTGTAAAACATTACCAGCGAAGGGCTAGATGGGTTAGGTTAGGTTATATTATGTCATACACGTATATAATGTTCCCACCGAGCAGTAGGTGCCGTCCCGTCAGGAATGTTGGAAGATACTACATCCGAGGTGTTAGGTTGCCTTAGGTTGGGATATATAACGCTATAGACGTATATAATGTCCCAACCGAGATGTACGGGACGACAGGAATGGGATTCTGTAAAACATTACCAGCGAGGGACTAGATAGGTTAGGTTAGGTTATATTATGTCATAGACGTATATAATGTTCCCACCGAGAAGCAGGGTCCGATACGCCAGGAATGTTGTAAAATACTACATCCGAGATGTTAGCCTGATTTAGGTTAGGATATATAACGCTATAGACGTATATAATGTCCCAAACTAGTCGTACGGGACGACAGGAACGGGCTTCTGTAAAACATTACCAGCGAGGGGCTAGATGGGTTAGGTTAGGGTATATTATGTCATAGACGTATATAATGTTCCCACCGAGAAGTAGGTGCCTACCCATCAGGAATGTTGGAAAATACTACATCCGAGGTGTTAGGTTGAATTAGGTTAGGATATATAACGCTATAGACGTATATAATGTCCCAACCGAGATGTACGGGACGACACGAACGGTATTCTGTAAAACACTATCACCGAGGTGCTATATGGGTTAGGTTAGGTTATATTACGTTATAGACGTATATAATGTTCCCACCGAGAAGTAATGGCCGACCCACCAGGAATGATGGAAAATACTACATCCGAGATGTTAGCCTGTCTTAGGTTAGGACATATAACGCTATAGACGTATATAATGTCCCAAACTAGTCGTACGGGACGACAGGAACAGGATTCTGTAAAACATTACCAACGAGGGGCTAGATGGGTTAGGTTAGGTTATATTATGTCACAGACGTATATAATGTTCCCACCGATAAGTAAGTGCCGACCCGTCAGGAATGTTGGAAAATACTACATCCGAGATGTTAGCATGCCTTAGGTTAGGATATATAACGCCATAGACGTATATAATGTCCCAAACTAGACGTACGGGATGACAGGAACAGGATTCTGTAAAACATTACCAACGAGGGGCTAGATGGGTTAGGTTAGGTTATATTATGTCACAAACGTATATAATGTTCCCACCGAGAAGTAAGTGCCGACCCGTCAGGAATGTTGGAAAATACTACATCCGAGATGTTAGCATGCCTTAGGTTAGGATATATAACGCCATAGACGTATATAATGTCCCAAACTAGACGTACGGGATGACAGGAACAGGATTCTGTAAAACATTACCAACGAGGGGCTAGATGGGTTAGGTTAGGTTATATTATGTCACAGACGTATATAATGTTCCCACCGAGAAGTAAGTGCCGACCCGTCACGAATGTTGGAAAATACTACATCCGAGATGTTAGCATGCCTTAGGTTAGGATATATAACGCTATAGACGTATATAATTTCCCAACCGAGATGCACGGGACGATACGAACGGTATTCTGTAAAAAATTACCAGCGAGGGGCCAGATGGGTTAGGTTAGGTTATATTATGTCATAGACGTATATAATGTTCCCACCGAGAAGTAGGTGCCTAGCCGTCAGGAATGTTGGAAAATACTACATCCGAAGTGTTAGGTTGCCTTAGGTTAGGATATATAACGCTATAGACGTATATAATGTCCCCAACTAGACGTACGGGACGACAGGAATGGGATTCTGTAAAACATTACCAGCGAAGGGCTAGATGGGTTAGGTTAGGTTATATTATGTCATAGACGTATATAATGTTCCCACCGAGCAGTAGGTGCCGTCCCGTCAGGAATGTTGGAAAATACTACATCCGAGATGTTAGCATGCCTTAGGTTAGGATATATAACGCTATAGACGTATATAATTTCCCAACCGAGATGTACGGGACGATACGAACGGTATTCTGTAAAAAATTACCAGCGAGGGGCCAGATGGGTTAGGTTAGGTTATATTATGTCATAGACGTATATAATGTTCCCACCGAGAAGTAGGTGCCGACCCGTCAGGAATGTTGGAAAATACTACATCCGAGGTGTTAGGTTGCCTTAGGTTAGGATATATAACGCTATAGACATATATAATGTCCCAAACTAGACGAACGGGATGACAGGAATAGGATTCTGTAAATCATTACCAACGAGGGGCTAGATGGGTTAGGTTAGGTTTTATTATGTCACAGACGTATATAATGTTCCCACCGAGAAGTAGGTGCCTAGCCATCAGGAATGTTGGAAAATACCACATCCGAGGTGTTAGGTTGCCTTAGGTTAGGATATATAACGCTATAGACGTATATAATGTCCCCAACTAGACGTACGGGACGACAGGAATGGGATTCTGTAAAACATTACCAGCGAAGGGCTAGATGGGTTAGGTTAGGTTATATTATGTCATACACGTATATAATGTTCCCACCGAGCAGTAGGTGCCGTCCCGTCAGGAATGTTGGAAGATACTACATCCGAGGTGTTAGGTTGCCTTAGGTTGGGATATATAACGCTATAGACGTATATAATGTCCCAACCGAGATGTACGGGACGACACGAACGGTATTCTGTAAAACACTATCACCGATGTGCTATATGGGTTAGGTTAGGTTATATTACGTTATAGACGTATATAATGTTCCCACCGAGAAGTAGGGGCCGACCCGACAGGAATGTTGGAAAATACTACATCCGAGATGTTAGCCTGCCTTAGGTTAGGATATATAACGCTATAGACGTATATCATGTCCCCAACGAGACGTACGGGCCGATACGACCGGGATTCTGTAAAACAATATCACCGAGGGGCTAGATGGGTTAGGTTAGGTTATATTATGTTATAGAGGTATATAATGTTCCCACCGAGAAGTAGGTGCCGACCCGTCAGGAATGTTGGAAAATACTACATCCGAGATGTTAGCATGCCTTAGGTTAGGATATATAACGCTAAAGACGTATATAATGTCCCAAACTAGACGTACGGGACGACAGGAATGGGATTCTGTAAAACATTACCAACGAGGGGCTAGATGGGTTAGGTTAGGTTATATTATGTCACAGACGTATATAATGTTCCCACCGATAAGTAAGTGCCGACCCGTCAGGAATGTTGGAAAATACTACATCCGAGATGTTAGCATGCCTTAGGTTAGGATATATAACGCCATAGACGTATATAATGTCCCAAACTAGACGTACGGGATGACAGGAACAGGATTCTGTAAAACATTACCAACGAGGGGCTAGATGGGTTAGGTTAGGTTATATTATGTCACAAACGTATATAATGTTCCCACCGAGAAGTAAGTGCCGACCCGTCAGGAATGTTGGAAAATACTACATCCGAGATGTTAGCATGCCTTAGGTTAGGATATATAACGCCATAGACGTATATAATGTCCCAAACTAGACGTACGGGATGACAGGAACAGGATTCTGTAAAACATTACCAACGAGGGGCTAGATGGGTTAGGTTAGGTTATATTATGTCACAGACGTATATAATGTTCCCACCGAGAAGTAAGTGCCGACCCGTCACGAATGTTGGAAAATACTACATCCGAGATGTTAGCATGCCTTAGGTTAGGATATATAACGCTATAGACGTATATAATTTCCCAACCGAGATGCACGGGACGATACGAACGGTATTCTGTAAAAAATTACCAGCGAGGGGCCAGATGGGTTAGGTTAGGTTATATTATGTCATAGACGTATATAATGTTCCCACCGAGAAGTAGGTGCCTAGCCGTCAGGAATGTTGGAAAATACTACATCCGAAGTGTTAGGTTGCCTTAGGTTAGGATATATAACGCTATAGACGTATATAATGTCCCCAACTAGACGTACGGGACGACAGGAATGGGATTCTGTAAAACATTACCAGCGAAGGGCTAGATGGGTTAGGTTAGGTTATATTATGTCATAGACGTATATAATGTTCCCACCGAGCAGTAGGTGCCGTCCCGTCAGGAATGTTGGAAAATACTACATCCGAGATGTTAGCATGCCTTAGGTTAGGATATATAACGCTATAGACGTATATAATTTCCCAACCGAGATGTACGGGACGATACGAACGGTATTCTGTAAAAAATTACCAGCGAGGGGCCAGATGGGTTAGGTTAGGTTATATTATGTCATAGACGTATATAATGTTCCCACCGAGAAGTAGGTGCCGACCCGTCAGGAATGTTGGAAAATACTACATCCGAGGTGTTAGGTTGCCTTAGGTTAGGATATATAACGCTATAGACATATATAATGTCCCAAACTAGACGAACGGGATGACAGGAATAGGATTCTGTAAATCATTACCAACGAGGGGCTAGATGGGTTAGGTTAGGTTTTATTATGTCACAGACGTATATAATGTTCCCACCGAGAAGTAGGTGCCTAGCCATCAGGAATGTTGGAAAATACCACATCCGAGGTGTTAGGTTGCCTTAGGTTAGGATATATAACGCTATAGACGTATATAATGTCCCCAACTAGACGTACGGGACGACAGGAATGGGATTCTGTAAAACATTACCAGCGAAGGGCTAGATGGGTTAGGTTAGGTTATATTATGTCATACACGTATATAATGTTCCCACCGAGCAGTAGGTGCCGTCCCGTCAGGAATGTTGGAAGATACTACATCCGAGGTGTTAGGTTGCCTTAGGTTGGGATATATAACGCTATAGACGTATATAATGTCCCAACCGAGATGTACGGGACGACACGAACGGTATTCTGTAAAACACTATCACCGATGTGCTATATGGGTTAGGTTAGGTTATATTACGTTATAGACGTATATAATGTTCCCACCGAGAAGTAGGGGCCGACCCGACAGGAATGTTGGAAAATACTACATCCGAGATGTTAGCCTGCCTTAGGTTAGGATATATAACGCTATAGACGTATATCATGTCCCCAACGAGACGTACGGGCCGATACGACCGGGATTCTGTAAAACAATATCACCGAGGGGCTAGATGGGTTAGGTTAGGTTATATTATGTTATAGAGGTATATAATGTTCCCACCGAGAAGTAGGTGCCGACCCGTCAGGAATGTTGGAAAATACTACATCCGAGATGTTAGCATGCCTTAGGTTAGGATATATAACGCTAAAGACGTATATAATGTCCCAAACTAGACGTACGGGACGACAGGAATGGGATTCTGTAAAACATTACCAGCGAGGGACTAGATGGGTTAGGTTAGGTTATATTATGTCATAGACGTATATAATGTTCCCACCGAGAAGTAGGTGCCGACCCGTCAGGAATGTTGGAAAATACTACATCCGAGGTGTTAGGTTGCCTTCGGTTATGATATATAACGCTATAGACGTATATAATGTACCAAACTAGACGTACGGGACGACAGAAACAGGATTCTGTAAAACATTACCAGCGAGGCGCTAGAAGGGTTAGGTTAGGTTATATTATGTCACAGACGTATATAATGTTCCCACCGAGAAGTAGGTGCTGACCCGTCAGGAATGTTGGAAAATACTACATCCGAGATGTTAGCATGCCTTAGGTTAGGATATATAACGCTATAGACGTATATAATTTCCCAACCGAGATGTACGGGACGATACGAACGGTATTCTGTAAAAAATTACCAGCGAGGGGCCAGATGGGTTAGGTTAGGTTATATTATGTCAAAACCGTATATAATGTTCCCACCGAGAAGTAGGTACCGACCCATCAGGAATGTTGGAAAATACTACATCCGAGATGTTAGCATGCCTTAGGTTAGGATATATAACGCCATAGACGTATATAATTTCCCAACCGAGATGTACGGGACGATACGAACGGTATTCTGTAAAAAATTACCAGCGAGCGGCCAGATGGGTTAGGTTAGGTTATATTATGTTATAGACGTATATAATGTTCCCACCGAGAAGTAGGGGCCGACCCGACAGGAATGTTGGAAGATACTACATCCGAGGTGTTAGGTTGCCTTAGGTTCGGATATATAACGTTAGAGACGTATATAATCTCCCCACCGATACGTACGGGCCGACACGACCGGCATTCTGTAAAACAATATCACCGAGGGGCTAGATGGGTTAGGTTAGGTTATATTATGTTATAGACGTATATAATGTTCCCACCGAGAAGTAGGGGCCGACCCGCCAGGAATGTTGGAAAATACTACATCCGAGATGTTAGCATGCCTTAGGTTAGGATATATAACGCTATAGACGTATATAATGTCCCAAACTAGACGTACGGGACGACAGGAATGGGATTCTGTAAAACATTACCAGCGAGGGACTAGATGGGTTAGGTTAGGTTATATTATGTCATAGACGTATATAATGTTCCCACCGAGAAGTAGGTGCCGACCCGTCAGGAATGTTGGAAAATACTACATCCGAGGTGTTAGGTTGCCTTATGTTAGGATATATAACGCTATAGACGTATATAATGTCCCAACCGAGACGTACGGGATGAGAGGAACAGGATTCTGTAAAACATTACCAGCGAGGGGCTAGATGGGTTAGGTTAGGTTATATTATGTCAAAAACGTATATACTGTTCCCACCGAGAAGTAGGTGCCTACCCATTAGGAATGTTGGAAAATACTACATCCGAGATGTTAGCATGCCTTAGGTTAGGATATATAACGCCATAGACGTATATAGTTTCCCAACCGAGATGTACGGGACGATACGAACGGTATTCTGTAAAAAATTACCAGCGAGCGGCCAGATGGGTTAGGTTAGGTTATATTATGTTATAGACGTATATAATGTTCCCACCGAGAAGTAGGGGCCGACCCGACAGGAATGTTGGAAGATACTACATCCGAGGTGTTAGGTTGCCTTAGGTTCGGATATATAACGCTATAGACGTATATAATCTCCCCACCGATACGTACGGGCCGACACGACCGGCATTCTGTAAAACAATATCACCGAGGGGCTAGATGGGTTAGGTTAGGTTATATTATGTTATAGACGTATATAATGTTCCCACCGAGAAGTAGGGGCCGACCCGCCAGGAATGTTGGAAAATACTACATCCGAGATGTTAGCATGCCTTAGGTTAGGATATATAACGCTATAGACGTATATAATGTCCCAAACTAGACGTACGGGACGACAGGAATGGGATTCTGTAAAACATTACCAGCGAGGGACTAGATGGGTTAGGTTAGGTTATATTATGTCATAGACGTATATAATGTTCCCACCGAGAAGTAGGTGCCGACCCGTCAGGAATGTTGGAAAATACTACATCCGAGGTGTTAGGTTGCCTTATGTTAGGATATATAACGCTATAGACGTATATAATGTCCCAACCGAGACGTACGGGATGACAGGAACAGGATTCTGTAAAACATTACCAGCGAGGGGCTAGATGGGTTAGGTTAGGTTATATTATGTCAAAAACGTATATACTGTTCCCACCGAGAAGTAGGTGCCGACCCGTCAGGAATGTTGGAAAATACTACATCCGAAGTGTTAGGTTGCCTTAGGTTAGGATATATAACGCTATAGACGTATATAATGTCCCCAACTAGACGTACGGGACGACAGGAATGGGATTCTGTAAAACATTACCAGCAAAGGGCTAGATGGGTTAGGTTAGGTTATATTATGTCATAGACGTATATAATGTTCCCACCGAGCAGTAGGTGCCGTCCCGTCAGGAATGTTGGAAGATACTACATCCGAGGTGTTAGGTTGCCTTAGGTTGGGATATATAACGTTAGAGACGTATATAATCTCCCTACCGATACGTACGGGCCGACACGACCGGCATTCTGTAAAACAATATCACCGAGGGGCTAGATGGGTTAGGTTAGGTTATATTAAGTTATAGAAGTATATAATGTTCCCACCGAGAAGTAGGGGCCGACCCGACAGGAATGTTGGAAAATACTACATCCGAGATGTTAGCCTGTCTTAGGTTAGGATATATAACGCTATAGACGTATATCATGTCCCCAACGAGACGTACGGGCCGATACGACCGGGATTCTGTAAAACAATATCACCGAGGGGCTAGATGGGTTAGGTTAGGTTATATTATGTTATAGAGGTATATAATGTTCCCACCGAGAAGTAGGTGCCGACCCGTCAGGAATGTTGGAAAATACTACATCCGAGATGTTAGCATGCCTTAGGTTAGGATATATAACGCTAAAGACGTATATAATGTCCCAAACTAGACGTACGGGACGACAGGAATGGGATTCTGTAAAACATTACCAACGAGGGGCTAGATGGGTTAGGTTAGGTTATATTATGTCACAGACGTATATAATGTTCCCACCGATAAGTAAGTGCCGACCCGTCAGGAATGTTGGAAAATACTACATCCGAGATGTTAGCATGCCTTAGGTTAGGATATATAACGCCATAGACGTATATAATGTCCCAAACTAGACGTACGGGATGACAGGAACAGGATTCTGTAAAACATTACCAACGAGGGGCTAGATGGGTTAGGTTAGGTTATATTATGTCACAAACGTATATAATGTTCCCACCGAGAAGTAAGTGCCGACCCGTCAGGAATGTTGGAAAATACTACATCCGAGATGTTAGCATGCCTTAGGTTAGGATATATAACGCCATAGACGTATATAATGTCCCAAACTAGACGTACGGGATGACAGGAACAGGATTCTGTAAAACATTACCAACGAGGGGCTAGATGGGTTAGGTTAGGTTATATTATGTCACAGACGTATATAATGTTCCCACCGAGAAGTAAGTGCCGACCCGTCACGAATGTTGGAAAATACTACATCCGAGATGTTAGCATGCCTTAGGTTAGGATATATAACGCTATAGACGTATATAATTTCCCAACCGAGATGCACGGGACGATACGAACGGTATTCTGTAAAAAATTACCAGCGAGGGGCCAGATGGGTTAGGTTAGGTTATATTATGTCATAGACGTATATAATGTTCCCACCGAGAAGTAGGTGCCTAGCCGTCAGGAATGTTGGAAAATACTACATCCGAAGTGTTAGGTTGCCTTAGGTTAGGATATATAACGCTATAGACGTATATAATGTCCCCAACTAGACGTACGGGACGACAGGAATGGGATTCTGTAAAACATTACCAGCGAAGGGCTAGATGGGTTAGGTTAGGTTATATTATGTCATAGACGTATATAATGTTCCCACCGAGCAGTAGGTGCCGTCCCGTCAGGAATGTTGGAAAATACTACATCCGAGATGTTAGCATGCCTTAGGTTAGGATATATAACGCTATAGACGTATATAATTTCCCAACCGAGATGTACGGGACGATACGAACGGTATTCTGTAAAAAATTACCAGCGAGGGGCCAGATGGGTTAGGTTAGGTTATATTATGTCATAGACGTATATAATGTTCCCACCGAGAAGTAGGTGCCGACCCGTCAGGAATGTTGGAAAATACTACATCCGAGGTGTTAGGTTGCCTTAGGTTAGGATATATAACGCTATAGACATATATAATGTCCCAAACTAGACGAACGGGATGACAGGAATAGGATTCTGTAAATCATTACCAACGAGGGGCTAGATGGGTTAGGTTAGGTTTTATTATGTCACAGACGTATATAATGTTCCCACCGAGAAGTAGGTGCCTAGCCATCAGGAATGTTGGAAAATACCACATCCGAGGTGTTAGGTTGCCTTAGGTTAGGATATATAACGCTATAGACGTATATAATGTCCCCAACTAGACGTACGGGACGACAGGAATGGGATTCTGTAAAACATTACCAGCGAAGGGCTAGATGGGTTAGGTTAGGTTATATTATGTCATACACGTATATAATGTTCCCACCGAGCAGTAGGTGCCGTCCCGTCAGGAATGTTGGAAGATACTACATCCGAGGTGTTAGGTTGCCTTAGGTTGGGATATATAACGCTATAGACGTATATAATGTCCCAACCGAGATGTACGGGACGACACGAACGGTATTCTGTAAAACACTATCACCGATGTGCTATATGGGTTAGGTTAGGTTATATTACGTTATAGACGTATATAATGTTCCCACCGAGAAGTAGGGGCCGACCCGACAGGAATGTTGGAAAATACTACATCCGAGATGTTAGCCTGCCTTAGGTTAGGATATATAACGCTATAGACGTATATCATGTCCCCAACGAGACGTACGGGCCGATACGACCGGGATTCTGTAAAACAATATCACCGAGGGGCTAGATGGGTTAGGTTAGGTTATATTATGTTATAGAGGTATATAATGTTCCCACCGAGAAGTAGGTGCCGACCCGTCAGGAATGTTGGAAAATACTACATCCGAGATGTTAGCATGCCTTAGGTTAGGATATATAACGCTAAAGACGTATATAATGTCCCAAACTAGACGTACGGGACGACAGGAATGGGATTCTGTAAAACATTACCAGCGAGGGACTAGATGGGTTAGGTTAGGTTATATTATGTCATAGACGTATATAATGTTCCCACCGAGAAGTAGGTGCCGACCCGTCAGGAATGTTGGAAAATACTACATCCGAGGTGTTAGGTTGCCTTCGGTTATGATATATAACGCTATAGACGTATATAATGTACCAAACTAGACGTACGGGACGACAGAAACAGGATTCTGTAAAACATTACCAGCGAGGCGCTAGAAGGGTTAGGTTAGGTTATATTATGTCACAGACGTATATAATGTTCCCACCGAGAAGTAGGTGCTGACCCGTCAGGAATGTTGGAAAATACTACATCCGAGATGTTAGCATGCCTTAGGTTAGGATATATAACGCTATAGACGTATATAATTTCCCAACCGAGATGTACGGGACGATACGAACGGTATTCTGTAAAAAATTACCAGCGAGGGGCCAGATGGGTTAGGTTAGGTTATATTATGTCAAAACCGTATATAATGTTCCCACCGAGAAGTAGGTACCGACCCATCAGGAATGTTGGAAAATACTACATCCGAGATGTTAGCATGCCTTAGGTTAGGATATATAACGCCATAGACGTATATAATTTCCCAACCGAGATGTACGGGACGATACGAACGGTATTCTGTAAAAAATTACCAGCGAGCGGCCAGATGGGTTAGGTTAGGTTATATTATGTTATAGACGTATATAATGTTCCCACCGAGAAGTAGGGGCCGACCCGACAGGAATGTTGGAAGATACTACATCCGAGGTGTTAGGTTGCCTTAGGTTCGGATATATAACGTTAGAGACGTATATAATCTCCCCACCGATACGTACGGGCCGACACGACCGGCATTCTGTAAAACAATATCACCGAGGGGCTAGATGGGTTAGGTTAGGTTATATTATGTTATAGACGTATATAATGTTCCCACCGAGAAGTAGGGGCCGACCCGCCAGGAATGTTGGAAAATACTACATCCGAGATGTTAGCATGCCTTAGGTTAGGATATATAACGCTATAGACGTATATAATGTCCCAAACTAGACGTACGGGACGACAGGAATGGGATTCTGTAAAACATTACCAGCGAGGGACTAGATGGGTTAGGTTAGGTTATATTATGTCATAGACGTATATAATGTTCCCACCGAGAAGTAGGTGCCGACCCGTCAGGAATGTTGGAAAATACTACATCCGAGGTGTTAGGTTGCCTTATGTTAGGATATATAACGCTATAGACGTATATAATGTCCCAACCGAGACGTACGGGATGAGAGGAACAGGATTCTGTAAAACATTACCAGCGAGGGGCTAGATGGGTTAGGTTAGGTTATATTATGTCAAAAACGTATATACTGTTCCCACCGAGAAGTAGGTGCCTACCCATTAGGAATGTTGGAAAATACTACATCCGAGATGTTAGCATGCCTTAGGTTAGGATATATAACGCCATAGACGTATATAGTTTCCCAACCGAGATGTACGGGACGATACGAACGGTATTCTGTAAAAAATTACCAGCGAGCGGCCAGATGGGTTAGGTTAGGTTATATTATGTTATAGACGTATATAATGTTCCCACCGAGAAGTAGGGGCCGACCCGACAGGAATGTTGGAAGATACTACATCCGAGGTGTTAGGTTGCCTTAGGTTCGGATATATAACGCTATAGACGTATATAATCTCCCCACCGATACGTACGGGCCGACACGACCGGCATTCTGTAAAACAATATCACCGAGGGGCTAGATGGGTTAGGTTAGGTTATATTATGTTATAGACGTATATAATGTTCCCACCGAGAAGTAGGGGCCGACCCGCCAGGAATGTTGGAAAATACTACATCCGAGATGTTAGCATGCCTTAGGTTAGGATATATAACGCTATAGACGTATATAATGTCCCAAACTAGACGTACGGGACGACAGGAATGGGATTCTGTAAAACATTACCAGCGAGGGACTAGATGGGTTAGGTTAGGTTATATTATGTCATAGACGTATATAATGTTCCCACCGAGAAGTAGGTGCCGACCCGTCAGGAATGTTGGAAAATACTACATCCGAGGTGTTAGGTTGCCTTATGTTAGGATATATAACGCTATAGACGTATATAATGTCCCAACCGAGACGTACGGGATGACAGGAACAGGATTCTGTAAAACATTACCAGCGAGGGGCTAGATGGGTTAGGTTAGGTTATATTATGTCAAAAACGTATATACTGTTCCCACCGAGAAGTAGGTGCCGACCCGTCAGGAATGTTGGAAAATACTACATCCGAAGTGTTAGGTTGCCTTAGGTTAGGATATATAACGCTATAGACGTATATAATGTCCCCAACTAGACGTACGGGACGACAGGAATGGGATTCTGTAAAACATTACCAGCAAAGGGCTAGATGGGTTAGGTTAGGTTATATTATGTCATAGACGTATATAATGTTCCCACCGAGCAGTAGGTGCCGTCCCGTCAGGAATGTTGGAAGATACTACATCCGAGGTGTTAGGTTGCCTTAGGTTGGGATATATAACGTTAGAGACGTATATAATCTCCCTACCGATACGTACGGGCCGACACGACCGGCATTCTGTAAAACAATATCACCGAGGGGCTAGATGGGTTAGGTTAGGTTATATTAAGTTATAGAAGTATATAATGTTCCCACCGAGAAGTAGGGGCCGACCCGACAGGAATGTTGGAAAATACTACATCCGAGATGTTAGCCTGTCTTAGGTTAGGATATATAACGCTATAGACGTATATCATGTCCCCAACGAGACGTACGGGCCGATACGACCGGGATTCTGTAAAACAATATCACCGAGGGGCTAGATGGGTTAGGTTAGGTTATATTATGTTATAGAGGTATATAATGTTCCCACCGAGAAGTAGGTGCCGACCCGTCAGGAATGTTGGAAAGTACTACATCCGAGATGTTAGCATGCCTTAGGTTAGGATATATAACGCTAAAGACGTATATAATGTCCCAAACTAGACGTACGGGACGACAGGAATGGGATTCTGTAAAACATTACCAGCGCGGGACTAGATGGGTTAGGTTAGGTTATATTATGTCATAGACGTATATAATGTTCCCACCGAGAAGTAGGTGCCGACCCGTCAGGAATGTTGGAAAATACTACATCCGAGGTGTTAGGTTGCCTTATGTTAGGATATATAACGCTATTGACGTATATAATGTCCCAACCGAGACGTACGGGATGACACGAACGGGATTCTGTAAAACAATACCAGCGACGGGCTAGATGGGTTAGGTTAGGTTATATTACGTTATAGACGTATATAATGTTCCCACCGAGAAGTAGGGTCCGATACGCCAGGAATGTTGTAAAATACTACATCCGAAATGTTAGCCTGATTTAGGTTAGGATATATAATGCTATAGACGTATATAATGTCCCAAACTAGTCGTACGGGACGATAGGAACGGGCTTCTGTAAAACATTACCAGCGAGGGACTAGATGGGTTAGGTTAGGGTATATTATGTCATAGACGTATATAATGTTCCCACCCAGAAGTACTTGCCTACCCATTAGGAATGTTGGAAAATACTACATCCGAGGTGTTAGGTTGAATTAGGTTAGGATATATAACGCTATAGACGTATATAATGTCCCAACCGAGATGTACGGGACGACACGAACGGTATTCTGTAAAACACTATCACCGATGTGCTATATGGGTTAGGTTAGGTTATATTACGTTATAGACGTATATAATGTTCCCACCGAGAAGTAATGGCCGACCCACCAGGAATGATGGAAAATACTACATCCGAGATGTTAGCCTGTCTTAGGTTAGGACATATAACGCTATAGACGTATAAAATGTCCCAAACTAGTCGTACGGGACGACAGGAACGGGCTTCTGTAAAACATTACCAGCGAGGGGCTAGATGTGTTAGGTTAGGGTATATTATGTCATAGACGTATATAATGTTCCCACCGAGAAGTAGGTGCCGACCCGTCAGGAATGTTGGAAAATACTACATCCGAGGTGTTAGGTTGCCTTATGTTAGGATATATAACGCTATAGACGTATATAATGTCCCAACCGAGACGTACGGGATGAGAGGAACAGGATTCTGTAAAACATTACCAGCGAGGGGCTAGATGGGTTAGGTTAGGTTATATTATGTCAAAAACGTATATACTGTTCCCACCGAGAAGTAGGTGCCGACCCATCAGGAATGTTGGAAAATACTACATCCGAGATGTTAGCATGCCTTAGGTTAGGATATATAACGCCATAGACGTATATAATTTCCCAACCGAGATGTACGGGACGATACGAACGGTATTCTGTAAAAAATTACCAGCGAGCGGCCAGATGGGTTAGGTTAGGTTATATTATGTTATAGACGTATATAATGTTCCCACCGAGAAGTAGGGGCCGACCCGACAGGAATGTTGGAAGATACTACATCCGAGGTGTTAGGTTGCCTTAGGTTCGGATATATAACGATAGAGACGTATATAATCTCCCCACCGATACGTACGGGCCGACACGACCGGCATTCTGTAAAACACTATCACCGATGTGCTATATGGGTTAGGTTAGGTTATATTACGTTATAGACGTATATAATGTTCCCACCGAGAAGTAATGGCCGACCCACCAGGAATGATGGAAAATACTACATCCGAGATGTTAGCCTGTCTTAGGTTAGGACATATAACGCTATAGACGTATAAAATGTCCCAAACTAGTCGTACGGGACGACAGGAACGGGCTTCTGTAAAACATTACCAGCGAGGGGCTAGATGGGTTAGGTTAGGGTATATTATGTCATAGACGTATATAATGTTCCCACCGAGAAGTAGGTGCTGACCCGTCAGGAATGTTGGAAAATACTACATCCGAGGTGTTAGGTTGCCTTAGGTTAGGATATATAATGCTATAGACATATATAATGTCCCAAACTAGACGAACGGGATGACAGGAACAGGATTCTGTAAAATATTACCAGCGAGGGGCTAGATGGGTTAGGTTAGGTTATATTATGTCAAAACCGTATATAATGTTCCCACCGAGAAGTAGGTACCGACCCATCAGGAATGTTGGAAAATACTACATCCGAGATGTTAGCATGCCTTAGGTTAGGATATATAACGCCATAGACGTATATAATTTCCCAACCGAGATGTACGGGACGATACGAACGGTATTCTGTAAAAAATTACCAGCGAGCGGCCAGATGGGTTAGGTTAGGTTATATTATGTTATAGACGTATATAATGTTCCCACCGAGAAGTAGGGGCCGACCCGACAGGAATGTTGGAAGATACTACATCCGAGGTGTTAGGTTGCCTTAGGTTCGGATATATAACGTTAGAGACGTATATAATCTCCCCACCGATACGTACGGGCCGACACGACCGGCATTCTGTAAAACAATATCACCGAGGGGCTAGATGGGTTAGTTTAGGTTATATTATGTTATAGACGTATATAATGTTCCCACCGAGAAGTAGGGGCCGACCCGCCAGGAATGTTGGAAAATACTACATCCGAGATGTTAGCCTGTCTTAGGTTAGGACATATAACGCTATAGACGTATAAAATGTCCCAAACTAGACGTACGGGACGACAGGAATGGGATTCTGTAAAACATTACCAGCGAGGGACTAGATGGGTTAGGTTAGGTTATATTATGTCATAGACGTATATAATGTTCCCACCGAGAAGTAGGTGCCGACCCGTCAGGAATGTTGGAAAATACTACATCCGAGGTGTTAGGTTGCCTTATGTTAGGATATATAACGCTATAGACGTATATAATGTCCCAACCGAGACGTACGGGATGACAGGAACAGGATTCTGTAAAACATTACCAGCGAGGGGCTAGATGGGTTAGGTTAGGTTATATTATGTCAAAAACGTATATACTGTTCCCACCGAGAAGTAGGTGCCGACCCATCAGGAATGTTGGAAAATACTACATCCGAGATGTTAGCATGCCTTAGGTTAGGATATATAACGCTATAGACGTATATAATGTCCCAAACTAGACGTACGGGACGACAGGAATGGGATTCTGTAAAACATTACCAGCGAGGGACTAGATGGGTTAGGTTAGGTTATATTATGTCATAGACGTATATAATGTTCCCACCGAGAAGTAGGTGCCGACCCGTCAGGAATGTTGGAAAATACTACATCCGAGGTGTTAGGTTGCCTTATGTTAGGATATATAACGCTATTGACGTATATAATGTCCCAACCGAGACGTACGGGATGACACGAACGGGATTCTGTAAAACAATACCAGCGACGGGCTAGATGGGTTAGGTTAGGTTATATTACGTTATAGACGTATATAATGTTCCCACCGAGAAGTAGGGTCCGATACGCCAGGAATGTTGTAAAATACTACATCCGAAATGTTAGCCTGATTTAGGTTAGGATATATAATGCTATAGACGTATATAATGTCCCAAACTAGTCGTACGGGACGATAGGAACGGGCTTCTGTAAAACATTTCCAGCGAGGGACTAGATGGGTTAGGTTAGGGTATATTATGTCATAGACGTATATAATGTTCCCACCCAGAAGTACTTGCCTACCCATTAGGAATGTTGGAAAATACTACATCCGAGGTGTTAGGTTGAATTAGGTTAGGATATATAACGCTATAGACGTATATAATGTCCCAACCGAGATGTACGGGACGACACGAACGGTATTCTGTAAAACACTATCACCGATGTGCTATATGGGTTAGGTTAGGTTATATTACGTTATAGACGTATATAATGTTCCCACCGAGAAGTAATGGCCGACCCAACAGGAATGATGGAAAATACTACATCCGAGATGTTAGCCTGTCTTAGGTTAGGACATATAACGCTATAGACGTATAAAATGTCCCAAACTAGTCGTACGGGACGACAGGAACGGGCTTCTGTAAAACATTACCAGCGAGGGGCTAGATGGGTTAGGTTAGGGTATATTATGTCATAGACGTATATAATGTTCCCACCGAGAAGTAGGTGCTGACCCGTCAGGAATGTTGGAAAATACTACATCCGAGGTGTTAGGTTGCCTTAGGTTAGGATATATAATGCTATAGACATATATAATGTCCCAAACTAGACGTACGGGACGACAGGAATGGGATTCTGTAAAACATTACCAGCGAGGGGCTAGATGGGTTAGGTTAGGTTATATTATGTCACAGACGTATATAATGCTCCCACCGAGAAGTAGGTGCCGACCCGTCAGGAATGTTGGAAAATACTACATCCGAGGTGTGAGGTTGCCTTAGTTTAGTATACATAAAGTTATAGACGTATATAATGTTCCCACGTAGAGGCACGGACCGACTCGACCGGGATTCTCTAAAACATTACCAGCGAGGGGCTAGATGGGTTAGGTTAGGCTATATTACGTTATAGACGTATATAACGTTCCCATCGAGAAGTAGGGGCCGACCCGCCAGGTATGTTGTAAAATACTACATCCGAGATGTTAAGTTTCTTTAGGTTAGGATATATAACGTTATAGACGTATATAATGTTCCCACGGAGAGGCACGTACCGACTCGACTGGGATTCTGTGAAACATTACCTGCGAGGGGCTAGATGGGTTAGGTTAGGTTATATTACGTTATAAACGTATATAATGTTCCCATCAAGAAGTAGGGGCCGACCCGCGAGGTATGTTGTAAAATACTACATCCGAGGTGTGAGGTTGCCTTAGGTTAGGATATATAATGTTATAGACGTATATAATGTTCCCACGTAGAGGCACGGACCGACTCGACCGGGATTCTCTAAAACATTACCAGCGAGGGGCTAGATGGGTTAGGTTAGGCTATATTACGTTATAGACGTATATAACGTTCCCATCGAGATGTAGGGGCCGACCCGCCAGGTATGTTGTAAAATACTACATCCGAGGTGTGAGGTTGCCTTAGGTTAGGATATATAACGCTATAGACGTATATAATGTCCCCAACTAGACGTTCGGGACGACAGGAATGGGATTCTGTAAAACATTATCACCGAGGGGCTAGAAGGGTTAGGTTAGGTTATATTACGTTATAGACGTATATAATGTTCCCACCGAGAAGTAGGTGCCGACCCGTCAGGAATGTTGGAAAATACTACATCCGAGATGTTAGCCTGATTTAGGTTAGGATATATAACGCTATAGACGTATATAATGTCCCAAACTAGTCGTACGGGACGACAGGAACGGGCTTCTGTAAAACATTACCAGCGAGGGGCTAGATGGGTTAGGTTAGGGTATATTATGTCATAGACGTATATAATGTTCCCACCGAGAAGTAGGGGCCGACCCGCCAGGAATGATGGAAAATACTACATCCGAGATGTTAGCCTGCCTTAGGTTAGGATATATAACGCTATAGACGTATATAATGTCCCAACCGAGACGTACGGGACGACACGAACGGGATTCTGTAAAACATTATCACCGAGGGGCTAGATGGGTTAGGTTAGGTTATATTATGTTATAGACGTATATAATGTTCCCACCGAGAAGTAGGGGCCGACCCGCCAGGAATGTTGGAAAATACTACATCCGAGATGTTAGCCTGCCTTAGGTTAGGATATATAACGCTATAGACGTATATCATTTCCCCAACGAGACGTACGGGCCGATACGACCGGGATTCTGTAAAACAATATCACCGAGGGGCTAGATGGGTTAGGTTAGGTTATATTATGTTATAGACGTATATAATGTTCCCACCGAGAAGTAGGTGCCGACCCGTCAGGAATGTTGGAAAATACTACATCCGAGGTGTTAGGTTGCCTTAGGTTGGGATATATAACGTTAGAGACGTATATAATCTCCCCACCGATACGTACGGGCCGACACGACCGGCATTCTGTAAAACACTATCACCTAGGTGCTAGATGGGTTAGTTTAAGTTATATTATGTTATAGACGTATATAATGTTCCCACCGAGAAGTAGGGGCCGACCCGCCAGGAATGATGGAAAATACTACATCCGAGCTGTTAGGTTGCCTTAGGTTATAATATATAACGCTATAGACGTATATAATGTCCCAAACTAGACGTACGGGACGACAGGAACAGGATTCTGTAAATCGTTACCAGCGAGGCGCTAGATGGGTTAGGTTAGGTTATATTATGTCACAGGCGTATATAATGTTCCCTCCGAGAAGTAGGTGCCGACCCGTCAGGAATGTTGGAAAATACTACATCCGAGGTGTTGGGTTGCCTTAGGTTAGGATATATAACGCTATAGACGTATATAATGTCCCCAACTAGACGTACGGGACGACAGGAATGGGATTCTGTAAAACATTACCAGCGAGGGGCTAGATGGGTTAGGTTAAGTTATATTATGTTATAGACGTATATAATGTTCCGACCGAGAAGTAGGGTACGGCCCGCCAGGAATGTTGTAAAATACTACATCCGAGGAGTGAGATTGCCTTAGGTTAGGAAATATAACGTTATAGACGTATCTAATGTCTCCACGTAGAGGTACGGTCCGACTCGACCGGGATTCTCTAAAACATTACCAGCGAGGGTCTAGATGGGTTAGGTTAGGCTATATTACGTTATAGACGTATATAACGTTCCCATCGAGAAGTAGGGGCCGACCCGCCAGGTATGTTGTAAAATACTACATCGGAGGTGTGAGGTTGCCTTAGGTTAGGATATATAACGCTATAGACGTATATAATGTCCCAAACCAGACGCAAGGGACGACAGGAACAGGATTCTGTAAAACGTTACCAGCCAGGCGCTAGATGGGTTAGGTTAGGTTATATTATGTCACAGACGTATATAATGCTCCCACCGAGAAGTAGGTGCCGACCCGTCAGGAATGTTGTAAAATACTACATCCGAGGTGTTAGCCTGATTTAGGTTAGGATATATAACGCTATAGACGTATATAATGTCCCAAACTAGTCGTACGGGACGACAGGAACGGGCTTCTGTAAAACATTACCAGCGAGGGGCTAGATGGGTTAGGTTAGGGTATATTATGTCATAGACGTATATAATGTTCCCACCGAGAAGTAGGGGCCGACCCGCCAGGAATGATGGAAAATACTACATCCGAGGTGTGAGGTTGCCTTAGGTTAGGATTTATAACGTTATAGACGTATATAATGTTCCCACGGAGAGGAACGGACCGACTCGACCGGGATTCTCCGAAACATTACTAGCGAGGCGCTAGATGGGTTAGGTTATGTTATATTACGTTATAGACGTATATAACGTTCCCATCGAGAAGTAGGGGCCGACCCGCCGGGTATGTTGTAAAATACTACATCCGAGATGTTAGGTTGCTTTATGTTAGGATATATAACGCTATAGACGCTTATAATGTTCCCGCGGAGAGGTACGGGCCGACACGACCGGGACTCTGTAAAACATTACCAGCGAGGAGCTAGGTGGGTTAGGTTAGGTTATATTACGTTATAGACCTATATAATGTTCCAACCGAGAAGTAGGGTCCGACCCGCAAGGTATGTTGTAAAATACTACATCCGAGATGTTAGGTTGCTTTAGGTTAGGATATATAACGTTATAGACGTATATAATGTTCCCACGTAGAGGCACGGACCGACACGCCCGGGGTTCTGTAAAACATTACCAGCGAGGGGCTAGATGGATTAGGTTAGGCTATATTACGTTATAGACGTATATAATGTTCCCACAGAGACGTAGGGGCCGACCCGCCAGGTATGTTGTAAAATACTAAATCCGTGGTGTGAGGTTGGCTTAGGTTAGGATATATAACGTTATAGACGTATATAATTTTCCCACGGAGACGTACTGACCGAGATGACCGGGATTCTGTAAAACATTACCAGCGAGGGGCTAGATCGGTTTGGTTAGGTTATATTACGTTATAGACGTATATAACGTTCCCAACTAGGAGTAGAGGCCGACCCGCCAGGAATGTTGTAAAATACTACATCCGAGGTTTGAGGTTGCCTTAGGTTAGGATATATAACATTATAGACGTATCTAATGTTCCCACGGAGAGGTACGGGCCGACAGGACCGGGATTCTGTAAAACATTACCAGCGAGGGGCCAGATGGGTTAGGTTAGGTTATATTACGTTATAGACGTATATAACGTTCCCACGGAGAAATAGGGGCCGACCCGCCAGGAATATTGTTATATACTACATCCGAAATGTTAGGCTGCCTTAGGTTAGGATATATAACGCTATAGACGTTTATAATGTTCCCACGGAGAGGTACGGACCGACACGACCGGGACTCTGTAAAACATTACCAGCGAGGGGCTAGGTGGGTTAGGTCAGGTTATATTACGTTATAGACCTATATAATGTTCCAACCGAGAAGTAGGGGCCGACCCGCCTGGTATGTTGTAAAATACTACATCCGAGATGTTAGGTTGCTTTAGGATAGGATATATAACGTTATAGACGTATATAATGTTCCCACGTAGAGGCACGGACCGACACGACCGGGATTCTCTAAAACATTACCAGTGAGGGGCTAGATCGGTTAGGTTAGGTTATATTACGTTAGAGACGTATATAATGTTCCCACCGAGAAGTAGGGTCCGGCCCGCCAGGAATGTTGTAAAATACTACATCCGAGATGTTAGGTTGCTTTAGGTTAGGATATATAACGCTATAGACGTTTATAATGTTCCCGCGGAGAGGTACGGGCCGACACGACCGGGACTCTGTAAAACATTACCAGCGAGGAGCTAGGTGGGTTAGGTTAGGTTATATTACGTTAGAGACCTATATAATGTTCCAACCGAGAAGTAGGGTCCGACCCGCAAGGTATGTTGTAAAATACTACATCCGAGATGTTAGGTTGCTTTAGGTTAGGATATATATCGTTATAGACGTATATAATGTTCCCACGTAGAGGCACGGACCGACACGCCCGGGGTTCTGTAAAACATTACCAGCGAGGGGCTAGATGGATTAGGTTAGGCTATATTACGTTATAGACGTATATAATGTTCCCACAGAGAAGTAGGGTCCGGCCCGCCAGGAATGTTTTAAAATACTACATCCGAGATGTTAGGTTGCTTTAGGTTAGGATATATAACGCTATAGACGTTTATAATGTTCCCGCGGAGAGGTACGGGCCGACACGACCGGGACTCTGTAAAACATTACCAGCGAGGAGCTAGGTGGGTTAGGTTAGGTTATATTACGTTAGAGACCTATATAATGTTCCAACCGAGAAGTAGGGTCCGACCCGCAAGGTATGTTGTAAAATACTACATCCGAGATGTTAGGTTGCTTTAGGTTAGGATATATAACGTTATAGACGTATATAATGTTCCCACGTAGAGGCACGGACCGACACGCCCGGGGTTCTGTAAAACATTACCAGCGAGGGGCTAGATGGATTAGGTTAGGCTATATTACGTTATAGACGTATATAATGTTCCCACAGTGACGTAGGGGCCGACCCGCCAGGTATGTTGTAAAATATATGTGGTGTGAGGTTGGCTTAGGTTAGGATATATAACGTTATAGACGTATATAATTTTCCCACGGAGACGTACTGACCGAGATGACCGGGATTCTGTAAAACATTACCAGCGAGGGGCTAGATCGGTTTGGTTAGGTTATATTACGTTATAGACGTATATAACGTTCCCACCTAGGAGTAGAGGCCGACCCGCCAGGAATGTTGTAAAATACTACATCCGAGGTTTGAGGTTGCCTTAGGTTAGGATATATAACATTATAGACGTATCTAATGTTCCCACGGAGAGGTACGGGCCGACAGGACCGGGATTCTGTAAAACATTACCAGTGAGGGGCCAGATGGGTTAGGTTAGGTTATATTACGTTATAGACGTATATAACGTTCCCACCGAGAAATAGTGGCCGACCCGCCAGGAATGTTGTAATATACTACATCCGAAATGTTAGGCTGCCTTAGGTTAGGATATATAACGCTATAGACGTTTATAATGTTCCCACGGAGAGGTACGGACCGACACGACCGGGACTCTGTAAAACATTATCAGTGAGGGGCTAGATCGGTTAGGTTAGGTTATATTACGTTATAGACGTATATAATGTTCCAACCGAAAAGTAGGGGCCGACCCGTCAGGTATGTTGTAACATACTACATCCGAGATGTTAAGTTTCTTTAGGTTAGGATATATAACGTTATAGACGTATATAATGTTCTCACGGAGAGGCACGTACCGACTCGACCGGGATTCTGTAAAACATTACCAGCGAGGGGCCAGATGGGTTAGGTTAGGTTATATTACGTTATAGACGTATATAACGTTCCCACCGCGAAATAGTGGCCGACCCGCCAGGAATGTTGTAATATACTACATCCGAAATGTTAGGCTGCCTTAGGTTAGGATATATAACGCTATAGACGTTTATAATGTTCCCGCGGAGAGGTACGGGCCGACAGGACCGGGATTCTGTAAAACTTTACCAGCGAGGGGTCAGATGGGTTGGGTTAGGTTATATTACGTTATAGACGTATATAACGTTCCCACGGAGAAATAGTGGCCGACCCGCCAGGAATGTTGTAATATACTACATCCGAAATGTTAGGCTGCCTTAGGTTAGGATATATAACGCTATAGACGTTTATAATGTTCCCACGGAGAGGTACGGGCCGACACGACCGGGACTCTGTAAAACATTACCAGCGAGGGGCTAGGTGGGTTAGGTTAGGTTATATTACGTTATAGACCTATATAATGTTCCAACCGAGAAGTAGGGGCCGACCCGCCAGGTATGTTGTAAAATACTACATCCGAGATGTTAGGTTGCTTTAGGTTAGGATATATAACGTTATAGACGTATATAATGTTCCCACGTAGAGGCACGGACCGACACGCCCGGGGTTCTGTAAAACATTACCAGCGAGGGGTTAGATGGATTAGGTTAGGCTGTATTACGTTATAGACGTATATAACGTTCCCACGGAGAAATAGTGGCCGACCCGCCAGGAATGTTGTAATATACTGCATCCGAAATGTTAGGCTGCCTTAGGTTAGGACATATAATGCAATAGACGTTTATAGTGTTCCCACGGAGAGGTACGGGCCGACAGGACCGGGATTCTGTTAAACATTACCAGCGAGGGGCCAGATGGATTAGGTTAGGTTACATTACGTTATAGACGTATATAACGTTCCCACCGCGAAATAGTGGCCGACTCGCCAGGAATGTTGTAATATACTACATCCGAAATGTTAGGCTGCCTTAGGTTAGGATATATAACGCTATAGACGTTTATAATGTTCCCACGGAGAGGTACGGGCCGACAGGACCGGGATTCTGTAAAACTTTACCAGCGAGGGGTCAGATGGGTTGGGTTAGGTTATATTACGTTATAGACGTATATAACGTTCCCACGGAGAAATAGTGGCCGACCCGCCAGGAATGTTGTAATATACTGCATCCGAAATGTTAGGCTGCCTTAGGTTAGGATATATAATGCAATAGACGTTTATAGTGTTCCCACGGAGAGGTACGGGCCGACAGGACCGGGATTCTGTTAAACATTACCAGCGAGGGGCCAGATGGATTAGGTTAGGTTACATTACGTTATAGACGTATATAACGTTCCCACCGCGAAATAGTGGCCGACTCGCCAGGAATGTTGTAATATACTACATCTGAAATGTTAGGCTGCCTTAGGTTAGGATATATAACGCTATAGACGTTTATAATGTTCCCACGGAGAGGTACGGGCCGACACGACCGGGACTCTGTAAAACATTACCAGCGAGGGGCTAGGTGGGTTAGGTTAGGTTATATTACGTTATAGACCTATATAATGTTCCAACCGAGAAGTAGGGGCCGACCCGCCAGGTATGTTGTAAAATACTACATCCGAGGTGTGTGGTTGCCTTAGGTTAGGATATATAACGTTATAGACGTATATAATGTTCCCACGGAGGGGTACGGGCCGAGAGGACCGGGATTCTGTAAAACATTACCAGCGAGGGGCTAGATCGGTTAGGTTAGGTTATATTATGTTATAGACGTATATAACGCTCCCACCGAGGAGTAGAGGCCGACCCGCCAGGAATGTTGTAAAATACTACATTCGAGGTTTGAGGTTGCCTTAGGTTAGGATATATAACGTTATAGACGTATCTAATGTTCCCACGGAGAGGTACGGGCCGACAGGACCGGGATTCTGTAAAACATTACCAGCGAGGGGCCAGATGGGTTAGGTTAGGTTATATTACGTTATAGACGTATATAACGTTCCCACCGAGAAATAGTGGCCGACCCGCCAGGAATGTTGTAATATACTACATCCGAAATGTTAGGCTGCCTTAGGTTAGGATATATAATGCAATAGACGTTTATAGTGTTCCCACGGAGAGGTACGGGCCGACAGGACCGGGATTCTGTAAAACATTACCAGCGAGGGGCCAGATGGGTTAGGTTAGGTTATATTACGTTATAGACGTATATAACGTTCCCACCGCGAAATAGTGGCCGACCCGCCAGGAATGTTGTAATATACTACATCCGAAATGTTAGGCTGCCTTAGGTTAGGATATATAACGCTATAGACGTTTATAATGTTCCCGCGGAGAGGTACGGGCCGACAGGCCCGGGATTCTGTAAAACTTTACCAGCGAGGGGTCAGATGGGTTGGGTTAGGTTATATTACGTTATAGACGTATATAACGTTCCCACGGAGAAATAGTGGCCGACCCGCCAGGAATGTTGTAATATACTACATCCGAAATGTTAGGCTGCCTTAGGTTAGGATATATAACGCTATAGACGTTTATAATGTTCCCGCGGAGAGGTACGGGCCGACAGGACCGGGATTCTGTAAAACTTTACCAGCGAGGTGTCAGATGGTTTGGGTTACGTTATATTACGTTATAGACGTATATAACGTTCCCACGGAGAAATAGTGGCCGACCCGCCAGGAATGTTGTAATATACTACATCCGAAATGTTAGGCTGCCTTAGGTTAGGATATATAACGCTATAGACGTTTATAATGTTCCCACGGAGAGGTACGGGCCGACACGACCGGGACTCTGTAAAACATTACCAGCGAGGGGCTAGGTGGGTTAGGTTAGGTTATATTACGTTATAGACCTATATAATGTTCCAACCGAGAAGTAGGGGCCGACCCGCCAGGTATGTTGTAAAATACTACATCCGAGGTGTGAGGTTGCCTTAGTTTAGGATACATAACGTTATAGACGTATATAATGTTCCCACGTAGAGGCACGGAACGACTCGACCGGGATTCTCTAAAACATTACCAGCGAGGGGCTAGATGGGTTAGGTT
This sequence comes from Xylocopa violacea, assembly GCA_963969225.1. Classification (NCBI taxonomy): domain Eukaryota; kingdom Metazoa; phylum Arthropoda; class Insecta; order Hymenoptera; family Apidae; genus Xylocopa; species Xylocopa violacea. Next base: position 14,921,784 of record CAXAJV010000015.1, read on the forward strand.
AGCCTATATTACGTTATAGACGTATATAACGTTCCCATCGAGAAGTAGGGGCCGACCCGCCAGGTATGTTGTAAAATACTACATCCGAGGTGTGTGGTTGCCTTAGGTTAGAATATATAACGTTATAGACGTATATAATGTTCCCACGGAGGGGTACGGGCCGAGAGGACCGGTATTCTGTAAAACATTACCAGCGAGGAGCCAGATGGGTTAGGTTAGGTTATATTACGTTATAAACGTATATAATGTTCCCACAGAGACGTAGTGGCCGACCCGCCAGGTATGTTGTAAAATACTACATCCGTGGTGTGAGTTTGGCTTAGGTTAGGATATATAACGTTATAGACGTATATAATTTTCCCACGGAGACGTACTGACCGAGATAACCGGATTCTGTAAAACATTACCAGCGAGGGGCTAGATCGGTTAGGTTAGGTTATATTACGTTATAGACGTATATAACGCTCCCACCGAGGAGTAGAGGCCGACCCGCCAGGAATGTTGTAAAATACTACATTCGAGGTTTGAGGTTGCCTTAGGTTAGGATATATAACGTTATAGACGTATCTAATGTTCCCACGGAGAGGTACGGGCCGACAGGACCGGGATTCTGTAAAACATTACCAGCGAGGGGCCAGATGGGTTAGGTTAGGTTATATTACGTTATAGACGTATATAACGTTCCCACCGAGAAATAGTGGCCGACCCGCCAGGAATGTTGTAATATACTACATCCGAAATGTTAGGCTGCCTTAGGTTAGGATATATAATGCAATAGACGTTTATAGTGTTCCCACGGAGAGGTACGGGCCGACAGGACCGGGATTCTGTAAAACATTACCAGCGAGGGGCCAGATGGGTTAGGTTAGGTTATATTACGTCATAGACGTATATAACGTTCCCACCGCGAAATAGTGGCCGACCCGCCAGGAATGTTGTAATATACTACATCCGAAATGTTAGGCTGCCTTAGGTTAGGATATATAACGCTATAGACGTTTATAATGTTCCCGCGGAGAGGTACGGGCCGACAGGCCCGGGATTCTGTAAAACTTTACCAGCGAGGGGTCAGATGGGTTGGGTTAGGTTATATTACGTTATAGACGTATATAACGTTCCCACGGAGAAATAGTGGCCGACCCGCCAGGAATGTTGTAATATACTACATCCGAAATGTTAGGCTGCCTTAGGTTAGGATATATAACGCTATAGACGTTTATAATGTTCCCGCGGAGAGGTACGGGCCGACAGGACCGGGATTCTGTAAAACTTTACCAGCGAGGGGTCAGATGGTTTGGGTTACGTTATATTACGTTATAGACGTATATAACGTTCCCACGGAGAAATAGTGGCCGACCCGCCAGGAATGTTGTAATATACTACATCCGAAATGTTAGGCTGCCTTAGGTTAGGATATATAACGCTATAGACGTTTATAATGTTCCCACGGAGAGGTACGGGCCGACACGACCGGGACTCTGTAAAACCTTACCAGCGAGGGGCTAGGTGGGTTAGGTTAGGTTATATTACGTTATAGACCTATATAATGTTCCAAACGAGAAGTAGGGGCCGACCCCCCAGGTATGTTGTAAAATACTACATCCGAGGTGTGAGGTTGCCTTAGTTTAGGATACATAACGTTATAGACGTATATAATGTTCCCACGTAGAGGCACGGAACGACTCGACCGGGATTCTCTAAAACATTACCAGCGAGGGGCTAGATGGGTTAGGTTAGCCTATATTACGTTATAGACGTATATAACGTTCCCATCGAGAAGTAGGGGCCGACCCGCCAGGTATGTTGTAAAATACTACATCCGAGGTGTGTGGTTGCCTTAGGTTAGGATATATAACGTTATAGACGTATATAATGTTCCCACGGAGGGGTACGGGCCGAGAGGACCGGTATTCTGTAAAACATTACCAGCGAGGAGCCAGATGGGTTAGGTTAGGTTATATTACGTTATAAACGTATATAATGTTCCCATCAAGAAGTAGGGGCCGACCCGCGAGGTATGTTGTAAAATACTACATCCGAGGTGTGAGGTTGCCTTAGGTTAGGATATATAATGTTATAGACGTATATAATGTTCCCACGTAGAGGCACGGACCGACGCGCCCGGGGTTCTGTAAAACATTACCAGCGAGGGGCTAGATGGATTACGTTAGGCTATATTACGTTATAGACGTATATAATGTTCCCACAGAGACGTAGTGGCCGACCCGCCAGGTATGTTGTAAAATACTACATCCGTGGTGTGAGTTTGGCTTAGGTTAGGATATATAACGTTATAGACGTATATAATTTTCCCACGGAGACGTACTGACCGAGATGACCGGGATTCTGTAAAACATTGCCAGCGAGGGGCTAGATCGGTTAGGTTAGGTTATATTACGTTATAGACGTATATAACGCTCCCACCGAGGAGTAGAGGCCGACCCGCCAGGAATGTTGTAAAATACTACATCCGAGGTTTGAGGTTGCCTTAGGTTAGGATATATAACGTTATAGACGTATCTAATGTTCCCACGGAGAGGTACGGGCCGACAGGACCGGGATTCTGTAAAACATTACCAGCGAGGGGCCAGATGGGTTAGGTTAGGTTATATTACGTTATAGACGTATATAACGTTCCCACCGAGAAATAGTGGCCGACCCGCCAGGAATGTTGTAATATACTACATCCGAAATGTTAGGCTGCCTTAGGTTAGGATATATAATGCAATAGACGTTTATAGTGTTCCCACGGAGAGGTACGGGCCGACAGGACCGGGATTCTGTAAAACATTACCAGCGAGGGGCCAGATGGGTTAGGTTAGGTTATATTACGTTATAGACGTATATAACGTTCCCACCGCGAAATAGTGGCCGACCCGCCAGGAATGTTGTAATATACTACATCCGAAATGTTAGGCTGCCTTAGGTTAGGATATATAACGCTATAGACGTTTATAATGTTCCCGCGGAGAGGTACGGGCCGACAGGACCGGGATTCTGTAAAACTTTACCAGCGAGGGGTCAGGTGGGTTGGGTTAGGTTATATTACGTTATAGACGTATATAACGTTCCCACGGAGAAATAGTGGCCGACCCGCCAGGAATGTTGTAATATACTACATCCGAAATGTTAGGCTGCCTTAGGTTAGGATATATAACGCTATAGACGTTTATAATGTTCCCACGGAGAGGTACGGGCCGACACGACCGGGACTCTGTAAAACATTACCAGCGAGGGGCTAGGTGGGTTAGGTTAGGTTATATTACGTTATAGACCTATATAATGTTCCAACCGAGAAGTAGGGGCCGACCCGCCAGGTATGTTGTAAAATACTACATCCGAGATGTTAGGTTGCTTTAGGTTAGGATATATAACGTTATAGACGTATATAATGTTCCCACGTAGAGGCACGGACCGACACGCCCGGGGTTCTGTAAAACATTACCAGCGAGGGGTTAGATGGATTAGGTTAGGCTGTATTACGTTATAGACGTATATAACGTTCCCACGGAGAAATAGTGGCCGACCCGCCAGGAATGTTGTAATATACTGCATCCGAAATGTTAGGCTGCCTTAGGTTAGGATATATAATGCAATAGACGTTTATAGTGTTCCCACGGAGAGGTACGGGCCGACAGGACCGGGATTCAGTTAAACATTACCAGCGAGGGGCCAGATGGATTAGGTTAGGTTACATTACGTTATAGACGTATATAACGTTCCCACCGCGAAATAGTGGCCGACTCGCCAGGAATGTTGTAATATACTACATCCGAAATGTTAGGCTGCCTTAGGTTAGGATATATAACGCTATAGACGTTTATAATGTTCCCACGGAGAGGTACGGGCCGACAGGACCGGGATTCTGTAAAACTTTACCAGCGAGGGGTCAGATGGGTTGGGTTAGGTTATATTACGTTATAGACGTATATAACGTTCCCACGGAGAAATAGTGGCCGACCCGCCAGGAATGTTGTAATATACTACATCCGAAATGTTAGGCTGCCTTAGGTTAGGATATATAACGCTATAGACGTTTATAATGTTCCCACGGAGAGGTACGGGCCGACACGACCGGGACTCTGTAAAACATTACCAGCGAGGGGCTAGGTGGGTTAGGTTAGGTTATATTACGTTATAGACCTATATAATGTTCCAACCGAGAAGTAGGGGCCGACCCGCCAGGTATGTTGTAAAATACTACATCCGAGATGTTAGGTTGCTTTAGGTTAGGATATATAACGTTATAGACGTATATAATGTTCCCACGTAGAGGCACGGACCGACACGCCCGGGGTTCTGTAAAACATTACCAGCGAGGGGTTAGATGGATTAGGTTAGGCTGTATTACGTTATAGACGTATATAACGTTCCCACGGAGAAATAGTGGCCGACCCGCCAGGAATGTTGTAATATACTGCATCCGAAATGTTAGGCTGCCTTAGGTTAGGATATATAATGCAATAGACGTTTATAGTGTTCCCACAGAGAGGTACGGGCCGACAGGACCGGGATTCTGTTAAACATTACCAGCGAGGGGCCAGATGGATTAGGTTAGGTTACATTACGTTATAGACGTATATAACGTTCCCACCGCGAAATAGTGGCCGACTCGCCAGGAATGTTGTAATATACTACATCCGAAATGTTAGGCTGCCTTAGGTTAGGATATATAACGCTATAGACGTTTATAATGTTCCCACGGAGAGGTACGGGCCGACACGACCGGGACTCTGTAAAACATTACCAGCGAGGGGCTAGGTGGGTTAGGTTAGGTTATATTACGTTATAGACCTATATAATGTTCCAACCGAGAAGTAGGGGCCGACCCGCCAGGTATGTTGTAAAATACTACATCCGAGGTGTGTGGTTGCCTTAGGTTAGGATATATAACGTTATAGACGTATATAATGTTCCCACGGAGGGGTACGGGCCGAGAGGACCGGTATTCTGTAAAACATTACCAGCGAGGAGCCAGATGGGTTAGGTTAGGTTATATTACGTTATAAACGTATATAATGTTCCCATCAAGAAGTAGGGGCCGACCCGCGAGGTATGTTGTAAAATACTACATCCGAGGTGTGAGGTTGCCTTAGGTTAGGATATATAATGTTATAGACGTATATAATGTTCCCACGTAGAGGCACGGACCGACGCGCCCGGGGTTCTGTAAAACATTACCAGCGAGGGGCTAGATGGATTACGTTAGGCTATATTACGTTATAGACGTATATAATGTTCCCACAGAGACGTAGTGGCCGACCCGCCAGGTATGTTGTAAAATACTACATCCGTGGTGTGAGTTTGGCTTAGGTTAGGATATATAACGTTATAGACGTATATAATTTTCCCACGGAGACGTACTGACCGAGATGACCGGGATTCTGTAAAACATTGCCAGCGAGGGGCTAGATCGGTTAGGTTAGGTTATATTACGTTATAGACGTATATAACGCTCCCACCGAGGAGTAGAGGCCGACCCGCCAGGAATGTTGTAAAATACTACATCCGAGGTTTGAGGTTGCCTTAGGTTAGGATATATAACGTTATAGACGTATCTAATGTTCCCACGGAGAGGTACGGGCCGATAGGACCGGGATTCTGTAAAACATTACCAGCGAGGGGCCAGATGGGTTAGGTTAGGTTATATTACGTTATAGACGTATATAACGTTCCCACCGAGAAATAGTGGCCGACCCGCCAGGAATGTTGTAATATACTACATCCGAAATGTTAGGCTGCCTTAGGTTAGGATATATAATGCAATAGACGTTTATAGTGTTCCCACGGAGAGGTACGGGCCGACAGGACCGGGATTCTGTAAAACATTACCAGCGAGGGGCCAGATGGGTTAGGTTAGGTTATATTACGTTATAGACGTATATAACGTTCCCACCGCGAAATAGTGGCCGACCCGCCAGGAATGTTGTAATATACTACATCCGAAATGTTAGGCTGCCTTAGGTTAGGATATATAACGCTATAGACGTTTATAATGTTCCCGCGGAGAGGTACGGGCCGACAGGACCGGGATTCTGTAAAACTTTACCAGCGAGGGGTCAGATGGGTTGGGTTAGGTTATATTACGTTATAGACGTATATAACGTTCCCACGGAGAAATAGTGGCCGACCCGCCAGGAATGTTGTAATATACTACATCCGAAATGTTAGGCTGCCTTAGGTTAGGATATATAACGCTATAGACGTTTATAATGTTCCCACGGAGAGGTACGGGCCGACACGACCGGGACTATGTAAAACATTACCAGCGAGGGGCTAGGTGGGTTAGGTTAGGTTATATTACGTTATAGACCTATATAATGTTCCAACCGAGAAGTAGGGGCCGACCCGCCAGGTATGTTGTAAAATACTACATCCGAGATGTTAGGTTGCTTTAGGTTAGGATATATAACGTTATAGACGTATATAATGTTCCCACGTAGAGGCACGGACCGACACGCCCGGGGTTCTGTAAAACATTACCAGCGAGGGGTTAGATGGATTAGGTTAGGCTGTATTACGTTATAGACGTATATAACGTTCCCACGGAGAAATAGTGGCCGACCCGCCAGGAATGTTGTAATATACTGCATCCGAAATGTTAGGCTGCCTTAGGTTAGGATATATAATGCAATAGACGTTTATAGTGTTCCCACGGAGAGGTACGGGCCGACAGGACCGGGATTCTGTTAAACATTACCAGCGAGGGGCCAGATGGATTAGGTTAGGTTACATTACGTTATAGACGTATATAACGTTCCCACCGCGAAATAGTGGCCGACTCGCCAGGAATGTTGTAATATACTACATCCGAAATGTTAGGCTGCCTTAGGTTAGGATATATAACGCTATAGACGTTTATAATGTTCCCACGGAGAGGTACGGACCGACACGCCCGGGGTTCTGTAAAACATTACCAGCGAGGGGCTAGATGGATTAGGTTAGGCTATATTACGTTATAGACGTATATAATGTTCCCACAGAGAAGTAGGGTCCGGCCCGCCAGGAATGTTGTAAAATACTACATCCGAGATGTTAGGTTGCTTTAGGTTAGGATATATAACGCTATAGACGTTTATAATGTTCCCGCGGAGAGGTACGGGCCGACACGACCGGGACTCTGTAAAACATTACCAGCGAGAAGCTAGGTGGGTTAGGTTAGGTTATATTACGTTAGAGACCTATATAATGTTCCAACCGAGAAGTAGGGTCCGACCCGCAAGGTATGTTGTAAAATACTACATCCGAGATGTTAGGTTGCTTTAGGTTAGGATATATAACGTTATAGACGTATATAATGTTCCCACGTAGAGGCACGGACCGACACGCCCGGGGTTCTGTAAAACATTACCAGCGAGGGGCTAGATGGATTAGGTTAGGCTATATTACGTTATAGACGTATATAATGTTCCCACAGTGACGTAGGGGCCGACCCGCCAGGTATGTTGTAAAATATATGTGGTGTGAGGTTGGCTTAGGTTAGGATATATAACGTTATAGACGTATATAATTTTCCCACGGAGACGTACTGACCGAGATGACCGGGATTCTGTAAAACATTGCCAGCGAGGGGCTAGATCGGTTTGGTTAGGTTATATTACGTTATAGACGTATATAACGTTCCCACCGAGAAATAGTGGCCGACCCGCCAGGAATGTTGTAATATACTACATCCGAAATGTTAGGCTGCCTTAGGTTAGGATATATAATGCAATAGACGTTTATAGTGTTCCCACGGAGAGGTACGGGCCGACAGGACCGGGATTCTGTTAAACATTACCAGCGAGGGGCCAGATGGATTAGGTTAGGTTACATTACGTTATAGACGTATATAACGTTCCCACCGCGAAATAGTGGACGACTCGCCAGGAATGTTGTAATATACTACATCCGAAATGTTAGGCTGCCTTAGGTTAGGATATATAACGCTATAGACGTTTATAATGTTCCCACGGAGAGGTACGGGCCGACACGACCGGGACTCTGTAAAACATTACCAGCGAGGGGCTAGGTGGGTTAGGTTAGGTTATATTACGTTATAGACCTATATAATGTTCCAACCGAGAAGTAGGGGCCGACCCGCCAGGTATGTTGTAAAATACTACATCCGAGATGTTAGGTTGCTTTAGGTTAGGATATATAACGTTATAGACGTATATAATGTTCCCACGTAGAGGCACGGACCGACTCGACCGGGATTCTCTAAAACATTACCAGTGAGGGGCTAGATCGGTTAGGTTAGGTTATATTACGTAATAGACGTATATAATGTTCCAACCGAAAAGTAGGGGCCGACCCGCCAGGTATGTTGTAAAATACTACATCCGAGATGTTAAGTTTCTTTAGGTTAGGATATATAACGTTATAGACGTACATAATGTTCCCACGGAGAGGCACGTACCGACTCGACCGGGATTCTGTGAAACATTACCAGCGAGGGGCTAGATGGGTTAGGTTAGGTTATATTACGTTATAAACGTATATAATGTTCCCACCGAGAAGTAGGGTCCGGCCCGCCAGGAATGTTGTAAAATACTACATCCGAGATGTTAGGTTGCTTTAGGTTAGGATATATAACGCTATAGACGTTTATAATGTTCCCGCGGAGAGGTACGGGCCGACACGACCGGGACTCTGTAAAACATTACCAGCGAGGAGCTAGGTGGGTTAGGTTAGGTTATATTACGTTAGAGACCTATATAATGTTCCAACCGAGAAGTAGGGTCCGACCCGCAAGGTATGTTGTAAAATACTACATCCGAGATGTTAGGTTGCTTTAGGTTAGGATATATAACGTTATAGACGTATATAATGTTCCCACGTAGAGGCACGGACCGACACGCCCGGGGTTCTGTAAAACATTACCAGCGAGGGGCTAGATGGATTAGGTTAGGCTATATTACGTTATAGACGTATATAATGTTCCCACAGAGAAGTAGGGTCCGGCCCGCCAGGAATGTTGTAAAATACTACATCCGAGATGTTAGGTTGCTTTAGGTTAGGATATATAACGCTATAGACGTTTATAATGTTCCCGCGGAGAGGTACGGGCCGACACGACCGGGACTCTGTAAAACATTACCAGCGAGGAGCTAGGTGGGTTAGGTTAGGTTATATTACGTTAGAGACCTATATAATGTTCCAACCGAGAAGTAGGGTCCGACCCGCAAGGTATGTTGTAAAATACTACATCCGAGATGTTAGGTTGCTTTAGGTTAGGATATATAACGTTATAGACGTATATAATGTTCCCACGTAGAGGCACGGACCGACACGCCCGGGGTTCTGTAAAACATTACCAGCGAGGGGCTAGATGGATTAGGTTAGGCTATATTACGTTATAGACGTATATAATGTTCCCACAGTGACGTAGGGGCCGACCCGCCAGGTATGTTGTAAAATATATGTGGTGTGAGGTTGGCTTAGGTTAGGATATATAACGTTATAGACGTATATAATTTTCCCACGGAGACGTACTGACCGAGATGACCGGGATTCTGTAAAACATTGCCAGCGAGGGGCTAGATCGGTTTGGTTAGGTTATATTACGTTATAGACGTATATAACGTTCCCACCTAGGAGTAGAGGCCGACCCGCCAGGAATGTTGTAATATACTACATCCGAAATGTTAGGCTGCCTTAGGTTAGGATATATAATGCAATAGACGTTTATAGTGCTCCCACGGAGAGGTACGGGCCGACAGGACCGGGATTCTGTAAAACATTACCAGCGAGGGGCCAGATGGGTTAGGTTAGGTCATATTACGTTATAGACGTATATAACGTTCCCACCGCGAAATAGTGGCCGACCCGCCAGGAATGTTGTAATATACTACATCCGAAATGTTAGGCTGCCTTAGGATAGGATATATAACGCTATAGACGTTTATAATGTTCCCGCGGAGAGGTACGGGCCGACACGACCGGGATTCTGTAAAACTTTACCAGCGAGGGGTCAGATGGGTTAGGTTAGGTTATATTACGTTATAGACGTATATAACGTTCCCACGGAGAAATAGTGGCCGACCCGCCAGGAATGTTGTAATATACTACATCCGAAATGTTAGGCTGCCTTAGGTTAGGATATATAATGCAATAGACGTTTATAGTGCTCCCACGGAGAGGTACGGGCCGACAGGACCGGGATTCTGTAAAACATTACCAGCGAGGGGCCAGATGGGTTAGGTTAGGTCATATTACGTTATAGACGTATATAACGTTCCCACCGCGAAATAGTGGCCGACCCGCCAGGAATGTTGTAATATACTACATCCGAAATGTTAGGCTGCCTTAGGATAGGATATATAACGCTATAGACGTTTATAATGTTCCCGCGGAGAGGTACGGGCCGACACGACCGGGATTCTGTAAAACTTTACCAGCGAGGGGTCAGATGGGTTAGGTTAGGTTATATTACGTTATAGACGTATATAACGTTCCCACGGAGAAATAGTGGCCGACCCGCCAGGAATATTGTTATATACTACATCCGAAATGTTAGGCTGCCTTAGGTTAGGATATATAACGCTATAGACGTTTATAATGTTCCCACGGAGAGGTACGGACCGACACGACCGGGACTCTGCAAAACATTATCAGTGAGGGGCTAGATCGGTTAGGTTAGGTTATATTACGTTATAGACGTATATAATGTTCCAACCGAAAAGTAGGGGCCGACCCGCCAGGTATGTTGTAAAATACTACATCCGAGATGTTAAGTTTCTTTAGGTTAGGATATATAACGTTATAGACGTATATAATGTTCCCACGGAGAGGCACGTACCGACTCGACCGGGATTCTGTGAAACATTACCAGCGAGGGGCTAGATGGGTTAGGTTAGGTTATATTACGTTATAAACGTATATAATGTTCCCACCGAGAAGTAGGGTCCGGCCTGCCAGGAATGTTGTAAAATACTACATCCGAGATGTTAGGTTGCTTTAGGTTAGGATATATAACGCTATAGACGTTTATAATGTTCCCGCGGAGAGGTACGGGCCGACACGACCGGGACTCTGTAAAACATTACCAGCGAGGAGCTAGGTGGGTTAGGTTAGGTTATATTACGTTATAGACCTATATAATGTTCCAACCGAGAAGTAGGGTCCGACCCGCAAGGTATGTTGTAAAATACTACATCCGAGATGTTAGGTTGCTTTAGGTTAGGATATATAACGTTATAGACGTATATAATGTTCCCACGTAGAGGCACGGACCGACACGCCCGGGGTTCTGTAAAACATTACCAGCGAGGGGCTAGATGGATTAGGTTAGGCTATATTACGTTATAGACGTATATAATGTTCCCACAGAGACGTAGGGGCCGATCCGCCAGGTATGTTGTAAAATACTACATCCGTGGTGTGAGGTTGGCTTAGGTTAGGATATATAACGTTATAGACGTATATAATTTTCCCACGGAGACGTACTGACCGAGATGACCGGGATTCTGTAAAACATTACCAGCGAGGGGCTAGATCGGTTTGGTTAGGTTATATTACGTTATAGACGTATATAACGTTCCCACCTAGGAGTAGAGGCCGACCCGCCAGGAATGTTGTAAAATACTACATCCCAGGTTTGAGGTTGCCTCAGGTTAGGATATATAACATTATAGACGTATCTAATGTTCCCACGGAGAAGTACGGGCCGACAGGACCGGGATTCTGTAAAACATTACCAGCGAGGGGCCAGATGGGTTAGGTTAGGTTATATTACGTTATAGACGTATATAACGTTCCCACCGCGAAATAGTGGCCGACCCGCCAGGAATGTTGTAATATACTACATCCGAAATGTTAGGCTGCCTTAAGTTAGGATGTATAACGCTATAGACGTTTATAATGTTCCCGCGGAGAGGTACGGGCCGACACGACCGGGATTCTGTAAAACTTTACCAGCGAGGGGTCAGATGGGTTAGGTTAGGTTATATTACGTTATAGACGTATATAACGTTCCCACGGAGAAATAGTGGCCGACCCGCCAGGAATATTGTTATATACTACATCCGAAATGTTAGGCTGCCTTAGTTTAGGATACATAACGTTATAGACGTATATAATGTTCCCACGTAGAGGCACGGACCGACTCGACCGGGATTCTCTAAAACATTACCAGCGAGGGGCTAGATGGGTTAGGTTAGCCTATATTACGTTATAGACGTATATAACGTTCCCATCGAGATGTAGGGGCCGACCCGCCAGGTATGTTGTAAAATACTACATCCGAGGTGTGTGGTTGCCTTAGGTTAGGATATATAACGTTATAGACGTATATAATGTTCCCACGGAGGGGTACGGGCCGAGAGGACCGGGATTCTGTAAAACATTACCAGCGAGGGGCCAGATGGGTTAGGTTAGGTTATATTACGTTATAAACGTATATAATGTTCCCATCAAGAAGTAGGGGCCGACCCGCGAGGTATGTTGTGAAATACTACATCCGAGGTGTGAGGTTGCCTTAGGTTAGGATATATAATGTTATAGACGTATATAATGTTCCCACGTAGAGGCACGGAGCGACACGCCCGGGGTTCTGTAAAACATTACCAGCGAGGGGCTAGATGGATTACGTTAGGCTATATTACGTTATAGACGTATATAATGTTCCCACAGAGACGTAGTGGCCGACCCGCCAGGTATGTTGTAAAATACTACATCCGTGGTGTGAGTTTGGCTTAGGTTAGGATATATAACGTTATAGACGTATATAATTTTCCCACGGAGACGTACTGACCGAGATAACCGCATTCTGTAAAACATTACCAGCGAGGGGCTAGATCGGTTAGGTTAGGTTATATTACGTTATAGACGTATATAACGCTCCCACCGAGGAGTAGAGGCCGACCCGCCAGGAATGTTGTAAAATACTACATCCGAGGTTTGAGGTTGCCTTAGGTTAGGATATATAACGTTATAGACGTATCTAATGTTCCCACGGAGAGGTACGGGCCGACAGGACCGGGATTCTGTAAAACATTACCAGCGAGGGGCCAGATGGGTTAGGTTAGGTTATATTACGTTATAGACCTATATAATGTTCCAACCGAGAAGTAGGGGCCGACCCGCCAGGTATGTTGTAAAATACTACATCCGTGGTGTGAGGTTGGCTTAGGTTAGGATATATAACGTTATAGACGTATATAATTTTCCCACGGAGACGTACTGACCGAGATGACCGGGATTCTGTAAAACATTACCAGCGAGGGGCCAGATGGGTTAGGTTAGGTTATATTACGTTATAGACGTATATAACGTTCCCACCGCGAAATAGTGGCCGACCCGCCAGGAATGTTGTAATATACTACATCCGAAATGTTAGGCTGCCTTAGGTTAGGATATATAATGCAATAGACGTTTATAGTGTTCCCACGGAGAGGTACGGGCCGACAGGACCGGGATTCTGTAAAACATTACCAGCGAGGGTCCAGATGGGTTAGGTTAGGTTATATTACGTTGTAAACGTATATAATGTTCCCACCGAGAAATAGTGGCCGACCCGCCAGGAATGTTGTAATATACTACATACGAAATGTTAGGCTGCCTTAGGTCAGGATATATAATGCAATAGACGTTTATAGTGTTCCCACGGAGAGGTACGGGCCGACAGGACCGGGATTCTGTTAAACATTACCAGCGAGGGGCCAGATGGGTTAGGTTAGGTTATATTACGTTATAGACGTATATAACGTTCCCACCGCGAAATAGTGGCCGACCCGCCAGGAATGTTGTAATATACTACATCCGAAATGATAGGCTGCCTTAGGTTAGGATATATAACGCTATAGACGTTTATAATGTTCCCGCGGAGAGGTACGGGCCGACAGGACCGGGATTCTGTAAAACTTTACCAGCGAGGGGTCAGATGGGTTGGGTTAGGTTATATTACGTTATAGACGTATATAACGTTCCCACGGAGAAATAGTGGCCGACCCGCCAGGAATGTTGTAATATACTACATCCGAAATGTTAGGCTGCCTTAGGTTAGGATATATAACGCTATAGACGTTTATAATGTTCCCACGGAGAGGTACGGGCCGACACGACCGGGACTCTGTAAAACATTACCAGCGAGGGGCTAGGTGGGATAGGTTAGGTTATATTACGTTATAGACCTATATAATGTTCCAACCGAGAAGTAGGGGCCGACCCGCCAGGTATGTTGTAAAATACTACATCCGAGATGTTAGGTTGCTTTAGGTTAGGATATATAACGTTATAGACGTATATAATGTTCCCACGTAGAGGCACGGACCGACACGCCCGGGGTTCTGTAAAACATTACCAGCGAGGGGTTAGATGGATTAGGTTAGGCTGTATTACGTTATAGACGTATATAACGTTCCCACGGAGAAATAGTGGCCGACCCGCCAGGAATGTTGTAATATACTACATCCGAAATGTTAGGCTGCCTTAGGTTAGGATATATAATGCAATAGACGTTTATAGTGTTCCCACGGAGAGGTACGGGCCGACAGGACCGGGATTCTGTTAAACATTACCAGCGAGGGGCCAGATGGATTAGGTTAGGTTACATTACGTTATAGACGTATATAACGTTCCCACGGAGAAATAGTGGCCGACCCGACAGGAATGTTGTAATATACTACATCCGAAATGTTAGGCTGCCTTAGGTTAGGATATATAACGCTATAGACGTTTATAATGTTAGCACGGAGAGGTACGGGCCGACACGACCGGGACTCTGTAAAACATTACCAGCGAAGGTCTAGGTGGGTTAGGTTAGGTTATATTACGTTATAGACCTATATAATGTTCCAACCGAGAAGTAGGGGCCGACCCGCCAGGTATGTTGTAAAATACTACATCCGAGGTGTGAGGTTGCCTTAGTTTAGGATACATAACGTTATAGACGTATATAATGTTCCCACGTAGAGGCACGGAACGACTCGACCGGGATTCTCTAAAACATTACCAGCGAGGGGCTAGATGGGTTAGGTTAGCCTAAATTACGTTATAGACGTATATAACGTTCCCATCGAGAAGTAGGGGCCGACCCGCCAGGTATGTTGTAAAATACTACATCCGAGGTGTGTGGTTGCCTTAGGTTAGGATATATAACGTTATAGACGTATATAATGTTCCCACGGAGGGGTACGGGCCGAGAGGACCGGTATTCTGTAAAACATTACCAGCGAGGGGCCAGATGGGTTAGGTTAGGTTATATTACGTTATAAACGTATATAATGTTCCCATCAAGAAGTAGGGGCCGACCCGCGAGGTATGTTGTAAAATACTACATCCGAGGTGTGAGGTTGCCTTAGGTTAGGATATATAATGTTATAGACGTATATAATGTTCCCACGTAGAGGCACGGACCGACACGCCCGGGGTTCTGTAAAACATTACCAGCGAGGGGCTAGATGGATTACGTTAGGCTATATTACGTTATAGACGTATATAATGTTCCCACAGAGACGTAGTGGCCGACCCGCCAGGTATGTTGTAAAATACTACATCCGTGGTGTGAGTTTGGCTTAGGTTAGGATATATAACGTTATAGACGTATATAATTTTCCCACGGAGACGTACTGACCGAGATGACCGGGATTCTGTAAAACATTGCCAGCGAGGGGCTAGATCGGTTAGGTTAGGTTATATTACGTTATAGACGTATATAACGCTCCCACCGAGGAATAGAGGCCGACCCGCCAGGAATGTTGTAAAATACTACATCCGAGGTTTGAGGTTGCCTTAGGTTAGGATATATAACGTTATAGACGTATATAATGTTCCCACGGAGGGGTACGGGCCGAGAGGACCGGTATTCTGTAAAACATTACCAGCGAGGGGCCAGATGGGTTAGGTTAGGTTATATTACGTTATAAACGTATATAATGTTCCCATCAAGAAGTAGGGGCCGACCCGCGAGGTATGTTGTAAAATACTACATCCGAGGTGTGAGGTTGCCTTAGGTTAGGATATATAATGTTATAGACGTATATAATGTTCCCACGTAGAGGCACGGACCGACACGCCCGGGGTTCTGTAAAACATTACCAGCGAGGGGCTAGATGGATTACGTTAGGCTATATTACGTTATAGACGTATATAATGTTCCCACAGAGACGTAGTGGCCGACCCGCCAGGTATGTTGTAAAATACTACATCCGTGGTGTGAGTTTGGCTTAGGTTAGGATATATAACGTTATAGACGTATATAATTTTCCCACGGAGACGTACTGACCGAGATGACCGGGATTCTGTAAAACATTGCCAGCGAGGGGCTAGATCGGTTAGGTTAGGTTATATTACGTTATAGACGTATATAACGCTCCCACCGAGGAATAGAGGCCGACCCGCCAGGAATGTTGTAAAATACTACATCCGAGGTTTGAGGTTGCCTTAGGTTAGGATATATAACGTTATAGACGTATCTAATGTTCCCACGGAGAGGTACGGGCCGACAGGACCGGGATTCTGTAAAACATTACCAGCGAGGGGCCAGATGGGTTAGGTTAGGTTATATTACGTTATAGACGTATATAACGTTCCCACCGAGAAATAGTGGCCGACCCGCCAGGAATGTTGTAATATACTACATCCGAAATGTTAGGCTGCCTTAGGTTAGGATATATAATGCAATAGACGTTTATAGTGTTCCCACGGAGAGGTACGGGCCGACAGGACCGGGATTCTGTAAAACATTACCAGCGAGGGGCCAGATGGGTTAGGTTAGGTTATATTACGTTATAGACGTATATAACGTTCCCACCGCGAAATAGTGGCCGACCCGCCAGGAATGTTGTAATATACTACATCCGAAATGTTAGGCTGCCTTAGGTTAGGATATATAACGCTATAGACGTTTATAATGTTCCCGCGGAGAGGTACGGGCCGACAGGACCGGGATTCTGTAAAACTTTACCAGCGAGGGGTCAGATGGGTTGGGTTAGGTTATATTACGTTATAGACGTATATAACGTTCCCACGGAGAAATAGTGGCCGACCCGCCAGGAATGTTGTAATATACTACATCCGAAATGTTAGGCTGCCTTAGGTTAGGATATATAACGCTATAGACGTTTATAATGTTCCCACGGAGAGGTACGGGCCGACACGACCGGGACTCTGTAAAACATTACCAGCGAGGGGCTAGGTGGGTTAGGTTAGGTTATATTACGTTATAGACCTATATAATGTTCCAACCGAGAAGTAGGGGCCGACCCGCCAGGTATGTTGTAAAATACTACATCCGAGATGTTAGGTTGCTTTAGGTTAGGATATATAACGTTATAGACGTATATAATGTTCCCACGTAGAGGCACGGACCGACACGCCCGGGGTTCTGTAAAACATTACCAGCGAGGGGTTAGATGGATTAGGTTAGGCTGTATTACGTTATAGACGTATATAACGTTCCCACGGAGAAATAGTGGCCGACCCGCCAGGAATGTTGTAATATACTACATCCGAAATGTTAGGCTGCCTTAGGTTAGGATATATAATGCAATAGACGTTTATAGTGTTCCCACGGAGAGGTACGGGCCGACAGGACCGGGATTCTGTTAAACGTTACCAGCGAGGGGCCAGATGGATTAGGTTAGGTTACATTACGTTATAGACGTATATAACGTTCCCACCGCGAAATAGTGGCCGACCCGCCAGGAATGTTGTAATATACTACATCCGAAATGTTAAGCTGCCTTAGGTTAGGATATATAACGCTATAGACGTTTATAATGTTCCCACGGAGAGGTACGGGCCGACAGGACCGGGATTCTGTAAAACTTTACCAGCGAGGGGTCAGATGGGTTGGGTTAGGTTATATTACGTTATAGACGTATATAACGTTCCCACGGAGAAATAGTGGCCGACTCGCCAGGAATGTTGTAATATACTACATCCGAAATGTTAGGCTGCCTTAGGTTAGGATATATAACGCTATAGACGTTTATAATGTTCCCACGGAGAGGTACGGGCCGACACGACCGGGACTCTGTAAAACATTACCAGCGAGGGGCTAGGTGGGTTAGGTTAGGTTATATTACGTTATAGACCTATATAATGTTCCAACCAAGAAGTAGGGGCCGACCCGCCATGTATGTTGTAAAATACTACATCCGAGATGTTAGGTTGCTTTAGGTTAGGATATATAACGCTATAGACGTTTATAATGTTCCCGCGGAGAGGTACGGGCCGACAGGACCGGGATTCTGTAAAACTTTACCAGCGAGGGGTCAGATGGGTTGGGTTAGGTTATATTACGTTATAGACGTATATAACGTTCCCACGGAGAAATAGTGGCCGACCCGCCAGGAATGTTGTAATATACTACATCCGAAATGTTAGGCTGCCTTAGGTTAGGATATATAACGCTATAGACGTTTATAATGTTCCCACGGAGAGGTACGGGCCGACACGACCGGGACTCTGTAAAACATTACCAGCGAGGGGCTAGGTGGGTTAGGTTAGGTTATATTACGTTATAGACCTATATAATGTTCCAACCGAGAAGTAGGGGCCGACCCGCCAGGTATGTTGTAAAATACTACATCCGAGATGTTAGGTTGCTTTAGGTTAGGATATATAACGTTATAGACGTATATAATGTTCCCACGTAGAGGCACGGACCGACACGCCCGGGGTTCTGTAAAACATTACCAGCGAGGGGTTAGATGGATTAGGTTAGGCTGTATTACGTTATAGACGTATATAACGTTCCCACGGAGAAATAGTGGCCGACCCGCCAGGAATGTTGTAATATACTACATCCGAAATGTTAGGCTGCCTTAGGTTAGGATATATAATGCAATAGACGTTTATAGTGTTCCCACGGAGAGGTACGGGCCGACAGGACCGGGATTCTGTTAAACATTACCAGCGAGGGGCCAGATGGATTAGGTTAGGTTACATTACGTTATAGACGTATATAACGTTCCCACCGCGAAATAGTGGCCGACCCGCCAGGAATGTTGTAATATACTACATCCGAAATGTTAGGCTGCCTTAGGTTAGGATATATAACGCTATAGACGTTTATAATGTTCCCACGGAGAGGTACGGGCCGACAGGACCGGGATTCTGTAAAACTTTACCAGCGAGGGGTCAGATGGGTTGGGTTAGGTTATATTACGTTATAGACGTATATAACGTTCCCACGGAGAAATAGTGGCCGACTCGCCAGGAATGTTGTAATATACTACATCCGAAATGTTAGGCTGCCTTAGGTTAGGATATATAACGCTATAGACGTTTATAATGTTCCCACGGAGAGGTACGGGCCGACACGACCGGGACTCTGTAAAACATTACCAGCGAGGGGCTAGGTGGGTTAGGTTAGGTTATATTACGTTATAGACCTATATAATGTTCCAACCGAGAAGTAGGGGCCGACCCGCCATGTATGTTGTAAAATACTACATCCGAGATGTTAGGTTGCTTTAGGTTAGGATATATAACGTTATAGACGTATATAATGTTCCCACGTAGAGGCACGGACCGACTCGACCGGGATTCTCTAAAACATTACCAGTGAGGGGCTAGATCGGTTAGGTTAGGTTATATTACGTTATAGACGTATATAATGTTCTAACCGAAAAGTAGGGGCCGACCCGCCAGGTATGTTGTAAAATACTACATCCTAGATGTTAAGTTTCTTTAGGTTAGGGTATATAACGTTATAGACGTATATAATGTTCCCACGGAGAGGCACGTACCGACTCGACCCGGATTCTGTGAAACATTACCAGCGAGGGGCTAGATGGGTTAGGTTAGGTTATATTACGTTATAAACGTATATAATGTTCCCACCGAGAAGTAGGGTCCGGCCCGCCAGGAATGTTGTAAAATACTACATCCGAGGTGTGAGGTTGCCTTAGTTTAGGATACATAACGTTATAGACGTATATAATGTTCCCACGTAGAGGCACGGACCGACTCGACCGGGATTCTCTAAAACATTACCAGCGAGGGGCTAGATGGGTTAGGTTAGGCTATATTACGTTATAGACGTATATAACGTTCCCATCGAGAAGTAGGGGCCGACCCGCCAGGTATGTTGTAAAATACTACATCCGAGGAGTGAGATTGCCTTAGGTTAGGAAATATAACGTTATAGACGTATCTAATGTCTCCACGTAGAGGTACGGTCCGACACGGCCGGGATTCTGTAAAACATTACCAGCGAGGGGCCACATGGGTTAGGTTAGGTTATATTACGTTATAGACGTGTATAACGTTCCCATCGAGAAGTAGAGGCCGACCCGCCAGGTATGTTGTAAAATACTACATCCGTGGTGTTAGGTTGTATTAGGTTAGGATATATAACGTTATAGACGTATATAATTTTCCCACGGAGACGTACTGACCGAGATGACCGGGATTCTGTAAAACATTACCAGCGAGGGGCTAGATCGGTTAGGTTAGGTTATATTACGTTATAGACGTATATAACGTTCCCACCGAGGAGTAGAGGCCGACCCGCCAGGAATGTTGTAAAATACTACATCCGAGGTTCGAGGTTGCCTTAGGTTAGGATATATAACGTTATAGACGAATCTAATGTTCCCACGGAGAGGTACGGGCCGACAGAACCGGGATTCTGTAAAACATTACCAGCGAGGGGCCAGATGGGTTAGGTTAGGTTATATTACGTTATAGACGTATATAACGTTCCCACCGAGAAATAGTGGCCGACCCGCCAGGAATGTTGTAATATACTACATCCGAAATGTTAGGCTGCCTTAGGTTAGGATATATA
Organism: Xylocopa violacea; assembly: GCA_963969225.1. Lineage (NCBI taxonomy): Eukaryota > Metazoa > Arthropoda > Insecta > Hymenoptera > Apidae > Xylocopa > Xylocopa violacea. The sequence continues at coordinate 14,942,506 of CAXAJV010000015.1, forward strand.
ATGCAATAGACGTTTATAGTGTTCCCACGGAGAGGTACGGGCCGACAGGACCGGGATTCTGTAAAACATTACCAGCGAGGGGCCAGATGGGTTAGGTTAGGTTATATTACGTTATAGACGTATATAACGTTCCCACCGCGAAATAGTGGCCGACCCGCCAGGAATGTTGTAATAAACTACTTCCGAAATGTTAGGCTGCCTTAGGTTAGGATATATAACGCTATAGACGTTTATAATGTTCCCGCGGAGAGGTACGGGCCGACAGGACCGGGATTCTGTAAAACTTTACCAGCGAGGGGTCAGATGGGTTGGGTTAGGTTATATTACGTTATAGACGTATATAACGTTCCCACGGAGAAATAGTGGCCGACTCGCCAGGAATGTTGTAATATACTACATCCGAAATGTTAGGCTGCCTTAGGTTAGGATATATAACGCTATAGACGTTTATAATGATCCCACGGAGAGGTACGGGCCGACACGACCGGGACTCTGTAAAACATTACCAGCGAGGTGCTAGGTGGGTTAGGTTAGGTTATATTACGTTATAGACCTATATAATGTTCCAACAGAGAAGTAGGGGCCGACCCGCCAGGTATGTTGTAAAATACTACATCCGAGATGTTAGGTTGCTTTAGGTTAGGATATATAACGTTATAGACGTATATAATGTTCCCACGTAGAGGCACGGACCGACACGCCCGGGGTTCTGTAAAACATTACCAGCGAGGGGTTAGATGGATTAGGTTAGGCTGTATTACGTTATAGACGTATATAACGTTCCCACGGAGAAATAGTGGCCGACCCGCCAGGAATGTTGTAATATACTACATCCGAAATGTTAGGCTGCCTTAGGTTAGGATATATAATGCAATAGACGTTTATAGTGTTCCCACGGAGAGGTACGGGCCGACAGGACCGGGATTCTGTTAAACATTACCAGCGAGGGGCCAGATGGATTAGGTTAGGTTACATTACGTTATAGACGTATATAACGTTCCCACCGCGAAATAGTGGCCGACCCGCCAGGAATGTTGTAATATACTACATCCGAAATGTTAGGCTGCCTTAGGTTAGGATATATAACGCTATAGACGTTTATAATGTTCCCACGGAGAGGTACGGGCCGACAGGACCGGGATTCTGTAAAACTTTACCAGCGAGGGGTCAGATGGGTTGGGTTAGGTTATATTACGTTATAGACGTATATAACGTTCCCACGGAGAAATAGTGGCCGACTCGCCAGGAATGTTGTAATATACTACATCCGAAATGTTAGGCTGCCTTAGGTTAGGATATATAACGCTATAGACGTTTATAATGTTCCCACGGAGAGGTACGGGCCGACACGACCGGGACTCTGTAAAACATTACCAGCGAGGGGCTAGGTGGGTTAGGTTAGGTTATATTACGTTATAGACCTATATAATGTTCCAACCGAGAAGTAGGGGCCGACCCGCCATGTATGTTGTAAAATACTACATCCGAGATGTTAGGTTGCTTTAGGTTAGGATATATAACGTTATAGACGTATATAATGTTCCCACGTAGAGGCACGGACCGACTCGACCGGGATTCTCTAAAACATTACCAGTGAGGGGCTAGATCGGTTAGGTTAGGTTATATTACGTTATAGACGTATATAATGTTCTAACCGAAAAGTAGGGGCCGACCCGCCAGGTATGTTGTAAAATACTACATCCGAGATGTTAAGTTTCTTTAGGTTAGGGTATATAACGTTATAGACGTATATAATGTTCCCACGGAGAGGCACGTACCGACTCGACCCGGATTCTGTGAAACATTACCAGCGAGGGGCTAGATGGGTTAGGTTAGGTTATATTACGTTATAGACGTATATAACGTTCCCATCGAGAAGTAGGGGCCGACCCGCCAGGTATGTTGTAAAATACTACATCCGAGGAGTGAGATTGCCTTAGGTTAGGAAATATAACGTTATAGACGTATCTAATGTCTCCACGTAGAGGTACGGTCCGACACGGCCGGGATTCTGTAAAACATTACCAGCGAGGGGCCAGATGGGTTAGGTTAGGTTATATTACGTTATAGACGTGTATAACGTTCCCATCGAGAAGTAGAGGCCGACCCGCCAGGTATGTTGTAAAATACTACATCCGTGGTGTGAGGTTGTATTAGGTTAGGATATATAACGTTATAGACGTATATAATTTTCCCACGGAGACGTACTGACCGAGATGACCGGGATTCTGTAAAACATTACCAGCGAGGGGCTAGATCGGTTAGGTTAGGTTATATTACGTTATAGACGTATATAACGTTCCCACCGAGGAGTAGAGGCCGACCCGCCAGGAATGTTGTAAAATACTACATCCGAGGTTCGAGGTTGCCTTAGGTTAGGATATATAACGTTATAGACGTATCTAATGTTCCCACGGAGAGGTACGGGCCGACAGAACCGGGATTCTGTAAAACATTACCAGCGAGGGGCCAGATGGGTTAGGTTAGGTTATATTACGTTATAGACGTATATAACGTTCCCACCGAGAAATAGTGGCCGACCTGCCAGGAATGTTGTAATATACTACATCCGAAATGTTAGGCTGCCTTAGGTTAGGATATATAATGCAATAGACGTTTATAGTGTTCCCACGGAGAGGTACGGGCCGACAGGACCGGGATTCTGTAAAACATTACCAGCGAGGGGCCAGATGGGTTAGGTTAGGTTATATTACGTTATAGACGTATATAACGTTCCCACCGCGAAATAGTGGCCGACCCGCCAGGAATGTTGTAATATACTACTTCCGAAATGTTAGGCTGCCTTAGGTTAGGATATATAACGCTGTAGACGTTTATAATGTTCCCGCGGAGAGGTACGGGCCGACAGGACCGGGATTCTGTAAAACTTTACCAGCGAGGGGTCAGATGGGTTGGGTTAGGTTATATTACGTTATAGACGTATATAACGTTCCCACGGAGAAATAGTGGCCGACTCGCCAGGAATGTTGTAATATACTACATCCGAAATGTTAGGCTGCCTTAGGTTAGGATATATAACGCTATAGACGTTTATAATGATCCCACGGACAGGTACGGGCCGACACGACCGGGACTCTGTAAAACATTACCAGCGAGGTGCTAGGTGGGTTAGGTTAGGTTATATTACGTTATAGACCTATATAATGTTCCAACAGAGAAGTAGGGGCCGACCCGCCAGGTATGTTGTAAAATACTACATCCGAGATGTTAGGTTGCTTTAGGTTAGGATATATAACGTTATAGACGTATATAATGTTCCCACGTAGAGGCACGGACCGACACGCCCGGGGTTCTGTAAAACATTATCAGCGAGGGGTTAAATGGATTAGGTTAGGCTGTATTACGTTATAGACGTATATAATGTTCCCACAGAGACGTAGGGGCCGGCCCGCCAGGAATGTTGTAAAATAATACATCCGAGGTGTGAGGTTGCCTTAGGTTAGGACATATAACGTTATAGACGTATATAATGTTCCCACGGAGGGGTACGGGCCGAGAGGACCGGGATTCTGTAAAACATTACCAGCGAGGGGCCAGATGGGTTAGGTTAGGTTATATTAGGTTATAGACGTATATAACGTTCCAACCGCGAAACAGTGGCCGACGCGCCAGGAATGTTGTAATATACTACATCCGAAATGTTAGGCTGCCTTAGGTTAGGATATATAACGCTATAGACGTATATAATGTCCCAAACTAGACGCAAGGGACGACAGGAACAGGATTCTGTAAAACGTTACCAGCCAGGCGCTAGATGGGTTAGGTTAGGTTATATTATGTCACAGACGTATATAATGTTCCCACCGAGAAGTAGGTGCCGACCCGTCAGGAATGTTGGAAAATACTACATCCGAGGTGTTAGGTTGCCTTAGGTTAGGATATATAACGCTATAGACGTATATAATGTCCCAAACTAGACGTATGGGACGACAGGAATGGGATTCTGCAAAACATTACCAGCGAGGGGCTAGATGGGTTAGGATAGGTTATGTTACGTTATAGACGTATATAATTTTCCCACCGAGAAGTAGGGGCCGATACGCCAGGAATGTTGGTAAATACTACATCCGAGATGTTAGCCTGCCTTACGTTAGGATATATAATGCAATAGACGTTTATAGTGTTCCCACGGAGAGGTACGGGCCGACAGGACCGGGATTCTGTAAAACATTACCAGCGATGGGCCAGATGGGTTAGGTTAGGTTATATTACGTTATAAACGTATATAATGTTCCCACCGAGAAATAGTGGCCGACCCGCCAGGAATGTTGTAATATACTACATACGAAATGCTAGGCTGCCTTAGGTTAGGATATATAATGCAATAGACGTTTATAGTGTTCCCACGAAGAGGTACGGGCCGACACGACCGGGACTCTGTAAAACTTTACCAGCGAGGGGCTAGGTGGGTTAGGTTAGGTTATATTACGTTATAGACCTATATAATGTTCCAACCGAGAAGTAGGGGCCGACCCGCCAGGTATGTTGTAAAATACTACATCCGAGATGTTAGGTTGCTTTAGGTTAGGATATATAACGTTATAGACGTATATAATATTCCCACGTAGAGGCACGGACCGACTCGACCGGGATTCTCTAAAACATTACCAGTGAGGGGCTAGATCGGTTAGGTTAGGTTATATTACGTTATAGACGTATATCATGTTCCAACCGAAAAGTAGGGGCCGACCCGCCAGGTATGTTGTAAAATACTACATCCGAGAAGTTAAGTTTCTTTATGTTAGGATATATAACGTTATAGACGTATATAATGTTCCCACGGAGAGGCACGTACCGACTCGACCGGGATTCTCTAAAACATTACCAGCGAGGGGCTAGATGGGTTAGGTTAGGCTATATTACGTTATAGACGTATATAACGTTCCCAACGAGAAGTAGGGGCCGACCCGCCAGGTATGTTGTAAAATACTACATCCGAGGTGTGAGGTTGCCTTAGGTTAGGATATATAACGTTATAGACGTATATAATTTTCGCACGGAGACGTACGGACCGAGATGACCGGGATTCTGTAAAACATTACCAGCGAGGGGCTAGATCGGTTAGGTTAGGTTATATTACGTTATAGACGTATATAACGTTCCCATCAAGAAGTAGGGGCCGACCCGCCAGGTATGTTGTAAAATACTACATCCGAGATGTTAGGTTGCTTTAGGTTAGGATATATAACGCTATAGACGTTTATAATGTTCCCGCGGAGAGGTACGGGCCGATACGACAGGGACTCTGTAAAACATTACCAGCGAGGAGCTAGGTGGGTTAGGTTAGGTTATATTACGTTATAGACCTATATAATGTTCCAACCGAGAAGTAGGGTCCGACCCGCCAGGTATGTTGTAAAATACTACATCCGAGATGTTAGGTTGCTTTAGGTTAGGATATATAACGTTGTAGACGTATGTAATGTTCCCACGTAGAGGCACGGACCGACACGCCCGGGGTTCTGTAAAACATTACCAGCGAGGGGCTAGATGGATTAGGTTAGGCTATATTACGTTATAGACGTATATAATGTTCCCACAGAGACGTAGTGGCCGACCCGCCAGGTATGTTGTAAAATACTACATCCGTGGTGTGAGTTTGGCTTAGGTTAGGATATATAACGTTATAGACGTATATAATTTTCCCACGGAGACGTACTGACCGAGATGACCGGGATTCTGTAAAACATTACCAGCGAGGGGCTAGATCGGTTAGGTTAGGTTATATTACGTTATAGACGTATATAACGCTCCCACCGAGGAGTAGAGGCCGACCCGCCAGGAATGTTGTAAAATACTACATCCGAGGTTTGAGGTTGCCTTAGGTTAGGATATATAACGTTATAGACGTATCTAATGTTCCCACGGAGAGGTACGGGCCGACAGGACCGGGATTCTGTAAAACTTTACCAGCGAGGGGTCAGATGGGTTGGGTTAGGTTATATTACGTTATAGACGTATATAACGTTCCCACGGAGAAATAGTGGCCGACCCGCCAGGAATGTTGTAATATACTACATCCGAAATGTTAGGCTGCCTTAGGTTAGGATATATAATGCAATAGACGTTTATAGTGTTCCCACGGAGAGGTACGGGCCGACAGGACCGGGATTCTGTTAAACATTACCAGCGAGGGGCCACATGGATTAGGTTAGGTTACATTACGTTATAGACGTATATAACGTTCCCACCGCGAAATAGTGGCCGACCCGCCAGGAATGTTGTAATATACTACATCCGAAATGTTAGGCTGCCTTAGGTTAGGATATATAACGCTATAGACGTTTATAATGTTCCCGCGGAGAGGTACGGGCCGACACGACCGGGATTCTGTAAAACTTTACCAGCGAGGGGTCAGATGGGTTAGGTTAGGTTATATTACGTTATAGACGTATATAACGTTCCCACGGAGAAATAGTGGCCGACCCGCCAGGAATATTGTTATATACTACATCCGAAATGTTAGGCTGCCTTAGTTTAGGATACATAACGTTATAGACGTATATAATGTTCCCACGTAGAGGCACGGACCGACTCGACCGGGATTCTCTAAAACATTACCAGCGAGGGGCTAGATGTGTTAGGTTAGGCTATATTACGTTATAGACGTATATAACGTTCCCATCGAGAAGTAGGGGCCGACCCGCCAGGTATGTTGTAAAATACTACATCCGAGGTGTGAGGTTGCCTTAGGTTAGGATATATAACGTTATAGACGTATATAATGTTCCCACGGAGAGGAACGGACCGACTCGACCGGGATTCTCCGAAACATTACCAGCGAGGCGCTAGATGGGTTAGGTTATGTTATATTACGTTATAGACATATATAACTTTCCCATCGAGAAGTAGGGGCCGACCAGCCAGGTATGTTGTAAAATACTACATCCGAGATGTTAGGTTGCTTTATGTTAGGATATATAACGTTATAGACGTATATAATGTTCCCACGTAGAGGCACGGACCGACACGCCCGGGGTTCTGTAAAACATTACCAGCGAGGGGCTAGATGGATTAGGTTAGGCTATATTACGTTATAGACGTATATAATGTTCCCACAGAGACGTAGGGGCCGGGCCGCCAGGAATGTTGTAAAATACTACATCCGAGGAGTGAGATTGCCTTAGGTTAGGAAATATAACGTTATAGACGTATCTAATGTCTCCACGTAGAGGTACGGTCCGACACGGCCGGGATTCTGTAAAACATTACCAGCGAGGGGCCAGATGGGTTAGGTTAGGTTATATTACGTTATAGACGTATATAACGTTCCCACGGCGAAATAGTGGCCGACCCGCCAGGAATGTTGTAATATACTACATCCGAAATGTTAGGCTGCCTTAGGTTAGGATATATAACGCTATAGACGTTTATAATGTTCCCACGGAGAGGTACGGGCCGACACGACCGGGACTCTGTAAAACATTACCAGCGAAGGGCTAGGTGGGTTAGGTTAGGTTATATTACGTTATAGACCTATATAATGTTCCAACCGAGAAGTAGGGGCCGACCCGCCAGGTATGTTGTAAAATACTACATCCGAGGTGTGAGGTTGCCTTAGTTTAGGATACATAACGTTATAGACGTATATAATGTTCCCACGTAGAGGCACGGAACGACTCGACCGGGATTCTCTAAAACATTACCAGCGAGGGGCTAGATGGGTTAGGTTAGCCTATATTACGTTATAGACGTATATAACGTTCCCATCGAGAAGTAGGGGCCGACCCGCCAGGTATGTTGTAAAATACTACATCCGTGGTGTGAGTTTGGCTTAGGTTAGGATATATAACGTTATAGACGTATATAATTTTCCCACGGAGACGTACTGACCGAGATGACCGGGATTCTGTAAAACATTGCCAGCGAGGGGCTAGATCGGTTAGGTTAGGTTATATTACGTTATAGACGTATATAACGCTCCCACCGAGGAGTAGAGGCCGACCCGCCAGGAATGTTGTAAAATACTACATCCGAGGTTTGAGGTTGCCTTAGGTTAGGATATATAACGTTATAGACGTATCTAATGTTCCCACGGAGAGGTACGGGCCGACAGGACCGGGATTCTGTAAAACATTACCAGCGAGGGGCCAGATGGGTTAGGTTAGGTTATATTACGTTATAGACGTATATAACGTTCCCACGGAGAAATAGTGGCCGACCCGCAAGGAATGTTGTAATATACTACATCCGAAATGTTAGGCTGCCTTAGGTTAGGATATATAATGCAATAGACGTTTATAGTGTTCCCACGGAGAGGTACGGGCCGACAGGACCGGGATTCTGTAAAACATTACCAGCGAGGGGCCAGATGGGTTAGGTTAGGTTATATTACGTTATAGACGTATATAACGTTCCCACCGCGAAATAGTGGCCGACCCGCCAGGAATGTTGTAATATACTACATCCGAAATGTTAGGCTGCCTTAGGTTAGGATATATAACGCTATAGACGTTTATAATGTTCCCGCGGAGAGGTACGGGCCGACAGGACCGGGATTCTGTAAAACTTTACCAGCGAGGGGTCAGATGGGTTGGGTTAGGTTATATTACGTTATAGACGTATATAACGTTCCCACGGAGAAATAGTGGCCGACCCGCCAGGAATGTTGTAATATACTACATCCGAAATGTTAGGCTGCCTTAGGTTAGGATATATAACGCTATAGACGTTTATAATGTTCCCACGGAGAGGTACGGGCCGACACGACCGGGACTCTGTAAAACATTACCAGCGAGGGGCCAGATGGATTAGGTTAGGCTACATTACGTTATAGACGTATATAACGTTCCCACCGCGAAATAGTGGCCGACCCGCCAGGAATGTTGTAATATACTACATCCGAAATGTTAGGCTGCCTTAGGTTAGGATATATAACGCTATAGACGTTTATAATGTTCCCACGGAGAGGTACGGGCCGACAGGACCGGGATTCTGTAAAACTTTACCAGCGAGGGGTCAGATGGGTTGGGTTAGGTTATATTACGTTATAGACGTATATAACGTTCCCACGGAGAAATAGTGGCCGACTCGCCAGGAATGTTGTAATATACTACATCCGAAATGTTAGGCTGCCTTAGGTTAGGATATATAACGCTATAGACGTTTATAATGTTCCCACGGAGAGGTACGGGCCGACACGACCGGGACTCTGTAAAACATTACCAGCGAGGGGCTAGGTGGGTTAGGTTAGGTTATATTACGTTATAGACCTATATAATGTTCCAACCGAGAAGTAGGGGCCGGCCCGCCAGGTATGTTGTAAAATACTACATCCGAGATGTTAAGTTTCTTTAGGTTAGGATATATAACGTTATAGACGTATATAATGTTCCCACGTAGAGGCACGGACCGACTCGACCGGGATTCTGTGAAACATTACCAGCGAGGGGCTAGATGGGTTAGGTTAGGTTATATTACGTTATAAACGTATATAATGTTCCCACCGAGAAGTAGGGTCCGGCCCGCCAGGAATGTTGTAAAATACTACATCCGAGGTGTGAGGTTGCCTTAGTTTAGGATACATAACGTTATAGACGTATATAATGTTCCCACGTAGAGGCACGGACCGACTCGACCGGGATTCTCTAAAACATTACCAGCGAGGGGCTAGATGGGTTAGGTTAGGCTATATTACGTTATAGACGTATATAACGTTCCCATCGAGAAGTAGGGGCCGACCCGCCAGGTATGTTGTAAAATACTACATCCGAGGAGTGAGATTGCCTTAGGTTAGGAAATATAACGTTATAGACGTATCTAATGTCTCCACGTAGAGGTACGGTCCGACACGGCCGGGATTCTGTAAAACATTACCAGCGTGGGGCCAGATGGGTTAGGTTAGGTTATATTATGTTATAGACGTGTATAACGTTCCCATCGAGAAGTAGAGGCCGACCCGCCAGGTATGTTGTAAAATACTACATCCGTGGTGTGAGGTTGTATTAGGTTAGGATATATAACGTTATAGACGTATATAATTTTCCCACGGAGACGTACTGACCGAGATGACCGGGATTCTGTAAAACATTACCAGCGAGGGGCTAGATCGGTTAGGTTAGGTTATATTACGTTATAGACGTATATAACGTTCCAACCGCGAAACAGTGGCCGACGCGCCAGGAATGTTGTAATATACTACATCCGAAATGTTAGGCTGCCTTAGGTTAGGATATATAACGCTATAGACGTATATAATGTCCCAAACTAGACGCAAGGGACGACAGGAACAGGATTCTGTAAAACGTTACCAGCCAGGCGCTAGATGGGTTAGGTTAGGTTATATTATGTCACAGACGTATATAATGTTCCCACCGAGAAGTAGGTGCCGACCCGTCAGGAATGTTGGAAAATACTACATCCGAGGTGTTAGGTTGCCTTAGGTTAGGATATATAACGCTATAGACGTATATAATGTCCCAAACTAGACGTATGGGACGACAGGAATGGGATTCTGCAAAACATTACCAGCGAGGGGCTAGATGGGTTAGGATAGGTTATGTTACGTTATAGACGTATATAATTTTCCCACCGAGAAGTAGGGGCCGATACGCCAGGAATGTTGGTAAATACTACATCCGAGATGTTAGCCTGCCTTACGTTAGGATATATAATGCAATAGACGTTTATAGTGTTCCCACGGAGAGGTACGGGCCGACAGGACCGGGATTCTGTAAAACATTACCAGCGATGGGCCAGATGGGTTAGGTTAGGTTATATTACGTTATAAACGTATATAATGTTCCCACCGAGAAATAGTGCCCGACCCGCCAGGAATGTTGTAATATACTACATACGAAATGCTAGGCTGCCTTAGGTTAGGATATATAATGCAATAGACGTTTATAGTGTTCCCACGGAGAGTAACGGGCCGACACGACCGGGACTCTGTAAAACTTTACCAGCGAGGGGCTAGGTGGGTTAGGTTAGGTTATATTACGTTATAGACCTATATAATGTTCCAACCGAGAAGTAGGGGCCGACCCGCCAGGTATGTTGTAAAATACTACATCCGAGATGTTAGGTTGCTTTAGGTTAGGATATATAACGTTATAGACGTATATAATATTCCCACGTAGAGGCACGGACCGACTCGACCGGGATTCTCTAAAACATTACCAGTGAGGGGCTAGATCGGTTAGGTTAGGTTATATTACGTTATAGACGTATATCATGTTCCAACCGAAAAGTAGGGGCCGACCCGCCAGGTATGTTGTAAAATACTACATCCGAGAAGTTAAGTTTCTTTAGGTTAGGATATATAACGTTATAGACGTATATAATGTTCCCACGGAGAGGCACGTACCGACTCGACCGGGATTCTGTGAGACATTACCAGCGAGGGGCTAGATGGGTTAGGTTAGGTTATATTACGTTATAAACGTATATAATGTTCCCACCGAGAAGTAGGGTCCGGCCCGCCAGGAATGTTGTAAAATACTACATCCGAGGTGTGAGGTTGCCTTAGTTTAGGATACATAACGTTATAGACGTATATAATGTTCCCACGTAGAGGCACGGACCGACTCGACCGGGATTCTCTAAAACATTACCAGCGAGGGGCTAGATGGGTTAGGTTAGGCTATATTACGTTATAGACGTATATAACGTTCCCAACGAGAAGTAGGGGCCGACCCGCCAGGTATGTTGTAAAATACTACATCCGAGGTGTGAGGTTGCCTTAGGTTAGGATATATAACGTTATAGACGTATATAATTTTCGCACGGAGACGTACGGACCGAGATGACCGGGATTCTGTAAAACATTACCAGCGAGGGGCTAGATGGGTTAGGTTAGGTTATATTACGTTATAGACGTATATAACGTTCCCATCGAGAAGTAGGGGCCGACCCGCCAGGTATGTTGTAAAATACTACATCCGAGATGTTAGGTTGCTTTAGGTTAGGATATATAACGCTATAGACGTTTATAATGTTCCCGCGGAGAGGTACGGGCCGATACGACAGGGATTCTCTAAAACATTACCAGTGAGGGGCTAGATCGGTTAGGTTAGGTTATATTACGTTATAGACGTATATCATGTTCCAACCGAAAAGTAGGGGCCGACCCGCCAGGTATGTTGTAAAATACTACATCCGAGGTGTTAAGTTTCTTTAGGTTAGGATATATAACGTTATAGACGTATATAATGTTCCCACGGAGAGGCACGTACCGACTCGACCGGGATTCTGTGAGACATTACCAGCGAGGGGCTAGATGGGTTAGGTTAGGTTATATTACGTTATAAACGTATATAATGTTCCCACCGAGAAGTAGGGTCCGGCCCGCCAGGAATGTTGTAAAATACTACATCCGAGGTGTGAGGTTGCCTTAGTTTAGGATACATAACGTTATAGACGTATATATGTTCCCACGTAGAGGCACGGACCGACTCGACCGGGATTCTCTAAAACATTACCAGCGAGGGGCTAGATGGGTTAGGTTAGGCTATATTACGTTATAGACGTATATAACGTTCCCATCGAGAAGTAGGGGCCGACCCGCCAGGTATGTTGTAAAATACTACATCCGAGGTGTGAGGTTGCCTTAGGTTAGGATATATAACGTTATAGACGTATATAATGTTCCCACGGAGGGGTACGGGCCGAGAGGACCGGGATTCTGTAAAACATTACCAGCGAGGGGCTAGATGGGTTAGGTTAGGCTATATTACGTTATAGACGTATATAATGTTCCCACAGAGACGTAGTGGCCGACCCGCCAGGTATGTTGTAAAATACTACATCCGTGGTGTGAGTTTGGCTTAGGTTAGGATATATAACGTTATAGACGTATATAATTTTCCCACGGAGACGTACTGACCGAGATGACCGGGATTCTGTAAAACATTACCAGCGAGGGGCTAGATCGGTTAGGTTAGGCTATATTACGTTATAGACGTATATAACGTTCCCATCGAGAAGTAGGGGCCGACCCGCCAGGTATGTTGTAAAATACTACATCCGAGGTGTGAGGTTGCCTTAGGTTAGGATATATAACGTTATAGACGTATATAATGTTCCCACGGAGGGGTACGGGCCGAGAGGACCGGGATTCTGTAAAACATTACCAGCGAGGGGCTAGATGGGTTAGGTTAGGCTATATTACGTTATAGACGTATATAATGTTCCCACAGAGACGTAGTGGCCGACCCGCCAGGTATGTTGTAAAATACTACATCCGTGGTGTGAGTTTGGCTTAGGTTAGGATATATAACGTTATAGACGTATATAATTTTCCCACGGAGACGTACTGACCGAGATGACCGGGATTCTGTAAAACATTACCAGCGAGGGGCTAGATCGGTTAGGTTAGGTTATATTACGTTATAGACGTATATAACGCTCCCACCGAGGAGTAGAGGCCGACCCGCCAGGAATGTTGTAAAATACTACATCCGAGGTTTGAGGTTGCCTTAGGTTAGGATATATAACGTTATAGACGTATCTAATGTTCCCACGGAGAGGTACGGGCCGACAGGACCGGGATTCTGTAAAACATTACCAGCGAGGGGCCAGATGGGTTAGGTTAGGTTATATTACGTTATAGACGTATATAACGTTCCCACCGCGAAATAGTGGCCGACCCGCCAGGAATGTTGTAATATACTACATCCGAAATGTTAGGCTGCCTTAGGTTAGGATATATAACGCTATAGACGTTTATAATGTTCCCGCGGAGAGGTACGGGCCGACAGGACCGGGATTCTGTAAAACTTTACCAGCGAGGGGTCAGATGGGTTGGGTTAGGTTATATTACGTTATAGACGTATATAACGTTCCCACGGAGAAATAGTGGCCGACCCGCCAGGAATGTTGTAATATACTACATCCGAAATGTTAGGCTGCCTTAGGTTAGGATATATAACGCTATAGACGTTTATAATGTTCCCACGGAGAGGTACGGGCCGACACGACCGGGACTCTGTAAAACATTACCAGCGAGGGGCTAGGTGGGTTAGGTTAGGTTATATTACGTTATAGACCTATATAATGTTCCAACCGAGAAGTAGGGGCCGACCCGCCAGGTATGTTGTAAAATACTACATCCAAGATGTTAGGTTGCTTTAGGTTAGGATATATAACGTTATAGACGTATATAATGTTCCCACGTAGAGGCACGGACCGACACGCCCGGGGTTCTGTAAAACATTACCAGCGAGGGGTTAGATGGATTAGGTTAGGCTGTATTACGTTATAGACGTATATAATGTTCCCACAGAGACGTAGGGGCCGGCCCGCCAGGAATGTTGTAAAATAATACATCCGAGGTGTGAGGTTGCCTTAGGTTAGGACATATAACGTTATAGACGTATATAATGTTCCCACGGAGGGGTACGGGCCGAGAGGACCGGGATTCTGTAAAACATTACCAGCGAGGGGCCAGATGGGTTAGGTTAGGTTCTATTACGTTATAGACGTATATAACGTTCCCACCGCGAAATAGTGGCAGACCCGCCAGGAATGTTGTAATATACTACATCCGAAATGTTAGGCTGCCTTAGGTTAGGTTATATAACGCTATAGACGTATATAATGTCCCAAACTAGACGCAAGGGACGACAGGAACAGGATTCTGTAAAACGTTACCAGCCAGGCGCTAGATGGGTTAGGTTAGGTTATATTATGTCACAGACGTATATAATGTTCCCACCGAGAAGTAGGTGCCGACCCGTCAGGAATGTTGGTAAATACTGCATCCGAGATGTTAGCCTGCCTTACGTTAGGATATATAATGCAATAGACGTTTATAGTGTTCCCACGGAGAGGTACGGGCCGACAGGACCGGGATTCTGTAAAACATTACCAGCGAGGGGCCAGATGGGTTAGGTTAGGTTATATTACGTTATAAACGTATATAATGTTCCCACCGAGAAATAGTGGCCGACCAGCCAGGAATGTTGTAATATACTACATACGAAATGTTAGGCTGCCTTAGGTTAGGAATTATAATGCAATAGACGTTTATAGTGTTCCCACGGAGAGGTACGGGCCGACAGGACCGGGATTCTGTTAAACATTACCAGCGAGGGGCCAGATGGATTAGGTTAGGTTATATTACGTTATAGACGTATATAACGTTCCCACCGCGAAATAGTGGCCGACCCGCCAGGAATGTTGTAATATACTACATCCGAAATGTTAGGCTGCCTTAGGTTAGGATATATAACGCTATAGACGTTTATAATGTTCCCACGGAGTGGTACGGGACGACACGACCGGGACTCTGTAAAACTTTACCAGCGAGGGGCTAGGTGGGTTAAGTTAGGTTATATTACGTTATAGACCTATATAATGTTCCAACCGAGAGGTAGGGGCCGACCCGCCAGGTATGTTGTAAAATATTACATCCGAGATGTTAGGTTGCTTTAGGTTAGGATATATAACGTTATAGACGTATATAATATTCCCACGTAGAGGCACGGACCGACTCGACCGGGATTCTCTAAAACATTACCAGTGAGGGGCTAGATCGGTTAGGTTAGGTTATATTACGTTATACACGTATATCATGTTCCAACCGAAAAGTAGGGGCCGACCCGCCAGGTATGTTGTAAAATACTACATCCGAGAAGTTAAGTTTCTTTGGGTTAGGATATATAACGTTATAGACGTATATAATGTTCCCACGAAGAGGCACGTACCGACTCGACCGGGATTCTGTGAGACATTACCAGCGAGGGGCTAGATGGGTTAGGTTAGGTTATATTACGTTATAAACGTATATAATGTTCCCACCGAGAAGTAGGGTCCGGCCCGCCAGGAATGTTGTAAAATACTACATCCGAGGTGTGAGGTTGCCTTAGTTTAGGATACATAACGTTATAGACGTATATAATGTTCCCACGTAGAGGCACGGACCGACTCGACCGGGATTCTCTAAAACATTACCAGCGAGGGGCTAGATGGGTTAGGTTAGGCTATATTACGTTATAGACGTATATAATGTTCCCACAGAGACGTAGTGGCCGACCCGCCAGGTATGTTGTAAAATACTACATCCGTGGTGTGAGTTTGGCTTAGGTTAGGATATATAACGTTATAGACGTATATAATTTTCCCACGGAGACGTACTGACCGAGATGACCGGGATTCTGTAAAACATTACCAGCGAGGGGCTAGATCGGTTAGGTTAGGTTATATTACGTTATAGACGTATATAACGCTCCCACCGAGGAGTAGAGGCCGACCCGCCAGGAATGTTGTAAAATACTACATCCGAGGTTTGAGGTTGCCTTAGGTTAGGATATATAACGTTATAGACGTATCTAATGTTCCCACGGAGAGGTACGGGCCGACAGGACCGGGATTCTGTAAAACATTACCAGCGAGGGGCCAGATGGGTTAGGTTAGGTTATATTACGTTATAGACGTATATAACGTTCCCACCGCGAAATAGTGGCCGACCCGCCAGGAATGTTGTAATATACTACATCCGAAATGTTAGGCTGCCTTAGGTTAGGATATATAACGCTATAGACGTTTATAATGTTCCCGCGGAGAGGTACGGGCCGACAGGACCGGGATTCTGTAAAACTTTACCAGCGAGGGGTCAGATGGGTTGGGTTAGGTTATATTACGTTATAGACGTATATAACGTTCCCACGGAGAAATAGTGGCCGACCCGCCAGGAATGTTGTAATATACTACATCCGAAATGTTAGGCTGCCTTAGGTTAGGATATATAACGCTATAGACGTTTATAATGTTCCCACGGAGAGGTACGGGCCGACACGACCGGGACTCTGTAAAACATTACCAGCGAGGGGCTAGGTGGGTTAGGTTAGGTTATATTACGTTATAGACCTATATAATGTTCCAACCGAGAAGTAGGGGCCGACCCGCCAGGTATGTTGTAAAATACTACATCCGAGGTGTGTGGTTGCCTTAGGTTAGGATATATAACGTTATAGACGTATATAATGTTCCCACGGAGGGGTACGGGCCGAGAGGACCGGGATTCTGTAAAACATTACCAGCGAGGGGCTAGATCGGTTAGGTTAGGTTATATTATGTTATAGACGTATATAACGCTCCCACCGAGGAGTAGAGGCCGACCCGCCAGGAATGTTGTAAAATACTACATTCGAGGTTTGAGGTTGCCTTAGGTTAGGATATATAACGTTATAGACGTATCTAATGTTCCCACGGAGAGGTACGGGCCGACAGGACCGGGATTCTGTAAAACATTACCAGCGAGGGGCCAGATGGGTTAGGTTAGGTTATATTACGTTATAGACGTATATAACGTTCCCACCGAGAAATAGTGGCCGACCCGCCAGGAATGTTGTAATATACTACATCCGAAATGTTAGGCTGCCTTAGGTTAGGATATATAATGCAATAGACGTTTATAGTGTTCCCACGGAGAGGTACGGGCCGACAGGACCGGGATTCTGTAAAACATTACCAGCGAGGGGCCAGATGGGTTAGGTTAGGTTATATTACGTTATAGACGTATATAACGTTCCCACCGCGAAATAGTGGCCGACCCGCCAGGAATGTTGTAATATACTACATCCGAAATGTTAGGCTGCCTTAGGTTAGGATATATAACGCTATAGACGTTTATAATGTTCCCGCGGAGAGGTACGGGCCGACAGGCCCGGGATTCTGTAAAACTTTACCAGCGAGGGGTCAGATGGGTTGGGTTAGGTTATATTACGTTATAGACGTATATAACGTTCCCACGGAGAAATAGTGGCCGACCCGCCAGGAATGTTGTAATATACTACATCCGAAATGTTAGGCTGCCTTAGGTTAGGATATATAACGCTATAGACGTTTATAATGTTCCCGCGGAGAGGTACGGGCCGACAGGACCGGGATTCTGTAAAACTTTACCAGCGAGGGGTCAGATGGTTTGGGTTACGTTATATTACGTTATAGACGTATATAACGTTCCCACGGAGAAATAGTGGCCGACCCGCCAGGAATGTTGTAATATACTACATCCGAAATGTTAGGCTGCCTTAGGTTAGGATATATAACGCTATAGACGTTTATAATGTTCCCACGGAGAGGTACGGGCCGACACGACCGGGACTCTGTAAAACATTACCAGCGAGGGGCTAGGTGGGTTAGGTTAGGTTATATTACGTTATAGACCTATATAATGTTCCAACCGAGAAGTAGGGGCCGACCCGCCAGGTATGTTGTAAAATACTACATCCGAGGTGTGAGGTTGCCTTAGTTTAGGATACATAACGTTATAGACGTATATAATGTTCCCACGTAGAGGCACGGAACGACTCGACCGGGATTCTCTAAAACATTACCAGCGAGGGGCTAGATGGGTTAGGTTAGCCTATATTACGTTATAGACGTATATAACGTTCCCATCGAGAAGTAGGGGCCGACCCGCCAGGTATGTTGTAAAATACTACATCCGAGGTGTGTGGTTGCCTTAGGTTAGAATATATAACGTTATAGACGTATATAATGTTCCCACGGAGGGGTACGGGCCGAGAGGACCGGTATTCTGTAAAACATTACCAGCGAGGAGCCAGATGGGTTAGGTTAGGTTATATTACGTTATAAACGTATATAATGTTCCCACAGAGACGTAGTGGCCGACCCGCCAGGTATGTTGTAAAATACTACATCCGTGGTGTGAGTTTGGCTTAGGTTAGGATATATAACGTTATAGACGTATATAATTTTCCCACGGAGACGTACTGACCGAGATAACCGGATTCTGTAAAACATTACCAGCGAGGGGCTAGATCGGTTAGGTTAGGTTATATTACGTTATAGACGTATATAACGCTCCCACCGAGGAGTAGAGGCCGACCCGCCAGGAATGTTGTAAAATACTACATTCGAGGTTTGAGGTTGCCTTAGGTTAGGATATATAACGTTATAGACGTATCTAATGTTCCCACGGAGAGGTACGGGCCGACAGGACCGGGATTCTGTAAAACATTACCAGCGAGGGGCCAGATGGGTTAGGTTAGGTTATATTACGTTATAGACGTATATAACGTTCCCACCGAGAAATAGTGGCCGACCCGCCAGGAATGTTGTAATATACTACATCCGAAATGTTAGGCTGCCTTAGGTTAGGATATATAATGCAATAGACGTTTATAGTGTTCCCACGGAGAGGTACGGGCCGACAGGACCGGGATTCTGTAAAACATTACCAGCGAGGGGCCAGATGGGTTAGGTTAGGTTATATTACGTCATAGACGTATATAACGTTCCCACCGCGAAATAGTGGCCGACCCGCCAGGAATGTTGTAATATACTACATCCGAAATGTTAGGCTGCCTTAGGTTAGGATATATAACGCTATAGACGTTTATAATGTTCCCGCGGAGAGGTACGGGCCGACAGGCCCGGGATTCTGTAAAACTTTACCAGCGAGGGGTCAGATGGGTTGGGTTAGGTTATATTACGTTATAGACGTATATAACGTTCCCACGGAGAAATAGTGGCCGACCCGCCAGGAATGTTGTAATATACTACATCCGAAATGTTAGGCTGCCTTAGGTTAGGATATATAACGCTATAGACGTTTATAATGTTCCCGCGGAGAGGTACGGGCCGACAGGACCGGGATTCTGTAAAACTTTACCAGCGAGGGGTCAGATGGTTTGGGTTACGTTATATTACGTTATAGACGTATATAACGTTCCCACGGAGAAATAGTGGCCGACCCGCCAGGAATGTTGTAATATACTACATCCGAAATGTTAGGCTGCCTTAGGTTAGGATATATAACGCTATAGACGTTTATAATGTTCCCACGGAGAGGTACGGGCCGACACGACCGGGACTCTGTAAAACCTTACCAGCGAGGGGCTAGGTGGGTTAGGTTAGGTTATATTACGTTATAGACCTATATAATGTTCCAAACGAGAAGTAGGGGCCGACCCCCCAGGTATGTTGTAAAATACTACATCCGAGGTGTGAGGTTGCCTTAGTTTAGGATACATAACGTTATAGACGTATATAATGTTCCCACGTAGAGGCACGGAACGACTCGACCGGGATTCTCTAAAACATTACCAGCGAGGGGCTAGATGGGTTAGGTTAGCCTATATTACGTTATAGACGTATATAACGTTCCCATCGAGAAGTAGGGGCCGACCCGCCAGGTATGTTGTAAAATACTACATCCGAGGTGTGTGGTTGCCTTAGGTTAGGATATATAACGTTATAGACGTATATAATGTTCCCACGGAGGGGTACGGGCCGAGAGGACCGGTATTCTGTAAAACATTACCAGCGAGGAGCCAGATGGGTTAGGTTAGGTTATATTACGTTATAAACGTATATAATGTTCCCATCAAGAAGTAGGGGCCGACCCGCGAGGTATGTTGTAAAATACTACATCCGAGGTGTGAGGTTGCCTTAGGTTAGGATATATAATGTTATAGACGTATATAATGTTCCCACGTAGAGGCACGGACCGACGCGCCCGGGGTTCTGTAAAACATTACCAGCGAGGGGCTAGATGGATTACGTTAGGCTATATTACGTTATAGACGTATATAATGTTCCCACAGAGACGTAGTGGCCGACCCGCCAGGTATGTTGTAAAATACTACATCCGTGGTGTGAGTTTGGCTTAGGTTAGGATATATAACGTTATAGACGTATATAATTTTCCCACGGAGACGTACTGACCGAGATGACCGGGATTCTGTAAAACATTGCCAGCGAGGGGCTAGATCGGTTAGGTTAGGTTATATTACGTTATAGACGTATATAACGCTCCCACCGAGGAGTAGAGGCCGACCCGCCAGGAATGTTGTAAAATACTACATCCGAGGTTTGAGGTTGCCTTAGGTTAGGATATATAACGTTATAGACGTATCTAATGTTCCCACGGAGAGGTACGGGCCGACAGGACCGGGATTCTGTAAAACATTACCAGCGAGGGGCCAGATGGGTTAGGTTAGGTTATATTACGTTATAGACGTATATAACGTTCCCACCGAGAAATAGTGGCCGACCCGCCAGGAATGTTGTAATATACTACATCCGAAATGTTAGGCTGCCTTAGGTTAGGATATATAATGCAATAGACGTTTATAGTGTTCCCACGGAGAGGTACGGGCCGACAGGACCGGGATTCTGTAAAACATTACCAGCGAGGGGCCAGATGGGTTAGGTTAGGTTATATTACGTTATAGACGTATATAACGTTCCCACCGCGAAATAGTGGCCGACCCGCCAGGAATGTTGTAATATACTACATCCGAAATGTTAGGCTGCCTTAGGTTAGGATATATAACGCTATAGACGTTTATAATGTTCCCGCGGAGAGGTACGGGCCGACAGGACCGGGATTCTGTAAAACTTTACCAGCGAGGGGTCAGGTGGGTTGGGTTAGGTTATATTACGTTATAGACGTATATAACGTTCCCACGGAGAAATAGTGGCCGACCCGCCAGGAATGTTGTAATATACTACATCCGAAATGTTAGGCTGCCTTAGGTTAGGATATATAACGCTATAGACGTTTATAATGTTCCCACGGAGAGGTACGGGCCGACACGACCGGGACTCTGTAAAACATTACCAGCGAGGGGCTAGGTGGGTTAGGTTAGGTTATATTACGTTATAGACCTATATAATGTTCCAACCGAGAAGTAGGGGCCGACCCGCCAGGTATGTTGTAAAATACTACATCCGAGATGTTAGGTTGCTTTAGGTTAGGATATATAACGTTATAGACGTATATAATGTTCCCACGTAGAGGCACGGACCGACACGCCCGGGGTTCTGTAAAACATTACCAGCGAGGGGTTAGATGGATTAGGTTAGGCTGTATTACGTTATAGACGTATATAACGTTCCCACGGAGAAATAGTGGCCGACCCGCCAGGAATGTTGTAATATACTGCATCCGAAATGTTAGGCTGCCTTAGGTTAGGATATATAATGCAATAGACGTTTATAGTGTTCCCACGGAGAGGTACGGGCCGACAGGACCGGGATTCAGTTAAACATTACCAGCGAGGGGCCAGATGGATTAGGTTAGGTTACATTACGTTATAGACGTATATAACGTTCCCACCGCGAAATAGTGGCCGACTCGCCAGGAATGTTGTAATATACTACATCCGAAATGTTAGGCTGCCTTAGGTTAGGATATATAACGCTATAGACGTTTATAATGTTCCCACGGAGAGGTACGGGCCGACAGGACCGGGATTCTGTAAAACTTTACCAGCGAGGGGTCAGATGGGTTGGGTTAGGTTATATTACGTTATAGACGTATATAACGTTCCCACGGAGAAATAGTGGCCGACCCGCCAGGAATGTTGTAATATACTACATCCGAAATGTTAGGCTGCCTTAGGTTAGGATATATAACGCTATAGACGTTTATAATGTTCCCACGGAGAGGTACGGGCCGACACGACCGGGACTCTGTAAAACATTACCAGCGAGGGGCTAGGTGGGTTAGGTTAGGTTATATTACGTTATAGACCTATATAATGTTCCAACCGAGAAGTAGGGGCCGACCCGCCAGGTATGTTGTAAAATACTACATCCGAGATGTTAGGTTGCTTTAGGTTAGGATATATAACGTTATAGACGTATATAATGTTCCCACGTAGAGGCACGGACCGACACGCCCGGGGTTCTGTAAAACATTACCAGCGAGGGGTTAGATGGATTAGGTTAGGCTGTATTACGTTATAGACGTATATAACGTTCCCACGGAGAAATAGTGGCCGACCCGCCAGGAATGTTGTAATATACTGCATCCGAAATGTTAGGCTGCCTTAGGTTAGGATATATAATGCAATAGACGTTTATAGTGTTCCCACAGAGAGGTACGGGCCGACAGGACCGGGATTCTGTTAAACATTACCAGCGAGGGGCCAGATGGATTAGGTTAGGTTACATTACGTTATAGACGTATATAACGTTCCCACCGCGAAATAGTGGCCGACTCGCCAGGAATGTTGTAATATACTACATCCGAAATGTTAGGCTGCCTTAGGTTAGGATATATAACGCTATAGACGTTTATAATGTTCCCACGGAGAGGTACGGGCCGACACGACCGGGACTCTGTAAAACATTACCAGCGAGGGGCTAGGTGGGTTAGGTTAGGTTATATTACGTTATAGACCTATATAATGTTCCAACCGAGAAGTAGGGGCCGACCCGCCAGGTATGTTGTAAAATACTACATCCGAGGTGTGTGGTTGCCTTAGGTTAGGATATATAACGTTATAGACGTATATAATGTTCCCACGGAGGGGTACGGGCCGAGAGGACCGGTATTCTGTAAAACATTACCAGCGAGGAGCCAGATGGGTTAGGTTAGGTTATATTACGTTATAAACGTATATAATGTTCCCATCAAGAAGTAGGGGCCGACCCGCGAGGTATGTTGTAAAATACTACATCCGAGGTGTGAGGTTGCCTTAGGTTAGGATATATAATGTTATAGACGTATATAATGTTCCCACGTAGAGGCACGGACCGACGCGCCCGGGGTTCTGTAAAACATTACCAGCGAGGGGCTAGATGGATTACGTTAGGCTATATTACGTTATAGACGTATATAATGTTCCCACAGAGACGTAGTGGCCGACCCGCCAGGTATGTTGTAAAATACTACATCCGTGGTGTGAGTTTGGCTTAGGTTAGGATATATAACGTTATAGACGTATATAATTTTCCCACGGAGACGTACTGACCGAGATGACCGGGATTCTGTAAAACATTGCCAGCGAGGGGCTAGATCGGTTAGGTTAGGTTATATTACGTTATAGACGTATATAACGCTCCCACCGAGGAGTAGAGGCCGACCCGCCAGGAATGTTGTAAAATACTACATCCGAGGTTTGAGGTTGCCTTAGGTTAGGATATATAACGTTATAGACGTATCTAATGTTCCCACGGAGAGGTACGGGCCGATAGGACCGGGATTCTGTAAAACATTACCAGCGAGGGGCCAGATGGGTTAGGTTAGGTTATATTACGTTATAGACGTATATAACGTTCCCACCGAGAAATAGTGGCCGACCCGCCAGGAATGTTGTAATATACTACATCCGAAATGTTAGGCTGCCTTAGGTTAGGATATATAATGCAATAGACGTTTATAGTGTTCCCACGGAGAGGTACGGGCCGACAGGACCGGGATTCTGTAAAACATTACCAGCGAGGGGCCAGATGGGTTAGGTTAGGTTATATTACGTTATAGACGTATATAACGTTCCCACCGCGAAATAGTGGCCGACCCGCCAGGAATGTTGTAATATACTACATCCGAAATGTTAGGCTGCCTTAGGTTAGGATATATAACGCTATAGACGTTTATAATGTTCCCGCGGAGAGGTACGGGCCGACAGGACCGGGATTCTGTAAAACTTTACCAGCGAGGGGTCAGATGGGTTGGGTTAGGTTATATTACGTTATAGACGTATATAACGTTCCCACGGAGAAATAGTGGCCGACCCGCCAGGAATGTTGTAATATACTACATCCGAAATGTTAGGCTGCCTTAGGTTAGGATATATAACGCTATAGACGTTTATAATGTTCCCACGGAGAGGTACGGGCCGACACGACCGGGACTATGTAAAACATTACCAGCGAGGGGCTAGGTGGGTTAGGTTAGGTTATATTACGTTATAGACCTATATAATGTTCCAACCGAGAAGTAGGGGCCGACCCGCCAGGTATGTTGTAAAATACTACATCCGAGATGTTAGGTTGCTTTAGGTTAGGATATATAACGTTATAGACGTATATAATGTTCCCACGTAGAGGCACGGACCGACACGCCCGGGGTTCTGTAAAACATTACCAGCGAGGGGTTAGATGGATTAGGTTAGGCTGTATTACGTTATAGACGTATATAACGTTCCCACGGAGAAATAGTGGCCGACCCGCCAGGAATGTTGTAATATACTGCATCCGAAATGTTAGGCTGCCTTAGGTTAGGATATATAATGCAATAGACGTTTATAGTGTTCCCACGGAGAGGTACGGGCCGACAGGACCGGGATTCTGTTAAACATTACCAGCGAGGGGCCAGATGGATTAGGTTAGGTTACATTACGTTATAGACGTATATAACGTTCCCACCGCGAAATAGTGGCCGACTCGCCAGGAATGTTGTAATATACTACATCCGAAATGTTAGGCTGCCTTAGGTTAGGATATATAACGCTATAGACGTTTATAATGTTCCCACGGAGAGGTACGGACCGACACGCCCGGGGTTCTGTAAAACATTACCAGCGAGGGGCTAGATGGATTAGGTTAGGCTATATTACGTTATAGACGTATATAATGTTCCCACAGAGAAGTAGGGTCCGGCCCGCCAGGAATGTTGTAAAATACTACATCCGAGATGTTAGGTTGCTTTAGGTTAGGATATATAACGCTATAGACGTTTATAATGTTCCCGCGGAGAGGTACGGGCCGACACGACCGGGACTCTGTAAAACATTACCAGCGAGGAGCTAGGTGGGTTAGGTTAGGTTATATTACGTTAGAGACCTATATAATGTTCCAACCGAGAAGTAGGGTCCGACCCGCAAGGTATGTTGTAAAATACTACATCCGAGATGTTAGGTTGCTTTAGGTTAGGATATATAACGTTATAGACGTATATAATGTTCCCACGTAGAGGCACGGACCGACACGCCCGGGGTTCTGTAAAACATTACCAGCGAGGGGCTAGATGGATTAGGTTAGGCTATATTACGTTATAGACGTATATAATGTTCCCACAGTGACGTAGGGGCCGACCCGCCAGGTATGTTGTAAAATATATGTGGTGTGAGGTTGGCTTAGGTTAGGATATATAACGTTATAGACGTATATAATTTTCCCACGGAGACGTACTGACCGAGATGACCGGGATTCTGTAAAACATTGCCAGCGAGGGGCTAGATCGGTTTGGTTAGGTTATATTACGTTATAGACGTATATAACGTTCCCACCGAGAAATAGTGGCCGACCCGCCAGGAATGTTGTAATATACTACATCCGAAATGTTAGGCTGCCTTAGGTTAGGATATATAATGCAATAGACGTTTATAGTGTTCCCACGGAGAGGTACGGGCCGACAGGACCGGGATTCTGTTAAACATTACCAGCGAGGGGCCAGATGGATTAGGTTAGGTTACATTACGTTATAGACGTATATAACGTTCCCACCGCGAAATAGTGGACGACTCGCCAGGAATGTTGTAATATACTACATCCGAAATGTTAGGCTGCCTTAGGTTAGGATATATAACGCTATAGACGTTTATAATGTTCCCACGGAGAGGTACGGGCCGACACGACCGGGACTCTGTAAAACATTACCAGCGAGGGGCTAGGTGGGTTAGGTTAGGTTATATTACGTTATAGACCTATATAATGTTCCAACCGAGAAGTAGGGGCCGACCCGCCAGGTATGTTGTAAAATACTACATCCGAGATGTTAGGTTGCTTTAGGTTAGGATATATAACGTTATAGACGTATATAATGTTCCCACGTAGAGGCACGGACCGACTCGACCGGGATTCTCTAAAACATTACCAGTGAGGGGCTAGATCGGTTAGGTTAGGTTATATTACGTAATAGACGTATATAATGTTCCAACCGAAAAGTAGGGGCCGACCCGCCAGGTATGTTGTAAAATACTACATCCGAGATGTTAAGTTTCTTTAGGTTAGGATATATAACGTTATAGACGTATATAATGTTCCCACGGAGAGGCACGTACCGACTCGACCGGGATTCTGTGAAACATTACCAGCGAGGGGCTAGATGGGTTAGGTTAGGTTATATTACGTTATAAACGTATATAATGTTCCCACCGAGAAGTAGGGTCCGGCCCGCCAGGAATGTTGTAAAATACTACATCCGAGATGTTAGGTTGCTTTAGGTTAGGATATATAACGCTATAGACGTTTATAATGTTCCCGCGGAGAGGTACGGGCCGACACGACCGGGACTCTGTAAAACATTACCAGCGAGGAGCTAGGTGGGTTAGGTTAGGTTATATTACGTTAGAGACCTATATAATGTTCCAACCGAGAAGTAGGGTCCGACCCGCAAGGTATGTTGTAAAATACTACATCCGAGATGTTAGGTTGCTTTAGGTTAGGATATATAACGTTATAGACGTATATAATGTTCCCACGTAGAGGCACGGACCGACACGCCCGGGGTTCTGTAAAACATTACCAGCGAGGGGCTAGATGGATTAGGTTAGGCTATATTACGTTATAGACGTATATAATGTTCCCACAGAGAAGTAGGGTCCGGCCCGCCAGGAATGTTGTAAAATACTACATCCGAGATGTTAGGTTGCTTTAGGTTAGGATATATAACGCTATAGACGTTTATAATGTTCCCGCGGAGAGGTACGGGCCGACACGACCGGGACTCTGTAAAACATTACCAGCGAGGAGCTAGGTGGGTTAGGTTAGGTTATATTACGTTAGAGACCTATATAATGTTCCAACCGAGAAGTAGGGTCCGACCCGCAAGGTATGTTGTAAAATACTACATCCGAGATGTTAGGTTGCTTTAGGTTAGGATATATAACGTTATAGACGTATATAATGTTCCCACGTAGAGGCACGGACCGACACGCCCGGGGTTCTGTAAAACATTACCAGCGAGGGGCTAGATGGATTAGGTTAGGCTATATTACGTTATAGACGTATATAATGTTCCCACAGTGACGTAGGGGCCGACCCGCCAGGTATGTTGTAAAATATATGTGGTGTGAGGTTGGCTTAGGTTAGGATATATAACGTTATAGACGTATATAATTTTCCCACGGAGACGTACTGACCGAGATGACCGGGATTCTGTAAAACATTGCCAGCGAGGGGCTAGATCGGTTTGGTTAGGTTATATTACGTTATAGACGTATATAACGTTCCCACCTAGGAGTAGAGGCCGACCCGCCAGGAATGTTGTAAAATACTACATCCGAGGTTTGAGGTTGCCTTAGGTTAGGATATATAACATTATAGACGTATCTAATGTTCCCACGGAGAGGTACGGGCCGACAGGACCGGGATTCTGTAAAACATTACCAGCGAGGGGCCAGATGGGTTAGGTTAGGTTATATTACGTTATAGACGTATATAACGTTCCCACCGAGAAATAGTGGCCGACCCGCCAGGAATGTTGTAATATACTACATCCGAAATGTTAGGCTGCCTTAGGTTAGGATATATAATGCAATAGACGTTTATAGTGCTCCCACGGAGAGGTACGGGCCGACAGGACCGGGATTCTGTAAAACATTACCAGCGAGGGGCCAGATGGGTTAGGTTAGGTCATATTACGTTATAGACGTATATAACGTTCCCACCGCGAAATAGTGGCCGACCCGCCAGGAATGTTGTAATATACTACATCCGAAATGTTAGGCTGCCTTAGGATAGGATATATAACGCTATAGACGTTTATAATGTTCCCGCGGAGAGGTACGGGCCGACACGACCGGGATTCTGTAAAACTTTACCAGCGAGGGGTCAGATGGGTTAGGTTAGGTTATATTACGTTATAGACGTATATAACGTTCCCACGGAGAAATAGTGGCCGACCCGCCAGGAATATTGTTATATACTACATCCGAAATGTTAGGCTGCCTTAGGTTAGGATATATAACGCTATAGACGTTTATAATGTTCCCACGGAGAGGTACGGACCGACACGACCGGGACTCTGCAAAACATTATCAGTGAGGGGCTAGATCGGTTAGGTTAGGTTATATTACGTTATAGACGTATATAATGTTCCAACCGAAAAGTAGGGGCCGACCCGCCAGGTATGTTGTAAAATACTACATCCGAGATGTTAAGTTTCTTTAGGTTAGGATATATAACGTTATAGACGTATATAATGTTCCCACGGAGAGGCACGTACCGACTCGACCGGGATTCTGTGAAACATTACCAGCGAGGGGCTAGATGGGTTAGGTTAGGTTATATTACGTTATAAACGTATATAATGTTCCCACCGAGAAGTAGGGTCCGGCCTGCCAGGAATGTTGTAAAATACTACATCCGAGATGTTAGGTTGCTTTAGGTTAGGATATATAAC
Source organism: Xylocopa violacea (assembly GCA_963969225.1). NCBI lineage: Eukaryota > Metazoa > Arthropoda > Insecta > Hymenoptera > Apidae > Xylocopa > Xylocopa violacea. The sequence continues at coordinate 14,971,574 of CAXAJV010000015.1, forward strand.
GCTATAGACGTTTATAATGTTCCCGCGGAGAGGTACGGGCCGACACGACCGGGACTCTGTAAAACATTACCAGCGAGGAGCTAGGTGGGTTAGGTTAGGTTATATTACGTTATAGACCTATATAATGTTCCAACCGAGAAGTAGGGTCCGACCCGCAAGGTATGTTGTAAAATACTACATCCGAGATGTTAGGTTGCTTTAGGTTAGGATATATAACGTTATAGACGTATATAATGTTCCCACGTAGAGGCACGGACCGACACGCCCGGGGTTCTGTAAAACATTACCAGCGAGGGGCTAGATGGATTAGGTTAGGCTATATTACGTTATAGACGTATATAATGTTCCCACAGAGACGTAGGGGCCGATCCGCCAGGTATGTTGTAAAATACTACATCCGTGGTGTGAGGTTGGCTTAGGTTAGGATATATAACGTTATAGACGTATATAATTTTCCCACGGAGACGTACTGACCGAGATGACCGGGATTCTGTAAAACATTACCAGCGAGGGGCTAGATCGGTTTGGTTAGGTTATATTACGTTATAGACGTATATAACGTTCCCACCTAGGAGTAGAGGCCGACCCGCCAGGAATGTTGTAAAATACTACATCCCAGGTTTGAGGTTGCCTCAGGTTAGGATATATAACATTATAGACGTATCTAATGTTCCCACGGAGAAGTACGGGCCGACAGGACCGGGATTCTGTAAAACATTACCAGCGAGGGGCCAGATGGGTTAGGTTAGGTTATATTACGTTATAGACGTATATAACGTTCCCACCGCGAAATAGTGGCCGACCCGCCAGGAATGTTGTAATATACTACATCCGAAATGTTAGGCTGCCTTAAGTTAGGATGTATAACGCTATAGACGTTTATAATGTTCCCGCGGAGAGGTACGGGCCGACACGACCGGGATTCTGTAAAACTTTACCAGCGAGGGGTCAGATGGGTTAGGTTAGGTTATATTACGTTATAGACGTATATAACGTTCCCACGGAGAAATAGTGGCCGACCCGCCAGGAATATTGTTATATACTACATCCGAAATGTTAGGCTGCCTTAGTTTAGGATACATAACGTTATAGACGTATATAATGTTCCCACGTAGAGGCACGGACCGACTCGACCGGGATTCTCTAAAACATTACCAGCGAGGGGCTAGATGGGTTAGGTTAGCCTATATTACGTTATAGACGTATATAACGTTCCCATCGAGATGTAGGGGCCGACCCGCCAGGTATGTTGTAAAATACTACATCCGAGGTGTGTGGTTGCCTTAGGTTAGGATATATAACGTTATAGACGTATATAATGTTCCCACGGAGGGGTACGGGCCGAGAGGACCGGGATTCTGTAAAACATTACCAGCGAGGGGCCAGATGGGTTAGGTTAGGTTATATTACGTTATAAACGTATATAATGTTCCCATCAAGAAGTAGGGGCCGACCCGCGAGGTATGTTGTGAAATACTACATCCGAGGTGTGAGGTTGCCTTAGGTTAGGATATATAATGTTATAGACGTATATAATGTTCCCACGTAGAGGCACGGAGCGACACGCCCGGGGTTCTGTAAAACATTACCAGCGAGGGGCTAGATGGATTACGTTAGGCTATATTACGTTATAGACGTATATAATGTTCCCACAGAGACGTAGTGGCCGACCCGCCAGGTATGTTGTAAAATACTACATCCGTGGTGTGAGTTTGGCTTAGGTTAGGATATATAACGTTATAGACGTATATAATTTTCCCACGGAGACGTACTGACCGAGATAACCGCATTCTGTAAAACATTACCAGCGAGGGGCTAGATCGGTTAGGTTAGGTTATATTACGTTATAGACGTATATAACGCTCCCACCGAGGAGTAGAGGCCGACCCGCCAGGAATGTTGTAAAATACTACATCCGAGGTTTGAGGTTGCCTTAGGTTAGGATATATAACGTTATAGACGTATCTAATGTTCCCACGGAGAGGTACGGGCCGACAGGACCGGGATTCTGTAAAACATTACCAGCGAGGGGCCAGATGGGTTAGGTTAGGTTATATTACGTTATAGACCTATATAATGTTCCAACCGAGAAGTAGGGGCCGACCCGCCAGGTATGTTGTAAAATACTACATCCGTGGTGTGAGGTTGGCTTAGGTTAGGATATATAACGTTATAGACGTATATAATTTTCCCACGGAGACGTACTGACCGAGATGACCGGGATTCTGTAAAACATTACCAGCGAGGGGCCAGATGGGTTAGGTTAGGTTATATTACGTTATAGACGTATATAACGTTCCCACCGCGAAATAGTGGCCGACCCGCCAGGAATGTTGTAATATACTACATCCGAAATGTTAGGCTGCCTTAGGTTAGGATATATAATGCAATAGACGTTTATAGTGTTCCCACGGAGAGGTACGGGCCGACAGGACCGGGATTCTGTAAAACATTACCAGCGAGGGTCCAGATGGGTTAGGTTAGGTTATATTACGTTGTAAACGTATATAATGTTCCCACCGAGAAATAGTGGCCGACCCGCCAGGAATGTTGTAATATACTACATACGAAATGTTAGGCTGCCTTAGGTCAGGATATATAATGCAATAGACGTTTATAGTGTTCCCACGGAGAGGTACGGGCCGACAGGACCGGGATTCTGTTAAACATTACCAGCGAGGGGCCAGATGGGTTAGGTTAGGTTATATTACGTTATAGACGTATATAACGTTCCCACCGCGAAATAGTGGCCGACCCGCCAGGAATGTTGTAATATACTACATCCGAAATGATAGGCTGCCTTAGGTTAGGATATATAACGCTATAGACGTTTATAATGTTCCCGCGGAGAGGTACGGGCCGACAGGACCGGGATTCTGTAAAACTTTACCAGCGAGGGGTCAGATGGGTTGGGTTAGGTTATATTACGTTATAGACGTATATAACGTTCCCACGGAGAAATAGTGGCCGACCCGCCAGGAATGTTGTAATATACTACATCCGAAATGTTAGGCTGCCTTAGGTTAGGATATATAACGCTATAGACGTTTATAATGTTCCCACGGAGAGGTACGGGCCGACACGACCGGGACTCTGTAAAACATTACCAGCGAGGGGCTAGGTGGGATAGGTTAGGTTATATTACGTTATAGACCTATATAATGTTCCAACCGAGAAGTAGGGGCCGACCCGCCAGGTATGTTGTAAAATACTACATCCGAGATGTTAGGTTGCTTTAGGTTAGGATATATAACGTTATAGACGTATATAATGTTCCCACGTAGAGGCACGGACCGACACGCCCGGGGTTCTGTAAAACATTACCAGCGAGGGGTTAGATGGATTAGGTTAGGCTGTATTACGTTATAGACGTATATAACGTTCCCACGGAGAAATAGTGGCCGACCCGCCAGGAATGTTGTAATATACTACATCCGAAATGTTAGGCTGCCTTAGGTTAGGATATATAATGCAATAGACGTTTATAGTGTTCCCACGGAGAGGTACGGGCCGACAGGACCGGGATTCTGTTAAACATTACCAGCGAGGGGCCAGATGGATTAGGTTAGGTTACATTACGTTATAGACGTATATAACGTTCCCACCGCGAAATAGTGGCCGACCCGCCAGGAATGTTGTAATATACTACATCCGAAATGTTAGGCTGCCTTAGGTTAGGATATATAACGCTATAGACGTTTATAATGTTCCCACGGAGAGGTACGGGCCGACAGGACCGGGATTCTGTAAAACTTTACCAGCGAGGGGTCAGACGGGTTAGGTTAGGTTATATTACGTTATAGACGTATATAACGTTCCCACGGAGAAATAGTTGCCGACCCGCCAGGAATATTGTTATATACTACATCCGAAATGTTAGGCTGCCTTAGTTTAGGATACATAACGTTATAGACGTATATAATGTTCCCACGTAGAGGCACGGACCGACTCGACCGGGATTCTCTAAAACATTACCAGCGAGGGGCTAGATGGGTTAGGTTAGGCTATATTACGTTATAGACGTATATAACGTTCCCATCGAGAAGTAGGGGCCGACCCGCCAGGTATGTTGTAAAATACTACATCCGAGGTGTGAGGTTGCCTTAGGTTAGGATATATAACGTTATAGACGTATATAATGTTCCCACGGAGAGGAACGGACCGACTCGACCGGGATTCTCCGAAACATTACCAGCGAGGCGCTAGATGGGTTAGGTTATGTTATATTACGTTATAGACGTATATAACGTTCCCATCGAGAAGTAGGGGCCGACCAGCCAGGTATGTTGTAAAATACTACATCCGAGATGTTAGGTTGCTTTATGTTAGGATATATAACGTTATAGACGTATATAATGTTCCCACGTAGAGGCACGGACCGACACGCCCGGGGTTCTGTAAAACATTACCAGCGAGGGGCTAGATGGATTAGGTTAGGCTATATTACGTTATAGACGTATATAATGTTCCCACAGAGACGTAGGGGCCGGGCCGCCAGGAATGTTGTAAAATACTACATCCGAGGAGTGAGATTGCCTTAGGTTAGGAAATATAACGTTATAGACGTATCTAATGTCTCCACGTAGATGTACGGTCCGACACGGCCGGGATTCTGTAAAACATTACCAGCGAGGGGCCAGATGGGTTAGGTTAGGTTATATTACGTTATAGACGTATATAACGTTCCCACGGAGAAATAGTGGCCGACCCGACAGGAATGTTGTAATATACTACATCCGAAATGTTAGGCTGCCTTAGGTTAGGATATATAACGCTATAGACGTTTATAATGTTAGCACGGAGAGGTACGGGCCGACACGACCGGGACTCTGTAAAACATTACCAGCGAAGGTCTAGGTGGGTTAGGTTAGGTTATATTACGTTATAGACCTATATAATGTTCCAACCGAGAAGTAGGGGCCGACCCGCCAGGTATGTTGTAAAATACTACATCCGAGGTGTGAGGTTGCCTTAGTTTAGGATACATAACGTTATAGACGTATATAATGTTCCCACGTAGAGGCACGGAACGACTCGACCGGGATTCTCTAAAACATTACCAGCGAGGGGCTAGATGGGTTAGGTTAGCCTAAATTACGTTATAGACGTATATAACGTTCCCATCGAGAAGTAGGGGCCGACCCGCCAGGTATGTTGTAAAATACTACATCCGAGGTGTGTGGTTGCCTTAGGTTAGGATATATAACGTTATAGACGTATATAATGTTCCCACGGAGGGGTACGGGCCGAGAGGACCGGTATTCTGTAAAACATTACCAGCGAGGGGCCAGATGGGTTAGGTTAGGTTATATTACGTTATAAACGTATATAATGTTCCCATCAAGAAGTAGGGGCCGACCCGCGAGGTATGTTGTAAAATACTACATCCGAGGTGTGAGGTTGCCTTAGGTTAGGATATATAATGTTATAGACGTATATAATGTTCCCACGTAGAGGCACGGACCGACACGCCCGGGGTTCTGTAAAACATTACCAGCGAGGGGCTAGATGGATTACGTTAGGCTATATTACGTTATAGACGTATATAATGTTCCCACAGAGACGTAGTGGCCGACCCGCCAGGTATGTTGTAAAATACTACATCCGTGGTGTGAGTTTGGCTTAGGTTAGGATATATAACGTTATAGACGTATATAATTTTCCCACGGAGACGTACTGACCGAGATGACCGGGATTCTGTAAAACATTGCCAGCGAGGGGCTAGATCGGTTAGGTTAGGTTATATTACGTTATAGACGTATATAACGCTCCCACCGAGGAATAGAGGCCGACCCGCCAGGAATGTTGTAAAATACTACATCCGAGGTTTGAGGTTGCCTTAGGTTAGGATATATAACGTTATAGACGTATATAATGTTCCCACGGAGGGGTACGGGCCGAGAGGACCGGTATTCTGTAAAACATTACCAGCGAGGGGCCAGATGGGTTAGGTTAGGTTATATTACGTTATAAACGTATATAATGTTCCCATCAAGAAGTAGGGGCCGACCCGCGAGGTATGTTGTAAAATACTACATCCGAGGTGTGAGGTTGCCTTAGGTTAGGATATATAATGTTATAGACGTATATAATGTTCCCACGTAGAGGCACGGACCGACACGCCCGGGGTTCTGTAAAACATTACCAGCGAGGGGCTAGATGGATTACGTTAGGCTATATTACGTTATAGACGTATATAATGTTCCCACAGAGACGTAGTGGCCGACCCGCCAGGTATGTTGTAAAATACTACATCCGTGGTGTGAGTTTGGCTTAGGTTAGGATATATAACGTTATAGACGTATATAATTTTCCCACGGAGACGTACTGACCGAGATGACCGGGATTCTGTAAAACATTGCCAGCGAGGGGCTAGATCGGTTAGGTTAGGTTATATTACGTTATAGACGTATATAACGCTCCCACCGAGGAATAGAGGCCGACCCGCCAGGAATGTTGTAAAATACTACATCCGAGGTTTGAGGTTGCCTTAGGTTAGGATATATAACGTTATAGACGTATCTAATGTTCCCACGGAGAGGTACGGGCCGACAGGACCGGGATTCTGTAAAACATTACCAGCGAGGGGCCAGATGGGTTAGGTTAGGTTATATTACGTTATAGACGTATATAACGTTCCCACCGAGAAATAGTGGCCGACCCGCCAGGAATGTTGTAATATACTACATCCGAAATGTTAGGCTGCCTTAGGTTAGGATATATAATGCAATAGACGTTTATAGTGTTCCCACGGAGAGGTACGGGCCGACAGGACCGGGATTCTGTAAAACATTACCAGCGAGGGGCCAGATGGGTTAGGTTAGGTTATATTACGTTATAGACGTATATAACGTTCCCACCGCGAAATAGTGGCCGACCCGCCAGGAATGTTGTAATATACTACATCCGAAATGTTAGGCTGCCTTAGGTTAGGATATATAACGCTATAGACGTTTATAATGTTCCCGCGGAGAGGTACGGGCCGACAGGACCGGGATTCTGTAAAACTTTACCAGCGAGGGGTCAGATGGGTTGGGTTAGGTTATATTACGTTATAGACGTATATAACGTTCCCACGGAGAAATAGTGGCCGACCCGCCAGGAATGTTGTAATATACTACATCCGAAATGTTAGGCTGCCTTAGGTTAGGATATATAACGCTATAGACGTTTATAATGTTCCCACGGAGAGGTACGGGCCGACACGACCGGGACTCTGTAAAACATTACCAGCGAGGGGCTAGGTGGGTTAGGTTAGGTTATATTACGTTATAGACCTATATAATGTTCCAACCGAGAAGTAGGGGCCGACCCGCCAGGTATGTTGTAAAATACTACATCCGAGATGTTAGGTTGCTTTAGGTTAGGATATATAACGTTATAGACGTATATAATGTTCCCACGTAGAGGCACGGACCGACACGCCCGGGGTTCTGTAAAACATTACCAGCGAGGGGTTAGATGGATTAGGTTAGGCTGTATTACGTTATAGACGTATATAACGTTCCCACGGAGAAATAGTGGCCGACCCGCCAGGAATGTTGTAATATACTACATCCGAAATGTTAGGCTGCCTTAGGTTAGGATATATAATGCAATAGACGTTTATAGTGTTCCCACGGAGAGGTACGGGCCGACAGGACCGGGATTCTGTTAAACGTTACCAGCGAGGGGCCAGATGGATTAGGTTAGGTTACATTACGTTATAGACGTATATAACGTTCCCACCGCGAAATAGTGGCCGACCCGCCAGGAATGTTGTAATATACTACATCCGAAATGTTAAGCTGCCTTAGGTTAGGATATATAACGCTATAGACGTTTATAATGTTCCCACGGAGAGGTACGGGCCGACAGGACCGGGATTCTGTAAAACTTTACCAGCGAGGGGTCAGATGGGTTGGGTTAGGTTATATTACGTTATAGACGTATATAACGTTCCCACGGAGAAATAGTGGCCGACTCGCCAGGAATGTTGTAATATACTACATCCGAAATGTTAGGCTGCCTTAGGTTAGGATATATAACGCTATAGACGTTTATAATGTTCCCACGGAGAGGTACGGGCCGACACGACCGGGACTCTGTAAAACATTACCAGCGAGGGGCTAGGTGGGTTAGGTTAGGTTATATTACGTTATAGACCTATATAATGTTCCAACCAAGAAGTAGGGGCCGACCCGCCATGTATGTTGTAAAATACTACATCCGAGATGTTAGGTTGCTTTAGGTTAGGATATATAACGCTATAGACGTTTATAATGTTCCCGCGGAGAGGTACGGGCCGACAGGACCGGGATTCTGTAAAACTTTACCAGCGAGGGGTCAGATGGGTTGGGTTAGGTTATATTACGTTATAGACGTATATAACGTTCCCACGGAGAAATAGTGGCCGACCCGCCAGGAATGTTGTAATATACTACATCCGAAATGTTAGGCTGCCTTAGGTTAGGATATATAACGCTATAGACGTTTATAATGTTCCCACGGAGAGGTACGGGCCGACACGACCGGGACTCTGTAAAACATTACCAGCGAGGGGCTAGGTGGGTTAGGTTAGGTTATATTACGTTATAGACCTATATAATGTTCCAACCGAGAAGTAGGGGCCGACCCGCCAGGTATGTTGTAAAATACTACATCCGAGATGTTAGGTTGCTTTAGGTTAGGATATATAACGTTATAGACGTATATAATGTTCCCACGTAGAGGCACGGACCGACACGCCCGGGGTTCTGTAAAACATTACCAGCGAGGGGTTAGATGGATTAGGTTAGGCTGTATTACGTTATAGACGTATATAACGTTCCCACGGAGAAATAGTGGCCGACCCGCCAGGAATGTTGTAATATACTACATCCGAAATGTTAGGCTGCCTTAGGTTAGGATATATAATGCAATAGACGTTTATAGTGTTCCCACGGAGAGGTACGGGCCGACAGGACCGGGATTCTGTTAAACATTACCAGCGAGGGGCCAGATGGATTAGGTTAGGTTACATTACGTTATAGACGTATATAACGTTCCCACCGCGAAATAGTGGCCGACCCGCCAGGAATGTTGTAATATACTACATCCGAAATGTTAGGCTGCCTTAGGTTAGGATATATAACGCTATAGACGTTTATAATGTTCCCACGGAGAGGTACGGGCCGACAGGACCGGGATTCTGTAAAACTTTACCAGCGAGGGGTCAGATGGGTTGGGTTAGGTTATATTACGTTATAGACGTATATAACGTTCCCACGGAGAAATAGTGGCCGACTCGCCAGGAATGTTGTAATATACTACATCCGAAATGTTAGGCTGCCTTAGGTTAGGATATATAACGCTATAGACGTTTATAATGTTCCCACGGAGAGGTACGGGCCGACACGACCGGGACTCTGTAAAACATTACCAGCGAGGGGCTAGGTGGGTTAGGTTAGGTTATATTACGTTATAGACCTATATAATGTTCCAACCGAGAAGTAGGGGCCGACCCGCCATGTATGTTGTAAAATACTACATCCGAGATGTTAGGTTGCTTTAGGTTAGGATATATAACGTTATAGACGTATATAATGTTCCCACGTAGAGGCACGGACCGACTCGACCGGGATTCTCTAAAACATTACCAGTGAGGGGCTAGATCGGTTAGGTTAGGTTATATTACGTTATAGACGTATATAATGTTCTAACCGAAAAGTAGGGGCCGACCCGCCAGGTATGTTGTAAAATACTACATCCTAGATGTTAAGTTTCTTTAGGTTAGGGTATATAACGTTATAGACGTATATAATGTTCCCACGGAGAGGCACGTACCGACTCGACCCGGATTCTGTGAAACATTACCAGCGAGGGGCTAGATGGGTTAGGTTAGGTTATATTACGTTATAAACGTATATAATGTTCCCACCGAGAAGTAGGGTCCGGCCCGCCAGGAATGTTGTAAAATACTACATCCGAGGTGTGAGGTTGCCTTAGTTTAGGATACATAACGTTATAGACGTATATAATGTTCCCACGTAGAGGCACGGACCGACTCGACCGGGATTCTCTAAAACATTACCAGCGAGGGGCTAGATGGGTTAGGTTAGGCTATATTACGTTATAGACGTATATAACGTTCCCATCGAGAAGTAGGGGCCGACCCGCCAGGTATGTTGTAAAATACTACATCCGAGGAGTGAGATTGCCTTAGGTTAGGAAATATAACGTTATAGACGTATCTAATGTCTCCACGTAGAGGTACGGTCCGACACGGCCGGGATTCTGTAAAACATTACCAGCGAGGGGCCACATGGGTTAGGTTAGGTTATATTACGTTATAGACGTGTATAACGTTCCCATCGAGAAGTAGAGGCCGACCCGCCAGGTATGTTGTAAAATACTACATCCGTGGTGTTAGGTTGTATTAGGTTAGGATATATAACGTTATAGACGTATATAATTTTCCCACGGAGACGTACTGACCGAGATGACCGGGATTCTGTAAAACATTACCAGCGAGGGGCTAGATCGGTTAGGTTAGGTTATATTACGTTATAGACGTATATAACGTTCCCACCGAGGAGTAGAGGCCGACCCGCCAGGAATGTTGTAAAATACTACATCCGAGGTTCGAGGTTGCCTTAGGTTAGGATATATAACGTTATAGACGAATCTAATGTTCCCACGGAGAGGTACGGGCCGACAGAACCGGGATTCTGTAAAACATTACCAGCGAGGGGCCAGATGGGTTAGGTTAGGTTATATTACGTTATAGACGTATATAACGTTCCCACCGAGAAATAGTGGCCGACCCGCCAGGAATGTTGTAATATACTACATCCGAAATGTTAGGCTGCCTTAGGTTAGGATATATAATGCAATAGACGTTTATAGTGTTCCCACGGAGAGGTACGGGCCGACAGGACCGGGATTCTGTAAAACATTACCAGCGAGGGGCCAGATGGGTTAGGTTAGGTTATATTACGTTATAGACGTATATAACGTTCCCACCGCGAAATAGTGGCCGACCCGCCAGGAATGTTGTAATAAACTACTTCCGAAATGTTAGGCTGCCTTAGGTTAGGATATATAACGCTATAGACGTTTATAATGTTCCCGCGGAGAGGTACGGGCCGACAGGACCGGGATTCTGTAAAACTTTACCAGCGAGGGGTCAGATGGGTTGGGTTAGGTTATATTACGTTATAGACGTATATAACGTTCCCACGGAGAAATAGTGGCCGACTCGCCAGGAATGTTGTAATATACTACATCCGAAATGTTAGGCTGCCTTAGGTTAGGATATATAACGCTATAGACGTTTATAATGATCCCACGGAGAGGTACGGGCCGACACGACCGGGACTCTGTAAAACATTACCAGCGAGGTGCTAGGTGGGTTAGGTTAGGTTATATTACGTTATAGACCTATATAATGTTCCAACAGAGAAGTAGGGGCCGACCCGCCAGGTATGTTGTAAAATACTACATCCGAGATGTTAGGTTGCTTTAGGTTAGGATATATAACGTTATAGACGTATATAATGTTCCCACGTAGAGGCACGGACCGACACGCCCGGGGTTCTGTAAAACATTACCAGCGAGGGGTTAGATGGATTAGGTTAGGCTGTATTACGTTATAGACGTATATAACGTTCCCACGGAGAAATAGTGGCCGACCCGCCAGGAATGTTGTAATATACTACATCCGAAATGTTAGGCTGCCTTAGGTTAGGATATATAATGCAATAGACGTTTATAGTGTTCCCACGGAGAGGTACGGGCCGACAGGACCGGGATTCTGTTAAACATTACCAGCGAGGGGCCAGATGGATTAGGTTAGGTTACATTACGTTATAGACGTATATAACGTTCCCACCGCGAAATAGTGGCCGACCCGCCAGGAATGTTGTAATATACTACATCCGAAATGTTAGGCTGCCTTAGGTTAGGATATATAACGCTATAGACGTTTATAATGTTCCCACGGAGAGGTACGGGCCGACAGGACCGGGATTCTGTAAAACTTTACCAGCGAGGGGTCAGATGGGTTGGGTTAGGTTATATTACGTTATAGACGTATATAACGTTCCCACGGAGAAATAGTGGCCGACTCGCCAGGAATGTTGTAATATACTACATCCGAAATGTTAGGCTGCCTTAGGTTAGGATATATAACGCTATAGACGTTTATAATGTTCCCACGGAGAGGTACGGGCCGACACGACCGGGACTCTGTAAAACATTACCAGCGAGGGGCTAGGTGGGTTAGGTTAGGTTATATTACGTTATAGACCTATATAATGTTCCAACCGAGAAGTAGGGGCCGACCCGCCATGTATGTTGTAAAATACTACATCCGAGATGTTAGGTTGCTTTAGGTTAGGATATATAACGTTATAGACGTATATAATGTTCCCACGTAGAGGCACGGACCGACTCGACCGGGATTCTCTAAAACATTACCAGTGAGGGGCTAGATCGGTTAGGTTAGGTTATATTACGTTATAGACGTATATAATGTTCTAACCGAAAAGTAGGGGCCGACCCGCCAGGTATGTTGTAAAATACTACATCCGAGATGTTAAGTTTCTTTAGGTTAGGGTATATAACGTTATAGACGTATATAATGTTCCCACGGAGAGGCACGTACCGACTCGACCCGGATTCTGTGAAACATTACCAGCGAGGGGCTAGATGGGTTAGGTTAGGTTATATTACGTTATAGACGTATATAACGTTCCCATCGAGAAGTAGGGGCCGACCCGCCAGGTATGTTGTAAAATACTACATCCGAGGAGTGAGATTGCCTTAGGTTAGGAAATATAACGTTATAGACGTATCTAATGTCTCCACGTAGAGGTACGGTCCGACACGGCCGGGATTCTGTAAAACATTACCAGCGAGGGGCCAGATGGGTTAGGTTAGGTTATATTACGTTATAGACGTGTATAACGTTCCCATCGAGAAGTAGAGGCCGACCCGCCAGGTATGTTGTAAAATACTACATCCGTGGTGTGAGGTTGTATTAGGTTAGGATATATAACGTTATAGACGTATATAATTTTCCCACGGAGACGTACTGACCGAGATGACCGGGATTCTGTAAAACATTACCAGCGAGGGGCTAGATCGGTTAGGTTAGGTTATATTACGTTATAGACGTATATAACGTTCCCACCGAGGAGTAGAGGCCGACCCGCCAGGAATGTTGTAAAATACTACATCCGAGGTTCGAGGTTGCCTTAGGTTAGGATATATAACGTTATAGACGTATCTAATGTTCCCACGGAGAGGTACGGGCCGACAGAACCGGGATTCTGTAAAACATTACCAGCGAGGGGCCAGATGGGTTAGGTTAGGTTATATTACGTTATAGACGTATATAACGTTCCCACCGAGAAATAGTGGCCGACCTGCCAGGAATGTTGTAATATACTACATCCGAAATGTTAGGCTGCCTTAGGTTAGGATATATAATGCAATAGACGTTTATAGTGTTCCCACGGAGAGGTACGGGCCGACAGGACCGGGATTCTGTAAAACATTACCAGCGAGGGGCCAGATGGGTTAGGTTAGGTTATATTACGTTATAGACGTATATAACGTTCCCACCGCGAAATAGTGGCCGACCCGCCAGGAATGTTGTAATATACTACTTCCGAAATGTTAGGCTGCCTTAGGTTAGGATATATAACGCTGTAGACGTTTATAATGTTCCCGCGGAGAGGTACGGGCCGACAGGACCGGGATTCTGTAAAACTTTACCAGCGAGGGGTCAGATGGGTTGGGTTAGGTTATATTACGTTATAGACGTATATAACGTTCCCACGGAGAAATAGTGGCCGACTCGCCAGGAATGTTGTAATATACTACATCCGAAATGTTAGGCTGCCTTAGGTTAGGATATATAACGCTATAGACGTTTATAATGATCCCACGGACAGGTACGGGCCGACACGACCGGGACTCTGTAAAACATTACCAGCGAGGTGCTAGGTGGGTTAGGTTAGGTTATATTACGTTATAGACCTATATAATGTTCCAACAGAGAAGTAGGGGCCGACCCGCCAGGTATGTTGTAAAATACTACATCCGAGATGTTAGGTTGCTTTAGGTTAGGATATATAACGTTATAGACGTATATAATGTTCCCACGTAGAGGCACGGACCGACACGCCCGGGGTTCTGTAAAACATTATCAGCGAGGGGTTAAATGGATTAGGTTAGGCTGTATTACGTTATAGACGTATATAATGTTCCCACAGAGACGTAGGGGCCGGCCCGCCAGGAATGTTGTAAAATAATACATCCGAGGTGTGAGGTTGCCTTAGGTTAGGACATATAACGTTATAGACGTATATAATGTTCCCACGGAGGGGTACGGGCCGAGAGGACCGGGATTCTGTAAAACATTACCAGCGAGGGGCCAGATGGGTTAGGTTAGGTTATATTAGGTTATAGACGTATATAACGTTCCAACCGCGAAACAGTGGCCGACGCGCCAGGAATGTTGTAATATACTACATCCGAAATGTTAGGCTGCCTTAGGTTAGGATATATAACGCTATAGACGTATATAATGTCCCAAACTAGACGCAAGGGACGACAGGAACAGGATTCTGTAAAACGTTACCAGCCAGGCGCTAGATGGGTTAGGTTAGGTTATATTATGTCACAGACGTATATAATGTTCCCACCGAGAAGTAGGTGCCGACCCGTCAGGAATGTTGGAAAATACTACATCCGAGGTGTTAGGTTGCCTTAGGTTAGGATATATAACGCTATAGACGTATATAATGTCCCAAACTAGACGTATGGGACGACAGGAATGGGATTCTGCAAAACATTACCAGCGAGGGGCTAGATGGGTTAGGATAGGTTATGTTACGTTATAGACGTATATAATTTTCCCACCGAGAAGTAGGGGCCGATACGCCAGGAATGTTGGTAAATACTACATCCGAGATGTTAGCCTGCCTTACGTTAGGATATATAATGCAATAGACGTTTATAGTGTTCCCACGGAGAGGTACGGGCCGACAGGACCGGGATTCTGTAAAACATTACCAGCGATGGGCCAGATGGGTTAGGTTAGGTTATATTACGTTATAAACGTATATAATGTTCCCACCGAGAAATAGTGGCCGACCCGCCAGGAATGTTGTAATATACTACATACGAAATGCTAGGCTGCCTTAGGTTAGGATATATAATGCAATAGACGTTTATAGTGTTCCCACGAAGAGGTACGGGCCGACACGACCGGGACTCTGTAAAACTTTACCAGCGAGGGGCTAGGTGGGTTAGGTTAGGTTATATTACGTTATAGACCTATATAATGTTCCAACCGAGAAGTAGGGGCCGACCCGCCAGGTATGTTGTAAAATACTACATCCGAGATGTTAGGTTGCTTTAGGTTAGGATATATAACGTTATAGACGTATATAATATTCCCACGTAGAGGCACGGACCGACTCGACCGGGATTCTCTAAAACATTACCAGTGAGGGGCTAGATCGGTTAGGTTAGGTTATATTACGTTATAGACGTATATCATGTTCCAACCGAAAAGTAGGGGCCGACCCGCCAGGTATGTTGTAAAATACTACATCCGAGAAGTTAAGTTTCTTTATGTTAGGATATATAACGTTATAGACGTATATAATGTTCCCACGGAGAGGCACGTACCGACTCGACCGGGATTCTCTAAAACATTACCAGCGAGGGGCTAGATGGGTTAGGTTAGGCTATATTACGTTATAGACGTATATAACGTTCCCAACGAGAAGTAGGGGCCGACCCGCCAGGTATGTTGTAAAATACTACATCCGAGGTGTGAGGTTGCCTTAGGTTAGGATATATAACGTTATAGACGTATATAATTTTCGCACGGAGACGTACGGACCGAGATGACCGGGATTCTGTAAAACATTACCAGCGAGGGGCTAGATCGGTTAGGTTAGGTTATATTACGTTATAGACGTATATAACGTTCCCATCAAGAAGTAGGGGCCGACCCGCCAGGTATGTTGTAAAATACTACATCCGAGATGTTAGGTTGCTTTAGGTTAGGATATATAACGCTATAGACGTTTATAATGTTCCCGCGGAGAGGTACGGGCCGATACGACAGGGACTCTGTAAAACATTACCAGCGAGGAGCTAGGTGGGTTAGGTTAGGTTATATTACGTTATAGACCTATATAATGTTCCAACCGAGAAGTAGGGTCCGACCCGCCAGGTATGTTGTAAAATACTACATCCGAGATGTTAGGTTGCTTTAGGTTAGGATATATAACGTTGTAGACGTATGTAATGTTCCCACGTAGAGGCACGGACCGACACGCCCGGGGTTCTGTAAAACATTACCAGCGAGGGGCTAGATGGATTAGGTTAGGCTATATTACGTTATAGACGTATATAATGTTCCCACAGAGACGTAGTGGCCGACCCGCCAGGTATGTTGTAAAATACTACATCCGTGGTGTGAGTTTGGCTTAGGTTAGGATATATAACGTTATAGACGTATATAATTTTCCCACGGAGACGTACTGACCGAGATGACCGGGATTCTGTAAAACATTACCAGCGAGGGGCTAGATCGGTTAGGTTAGGTTATATTACGTTATAGACGTATATAACGCTCCCACCGAGGAGTAGAGGCCGACCCGCCAGGAATGTTGTAAAATACTACATCCGAGGTTTGAGGTTGCCTTAGGTTAGGATATATAACGTTATAGACGTATCTAATGTTCCCACGGAGAGGTACGGGCCGACAGGACCGGGATTCTGTAAAACTTTACCAGCGAGGGGTCAGATGGGTTGGGTTAGGTTATATTACGTTATAGACGTATATAACGTTCCCACGGAGAAATAGTGGCCGACCCGCCAGGAATGTTGTAATATACTACATCCGAAATGTTAGGCTGCCTTAGGTTAGGATATATAATGCAATAGACGTTTATAGTGTTCCCACGGAGAGGTACGGGCCGACAGGACCGGGATTCTGTTAAACATTACCAGCGAGGGGCCACATGGATTAGGTTAGGTTACATTACGTTATAGACGTATATAACGTTCCCACCGCGAAATAGTGGCCGACCCGCCAGGAATGTTGTAATATACTACATCCGAAATGTTAGGCTGCCTTAGGTTAGGATATATAACGCTATAGACGTTTATAATGTTCCCGCGGAGAGGTACGGGCCGACACGACCGGGATTCTGTAAAACTTTACCAGCGAGGGGTCAGATGGGTTAGGTTAGGTTATATTACGTTATAGACGTATATAACGTTCCCACGGAGAAATAGTGGCCGACCCGCCAGGAATATTGTTATATACTACATCCGAAATGTTAGGCTGCCTTAGTTTAGGATACATAACGTTATAGACGTATATAATGTTCCCACGTAGAGGCACGGACCGACTCGACCGGGATTCTCTAAAACATTACCAGCGAGGGGCTAGATGTGTTAGGTTAGGCTATATTACGTTATAGACGTATATAACGTTCCCATCGAGAAGTAGGGGCCGACCCGCCAGGTATGTTGTAAAATACTACATCCGAGGTGTGAGGTTGCCTTAGGTTAGGATATATAACGTTATAGACGTATATAATGTTCCCACGGAGAGGAACGGACCGACTCGACCGGGATTCTCCGAAACATTACCAGCGAGGCGCTAGATGGGTTAGGTTATGTTATATTACGTTATAGACATATATAACTTTCCCATCGAGAAGTAGGGGCCGACCAGCCAGGTATGTTGTAAAATACTACATCCGAGATGTTAGGTTGCTTTATGTTAGGATATATAACGTTATAGACGTATATAATGTTCCCACGTAGAGGCACGGACCGACACGCCCGGGGTTCTGTAAAACATTACCAGCGAGGGGCTAGATGGATTAGGTTAGGCTATATTACGTTATAGACGTATATAATGTTCCCACAGAGACGTAGGGGCCGGGCCGCCAGGAATGTTGTAAAATACTACATCCGAGGAGTGAGATTGCCTTAGGTTAGGAAATATAACGTTATAGACGTATCTAATGTCTCCACGTAGAGGTACGGTCCGACACGGCCGGGATTCTGTAAAACATTACCAGCGAGGGGCCAGATGGGTTAGGTTAGGTTATATTACGTTATAGACGTATATAACGTTCCCACGGAGAAATAGTGGCCGACCCGCCAGGAATGTTGTAATATACTACATCCGAAATGTTAGGCTGCCTTAGGTTAGGATATATAACGCTATAGACGTTTATAATGTTCCCACGGAGAGGTACGGGCCGACACGACCGGGACTCTGTAAAACATTACCAGCGAAGGGCTAGGTGGGTTAGGTTAGGTTATATTACGTTATAGACCTATATAATGTTCCAACCGAGAAGTAGGGGCCGACCCGCCAGGTATGTTGTAAAATACTACATCCGAGGTGTGAGGTTGCCTTAGTTTAGGATACATAACGTTATAGACGTATATAATGTTCCCACGTAGAGGCACGGAACGACTCGACCGGGATTCTCTAAAACATTACCAGCGAGGGGCTAGATGGGTTAGGTTAGCCTATATTACGTTATAGACGTATATAACGTTCCCATCGAGAAGTAGGGGCCGACCCGCCAGGTATGTTGTAAAATACTACATCCGTGGTGTGAGTTTGGCTTAGGTTAGGATATATAACGTTATAGACGTATATAATTTTCCCACGGAGACGTACTGACCGAGATGACCGGGATTCTGTAAAACATTGCCAGCGAGGGGCTAGATCGGTTAGGTTAGGTTATATTACGTTATAGACGTATATAACGCTCCCACCGAGGAGTAGAGGCCGACCCGCCAGGAATGTTGTAAAATACTACATCCGAGGTTTGAGGTTGCCTTAGGTTAGGATATATAACGTTATAGACGTATCTAATGTTCCCACGGAGAGGTACGGGCCGACAGGACCGGGATTCTGTAAAACATTACCAGCGAGGGGCCAGATGGGTTAGGTTAGGTTATATTACGTTATAGACGTATATAACGTTCCCACGGAGAAATAGTGGCCGACCCGCAAGGAATGTTGTAATATACTACATCCGAAATGTTAGGCTGCCTTAGGTTAGGATATATAATGCAATAGACGTTTATAGTGTTCCCACGGAGAGGTACGGGCCGACAGGACCGGGATTCTGTAAAACATTACCAGCGAGGGGCCAGATGGGTTAGGTTAGGTTATATTACGTTATAGACGTATATAACGTTCCCACCGCGAAATAGTGGCCGACCCGCCAGGAATGTTGTAATATACTACATCCGAAATGTTAGGCTGCCTTAGGTTAGGATATATAACGCTATAGACGTTTATAATGTTCCCACGGAGAGGTACGGGCCGACAGGACCGGGATTCTGTAAAACTTTACCAGCGAGGGGTCAGATGGGTTGGGTTAGGTTATATTACGTTATAGACGTATATAACGTTCCCACGGAGAAATAGTGGCCGACTCGCCAGGAATGTTGTAATATACTACATCCGAAATGTTAGGCTGCCTTAGGTTAGGATATATAACGCTATAGACGTTTATAATGTTCCCACGGAGAGGTACGGGCCGACACGACCGGGACTCTGTAAAACATTACCAGCGAGGGGCTAGGTGGGTTAGGTTAGGTTATATTACGTTATAGACCTATATAATGTTCCAACCGAGAAGTAGGGGCCGGCCCGCCAGGTATGTTGTAAAATACTACATCCGAGATGTTAAGTTTCTTTAGGTTAGGATATATAACGTTATAGACGTATATAATGTTCCCACGTAGAGGCACGGACCGACTCGACCGGGCTTCTGTGAAACATTACCAGCGAGGGGCTAGATGGGTTAGGTTAGGTTATATTACGTTATAAACGTATATAATGTTCCCACCGAGAAGTAGGGTCCGGCCCGCCAGGAATGTTGTAAAATACTACATCCGAGGTGTGAGGTTGCCTTAGTTTAGGATACATAACGTTATAGACGTATATAATGTTCCCACGTAGAGGCACGGACCGACTCGACCGGGATTCTCTAAAACATTACCAGCGAGGGGCTAGATGGGTTAGGTTAGGCTATATTACGTTATAGACGTATATAACGTTCCCATCGAGAAGTAGGGGCCGACCCGCCAGGTATGTTGTAAAATACTACATCCGAGGAGTGAGATTGCCTTAGGTTAGGAAATATAACGTTATAGACGTATCTAATGTCTCCACGTAGAGGTACGGTCCGACACGGCCGGGATTCTGTAAAACATTACCAGCGTGGGGCCAGATGGGTTAGGTTAGGTTATATTATGTTATAGACGTGTATAACGTTCCCATCGAGAAGTAGAGGCCGACCCGCCAGGTATGTTGTAAAATACTACATCCGTGGTGTGAGGTTGTATTAGGTTAGGATATATAACGTTATAGACGTATATAATTTTCCCACGGAGACGTACTGACCGAGATGACCGGGATTCTGTAAAACATTACCAGCGAGGGGCTAGATCGGTTAGGTTAGGTTATATTACGTTATAGACGTATATAACGTTCCAACCGCGAAACAGTGGCCGACGCGCCAGGAATGTTGTAATATACTACATCCGAAATGTTAGGCTGCCTTAGGTTAGGATATATAACGCTATAGACGTATATAATGTCCCAAACTAGACGCAAGGGACGACAGGAACAGGATTCTGTAAAACGTTACCAGCCAGGCGCTAGATGGGTTAGGTTAGGTTATATTATGTCACAGACGTATATAATGTTCCCACCGAGAAGTAGGTGCCGACCCGTCAGGAATGTTGGAAAATACTACATCCGAGGTGTTAGGTTGCCTTAGGTTAGGATATATAACGCTATAGACGTATATAATGTCCCAAACTAGACGTATGGGACGACAGGAATGGGATTCTGCAAAACATTACCAGCGAGGGGCTAGATGGGTTAGGATAGGTTATGTTACGTTATAGACGTATATAATTTTCCCACCGAGAAGTAGGGGCCGATACGCCAGGAATGTTGGTAAATACTACATCCGAGATGTTAGCCTGCCTTACGTTAGGATATATAATGCAATAGACGTTTATAGTGTTCCCACGGAGAGGTACGGGCCGACAGGACCGGGATTCTGTAAAACATTACCAGCGATGGGCCAGATGGGTTAGGTTAGGTTATATTACGTTATAAACGTATATAATGTTCCCACCGAGAAATAGTGCCCGACCCGCCAGGAATGTTGTAATATACTACATACGAAATGCTAGGCTGCCTTAGGTTAGGATATATAATGCAATAGACGTTTATAGTGTTCCCACGGAGAGTAACGGGCCGACACGACCGGGACTCTGTAAAACTTTACCAGCGAGGGGCTAGGTGGGTTAGGTTAGGTTATATTACGTTATAGACCTATATAATGTTCCAACCGAGAAGTAGGGGCCGACCCGCCAGGTATGTTGTAAAATACTACATCCGAGATGTTAGGTTGCTTTAGGTTAGGATATATAACGTTATAGACGTATATAATATTCCCACGTAGAGGCACGGACCGACTCGACCGGGATTCTCTAAAACATTACCAGTGAGGGGCTAGATCGGTTAGGTTAGGTTATATTACGTTATAGACGTATATCATGTTCCAACCGAAAAGTAGGGGCCGACCCGCCAGGTATGTTGTAAAATACTACATCCGAGAAGTTAAGTTTCTTTAGGTTAGGATATATAACGTTATAGACGTATATAATGTTCCCACGGAGAGGCACGTACCGACTCGACCGGGATTCTGTGAGACATTACCAGCGAGGGGCTAGATGGGTTAGGTTAGGTTATATTACGTTATAAACGTATATAATGTTCCCACCGAGAAGTAGGGTCCGGCCCGCCAGGAATGTTGTAAAATACTACATCCGAGGTGTGAGGTTGCCTTAGTTTAGGATACATAACGTTATAGACGTATATAATGTTCCCACGTAGAGGCACGGACCGACTCGACCGGGATTCTCTAAAACATTACCAGCGAGGGGCTAGATGGGTTAGGTTAGGCTATATTACGTTATAGACGTATATAACGTTCCCAACGAGAAGTAGGGGCCGACCCGCCAGGTATGTTGTAAAATACTACATCCGAGGTGTGAGGTTGCCTTAGGTTAGGATATATAACGTTATAGACGTATATAATTTTCGCACGGAGACGTACGGACCGAGATGACCGGGATTCTGTAAAACATTACCAGCGAGGGGCTAGATGGGTTAGGTTAGGTTATATTACGTTATAGACGTATATAACGTTCCCATCGAGAAGTAGGGGCCGACCCGCCAGGTATGTTGTAAAATACTACATCCGAGATGTTAGGTTGCTTTAGGTTAGGATATATAACGCTATAGACGTTTATAATGTTCCCGCGGAGAGGTACGGGCCGATACGACAGGGATTCTCTAAAACATTACCAGTGAGGGGCTAGATCGGTTAGGTTAGGTTATATTACGTTATAGACGTATATCATGTTCCAACCGAAAAGTAGGGGCCGACCCGCCAGGTATGTTGTAAAATACTACATCCGAGGTGTTAAGTTTCTTTAGGTTAGGATATATAACGTTATAGACGTATATAATGTTCCCACGGAGAGGCACGTACCGACTCGACCGGGATTCTGTGAGACATTACCAGCGAGGGGCTAGATGGGTTAGGTTAGGTTATATTACGTTATAAACGTATATAATGTTCCCACCGAGAAGTAGGGTCCGGCCCGCCAGGAATGTTGTAAAATACTACATCCGAGGTGTGAGGTTGCCTTAGTTTAGGATACATAACGTTATAGACGTATATATGTTCCCACGTAGAGGCACGGACCGACTCGACCGGGATTCTCTAAAACATTACCAGCGAGGGGCTAGATGGGTTAGGTTAGGCTATATTACGTTATAGACGTATATAACGTTCCCATCGAGAAGTAGGGGCCGACCCGCCAGGTATGTTGTAAAATACTACATCCGAGGTGTGAGGTTGCCTTAGGTTAGGATATATAACGTTATAGACGTATATAATGTTCCCACGGAGGGGTACGGGCCGAGAGGACCGGGATTCTGTAAAACATTACCAGCGAGGGGCTAGATGGGTTAGGTTAGGCTATATTACGTTATAGACGTATATAATGTTCCCACAGAGACGTAGTGGCCGACCCGCCAGGTATGTTGTAAAATACTACATCCGTGGTGTGAGTTTGGCTTAGGTTAGGATATATAACGTTATAGACGTATATAATTTTCCCACGGAGACGTACTGACCGAGATGACCGGGATTCTGTAAAACATTACCAGCGAGGGGCTAGATCGGTTAGGTTAGGCTATATTACGTTATAGACGTATATAACGTTCCCATCGAGAAGTAGGGGCCGACCCGCCAGGTATGTTGTAAAATACTACATCCGAGGTGTGAGGTTGCCTTAGGTTAGGATATATAACGTTATAGACGTATATAATGTTCCCACGGAGGGGTACGGGCCGAGAGGACCGGGATTCTGTAAAACATTACCAGCGAGGGGCTAGATGGGTTAGGTTAGGCTATATTACGTTATAGACGTATATAATGTTCCCACAGAGACGTAGTGGCCGACCCGCCAGGTATGTTGTAAAATACTACATCCGTGGTGTGAGTTTGGCTTAGGTTAGGATATATAACGTTATAGACGTATATAATTTTCCCACGGAGACGTACTGACCGAGATGACCGGGATTCTGTAAAACATTACCAGCGAGGGGCTAGATCGGTTAGGTTAGGTTATATTACGTTATAGACGTATATAACGCTCCCACCGAGGAGTAGAGGCCGACCCGCCAGGAATGTTGTAAAATACTACATCCGAGGTTTGAGGTTGCCTTAGGTTAGGATATATAACGTTATAGACGTATCTAATGTTCCCACGGAGAGGTACGGGCCGACAGGACCGGGATTCTGTAAAACATTACCAGCGAGGGGCCAGATGGGTTAGGTTAGGTTATATTACGTTATAGACGTATATAACGTTCCCACCGCGAAATAGTGGCCGACCCGCCAGGAATGTTGTAATATACTACATCCGAAATGTTAGGCTGCCTTAGGTTAGGATATATAACGCTATAGACGTTTATAATGTTCCCGCGGAGAGGTACGGGCCGACAGGACCGGGATTCTGTAAAACTTTACCAGCGAGGGGTCAGATGGGTTGGGTTAGGTTATATTACGTTATAGACGTATATAACGTTCCCACGGAGAAATAGTGGCCGACCCGCCAGGAATGTTGTAATATACTACATCCGAAATGTTAGGCTGCCTTAGGTTAGGATATATAACGCTATAGACGTTTATAATGTTCCCACGGAGAGGTACGGGCCGACACGACCGGGACTCTGTAAAACATTACCAGCGAGGGGCTAGGTGGGTTAGGTTAGGTTATATTACGTTATAGACCTATATAATGTTCCAACCGAGAAGTAGGGGCCGACCCGCCAGGTATGTTGTAAAATACTACATCCAAGATGTTAGGTTGCTTTAGGTTAGGATATATAACGTTATAGACGTATATAATGTTCCCACGTAGAGGCACGGACCGACACGCCCGGGGTTCTGTAAAACATTACCAGCGAGGGGTTAGATGGATTAGGTTAGGCTGTATTACGTTATAGACGTATATAATGTTCCCACAGAGACGTAGGGGCCGGCCCGCCAGGAATGTTGTAAAATAATACATCCGAGGTGTGAGGTTGCCTTAGGTTAGGACATATAACGTTATAGACGTATATAATGTTCCCACGGAGGGGTACGGGCCGAGAGGACCGGGATTCTGTAAAACATTACCAGCGAGGGGCCAGATGGGTTAGGTTAGGTTCTATTACGTTATAGACGTATATAACGTTCCCACCGCGAAATAGTGGCAGACCCGCCAGGAATGTTGTAATATACTACATCCGAAATGTTAGGCTGCCTTAGGTTAGGTTATATAACGCTATAGACGTATATAATGTCCCAAACTAGACGCAAGGGACGACAGGAACAGGATTCTGTAAAACGTTACCAGCCAGGCGCTAGATGGGTTAGGTTAGGTTATATTATGTCACAGACGTATATAATGTTCCCACCGAGAAGTAGGTGCCGACCCGTCAGGAATGTTGGTAAATACTGCATCCGAGATGTTAGCCTGCCTTACGTTAGGATATATAATGCAATAGACGTTTATAGTGTTCCCACGGAGAGGTACGGGCCGACAGGACCGGGATTCTGTAAAACATTACCAGCGAGGGGCCAGATGGGTTAGGTTAGGTTATATTACGTTATAAACGTATATAATGTTCCCACCGAGAAATAGTGGCCGACCAGCCAGGAATGTTGTAATATACTACATACGAAATGTTAGGCTGCCTTAGGTTAGGAATTATAATGCAATAGACGTTTATAGTGTTCCCACGGAGAGGTACGGGCCGACAGGACCGGGATTCTGTTAAACATTACCAGCGAGGGGCCAGATGGATTAGGTTAGGTTATATTACGTTATAGACGTATATAACGTTCCCACCGCGAAATAGTGGCCGACCCGCCAGGAATGTTGTAATATACTACATCCGAAATGTTAGGCTGCCTTAGGTTAGGATATATAACGCTATAGACGTTTATAATGTTCCCACGGAGTGGTACGGGCCGACACGACCGGGACTCTGTAAAACTTTACCAGCGAGGGGCTAGGTGGGTTAAGTTAGGTTATATTACGTTATAGACCTATATAATGTTCCAACCGAGAGGTAGGGGCCGACCCGCCAGGTATGTTGTAAAATATTACATCCGAGATGTTAGGTTGCTTTAGGTTAGGATATATAACGTTATAGACGTATATAATATTCCCACGTAGAGGCACGGACCGACTCGACCGGGATTCTCTAAAACATTACCAGTGAGGGGCTAGATCGGTTAGGTTAGGTTATATTACGTTATACACGTATATCATGTTCCAACCGAAAAGTAGGGGCCGACCCGCCAGGTATGTTGTAAAATACTACATCCGAGAAGTTAAGTTTCTTTGGGTTAGGATATATAACGTTATAGACGTATATAATGTTCCCACGAAGAGGCACGTACCGACTCGACCGGGATTCTGTGAGACATTACCAGCGAGGGGCTAGATGGGTTAGGTTAGGTTATATTACGTTATAAACGTATATAATGTTCCCACCGAGAAGTAGGGTCCGGCCCGCCAGGAATGTTGTAAAATACTACATCCGAGGTGTGAGGTTGCCTTAGTTTAGGATACATAACGTTATAGACGTATATAATGTTCCCACGTAGAGGCACGGACCGACTCGACCGGGATTCTCTAAAACATTACCAGCGAGGGGCTAGATGGGTTAGGTTAGGCTATATTACGTTATAGACGTATATAATGTTCCCACAGAGACGTAGTGGCCGACCCGCCAGGTATGTTGTAAAATACTACATCCGTGGTGTGAGTTTGGCTTAGGTTAGGATATATAACGTTATAGACGTATATAATTTTCCCACGGAGACGTACTGACCGAGATGACCGGGATTCTGTAAAACATTACCAGCGAGGGGCTAGATCGGTTAGGTTAGGTTATATTACGTTATAGACGTATATAACGCTCCCACCGAGGAGTAGAGGCCGACCCGCCAGGAATGTTGTAAAATACTACATCCGAGGTTTGAGGTTGCCTTAGGTTAGGATATATAACGTTATAGACGTATCTAATGTTCCCACGGAGAGGTACGGGCCGACAGGACCGGGATTCTGTAAAACATTACCAGCGAGGGGCCAGATGGGTTAGGTTAGGTTATATTACGTTATAGACGTATATAACGTTCCCACCGCGAAATAGTGGCCGACCCGCCAGGAATGTTGTAATATACTACATCCGAAATGTTAGGCTGCCTTAGGTTAGGATATATAACGCTATAGACGTTTATAATGTTCCCGCGGAGAGGTACGGGCCGACAGGACCGGGATTCTGTAAAACTTTACCAGCGAGGGGTCAGATGGGTTGGGTTAGGTTATATTACGTTATAGACGTATATAACGTTCCCACGGAGAAATAGTGGCCGACCCGCCAGGAATGTTGTAATATACTACATCCGAAATGTTAGGCTGCCTTAGGTTAGGATATATAACGCTATAGACGTTTATAATGTTCCCACGGAGAGGTACGGGCCGACACGACCGGGACTCTGTAAAACATTACCAGCGAGGGGCTAGGTGGGTTAGGTTAGGTTATATTACGTTATAGACCTATATAATGTTCCAACCGAGAAGTAGGGGCCGACCCGCCAGGTATGTTGTAAAATACTACATCCAAGATGTTAGGTTGCTTTAGGTTAGGATATATAACGTTATAGACGTATATAATGTTCCCACGTAGAGGCACGGACCGACACGCCCGGGGTTCTGTAAAACATTACCAGCGAGGGGTTAGATGGATTAGGTTAGGCTGTATTACGTTATAGACGTATATAATGTTCCCACAGAGACGTAGGGGCCGGCCCGCCAGGAATGTTGTAAAATAATACATCCGAGGTGTGAGGTTGCCTTAGGTTAGGACATATAACGTTATAGACGTATATAATGTTCCCACGGAGGGGTACGGGCCGAGAGGACCGGGATTCTGTAAAACATTACCAGCGAGGGGCCAGATGGGTTAGGTTAGGTTCTATTACGTTATAGACGTATATAACGTTCCCACCGCGAAATAGTGGCAGACCCGCCAGGAATGTTGTAATATACTACATCCGAAATGTTAGGCTGCCTTAGGTTAGGTTATATAACGCTATAGACGTATATAATGTCCCAAACTAGACGCAAGGGACGACAGGAACAGGATTCTGTAAAACGTTACCAGCCAGGCGCTAGATGGGTTAGGTTAGGTTATATTATGTCACAGACGTATATAATGTTCCCACCGAGAAGTAGGTGCCGACCCGTCAGGAATGTTGGTAAATACTGCATCCGAGATGTTAGCCTGCCTTACGTTAGGATATATAATGCAATAGACGTTTATAGTGTTCCCACGGAGAGGTACGGGCCGACAGGACCGGGATTCTGTAAAACATTACCAGCGAGGGGCCAGATGGGTTAGGTTAGGTTATATTACGTTATAAACGTATATAATGTTCCCACCGAGAAATAGTGGCCGACCAGCCAGGAATGTTGTAATATACTACATACGAAATGTTAGGCTGCCTTAGGTTAGGAATTATAATGCAATAGACGTTTATAGTGTTCCCACGGAGAGGTACGGGCCGACAGGACCGGGATTCTGTTAAACATTACCAGCGAGGGGCCAGATGGATTAGGTTAGGTTATATTACGTTATAGACGTATATAACGTTCCCACCGCGAAATAGTGGCCGACCCGCCAGGAATGTTGTAATATACTACATCCGAAATGTTAGGCTGCCTTAGGTTAGGATATATAACGCTATAGACGTTTATAATGTTCCCACGGAGTGGTACGGGCCGACACGACCGGGACTCTGTAAAACTTTACCAGCGAGGGGCTAGGTGGGTTAAGTTAGGTTATATTACGTTATAGACCTATATAATGTTCCAACCGAGAGGTAGGGGCCGACCCGCCAGGTATGTTGTAAAATATTACATCCGAGATGTTAGGTTGCTTTAGGTTAGGATATATAACGTTATAGACGTATATAATATTCCCACGTAGAGGCACGGACCGACTCGACCGGGATTCTCTAAAACATTACCAGTGAGGGGCTAGATCGGTTAGGTTAGGTTATATTACGTTATACACGTATATCATGTTCCAACCGAAAAGTAGGGGCCGACCCGCCAGGTATGTTGTAAAATACTACATCCGAGAAGTTAAGTTTCTTTGGGTTAGGATATATAACGTTATAGACGTATATAATGTTCCCACGAAGAGGCACGTACCGACTCGACCGGGATTCTGTGAGACATTACCAGCGAGGGGCTAGATGGGTTAGGTTAGGTTATATTACGTTATAAACGTATATAATGTTCCCACCGAGAAGTAGGGTCCGGCCCGCCAGGAATGTTGTAAAATACTACATCCGAGGTGTGAGGTTGCCTTAGTTTAGGATACATAACGTTATAGACGTATATAATGTTCCCACGTAGAGGCACGGACCGACTCGACCGGGATTCTCTAAAACATTACCAGCGAGGGGCTAGATGGGTTAGGTTAGGCTATATTACGTTATAGACGTATATAACGTTCCCATCGAGAAGTAGGGGCCGACCCGCCAGGTATGTTGTAAAATACTACATCCGAGGTGTGAGGTTGCCTTAGGTTAGGATATATAACGTTATAGACGTATATAATTTTCCCACGGAGACGTACGGACCGAGATGACCGGGATTCTGTAAAACATTACCAGCGAGGGGCTAGATGGTTTAGGTTAGGTTATATTACGTTATAGACGTATATAACGTTCCCACCGCGAAATAGTGGCCGACCCGCCAGGAATGTTGTAATATACTACATCCGAAATGTTAGGCTGCCTTAGGTTAGGATATATAACGCTATATACGTTTATAATGTTCCCGCGGAGAGGTACGGGCCGACAGGACCGGGATTCTGTAAAACTTTACCAGCGAGGGGTCAGATGGGTTGGGTTAGGTTATATTACGTTATAGACGTATATAACGTTCCCACGGAGAAATAGTGGCCGACCCGCCAGGAATGTTGTAATATACTACATCCGAAATGTTAGGCTGCCTTAGGTTAGGATATATAACGCTATAGACGTTTATAATGTTCCCACGGAGAGGTACGGGCCGACACGACCGGGACTCTGTAAAACATTACCAGCGAGGGGCTAGGTGGGTTAGGTTAGGTTATATTACGTTATAGACCTATATAATGTTCCAACCGAGAAGTAGGGGCCGACCCGCCAGGTATGTTGTAAAATACTACATCCAAGATGTTAGGTTGCTTTAGGTTAGGATATATAACGTTATAGACGTATATAATGTTCCCACGTAGAGGCACGGACCGACACGCCCGGGGTTCTGTAAAACATTACCAGCGAGGGGTTAGATGGATTAGGTTAGGCTGTATTACGTTATAGACGTATATAATGTTCCCACAGAGACGTAGGGGCCGGCCCGCCAGGAATGTTGTAAAATAATACATCCGAGGTGTGAGGTTGCCTTAGGTTAGGACATATAACGTTATAGACGTATATAATGTTCCCACGGAGGGGTACGGGCCGAGAGGACCGGGATTCTGTAA
Organism: Xylocopa violacea; assembly: GCA_963969225.1. Classification (NCBI taxonomy): domain Eukaryota; kingdom Metazoa; phylum Arthropoda; class Insecta; order Hymenoptera; family Apidae; genus Xylocopa; species Xylocopa violacea. Next base: position 15,001,797 of record CAXAJV010000015.1, read on the forward strand.
AACATTACCAGCGAGGGGCCAGATGGGTTAGGTTAGGTTCTATTACGTTATAGACGTATATAACGTTCCCACCGCGAAATAGTGGCAGACCCGCCAGGAATGTTGTAATATACTACATCCGAAATGTTAGGCTGCCTTAGGTTAGGTTATATAACGCTATAGACGTATATAATGTCCCAAACTAGACGCAAGGGACGACAGGAACAGGATTCTGTAAAACGTTACCAGCCAGGCGCTAGATGGGTTAGGTTAGGTTATATTATGTCACAGACGTATATAATGTTCCCACCGAGAAGTAGGTGCCGACCCGTCAGGAATGTTGGTAAATACTGCATCCGAGATGTTAGCCTGCCTTACGTTAGGATATATAATGCAATAGACGTTTATAGTGTTCCCACGGAGAGGTACGGGCCGACAGGACCGGGATTCTGTAAAACATTACCAGCGAGGGGCCAGATGGGTTAGGTTAGGTTATATTACGTTATAAACGTATATAATGTTCCCACCGAGAAATAGTGGCCGACCAGCCAGGAATGTTGTAATATACTACATACGAAATGTTAGGCTGCCTTAGGTTAGGAATTATAATGCAATAGACGTTTATAGTGTTCCCACGGAGAGGTACGGGCCGACAGGACCGGGATTCTGTTAAACATTACCAGCGAGGGGCCAGATGGATTAGGTTAGGTTATATTACGTTATAGACGTATATAACGTTCCCACCGCGAAATAGTGGCCGACCCGCCAGGAATGTTGTAATATACTACATCCGAAATGTTAGGCTGCCTTAGGTTAGGATATATAACGCTATAGACGTTTATAATGTTCCCACGGAGTGGTACGGGCCGACACGACCGGGACTCTGTAAAACTTTACCAGCGAGGGGCTAGGTGGGTTAAGTTAGGTTATATTACGTTATAGACCTATATAATGTTCCAACCGAGAGGTAGGGGCCGACCCGCCAGGTATGTTGTAAAATATTACATCCGAGATGTTAGGTTGCTTTAGGTTAGGATATATAACGTTATAGACGTATATAATATTCCCACGTAGAGGCACGGACCGACTCGACCGGGATTCTCTAAAACATTACCAGTGAGGGGCTAGATCGGTTAGGTTAGGTTATATTACGTTATACACGTATATCATGTTCCAACCGAAAAGTAGGGGCCGACCCGCCAGGTATGTTGTAAAATACTACATCCGAGAAGTTAAGTTTCTTTGGGTTAGGATATATAACGTTATAGACGTATATAATGTTCCCACGAAGAGGCACGTACCGACTCGACCGGGATTCTGTGAGACATTACCAGCGAGGGGCTAGATGGGTTAGGTTAGGTTATATTACGTTATAAACGTATATAATGTTCCCACCGAGAAGTAGGGTCCGGCCCGCCAGGAATGTTGTAAAATACTACATCCGAGGTGTGAGGTTGCCTTAGTTTAGGATACATAACGTTATAGACGTATATAATGTTCCCACGTAGAGGCACGGACCGACTCGACCGGGATTCTCTAAAACATTACCAGCGAGGGGCTAGATGGGTTAGGTTAGGCTATATTACGTTATAGACGTATATAACGTTCCCATCGAGAAGTAGGGGCCGACCCGCCAGGTATGTTGTAAAATACTACATCCGAGGTGTGAGGTTGCCTTAGGTTAGGATATATAACGTTATAGACGTATATAATTTTCCCACGGAGACGTACGGACCGAGATGACCGGGATTCTGTAAAACATTACCAGCGAGGGGCTAGATGGTTTAGGTTAGGTTATATTACGTTATAGACGTATATAACGTTCCCACCGAGGAGTAGAGGCCGGCCCGCCAGGAATGTTGTAAAATACTACATCCGAGGTTTGAGGTTGCCTTAGGTTAGGATATATAACGTTATAGACGTATCTAATGTCTCCACGTAGAGGTACGGTCCGACACGGCCGGGATTCTGTAAAACATTACCAGTGAGGGGCTAGATCGGTTAGGTTAGGTTATATTACGTTATAGACGTATATAATGTTCCAACCGAAAAGTAGGTGCTGACCCGCCAGGTATGTTGTAAAATACTACATCCGAGATGTTAAGTTTCTTTAGGTTAGGATATATAACGTTATAGACGTATATAATGTTCCCACGGAGAGGCACGTACCGACTCGACCGGGATTCTGTGAAACATTACCAGCGAGGGGCTAGATGGGTTAGGTTAGGTTATATTACGTTATAAACGTATATAATGTTCCCATCAAGAAGTAGGGGCAGACCCGCGAGGTATGTTGTAAAATACTACATCCGAGGTGTGAGGTTGCCTTAGGTTAGGATATATAATGTTATAGACGTATATAATATTCCCACGTAGAGGCACGGACCGACTCGACCGGGATTCTCTAAAACATTACCAGCGAGGGGCTAGATGGGTTAGGTTAGGCTATATTACGTTATAGACGTATATAACGCTCCCACCGAGGAGTAGAGGCCGACCCGCCAGGAATGTTGTAAAATACTACATCCGAGGTTTGAGGTTGCCTTAGGTTAGGATATGTACCGTTATAGACGTATCTAATGTCTCCACGTAGAGGTACGGTCCGACACGGCCGGGATTCTGTAAAACATTACCAGTGAGGGGCTAGATCGGTTAGGTTAGGTTATATTACGTTATAGACGTATATAATGTTCCAACCGAAAAGTAGGGGCCGACCCGCCAGGTATGTTGTAAAATACTACATCCGAGATGTTAAGTTTCTTTAGGTTAGGATATATAACGTTATAGACGTATATAATGTTCCCACGGAGAGGCACGTACCGACTCGACCGGGATTCTGTAAAACATTACCAGCGAGGGGCTAGATGGGTTAGGTTAGGTTATATTACGTTATAAACGTATATAATGTTCCCATCAAGAAGTAGGGGCCGACCCGCGAGGTATGTTGTAAAATAATACATCCGAGGTGTGAGGTTGCCTTAGGTTAGGATATATAATGTTATAGACGTATATGGTGTTCCCACGTAGAGGCACGGACCGACTCGACCGGGATTCTCTAAAACATTACCAGCGAGGGGCTAGATGGGTTAGGTTAGGCTATATTACGTTATAGACGTATATAACGTTCCCATCGAGAAGTAGGGGCCGACCCGCCAGGTATGTTGTAAAATACTACATCCGAGGTGTGAGGTTGCCTTAGGTTAGGATATATAACGTTATAGACGTATATAATGTTCCCACGGAGAGGAACGGACCGACTCGACCAGGGTTCTCCGAAACATTACCAGCGAGGCGCTAGATGGGATAGGTTATGTTATATTACGTTATAGACGTATATAACGTTCCCATCGAGAAGTAGGGGCCGACCCGCCAGGTATGTTGTAAAATACTACATCCGAGATGTTAGGTTGCTTTAGGTTAGGATATATAACGCTATAGACGTTTATAATGTTCCCGCGGAGAGGTACGGGCCGACACGACCGCGACTCTGTAAAACATTACCAGCGAGGAGCTAGGTGGGTTAGGTTAGGTTATTTTACGTTGTAGACCTATATAATGTTCCAACCGAGAAGTAGGGTCCGACCCGCCAGGTATGTTGTAAAATACTACATCCGAGATGTTAGGTTGCTTTAGGTTAGGATATATAACGTTATAGACGTATATAATGTTCCCACGTAGAGGCACGGACCGACACGCCCGGGGTTCTGTAAAACATTACCAGCGAGGGGCTAGGTGGATTAGGTTAGGCTTTATTACGTTATAGACGTATATAATGTTCCCACAGAGACGTAGTGGCCGACCCGCCAGGAATGTTGTAATATACTACATCCGAAATGTTAGGCTGCCTTAGGTTAGGATATATAATGCTATAGACGTTTATAATGTTCCCGCGGAGAGGTACGGGCCGACACGACCGGGATTCTGTAAAACTTTACCAGCGAGGGGTCAGATCGGTTAGGTTAGGTTATATTACGTTATAGACGTATATAACGCTCCCACCGAGGAGTAGAGGCCGACCCGCCAGGAATGTTGTAAAATACTACATCCGAGGTTTGAGGTTGCCTTAGGTTAGGATATATAACGTTATAGACGTATCTAATGTTCCCACGGAGAGGTACGGGCCGACAGGACCGGGATTCTGTAAAACTTTACCAGCGAGGGGTCAGATGGGTTGGGTTAGGTTATATTACGTTATAGACGTATATAACGTTCCCACGGAGAAATAGTGCCGACCCGCCAGGAATGTTGTAATATACTACATCCGAAATGTTAGGCTGCCTTAGGTTAGGATATATAATGCAATAGACGTTTATAGTGTTCCCACGGAGAGGTACGGGCCGACAGGACCGGGATTCTGTTAAACATTACGAGCGAGGGGCCAGATGGATTAGGTTAGGTTATATTACGTTATAGACGTATATAACGTTCCCACCGCGAAATAGTGGCCGACCCGCCAGGAATGTTGTAATATACTACATCCGAAATGTTAGGCTGCCTTAGGTTAGGATATATAACGCTATAGACGTTTATAATGTTCCCGCGGAGAGGTACGGGCCGACACGACCGGGATTCTGTAAAACTTTACCAGCGAGGGGTCAGATGGGTTAGGTTAGGTTATATTACGTTATAGACGTATATAACGTTCCCACGGAGAAATAGTGGCCGACCCGCCAGGAATGTTGTTATATACTACATCCGAAATGTTAGGCTGCCTTAGGTTAGGGTATATAACGCTATAGACGTTTATAATGTTCCCACGGAGAGGTACGGGCCGACACGACCGGGACTCTGTAAAACATTACCAGTGAGGGTCTAGATCGGTTAGGTTAGGTTATATTACGTTATAGACGTATATCATGTTCCAACCGAAAAGTAGGGGCCGACCCGCCAGGTATGTTGTAAAATACTACATCCGAGAAGTTAAGTTTCTTTGGGTTAGGATATATAACGTTATAGACGTATATAATGTTCCCACGAAGAGGCACGTACCGACTCGACCGGGATTCTGTGAGACATTACCAGCGAGGGGCTAGATGGGTTAGGTTAGGTTATATTACGTTATAAACGTATATAATGTTCCCACCGAGAAGTAGGGTCCGGCCCGCCAGGAATGTTGTAAAATACTACATCCGAGGTGTGAGGTTGCCTTAGTTTAGGATACATAACGTTATAGACGTATATAATGTTCCCACGTAGAGGCACGGACCGACTCGACCGGGATTCTCTAAAACATTACCAGCGAGGGGCTAGATGGGTTAGGTTAGGCTATATTACGTTATAGACGTATATAACGTTCCCATCGAGAAGTAGGGGCCGACCCGCCAGGTATGTTGTAAAATACTACATCCGAGGTGTGAGGTTGCCTTAGGTTAGGATATATAACGTTATAGACGTATATAATTTTCCCACGGAGACGTACGGACCGAGATGACCGGGATTCTGTAAAACATTACCAGCGAGGGGCTAGATGGTTTAGGTTAGGTTATATTACGTTATAGACGTATATAACGTTCCCACCGAGGAGTAGAGGCCGGCCCGCCAGGAATGTTGTAAAATACTACATCCGAGGTTTGAGGTTGCCTTAGGTTAGGATATATAACGTTATAGACGTATCTAATGTCTCCACGTAGAGGTACGGTCCGACACGGCCGGGATTCTGTAAAACATTACCAGTGAGGGGCTAGATCGGTTAGGTTAGGTTATATTACGTTATAGACGTATATAATGTTCCAACCGAAAAGTAGGTGCTGACCCGCCAGGTATGTTGTAAAATACTACATCCGAGATGTTAAGTTTCTTTAGGTTAGGATATATAACGTTATAGACGTATATAATGTTCCCACGGAGAGGCACGTACCGACTCGACCGGGATTCTGTGAAACATTACCAGCGAGGGGCTAGATGGGTTAGGTTAGGTTATATTACGTTATAAACGTATATAATGTTCCCATCAAGAAGTAGGGGCAGACCCGCGAGGTATGTTGTAAAATACTACATCCGAGGTGTGAGGTTGCCTTAGGTTAGGATATATAATGTTATAGACGTATATAATATTCCCACGTAGAGGCACGGACCGACTCGACCGGGATTCTCTAAAACATTACCAGCGAGGGGCTAGATGGGTTAGGTTAGGCTATATTACGTTATAGACGTATATAACGCTCCCACCGAGGAGTAGAGGCCGACCCGCCAGGAATGTTGTAAAATACTACATCCGAGGTTTGAGGTTGCCTTAGGTTAGGATATGTACCGTTATAGACGTATCTAATGTCTCCACGTAGAGGTACGGTCCGACACGGCCGGGATTCTGTAAAACATTACCAGTGAGGGGCTAGATCGGTTAGGTTAGGTTATATTACGTTATAGACGTATATAATGTTCCAACCGAAAAGTAGGGGCCGACCCGCCAGGTATGTTGTAAAATACTACATCCGAGATGTTAAGTTTCTTTAGGTTAGGATATATAACGTTATAGACGTATATAATGTTCCCACGGAGAGGCACGTACCGACTCGACCGGGATTCTGTAAAACATTACCAGCGAGGGGCTAGATGGGTTAGGTTAGGTTATATTACGTTATAAACGTATATAATGTTCCCATCAAGAAGTAGGGGCCGACCCGCGAGGTATGTTGTAAAATAATACATCCGAGGTGTGAGGTTGCCTTAGGTTAGGATATATAATGTTATAGACGTATATGGTGTTCCCACGTAGAGGCACGGACCGACTCGACCGGGATTCTCTAAAACATTACCAGCGAGGGGCTAGATGGGTTAGGTTAGGCTATATTACGTTATAGACGTATATAACGTTCCCATCGAGAAGTAGGGGCCGACCCGCCAGGTATGTTGTAAAATACTACATCCGAGGTGTGAGGTTGCCTTAGGTTAGGATATATAACGTTATAGACGTATATAATGTTCCCACGGAGAGGAACGGACCGACTCGACCAGGGTTCTCCGAAACATTACCAGCGAGGCGCTAGATGGGATAGGTTATGTTATATTACGTTATAGACGTATATAACGTTCCCATCGAGAAGTAGGGGCCGACCCGCCAGGTATGTTGTAAAATACTACATCCGAGATGTTAGGTTGCTTTAGGTTAGGATATATAACGCTATAGACGTTTATAATGTTCCCGCGGAGAGGTACGGGCCGACACGACCGCGACTCTGTAAAACATTACCAGCGAGGAGCTAGGTGGGTTAGGTTAGGTTATTTTACGTTGTAGACCTATATAATGTTCCAACCGAGAAGTAGGGTCCGACCCGCCAGGTATGTTGTAAAATACTACATCCGAGATGTTAGGTTGCTTTAGGTTAGGATATATAACGTTATAGACGTATATAATGTTCCCACGTAGAGGCACGGACCGACACGCCCGGGGTTCTGTAAAACATTACCAGCGAGGGGCTAGGTGGATTAGGTTAGGCTTTATTACGTTATAGACGTATATAATGTTCCCACAGAGACGTAGTGGCCGACCCGCCAGGAATGTTGTAATATACTACATCCGAAATGTTAGGCTGCCTTAGGTTAGGATATATAATGCTATAGACGTTTATAATGTTCCCGCGGAGAGGTACGGGCCGACACGACCGGGATTCTGTAAAACTTTACCAGCGAGGGGTCAGATCGGTTAGGTTAGGTTATATTACGTTATAGACGTATATAACGCTCCCACCGAGGAGTAGAGGCCGACCCGCCAGGAATGTTGTAAAATACTACATCCGAGGTTTGAGGTTGCCTTAGGTTAGGATATATAACGTTATAGACGTATCTAATGTTCCCACGGAGAGGTACGGGCCGACAGGACCGGGATTCTGTAAAACTTTACCAGCGAGGAGTCAGATGGGTTGGGTTAGGTTATATTACGTTATAGACGTATATAACGTTCCCACGGAGAAATAGTGCCGACCCGCCAGGAATGTTGTAATATACTACATCCGAAATGTTAGGCTGCCTTAGGTTAGGATATATAATGCAATAGACGTTTATAGTGTTCCCACGGAGAGGTACGGGCCGACAGGACCGGGATTCTGTTAAACATTACGAGCGAGGGGCCAGATGGATTAGGTTAGGTTATATTACGTTATAGACGTATATAACGTTCCCACCGCGAAATAGTGGCCGACCCGCCAGGAATGTTGTAATATACTACATCCGAAATGTTAGGCTGCCTTAGGTTAGGATATATAACGCTATAGACGTTTATAATGTTCCCGCGGAGAGGTACGGGCCGACACGACCGGGATTCTGTAAAACTTTACCAGCGAGGGGTCAGATGGGTTAGGTTAGGTTATATTACGTTATAGACGTATATAACGTTCCCACGGAGAAATAGTGGCCGACCCGCCAGGAATGTTGTTATATACTACATCCGAAATGTTAGGCTGCCTTAGGTTAGGGTATATAACGCTATAGACGTTTATAATGTTCCCACGGAGAGGTACGGGCCGACACGACCGGGACTCTGTAAAACATTACCAGTGAGGGTCTAGATCGGTTAGGTTAGGTTATATTACGTTATAGACGTATATCATGTTCCAACCGAAAAGTAGGGGCCGACCCGCCAGGTATGTTGTAAAATACTACATCCGAGATGTTAAGTTTCTTTAGGTTAGGATATATAACGTTATAGACGTATATAATGTTCCCACGGAGAGGCACGTACCGACTCGACCGGGATTCTGTGAGATATTACCAGCGAGGGGCTAGATGGGTTAGGTTAGGTTATATTACGTTATAAACGTATATAATGTTCCCATCGAGAAGTAGGGTCCGGCCCGCCAGGAATGTTGTAAAATACTACATCCGAGGTGTGAGGTTGCCTTAGTTTAGGATACATAACGTTATAGACGTATATAATGTTCCCACGTAGAGGCACGGACCGACTCGACCGGGATTCTCTAAAACATTACCAGCGAGGGGCTAGATGGGTTAGGTTAGGCTATATTACGTTATAGACGTATATAACGTTCCCATCGAGAAGTAGGGGCCGACCCGCCAGGTATGTTGTAAAATACTACATCCGAGGTGTGAGGTTGCCTTAGGTTAGGATATATAACGTTATAGACGTATATAATGTTCCCACGGAGGGGTACGGGCCGAGAGGACCGGGATTCTGTAAAACATTACCAGCGAGGGGCCAGATGGGTTAGGTTAGGTTATATTACGTTATAGACGTATATAACGTTCCCATCGAGAAGTAGAGGCCGACCCGCCAGGTATGTTGTAAAATACTACATCCCTGGTGTGAGGTTGCCTTAGGTTAGGATATATAACGTTATAGACGTATATAATTTTCCCACGGAGACGTACGGACCGAGATGACCGGGATTCTGTAAAACATTACCAGCGAGGGGCTAGATGGGCTAGGTTAGGTTATATTACGTTATAGACGTATATAACGTTCCCACCGAGGAGTAGAGGCCGGCCCGCCAGGAATGTTGTAAAATACTACATCCGAGGTTTGAGGTTGCCCTAGGTTAGGATATATAACGTTATAGACGTATCTAATGTCTCCACGTAGAGGTACGGTCCGACACGGCCGGGATTCTGTAAAACATTACCAGTGAGGGGCTAGATCGGTTAGGTTAGGTTATATTACGTTATAGACGTATATAATGTTCCAACCGAAAAGTAGGGGCCGACCCGCCAGGTATGTTGTAAAATACTACATCCGAGATGTTAAGTTTCTTTAGGTTAGGATATATAACGTTATAGACGTATATAATGTTCCCACGGAGAGGCACGTACCGACTCGACCGGGATTCTGTGAAACATTACCAGCGAGGGGCTAGATGGGTTAGGTTAGGTTATATTACGTTATAAACGTATATAATGTTCCCATCAAGAAGTAGGGGCCGACCCGCGAGGTATGTTGTAAAATACTACATCCGAGGTGTGAGGTTGCCTTAGGTTAGGATATATAATGTTATAGACGTATATAATGTTCCCACGTAGAGGCACGGACCGACTCGACCGGGATTCTCTAAAACATTACCAGCGAGGGGCTAGATGGGTTAGGTTAGGCTATATTCCGTTATAGACGTATATAACGTTCCCATCGAGAAGTAGGGGCCGACCCGCCAGGTATGTTGTAAAATACTACATCCGAGATGTTAGGTTGCTTTAGGTTAGGATATATAACGCTATAGACGTTTAGAATGTTCCCGCGGAGAGGTACGGGCCGACACGACCGGGACTCTGTAAAACATTACCAGCGAGGAGCTAGGTGGGTTAGGTTAGGTTATATTACGTTATAGACCTATATAATGTTCCAACCGAGAAGTAGGGTCCGACCCGCCAGGTATGTTGTAAAATACTACATCCGAGATGTTAGGTTGCTTTAGGTTAGGATATATAACGTTATAGACGTATATAATGTTCCCACGTAGAGGCACGGACCGACACGCCCGGGGTTCTGTAAAACATTACCAGCGAGGGGCTAGGTGGATTAGGTTAGGCTTTATTACGTTATAGACGTATATAATGTTCCCACAGAGACGTAGTGGCCGACCCGCCAGGTATGTTGTAAAATACTACATCCGTGGTGTGAGTTTGGCTTAGGTTAGGATATATAACGTTATAGACGTATATAATTTTCCCACGGAGACGTACTGACCGAGATGACCGGGAATCTGTAAAACATTACCAGCGAGGGGTCAGATGGGTTGGGTTAGGTTATATTACGTTATAGACGTATATAACGTTCCCACGGAGAAATAGTGGCCGACCCGCCAGAAATGTTGTAATATACTACATCCGAAATGTTAGGCTGTCTTAGGTTAGGATATATAATGCAATAGACGTTTATAGTGTTCCCACGGAGAGGTACGGGCCGACAGGACCGGGATTCTGTTAAACATTACCAGCGAGGGGCCAGATGGATTAGGTTAGGTTATATTACGTTATAGACGTATATAACGTTCCCACCGCGAAATAGTGGCCGACCCGCCAGGAATGTTGTAATATACTACATCCGAAATGTTAGGCTGCCTTAGGTTAGGATATATAACGCTATAGACGTTTATAATGTTCCCGCGGAGAGGTACGGGCCGACACGACCGGGATTCTGTAAAACTTTACCAGCGAGGGGTCAGATGGGTTAGCTTAGGTTATATTACGTTATAGACGTATATAACGTTCCCACGGAGAAATAGTGGCCGACCCGCCAGGAATGTTGTTATATACTACATCCGAAATGTTAGGCTGCCATAGGTTAGGATATACAACGCTATAGACGTTTATAATGTTCCCACGGAGAGGTACGGGCCGACACGACCGGGACTCTGTAAAACATTACCAGTGAGGGTCTAGATCGGTTAGGTTAGGTTATATTACGTTATAGACGTATATCATGTTCCAACCGAAAAGTAGGTGCCGACCCGCCAGGTATGTTGTAAAATACTACATCCGAGATGTTAAGTTTCTTTCGGTTAGGACATATAACGTTATAGACGTATATAATGTTCCCACGGAGAGGCACGTACCGACTCGACCGGGATTCTCTAAAACATTACCAGCGAGGGGCTAGATGGGTTAGGTTAGGTTATATTACGTTATAAACGTATATAATGTTCCCACCGAGAAGTAGGGTCCGGCCCGCCAGGAATGTTGTAAAATACTACATCCGAGGTGTGAGGTTGCCTTAGTTTAGGATACATAAAGTTATAGACGTATATAATGTTCCCACGTAGAGGCACGGACCGACTCGACCGGGATTCTCTAAAACATTACCAGCGAGGGGCTAGATGGGTTAGGTTAGGCTATATTACGTTATAGACGTATATAACGTTCCCATCGAGAAGTAGGGGCCGACCCGCCAGGTCTGTTGTAAAATACTACATCCGAGGTGTGAGGTTGCCTTAGGTTAGGATATATAACGTTATAGACGTATATAATGTTCCCACGGAGGGGTACGGGCCGAGAGGACCGGGATTCTGTAAAACATTACCAGCGAGGGGCCAGATGGGTTGGGTTAGGTTATATTACGTTATAGACGTATATAACGTTCCCATCGAGAAGTAGAGGCCGACCCGCCAGGTATGTTGTAAAATACTACATCCGTGGTGTGAGGTTGCCTTAGGTTAGGATATATAACGTTATAGACGTATATAATTTTCCCACGGAGACGTACGGACCGAGATGACCGGGATTCTGTAAAACATTACCAGCGAGGGGCTAGATGGGTTAGGTTAGGTTATATTACGTTATAGACGTATATAACGTTCCCACCGAGGACTAGAGGCCGGCCCGCCAGGAATGTTGTAAAATACTACATCCGAGGTTTGAGGTTGCCTTAGGTTAGGATATATAACGTTATAGACGTATCTAATGTCTCCACGTAGAGGTACGGTCCGACACGGCCGGGATTCTGTAAAACATTACCAGTGAGGGGCTAGATCGGTTAGGTTAGGTTATATTACGTTATAGACGTATATAATGTTCCAACCGAAAAGTAGGGGCCGACCCGCCAGGTATGTTGTAAAATACTACATCCGAGATGTTAAGTTTCTTTAGGTTAGGATATATAACGTTATAGACGTATATAATGTTCCCACGGAGAGGCACGGACCGACTCGACCGGGATTCTCTAAAACATTACCAGCGAGGGGCTAGATGGGTTAGGTTAGGTTATATTACGTTATAAACGTATATAATGTTCCCACCGAGAAGTAGGGTCCGGCCCGCCAGGAATGTTGTAAAATACTACATCCGAGGTGTGAGGTTGCCTTAGTTTAGGATACATAAAGTTATAGACGTATATAATGTTCCCACGTAGAGGCACGGACCGACTCGACCGGGATTCTCTAAAACATTACCAGCGAGGGGCTAGATGGGTTAGGTTAGGCTATATTACGTTATAGACGTATATAACGTTCCCATCGAGAAGTAGGGGCCGACCCGCCAGGTCTGTTGTAAAATACTACATCCGAGGTGTGAGGTTGCCTTAGGTTAGGATATATAACGTTATAGACGTATATAATGTTCCCACGGAGGGGTACGGGCCGAGAGGACCGGGATTCTGTAAAACATTACCAGCGAGGGGCCAGATGGGTTAGGTTAGGTTATATTACGTTATAGACGTATATAACGTTCCCATCGAGAAGTAGAGGCCGACCCGCCAGGTATGTTGTAAAATACTACATCCCTGGTGTGAGGTTGCCTTAGGTTAGGATATATAACGTTATAGACGTATATAATTTTCCCACGGAGACGTACGGACCGAGATGACCGGGATTCTGTAAAACATTACCAGCGAGGGGCTAGATGGGCTAGGTTAGGTTATATTACGTTATAGACGTATATAACGTTCCCACCGAGGAGTAGAGGCCGGCCCGCCAGGAATGTTGTAAAATACTACATCCGAGGTTTGAGGTTGCCTTAGGTTAGGATATATAACGTTATAGACGTATCTAATGTCTCCACGTAGAGGTACGGTCCGACACGGCCGGGATTCTGTAAAACATTACCAGTGAGGGGCTAGATCGGTTAGGTTAGGTTATATTACGTTATAGACGTATATAATGTTCCAACCGAAAAGTAGGGGCCGACCCGCCAGGTATGTTGTAAAATACTACATCCGAGATGTTAAGTTTCTTTAGGTTAGGATATATAACGTTATAGACGTATATAATGTTCCCACGGAGAGGCACGTACCGACTCGACCGGGATTCTGTGAAACATTACCAGCGAGGGGCTAGATGGGTTAGGTTAGGTTATATTACGTTATAAACGTATATAATGTTCCCATCAAGAAGTAGGGGCCGACCCGCGAGGTATGTTGTAAAATACTACATCCGAGGTGTGAGGTTGCCTTAGGTTAGGATATATAATGTTATAGACGTATATAATGTTCCCACGTAGAGGCACGGACCGACTCGACCGGGATTCTCTAAAACATTACCAGCGAGGGGCTAGATGGGTTAGGTTAGGCTATATTCCGTTATAGACGTATATAACGTTCCCATCGAGAAGTAGGGGCCGACCCGCCAGGTATGTTGTAAAATACTACATCCGAGATGTTAGGTTGCTTTAGGTTAGGATAAATAACGCTATAGACGTTTATAATGTTCCCGCGGAGAGGTACGGGCCGACACGACCGGGACTCTGTAAAACATTACCAGCGAGGAGCTAGGTGGGTTAGGTTAGGTTATATTACGTTATAGACCTATATAATGTTCCAACCGAGAAGTAGGGTCCGACCCGCCAGGTATGTTGTAAAATACTACATCCGAGATGTTAGGTTGCCTTAGGTTAGGATATATAACGTTATAGACGTATATAATGTTCCCACGTAGAGGCACGGACCGACACGCCCGGGGTTCTGTAAAACATTACCAGCGAGGGGCTAGATGGATTAGGTTAGGCTTTATTACGTTATAGACGTATATAATGTTCCCACAGAGACGTAGTGGCCGACCCGCCAGGTATGTTGTAAAATACTACATCCGTGGTGTGAGTTTGGCTTAGGTTAGGATGTATAACGTTATAGACGTATATAATTTTCCCACGGAGGCGTACTGACCGAGATGACCGGGATTCTGTAAAACATTACCAGCGAGGGGCTAGATCGGTTAGGTTAGGTTATATTACGTTATAGACGTATATAACGCTCCCACCGAGGAGTAGAGGCCGACCCGCCAGGAATGTTGTAAAATACTACATCCGAGGTTTGAGGTTGCCTTAGGTTAGGATATATAACGTTATAGACGTATCTAATGTTCCCACGGAGAGGTACGGGCCGACAGGACCGGGATTCTGTAAAACTTTACCAGCGAGTGGTCAAATGGGTTGGGTTAGGTTATATTACGTTATAGACGTATATAACGTTCCCACGGAGAAATAGTGGCCGACCCGCCAGGAATGTTGTAATATACTACATCCGAAATGTTAGGCTGCCTTAGGTTAGGATATATAATGCAATAGACGTTTATAGTGTTCCCACGGAGAGGTACGGGCCGACAGGACCGGGATTCTGTTAAACATTACCAGCGAGGGGCCAGATGGATTAGGTTAGGTTATATTACGTTATAGACGTATATAACGTTCCCACCGCGAAATAGTGGCCGACCCGCCAGGAATGTTGTAATATACTACATCCGAAATGTTAGGCTGCCTTAGGTTAGGATATATAACGCTATAGACGTTTATAATGTTCCCGCGGAGAGGTACGGGCCGACACGACCGGGATTCTGTAAAACTTTACCAGCGAGGGGTCAGATGGGTTAGGTTAGGTTATATTACGTTATAGACGTATATAACGTTCCCACGGAGAAATAGTGGCCGACCCGCCAGGAATGTTGTTATATACTACATCCGAAATGTTAGGCTGCCTTAGGTTAGGATATATAACGCTATAGACGTTTATAATGTTCCCACGGAGAGGTACGGGCCGACACGACCGGGACTCTGTAAAACACTACCAGCGAGGGGCTAGGTGGGTTAGGTTAGGTTATATTACGTTATAGACCTATATAATGTTCCAACCGAGAAGTAGGGGCCGACCCGCCAGGTATGTTGTAAAATACTACATCCGAGATGTTAGGTTGCTTTAGGTTAGGATATATAACGTTATAGACGTATATAATGTTCCCACGTAGAGGCACGGACCGACTCGACCGGGATTCTCTAAAACATTACCAGTGAGGGTCTAGATCGGTTAGGTTAGGTTATATTACGTTATAGACGTATATAACGTTCCCATCGAGAAGTAGAGGCCGACCCGCCAGGTATGTTGTAAAATACTACATCCGTGGTGTGAGGTTGCCTTAGGTTAGGATATATAACGTTATAGACGTATATAATTTTCCCACGGAGACGTACGGACCGAGATGACCGGGATTCTGTAAAACATTACCAGCGAGGGGCTAGATGGTTTAGGTTAGGTTATATTACGTTATAGACGTATATAACGTTCCCACCGAGGAGTAGAGGCCGGCCCGCCAGGTATGTTGTAAAATACTACATCCGAGGTGTGAGGTTGCCTTAGGTTAGGATATATAACGCTATAGACGTATATAATGTCCCAAACTAGACGTACGGGACGACAGGAATGGGATTCTGCAAAACATTACCAGCGAGGGGCTAGATGGGTTAGGATAGGTTATGTTACGTTATAGACGTATATAATTTTCCCACCGAGAAGTAGGGGCCGATACGCCAGGAATGTTGGTAAATACTACATCCGAGATGTTAGCCTGCCTTACGTTAGCATATATAATGCAATAGACGTTTATAGTGTTCCCACGGAGAGGTACGGGCCGACAGGACCGGGATTCTGTAAAACATTACCAGCGAGGTGCCAAATGGGTTAGGTTAGGTTATATTACGTTATAGACGTATATAACGTTCCCACCGCGAAATAGTGGCCGACCCGCCAGGAATGTTGTGATATACTACATCCGAAATGTTAGGCTGCCTTAGGTTAGGATATATAACGCTATAGACGTTTATAATGTTCCCGCGGAGAGGTACGGGCCAACACGACCGGGATTCTGTAAAACTTTACCAGCGAGG
Organism: Xylocopa violacea; assembly: GCA_963969225.1. Taxonomy (NCBI): domain Eukaryota; kingdom Metazoa; phylum Arthropoda; class Insecta; order Hymenoptera; family Apidae; genus Xylocopa; species Xylocopa violacea. The sequence goes on from CAXAJV010000015.1 coordinate 15,018,303, forward strand.
GGTCAGATGGGTTAGGTTAGGTTATATTACGTTATAGACGTTTATAACGTTCCCACGGAGAAATAGTGGCCGACCCGCCAGGAATGTTGTTATATACTACATCCGAAATGTTAGGCTGCCTTAGGTTAGGATATATAACGCTATAGACGTATATAATGTTCCCACGGAGGGGTACGGGCCGAGAGGACCGGGATTCTGTAAAACATTACCAGCGAGGGGCCAGATGGGTTAGGTTAGGTTATATTACGTTATAGACGTATATAATGTTCCCATCAAGAAGTAGGGGCCGACCCGCCAGGTATGTTGTAAAATGCTACATCCGAGGTGTGAGGTTGCCTTAGGTTAGGATATATAACGTTATAGACGTATATAATGTTCCCACGTAGAGGCACGGACCGACTCGACCGGGATTCTCTAAAACATTACCAGCGAGGTGCTAGATAGGTTAGGTTAGGCTATATTACGTTATAGACGTATATAACGTTCCCACCGCGAAATAGTGGCCGACCCGCCAGGAATGTTGTAATATACTACATCCGAAATGTTAGGCTGCCTTAGGTTAGGATATATAATGCAATAGACGTTTATAGTGTTCCCACGGAGAGGTACGGGCCGACAGGACCGGGATTCTGTTAAACATTACCAGCGAGGGGCCAGATGGGTTAGGTTAGGTTATATTACGTTATAGACGTATATAACGTTCCCACCGCGAAATAGTGGCCGACCCGCCAGGAATGTTGTGATATACTACATCCGAAATGTTAGGCTGCCTTAGGTTAGGATATATAACGCTATAGACGTTTATAATGTTCCCGCGGAGAGGTACGGGCCGACACGACCGGGATTCTGTAAAACATTACCAGCGAGGGGTCAGATGGGTTAGGTTAGGTTATATTAGGTTATAGACGTTTATAACGTTCCCACGGAGAAATAGTGGCCGACCCGCCAGGAATGTTGTTATATACTACATCCGAAATGTTAGGCTGCCTTAGGTTAGGATATATAACGCTATAGACGTTTATAATGTTCCCACGGAGAGGTACGGGCCGACACGACCGGGACTCTGTAAAACATTACCAGCGAGGGGCTAGGTGGGTTAGGTTAGGTTATATTACGTTATAGACCTATATAATGTTCCAACCGAGAAGTAGGGGCCGACCCGCCAGGTATGTTGTAAAATACTACATCCGAGATGTTAGGTTGCTTTAGGTTAGGATATATAACGTTATAGACGTATATAATGTTCCCACGTAGAGGCACGGACCGACTCGACCGGGATTCTCTAAAACATTACCAGCGAGGGGCTAGATGGGTTAGGTTAGGCTATATTACGTTATAGACGTATATAACGTTCCCATCGAGAAGTAGGGGCCGACCCGCCAGGTATGTTGTAAAATACTACATCCGAGGTGTGAGGTTGCCTTAGGTTAGGACATATAACGTTATGGACGTATATAATGTTCCCACGGAGGGGTACGGGCCGAGAGGACCGGGATTCTGTAAAACATTACCAGCGAGGGGCCAGATGGGTTAGGTTATGTTATATTACGTTATAGACGTGTATAACGTTCCCATCGAGAAGTAGAGGCCGACCCGCCAGGTATGTTGTAAAATACTACATCCGAGGTGTGAGGTTGCCTTAGGTTAGGATATGTAACGTTATAGACGTATATAATTTTCCCACGGAGACGTACGGACCGAGATGACCGGGATTCTGTAAAACATTACCAGCGAGGGGCTAGATGGGTTAGGTTAGGTTATATTACGTTATAGACGTATATAACGTTCCCACCGAGGAGTAGAGGCCGACCCGCCAGGAATGTTGTAAAATACTACAACCGAGGTTTGAGGTTGCCTTAGGTTAGGATATATAACGTTATAGACGTATCTAATGTTCCCACGGAGAGGTACGGGCCGACAGGACCGGGATTCTGTAAAACATTACCAGCGAGGTGCCAGATGGGTTAGGTTAGGTTATATTACGTTATAGACGTATATAACGTTCCCACCGAGAAATAGTGGCCGACCCGCCAGGAATGTTGTAATATATTACATCCGAAATGTTAGGCTGCCTTAGGTTAGGATATATAACGCTATAGACGTTTATAATGTTCCCGCGGAGAGGTACGGGCCGACACGACCGAGACTCTGTAAAACATTACCAGCGAGGGGCCAGATGGGTTAGGTTAGGTTATATTACGTTATAGACGTATATAACGTTCCCACCGCGAAGTAGTGGCCGACCCGCCAGGAATGTTGTGATATACTACATCCGAAATGTTAGGCTGCCTTAGGTTAGGGTATATAACGCTATAGACGTTTATTATGTTCCCGCGGAGAGGTACGGGCCGACACGACCGGGATTCTGTAAAACTTTACCAGCGAGGGGTCAGATGGGTTAGGTTAGGTTATATTACGTTATAGACGATTATAACGTTCCCATCGAGAAGTACGGGCCGACCCGCCAGGTATGTTGTAAAATACTACATCCGAGGTGTGAGGTTGCCTTAGGTTAGGATATATAACGCTATAGACGTATATAATGTCCCAAACTAGACGCAAGGGAAGACAGGAACAGGATTCTGTAAAACGTTACCAGCCAGGCGCTAGATGGGTTAGGTTAGGTTATATTATGTCACAGACGTATATAATGTTCCCACCGAGAAGTAGGTGCCGACCCGTCAGGAATGTTGGAAAATACTACATCCGAGGTGTTAGGTTGCCTTAAGTTAGGATATATAACGCTATAGACGTATATAATGTCCCAAACTAGACGTACGGGACGACAGGAATGGGATTCTGCAAAACATTACCAGCGAGGGGCTAGATGGGTTAGGATAGGTTATGCTACGTTATAGACGTATATAATGTTCCCACCGAGAAATAGTGGCCGACCCGCCAGGAATGTTGTAATATACTACATCCGAAATGTTAGGCTGCCTTAGGTTAGGATATATAACGCTATAGACGTTTATAATGTTCCCGCGGAGAGGTACGGGCCGACACGACCGGGATTCTGTAAAACTTTACCAGCGAGGGGTCAGATGGGTTAGGTTAGGTTATATTACGTTATAGACGTTTATAACGTTCCCACGGAGAAATAGTGGCCGACCCGCCAAGAATGTTGTTATATACTACATCCGAAATGTTAGGCTGCCTTAGGTTAGGATATATAACGCTATAGACGTTTATAATGTTCCCACGGAGAGGTACGGGCCGACACGACCGGGACTCTGTAAAACATTACCAGCGAGGGGCTAGGTGGGTTAGGTTAGGTTATATTACGTTATAGACCTATATAATGTTCCAACCGAGAAGTAGGGGCCGACCCGCCAGGTATGTTGTAAAATACTACATCCGAGATGTTAGGTTGCTTTAGGTTAGGATATATAACGTTATAGACGTATATAATGTTCCCACGTAGAGGCACGGACCGACTCGACCGGGATTCTCTAAAACATTACCAGTGAGGGGCTAGATCGGTTAGGTTAGGTTATATTACGTTATAGACGTATATAATGTTCCAACCGAAAAGTAGGGGCCGACCCGCGAGGTATGTTGTAAAATACTACATCCGAGGTGTGAGGTTGCCTTAGGTTAGGATATATAACGTTATAGACGTATATAATGTTCCCACGTAGAGGCACGGACCGACTCGACCGGGATTCTCTAAAACATTACCAGCGAGGGGCTAGATGGGTTAGGTTAGGCTATATTACGTTATAGACGTATATAACGTTCCCATCGAGAAGTAGGGGCCGACCCGCCAGGTATGTTGTAAAATACTACATCCGAGGTGTGAGGTTGCCTTAGGTTAGGACATATAACGTTATGGACGTATATAATGTTCCCACGGAGGGGTACGGGCCGAGAGGACCGGGATTCTGTAAAACATTACCAGCGAGGGGCCAGATGGGTTAGGTTATGTTATATTACGTTATAGACGTGTATAACGTTCCCATCGAGAAGTAGAGGCCGACCCGCCAGGTATGTTGTAAAATACTACAACCGAGGTTTGAGGTTGCCTTAGGTTAGGATATGTAACATTATAGACGTATATGATGTTCCCACGGAGAGGAACGGACCGACTCGACCGGGATTCTGTAAAACATTACCAGCGAGGGGCCAGATGGGTTAGGTTATGTTATATTACGTTATAGACGTGTATAACGTTCCCATCGAGAAGTAGAGGCCGACCCGCCAGGTATGTTGTAAAATACTACAACCGAGGTTTGAGGTTGCCTTAGGTTAGGATATGTAACGTTATAGAGGTATCTAATGTTCCCACGGAGAGGTACGGGCCGACAGGACCGGGATTCTGTAAAACATTACCAGCGAGGGGCCAGATGGGTTAGGTTAGGTTATATTACGTTATAGACGTATATAACGTTCCCACCGCGAAATAGTGGCCGACCCGCCAGGAATGTTGTGATATACTACATCCGAAATGTTAGGCTGCCTTAGGTTAGGATATATAACGCTATAGACGTTTATAATGTTCCCGCGGAGAGGTACGGGCCGACACGACCGGGATTCTGTAAAACTTTACCAGCGAGGGGTCAGATGGGTTAGGTTAGGTTATATTACGTTATAGACGTTTATAACGTTCCCACGGAGAAATAGTGGCCGACCCGCCAGGAATGTTGTTATATACTACATCCGAAATGTTAGGCTGCCTTAGGTTAGGATATATAACGCTATAGACGTTTATAATGTTCCCACGGAGAGGTACGGGCCGACAGGACCGGGATTCTGTAAAACATTACCAGCGAGGTGCCAGATGGGTTAGGTTAGGTTATATTACGTTATAGACGTATATAACGTTCCCACCGAGAAATAGTGGCCGACCCGCCAGGAATGTTGTAATATATTACATCCGAAATGTTAGGCTGCCTTAGGTTAGGATATATAACGCTATAGACGTTTATAATGTTCCCGCGGAGAGGTACGGGCCGACACGACCGAGACTCTGTAAAACATTACCAGCGAGGGGCCAGATGGGTTAGGTTAGGTTATATTACGTTATAGACGTATATAACGTTCCCACCGCGAAGTAGTGGCCGACCCGCCAGGAATATTGTGATATACTACATCCGAAATGTTAGGCTGCCTTAGGTTAGGGTATATAACGCTATAGACGTTTATTATGTTCCCGCGGAGAGGTACGGGCCGACACGACCGGGATTCTGTAAAACTTTACCAGCGAGGGGTCAGATGGGTTAGGTTAGGTTATATTACGTTATAGACGATTATAACGTTCCCATCGAGAAGTACGGGCCGACCCGCCAGGTATGTTGTAAAATACTACATCCGAGGTGTGAGGTTGCCTTAGGTTAGGATATATAACGCTATAGACGTATATAATGTCCCAAACTAGACGCAAGGGAAGACAGGAACAGGATTCTGTAAAACGTTACCAGCCAGGCGCTAGATGGGTTAGGTTAGGTTATATTATGTCACAGACGTATATAATGTTCCCACCGAGAAGTAGGTGCCGACCCGTCAGGAATGTTGGAAAATACTACATCCGAGGTGTTAGGTTGCCTTAAGTTAGGATATATAACGCTATAGACGTATATAATGTCCCAAACTAGACGTACGGGACGACAGGAATGGGATTCTGCAAAACATTACCAGCGAGGGGCTAGATGGGTTAGGATAGGTTATGCTACGTTATAGACGTATATAATGTTCCCACCGAGAAATAGTGGCCGACCCGCCAGGAATGTTGTAATATACTACATCCGAAATGTTAGGCTGCCTTAGGTTAGGATATATAACGCTATAGACGTTTATAATGTTCCCGCGGAGAGGTACGGGCCGACACGACCGGGATTCTGTAAAACTTTACCAGCGAGGGGTCAGATGGGTTAGGTTAGGTTATATTACGTTATAGACGTTTATAACGTTCCCACGGAGAAATAGTGGCCGACCCGCCAAGAATGTTGTTATATACTACATCCGAAATGTTAGGCTGCCTTAGGTTAGGATATATAACGCTATAGACGTTTATAATGTTCCCACGGAGAGGTACGGGCCGACACGACCGGGACTCTGTAAAACATTACCAGCGAGGGGCTAGGTGGGTTAGGTTAGGTTATATTACGTTATAGACCTATATAATGTTCCAACCGAGAAGTAGGGGCCGACCCGCCAGGTATGTTGTAAAATACTACATCCGAGATGTTAGGTTGCTTTAGGTTAGGATATATAACGTTATAGACGTATATAATGTTCCCACGTAGAGGCACGGACCGACTCGACCGGGATTCTCTAAAACATTACCAGTGAGGGGCTAGATCGGTTAGGTTAGGTTATATTACGTTATAGACGTATATAATGTTCCAACCGAAAAGTAGGGGCCGACCCGCGAGGTATGTTGTAAAATACTACATCCGAGGTGTGAGGTTGCCTTAGGTTAGGATATATAACGTTATAGACGTATATAATGTTCCCACGTAGAGGCACGGACCGACTCGACCGGGATTCTCTAAAACATTACCAGCGAGGGGCTAGATGGGTTAGGTTAGGCTATATTACGTTATAGACGTATATAACGTTCCCATCGAGAAGTAGGGGCCGACCCGCCAGGTATGTTGTAAAATACTACATCCGAGGTGTGAGGTTGCCTTAGGTTAGGACATATAACGTTATGGACGTATATAATGTTCCCACGGAGGGGTACGGGCCGAGAGGACCGGGATTCTGTAAAACATTACCAGCGAGGGGCCAGATGGGTTAGGTTATGTTATATTACGTTATAGACGTGTATAACGTTCCCATCGAGAAGTAGAGGCCGACCCGCCAGGTATGTTGTAAAATACTACAACCGAGGTTTGAGGTTGCCTTAGGTTAGGATATGTAACGTTATAGACGTATATGATGTTCCCACGGAGAGGAACGGACCGACTCGACCGGGATTCTGTAAAACATTACCAGCGAGGGGCCAGATGGGTTAGGTTATGTTATATTACGTTATAGACGTGTATAACGTTCCCATCGAGAAGTAGAGGCCGACCCGCCAGGTATGTTGTAAAATACTACAACCGAGGTTTGAGGTTGCCTTAGGTTAGGATATGTAACGTTATAGAGGTATCTAATGTTCCCACGGAGAGGTACGGGCCGACAGGACCGGGATTCTGTAAAACATTACCAGCGAGGGGCCAGATGGGTTAGGTTAGGTTATATTACGTTATAGACGTATATAACGTTCCCACCGCGAAATAGTGGCCGACCCGCCAGGAATGTTGTGATATACTACATCCGAAATGTTAGGCTGCCTTAGGTTAGGATATATAACGCTATAGACGTTTATAATGTTCCCGCGGAGAGGTACGGGCCGACACGACCGGGATTCTGTAAAACTTTACCAGCGAGGGGTCAGATGGGTTAGGTTAGGTTATATTACGTTATAGACGTTTATAACGTTCCCACGGAGAAATAGTGGCCGACCCGCCAGGAATGTTGTTATATACTACATCCGAAATGTTAGGCTGCCTTAGGTTAGGATATATAACGCTATAGACGTTTATAATGTTCCCACGGAGAGGTACGGGCCGACACGACCGGGACTCTGTAAAACATTACCAGCGAGGGGCTAGGTGGGTTAGGTTAGGTTATATTACGTTATAGACCTATATAATGTTCCAACCGAGAAGTAGGGGCCGACCCGCCAGGTATGTTGTAAAATACTACATCCGAGATGTTAGGTTGCTTTAGGTTAGAATATATAACGTTATAGACGTATATAATGTTCCCACGTAGAGGCACGGACTGACTCGACCGGGATTCTCTAAAACATTACCAGTGAGGGGCTAGATCGGTTAGGTTAGGCTATATTACGTTATAGACGTATATAACGTTCCCATCGAGAAGTAGGGGCCGACCCGCCAGGTATGTTGTAAAATACTACATCCGAGGTGTGAGGTTGCCTTAGGTTAGGACATATAACGTTATGGACGTATATAATGTTCCCACGGAAGGGTACTGGCCGAGAGGACCGGGATTCTGTAAAACATTACCAGCGAGGGGCCAGATGGGTTAGGTTATGTTATATTACGTTATAGACGTGTATAACGTTCCCATCGAGAAGTAGAGGCCGACCCGCCAGGTATGTTGTAAAATACTACAACCGAGGTTTGAGGTTGCCTTAGGTTAGGATATGTAACGTTATAGAGGTATCTAATGTTCCCACGGAGAGGTACGGGCCGACAGGACCGGGATTCTGTAAAACATTACCAGCGAGGGGCCAGATGGGTTAGGTTAGGATATATAACGTTATAGACGTATATAATGTTCCCACGTAGAGGCACGGACCGACTCGACCGGGATTCTCTAAAACATTACCAGTGAGGGGCTAGATCGGTTAGGTTAGGTTATATTACGTTATAGACGTATATAATGTTCCAACCGAAAAGTAGGGGCCGACCCGCGAGGTATGTTGTAAAATACTACATCCGAGGTGTGAGGTTGCCTTAGGTTAGGACATATAACGTTATGGACGTATATAATGTTCCCACGGAGGGGTACGGGCCGAGAGGACCGGGATTCTGTAAAACATTACCAGCGAGGGGCCAGATGGGTTAGGTTAGGTTATATTACGTTATAGACGTATATAACGTTCCCACCGCGAAATAGTGGCCGACCCGCCAGGAATGTTGTAATATACTACATCCGAAATGTTAGGCTGCCTTAGGTTAGGATATATAATGCAATAGACGTTTATAGTGTTCCCACGGAGAGGTACGGGCCGACAGGACCGGGATTCTGTTAAACATTACCAGCGAGGGGCCAGATGGGTTAGGTTAGGTTATATTACGTTATAGACGTATATAACGTTTCCACCGCGAAATAGTGGCCGACCCGCCAGGAATGTTGTGATATACTACATCCGAAATGTTAGGCTGCCTTAGGTTAGGATATATAACGCTATAGACGTTTATAATGTTCCCGCGGAGAGGTACGGGCCGACACGACCGGGATTCTGTAAAACTTTACCAGCGAGGGGTCAGATGGGTTAGGTTAGGTTATATTACGTTATAGACGTTTATAACGTTCCCACGGAGAAATAGTGGCCGACCCGCCAGGAATGTTGTTATATACTACATCCTAAATGTTAGGCTGCCTTAGGTTAGGATATATAACGCTATAGACGTTTATAATGTTCCCACGGAGAGGTACGGGCCGACACGACCGGGACTCTGTAAAACATTACCAGCGAGGGGCTAGGTGGGTTAGGTTAGGTTATATTACGTTATAGACCTATATAATGTTCCAACCGAGAAGTAGGGGCCGACCCGCCAGGTATGTTGTAAAATACTACATCCGAGATGTTAGGTTGCTTTAGGTTAGGATATATAACGTTATAGACGTATATAATGTTCCCACGTAGAGGCACGGACCGACTCGACCGGGATTCTCTAAAACATTACCAGCGAGGGGCTAGGTGGGTTAGGTTAGGTTATATTACGTTATAGACCTATATAATGTTCCAACCGAGAAGTAGGGGCCGACCCGCCAGGTATGTTGTAAAATACTACATCCGAGGTGTGAGGTTGCCTTAGGTTAGGACATATAACGTTATGGACGTATATAATGTTCCCACGGAGGGGTACGGGCCGAGAGGACCGGGATTCTGTAAAACATTACCAGCGAGGGGCCAGATGGGTTAGGTTATGTTATATTACGTTATAGACGTGTATAACGTTCCCATCGAGAAGTAGAGGCCGACCCGCCAGTTATGTTGTAAAATACTACATCCGAGGTGTGAGGTTGCCTTAGGTTAGGATATGTAACGTTATAGACGTATATAATTTTCCCACGGAGACGTACGGACCGAGATGACCGGGATTCTGTAAAACATTACCAGCGAGGGGCTAGATGGGTTAGGTTAGGTTATATTACGTTATAGACGTATATAACGTTCCCACCGAGGAGTAGAGGCCGACCCGCCAGGAATGTTGTAAAATACTACAACCGAGGTTTGAGGTTGCCTTAGGTTAGGATATATAACGTTATAGACGTATCTAATGTTCCCACGGAGAGGTACGGGCCGACAGGACCGGGATTCTGTAAAACATTACCAGCGAGGGGCCAGATGGGTTAGGTTAGGTTATATTACGTTATAGACGTATATAACGTTCCCACCGAGAAATAGTGGCCGACCCGCCAGGAATGTTGTAATATACTACATCCGAAATGTTAGGCTGCCTTAGGTTAGGATATATAACGCTATAGACGTTTATAATGTTCCCGCGGAGAGGTACGGGCCGACACGACCGAGACTCTGTAAAACATTACCAGCGAGGGGCCAGATGGGTTAGGTTAGGTTATATTACGTTATAGACGTATATAACGTTCCCACCGCGAAATAGTGGCCGACCCGCCAGGAATGTTGTAAAATACTACATCCGAGGTGTGAGGTTGCCTTAGGTTAGGATATATAACGTTATAGACGTATATGATGTTCCCACGGAGAGGAACGGACCGACTCGACCGGGATTCTCCGAAACATTACCAGCGAGGCGCTAGATGGGTTAGGTTATGTTATATTACGTTATAGACGTATATAATGTTCCCATCGAGAAGTAGGGGCCGACCCGCCAGGTATGTTGTAAAATACTACATCCGAGATGTTAGGTTGCTTTAGGTTAGGATATATAACGCTATAGACGTTTATAATGTTCCCGCGGAGAGGTACGGGCCGACATGACCGGGACTCTGTAAAACATTACCAGCGAGGGGCTAGGTGGGTTAGGTTAGGTTATATTACGTTATAGACCTATATAATGTTCCAACCGAGAAGTAGGGTCCGACCCGCCAGGTATGTTGTAAAATACTACATCCGAGATGTTAGGTTGCTTTAGGTTAGGATATATAACGTTATAGACGTATATAATGTTCCCACGTAGAGGCACGGACCGACACGCCCGGGGTTCTGTAAAACATTACCAGCGATGGGCTAGATGGAATAGGTTAGGCTATATTACGTTATAGACGTATATAACGTTCCCATCGAGGAGTAGGGGCCGACCCGCCAGGTATGTTGTAAAATAATACATCCGAGGTGTGAGGTTGCCTTAGGTTAGCATATATAACGTTATAGACGTATATAATGTTCCCACGGAGAGGTACGGGCCGAGAGGACCGGGATTCTGTAAAACATTACCAGCGAGGGGCCAGATGGGGTAGGTTAGGTTATATTACGTTATAGACGTATATAACGTTCCCATCCAGAAGTAGAGGCCGACCCGCCAGGTATGTTGTAAAATACTACATCTGAGGTGTGAGGTTGCCTTAGGTTAGGATATATAACGCTATAGACGTATATAATGTTCCCACGGATAGGTACGTGCCGACACGGCCGGGATTCTGTAAAACATTACCAGTGAGGGGCCAGATGGGTTAGGTTAGGTTATATTACGTTATAGACGTATATAACGTTCCCACCGAGAAATAGTGGCCGACCCGCCAGGAATGTTGTAATATACTAAATCCGAAATGTTAGGTTGATTTAGGTTAGGATATATAACGTTATAGACGCATATAATGTTCCCATGTAGATGCACGGACCGACACGCCTGGGATTCTGTAAAACATTACCAGAGAGGGGCTAGATGGATTAGGTTAGGCTATATGATGTTATAGACGTATATAACGTTCCCATCGAGAAGTAGGGGCCGACCCGCCAGGTATGTTGTAATGTACTACATCCGAGGTGTGAGGTTGCCTTAGGTTAGGATATATAACGTTGTAGACGTATATAATGTTCCCAAGGAGAGGTACGGGCCGACAGGACCGGGATTCTGTAAAACATTACCAGCGAGGGGTCAGATGGGTTAGGTTAGGTTATATTACGTTATAGACGTATATAACGTTCCCACCGAGAAATAGTGGCCGACCCGCCAGGAATCTTGTAATATACTACATCCGAAATGTTAGGCTGCCTTAGGTTAGGATATATAACGCTATAGACGTTTATAATGTTCCCACGGAGAGGTACGGGCCGACACGACAAGGATTCTGTAAAACATTACCAGCGAGGCGCTAAATGGGTTAGGTTATGTTATGTTACGTTATAGACGTATATAACGTTCCCATCGAGAAGTAGGGGCCGACCCGCCAGGTATGTTGTAAAATACTACATCCGAGATGTTAGGTTGCTTTAGGTTAGGATATATAACGTTATAGACGTATCTAATGTCTCCACGTAGAGGTACGGTCCGACACGCCCGGGATTCTGTAAAACATTACCAGAGAGGGGCTAGATGGATTAGGTTAGGCTATATGACGTTATAGACGTATATAGCGTTCCCATCGAGAAGTAGGGGCCGACCCGCCAGGTATGTTGTAATGTACTACATCCGAGGTGTTAAGTTTCTTTAGGTTAGGATATATAACGTTAATGACGTATATAATTTTCCCACGGAGAGGTACGGGCCGACACGCCCGGGGTTCTGTAAAACATTACCAGCGAGGGGCTAGATGGATTAGGTTAGGCTATATTACGTTATAGACGTATATAATGTTCCCACAGAGACGTAAGGGCCGGCCCGCCAGGTATGTTGTAAAATACTACATCCGAGGTGTGAGGTTGCCTTAGGTTAGGATATATAACGTTATAGACGTATATGATGTTCCCACGGAGTGGAACGGACCGACTCGACCGGGATTCTCCGAAACATTACCAGCGAGGCGCTAGATGGGTTAGGTTATGTTATATTACGTTATAGACGTATATAACGTTCCCATCGAGAAGTAGGGGCCGACCCGTCAGGTATGTTGTAAAATACTACATCCGAGATGTTAGGTTGCTTTAAGTTAGGATATATAACGCTATAGACGTTTATAATGTTCCCGCGGAGAGGTACGGGCCGACACGACCGCGACTCTGTAAAACATTACCAGCGAGGGGCTAGGTGGGTTAGGTTAGGTTATATTACGTTATAGAAATATATAATGTTCCAACCCAGAAGTAGGGTCCGACCCGCCAGGTATGTAGTAAAATACTACATCGGAGATGTTAGGTTGCTTTAGATTAGGATATATAACTTTATAGACGTATATAATGTTCCCACGTAGAGGCACGGACCGACACGCCCGGGTTCTGTAAAACATTACCAGCGAGGGGCTAGATGGATTAGGTTAGGCTATATTACATTATAGACGTATATAATGTTCCCACAGAGACGTAGGGGCCGGCCCGCCAGGAATGTTGTAAAATACTACATCCGAGGTGTGAGGTTGCCTTATGTTATGATATATAACGTTACAGACGTATATAATGTTCCCACGGAGAGGTGCGGGCCGACAGGACCAGGATTCTGTAAAACATTACCAGCGAGGGGCTAGATGGGTTAGGTTAGGTTATATTACGTTATAAACGTATATAATGTTCCCATTAAGAAGTAGGGGCCGACCCGCCAGGTATGTTGTAAAATACTACATCCGAGGTGTGAGGTTGCCTTAGGTTAGGATATATAACGCTATAGACGTATATAATGTTCCCACGGACAGGTACGTGCCGACAGGACCGGGATTCTGTAAAACATTACCAGCGAGGAGCTAGATAGGTTAGGTTAGGTTATATTACGTTATAGACGTATATAATGTTCCCACCGAAAAGTAGGGGCCGGCCAGCCAGGAATGTAGTAAAATTCTACATCCGCGGAGTGAGGTTGCCTTAGGTTGGGATATATAACGTTATAGACGTATATAATGTTCCCACAGAGAGGTACTGGCCGACAGGACCGGGATTCAGTAAAACATTACCAGCGAGGGGCTAGATGGGTTAGGTTAGGCTATATTACGTTATATACGTATATAACGTCCCCATCGAGAAGTAGGGGCCGACCCGCCAGGTATGTTGTAAAATACTACATCCAAGGTGTGACGTTGCCTTAGGTTAAGATATATAACGTTATAGACGTATATAATGTTCCCACGGAGAGGTAACGGCCGACCCGACCGGGATTCTGTAAAACATTACCAGCCAGGGGCTAGATGGGTTAGGTTAGGTGATATTACGTTATAGACCTATATAATGTTCCAACTGAGAAGTAGGGGCCGACCCGCCAGGTATGTTGTGAAATACTACATCCGCGGAGTGAGGTTGCCTTAGGTTAGGATATATAACGTTATAGACGTATATAATGTTCCCACGGAGAGGTACGGGCCGAGAGGACCGGGATTCTGTAAAACAGTACCACCCAGGGGCTAGATGGGATAGGTTAGGTTATATTACGTTATAGACATATATAATGTTCCAACCGAGAAGTAGGGACCCGACCCGCCAGGTATGTTGTAAAATACTACATCCGAGGTGTGAGGTTGCCTTAGGTTAGGATATATGACGTTATAGACGTATATAATTTTCCCACGGAGAGGCACGGACCGACACGACCGGGATTCTGTAAAACATTACCAGCGAGGCGCTAGATGGGTTAGGTTAGGCTATATTACGTTATAGACGTATATAACGTTCCCATCGAGAAGTAGGGGCCGACCCGCCAGGAATGTTGTAATATACTACATCCGAAATGTTAGGCTGCCTTAGGTTACGATATATAACGTTATAGACGTATATAATGTTCCCACGGAGAGGTACGGGCCGAGAGGACCGGGATTCTGTAAAACAGTACCACCCAGGGGCTAGATGGGATAGGTTAGGTTATATTACGTTATAGACATATATAATGTTCCAACCGAGAAGTAGGGGCCGACCCGCCAGGTATGTTGTAAAATACTACATCCGAGATGTTAGGTTGCTTTAGGTTAGGATAGATAACGTTATAGACGTATATAATGTTCCCACGTAGAAGCACGGACCGACGCGCCCGGGATTCTGTAAAACATTACCAGCGAGGGGCTAGATGGATTAGGTTAGGCTATATGACGTTATAGACGTATATAACGTTCCCATCGAGAAGTAGGGGCCGGCCAGCCAGGAATGTTGTAATATACTACATCCGAAATGTTAGGCTGCCTTAGGTTAGGATATATAATGCAATAGACGTTTACAGTGTTCCCACGGAGAGGTACGGGCCGACAGGACCGGGATTCTGTAAAACATTACCAGCGAGGGGCCAGATGGGTTAGGTTAGGTTATATTACGTGATAGACGTATATAACGTTCCCACCGCGAAATAGTGGCCGACCCGCCAGGACTGTTGTAAAATACTACATCCGAGGTGTGAGGTTGCCTTAGGTTAGGATATATAACGCTATAGACGTTTATAATGTTCCCGCGGAGAGGTACGGGCCGACACGACCGGGACTCTGTAAAACATTACAAGCGAGGGGCTAGGTGGGTTAGGTTAGGTTATATTACGTTATAGACGTATATAACGTTCCCATCCAGAAGTAGGGGCCTACCCGCCAGGTATGTTGTAAAATACTACATCCGAGGTGTGAGGTTGCCTTAGGTTAGGACATATAACGTTATAGACGTATATAATGTTCCCACGGATAGGTACGGGCCGAGAGGACCGGGATTCTGTAAAACATTACCAGCGAGGGGCCAGATGGGTTAGGTTAGGTTATATTACGTTATAGACGTATATAACGTTCCCATCGAGAAGTAGAGGCCGACCCGCCAGGTATGTTGTAAAATACTACATCCGAGGAGTGAGGTTGCCTTAGGTTAGGATATATAACGTTATAGACGTATATAATGTTCCCACGGAGAGGAACGGACCGACTCGACCGGGATTCTCCGAAACATTACCAGCGAGGGGCTGGATGGGTTAGGTTAGGCTATATTACGTTATAGACGTATATAACGTACCCATCGAGAAGTAGGGGCCGACCCGCCAGGTATGTTGTAAAATACTATATCCGAGGTGTGAGGTTGCCTTAGGTTAGGATATATAACGCTATAGACGTATATAATGTTCCCACGGATAGGTACGTGCCGACAGGACCGGGATTCTGTAAAACATTACCAGCGAGGAGCTAGATAGGCTAGGTTAGGTTATATTACGTTATAGACGTATATAATGTTCCCACCGAAAAGTAGGGGCCGGCCAGCCAGGAATGTTGTAAAATTCTACTTCCGCGGAGTGAGGTTGCCTTAGGTTAGGATATATAACTTTATAGACGTATATAATGTTCCCACGGAGAGGTACGGGCCGATAGGACCGGGATTCTGTAAAACATTACCAGCGAGGGGCCAGACGGGTTAGGTTAGGTTATATTACGTTATAGACGTATATAACGTTCCCACCGAGAAATAGTGGCCGGCCAGCCAGGAATGTTGTAAAATTCTACATCCGCGGAGTGAGGTTGCCTTAGGTTAGGATATATAATGTTATAGACATATATAATGTTCCCACGGAGAGGCACGGACCGACTCGACCGGGATTCTCCGAAACATTTCCAGCGAGGGGCTGGATGGGTTAGGTTAGGCTATATTACGTTATAGACGTATATAACGTTCCCACCGCGAAATAGTGGCCGACCCGCCAGGACTGTTGTAATATACTACATCCGAAATGTTAGGCTGCCTTAGGTTAGGATATATAATGCAATAGACGTTTATAGTGTTCCCACGGAGAGGTACGGGCCGACAGGACCGGGATTCTGTTAAACATTACCAGCGAGGGGCCAGATGGGTTAGGTTAGGTTATATTACGTTATAGACGTATATAACGTTCCCACCGCGAAATAGTGGCCGACCCGCCAGGAATGTTGTGATATACTACATCCGAAATGTTAGGCTGCCTTAGGTTAGGATATATAACGCTATAGACGTTTATAATGTTCCCGCGGAGAGGTACGGGCCGACACGACCGGGATTCTGTAAAACTTTACCAGCGAGGGGTCAGATGGGTTAGGTTAGGTTATATTACGTTATAGACGTTTATAACGTTCCCACGGAGAAATAGTGGCCGACCCGCCAGGAATGTTGTTATATACTACATCCTAAATGTTAGGCTGCCTTAGGTTAGGATATATAACGCTATAGACGTTTATAATGTTCCCACGGAGAGGTACGGGCCGACACGACCGGGACTCTGTAAAACATTACCAGCGAGGGGCTAGGTGGGTTAGGTTAGGTTATATTACGTTATAGACCTATATAATGTTCCAACCGAGAAGTAGGGGCCGACCCGCCAGGTATGTTGTAAAATACTACATCCGAGATGTTAGGTTGCTTTAGGTTAGGATATATAACGTTATAGACGTATATAATGTTCCCACGTAGAGGCACGGACCGACTCGACCGGGATTCTCTAAAACATTACCAGCGAGGGGCTAGGTGGGTTAGGTTAGGTTATATTACGTTATAGACCTATATAATGTTCCAACCGAGAAGTAGGGGCCGACCCGCCAGGTATGTTGTAAAATACTACATCCGAGGTGTGAGGTTGCCTTAGGTTAGGACATATAACGTTATGGACGTATATAATGTTCCCACGGAGGGGTACGGGCCGAGAGGACCGGGATTCTGTAAAACATTACCAGCGAGGGGCCAGATGGGTTAGGTTAGGTTATATTACGTTATAGACGTATATAACGTTCCCACCGAGAAATAGTGGCCGACCCGCCAGGAATGTTGTAATATACTACATCCGAAATGTTAGGCTGCCTTAGGTTAGGATATATAACGCTATAGACGTTTATAATGTTCCCGCGGAGAGGTACGGGCCGACACGACCGAGACTCTGTAAAACATTACCAGCGAGGGGCCAGATGGGTTAGGTTAGGTTATATTACGTTATAGACGTATATAACGTTCCCACCGCGAAATAGTGGCCGACCCGCCAGGAATGTTGTAAAATACTACATCCGAGGTGTGAGGTTGCCTTAGGTTAGGATATATAACGTTATAGACGTATATGATGTTCCCACGGAGAGGAACGGACCGACTCGACCGGGATTCTCCGAAACATTACCAGCGAGGCGCTAGATGGGTTAGGTTATGTTATATTACGTTATAGACGTATATAATGTTCCCATCGAGAAGTAGGGGCCGACCCGCCAGGTATGTTGTAAAATACTACATCCGAGATGTTAGGTTGCTTTAGGTTAGGATATATAACGCTATAGACGTTTATAATGTTCCCGCGGAGAGGTACGGGCCGACATGACCGGGACTCTGTAAAACATTACCAGCGAGGGGCTAGGTGGGTTAGGTTAGGTTATATTACGTTATAGACCTATATAATGTTCCAACCGAGAAGTAGGGTCCGACCCGCCAGGTATGTTGTAAAATACTACATCCGAGATGTTAGGTTGCTTTAGGTTAGGATATATAACGTTATAGACGTATATAATGTTCCCACGTAGAGGCACGGACCGACACGCCCGGGGTTCTGTAAAACATTACCAGCGATGGGCTAGATGGAATAGGTTAGGCTATATTACGTTATAGACGTATATAACGTTCCCATCGAGGAGTAGGGGCCGACCCGCCAGGTATGTTGTAAAATAATACATCCGAGGTGTGAGGTTGCCTTAGGTTAGCATATATAACGTTATAGACGTATATAATGTTCCCACGGAGAGGTACGGGCCGAGAGGACCGGGATTCTGTAAAACATTACCAGCGAGGGGCCAGATGGGGTAGGTTAGGTTATATTACGTTATAGACGTATATAACGTTCCCATCCAGAAGTAGAGGCCGACCCGCCAGGTATGTTGTAAAATACTACATCTGAGGTGTGAGGTTGCCTTAGGTTAGGATATATAACGCTATAGACGTATATAATGTTCCCACGGATAGGTACGTGCCGACACGGCCGGGATTCTGTAAAACATTACCAGTGAGGGGCCAGATGGGTTAGGTTAGGTTATATTACGTTATAGACGTATATAACGTTCCCACCGAGAAATAGTGGCCGACCCGCCAGGAATGTTGTAATATACTAAATCCGAAATGTTAGGTTGATTTAGGTTAGGATATATAACGTTATAGACGCATATAATGTTCCCATGTAGATGCACGGACCGACACGCCTGGGATTCTGTAAAACATTACCAGAGAGGGGCTAGATGGATTAGGTTAGGCTATATGATGTTATAGACGTATATAACGTTCCCATCGAGAAGTAGGGGCCGACCCGCCAGGTATGTTGTAATGTACTACATCCGAGGTGTGAGGTTGCCTTAGGTTAGGATATATAACGTTATAGACGTATATAATGTTCCCAAGGAGAGGTACGGGCCGACAGGACCGGGATTCTGTAAAACATTACCAGCGAGGGGTCAGATGGGTTAGGTTAGGTTATATTACGTTATAGACGTATATAACGTTCCCACCGAGAAATAGTGGCCGACCCGCCAGGAATCTTGTAATATACTACATCCGAAATGTTAGGCTGCCTTAGGTTAGGATATATAACGCTATAGACGTTTATAATGTTCCCACGGAGAGGTACGGGCCGACACGACAAGGATTCTGTAAAACATTACCAGCGAGGCGCTAAATGGGTTAGGTTATGTTATGTTACGTTATAGACGTATATAACGTTCCCATCGAGAAGTAGGGGCCGACCCGCCAGGTATGTTGTAAAATACTACATCCGAGATGTTAGGTTGCTTTAGGTTAGGATATATAACGTTATAGACGTATCTAATGTCTCCACGTAGAGGTACGGTCCGACACGCCCGGGATTCTGTAAAACATTACCAGAGAGGGGCTAGATGGATTAGGTTAGGCTATATGACGTTATAGACGTATATAGCGTTCCCATCGAGAAGTAGGGGCCGACCCGCCAGGTATGTTGTAATGTACTACATCCGAGGTGTTAAGTTTCTTTAGGTTAGGATATATAACGTTAATGACGTATATAATTTTCCCACGGAGAGGTACGGGCCGACACGCCCGGGGTTCTGTAAAACATTACCAGCGAGGGGCTAGATGGATTAGGTTAGGCTATATTACGTTATAGACGTATATAATGTTCCCACAGAGACGTAAGGGCCGGCCCGCCAGGTATGTTGTAAAATACTACATCCGAGGTGTGAGGTTGCCTTAGGTTAGGATATATAACGTTATAGACGTATATGATGTTCCCACGGAGTGGAACGGACCGACTCGACCGGGATTCTCCGAAACATTACCAGCGAGGCGCTAGATGGGTTAGGTTATGTTATATTACGTTATAGACGTATATAACGTTCCCATCGAGAAGTAGGGGCCGACCCGTCAGGTATGTTGTAAAATACTACATCCGAGATGTTAGGTTGCTTTAAGTTAGGATATATAACGCTATAGACGTTTATAATGTTCCCGCGGAGAGGTACGGGCCGACACGACCGCGACTCTGTAAAACATTACCAGCGAGGGGCTAGGTGGGTTAGGTTAGGATATATTACGTTATAGACCTATATAATGTTCCAACCCAGAAGTAGGGTCCGACCCGCCAGGTATGTAGTAAAATACTACATCGGAGATGTTAGGTTGCTTTAGATTAGGATATATAACTTTATAGACGTATATAATGTTCCCACGTAGAGGCACGGACCGACACGCCCGGGTTCTGTAAAACATTACCAGCGAGGGGCTAGATGGATTAGGTTAGGCTATATTACATTATAGACGTATATAATGTTCCCACAGAGACGTAGGGGCCGGCCCGCCAGGAATGTTGTAAAATACTACATCCGAGGTGTGAGGTTGCCTTATGTTATGATATATAACGTTACAGACGTATATAATGTTCCCACGGAGAGGTGCGGGCCGACAGGACCAGGATTCTGTAAAACATTACCAGCGAGGGGCTAGATGGGTTAGGTTAGGTTATATTACGTTATAAACGTATATAATGTTCCCATTAAGAAGTAGGGGCCGACCCGCCAGGTATGTTGTAAAATACTACATCCGAGGTGTGAGGTTGCCTTAGGTTAGGATATATAACGCTATAGACGTATATAATGTTCCCACGGACAGGTACGTGCCGACAGGACCGGGATTCTGTAAAACATTACCAGCGAGGAGCTAGATAGGTTAGGTTAGGTTATATTACGTTATAGACGTATATAATGTTCCCACCGAAAAGTAGGGGCCGGCCAGCCAGGAATGTAGTAAAATTCTACATCCGCGGAGTGAGGTTGCCTTAGGTTGGGATATATAACGTTATAGACGTATATAATGTTCCCACAGAGAGGTACTGGCCGACAGGACCGGGATTCAGTAAAACATTACCAGCGAGGGGCTAGATGGGTTAGGTTAGGCTATATTACGTTATATACGTATATAACGTCCCCATCGAGAAGTAGGGGCCGACCCGCCAGGTATGTTGTAAAATACTACATCCAAGGTGTGACGTTGCCTTAGGTTAAGATATATAACGTTATAGACGTATATAATGTTCCCACGGAGAGGTAACGGCCGACCCGACCGGGATTCTGTAAAACATTACCAGCCAGGGGCTAGATGGGTTAGGTTAGGTGATATTACGTTATAGACCTATATAATGTTCCAACTGAGAAGTAGGGGCCGACCCGCCAGGTATGTTGTGAAATACTACATCCGCGGAGTGAGGTTGCCTTAGGTTAGGATATATAACGTTATAGACGTATATAATGTTCCCACGGAGAGGTACGGGCCGAGAGGACCGGGATTCTGTAAAACAGTACCACCCAGGGGCTAGATGGGATAGGTTAGGTTATATTACGTTATAGACATATATAATGTTCCAACCGAGAAGTAGGGACCCGACCCGCCAGGTATGTTGTAAAATACTACATCCGAGGTGTGAGGTTGCCTTAGGTTAGGATATATGACGTTATAGACGTATATAATTTTCCTACGGAGAGGCACGGACCGACACGACCGGGATTCTGTAAAACATTACCAGCGAGGCGCTAGATGGGTTAGGTTAGGCTATATTACGTTATAGACGTATATAACGTTCCCATCGAGAAGTAGGGGCCGACCCGCCAGGAATGTTGTAATATACTACATCCGAAATGTTAGGCTGCCTTAGGTTACGATATATAACGTTATAGACGTATATAATGTTCCCACGGAGAGGTACGGGCCGAGAGGACCGGGATTCTGTAAAACAGTACCAGCGAGGGGCTAGGTGGGTTAGGTTAGGTTATATTACGTTATAGACCTATATAATGTTCCAACCGAGAAGTAGGGGCCGACCCGCCAGGTATGTTGTAAAATACTACATCCGAGATGTTAGGTTGCTTTAGGTTAGGATATATAACGTTATAGACGTATATAATGTTCCCACGTAGAGGCACGGACCGACTCGACCGGGATTCTCTAAAACATTACCAGCGAGGGGCTAGGTGGGTTAGGTTAGGTTATATTACGTTATAGACCTATATAATGTTCCAACCGAGAAGTAGGGGCCGACCCGCCAGGTATGTTGTAAAATACTACATCCGAGGTGTGAGGTTGCCTTAGGTTAGGACATATAACGTTATGGACGTATATAATGTTCCCACGGAGGGGTACGGGCCGAGAGGACCGGGATTCTGTAAAACATTACCAGCGAGGGGCCAGATGGGTTAGGTTAGGTTATATTACGTTATAGACGTATATAACGTTCCCACCGAGAAATAGTGGCCGACCCGCCAGGAATGTTGTAATATACTACATCCGAAATGTTAGGCTGCCTTAGGTTAGGATATATAACGCTATAGACGTTTATAATGTTCCCGCGGAGAGGTACGGGCCGACACGACCGAGACTCTGTAAAACATTACCAGCGAGGGGCCAGATGGGTTAGGTTAGGTTATATTACGTTATAGACGTATATAACGTTCCCACCGCGAAATAGTGGCCGACCCGCCAGGAATGTTGTAAAATACTACATCCGAGGTGTGAGGTTGCCTTAGGTTAGGATATATAACGTTATAGACGTATATGATGTTCCCACGGAGAGGAACGGACCGACTCGACCGGGATTCTCCGAAACATTACCAGCGAGGCGCTAGATGGGTTAGGTTATGTTATATTACGTTATAGACGTATATAATGTTCCCATCGAGAAGTAGGGGCCGACCCGCCAGGTATGTTGTAAAATACTACATCCGAGATGTTAGGTTGCTTTAGGTTAGGATATATAACGCTATAGACGTTTATAATGTTCCCGCGGAGAGGTACGGGCCGACATGACCGGGACTCTGTAAAACATTACCAGCGAGGGGCTAGGTGGGTTAGGTTAGGTTATATTACGTTATAGACCTATATAATGTTCCAACCGAGAAGTAGGGTCCGACCCGCCAGGTATGTTGTAAAATACTACATCCGAGATGTTAGGTTGCTTTAGGTTAGGATATATAACGTTATAGACGTATATAATGTTCCCACGTAGAGGCACGGACCGACACGCCCGGGGTTCTGTAAAACATTACCAGCGATGGGCTAGATGGAATAGGTTAGGCTATATTACGTTATAGACGTATATAACGTTCCCATCGAGGAGTAGGGGCCGACCCGCCAGGTATGTTGTAAAATAATACATCCGAGGTGTGAGGTTGCCTTAGGTTAGCATATATAACGTTATAGACGTATATAATGTTCCCACGGAGAGGTACGGGCCGAGAGGACCGGGATTCTGTAAAACATTACCAGCGAGGGGCCAGATGGGGTAGGTTAGGTTATATTACGTTATAGACGTATATAACGTTCCCATCCAGAAGTAGAGGCCGACCCGCCAGGTATGTTGTAAAATACTACATCTGAGGTGTGAGGTTGCCTTAGGTTAGGATATATAACGCTATAGACGTATATAATGTTCCCACGGATAGGTACGTGCCGACACGGCCGGGATTCTGTAAAACATTACCAGTGAGGGGCCAGATGGGTTAGGTTAGGTTATATTACGTTATAGACGTATATAACGTTCCCACCGAGAAATAGTGGCCGACCCGCCAGGAATGTTGTAATATACTAAATCCGAAATGTTAGGTTGATTTAGGTTAGGATATATAACGTTATAGACGCATATAATGTTCCCATGTAGATGCACGGACCGACACGCCTGGGATTCTGTAAAACATTACCAGAGAGGGGCTAGATGGATTAGGTTAGGCTATATGATGTTATAGACGTATATAACGTTCCCATCGAGAAGTAGGGGCCGACCCGCCAGGTATGTTGTAATGTACTACATCCGAGGTGTGAGGTTGCCTTAGGTTAGGATATATAACGTTATAGACGTATATAATGTTCCCAAGGAGAGGTACGGGCCGACAGGACCGGGATTCTGTAAAACATTACCAGCGAGGGGTCAGATGGGTTAGGTTAGGTTATATTACGTTATAGACGTATATAACGTTCCCACCGAGAAATAGTGGCCGACCCGCCAGGAATCTTGTAATATACTACATCCGAAATGTTAGGCTGCCTTAGGTTAGGATATATAACGCTATAGACGTTTATAATGTTCCCACGGAGAGGTACGGGCCGACACGACAAGGATTCTGTAAAACATTACCAGCGAGGCGCTAAATGGGTTAGGTTATGTTATGTTACGTTATAGACGTATATAACGTTCCCATCGAGAAGTAGGGGCCGACCCGCCAGGTATGTTGTAAAATACTACATCCGAGATGTTAGGTTGCTTTAGGTTAGGATATATAACGTTATAGACGTATCTAATGTCTCCACGTAGAGGTACGGTCCGACACGCCCGGGATTCTGTAAAACATTACCAGAGAGGGGCTAGATGGATTAGGTTAGGCTATATGACGTTATAGACGTATATAGCGTTCCCATCGAGAAGTAGGGGCCGACCCGCCAGGTATGTTGTAATGTACTACATCCGAGGTGTTAAGTTTCTTTAGGTTAGGATATATAACGTTAATGACGTATATAATGTTCCCACGTAGAGGCACGGACCGACACGCCCGGGTTCTGTAAAACATTACCAGCGAGGGGCTAGATGGATTAGGTTAGGCTATATTACATTATAGACGTATATAATGTTCCCACAGAGACGTAGGGGCCGGCCCGCCAGGAATGTTGTAAAATACTACATCCGAGGTGTGAGGTTGCCTTATGTTATGATATATAACGTTACAGACGTATATAATGTTCCCACGGAGAGGTGCGGGCCGACAGGACCAGGATTCTGTAAAACATTACCAGCGAGGGGCTAGATGGGTTAGGTTAGGTTATATTACGTTATAAACGTATATAATGTTCCCATTAAGAAGTAGGGGCCGACCCGCCAGGTATGTTGTAAAATACTACATCCGAGGTGTGAGGTTGCCTTAGGTTAGGATATATAACGCTATAGACGTATATAATGTTCCCACGGACAGGTACGTGCCGACAGGACCGGGATTCTGTAAAACATTACCAGCGAGGAGCTAGATAGGTTAGGTTAGGTTATATTACGTTATAGACGTATATAATGTTCCCACCGAAAAGTAGGGGCCGGCCAGCCAGGAATGTAGTAAAATTCTACATCCGCGGAGTGAGGTTGCCTTAGGTTGGGATATATAACGTTATAGACGTATATAATGTTCCCACAGAGAGGTACTGGCCGACAGGACCGGGATTCAGTAAAACATTACCAGCGAGGGGCTAGATGGGTTAGGTTAGGCTATATTACGTTATATACGTATATAACGTCCCCATCGAGAAGTAGGGGCCGACCCGCCAGGTATGTTGTAAAATACTACATCCAAGGTGTGACGTTGCCTTAGGTTAAGATATATAACGTTATAGACGTATATAATGTTCCCACGGAGAGGTAACGGCCGACCCGACCGGGATTCTGTAAAACATTACCAGCCAGGGGCTAGATGGGTTAGGTTAGGTGATATTACGTTATAGACCTATATAATGTTCCAACTGAGAAGTAGGGGCCGACCCGCCAGGTATGTTGTGAAATACTACATCCGCGGAGTGAGGTTGCCTTAGGTTAGGATATATAACGTTATAGACGTATATAATGTTCCCACGGAGAGGTACGGGCCGAGAGGACCGGGATTCTGTAAAACAGTACCACCCAGGGGCTAGATGGGATAGGTTAGGTTATATTACGTTATAGACATATATAATGTTCCAACCGAGAAGTAGGGACCCGACCCGCCAGGTATGTTGTAAAATACTACATCCGAGGTGTGAGGTTGCCTTAGGTTAGGATATATGACGTTATAGACGTATATAATTTTCCCACGGAGAGGCACGGACCGACACGACCGGGATTCTGTAAAACATTACCAGCGAGGCGCTAGATGGGTTAGGTTAGGCTATATTACGTTATAGACGTATATAACGTTCCCATCGAGAAGTAGGGGCCGACCCGCCAGGAATGTTGTAATATACTACATCCGAAATGTTAGGCTGCCTTAGGTTACGATATATAACGTTATAGACGTATATAATGTTCCCACGGAGAGGTACGGGCCGAGAGGACCGGGATTCTGTAAAACAGTACCAGCGAGGGGCTAGGTGGGTTAGGTTAGGTTATATTACGTTATAGACCTATATAATGTTCCAACCGAGAAGTAGGGGCCGACCCGCCAGGTATGTTGTAAAATACTACATCCGAGATGTTAGGTTGCTTTAGGTTAGGATAGATAACGTTATAGACGTATATAATGTTCCCACGTAGAAGCACGGACCGACGCGCCCGGGATTCTGTAAAACATTACCAGCGAGGGGCTAGATGGATTAGGTTAGGCTATATGACGTTATAGACGTATATAACGTTCCCATCGAGAAGTAGGGGCCGACCCGCCAGGAATGTTGTAATATACTACATCCGAAATGTTAGGCTGCCTTAGGTTACGATATATAACGTTATAGACGTATATAATGTTCCCACGGAGAGGTACGGGCCGAGAGGACCGGGATTCTGTAAAACAGTACCACCCAGGGGCTAGATGGGATAGGTTAGGTTATATTACGTTATAGACATATATAATGTTCCAACCGAGAAGTAGGGGCCGACCCGCCAGGTATGTTGTAAAATACTACATCCGAGATGTTAGGTTGCTTTAGGTTAGGATAGATAACGTTATAGACGTATATAATGTTCCCACGTAGAAGCACGGACCGACGCGCCCGGGATTCTGTAAAACATTACCAGCGAGGGGCTAGATGGATTAGGTTAGGCTATATGACGTTATAGACGTATATAACGTTCCCATCGAGAAGTAGGGGCCGGCCAGCCAGGAATGTTGTAATATACTACATCCGAAATGTTAGGCTGCCTTAGGTTAGGATATATAATGCAATAGACGTTTACAGTGTTCCCACGGAGAGGTACGGGCCGACAGGACCGGGATTCTGTAAAACATTACCAGCGAGGGGCCAGATGGGTTAGGTTAGGTTATATTACGTGATAGACGTATATAACGTTCCCACCGCGAAATAGTGGCCGACCCGCCAGGACTGTTGTAAAATACTACATCCGAGGTGTGAGGTTGCCTTAGGTTAGGATATATAACGCTATAGACGTTTATAATGTTCCCGCGGAGAGGTACGGGCCGACACGACCGGGACTCTGTAAAACATTACAAGCGAGGGGCTAGGTGGGTTAGGTTAGGTTATATTACGTTATAGACGTATATAACGTTCCCATCCAGAAGTAGGGGCCTACCCGCCAGGTATGTTGTAAAATACTACATCCGAGGTGTGAGGTTGCCTTAGGTTAGGACATATAACGTTATAGACGTATATAATGTTCCCACGGATAGGTACGGGCCGAGAGGACCGGGATTCTGTAAAACATTACCAGCGAGGGGCCAGATGGGTTAGGTTAGGTTATATTACGTTATAGACGTATATAACGTTCCCATCGAGAAGTAGAGGCCGACCCGCCAGGTATGTTGTAAAATACTACATCCGAGGAGTGAGGTTGCCTTAGGTTAGGATATATAACGTTATAGACGTATATAATGTTCCCACGGAGAGGAACGGACCGACTCGACCGGGATTCTCCGAAACATTACCAGCGAGGGGCTGGATGGGTTAGGTTAGGCTATATTACGTTATAGACGTATATAACGTACCCATCGAGAAGTAGGGGCCGACCCGCCAGGTATGTTGTAAAATACTATATCCGAGGTGTGAGGTTGCCTTAGGTTAGGATATATAACGCTATAGACGTATATAATGTTCCCACGGATAGGTACGTGCCGACAGGACCGGGATTCTGTAAAACATTACCAGCGAGGAGCTAGATAGGCTAGGTTAGGTTATATTACGTTATAGACGTATATAATGTTCCCACCGAAAAGTAGGGGCCGGCCAGCCAGGAATGTTGTAAAATTCTACTTCCGCGGAGTGAGGTTGCCTTAGGTTAGGATATATAACTTTATAGACGTATATAATGTTCCCACGGAGAGGTACGGGCCGATAGGACCGGGATTCTGTAAAACATTACCAGCGAGGGGCCAGACGGGTTAGGTTAGGTTATATTACGTTATAGACGTATATAACGTTCCCACCGAGAAATAGTGGCCGGCCAGCCAGGAATGTTGTAAAATTCTACATCCGCGGAGTGAGGTTGCCTTAGGTTAGGATATATAATGTTATAGACATATATAATGTTCCCACGGAGAGGCACGGACCGACTCGACCGGGATTCTCCGAAACATTTCCAGCGAGGGGCTGGATGGGTTAGGTTAGGCTATATTACGTTATAGACGTATATAACGTTCCCACCGCGAAATAGTGGCCGACCCGCCAGGACTGTTGTAATATACTACATCCGAAATGTTAGGCTGCCTTAGGTTAGGATATATAACGCTATAGACGTTTATAATGTTCCCGCGGAGAGGTCCGGGCCGACACGTCCGGGACTCTGTAAAACATTACCAGCGAGGGGCTAGGTGGGTTAGGTTAGGTTATATTACGTTATAGACCTATATAATGTTCCAACCGAGAAGTAGGGGCCGACCCGCCAGGTATGTTGTAAAATACTACATCCGAGAGGTTAGGTTGATTTGGGTTAGGATATATAACGTTATAGACGTATCTAATGTCTCCACGTAGAGGTACGGTCCGACACGTCCGGGATTCTGTAAAACATTACCAGTGTGGGGCTAGATCGGTTAGGTTAGGTTATATTACATTATAGACGTATGTAATGTTCCAACCGAGAAGTAGGGGCCTACCCGCCAGGTATGTTGTAAAATACTACATCCGAGATGTTAAGTTTCTTTATGTTAGGATATATAACGTTATAGACGTATATAATGTTCCCACGGAGAGGTACGGGCCGACAGGACCGGGATTCTGTAAAACATTACCAGCGAGGAGCTAGATAGGTTAGGTTAGGTTATATTACGTTATAGACGTATATAATGTTCCCACCGAAAAGTAGGGGCCGGCCAGCCAGGAATGTAGTAAAATTCTACATCCGCGGAGTGAGGTTGCCTTAGGTTGGGATATATAACGTTATAGACGTATATAATGTTCCCACAGAGAGGTACTGGCCGACAGGACCGGGATTCAGTAAAACATTACCAGCGAGGGGCTAGATGGGTTAGGTTAGGCTATATTACGTTATATACGTATATAACGTCCCCATCGAGAAGTAGGGGCCGACCCGCCAGGTATGTTGTAGAATACTACATCCGAGGTGTGAGGTTGCCTTAGGTTAGGATATATAACGTTATAGACGTATATAATGTTCCCACGGAGAGGCACGGACCGACTCGACCGGGATTCTCTAAAACATTACCAGCAAGGGGCTAGATGGGTCAGGTTAGGCTATATTACGTTATAGACGTATATACCGTTCCCATCCAGAAGTAGGGGCCGACCCGCCAGGTATGTTGTAAAATACTACATCCAAGGTGTGACGTTGCCTTAGGTTAAGATATATAACGTTATAGACGTATATAATGTTCCCACGGAGAGGTAACGGCCGACCCGACCGGGATTCTGTAAAACATTACCAGCCAGGGGCTAGATGGGTTAGGTTAGGTGATATTACGTTATAGACCTATATAATGTTCCAACTGAGAAGTAGGGGCCGACCCGCCAGGTATGTTGTGAAATACTACATCCGCGGAGTGAGGTTGCCTTAGGTTAGGATATATAACGTTATAGACGTATATAATGTTCCCACGGAGAGGTACGGGCCGAGAGGACCGGGATTCTGTAAAACAGTACCACCCAGGGGCTAGATGGGATAGGTTAGGTTATATTACGTTATAGACATATATAATGTTCCAACCGAGAAGTAGGGACCCGACCCGCCAGGTATGTTGTAAAATACTACATCCGAGGTGTGAGGTTGCCTTAGGTTAGGATATATGACGTTATAGACGTATATAATTTTCCCACGGAGAGGCACGGACCGACACGACCGGGATTCTGTAAAACATTACCAGCGAGGCGCTAGATGGGTTAGGTTAGGCTATATTACGTTATAGACGTATATAACGTTCCCATCGAGAAGTAGGGGCCGACCCGCCAGGAATGTTGTAATATACTACATCCGAAATGTTAGGCTGCCTTAGGTTACGATATATAACGTTATAGACGTATATAATGTTCCCACGGAGAGGTACGGGCCGAGAGGACCGGGATTCTGTAAAACAGTACCACCCAGGGGCTAGATGGGATAGGTTAGGTTATATTACGTTATAGACATATATAATGTTCCAACCGAGAAGTAGGGGCCGACCCGCCAGGTATGTTGTAAAATACTACATCCGAGATGTTAGGTTGCTTTAGGTTAGGATAGATAACGTTATAGACGTATATAATGTTCCCACGTAGAAGCACGGACCGACGCGCCCGGGATTCTGTAAAACATTACCAGCGAGGGGCTAGATGGATTAGGTTAGGCTATATGACGTTATAGACGTATATAACGTTCCCATCGAGAAGTAGGGGCCGGCCAGCCAGGAATGTTGTAATATACTACATCCGAAATGTTAGGCTGCCTTAGGTTAGGATATATAATGCAATAGACGTTTATAGTGTTCCCACGCAGAGGTACGGGCCGACAGGACCGGGATTCTGTAAAACATTACCAGCGAGGGGCCAGATGGGTTAGATTAGGTTATATTACGTGATAGACGTATATAATGTTCCAACCGAGAAGTAGGGACCCGACCCGCCAGGTATGTTGTAAAATACTACATCCGAGGTGTGAGGTTGCCTTAGGTTAGGATATATGACGTTATAGACGTATATAATTTTCCCACGGAGAGGCACGGACCGACACGACCGGGATTCTGTAAAACATTACCAGCGAGGCGCTAGATGGGTTAGGTTAGGCTATATTACGTTATAGACGTATATAACGTTCCCATCGAGAAGTAGGGGCCGACCCGCCAGGAATGTTGTAATATACTACATCCGAAATGTTAGGCTGCCTTAGGTTACGATATATAACGTTATAGACGTATATAATGTTCCCACGGAGAGGTACGGGCCGAGAGGACCGGTATT
Organism: Xylocopa violacea; assembly: GCA_963969225.1. Taxonomy (NCBI): domain Eukaryota; kingdom Metazoa; phylum Arthropoda; class Insecta; order Hymenoptera; family Apidae; genus Xylocopa; species Xylocopa violacea. Next base: position 15,049,639 of record CAXAJV010000015.1, read on the forward strand.
CTGTAAAACAGTACCACCCAGGGGCTAGATGGGATAGGTTAGGTTATATTACGTTATAGACATATATAATGTTCCAACCGAGAAGTAGGGGCCGACCCGCCAGGTATGTTGTAAAATACTACATCCGAGATGTTAGGTTGCTTTAGGTTAGGATAGATAACGTTATAGACGTATATAATGTTCCCACGTAGAAGCACGGACCGACGCGCCCGGGATTCTGTAAAACATTACCAGCGAGGGGCTAGATGGATTAGGTTAGGCTATATGACGTTATAGACGTATATAACGTTCCCATCGAGAAGTAGGGGCCGGCCAGCCAGGAATGTTGTAATATACTACATCCGAAATGTTAGGCTGCCTTAGGTTAGGATATATAATGCAATAGACGTTTATAGTGTTCCCATGGAGAGGTACGGGCCGACAGGACCGGGATTCTGTAAAACATTACCAGCGAGGGGCCAGATGGGTTAGGTTAGGTTATATTACGTGATAGACGTATATAACGTTCCCACCGCGAAATAGTGGCCGACCCGCCAGGACTGTTGTAAAATACTACATCCGAGGTGTGAGGTTGCCTTAGGTTAGGATATATAACGCTATAGACGTTTATAATGTTCCCGCGGAGAGGTACGGGCCGACACGACCGGGACTCTGTAAAACATTACAAGCGAGGGGCTAGGTGGGTTAGGTTAGGTTATATTACGTTATAGACGTATATAACGTTCCCATCCAGAAGTAGGGGCCTACCCGCCAGGTATGTTGTAAAATACTACATCCGAGGTGTGAGGTTGCCTTAGGTTAGGACATATAACGTTATAGACGTATATAATGTTCCCACGGATAGGTACGGGCCGAGAGGACCGGGATTCTGTAAAACATTACCAGCGAGGGGCCAGATGGGTTAGGTTAGGTTATATTACGTTATAGACGTATATAACGTTCCCATCGAGAAGTAGAGGCCGACCCGCCAGGTATGTTGTAAAATACTACATCCGAGGAGTGAGGTTGCCTTAGGTTAGGATATATAACGTTATAGACGTATATAATGTTCCCACGGAGAGGAACGGACCGACTCGACCGGGATTCTCCGAAACATTACCAGCGAGGGGCTGGATGGGTTAGGTTAGGCTATATTACGTTATAGACGTATATAACGTACCCATCGAGAAGTAGGGGCCGACCCGCCAGGTATGTTGTAAAATACTATATCCGAGGTGTGAGGTTGCCTTAGGTTAGGATATATAACGCTATAGACGTATATAATGTTCCCACGGATAGGTACGTGCCGACAGGACCGGGATTCTGTAAAACATTACCAGCGAGGAGCTAGATAGGCTAGGTTAGGTTATATTACGTTATAGACGTATATAATGTTCCCACCGAAAAGTAGGGGCCGGCCAGACAGGAATGTTGTAAAATTCTACTTCCGCGGAGTGAGGTTGCCTTAGGTTAGGATATATAACTTTATAGACGTATATAATGTTCCCACGGAGAGGTACGGGCCGATAGGACCGGGATTCTGTAAAACATTACCAGCGAGGGGCCAGACGGGTTAGGTTAGGTTATATTACGTTATAGACGTATATAACGTTCCCACCGAGAAATAGTGGCCGGCCAGCCAGGAATGTTGTAAAATTCTACATCCGCGGAGTGAGGTTGCCTTAGGTTAGGATATATAATGTTATAGACATATATAATGTTCCCACGGAGAGGCACGGACCGACTCGACCGGGATTCTCCGAAACATTACCAGCGAGGGGCTGGATGTGTTAGGTTAGGCTATATTACGTTATAGACGTATATAACGTTCCCACCGCGAAATAGTGGCCGACCCGCCAGGACTGTTGTAATATACTACATCCGAAATGTTAGGCTGCCTTAGGTTAGGATATATAACGCTATAGACGTTTATAATGTTCCCGCGGAGAGGTCCGGGCCGACACGTCCGGGACTCTGTAAAACATTACCAGCGAGGGGCTAGGTGGGTTAGGTTAGGTTATATTACGTTATAGACCTATATAATGTTCCAACCGAGAAGTAGGGGCCGACCCGCCAGGTATGTTGTAAAATACTACATCCGAGAGGTTAGGTTGATTTAGGTTAGGATATATAACGTTATAGACGTATCTAATGTCTCCACGTAGAGGTACGGTCCGACACGTCCGGGATTCTGTAAAACATTACCAGTGTGGGGCTAGATCGGTTAGGTTAGGTTATATTACATTATAGACGTATGTAATGTTCCAACCGAGAAGTAGGGGCCTACCCGCCAGGTATGTTGTAAAATACTACATCCGAGATGTTAAGTTTCTTTATGTTAGGATATATAACGTTATAGACGTATATAATGTTCCCACGGAGAGGTACGGGCCGACAGGACCGGGATTCTGTAAAACATTACCAGCGAGGGGCTAGATGGGTTAGGTTAGGTTATATTACGTTATAAACGTATATAATGTTCCCATCAAGAAGTAGGGGCCGACCCGCCAGGTATGTTGTAAAATACTACATCCGAGGTGTGAGGTTGCCTTAGGTTAGGATATATAACGTTATAGACGTACATAATGTTCCCACGTAGAGGCAAGGACCGACTCGACCGGGATTCTCTAAAACATTACCAGCGAGGGGCTAGATGGGCTAGGTTAGGCTATATTACGTTATAGACGTATATAACGTTCCCATCGAGAAGTAGGGGCCGACCCGCCAGGTATGTTGTAAAATACTACATCCGAGGTGTGAGGTTGCCTTAGGTTAGGACATATAACGTTATAGACGTATATAATGTTCCCACGGATAGGTACGGGCCGAGGGGACCGGGATTCTGCAAAACATTACCAGCGAGGGGCCAGATGGGTTAGGTTAAGTTATATTACGTTATAGACGTATATAACGTTCCCATCGAGAAGTAGAGGCCGACCCGCCAGGTATGTTGTAAAATACTACATCCGAGGTGTGAGGTTGCCTTAAGTTAGGATATATAACGCTATAGACGTATATAATGTTCCCACGGAGAGGAACGGACCGACTCGACCGGGATTCTCCGAAACATTACCAGCGAGGGGCTGGATGGGTTAGGTTAGGCTATATTACGTTATAGACGTATATAACGTACCCATCGAGAAGTAGGGGCCGACCCGCCAGGTAGGTTGTAAAATACTACATCCGAGGTGTGAGGTTGCCTTAAGTTAGGATATATAACGCTATAGACGTATATAATGTTCCCACGGATAGGTACGTGCCGACAGGACCGGGATTCTGTAAAACATTACCAGCGAGGAGCTAGATAGGTTAGGTTAGGTTATATTACGTTATAGACGTATATAATGTTCCCACCGAAAAGTAGGGGCCGGCCAGCCAGGAATGTTGTAAAATTCTACATCCGCGGAGTGAGGTTGCCTTAGGTTAGGATATATAACGTTATAGACGTATATAATGTTCCCACGGAGAGGTACGGGCCGACAGGACCGGGATTCTGTAAAACATTACCAGCGAGGGGCCAGACGGGTTAGGTTAGGTTATATTACTTTATAGACGTATATAACGTTCCCACCGAGAAATAGTGGCCGGCCAGCCAGGAATGTTGTAAAATTCTACATCCGCGGAGTGAGGTTGCCTTAGGTTAGGATATATAACGTTATAGACGTATATAATGTTCCCACGGAGAGGCACGGACCGACTCGACCGGGATTCTCTAAAACATTACCAGCAAGGGGCTAGATGGGTTAGGTTAGGCTATATTACGTTATAGACGTATATAACGTTCCCATCCAGAAGTAGGGGCCGACCCGCCAGGTATGTTGTAAAATACTACATCCAAGGTGTGACGTTGCCTTAGGTTAAGATATATAACGTTATAGACGTATATAATGTTCCCCCGGAGAGGTACGGGCCGACCCGACCGGGATTCTGTAAAACATTACCAGCCAGGGGCTAGATGGGTTAGGTTAGGTGATATTACGTTATAGACCTATATAATGTTCCAACTGAGAAGTAGGGGCCGACCCGCCAGGTATGTTGTGAAATACTACATCCGAGGTGTGAGGTTGCCTTAGGTTAGGATATATAACGCTATAGACGTTTATAATGTTCCCACGGAGAGGTACGGGCCGACACGACCGGGATTCTGTAAAACATTACCAGCGAGGGGCTAGATGGGTTAGGTTAGGTTATATTACGTTATAGACGTATATAATGTTCCCACCGAGAAATAGTGGCCGACCCGCCAGGAATGTTGTAATATACTACATCCGAAATGTTAGGTTGCCTTAGGTTAGGATATATAACGCTATAGACGTATATAATGTTCCCACGGATAGGTACGTGCCGACAGGACCGGGATTCTATAAAACATTACCAGCGAGGAGCTAGATAGGTTAGGTTAGGTTATATTACGTTATAGACGTATATAATGTTCCCACCGAGAAGTAGGGGCCGGCCAGCCAGGAATGTTGTAATATACTACATCCGAAATGTTAGGCTGCCTTGGGTTAGGATATATAATGCAATAGACGTTTATAGTGTTCCCACGGAGAGGTACGGGCCGACAGGACCGGGATTCTGTAAAACATTACCAGCGAGGGGCTAGATGGGTTAGGTTAGGTTATATTACGTTATAAACGTATATAATGTTCACATCAAGAAGTAGGGGCCGACCCGCCAGGTATGTTGTAAAATACTACATCCGAGGTGTGAGGTTGCCTTAGGTTAGGATATATAACGTTATAGACGTATATAATGTTCCCACGGAGGGGCACGGACCGACACGACCGGGATTCAGTAAAACATTACCAGCGAGGCGCTAGATGGGTTAGGTTAGGCTATATTACGTTATAGACGTATATAACGTTCCGATCGAGAAGTAGGGGCCGACCCGCCAGGAATGTTGTAATATACTACATCCGAAATGTTAGGATGCCTTAGGTTACGATATATAACGTTATAGACGTATATAATGTTCCCACGGAGAGGTACGGGCCGAGAGGACCGGTATTCTGTAAAACAATACCACCCAGGGGCTAGATGGGGTAGGTTAGGTTATATTACGTTATAGACCTATATAATGTTCCAACCGAGAAGTAGGGGCCGACCCGCCAGGTATGTTGTAAAATACTACATCCGAGATGTTAGGTTGCTTTAGGTTAGGATAGATAACGTTATAGACGTATATAATGTTCCTACGTAGAAGCACGGACCGACACGCCCGGGATTCTGTAAAACATTACCAGCGAGGGGCTAGATGGATTAGGTTAGGCTATATGACGTTATAGACGTATATAACGTTCCCATCGAGAAGTAGGGGCCGACCCGCCAGGTATGTTGTAAAATACTACATCCGAGGTGTGAGGTTGCCTTAAGTTAGGATATATAACGCTATAGACGTATATAATGTTCCCACGGAGAGGAACGGACCGACTCGACCGGGATTCTCCGAAACATTACCAGCGAGGGGCTGGATGGGTTAGGTTAGGCTATATTACGTTATAGACGTATATAACGTACCCATCGAGAAGTAGGGGCCGACCCGCCAGGTATGTTGTAAAATACTATATCCGAGGTGTGAGGTTGCCTTAGGTTAGGATATATAACGCTATAGACGTATATAATGTTCCCACGGATAGGTACGTGCCGATAGGACCGGGATTCTGTAAAACATTACCAGCGAGGGGCCAGACGGGTTAGGTTAGGTTATATTACGTTATAGACGTATATAACGTTCCCACCGAGAAATAGTGGCCGGCCAGCCAGGAATGTTGTAAAATTCTACATCCGCGGAGTGAGGTTGCCTTAGGTTAGGATATATAACGTTATAGACGTATATAATGTTCCCACGGAGAGGCACGGATCGACTCGACCGGGATTCTCTAAAACATTACCAGCAAGGGGCTAGATGGGTTAGGTTAGGCTATATTACGTTATAGACGTATATAACGTTCCCATCCAGAAGTAGGGGCCGACCCACCAGGTATGTTGTAAAATACTACATCCAAGGTGTGACGTTGCCTTAATTTAAGATATATAACGGTATAGACGTATATAATGTTCCCCCGGAGAGGTACGGGCCGACCCGACCGGGATTCTGTAAAACATTACCAGCCAGGGGCTAGATGGGTTAGGTTAGGTGATATTACGTTATAGACCTATATAATGTTCCAACTGAGAAGTAGGGGCCGACCCGCCAGGTATGTTGTGAAATACTACATCCGAGGTGTGAGGTTGCCTTAGGTTAGGATATATAACGCTATAGACGTTTATAATGTTCCCACGGAGAGGTACGGGCCGACACGACCGGGATTCTGTAAAACATTACCAGCGAGGGGCTAGATGGGTTAGGTTAGGTTATATTACGTTATAGACGTATATAATGTTCCCACCGAGAAATAGTGGCCGACCCGCCAGGAATGTTGTAATATACTACATCCGAAATGTTAGGTTGCCTTAGGTTAGGATATATAACGCTATAGACGTATATAATGTTCCCACGGATAGGTACGTGCCGACAGGACCGGGATTCTATAAAACATTACCAGCGAGGAGCTAGATAGGTTAGGTTAGGTTATATTACGTTATAGACGTATATAATGTTCCCACCGAGAAGTAGGGGCCGGCCAGCCAGGAATGTTGTAATATACTACATCCGAAATGTTAGGCTGCCTTGGGTTAGGATATATAATGCAATAGACGTTTATAGTGTTCCCACGGAGAGGTACGGGCCGACAGGACCGGGATTCTGTAAAACATTACCAGCGAGGGGCTAGATGGGTTAGGTTAGGTTATATTACGTTATAAACGTATATAATGTTCACATCAAGAAGTAGGGGCCGACCCGCCAGGTATGTTGTAAAATACTACATCCGAGGTGTGAGGTTGCCTTAGGTTAGGATATATAACGTTATAGACGTATATAATGTTCCCACGGAGGGGCACGGACCGACACGACCGGGATTCAGTAAAACATTACCAGCGAGGCGCTAGATGGGTTAGGTTAGGCTATATTACGTTATAGACGTATATAACGTTCCGATCGAGAAGTAGGGGCCGACCCGCCAGGAATGTTGTAATATACTACATCCGAAATGTTAGGATGCCTTAGGTTACGATATATAACGTTATAGACGTATATAATGTTCCCACGGAGAGGTACGGGCCGAGAGGACCGGTATTCTGTAAAACAATACCACCCAGGGGCTAGATGGGGTAGGTTAGGTTATATTACGTTATAGACCTATATAATGTTCCAACCGAGAAGTAGGGGCCGACCCGCCAGGTATGTTGTAAAATACTACATCCGAGATGTTAGGTTGCTTTAGGTTAGGATAGATAACGTTATAGACGTATATAATGTTCCTACGTAGAAGCACGGACCGACACGCCCGGGATTCTGTAAAACATTACCAGCGAGGGGCTAGATGGATTAGGTTAGGCTATATGACGTTATAGACGTATATAACGTTCCCATCGAGAAGTAGGGGCCGACCCGCCAGGTATGTTGTAAAATACTACATCCGAGGTGTGAGGTTGCCTTAAGTTAGGATATATAACGCTATAGACGTATATAATGTTCCCACGGAGAGGAACGGACCGACTCGACCGGGATTCTCCGAAACATTACCAGCGAGGGGCTGGATGGGTTAGGTTAGGCTATATTACGTTATAGACGTATATAACGTACCCATCGAGAAGTAGGGGCCGACCCGCCAGGTATGTTGTAAAATACTACATCCGAGAGGTTAGGTTGATTTAGGTTAGGATATATAACGTTATAGACGTATCTAATGTCTCCACGTAGAGGTACGGTCCGACACGTCCGGGATTCTGTAAAACATTACCAGTGTGGGGCTAGATCGGTTAGGTTAGGTTATATTACATTATAGACGTATGTAATGTTCCAACCGAGAAGTAGGGGCCTACCCGCCAGGTATGTTGTAAAATACTACATCCGAGATGTTAAGTTTCTTTATGTTAGGATATATAACGTTATAGACGTATATAATGTTCCCACGGAGAGGTACGGGCCGACAGGACCGGGATTCTGTAAAACATTACCAGCGAGGGGCTAGATGGGTTAGGTTAGGTTATATTACGTTATAAACGTATATAATGTTCCCATCAAGAAGTAGGGACCGACCCGCCAGGTATGTTGTAAAATACTACATCCGAGGTGTGAGGTTGCCTTAGGTTAGGATATATAACGTTATAGACGTATATAATGTTCCCACGTAGAGGCAAGGACCGACTCGACCGGGATTCTCTAAAACATTACCAGCGAGGGGCTAGATGGGCTAGGTTAGGCTATATTACGTTATAGACGTATATAACGTTCCCATCGAGAAGTAGGGGCCGACCCGCCAGGTATGTTGTAAAATACTACATCCGAGGTGTGAGGTTGCCTTAGGTTAGGACATATAACGTTATAGACGTATATAATGTTCCCACGGATAGGTACGGGCCGAGGGGACCGGGATTCTGCAAAACATTACCAGCGAGGGGCCAGATGGGTTAGGTTAAGTTATATTACGTTATAGACGTATATAACGTTCCCATCGAGAAGTAGAGGCCGACCCGCCAGGTATGTTGTAAAATACTACATACGAGGTGTGAGGTTGCCTTAAGTTAGGATATATAACGCTATAGACGTATATAATGTTCCCACGGAGAGGAACGGACCGACCCGACCGGGATTCTCCGAAACATTACCAGCGAGGGGCTGGATGGGTTAGGTTAGGCTATATTACGTTATAGACGTATATAACGTACCCATCGAGAAGTAGGGGCCGACCCGCCAGGTATGTTGTAAAATACTACATCCGAGGTGTGAGGTTGCCTTAAGTTAGGATATATAACGCTATAGACGTATATAATGTTCCCACGGATAGGTACGTGCCGACAGGACCGGGATTCTGTAAAACATTACCAGCGAGGAGCTAGATAGGTTAGGTTAGGTTATATTACGTTATAGACGTATATAATGTTCCCACCGAAAAGTAGGGGCCGGCCAGCCAGGAATGTTGTAAAATTCTACATCCGCGGAGTGAGGTTGCCTTAGGTTAGGATATATAATGTTATAGACGTATATAATGTTCCCACGGAGAGGTACGGGCCGACAGGACCGGGATTCTGTAAAACATTACCAGCGAGGGGCCAGACGGGTTAGGTTAGGTTATATTACGTTATAGACGTATATAACGTTCCCACCGAGAAATAGTGGCCGGCCAGCCAGGAATGTTGTAAAATTCTACATCCGCGGAGTGAGGTTGCCTTAGGTTAGGATATATAACGTTATAGACGTATATAATGTTCCCACGGAGAGGCACGGACCGACTCGACCGGGATTCTCTAAAACATTACCAGCAAGGGGCTAGATGGGTTAGGTTAGGCTATATTACGTTATAGACGTATATAACGTTCCCATCCAGAAGTAGGGGCCGACCCGCCAGGTATGTTGTAAAATACTACATCCAAGGTGTGACGTTGCCTTAGGTTAAGATATATAACGTTATAGACGTATATAATGTTCCCCCGGAGAGGTACGGGCCGACCCGACCGGGATTCTGTAAAACATTACCAGCCAGGGGCTAGATGGGTTAGGTTAGGTGATATTACGTTATAGACCTATATAATGTTCCAACTGAGAAGTAGGGGCCGACCCGCCAGGTATGTTGTGAAATACTACATCCGAGGTGTGAGGTTGCCTTAGGTTAGGATATATAACGCTATAGACGTTTATAATGTTCCCACGGAGAGGTACGGGCCGACACGACCGGGATTCTGTAAAACATTACCAGCGAGGGGCTAGATGGGTTAGGTTAGGTTATATTACGTTATAGACGTATATAATGTTCCCACCGAGAAATAGTGGCCGACCCGCCAGGAATGTTGTAATATACTACATCCGAAATGTTAGGTTGCCTTAGGTTAGGATATATAACGCTATAGACGTATATAATGTTCCCACGGATAGGTACGTGCCGACAGGACCGGGATTCTATAAAACATTACCAGCGAGGAGCTAGATAGGTTAGGTTAGGTTATATTACGTTATAGACGTATATAATGTTCCCACCGAGAAGTAGGGGCCGGCCAGCCAGGAATGTTGTAATATACTACATCCGAAATGTTAGGCTGCCTTGGGTTAGGATATATAATGCAATAGACGTTTATAGTGTTCCCACGGAGAGGTACGGGCCGACAGGACCGGGATTCTGTAAAACATTACCAGCGAGGGGCTAGATGGGTTAGGTTAGGTTATATTACGTTATAAACGTATATAATGTTCACATCAAGAAGTAGGGGCCGACCCGCCAGGTATGTTGTAAAATACTACATCCGAGGTGTGAGGTTGCCTTAGGTTAGGATATATAACGTTATAGACGTATATAATGTTCCCACGGAGGGGCACGGACCGACACGACCGGGATTCAGTAAAACATTACCAGCGAGGCGCTAGATGGGTTAGGTTAGGCTATATTACGTTATAGACGTATATAACGTTCCCATCGAGAAGTAGGGGCCGACCCGCCAGGAATGTTATAATATACTACATCCGAAATGTTAGGATGCCTTAGGTTACGATATATAACGTTATAGACGTATATAATGTTCCCACGGAGAGGTACGGGCCGAGAGGACCGGTATTCTGTAAAACAATACCACCCAGGGGCTAGATGGGGTAGGTTAGGTTATATTACGTTATAGACCTATATAATGTTCCAACCGAGAAGTAGGGGCCGACCCGCCAGGTATGTTGTAAAATACTACATCCGAGATGTTAGGTTGCTTTAGGTTAGGATAGATAACGTTATAGACGTATATAATGTTCCTACGTAGAAGCACGGACCGACACGCCCGGGATTCTGTAAAACATTACCAGCGAGGGGCTAGATGGATTAGGTTAGGCTATATGACGTTATAGACGTATATAACGTTCCCATCGAGAAGTAGGGGCCGACCCGCCAGGTATGTTGTAAAATACTACATCCGAGGTGTGAGGTTGCCTTAGGTTAGGATATATAACGCTATAGACGTTTATAATGTTCCCACGGAGAGGTACGGGCCGACACGACCGGGATTCTGTAAAACATTACCAGCGAGGGGCTAGATGGGTTAGGTTAGGTTATATTACGTTATAGACGTATATAATGTTCCCACCGAGAAATAGTGGCCGACCCGCCAGGAATGTTGTAATATACTACATCCGAAATGTTAGCCAGCCTTAGGTTAGGATATATAACGCTATAGACGTTTATAATGTTCCCACGGAGAGGTACGGGCCGACACGACCGGGATTCTGTAAAACATTACCAGCGAGGGGCTAGATGGGTTAGGTTAGGTTATATTACGTTATAGACGTATATAATGTTCCCACCGAGAAATAGTGGCCGACCCGCCAGGAATGTTGTAATATACTACATCCGAAATGTTAGGCTGCCTTAGGTTAGGATATATAACGCTATAGACGTTTATAATGTTCCCACGAAGAGGTACGGGCCGACACGACCAGGATTCTGTAAAACATTACCAGCGAGGCGCTAGATGGATTAGGTTAGGCTATATGACGTTATAGACGTATATAACGTTCCCATCGAGAAGTAGGGGCCGACCCGCCAGGTATGTTGTAAAATACTACATCCGAGAAGTTAGGTTGCTTTAGGTTAGGATATATAACGTTATAGACGTATATAATGTTCCCACGGAGGGGCACGGACCGACACGACCGGGATTCAGTAAAACATTACCAGCGAGGGGCTAGATGGGTTAGGTTAGGCTATATTACGTTATAGACGTATATAACGTTCCCATGGAGAAGTAGAGGCCGACCCGCCAGGTATGTTGTAAAATACTACATCCGAGGTGTGAGGTTGCCTTAGGTTAGGATATATAACGCTATAGACGTATATAATGTTCCCACGGATAGGTACGTGCCGACAGGACCGGGATTCTGTAAAACATTACCAGCGAGGAGCTAGATAGGTTAGGTTAGGTTATATTACGTTATAGACGTATATAATGTTCCCACCGAGAAGTAGGGGCCGGCCAGCCAGGAATGTTGTAATATACTACATCCGAAATGTTAGGCTGCCTTGGGTTAGGATATATAATGCAATAGACGTTTATAGTGTTCCCACGGAGAGGTACGGGCCGACAGGACCGGGATTCTGTAAAACATTACCAGCGAGGGGCCAGATGGGTTATGTTAGGTTATATTACGTTATAGACGTATATAACGTTCCCACCGCGAAATAGTGGCCGACCCGCCAGGACTGTTGTAATATACTACATCCGAAATGTTAGGCTGCCTTAGGTTAGGATATATAACGCTATAGACGTTTATAATGTTCCCGCGGAGAGGTACGGGCCGACACGTCCGGGACTCTGTAAAACATTACCAGCGAGGGGCTAGGTGTGTTAGGTTAGGTTATATTACGTTATAGACCTATATAATGTTCCAACCGAGAAGTAGGGGCCGACCCGCCAGGTATGTTGTAAAATACTACATCCGAGATGTTAGGTTGATTTAGGTTAGGATATATAACGTTATAGACGTATCTAATGTCTCCACGTAGAGGTACGGTTCGACACGTCCGGGATTCTGTAAAACATTACCAGTGTGGGGCTAGATCGGTTAGGTTAGGTTATATTACATTATAGACGTATGTAATGTTCCAACCGAGAAGTAGGGGCCTACCCGCCAGGTATGTTGTAAAATACTACATCCGAGATGTTAAGTTTCTTTATGTTAGGATATATAACGTTATAGACGTATATAATGTTCCCACGGAGAGGTACGGGCGACAGGACCGGGATTCTGTAAAACATTACCAGCGAGGGGCCAGATGGGTTAGGTTAGGTTATATTACGTTATAGACGTATATAACGTTCCCATCGAGAAGTAGAGGCCGACCCGCCAGGTATGTTGTAAAATACTACATCCGAGGAGTGAGGTTGCCTTAGGTTAGGATATATAACGTTATAGACGTATATAATGTTCCCACGGAGAGGAACGGACCGACTCGACCGGGATTCTCCGAAACATTACCAGCGAGGGGCTGGATGGGTTAGGTTAGGCTATATTACGTAATAGACGTATATAACGTACCCATCGAGAAGTAGGGGCCGACCCGCCAGGTATGTTGTAAAATACTATATCCGAGGTGTGACGTTGCCTTAATTTAAGATATATAACGTTATAGACGTATATAATGTTCCCCCGGAGAGGTACGGGCCGACCCGACCGGGATTCTGTAAAACATTACCAGCCAGGGGCTAGATGGGTTAGGTTAGGTGATATTACGTTATAGACCTATATAATGTTCCAACTGAGAAGTAGGGGCCGACCCGCCAGGTATGTTGTGAAATACTACATCCGAGGTGTGAGGTTGCCTTAGGTTAGGATATATAACGCTATAGACGTTTATAATGTTCCCACGGAGAGGTACGGGCCGACACGACCGGGATTCTGTAAAACATTACCAGCGAGGGGCTAGATGGGTTAGGTTAGGTTATATTACGTTATAGACGTATATAATGTTCCCACCGAGAAATAGTGGCCGACCCGCCAGGAATGTTGTAATATACTACATCCGAAATGTTAGGTTGCCTTAGGTTAGGATATATAACGCTATAGACGTATATAATGTTCCCACGGATAGGTACGTGCCGACAGGACCGGGATTCTATAAAACATTACCAGCGAGGAGCTAGATAGGTTAGGTTAGGTTATATTACGTTATAGACGTATATAATGTTCCCACCGAGAAGTAGGGGCCGGCCAGCCAGGAATGTTGTAATATACTACATCCGAAATGTTAGGCTGCCTTGGGTTAGGATATATAATGCAATAGACGTTTATAGTGTTCCCACGGAGAGGTACGGGCCGACAGGACCGGGATTCTGTAAAACATTACCAGCGAGGGGCTAGATGGGTTAGGTTAGGTTATATTACGTTATAAACGTATATAATGTTCACATCAAGAAGTAGGGGCCGACCCGCCAGGTATGTTGTAAAATACTACATCCGAGGTGTGAGGTTGCCTTAGGTTAGGATATATAACGTTATAGACGTATATAATGTTCCCACGGAGGGGCACGGACCGACACGACCGGGATTCAGTAAAACATTACCAGCGAGGCGCTAGATGGGTTAGGTTAGGCTATATTACGTTATAGACGTATATAACGTTCCGATCGAGAAGTAGGGGCCGACCCGCCAGGAATGTTGTAATATACTACATCCGAAATGTTAGGATGCCTTAGGTTACGACATATAACGTTATAGACGTATATAATGTTCCCACGGAGAGGTACGGGCCGAGAGGACCGGTATTCTGTAAAACAATACCACCCAGGGGCTAGATGGGGTAGGTTAGGTTATATTACGTTATAGACCTATATAATGTTCCAACCGAGAAGTAGGGGCCGACCCGCCAGGTATGTTGTAAAATACTACATCCGAGATGTTAGGTTGCTTTAGGTTAGGATAGATAACGTTATAGACGTATATAATGTTCCTACGTAGAAGCACGGACCGACACGCCCGGGATTCTGTAAAACATTACCAGCGAGGGGCTAGATGGATTAGGTTAGGCTATATGACGTTATAGACGTATATAACGTTCCCATCGAGAAGTAGGGGCCGACCCGCCAGGTATGTTGTAAAATACTACATCCGAGGTGTGAGGTTGCCTTAAGTTAGGATATATAACGCTATAGACGTATATAATGTTCCCACGGAGAGGAACGGACCGACTCGACCGGGATTCTCCGAAACATTACCAGCGAGGGGCTGGATGGGTTAGGTTAGGCTATATTACGTTATAGACGTATATAACGTACCCATCGAGAAGTAGGGGCCGACCCGCCAGGTATGTTGTAAAATACTACATCCGAGAGGTTAGGTTGATTTAGGTTAGGATATATAACGTTATAGACGTATCTAATGTCTCCACGTAGAGGTACGGTCCGACACGTCCGGGATTCTGTAAAACATTACCAGTGTGGGGCTAGATCGGTTAGGTTAGGTTATATTACATTATAGACGTATGTAATGTTCCAACCGAGAAGTAGGGGCCTACCCGCCAGGTATGTTGTAAAATACTACATCCGAGATGTTAAGTTTCTTTATGTTAGGATATATAACGTTATAGACGTATATAATGTTCCCACGGAGAGGTACGGGCCGACAGGACCGGGATTCTGTAAAACATTACCAGCGAGGGGCTAGATGGGTTAGGTTAGGTTATATTACGTTATAAACGTATATAATGTTCCCATCAAGAAGTAGGGGCCGACCCGCCAGGTATGTTGTAAAATACTACATCCGAGGTGTGAGGTTGCCTTAGGTTAGGATATATAACGTTATAGACGTATATAATGTTCCCACGTAGAGGCAAGGACCGACTCGACCGGGATTCTCTAAAACATTACCAGCGAGGGGCTAGATGGGCTAGGTTAGGCTATATTACGTTATAGACGTATATAACGTTCCCATCGAGAAGTAGGGGCCGACCCGCCAGGTATGTTGTAAAATACTACATCCGAGGTGTGAGGTTGCCTTAGGTTAGGACATATAACGTTATAGACGTATATAATGTTCCCACGGATAGGTACGGGCCGAGGGGACCGGGATTCTGCAAAACATTACCAGCGAGGGGCCAGATGGGTTAGGTTAAGTTATATTACGTTATAGACGTATATAACGTTCCCATCGAGAAGTAGAGGCCGACCCGCCAGGTATGTTGTAAAATACTACATACGAGGTGTGAGGTTGCCTTAAGTTAGGATATATAACGCTATAGACGTATATAATGTTCCCACGGAGAGGAACGGACCGACCCGACCGGGATTCTCCGAAACATTACCAGCGAGGGGCTGGATGGGTTAGGTTAGGCTATATTACGTTATAGACGTATATAACGTACCCATCGAGAAGTAGGGGCCGACCCGCCAGGTATGTTGTAAAATACTACATCCGAGGTGTGAGGTTGCCTTAAGTTAGGATATATAACGCTATAGACGTATATAATGTTCCCACGGATAGGTACGTGCCGACAGGACCGGGATTCTGTAAAACATTACCAGCGAGGAGCTAGATAGGTTAGGTTAGGTTATATTACGTTATAGACGTATATAATGTTCCCACCGAAAAGTAGGGGCCGGCCAGCCAGGAATGTTGTAAAATTCTACATCCGCGGAGTGAGGTTGCCTTAGGTTAGGATATATAATGTTATAGACGTATATAATGTTCCCACGGAGAGGTACGGGCCGACAGGACCGGGATTCTGTAAAACATTACCAGCGAGGGGCCAGACGGGTTAGGTTAGGTTATATTACGTTATAGACGTATATAACGTTCCCACCGAGAAATAGTGGCCGGCCAGCCAGGAATGTTGTAAAATTCTACATCCGCGGAGTGAGGTTGCCTTAGGTTAGGATATATAACGTTATAGACGTATATAATGTTCCCACGGAGAGGCACGGACCGACTCGACCGGGATTCTCTAAAACATTACCAGCAAGGGGCTAGATGGGTTAGGTTAGGCTATATTACGTTATAGACGTATATAACGTTCCCATCCAGAAGTAGGGGCCGACCCGCCAGGTATGTTGTAAAATACTACATCCAAGGTGTGACGTTGCCTTAGGTTAAGATATATAACGTTATAGACGTATATAATGTTCCCCCGGAGAGGTACGGGCCGACCCGACCGGGATTCTGTAAAACATTACCAGCCAGGGGCTAGATGGGTTAGGTTAGGTGATATTACGTTATAGACCTATATAATGTTCCAACTGAGAAGTAGGGGCCGACCCGCCAGGTATGTTGTGAAATACTACATCCGAGGTGTGAGGTTGCCTTAGGTTAGGATATATAACGCTATAGACGTTTATAATGTTCCCACGGAGAGGTACGGGCCGACACGACCGGGATTCTGTAAAACATTACCAGCGAGGGGCTAGATGGGTTAGGTTAGGTTATATTACGTTATAGACGTATATAATGTTCCCACCGAGAAATAGTGGCCGACCCGCCAGGAATGTTGTAATATACTACATCCGAAATGTTAGGTTGCCTTAGGTTAGGATATATAACGCTATAGACGTATATAATGTTCCCACGGATAGGTACGTGCCGACAGGACCGGGATTCTATAAAACATTACCAGCGAGGAGCTAGATAGGTTAGGTTAGGTTATATTACGTTATAGACGTATATAATGTTCCCACCGAGAAGTAGGGGCCGGCCAGCCAGGAATTTTGTAATATACTACATCCGAAATGTTAGGCTGCCTTGGGTTAGGATATATAATGCAATAGACGTTTATAGTGTTCCCACGGAGAGGTACGGGCCGACAGGACCGGGATTCTGTAAAACATTACCAGCGAGGGGCTAGATGGGTTAGGTTAGGTTATATTACGTTATAAACGTATATAATGTTCACATCAAGAAGTAGGGGCCGACCCGCCAGGTATGTTGTAAAATACTACATCCGAGGTGTGAGGTTGCCTTAGGTTAGGATATATAACGTTATAGACGTATATAATGTTCCCACGGAGGGGCACGGACCGACACGACCGGGATTCAGTAAAACATTACCAGCGAGGCGCTAGATGGGTTAGGTTAGGCTATATTACGTTATAGACGTATATAACGTTCCCATCGAGAAGTAGGGGCCGACCCGCCAGGAATGTTATAATATACTACATCCGAAATGTTAGGATGCCTTAGGTTACGATATATAACGTTATAGACGTATATAATGTTCCCACGGAGAGGTACGGGCCGAGAGGACCGGTATTCTGTAAAACAATACCACCCAGGGGCTAGATGGGGTAGGTTAGGTTATATTACGTTATAGACCTATATAATGTTCCAACCGAGAAGTAGGGGCCGACCCGCCAGGTATGTTGTAAAATACTACATCCGAGATGTTAGGTTGCTTTAGGTTAGGATAGATAACGTTATAGACGTATATAATGTTCCTACGTAGAAGCACGGACCGACACGCCCGGGATTCTGTAAAACATTACCAGCGAGGGGCTAGATGGATTAGGTTAGGCTATATGACGTTATAGACGTATATAACGTTCCCATCGAGAAGTAGGGGCCGACCCGCCAGGTATGTTGTAAAATACTACATCCGAGGTGTGAGGTTGCCTTAGGTTAGGATATATAACGCTATAGACGTTTATAATGTTCCCACGGAGAGGTACGGGCCGACACGACCGGGATTCTGTAAAACATTACCAGCGAGGGGCTAGATGGGTTAGGTTAGGTTATATTACGTTATAGACGTATATAATGTTCCCACCGAGAAATAGTGGCCGACCCGCCAGGAATGTTGTAATATACTACATCCGAAATGTTAGCCAGCCTTAGGTTAGGATATATAACGCTATAGACGTTTATAATGTTCCCACGGAGAGGTACGGGCCGACACGACCGGGATTCTGTAAAACATTACCAGCGAGGGGCTAGATGGGTTAGGTTAGGTTATATTACGTTATAGACGTATATAATGTTCCCACCGAGAAATAGTGGCCGACCCGCCAGGAATGTTGTAATATACTACATCCGAAATGTTAGGCTGCCTTAGGTTAGGATATATAACGCTATAGACGTTTATAATGTTCCCACGAAGAGGTACGGGCCGACACGACCAGGATTCTGTAAAACATTACCAGCGAGGCGCTAGATGGATTAGGTTAGGCTATATGACGTTATAGACGTATATAACGTTCCCATCGAGAAGTAGGGGCCGACCCGCCAGGTATGTTGTAAAATACTACATCCGAGAAGTTAGGTTGCTTTAGGTTAGGATATATAACGTTATAGACGTATATAATGTTCCCACGGAGGCGCACGGACCGACACGACCGGGATTCAGTAAAACATTACCAGCGAGGGGCTAGATGGGTTAGGTTAGGCTATATTACGTTATAGACGTATATAACGTTCCCATGGAGAAGTAGAGGCCGACCCGCCAGGTATGTTGTAAAATACTACATCCGAGGTGTGAGGTTGCCTTAGGTTAGGATATATAACGCTATAGACGTATATAATGTTCCCACGGATAGGTACGTGCCGACAGGACCGGGATTCTGTAAAACATTACCAGCGAGGAGCTAGATAGGTTAGGTTAGGTTATATTACGTTATAGACGTATATAATGTTCCCACCGAGAAGTAGGGGCCGGCCAGCCAGGAATGTTGTAATATACTACATCCGAAATGTTAGGCTGCCTTGGGTTAGGATATATAATGCAATAGACGTTTATAGTGTTCCCACGGAGAGGTACGGGCCGACAGGACCGGGATTCTGTAAAACATTACCAGCGAGGGCCCAGATGGGTTATGTTAGGTTATATTACGTTATAGACGTATATAACGTTCCCACCGCGAAATAGTGGCCGACCCGCCAGGACTGTTGTAATATACTACATCCGAAATGTTAGGCTGCCTTAGGTTAGGATATATAACGCTATAGACGTTTATAATGTTCCCGCGGAGAGGTACGGGCCGACACGTCCGGGACTCTGTAAAACATTACCAGCGAGGGGCTAGGTGTGTTAGGTTAGGTTATATTACGTTATAGACCTATATAATGTTCCAACCGAGAAGTAGGGGCCGACCCGCCAGGTATGTTGTAAAATACTACATCCGAGATGTTAGGTTGATTTAGGTTAGGATATATAACGTTATAGACGTATCTAATGTCTCCACGTAGAGGTACGGTTCGACACGTCCGGGATTCTGTAAAACATTACCAGTGTGGGGCTAGATCGGTTAGGTTAGGTTATATTACATTATAGACGTATGTAATGTTCCAACCGAGAAGTAGGGGCCTACCCGCCAGGTATGTTGTAAAATACTACATCCGAGATGTTAAGTTTCTTTATGTTAGGATATATAACGTTATAGACGTATATAATGTTCCCACGGAGAGGTACGGGCGACAGGACCGGGATTCTGTAAAACATTACCAGCGAGGGGCTAGATGGGTTAGGTTAGGTTATATTACGTTATAAACGTATATAATGTTCCCATCAAGAAGTAGGGGCCGACCCGCCAGGTATGTTGTAAAATACTACATCCGAGGTGTGAGGTTGCCCTAGGTTAGGATATATAACGTTATAGACGTATATAATGTTCCCACGGAGGGGCACGGACCGACACGACCGGGATTCAGTAAAACATTACCAGCGAGGCGCTAGATGGGTTAGGTTAGGCTATATTACGTTATAGACGTATATAACGTTCCCATCGAGAAGTAGTGGCCGACCCGCCAGGAATGTTGTAATATACTACATCCGAAATGTTAGGCTGCCTTAGGTTACGATATATAACGTTATAGACGTATATAATGTTCCCACGGAGAGGTACGGGCCGAGAGGACCGGGATTCTGTAAAACAATACCACCCAGGGGCTAGATGGGTTAGGTTAGGTTATATTACGTTATAGACCTATATAATGTTCCAACCGAGAAGTAGGGGCCGACCCGCCAGGTATGTTGTAAAATACTACATCCGAGATGTTAGGTTGCCTTAGGTTAGGATATATAACGCTATAGACGTATATAATGTTCCCACAGATAGGTGCGTGCCGACAGGACCGGGATTCTGTAAAACATTACCAGCGAGGAGCTAGATAGGTTAGGTTAGGTTATATTACGTTATAGACGTATATAATGTTCCCACCGAGAAGTAGGGGCCGGCCAGCCAGGAATGTAGTAATATACTACATCCGAAATGTTAGGCTGCCTTGGGTTAGGATATATAATGCAATAGACGTTTATAGTGTTCCCACGGAGAGGTACGGGCCGACAGGACCGGGATTCTGTAAAACATTACCAGCGAGGGGCTAGATGGGTTAGGTTATGTTATATTACGTTATAGACGTATATAACGTTCCCATCGAGATGTAGGGGCCGACCCGCCAGGAATGTTGTAATATACTACATCCGAAATGTTAGGCTGCCTTAGGTTACGATATATAACGTTATAGACGTATATAATGTTCCCACGGAGAGGTACGGGCCGAGAGGACCGGTATTCTGTAAAACAATACCACCCAGGGGCTAGATGGGGTAGGTTAGGTTATATTACGTTATAGACCTATATAATGTTCCAACCGAGAAGTAGGGGCCGACCCGCCAGGTATGTTGTAAAATACTACATCCGAGATGTTAGGTTGCTTTAGGTTAGGATAGATAACGTTATAGACGTATATAATGTTCCCACGTAGAAGCACGGACCGACACGCCCGGGATTCTGTAAAACATTACCAGCGAGGGGCTAGATGGATTAGGTTAGGCTATATGACGTTATAGACGTATATAACGTTCCCATCGAGAAGTAG
The DNA here is from genome assembly GCA_963969225.1 of Xylocopa violacea. NCBI lineage: Eukaryota > Metazoa > Arthropoda > Insecta > Hymenoptera > Apidae > Xylocopa > Xylocopa violacea. The sequence goes on from CAXAJV010000015.1 coordinate 15,070,991, forward strand.
GGGCCGACCCGCCAGGTATGTTGTAAAATACTACATCCGAGGTGTGAGGTTGCTTTAGGTTAGGATAGATAACGTTATAGACGTATATAATGTTCCCACGTAGAAGCACGGACCGACACGCCCGGGATTCTGTAAAACATTACCAGCGAGGGGCTAGATGTATTAGGTTTGGCTATATGACGTTATAGACGTATATAACGTTCCCATCGAGAAGTAGGGGCCGACCCGCCAGGTATGTTGTAAAATACTACATCCGAGGTGTGAGGTTGCCTTAGGTTAGGATATATAACGCTATAGACGTTTATAATGTTCCCACGGAGAGGTACGGGCCGACACGACCGGGATTCTGTAAAACATTACCAGTGTGGGGCTAGATCGGTTAGGTTAGGTTATATTACATTATAGACGTATGTAATGTTCCAACCGAGAAGTAGGGGCCTACCCGCCAGGTATGTTGTAAAATACTACATCCGAGATGTTAAGTTTCTTTATGTTAGGATATATAACGTTATAGACGTATATAATGTTCCCACGGACAGGTACGGGCCGACAGGACCGGGATTCTGTAAAACATTACCAGCGAGGGGCTAGATGGGTTAGGTTAGGTTATATTACGTTATAAACGTATATACTGTTCCCATCAAGAAGTAGGGGCCGACCCGCCAGGTATGTTGTAAAATACTACATCCGAGGTGTGAGGTTGCCTTAGGTCAGGATATATAACGTTATAGACGTATATAATGTTCCCACGTAGAGGCAAGGACCGACTCGACCGGGATTCTCTAAAACATTACCAGCGAGGGGCTAGATGGGCTAGGTTAGGCTATATTACGTTATAGACGTATATAACGTTCCCATGGAGAAGTAGAGGCCGACCCGCCAGGTATGTTGTAAAATACTACATCCGAGGTGTGAGGTTGCCTTAGGTTAGGATATATAACGCTATAGACGTATATAATGTTCCCACGGATAGGTACGTGCCGACAGGACCGGGATTCTGTAAAACATTACCAGCGAGGAGCTAGATAGGTTAGGTTAGGTTATATTACGTTATAGACGTATATAATGTTCCCACCGAGAAGTAGGGGCCGGCCAGCCAGGAATGTTGTAATATACTACATCCGAAATGTTAGGCTGCCTTGGGTTAGGATATATAATGCAATAGACGTTTATAGTGTTCCCACGGAGAGGTACGGGCCGACAGGACCGGGATTCTGTAAAACATTACCAGCGAGGGGCCAGATGGGTTATGTTAGGTTATATTACGTTATAGACGTATATAACGTTCCCACCGCGAAATAGTGGCCGACCTGCCAGGACTGTTGTAATATACTACATCCGAAATGTTAGGCTGCCTTAGGTTAGGATATATAACGCTATAGACGTTTATAATGTTCCCGCGGAGAGGTACGGGCCGACACGTCCGGGACTCTGTAAAACATTACCAGCGAGGGGCTAGGTGTGTTAGGTTAGGTTATATTACGTTATAGACCTATATAATGTTCCAACCGAGAAGTAGGGGCCGACCCGCCAGGTATGTTGTAAAATACTACATCCGAGATGTTAGGTTGATTTAGGTTAGGATATATAACGTTATAGACGTATCTAATGTCTCCACGTAGAGGTACGGTTCGACACGTCCGGGATTCTGTAAAACATTACCAGTGTGGGGCTAGATCGGTTAGGTTAGGTTATATTACATTATAGACGTATGTAATGTTCCAACCGAGAAGTAGGGGCCTACCCGCCAGGTATGTTGTAAAATACTACATCCGAGATGTTAAGTTTCTTTATGTTAGGATATATAACGTTATAGACGTATATAATGTTCCCACGGAAAGGTACGGGCGACAGGACCGGGATTCTGTAAAACATTACCAGCGAGGGGCTAGATGGGTTAGGTTAGGTTATATTACGTTATAAACGTATATAATGTTCCCATCAAGAAGTAGGGGCCGACCCGCCAGGTATGTTGTAAAATACTACATCCGAGGTGTGAGGTTGCCTTAGGTTAGGATATATAACGTTATAGACGTATATAATGTTCCCACGGAGGGGCACGGACCGACACGACCGGGATTCAGTAAAACATTACCAGCGAGGCGCTAGATGGGTTAGGTTAGGCTATATTATGTTATAGACGTATATAACGTTCCCATCGAGAAGTAGCTGCCGACCCGCCAGGAATGTTGTAATATACTACATCCGAAATGTTAGGCTGCCTTAGGTTACGATATATAACGTTATAGACGTATATAATGTTCCCACGGAGAGGTACGGGCCGAGAGGACCGGGATTCTGTAAAACAATACCACCCAGGGGCTAGATGGGTTAGGTTAGGTTATATTACGTTATAGACCTATATAATGTTCCAACCGAGAAGTAGGGGCCGACCCGCCAGGTATGTTGTAAAATACTACATCCGAGATGTTAAGTTTCTTTATGTTAGGATATATAACGTTATAGACGTATATAATGTTCCCACGGAGAGGTACGGGCCGACAGGACCGGGATTCTGTAAAACATTACCAGCGAGGGGCTAGAGGGGTTAGGTTAGGTTATATTACGTTATAAACGTATATAATGTTCCCATCAAGAAGTAGGGGCCGACCCGCCAGGCATGTTGTAAAATACTACATCCGAGGTGTGAGGTTGCCTTAGGTTAGGATATATAACGTTATAGACGTATATAATGTTCCCACGTAGAGGCAAGGACCGACTCGACCGGGATTCTCTAAAACATTACCAGCGAGGGGCTAGATGGGCTAGGTTAGGCTATATTACGTTATAGACGTATATAACGTTCCCATCGAGAAGTAGGGGCCGACCCGCCAGGTATGTTGTAAAATACTACATCCGAGGTGTGAGGTTGCCTTAGGTTAGGACATATAACGTTATAGACGTATATAATGTTCCCACGGATAGGTACGGGCCGAGAGGACCGGGATTCTGTAAAACATTACCAGCGAGGGGCCAGATGGGTTAGGTTAGGTTATATTACGTTATAGACGTATATAACGTTCCCATCGAGAAGTAGAGGCCGACCCGCCAGGTATGTTGTAAAATACTACATCCGAGGTGTGAGGTTGCCTTAGGTTAGGATATATAACGTTATAGACGTATATAATGTTCCCACGGAGAGGAACGGACCGACTCGACCGGGATTCTCCGAAACATTACCAGCGAGGGGCTGGATGGGTTAGGTTAGGCTATATTACGTTATAGACGTATATAACGTACCCATCGAGAAGTAGGGGCCGACCCGCCAGGTATGTTGTAAAATACTACATCCGAGGTGTGAGGTTGCCTTAAGTTAGGATATATAACGCTATAGACGTATATAATGTTCCCACGGATAGGTACGTGCCGACAGGACCGGGATTCTGTAAAACATTACCAGCGAGGAGCTAGATAGGTTAGGTTAGGTTATATTACGTTATAGACGTATATAATGTTCCCACCGAAAAGTAGGGGCCGGCCAGCCAGGAATGTTGTAAAATTCTACATCCGCGGAGTGAGGTTGCCTTAGGTTAGGATATATAACGTTATAGACGTATATAATGTTCCCACGGAGAGGTACGGGCCGACAGGACCGGGATTCTGTAAAACATTACCAGCGAGGGGCCAGACGGGTTAGGTTAGGTTATATTACGTTATAGACGTATATAACGTTCCCACCGAGAAATAGTGGCCGGCCAGCCAGGAATGTTGTAAAATTCTACATCCGCGGAGTGAGGTTGCCTTAGGTTAGGATATATAACGTTATAGACGTATATAATGTTCCCACGGAGAGGCACGGACCGACTCGACCGGGATTCTCTGAAACATTACCAGCAAGGGGCTAGATGGGTTAGGTTAGGCTATATTACGTTATAGACGTATATAACGTTCCCATCCAGAAGTAGGGGCCGACCCGCCAGGTATGTTGTAAAACACTACATCCAAGGTGTGACGTTGCCTTAGGTTAAGATATATAACGTTATAGACGTATATAATGTTCCCCCGGAGAGGTACGGGCCGACCCGACCGGGATTCTGTAAAACATTACCAGCCAGGGGCTAGATGGGTTAGGTTAGGTGATATTACGTTATAGACCTATATAATGTTCCAACTGAGAAGTAGGGGCCGACCCGCCAGGTATGTTGTGAAATACTACATCCGAGGTGTGAGGTTGCCTTAGGTTAGGATATATAACGCTATAGACGTTTATAATGTTCCCACGGAGAGGTACGGGCCGACACGACCGGGATTCTGTAAAACATTACCAGCGAGGGGCTAGATGGGTTAGGTTAGGTTATATTACGTTATAGACGTATATAATGTTCCCACCGAGAAATAGTGGCCGACCCGCCAGGAATGTTGTAATATACTACATCCGAAATGTTAGGTTGCCTTAGGTTAGGATATATAACGCTATAGACGTATATAATGTTCCCACAGATAGGTACGTGCCGACAGGACCGGGATTCTGTAAAACATTACCAGCGAGGAGCTAGATAGGTTAGGTTAGGTTATATTACGTTATAGACGTATATAGTGTTCCCACCGAGAAGTAGGGGCCGGCCAGCCAGGAATGTAGTAATATACTACATCCGAAATGTTAGGCTGCCTTGGGTTAGGATATATAATGCAATAGACGTTTATAGTGTTCCCACGGAGAGGTACGGGCCGACAGGACCGGGATTCTGTAAAACATTACCAGCGAGGGGCTAGATGGGTTAGGTTATGTTATATTACGTTATAGACGTATATAACGTTCCCATCGAGATGTAGGGGCCGACCCGCCAGGAATGTTGTAATATACTACATCCGAAATGTTAGGCTGCCTTAGGTTACGATATATAACGTTATAGACGTATATAATGTTCCCACGGAGAGGTACGGGCCGAGAGGACCGGTATTCTGTAAAACAATACCACCCAGGGGCTAGATGGGGTAGGTTAGGTTATATTACGTTATAGACCTATATAATGTTCCAACCGAGAAGTAGGGGCCGACCCGCCAGGTATGTTGTAAAATACTACATCCGAGATGTTAGGTTGCTTTAGGTTAGGATAGATAACGTTATAGACGTATATAATGTTCCCACGTAGAAGCACGGACCGACACGCCCGGGATTCTGTAAAACATTACCAGCGAGGGGCTAGATGGATTAGGTTAGGCTATATGACGTTATAGACGTATATAACGTTCCCATCGAGAAGTAGGGGCCGACCCGCCAGGTATGTTGTAAAATACTACATCCGAGGTGTGAGGTTGCTTTAGGTTAGGATAGATAACGTTATAGACGTATATAATGTTCCCACGTAGAAGCACGGACCGACACGCCCGGGATTCTGTAAAACATTACCAGCGAGGGGCTAGATGTATTAGGTTTGGCTATATGACGTTATAGACGTATATAACGTTCCCATCGAGAAGTAGGGGCCGACCCGCCAGGTATGTTGTAAAATACTACATCCGAGGTGTGAGGTTGCCTTAGGTTAGGATATATAACGCTATAGACGTTTATAATGTTCCCACGGAGAGGTACGGGCCGACACGACCGGGATTCTGTAAAACATTACCAGTGTGGGGCTAGATCGGTTAGGTTAGGTTATATTACATTATAGACGTATGTAATGTTCCAACCGAGAAGTAGGGGCCTACCCGCCAGGTATGTTGTAAAATACTACATCCGAGATGTTAAGTTTCTTTATGTTAGGATATATAACGTTATAGACGTATATAATGTTCCCACGGACAGGTACGGGCCGACAGGACCGGGATTCTGTAAAACATTACCAGCGAGGGGCTAGATGGGTTAGGTTAGGTTATATTACGTTATAAACGTATATACTGTTCCCATCAAGAAGTAGGGGCCGACTCGCCAGGTATGTTGTAAAATACTACATCCGAGGTGTGAGGTTGCCTTAGGTCAGGATATATAACGTTATAGACGTATATAATGTTCCCACGTAGAGGCAAGGACCGACTCGACCGGGATTCTCTAAAACATTACCAGCGAGGGGCTAGATGGGCTAGGTTAGGCTATATTACGTTATAGACGTATATAACGTTCCCATGGAGAAGTAGAGGCCGACCCGCCAGGTATGTTGTAAAATACTACATCCGAGGTGTGAGGTTGCCTTAGGTTAGGATATATAACGCTATAGACGTATATAATGTTCCCACGGATAGGTACGTGCCGACAGGACCGTGATTCTGTAAAACATTACCAGCGAGGAGCTAGATAGGTTAGGTTAGGTTATATTACGTTATAGACGTATATAATGTTCCCACCGAGAAGTAGGGGCCGGCCAGCCAGGAATGTTGTAATATACTACATCCGAAATGTTAGGCTGCCTTGGGTTAGGATATATAATGCAATAGACGTTTATAGTGTTCCCACGGAGAGGTACGGGCCGACAGGACCGGGATTCTGTAAAACATTACCAGCGAGGGGCCAGATGGGTTATGTTAGGTTATATTACGTTATAGACGTATATAACGTTCCCACCGCGAAATAGTGGCCGACCCGCCAGGACTGTTGTAATATACTACATCCGAAATGTTAGGCTGCCTTAGGTTAGGATATATAACGCTATAGACGTTTATAATGTTCCCGCGGAGAGGTACGGGCCGACACGTCCGGGAATCTGTAAAACATTACCAGCGAGGGGCTAGGTGTGTTAGGTTAGGTTATATTACGTTATAGACCTATATAATGTTCCAACCGAGAAGTAGGGGCCGACCCGCCAGGTATGTTGTAAAATACTACATCCGAGATGTTAGGTTGATTTAGGTTAGGATATATAACGTTATAGACGTATCTAATGTCTCCACGTAGAGGTACGGTTCGACACGTCCGGGATTCTGTAAAACATTACCAGTGTGGGGCTAGATCGGTTAGGTTAGGTTATATTACATTATAGACGTATGTAATGTTCCAACCGAGAAGTAGGGGCCTACCCGCCAGGTATGTTGTAAAATACTACATCCGAGATGTTAAGTTTCTTTATGTTAGGATATATAACGTTATAGACGTATATAATGTTCCCACGGAGAGGTACGGGCGACAGGACCGGGATTCTGTAAAACATTACCAGCGAGGGGCTAGATGGGTTAGGTTAGGTTATATTACGTTATAAACGTATATAATGTTCCCATCAAGAAGTAGGGGCCGACCCGCCAGGTATGTTGTAAAATACTACATCCGAGGTGTGAGGTTGCCTTAGGTTAGGATATATAACGTTATAGACGTATATAATGTTCCCACAGAGGGGCACGGACCGACACGACCGGGATTCAGTAAAACATTACCAGCGAGGCGCTAGATGGGTTAGGTTAGGCTATATTACGTTATAGACGTATATAACGTTCCCATCGAGAAGTAGCTGCCGACCCGCCAGGAATGTTGTAATATACTACATCCGAAATGTTAGGCTGCCTTAGGTTACGATATATAACGTTATAGACGTATATAATGTTCCCACGGAGAGGAACGGACCGACTCGACCGGGATTCTCCGAAACATTACCAGCGAGGGGCTGGATGGGTTAGGTTAGGCTATATTACGTTATAGACGTATATAACGTACCCATCGAGAAGTAGGGGCCGACCCGCCAGGAATGTTGTAATATACTACATCCGAAATGTTAGGCTGCCTTAGGTTACGATATATAACGTTATAGACGTATATAATGTTCCCACGGAGAGGTACGGGCCGAGAGGACCGGTATTCTGTAAAACAATACCACCCAGGGGCTAGATGGGGTAGGTTAGGTTATATTACGTTATAGACCTATATAATGTTCCAACCGAGAAGTAGGGGCCGACCCGCCAGGTATGTTGTAAAATACTACATCCGAGATGTTAGGTTGCTTTAGGTTAGGATAGATAACGTTATAGACGTATATAATGTTCCCACGTAGAAGCACGGACCGACACGCCCGGGATTCTGTAAAACATTACCAGCGAGGGGCTAGATGGATTAGGTTAGGCTATATGACGTTATAGACGTATATAACGTTCCCATCGAGAAGTAGGGGCCGACCCGCCAGGTATGTTGTAAAATACTACATCCGAGGTGTGAGGTTGCTTTAGGTTAGGATAGATAACGTTATAGACGTATATAATGTTCCCACGTAGAAGCACGGACCGACACGCCCGGGATTCTGTAAAACATTACCAGCGAGGGGCTAGATGTATTAGGTTTGGCTATATGACGTTATAGACGTATATAACGTTCCCATCGAGAAGTAGGGGCCGACCCGCCAGGTATGTTGTAAAATACTACATCCGAGGTGTGAGGTTGCCTTAGGTTAGGATATATAACGCTATAGACGTTTATAATGTTCCCACGGAGAGGTACGGGCCGACACGACCGGGATTCTGTAAAACATTACCAGTGTGGGGCTAGATCGGTTAGGTTAGGTTATATTACATTATAGACGTATGTAATGTTCCAACCGAGAAGTAGGGGCCTACCCGCCAGGTATGTTGTAAAATACTACATCCGAGATGTTAAGTTTCTTTATGTTAGGATATATAACGTTATAGACGTATATAATGTTCCCACGGACAGGTACGGGCCGACAGGACCGGGATTCTGTAAAACATTACCAGCGAGGGGCTAGATGGGTTAGGTTAGGTTATATTACGTTATAAACGTATATACTGTTCCCATCAAGAAGTAGGGGCCGACCCGCCAGGTATGTTGTAAAATACTACATCCGAGGTGTGAGGTTGCCTTAGGTTAGGATATATAACGCTATAGACGTATATAATGTTCCCACGGATAGGTACGTGCCGACAGGACCGGGATTCTGTAAAACATTACCAGCGAGGAGCTAGATAGGTTAGGTTAGGTTATATTACGTTATAGACGTATATAATGTTCCTACCGAAAAGTAGGGGCCGGCCAGCCAGGAATGTTGTAAAATACTACATCCGAGGTGTGAGGTTGCCTTAGGTTAGGATATATAACGCTATAGACGTATATAATGTTCCCACGGACAGGTACGTGCCGACAGGACCGGGATTCTGTAAAACATTACCAGCGAGGAGCTAGATAGGTTAGGTTAGGTTATATTACGTTATAGACGTATATAATGTTCCCACCGAAAAGTAGGGGCCGGCCAGCCAGGAATGTTGTAAAATTCTACATCCGCGGAGTGAGGTTGCCTTAGGTTAGGATATATAACGTTATAGACGTATATAATGTTCCCACGGAGAGGTACTGGCCGACAGGACCGGGATTCAGTAAAACATTACCAGCGAGGGGCTAGATGGGTTAGGTTAGGCTATATTACGTTATATACGTATATAACGTCCCCATCGAGAAGTAGGGGCCGACCCCCCTGGTATGTTGTAAAATACTACATCCGAGGTGTGAGGTTGCCTTAGGTTAGGATATATAACGTTATAGACGTATATAATTTTCCCACGGAGAGGCACGGACCGACACGACCGGGATTCTGTAAAACATTACCAGTGAGGCGCTAGATGGGTTAGGTTAGGCTATATTACGTTATAGACGTATATAACGTTCCCATCGAGAAGTAGGGGCTGACCCGCCAGGAATGTTGTAATATACTACATCCGAAATGTTAGGCTGCCTTAGGTTACGATATATAACGTTATAGACGTATATAATGTTCCCACGTAGAAGCACGGACCGACACGCCCGGGATTCTGTAAAACATTACCAGCGAGGGGCTAGATGGATTAGGTTAGGCTATATGACGTTATAGACGTATATAACGTTCCCATCGAGAAGTAGGGGCCGACCCGCCAGGTATGTTGTAAAATACTACATCCGAGGTGTGAGGTTGCCTTAGGTTAGGATATATAACGCTATAGACGTTTATAATGTTCCCACGGAGAGGTACGGGCCGACACGACCGGGATTCTGTAAAACATTACCAGTGTGGGGCTAGATCGGTTAGGTTAGGTTATATTACATTATAGACGTATGTAATGTTCCAACCGAGAAGTAGGGGCCTACCCGCCAGGTATGTTGTAAAATACTACATCCGAGATGTTAGGTTGCTTTAGGTTAGGATAGATAACGTTATAGACGTATATAATGTTCCCACGGAGAGGTACTGGCCGACACGCCCGGGATTCTGTAAAACATTACCAGCGAGGGGCTAGATGGATTAGGTTAGGCTATATGACGTTATAGACGTATATAACGTTCCCATCGAGAAGTAGGGGCCGACCCGCCAGGTATGTTGTAAAATACTACATCCGAGGTGTGAGGTTGCCTTAGGTTAGGATATATAACGCTATAGACGTTTATAATGTTCCCACGGAGAGGTACGGGCCGACACGACCGGGATTCTGTAAAACATTACCAGCGAGGGGCTAGATGGGTTAGGTTAGGTTATATTACGTTATAGACGTATATAATGTTCCCACCGAGAAATAGTGGCCGACCCGCCAGGAATGTTGTAATATACTACATCCGAAATGTTAGCCTGCCTTAGGTTAGGATAAATAACGCTATAGACGTTTATAATGTTTCCACGAAGAGGTACGGGCCGACACGACCAGGATTCTGTAAAACATTACCAGCGAGGCGCTAGATGGGTTAGGTTATGTTATATTACGTTATAGACGTATATAACGTTCCCATCGAGAAGTAGGGGCCGACCCGCCAGGTATGTTGTAAAATACTACATCCGAGGTGTGAGGTTGCCTTAGGTTAGGATGTATAACGCTATAGACGTATATAATGTTCCCACGGATAGGTACGTGCCGACAGGACCGGGATTCTGTAAAACATTACCAGCGAGGAGCTAGATAGGTTAGGTTAGGTTATATTACGTTATAGACGTATATAATGTTCCCACCGAAAAGTAGGGGCCGGCCAGCCAGGAATGTTGTAAAATTCTACATCCGCGGAGTGAGGTTGCCTTAGGTTAGGATATATAACGCTATAGACGTTTATAATGTTCCCACGAAGAGGTCCGCGCCGTCACGACCGGTATTCTGTAAAACATTACAACCCAGGGGCTAGATGGGTTAGGTTAGGTTATATTACGTTATAGACCTATATAATGTTCCAACCGAGAAGTAGGGGCCGACCCGCCAGGTATGTCGTAAAATACTACATCCGAGATGTTAGGTTGCCTTAGGTTAGGATATATAACGTTACAGACGTATATAATGTTCCCACCGAGACGTACGGGGCTACACGACCGTGATTCTGTAAAACATTACCAGCCAGGGGCTGGATGGGTTAGGTTAGGTCACATTACGTTATAGACGTATATAACGTTCCCACCGAGAAGTAGGGGCCAACCGGCCAGGAATGTTGTAAGATACTACATCCGAGGTGTGATGTTGCCTTAAGTTAGGATATATAACGTTATAGACGTATATAATGTTCCCACGAAGAGGTACGGGCCGTCATGACCGGGATTCTGTAAAACATTACCAGCGAGGGGCTGGATGGGTTAGGTTAGGTTACATTACGTTATAGACGTATATAACGTTCCCACCGAGAAGTAGGGGCCGCCCGGTCAGGAATGTTGTAAGATACTACATCCGAGCTGTGAGGTTGCCTTAGGTTAGGATATATAACGTTATAGACGTACATAATGTTCCCACGGAGAGGTACGGTCCGACGCGATCGCGATTCTGTGAAACATTACCAGCGAGGGGCCAGACGGGTTAGGTTAGGTTATATTACGTTATAGACGTATATAACGTTCCCATCGAGAAGTAGAGGCCGACCCGCCAGGTATGTTGTAAAATACTACATCCGAGGTGTGAGGTTGCCTTAGGTTAGGATATATAACGCTATAGACGTTTATAATGTTCCCACGGAGAGGTACGGGCCGACACGACCGGGATTCTGTAAAACATTACCAGCGAGGGGCTAGATGGGTTAGGTTAGGTTATATTACGTTATAGACGTATATAATGTTCCCACCGAAAAGTAGGGGCCGTCCAGCCAGGAATGTTGTAAAATTCTACATCCGCGGAGTGAGGTTGCCTTAGGTTAGGATATATAACGTTATAGACGTATATAATGTTCCCACGGAGAGGTACTGGCCGACAGGAGCGGGATTCAGTAAAACATTACCAGCGAGGGGCTAGATGGGTTAGGTTAGGCTATATTACGTTATATACGTATATAACGTCCCCATCGAGAAGTAGGGGCCGACACGCCAGGTATGTTGTAAAATACTACATCCGAGATGTTAGGTTGCTTTAGGTTAGGATATATAACGTTATAGACGTATATAATATTCCCACGGAGGGGCACGGACCGACACGACCGGGATTCAGTAAAACATTACCAGCGAGGGGCTAGATGGGTTAGGTTAGGCTATATTACGTTATAGACGTATATAACGTTCCCATCGAGAAGTAGAGGCCGACCCGCCAGGTATGTTGTAAAATACTACATCCGAGATGTTAGGTTGATTTAGGTTAGGATATATAACGTTATAGACGTATCTAATGTCTCCACGTAGAGGTACGGTCCGACACGTCCGGAATTCTGTAAAACATTACCAGTGTGGGGCTAGATCGGTTAGGTTAGGTTATATTACATTATAGACGTATGTAATGTTCCAACCGAGAAGTAGGGGCCTACCCGCCAGGTATGTTGTAAAATACTACATCCGAGATGTTAAGTTTCTTTATGTTAGGATATATAACGTTATAGACGTATATAATGTTCCCACGTAGAGGCAAGGACCGACTCGACCGGGATTCTCTAAAACATTACCAGCGAGGGGCTAGATGGGCTAGGTTAGGCTATATTACGTTACAGACGTATATAACGTTCCCATCGAGAAGTAGGGGCCGACCCGCCAGGTATGTTGTAAAATACTACATCCGAGGTGTGAGGTTGCCTTAGGTTAGGATATATAACGCTATAGACGTATATAATGTTCCCACGGATAGGTACGTGCCGACAGGACCGGGATTCTGTAAAACATTACCAGCGAGGAGCTAGATAGGTTAGGTTAGGTTATATTACGTTATAGACGTATATAATGTTCCCACCGAAAAGTAGGGGCCGGCCAGTCAGGAATGTTGTAAAATTCTACATCCGCGGAGTGAGGTTGCCTTAGGTTAGGATATATAACGCTATAGACGTTTATAATGTTCCCACGAAGAGGTCCGCGCCGTCACGACCGGTATTCTGTAAAACATTACAACCCAGGGGCTAGATGGGTTAGGTTAGGTTATATTACGTTATAGACCTATATAATGTTCCAACCGAGAAGTAGGGGCCGACCCGCCAGGTATGTCGTAAAATACTACATCCGAGATGTTAGGTTGCCTTAGGTTAGGATATATAACGTTACAGACGTATATAATGTTCCCACCGAGACGTACGGGGCTACACGACCGTGATTCTGTAAAACAATACCAGCCAGGGGCTGGATGGGTTAGGTTAGGTTACATTACGTTATAGACGTATATAACGTTCCCACCGAGAAGTAGGGGCCAACCGGCCAGGAATGTTGTAAGATACTACATCCGAGGTGTGATGTTGCCTTAAGTTAGGATATATAACGTTATAGACGTATATAATGTTCCCACGAAGAGGTACGGGCCGTCATGACCGGGATTCTGTAAAACATTACCAGCGAGGGGCTGGATGGGTTAGGTTAGGTTACATTACGTTATAGACGTATATAACGTTCCCACCGAGAAGTAGGGGCCGCCCGGTCAGGAATGTTGTAAGATACTACATCCGAGCTGTGAGGTTGCCTTAGGTTAGGATATATAACGTTATAGACGTACATAATGTTCCCACGGAGAGGTACGGTCCGACGCGATCGCGATTCTGTGAAACATTACCAGCGAGGGGCCAGACGGGTTAGGTTAGGTTATATTACGTTATAGACGTATATAACGTTCCCATCGAGAAGTAGAGGCCGACCCGCCAGGTATGTTGTAAAATACTACATCCGAGGTGTGAGGTTGCCTTAGGTTAGGATATATAACGCTATAGACGTTTATAATGTTCCCACGGAGAGGTACGGGCCGACACGACCGGGATTCTGTAAAACATTACCAGTGTGGGGCTAGATCGGTTAGGTTAGGTTATATTACATTATAGACGTATGTAATGTTCCAACCGAGAAGTAGGGGCCTACCCGCCAGGTATGTTGTAAAATACTACATCCGAGATGTTAAGTTTCTTTATGTTAGGATATATAACGTTATAGACGTATATAATGTTCCCACGGACAGGTACGGGCCGACAGGACCGGGATTCTGTAAAACATTACCAGCGAGGGGCTAGATGGGTTAGGTTAGGTTATATTACGTTATAAACGTATATACTGTTCCCATCAAGAAGTAGGGGCCGACCCGCCAGGTATGTTGTAAAATACTACATCCGAGGTGTGAGGTTGCCTTAGGTTAGGATATATAACGCTATAGACGTATATAATGTTCCCACGGATAGGTACGTGCCGACAGGACCGGGATTCTGTAAAACATTACCAGCGAGGAGCTAGATAGGTTAGGTTAGGTTATATTACGTTATAGACGTATATAATGTTCCTACCGAAAAGTAGGGGCCGGCCAGCCAGGAATGTTGTAAAATACTACATCCGAGGTGTGAGGTTGCCTTAGGTTAGGATATATAACGCTATAGACGTATATAATGTTCCCACGGACAGGTACGTGCCGACAGGACCGGGATTCTGTAAAACATTACCAGCGAGGAGCTAGATAGGTTAGGTTAGGTTATATTACGTTATAGACGTATATAATGTTCCCACCGAAAAGTAGGGGCCGGCCAGCCAGGAATGTTGTAAAATTCTACATCCGCGGAGTGAGGTTGCCTTAGGTTAGGATATATAACGTTATAGACGTATATAATGTTCCCACGGAGAGGTACTGGCCGACAGGACCGGGATTCAGTAAAACATTACCAGCGAGGGGCTAGATGGGTTAGGTTAGGCTATATTACGTTATATACGTATATAACGTCCCCATCGAGAAGTAGGGGCCGACCCCCCTGGTATGTTGTAAAATACTACATCCGAGGTGTGAGGTTGCCTTAGGTTAGGATATATAACGTTATAGACGTATATAATTTTCCCACGGAGAGGCACGGACCGACACGACCGGGATTCTGTAAAACATTACCAGTGAGGCGCTAGATGGGTTAGGTTAGGCTATATTACGTTATAGACGTATATAACGTTCCCATCGAGAAGTAGGGGCTGACCCGCCAGGAATGTTGTAATATACTACATCCGAAATGTTAGGCTGCCTTAGGTTACGATATATAACGTTATAGACGTATATAATGTTCCCACGTAGAAGCACGGACCGACACGCCCGGGATTCTGTAAAACATTACCAGCGAGGGGCTAGATGGATTAGGTTAGGCTATATGACGTTATAGACGTATATAACGTTCCCATCGAGAAGTAGGGGCCGACCCGCCAGGTATGTTGTAAAATACTACATCCGAGGTGTGAGGTTGCCTTAGGTTAGGATATATAACGCTATAGACGTTTATAATGTTCCCACGGAGAGGTACGGGCCGACACGACCGGGATTCTGTAAAACATTACCAGTGTGGGGCTAGATCGGTTAGGTTAGGTTATATTACATTATAGACGTATGTAATGTTCCAACCGAGAAGTAGGGGCCTACCCGCCAGGTATGTTGTAAAATACTACATCCGAGATGTTAGGTTGCTTTAGGTTAGGATAGATAACGTTATAGACGTATATAATGTTCCCACGGAGAGGTACTGGCCGACACGCCCGGGATTCTGTAAAACATTACCAGCGAGGGGCTAGATGGATTAGGTTAGGCTATATGACGTTATAGACGTATATAACGTTCCCATCGAGAAGTAGGGGCCGACCCGCCAGGTATGTTGTAAAATACTACATCCGAGGTGTGAGGTTGCCTTAGGTTAGGATATATAACGCTATAGACGTTTATAATGTTCCCACGGAGAGGTACGGGCCGACACGACCGGGATTCTGTAAAACATTACCAGCGAGGGGCTAGATGGGTTAGGTTAGGTTATATTACGTTATAGACGTATATAATGTTCCCACCGAGAAATAGTGGCCGACCCGCCAGGAATGTTGTAATATACTACATCCGAAATGTTAGCCTGCCTTAGGTTAGGATAAATAACGCTATAGACGTTTATAATGTTTCCACGAAGAGGTACGGGCCGACACGACCAGGATTCTGTAAAACATTACCAGCGAGGCGCTAGATGGGTTAGGTTATGTTATATTACGTTATAGACGTATATAACGTTCCCATCGAGAAGTAGGGGCCGACCCGCCAGGTATGTTGTAAAATACTACATCCGAGGTGTGAGGTTGCCTTAGGTTAGGATGTATAACGCTATAGACGTATATAATGTTCCCACGGATAGGTACGTGCCGACAGGACCGGGATTCTGTAAAACATTACCAGCGAGGAGCTAGATAGGTTAGGTTAGGTTATATTACGTTATAGACGTATATAATGTTCCCACCGAAAAGTAGGGGCCGGCCAGCCAGGAATGTTGTAAAATTCTACATCCGCGGAGTGAGGTTGCCTTAGGTTAGGATATATAACGCTATAGACGTTTATAATGTTCCCACGAAGAGGTCCGCGCCGTCACGACCGGTATTCTGTAAAACATTACAACCCAGGGGCTAGATGGGTTAGGTTAGGTTATATTACGTTATAGACCTATATAATGTTCCAACCGAGAAGTAGGGGCCGACCCGCCAGGTATGTCGTAAAATACTACATCCGAGATGTTAGGTTGCCTTAGGTTAGGATATATAACGTTACAGACGTATATAATGTTCCCACCGAGACGTACGGGGCTACACGACCGTGATTCTGTAAAACATTACCAGCCAGGGGCTGGATGGGTTAGGTTAGGTCACATTACGTTATAGACGTATATAACGTTCCCACCGAGAAGTAGGGGCCAACCGGCCAGGAATGTTGTAAGATACTACATCCGAGGTGTGATGTTGCCTTAAGTTAGGATATATAACGTTATAGACGTATATAATGTTCCCACGAAGAGGTACGGGCCGTCATGACCGGGATTCTGTAAAACATTACCAGCGAGGGGCTGGATGGGTTAGGTTAGGTTACATTACGTTATAGACGTATATAACGTTCCCACCGAGAAGTAGGGGCCGCCCGGTCAGGAATGTTGTAAGATACTACATCCGAGCTGTGAGGTTGCCTTAGGTTAGGATATATAACGTTATAGACGTACATAATGTTCCCACGGAGAGGTACGGTCCGACGCGATCGCGATTCTGTGAAACATTACCAGCGAGGGGCCAGACGGGTTAGGTTAGGTTATATTACGTTATAGACGTATATAACGTTCCCATCGAGAAGTAGAGGCCGACCCGCCAGGTATGTTGTAAAATACTACATCCGAGGTGTGAGGTTGCCTTAGGTTAGGATATATAACGCTATAGACGTTTATAATGTTCCCACGGAGAGGTACGGGCCGACACGACCGGGATTCTGTAAAACATTACCAGCGAGGGGCTAGATGGGTTAGGTTAGGTTATATTACGTTATAGACGTATATAATGTTCCCACCGAAAAGTAGGGGCCGTCCAGCCAGGAATGTTGTAAAATTCTACATCCGCGGAGTGAGGTTGCCTTAGGTTAGGATATATAACGTTATAGACGTATATAATGTTCCCACGGAGAGGTACTGGCCGACAGGAGCGGGATTCAGTAAAACATTACCAGCGAGGGGCTAGATGGGTTAGGTTAGGCTATATTACGTTATATACGTATATAACGTCCCCATCGAGAAGTAGGGGCCGACACGCCAGGTATGTTGTAAAATACTACATCCGAGATGTTAGGTTGCTTTAGGTTAGGATATATAACGTTATAGACGTATATAATATTCCCACGGAGGGGCACGGACCGACACGACCGGGATTCAGTAAAACATTACCAGCGAGGGGCTAGATGGGTTAGGTTAGGCTATATTACGTTATAGACGTATATAACGTTCCCATCGAGAAGTAGAGGCCGACCCGCCAGGTATGTTGTAAAATACTACATCCGAGATGTTAGGTTGATTTAGGTTAGGATATATAACGTTATAGACGTATCTAATGTCTCCACGTAGAGGTACGGTCCGACACGTCCGGAATTCTGTAAAACATTACCAGTGTGGGGCTAGATCGGTTAGGTTAGGTTATATTACATTATAGACGTATGTAATGTTCCAACCGAGAAGTAGGGGCCTACCCGCCAGGTATGTTGTAAAATACTACATCCGAGATGTTAAGTTTCTTTATGTTAGGATATATAACGTTATAGACGTATATAATGTTCCCACGTAGAGGCAAGGACCGACTCGACCGGGATTCTCTAAAACATTACCAGCGAGGGGCTAGATGGGCTAGGTTAGGCTATATTACGTTACAGACGTATATAACGTTCCCATCGAGAAGTAGGGGCCGACCCGCCAGGTATGTTGTAAAATACTACATCCGAGGTGTGAGGTTGCCTTAGGTTAGGATATATAACGCTATAGACGTATATAATGTTCCCACGGATAGGTACGTGCCGACAGGACCGGGATTCTGTAAAACATTACCAGCGAGGAGCTAGATAGGTTAGGTTAGGTTATATTACGTTATAGACGTATATAATGTTCCCACCGAAAAGTAGGGGCCGGCCAGTCAGGAATGTTGTAAAATTCTACATCCGCGGAGTGAGGTTGCCTTAGGTTAGGATATATAACGCTATAGACGTTTATAATGTTCCCACGAAGAGGTCCGCGCCGTCACGACCGGTATTCTGTAAAACATTACAACCCAGGGGCTAGATGGGTTAGGTTAGGTTATATTACGTTATAGACCTATATAATGTTCCAACCGAGAAGTAGGGGCCGACCCGCCAGGTATGTCGTAAAATACTACATCCGAGATGTTAGGTTGCCTTAGGTTAGGATATATAACGTTACAGACGTATATAATGTTCCCACCGAGACGTACGGGGCTACACGACCGTGATTCTGTAAAACAATACCAGCCAGGGGCTGGATGGGTTAGGTTAGGTTACATTACGTTATAGACGTATATAACGTTCCCACCGAGAAGTAGGGGCCAACCGGCCAGGAATGTTGTAAGATACTACATCCGAGGTGTGATGTTGCCTTAAGTTAGGATATATAACGTTATAGACGTATATAATGTTCCCACGAAGAGGTACGGGCCGTCATGACCGGGATTCTGTAAAACATTACCAGCGAGGGGCTGGATGGGTTAGGTTAGGTTACATTACGTTATAGACGTATATAACGTTCCCACCGAGAAGTAGGGGCCGCCCGGTCAGGAATGTTGTAAGATACTACATCCGAGCTGTGAGGTTGCCTTAGGTTAGGATATATAACGTTATAGACGTACATAATGTTCCCACGGAGAGGTACGGTCCGACGCGATCGCGATTCTGTGAAACATTACCAGCGAGGGGCCAGACGGGTTAGGTTAGGTTATATTACGTTATAGACGTATATAACGTTCCCATCGAGAAGTAGAGGCCGACCCGCCAGGTATGTTGTAAAATACTACATCCGAGGTGTGAGGTTGCCTTAGGTTAGGATATATAACGCTATAGACGTTTATAATGTTCCCACGGAGAGGTACGGGCCGACACGACCGGGATTCTGTAAAACATTACCAGCGAGGGGCTAGATGGGTTAGGTTAGGTTATATTACGTTATAGACGTATATAATGTTCCCACCGAAAAGTAGGGGCCGTCCAGCCAGGAATGTTGTAAAATTCTACATCCGCGGAGTGAGGTTGCCTTAGGTTAGGATATATAACGTTATAGACGTATATAATGTTCCCACGGAGAGGTACTGGCCGACAGGAGCGGGATTCAGTAAAACATTACCAGCGAGGGGCTAGATGGGTTAGGTTATGCTATATTACGTTATATACGTATATAACGTCCCCATCGAGAAGTAGGGGCCGACACGCCAGGTATGTTGTAAAATACTACATCCGAGATGTTAGGTTGCTTTAGGTTAGGATATATAACGTTATAGACGTATATAATATTCCCACGGAGGGGCACGGACCGACACGACCGGGATTCAGTAAAACATTACCAGCGAGGGGCTAGATGGGTTAGGTTAGGCTATATTACGTTATAGACGTATATAACGTTCCCATCGAGAAGTAGAGGCCGACCCGCCAGGTATGTTGTAAAATACTACATCCGAGATGTTAGGTTGATTTAGGTTAGGATATATAACGTTATAGACGTATCTAATGTCTCCACGTAGACGTACGGTCCGACACGTCCGGGATTCTGTAAAACATTACCAGTGTGGGGCTAGACCGGTTAGGTTAGGTTATATTACATTATAGACGTATGTAATGTTCCAACCGAGAAGTAGGGGCCTACCCGCCAGGTATGTTGTAAAATACTACATCCGAGATGTTAAGTTTCTTTATGTTAGGATATATAACGTTATAGACGTATATAATGTTCCCACGGAGAGGTACGGGCCGACAGGACCGGGATTCTGTAAAACATTTCCAGCGAGGGGCTAGATGGGTTAGGTTAGGTTATATTACGTTATAAACGTATATAATGTTCCCATCAAGAAGTAGGGGCCGACCCGCCCGGTATGTTGTAAAATACTACATCCGAGGTGTGAGGTTGCCTTAGGTTAGGATATATAACGTTATAGACGTATATAATGTTCCCACGTAGAGGCAAGGACCGACTCGACCGGGATTCTCTAAAACATTACCAGCGAGGGGCTAGATGGGCTAGGTTAGGCTATATTACGTTATAGACGTATATAACGTTCCCATCGAGAAGTAGGGGCCGACCCGCCAGGTATGTTGTAAAATACTACATCCGAGGTGTGAGGTTGCCTTAGGTTAGGATATATAACGCTATAGACGTATATAATGATCCCACGGATAGGTACGTGCCGACAGGACCGGGATTCTGTAAAACATTACCAGCGAGGAGCTAGATAGGTTAGGTTAGGTTATATTACGTTATAGACGTATATAATGTTCCCACCGAAAAGTAGGGGCCGGCCAGCCAGGAATGTTGTAAAATTCTACATCCGCGGTGTGAGGTTGCCTTAGGTTAGGATATATAACGCTATAGACGTTTATAATGTTCCCACGAAGAGGTCCGCGCCGTCACGACCGGTATTCTGTAAAACATTACCACCCAGGGGCTAGATGGGTTAGGTTAGGTTATATTACGTTATAGACCTATATAGTGTTCCAACCGAGAAGTAGGGGCCGACCCGCCAGGTATGTCGTAAAATACTACATCCGAGATGTTAGGTTGCCTTAGGTTAGGATATATAACGTTATAGACGTATATAATGTTCCCACGAAGAGGTACGGGCCGTCATGACCGGGATTCTGTAAAACATTACCAGCGAGGGGCTGGATGGGTTAGGTTAGGTTACATTACGTTATAGACGTATATAACGTTCCCACCGAGAAGTAGGGGCCGCCCGGTCAGGAATGTTGTAAGATACTACATCCGAGCTGTGAGGTTGCCTTAGGTTAGGATATATAACGTTATAGACGTACATAATGTTCCCACGGAGAGGTACGGTCCGACGCGATCGCGATTCTGTGAAACATTACCAGCGAGGGGCCAGACGGGTTAGGTTAGGTTATATTACGTTATAGACGTATATAACGTTCCCATCGAGAAGTAGAGGCCGACCCGCCAGGTATGTTGTAGAATACTACATCCGAGGTGTGAGGTTGCCTTAGGTTAGGATATATAACGCTATAGACGTTTATAATGTTCCCACGGAGAGGTACGGGCCGACACGACCGGGATTCTGTAAAACATTACCAGCGAGGGGCTAGATGGGTTAGGTTAGGTTATATTACGTTATAGACGTATATAATGTTCCCACCGAAAAGTAGGGGCCGTCCAGCCAGGAATGTTGTAAAATTCTACATCCGCGGAGTGAGGTTGCCTTAGGTTAGGATATATAACGTTATAGACGTATATAATGTTCCCACGAAGAGGTACGGGCCGTCATGACCGGGATTCTGTAAAACATTACCAGCGAGGGGCTGGTTGGGTTAGGTTAGGTTACATTACGTTATAGACGTATATAACGTTCCCACCGAGAAGTAGGGGCCGACCCGCCAGGAATGTTGGTAAATACTACAACTGAGGTCTGATGTTGCCTTAGGTTAGGATATATAACGTTATAGACGTATCTAATGTTCCCACGGAGAGGTACGGGCCGACAGGACCGGGATTCTGTAAAACATTACCAGCGAGGGGCCAGATGGGTTAGGTTAGGTTATATTACGTTATAGACGTATATAACGTTCCCACCGAGAAATAGTGGCCGACCCGCCAGGAATGTTGTAATATACTACATCCGAAATGTTAGGCTGCCTTAGGTTAGGATATATAACGCTATAGACGTTTATAATGTTCCCGCGGAGAGGTACGGGCCGACACGTCCGGGACTCTGTAAAACATTACCAGCGAGGGGCTAGGTGGGTTAGGTTAGGTTATATTACGTTATAGACCTACATAATGTTCCAACCGAGAAGTAGGGGCCGACCCGCCAGGTATGTTGTAAAATACTACATCCGAGATGTTAGGTTGCTTTAGATTAGGATATGTAACGTTATAGACGTATATAATGTTCCCACGTAGAGGCACGGACCGACACGCCCGGGGTTCTGTAAAACATTACCAGCGAGGGGCTAGATGGATTAGGTTAGGCTATATTACGTTATAGACGTATATAATGTTCCCACAGAGACGTAGGGGCCGGCCCGCCAGGTATGTTGTAAAATTCTACATCCGCGGAGTGAGGTTGCCTTAGGTTAGGATATATAACGTTATAGACGTATATAATGTTCCCACGGAGAGGTACGGGCCGACAGGACCGGGATTCTGTAAAACATTACCAGCGAGGGGCCAGACGGGTTAGGTTAGGTTATATTACGTTATAGACGTATATAACGTTCCCACCGAGAAATAGTGGCCGGCCAGCCAGGAATGTTGTAAAATTCTACATCCGCGGAGTGAGGTTGCCTTAGGTTAGGATATATAACGTTATAGACGTATATAATGTTCCCACGGAGAGGCACGGACCGACTCGACCGGGATTCTGTAAAACATTACCAGCGAGGCGCTAGATGGGTTAGGTTAGGCTATATTACGTTATAGACGTATATAACGTTCCCATCGGGAAGTAGGGGCCGACCCGTCAGGTATGTTGTAAAATAGTACATCCGAGATGTTAGGTTGCTTTAGGTTAGGATAGATAACGTTATAGACGTATATAATGTTCCCACGTAGAAGCACGGACCGACACGCCCGGGATTCTGTAAAACATTACCAGCGAGGGGCTAGATGGATTAGGTTAGGCTATATGACGTTATAGACGTATATAACGTTCCCATCGAGAAGTAGGGGCCGACCCGCCAGGTATGTTGTAAAATACTACATCCGAAATGTTAGGCTGCCTTAGGTTAGGATATATAACGCTATAGACGTTTATAATGTTCCCACGGAGAGGTACGGACCGACTCGACCGGGATTCTCCGAAACATTACCAGCGAGGGGCTGGATGGGTTAGGTTAGGCTATATTACGTTGTAGACGTATATAACGTACCCATCGAGAAGTAGGGGCCGACCCGGCAGGTATGTTGTAAAATACTACATCCGAGGTGTGAGGTTGCCTTAGGTTAGGATATATAACGCTATAGACGTATATAATGTTCCCACGGATAGGCACGTGCCGACAGGACCGGGATTCTGTAAAACATTACCAGCGAGGAGCTAGATAGGTTAGGTTAGGTTATATTACGTTATAGACGTATATAATGTTCCCACCGAGAAGTAGGGGCCGGCCAGCCAGGAATGTTGTAATATACTACATCCGAAATGTTAGGCTGCCTTAGGTTAGGATATATAACGTTATAGACGTATATAATGTTCCCACGTAGAGGCAAGGACCGACTCGACCGGGATTCTCTAAAACATTACCAGCGAGGGGCTAGATGGGCTAGGGTAGGCTATATTACGTTATAGACGTATATAACGTTCCCATCGAGAAGTAGGGGCCGACCCGCCAGGTATGTTGTAAAATACTACATCCGAGGTGTGAGGTTGCCTTAGGTTAGGACATATAACGTTATAGACGTATATAATGTTCCCACGGATAGGTACGGGCCGAGAGGACCGGGATTCTGTAAAACATTACCAGCGAGGGGCCAGATGGGTTAGGTTAGGTTATATTAGGTTATAGACGTATATAACGTTCCCATCGAGAAGTAGAGGCCGACCCGCCAGGTATGTTGTAAAATACTACATCCGAGGTGTGAGGTTGCCTTAGGTTAGGATATATAACGTTATAGACGTATATAATGTTCCCACATAGAGGAACGGACCGACTCGACCGGGATTCTCCGAAACATTACCAGCGAGGGGCTGGATGGCTTAGGTTAGGCTATATTACGTTATAGACGTATATAACGTACCCATCGAGAAGTAGGGGCCGACCCGCCAGGTATGTTGTAAAATACTACATCCGAGGTGTGAGGTTGCCTTAGGTTAGGATATATAACGCTATAGACGTATATAATGTTCCCACGGATAGGTACATGCCGACAGGACCGGGATTCTGTAAAACATTACCAGCGAGGGGCTAGATGGATTAGGTTAGGCTATATGACGTTATAGACGTATATAACGTTCCCATCGAGAAGTAGGGGCCGCCCCGCCAGGTATGTTGTAAAATACTACATCCGAGGTGTGAGGTTGCCTTAGGTTAGGATATATAACGCTATAGACGTTTATAATGTTCCCACGGAGAGGTACGGGCCGACACGACCGGGATTCTGTAAAACATTACCAGCGAGGGGCTAGATGGGTTAGGTTAGGTTATATTACGTTATAGACGTATATAGTGTTCCCACCGAGAAATAGTGGCCGACCCGCCAGGAATGTTGTAATATACTACATCCGAAATGTT
This sequence comes from Xylocopa violacea, assembly GCA_963969225.1. NCBI lineage: Eukaryota > Metazoa > Arthropoda > Insecta > Hymenoptera > Apidae > Xylocopa > Xylocopa violacea. The sequence goes on from CAXAJV010000015.1 coordinate 15,095,990, forward strand.
AGGCTGCCTTAGGTTAGGATATATAACGCTATAGACGTTTATAATGTTCCCACGAAGAGGTACGGGCCGACACCACCAGGATTCTGTAAAACATTACCAGCGAGGCGCTAGATGGGTTAGGTTATGTTATACTACGTTATAGACGTATATAACGTTCCCATCGAGAAGTAGGGGCCGACCCGCCAGGTATGTTGTAAAATACTACATCCGAGATGTTAGGTTGCTGTAGGTTAGGATATATAACGTTATAGACGTATATAATGTTCCCACGGAGGGGCACGGACCGACACGACCGGGATTCAGTAAAACATTACCAGCGAGGGGCTAGATGGGTTAGGTTAGGCTATATTACGTTATAGACGTATATAACGTTCCCACCGCGAAATAGTGGCCGACCCGCCAGGACTGTTGTAAAATACTACATCCGAGGTGTGAGGTTGCCTTAGGTTAGGATATATAACGCTATAGACGTTTATAATGTTCCCGCGGAGAGGTACGGGCCGACACGACCGCGACTCTGTAAAACATTACCAGCGAGGTGCTAGGTGGGTTAGGTTAGGTTATATTACGTTATAGACCTATATAATGTTCCAACCGAGAAGTAGGGGCCGACCCGCCAGGTATGTTGTAAAATACTACATCCGAGATGTTAGGTTGCTTTAGATTAGGATATGTAACGTTATAGACGTATATAATGTTCCCACGTAGAGGCACGGACCGACACGCCCGGGGTTCTGTAAAACATTACCAGCGAGGGGCTAGATGGATTAGGTTAGGCTATATTACGTTATAGACGTATATAATGTTCCCACAGAGACGTAGGGGCCGGCCCGCCAGGTATGTTGTAAAATACTACATCCGAGGTGCGAGGTTGCCTTAGGTTAGGACATATAACGTTATGGACGTATATAATGTTCCCACGGAGGGGTACGGGCCGAGAGGACCGGGATTCTGTAAAACATTACCAGCGAGGGGCCAGATGGGTTAGGTTATGTTATATTACGTTATAGACGTATATAACGTTCCCATCGAGAAGTAGGGGCCGACCCGCCAGGTATGTTGTAAAATACTACATCCGAGGTGTGAGGTTGCCTTAGGTTAGGATATATAACGCTATAGACGTATATAATGTTCCCACGGATAGGTACGTGCCGACAGGACCGGGATTCTGTAAAACATTACCAGCGAGGAGCTAGATAGGTTAGGTTAGGTTATATTACGTTATAGACGTATATAATGTTCCCACCGAGAAGTAGGGGCCGGCCAGCCAGGAATGTTGTAAAATTCTACATCCGCGGAGTGAGGTTGCCTTAGGTTAGGATATATAACGTTATAGACGTATATAATTTTCCCACGGAGAGGCACGGACCGACACGACCGGGATTCTGTAAAACATTACCAGCGAGGCCCTAGATGGGTTAGGTTAGGCTATATTACGTTATAGACGTATATAACGTTCCCATCGAGAAGTAGGTGCCGACCCGCCAGGTATGTTGTAAAATACTACATCCGAGATGTTAGGTTGCTTTAGGTTAGTATATATAACGTTATAGACGTATATAATGTTCCCAAGGAGAGGTACGGGCCGACAGGACCGGGATTCTGTAAAACATTACCAGCGAGGGGTCAGAAGGGTTAGGTTAGGTTATATTACGTTATAGACGTATATAACGTTCCCACCGAGAAATAGTGGCCGACCCGCCATGAATGTTGTAATATACTACATCCGAAATGTTAGGCTGCCTTAGGTTAGGATATATAACGCTATAGACGTTTATAATGTTCCCACGGAGAGGTACGGACCGACTCGACCGGGATTCTCTAAAACATTACCAGCGAGGGGCCAGATGGGCTAGGTTATGCTATATTACGTTATAGACGTATATAACGTTCCCATCGAGAAGTAGGGGCCGACCCGCCAGGTATGTTGTATAATACTACATCCGAGGTGTGAGGTTGCCTTAGGTTAGGATATATAACGTTATAGACGTATATAATGTTCCCAAGGAGAGGTACGGGCCGACAGGACCGGGATTCTGTAAAACATTACCAGCGAGGGGTCAGAAGGGTTAGGTTAGGTTATATTACGTTATAGACGTATATAACGTTCCCACCGAGAAATAGTGGCCGACCCGCCATGAATGTTGTAATATACTACATCCGAAATGTTAGGCTGCCTTAGGTTAGGATATATAACGCTATAGACGTTTATAATGTTCCCACGGAGAGGTACGGACCGACTCGACCGGGATTCTCCGAAACATTACCAGCGAGGGGCTGGATGGGTTAGGCTAGGCTATATTACGTTATAGACGTATATAACGTACCCATCGAGAAGTAGGGGCCGACCCGGCAGGTATGTTGTAAAATACTACATCCGAGGTGTGAGGTTGCCTTAGGTTAGGATATATAACGCTATAGACGTATATAATGTTCCCACTGATAGGTACGTGCCGACAGGACCGGGATTCTGTAAAACATTACCAGCGAGGAGCTAGATAGGTTAGGTTAGGTTATATTACGTTATAGACGTATATAATGTTCCCACCGAAAAGTAGGGGCCGACCAGCCAGGAATGTTGTAAAATTCTACATCCGCGGAGTGAGGTTGCCTTAGGTTAGGATATATAACGTTATAGACGTATATAATGTTCCCACGGAGAGGTACGGGCCGACAGGACCGGGATTCTGTAAAACATTACCAGCGAGGGGCCAGACGGGTTAGGTTAGGTTATATTACGTTATAGACGTATATAACGTTCCCACCGAGAAATAGTGGCCGGCCAGCCAGGAATGTTGTAAAATTCTACATCCGCGGAGTGAGGTTGCCTTAGGTTAGGATATATAACGTTATAGACGTATATAATGTTCCCACGGAGAGGCACGGACCGACTCGACCGGGATTCTGTAAAACATTACCAGCGAGGCGCTAGATGGGTTAGGTTAGGCTATATTACGTTATAGACGTATATAACGTTCCCATCGGGAAGTAGGGGCCGACCCGTCAGGTATGTTGTAAAATACTACATCCGAGATGTTAGGTTGCTTTAGGTTAGGATAGATAACGTTATAGACGTATATAATGTTCCCACGTAGAAGCACGGACCGACACGCCCGGGATTCTGTAAAACATTACCAGCGAGGGGCTAGATGGATTAGGTTAGGCTATATGACGTTATAGACGTATATAACGTTCCCATCGAGAAGTAGGGGCCGACCCGCCAGGTATGTTGTAAAATACTACATCCGAAATGTTAGGCTGCCTTAGGTTAGGATATATAACGCTATAGACGTTTATAATGTTCCCACGGAGAGGTACGGACCGACTCGACCGGGATTCTCCGAAACATTACCAGCGAGGGGCTGGATGGGTTAGGTTAGGCTATATTACGTTGTAGACGTATATAACGTACCCATCGAGAAGTAGGGGCCGACCCGGCAGGTATGTTGTAAAATACTACATCCGAGGTGTGAGGTTGCCTTAGGTTAGGATATATAACGCTATAGACGTATATAATGTTCCCACGGATAGGCACGTGCCGACAGGACCGGGATTCTGTAAAACATTACCAGCGAGGAGCTAGATAGGTTAGGTTAGGTTATATTACGTTATAGACGTATATAATGTTCCCACCGAGAAGTAGGGGCCGGCCAGCCAGGAATGTTGTAATATACTACATCCGAAATGTTAGGCTGCCTTAGGTTAGGATATATAACGTTATAGACGTATATAATGTTCCCACGTAGAGGCAAGGACCGACTCGACCGGGATTCTCTAAAACATTACCAGCGAGGGGCTAGATGGGCTAGGTTAGGCTATATTACGTTATAGACGTATATAACGTTCCCATCGAGAAGTAGGGGCCGACCCGCCAGGTATGTTGTAAAATACTACATCCGAGGTGTGAGGTTGCCTTAGGTTAGGACATATAACGTTATAGACGTATATAATGTTCCCACGGATAGGTACGGGCCGAGAGGACCGGGATTCTGTAAAACATTACCAGCGAGGGGCCAGATGGGTTAGGTTAGGTTATATTAGGTTATAGACGTATATAACGTTCCCATCGAGAAGTAGAGGCCGACCCGCCAGGTATGTTGTAAAATACTACATCCGAGGTGTGAGGTTGCCTTAGGTTAGGATATATAACGTTATAGACGTATATAATGTTCCCACATAGAGGAACGGACCGACTCGACCGGGATTCTCCGAAACATTACCAGCGAGGGGCTGGATGGGTTAGGTTAGGCTATATTACGTTATAGACGTATATAACGTACCCATCGAGAAGTAGGGGCCGACCCGCCAGGTATGTTGTAAAATACTACATCCGAGGTGTGAGGTTGCCTTAGGTTAGGATATATAACGCTATAGACGTATATAATGTTCCCACGGATAGGTACATGCCGACAGGACCGGGATTCTGTAAAACATTACCAGCGAGGGGCTAGATGGATTAGGTTAGGCTATATGACGTTATAGACGTATATAACGTTCCCATCGAGAAGTAGGGGCCGACCCGCCAGGTATGTTGTAAAATACTACATCCGAGGTGTGAGGTTGCCTTAGGTTAGGATATATAACGCTATAGACGTTTATAATGTTCCCACGGAGAGGTACGGGCCGACACGACCGGGATTCTGTAAAACATTACCAGCGAGGGGCTAGATGGGTTAGGTTAGGTTATATTACGTTATAGACGTATATAGTGTTCCCACCGAGAAATAGTGGCCGACCCGCCAGGAATGTTGTAATATACTACATCCGAAATGTTAGGCTGCCTTAGGTTAGGATATATAACGCTATAGACGTTTATAATGTTCCCACGAAGAGGTACGGGCCGACACCACCAGGATTCTGTAAAACATTACCAGCGAGGCGCTAGATGGGTTAGGTTATGTTATACTACGTTATAGACGTATATAACGTTCCCATCGAGAAGTAGGGGCCGACCCGCCAGGTATGTTGTAAAATACTACATCCGAGATGTTAGGTTGCTGTAGGTTAGGATATATAACGTTATAGACGTATATAATGTTCCCACGGAGGGGCACGGACCGACACGACCGGGATTCAGTAAAACATTACCAGCGAGGGGCTAGATGGGTTAGGTTAGGCTATATTACGTTATAGACGTATATAACGTTCCCACCGCGAAATAGTGGCCGACCCGCCAGGACTGTTGTAAAATACTACATCCGAGGTGTGAGGTTGCCTTAGGTTAGGATATATAACGCTATAGACGTTTATAATGTTCCCGCGGAGAGGTACGGGCCGACACGACCGCGACTCTGTAAAACATTACCAGCGAGGGGCTAGGTGGGTTAGGTTAGGTTATATTACGTTATAGACCTATATAATGTTCCAACCGAGAAGTAGGGGCCGACCCGCCAGGTATGTTGTAAAATACTACATCCGAGATGTTAGGTTGATTTAGGTTAGGATATATAACGTTATAGACGTATCTAATGTCTCCACGTAGAGGTACGGTCCGACACGTCCGGGATTCTGTAAAACATTACCAGTGTGGGGCTAGATCGGTTAGGTTAGGTTATATTACATTATAGACGTATGTAATGTTCCAAACGAGAAGTAGGGGCCGACCCGCCAGGTATGTTGTAAAATACTACATCCGAGGTGTGAGGTTGCCTTAGGTTAGGATATATAACGTTATAGACGTATATAATGTTCCCACGTAGAGGCAAGGACCGACTCGACCGTGATTCTCTAAAACATTACCAGCGAGGGGCTAGATGGGCTAGGTTAGGCTATATTACGTTATAGACGTATATAACGTTCCCATCGAGAAGTAGGGGCCGACCCGCCAGGTATGTTGTATAATACTACATCCGAGGTGTGAGGTTGCCTTAGGTTAGGATATATAACGTTATAGACGTATATAATGTTCCCAAGGAGAGGTACGGGCCGACAGGACCGGGATTCTGTAAAACATTACCAGCGAGGGGTCAGAAGGGTTAGGTTAGGTTATATTACGTTATAGACGTATATAACGTTCCCACCGAGAAATAGTGGCCGACCCGCCATGAATGTTGTAATATACTACATCCGAAATGTTAGGCTGCCTTAGGTTAGGATATATAACGCTATAGACGTTTATAATGTTCCCACGGAGAGGTACGGACCGACTCGACCGGGATTCTCCGAAACATTACCAGCGAGGGGCTGGATGGGTTAGGCTAGGCTATATTACGTTATAGACGTATATAACGTACCCATCGAGAAGTAGGGGCCGACCCGGCAGGTATGTTGTAAAATACTACATCCGAGGTGTGAGGTTGCCTTAGGTTAGGATATATAACGCTATAGACGTATATAATGTTCCCACTGATAGGTACGTGCCGACAGGACCGGGATTCTGTAAAACATTACCAGCGAGGAGCTAGATAGGTTAGGTTAGGTTATATTACGTTATAGACGTATATAATGTTCCCACCGAAAAGTAGGGGCCGACCAGCCAGGAATGTTGTAAAATTCTACATCCGCGGAGTGAGGTTGCCTTAGGTTAGGATATATAACGTTATAGACGTATATAATGTTCCCACGGAGAGGTACGGGCCGACAGGACCGGGATTCTGTAAAACATTACCAGCGAGGGGCCAGACGGGTTAGGTTAGGTTATATTACGTTATAGACGTATATAACGTTCCCACCGAGAAATAGTGGCCGGCCAGCCAGGAATGTTGTAAAATTCTACATCCGCGGAGTGAGGTTGCCTTAGGTTAGGATATATAACGTTATAGACGTATATAATGTTCCCACGGAGAGGCACGGACCGACTCGACCGGGATTCTGTAAAACATTACCAGCGAGGCGCTAGATGGGTTAGGTTAGGCTATATTACGTTATAGACGTATATAACGTTCCCATCGGGAAGTAGGGGCCGACCCGTCAGGTATGTTGTAAAATACTACATCCGAGATGTTAGGTTGCTTTAGGTTAGGATAGATAACGTTATAGACGTATATAATGTTCCCACGTAGAAGCACGGACCGACACGCCCGGGATTCTGTAAAACATTACCAGCGAGGGGCTAGATGGATTAGGTTAGGCTATATGACGTTATAGACGTATATAACGTTCCCATCGAGAAGTAGGGGCCGACCCGCCAGGTATGTTGTAAAATACTACATCCGAAATGTTAGGCTGCCTTAGGTTAGGATATATAACGCTATAGACGTTTATAATGTTCCCACGGAGAGGTACGGACCGACTCGACCGGGATTCTCCGAAACATTACCAGCGAGGGGCTGGATGGGTTAGGTTAGGCTATATTACGTTGTAGACGTATATAACGTACCCATCGAGAAGTAGGGGCCGACCCGGCAGGTATGTTGTAAAATACTACATCCGAGGTGTGAGGTTGCCTTAGGTTAGGATATATAACGCTATAGACGTATATAATGTTCCCACGGATAGGCACGTGCCGACAGGACCGGGATTCTGTAAAACATTACCAGCGAGGAGCTAGATAGGTTAGGTTAGGTTATATTACGTTATAGACGTATATAATGTTCCCACCGAGAAGTAGGGGCCGGCCAGCCAGGAATGTTGTAATATACTACATCCGAAATGTTAGGCTGCCTTAGGTTAGGATATATAACGTTATAGACGTATATAATGTTCCCACGTAGAGGCAAGGACCGACTCGACCGGGATTCTCTAAAACATTACCAGCGAGGGGCTAGATGGGCTAGGTTAGGCTATATTACGTTATAGACGTATATAACGTTCCCATCGAGAAGTAGGGGCCGACCCGCCAGGTATGTTGTAAAATACTACATCCGAGGTGTGAGGTTGCCTTAGGTTAGGACATATAACGTTATAGACGTATATAATGTTCCCACGGATAGGTACGGGCCGAGAGGACCGGGATTCTGTAAAACATTACCAGCGAGGGGCCAGATGGGTTAGGTTAGGTTATATTAGGTTATAGACGTATATAACGTTCCCATCGAGAAGTAGAGGCCGACCCGCCAGGTATGTTGTAAAATACTACATCCGAGGTGTGAGGTTGCCTTAGGTTAGGATATATAACGTTATAGACGTATATAATGTTCCCACATAGAGGAACGGACCGACTCGACCGGGATTCTCCGAAACATTACCAGCGAGGGGCTGGATGGGTTAGGTTAGGCTATATTACGTTATAGACGTATATAACGTACCCATCGAGAAGTAGGGGCCGACCCGCCAGGTATGTTGTAAAATACTACATCCGAGGTGTGAGGTTGCCTTAGGTTAGGATATATAACGCTATAGACGTATATAATGTTCCCACGGATAGGTACATGCCGACAGGACCGGGATTCTGTAAAACATTACCAGCGAGGGGCTAGATGGATTAGGTTAGGCTATATGACGTTATAGACGTATATAACGTTCCCATCGAGAAGTAGGGGCCGACCCGCCAGGTATGTTGTAAAATACTACATCCGAGGTGTAAGGTTGCCTTAGGTTAGGATATATAACGCTATAGACGTTTATAATGTTCCCACGGAGAGGTACGGGCCGACACGACCGGGATTCTGTAAAACATTACCAGCGAGGGGCTAGATGGGTTAGGTTAGGTTATATTACGTTATAGACGTATATAGTGTTCCCACCGAGAAATAGTGGCCGACCCGCCAGGAATGTTGTAATATACTACATCCGAAATGTTAGGCTGCCTTAGGTTAGGATATATAACGCTATAGACGTTTATAATGTTCCCACGAAGAGGTACGGGCCGACACCACCAGGATTCTGTAAAACATTACCAGCGAGGCGCTAGATGGGTTAGGTTATGTTATACTACGTTATAGACGTATATAACGTTCCCATCGAGAAGTAGGGGCCGACCCGCCAGGTATGTTGTAAAATACTACATCCGAGATGTTAGGTTGCTGTAGGTTAGGATATATAACGTTATAGACGTATATAATGTTCCCACGGAGGGGCACGGACCGACACGACCGGGATTCAGTAAAACATTACCAGCGAGGGGCTAGATGGGTTAGGTTAGGCTATATTACGTTATAGACGTATATAACGTTCCCACCGCGAAATAGTGGCCGACCCGCCAGGACTGTTGTAAAATACTACATCCGAGGTGTGAGGTTGCCTTAGGTTAGGATATATAACGCTATAGACGTTTATAATGTTCCCGCGGAGAGGTACGGGCCGACACGACCGCGACTCTGTAAAACATTACCAGCGAGGGGCTAGGTGGGTTAGGTTAGGTTATATTACGTTATAGACCTATATAATGTTCCAACCGAGAAGTAGGGGCCGACCCGCCAGGTATGTTGTAAAATACTACATCCGAGATGTTAGGTTGATTTAGGTTAGGATATATAACGTTATAGACGTATCTAATGTCTCCACGTAGAGGTACGGTCCGACACGTCCGGGATTCTGTAAAACATTACCAGTGTGGGGCTAGATCGGTTAGGTTAGGTTATATTACATTATAGACGTATGTAATGTTCCAAACGAGAAGTAGGGGCCGACCCGCCAGGTATGTTGTAAAATACTACATCCGAGGTGTGAGGTTGCCTTAGGTTAGGATATATAACGTTATAGACGTATATAATGTTCCCACGTAGAGGCAAGGACCGACTCGACCGTGATTCTCTAAAACATTACCAGCGAGGGGCTAGATGGGCTAGGTTAGGCTATATTACGTTATAGACATATATAACGTTCCCATCGAGAAGTAGGGGCCGACCCGCCAGGTATGTTGTAAAATACTACATCCGAGGTGTGAGGTTGCCTTAGGTTAGGACATATAACGTTATAGACGTATATAATGTTCCCACGGATAGGTATGGGCCGAGAGGACCGGGATTCTGTAAAACATTACCAGCGAGGGGCCAGATGGGTTAGGTTAGGTTATATTACGTTACAGACGTATATAACGTTCCCATCGAGAAGTAGAGGCCGACCCGCCAGGTATGTTGTAAAATACTACATCCGAGGTGTGAGGTTGCCTTAGGTTAGGATATATAACGCTATAGACGTTTATAATGTTCCCACGGAGAGGTACGGGCCGACACGACCGGGATTCTGTAAAACATTACCAGCGAGGGGCTAGATGGGTTAGGTTAGGTTATATTACGTTATAGACGTATATAATGTTCCCACCGAGAAATAGTGGCCGACCCGCCAGGAATGTTGTAATATACTACATCCGAAATGTTAGGCTGCCTTAGGTTAGGATATATAACGCTATAGACGTTTATAATGTTCCCACGAAGAGGTACGGGCCGACACCACCAGGATTCTGTAAAACATTACCAGCGAGGCGCTAGATGGGTTAGGTTATGTTATACTACGTTATAGACGTATATAACGTTCCCATCGAGAAGTAGGGGCCGACCCGCCAGGTATGTTGTAAAATACTACATCCGAGATGTTAGGTTGCTTTAGGTTAGGATATATAACGTTATAGACGTATATAATGTTCCCACGGAGGGGCACGGTCCGACACGACCGGGATTCAGTAAAACATTACCAGCGAGGGGCTAGATGGGTTAGGGTAGGCTAGATTACGTTATAGACGTATATAACGTTCCCACCGCGAAATAGTGGCCGACCCGCCAGGACTGTTGTAAAATACTACATCCGAGATGTTAGGTTGATTTAGGTTAGGATATATAACGTTATAGACGTATCTAATGTCTCCACGTAGAGGTACGGTCCGACACGTCCGGGATTCTGTAAATCATTACCAGTGTGGGGCCAGATCGGTTAGGTTAGGTTATATTACATTATAGACGTATGTAATGTTCCAACCGAGAAGTAGGGGCCGACCCGCCAGGTATGTTGTAAAATACTACATCCAAGGTGTGACGTTGCCTTAGGTTAAGATATATAACGTTATAGACGTATATAATGTTCCCACGTAGAGGCACGGACCGACTCGACCGGGATTCTCTAAAACATTACCAGCAAGGGGCTAGATGGGTTAGGTTAGGCTATATTACGTTATAGACGTATATAACGTTCCCATCGAGAAGTAGGGGCCGACCCGCCAGGAATGTTGTAATATACTACATCCGAAATGTTAGGCTGCCTTAGGTTACGATATCTAACGTTATAGACGTATATAATGTTCCCACGGAGAGGTACGGGCCGAGAGGACCGGGATTCTGTAAAACAATACCACCCAGGGGCTAGATGGGTTAGGTTAGATTATATTACGTTATAGACCTATATAATGTTCCAACCGAGAAGTAGGGGCCGACCCGCCAGGTATGTTGTAAAATACTACATCCGAGATGTTAGGTTGCTTTAGGTTAGGATAGATAACGTTATAGACGTATATAATGTTCCCACGTAGAAGCACGGACCGACACGCCCGGGATTCTGTAAAACATTACCAGCGAGGGGCTAGATGGATTAGGTTAGGCTATATGACGTTATAGACGTATATAACGTTCCCATCGAGAAGTAGGGGCCGACCCGCCAGGTATGTTGTAAAATACTACATCCTAGGTGTGAGGTTGCCTTAGGTTAGGATATATAACGAAATAGACGTTTATAATGTTCCCACGGAGAGGTACGGGCCGACACAACCGGGATTCTGTAAAACATTACCAGCGAGGGGCTAGGTGGGTTAGGTTAGGTTATATTACGTTATAGACCTATATAATGTTCCAACCGAGAAGTAGGGGCCGACTCGCCAGGTATGTTGTAAAATACTACATTCGAGATGTTAGGTTGATTTAGGTTAGGATATATAACGTTATAGACGTATCTAATGTCTCCACGTAGTGGTACGGTCCGACACGTCCGGGATTCTGTAAAACATTACCAGTGTGGGGCTAGATCGGTTAGGTTAGGTTATATTACATTATAGACGTATGTAATGTTCCAACCGAGAAGTAGGGGCCTACCCGCCAGGTATGTTGTAAAATACTACATCCGAGATGTTAAGTTTCTTTATGTTAGGATATATAACGTTATAGACGTATATAATGTTCCCACGGAGAGGTACGGGCCGACAGGACCGGGATTCTGTAAAACATTACCAGCTAGGGGCTAGATGGGTTAGGTTAGGTTATATTACGTTATAAACGTATATAATGTTCCCATCAAGAAGTAGGGGCCGACCCGCCAGGTATGTTGTAAAATACTACATCCGAGGTGTGAGGTTGCCTTAGGTTAGGATATATAACGTTATAGACGTATATAATGTTCCCACGGAGGGGCACGGACCGACACGAACGGGATTCAGTAAAACATTACCAGCGAGGCGCTAGATGGGTTAGGTTAGGCTATATAACGTTATAGACGTATATAACGTTCCCATCGAGAAGTAGGTGCCGACCCGCCAGGAATGTTGTAATATACTACATCCGAAATGTTAGGCTGCCTTAGGTTACCATATATAACTTTATAGACGTATATAATGTTCCCACGGAGAGGTACGCGCCGAGAGGACCGGGATTCTGTAAAACAATACCACCCAGGGGCTAGATGGGTTAGGTTAGGTTATATTACGTTATAGACCTATATAATGTTCCCACCGCGAAATAGTGGCCGACCCGCCAGGAATGTTGTAATATACTACATCCGAAATGTTAGGCTGCCTTAGGTTAGGATATATAACGCTATAGACATTTATAATGTTCCCACGAAGAGGTACGGGCCGACACGACCAGGATTCTGTAAAACATTACCAGCGAGGCGCTAGATGGGTTAGGTTATGTTATATTACGTTATAGACGTATATAACGTTCCCATCGAGAAGTAGGGGCCGACCCGCCAGGTATGTTGTAAAATACTACATCCGAGGTGTGAGGTTGCCTTAGGTTAGGATATATAACGCTATAGACGTATATAATGTTCCCACGGATAGGTACGTACCGACAGGACCGGGATTCTGTAAAACATTACCAGCGAGGAGCTAGATAGGTTAGGTTAGGTTATATTACGTTATAGACGTATATAATATTCCCACCGAGAAGTAGGGGCCGGCCAGCCAGGAATGTTGTAATATACTACATCCGAAATGTTAGGCTGCCTTAGGTTAGGATATATAATGCAATACACGTTTATAGTGTTGCCACGGAGAGGTACGGGCCGACAGGACCGGGATTCTGTAAAACATTACCAGCGAGGGGCCAGATGGGTTAGGTTAGGTTATATTACGTTATAGACGTATATAACGTTCCCACCGCGAAATAGTGGCCGACCCGCCAGGACTGTTGTAATATACTACATCCGAAATGTTAGGCTGCCTTAGGTTAGGATATATAACGCTATAGACGTTTATAATGTTCCCGCGGAGAGGTACGGGCCGACACGACCGGGACTCTGTAAAACATTACCAGCGAGGGGCTAGGTAGGTTAGGTTAGGTTATATTACGTTATAGACCTATATAATGTTCCAACCGAGAAGTAGGGGCCGACCCGCCAGGTATGTTGTAAAATACTACATCCGAGATGTTAGGTTGATTTAGGTTAGGATATATAACGTTATAGACGTATCTAATGTCTCCACGTAGAGGTACGGTCCGACACGTCCGGGATTCTGTAAAACATTACCAGTGTGGGGCTAGATCGGTTAGGTTAGGTTATATTACATTGTAGACGTATGTAATGTTCCAACCGAGAAGTAGGGGCCTACCCGCCAGGTATGTTGTAAAATACTACATCCGAGATGTTAAGTTTCTTTATGTTAGGATATATAACGTTATAGACGTATATAATGTTCCCACGGAGAGGTACGGGCCGACAGGACCCGGATTCTGTAAAACATTACCAGCGAGGGGCTAGATGGGTTAGGTTAGGTTATATTACGTTATAAACGTATATAATGTTCCCATCAAGAAGTAGGGGCCGACCCGCCAGGTATGTTGTAAAATACTACATCCGAGGTGTGAGGTTGCCTTAGGTTAGGATATATAACGTTATAGACGTATTTAATGTTCCCACGTAGAGGCAAGGACCGACTCGACCGGGATTCTCTAAAACATTACCAGCGAGGGGCTAGATGGGCTAGGTTAGGCTATATTACGTTATAGACGTATATAACGTTCCCATCGAGAAGTAGGGGCCGACCCGCCAGGTATGTTGTAAAATACTACATCCGAGGTGTGAGGTTGCCTTAGGTTAGGACATATAACGTTATAGACGTATATAATGTTCCCACGGATAGGTACGGGCCGAGAGGCCCGGGATTCTGTAAAACATTACCAGCGAGGGGCCAGATGGGTTAGGTTAGGTTATATTACGTTATAGACGTATATAACGTTCCCATCGAGAAGTAGAGGCCGACCCGCCAGGTATGTTGTAAAATACTACATCCGAGGTGTGAGGTTGCCTTAGGTTAGGATATATAACGTTATAGACTATATAATGTTCCCACGGAGAGGAACGGACCGACTCGACCGGGATTCTCCGAAACATTACCAGCGAGGGGCTGGATGGGTTAGGTTAGGCTATATTACGTTATAGACGTATATAACGTACCCATCGAGAAGTAGGGGCCGACCCGCCAGGTATGTTGTAAAATACTACATCCGAGGTGTGAGGTTGCCTTAGGTTAGGATATATAACGCTATAGACGTATATAATGTTCCCACGGATAGGTACGTGCCGACAGGACCGGGATTCTGTAAAACATTACCAGCGAGGAGCTAGATGGGTTAGGTTAGGCTATATTACGTTATAAACGTATATAACGTTCCCATCGAGAAGTAGGGGCCGACCCGCCAGGAATGTTGTAATATACTACATCCGAAATGTTAGGCTACCATAGGTTACGATATATAACTTTATAGACGTATATAATGTTCCCACGGAGAGGTACGGGCCGAGAGGACCGGGATTCTGTAAAACAATACCACCCATGGGCTAGATGGGTTAGGTTAGGTTATATTACGTTATAGACCTATATAATGTTCCAACCGAGAAGTAGGGGCCGACCCGCCAGGTATGTTGTAAAATACTACATCCGAGATGTTAGGCTGCTTTAGGTTAGGATAGATAACGTTATAGACGTATATAATGTTCCCACGTAGAAGCACGGACCGACACGCCCGGGATTCTGTAAAACATTACCAGCGAGGGGCTAGATGGATTAGGTTAGGCTATATGACGTTATAGACGTATATAACGTTCCCATCGAGAAGTAGGGGCCGACCCGCCAGGTATGTTGTAAAATACTACATCCGAGATGTTAGGTGGCTTTAGGTTAGGATATATAACGTTATAGACGTATATAATGTTCCCACGGAGGGGCACGGACCGACACGACCGGGATTCAGTAAAACATTACCAGCGAGGCGCTAGATGGGTTAGGTTAGGCTATATTACGTTATAGACGTATATAACGTTCCCATCGAGAAGTAGGGGCCGACCCGCAAGGAATGTTGTAATATACTACATCCGAAATGTTAGGCTGCCTTAGGTTACGATATATAACGTTATAGACGTATATAATGTTCCCACGGAGAGGTACGGGCCGAGAGAACGGGGATTCTGTAAAACAATACCACCCAGGGGCCAGATGGGTTAGGTTAGGTTATATTACGTTATAGACGTATATAACGTTCCCACAGCGAAATAGTGGCCGACCCGCCAGGACTGTTGTAATATACTACATCCGAAATGTTAGGCTGCCTTAGGTTAGGATATATAACGCTATAGACGTTTATAATTTTCCCGCGGAGAGGTACGGGCCGACACGACCGGGACTCTGTAAAACATTACCAGCGAGGGGCTAGGTGGGTTAGGTTAGGTTATATTACGTTATAGACGTATATAACGTTCCCATCGAGAAGTAGGGGCCGACCCGCCAGGTATGTTGTAAAATACTACATCCGAGATGTTAGGTGGCTTTAGGTTAGGATATATAACGTTATAGACGTATATAATGTTCCCACGGAGGGGCACGGACCGACACGACCGGGATTCAGTAAAACATTACCAGCGAGGCGCTAGATGGGTTAGGTTAGGCTATATTACGTTATAGACGTATATAACGTTCCCATCGAGAAGTAGGGGCCGACCCGCAAGGAATGTTGTAATATACTACATCCGAAATGTTAGGCTGCCTTAGGTTACGATATATAACGTTATAGACGTATATAATGTTCCCACGGAGAGGTACGGGCCGAGAGAACGGGGATTCTGTAAAACAATACCACCCAGGGGCCAGATGGGTTAGGTTAGGTTATATTACGTTATAGACGTATATAACGTTCCCACAGCGAAATAGTGGCCGACCCGCCAGGACTGTTGTAATATACTACATCCGAAATGTTAGGCTGCCTTAGGTTAGGATATATAACGCTATAGACGTTTATAATTTTCCCGCGGAGAGGTACGGGCCGACACGACCGGGACTCTGTAAAACATTACCAGCGAGGGGCTAGGTGGGTTAGGTTAGGTTATATTACGTTATAGACGTATATAACGTTCCCATCGAGAAGTAGAGGCCGACCCGCCAGGTATGTTGTAAAATACTACATCCGAGGTGTGAGGTTGCCTTAGGTTAGGATATATAACGCTATAGACGTATATAATGTTCCCACGGAGAGGTACGGGCCGAGAGGACCGGGATTCTGTAAAACAATACCACCCATGGGCTAGATGGGTTAGGTTAGGTTATATTACGTTATAGACCTATATAATGTTCCAACCGAGAAGTAGGGGCCGACCCGCCAGGTATGTTGTAAAATACTACATCCGAGATGTTAGGCTGCTTTAGGTTAGGATAGATAACGTTATAGACGTATATAATGTTCCCACGTAGAAGCACGGACCGACACGCCCGGGATTCTGTAAAACATTACCAGCGAGGGGCTAGATGGATTAGGTTAGGCTATATGACGTTATAGACGTATATAACGTTCCCATCGAGAAGTAGGGGCCGACCCGCCAGGTATGTTGTAAAATACTACATCCGAGGTTTGAGGTTGCCTTAGGTTAGGATATATAACGCTATAGACGTTTATAATGTTCCCACGGATAGGTACGGGCCGACACGACCGGGATTCTGTAAAACATTACCAGCGAGGGGCTAGATGGGTTAGGTTAGGTTATATTACGTTATAGACGTATATAACGTTCCCATCGAGAAGTAGGGGCCGACCCGCCAGGAATGTTGTAATATACTACATCCGAAATGTTAGGCTGCCTTAGGTTACGATATATAACGTTATAGACGTATATAATGTTCCCACGGAGAGGTACGGGCCGAGAGAACCGGGATTCTGTAAAACAATACCACCCAGGGGCTAGATGGGTTAAGTTAGGTTATATTACGTTATAGACCTATATAATGTTCCAACCGAGAAGTAGGGTCCGACCCGCCAGGTATGTTGTAAAATACTACATCCGAGATGTTAGGTTGCTTTAGGTTAGGATAGATAACGTTATAGACGTATATAATGTTCCCACGTAGAAGCACGGACCGACACGCCCGGGAATCTGTAAAACATTACCAGCGAGGGGCTAGATGGATTAGGTTAGGCTATATGACGTTATAGACGTATATAACGTTCCCATCGAGAAGTAGGGGCCGACCCGCCAGGTATGTTGTAAAATACTACATCCGAGGTGTGAGGTTGCCTTAGGTTAGGATATATAACGCTATAGACGTTTATAATGTTCCCACGGAGAGGTACGGGCCGACACGACCGGGATTCTGTAAAACATTACCAGCGAGGGGCTAGATGGGTTAGGTTAGGTTATATTACGTTATAGACGTATATAATGTTCCCACCGAGAAATAGTTGCCGACCCGCCAGGAATGTTGTAATATACTACATCCGAAATGTTAGCCTGCCTTAGGTTAGGATATATAACGCTATAGACGTTTATAATGTTCCCACGAAGAGGTACGGGCCGACACGACCAGGATTCTGTAAAACATTACCAGCGAGGCGCTAGATGGGTTAGGTTATGTTATATTACGTTATAGACGTATATAACGTTCCCATCGAGAAGTAGGGGCCGACCCGCCAGGTATGTTGTAAAATACTACATCCGAGATGTTAGGTGGCTTTAGGTTAGGATATATAACGTTATAGACGTATATAATGTTCCCACGGAGGGGCACGGACCGACACGACCGGGATTCAGTAAAACATTACCAGCGAGGCGCTAGATGGGTTAGGTTAGGCTATATTACGTTATAGACGTATATAACGTTCCCATCGAGAAGTAGTAGCCGACCCGCAAGGAATGTTGTAATATACTACATCCGAAATGTTAGGCTGCCTTAGGTTACGATATATAACGTTATAGACGTATATAATGTTCCCACGGAGAGGTACGGGCCGAGAGAACGGGGATTCTGTAAAACAATACCACCCAGGGGCCAGATGGGTTAGGTTAGGTTATATTACGTTATAGACGTATATAACGTTCCCACAGCGAAATAGTGGCCGACCCGCCAGGACTGTTGTAATATACTACATCCGAAATGTTAGGCTGCCTTAGGTTAGGATATATAACGCTATAGACGTTTATAATTTTCCCGCGGAGAGGTACGGGCCGACACGACCGGGACTCTGTAAAACATTACCAGCGAGGGGCTAGGTGGGTTAGGTTAGGTTATATTACGTTATAGACGTATATAACGTTCCCATCGAGAAGTAGGGGCCGACCCGCCAGGTATGTTGTAAAATACTACATCCGAGATGTTAGGTGGCTTTAGGTTAGGATATATAACGTTATAGACGTATATAATGTTCCCACGGAGGGGCACGGACCGACACGACCGGGATTCAGTAAAACATTACCAGCGAGGCGCTAGATGGGTTAGGTTAGGCTATATTACGTTATAGACGTATATAACGTTCCCATCGAGAAGTAGGGGCCGACCCGCAAGGAATGTTGTAATATACTACATCCGAAATGTTAGGCTGCCTTAGGTTACGATATATAACGTTATAGACGTATATAATGTTCCCACGGAGAGGTACGGGCCGAGAGAACGGGGATTCTGTAAAACAATACCACCCAGGGGCCAGATGGGTTAGGTTAGGTTATATTACGTTATAGACGTATATAACGTTCCCACAGCGAAATAGTGGCCGACCCGCCAGGACTGTTGTAATATACTACATCCGAAATGTTAGGCTGCCTTAGGTTAGGATATATAACGCTATAGACGTTTATAATTTTCCCGCGGAGAGGTACGGGCCGACACGACCGGGACTCTGTAAAACATTACCAGCGAGGGGCTAGGTGGGTTAGGTTAGGTTATATTACGTTATAGACGTATATAACGTTCCCATCGAGAAGTAGAGGCCGACCCGCCAGGTATGTTGTAAAATACTACATCCGAGGTGTGAGGTTGCCTTAGGTTAGGATATATAACGCTATAGACGTATATAATGTTCCCACGGATAGGTACGTGCCGACAGGACCGAGATTCTGTAAAACATTACCAGCGAGGGGCCAGACGGGTTAGGTTAGGTTATATTACGTTATAGACGTATATAACGTTCCCACCGAGAAATAGTGGCCGGCCAGCCAGGAATGTTGTAAAATTCTACATCCGCGGAGTGAGGTTGCCTTAGGTTAGGATATATAATGTTATAGACGTATATAATGTTCCCACGAAGAGTTACGGGCCGTCATGACCGGGATTCTGTAAAACATTACCAGCCAGGGGCGAGATGGGTGAGGTTAGGTTATATTACGTTATAGACCTATATAATGTTCCAACCGAGAAGTAGGGGCCGACTCGCCAGGTATGTTGTAAAATACTACATCCGAGGTGTGAGGTTGCCTTAGGTTAGGATATATAACGTTATAGACGTATATAATGTTCCCACGGAGTGGTACGGTCCGACACGGCCAGGATTCTGTAAAGCATTACCAGCGAAGGGCTAGTTGGGTTAGGTTAGGCTATATTACGTTATGGACGTGTATAATGTTCCCACCGAGAAGTAGGGGCCAACCCGCCAGAATTGTTGTAAAATACTACATCCGAGATGTTAGATTGCCTTAGGTTAGGATATATAACGTTACAGACGTATATAATGTTCCCACCGAGACGTACGGCGCTACACGACCGTGATTCTGTAAAACATTACCAGCGAAGGGCTAGTTGGGTTAGGTTAGGCTATATTACGTTATGGACGTGTATAATGTTCCCACGGAGAGGTACGGTCCGACACGGCCAGGATTCCGTAAAGCATTACCAGCGAAGGGCTAGTTGGGTTAGGTTAGGCTATATTACGTTATGGACGTGTATAATGTTCCCACCGAGAAGTAGGGGCCGACCCGCCAGGAATGTTGTAATATACTACATCCGAAATGTTAGGCTGCCTTAGGTTAGGATATATAACGCTATAGACGTATATAATGTCCATACCGAGAAGTACGGACCGACACGACGGGGATTCTGTAAAACATTACCAGCGTGGGGCTACATGGGTTAGGTTATGTTATATTACGTTATAGACGTATATAATGTTCCCACCGAGAAGTAGGGGCCGACCCGCCAGGAATGTTGGCAAACACTACATCTGAGGTGTTAGGTTGCGTTAGTTTAGGATATATAACGTTACAGACGTATATAATGTCCACACCGAGATGTACGTGACGACACACACCTCATTCAGTAAAACATTACCAGCGAGGGGATAGATGGGTTAGGTTAGGCTATATTACGTTATAGACGTATATAACGTTCCCATCGAGAAGTAGAGGCCGACCCGCCAGGTATGTTGTAAAATACTACATCCGAGGTGTGAGGTTGCCTTAGGTTAGGATATATTTTTAGGATATATAACGCTATAGACGTATATAATGTTCCCACGGATAGGTACGTGCCGACAGGACCGGGATTCTGTAAAACATTACCAGCGAGGGGCCAGACGGGTTAGGTTAGGTTATATTACGTTATAGACGTATATAACGTTCCCACCGAGAAATAGTGGCCGGCCAGCCAGGAATGTTGTAAAATTCTACATCCGCGGAGTGAGGTTGCCTTAGGTTAGGATATATAATGTTATAGACGTATATAATGTTCCCACGAAGAGTTACGGGCCGTCATGACCGGGATTCTGTAAAACATTACCAGCCAGGGGCGAGATGGGTGAGGTTAGGTTATATTACGTTATAGACCTATATAATGTTCCAACCGAGAAGTAGGGGCCGACTCGCCAGGTATGTTGTAAAATACTACATCCGAGGTGTGAGGTTGCCTTAGGTTAGGATATATAACGCTATAGACGTATATAATGTCCATACCGAGAAGTACGGACCGACACGACGGGGATTCTGTAAAACATTACCAGCGTGGGGCTACATGGGTTAGGTTATGTTATATTACGTTATAGACGTATATAATGTTCCCACCGAGAAGTAGGGGCCGACCCGCCAGGAATGTTGGCAAACACTACATCTGAGGTGTTAGGTTGCGTTAGTTTAGGATATATAACGTTACAGACGTATATAATGTCCACACCGAGATGTACGTGACGACACAACCGGGATTCTGAAAAACATTACCACCGAGTTGCTAGATGGGTTAGGTTAAGTTATATAACGTTATAGACGTATATAATGTCTCCTCCGAGAAGTACGGGCCGACACGTACGGGATTTCGTAAAACATTACTAGCGAGGGGTTAGATGGGTTAGGTTAGGCTATATTACGTTACAGACGTATATAACCTTCCCATCGAGAAGTAGGGGCCGACCCGCGAGGTATGTTGTAAAATACTACATCCCAGGTGTGAGGTTGCCTTAGGATAGGATATATAACGTTATAGACGTATATAATGTTCCCACGGAGAGGCACGGACCGCCACGACCGGGATTCTGTAAAACATTACCAGCGAGGCGCCAGATGGGTTAGGTTAGGTTATATTACGTTATAGACGTATATAACGTTCCCACCGAGAAATAGTGACCGACCCGCCAGGAATGTTGTAATATACTACATCCCAAATGTTAGGTTGTCCTAGGTTAGGATATATTACGATATAGACGTACATAATGTCCATACCGAGAAGTACGGACCGACACGACGGGGATTCTGTAAAACATTACCAGCGTGGGGCTACATGGGTTAGGTTATGTTATATTACGTTATAGACGTATATAATGTTCCCACCGAGAAGTAGGGGCCGACCCGCCAGGAATGTTGGCAAACACTACATCTGAGGTGTTAGGTTGCCTTAGGTTAGGATATATAACGTTATAGACGTATATAATGTCCACACCGAGATGTACGGGACGACACACGCCTCATTCTGTATAACATTACCAGCGGGGGGCTAGATGTGTTAGGTTAGGTTATATTACGTTATAGACGTACATAATGTTCCCACCGAGAAGTAGGGGCCGACCCGCCAGGAATGTTGGCAAACACTACATCCGAGGTGTTAGGTTGCCTTAGGTTAGGATATATAACGTTATAGACGTATATAATGTCCCCTCCGAGATGTACGGGCCGACACAACCGGGATTCTGAAAAACATTACCACCGAGGTGCTAGATGGGTTAGGTTAAGTTATATAACGTTATAGACGTATATAATGTCTCATCCGAGAAGTACGGGCCGACACGTACGGGATTTCGTAAAACATTACTAGCGAGGGATTAGATGGGTTAGGTTAGGTTATATTACGTTATAGACGTATATAACGTTCCCACCGAGAAATAGTGGCCGGCCAGCCAGGAATGTTGTAAAATTCTACATCCGCGGAGTGAGGTTGCCTTAGGTTAGGATATATAATGTTATAGACGTATATAATGTTCCCACGAAGAGTTACGGGCCGTCATGACCGGGATTCTGTAAAACATTACCAGCCAGGGGCGAGATGGGTGAGGTTAGGTTATATTACGTTATAGACCTATATAATGTTCCAACCGAGAAGTAGGGGCCGACTCACCAGGTATGTTGTAAAATACTCCATCCGAGGTGTGAGGTTGCCTTAGGTTAGGATATATAACGTTATAGACGTATATAATGTTCCCACGGAGTGGTACGGTCCGACACGGCCAGGATTCTGTAAAGCATTACCAGCGAAGGGCTAGTTGGGTTAGGTTAGGCTATATTACGTTATGGACGTGTATAATGTTCCCACCGAGAAGTAGGGGCCAACCCGCCAGAATTGTTGTAAAATACTACATCCGAGATGTTAGATTGCCTTAGGTTAGGATATATAACGTTACAGACGTATATAATGTTCCCACCGAGACGTACGGCGCTACACGACCGTGATTCTGTAAAACATTACCAGCGAAGGGCTAGTTGGGTTAGGTTAGGCTATATTACGTTATGGACGTGTATAATGTTCCCACGGAGAGGTACGGTCCGACACGGCCAGGATTCCGTAAAACATTACCAGCGAAGGGCTAGTTGGGTTAGGTTAGGCTATATTACGTTATGGACGTGTATAATGTTCCCACCGAGAAGTAGGGGCCGACCCGCCAGGAATGTTGTAATATACTACATCCGAAATGTTAGGCTGCCTTAGGTTAGGATATATAACGCTATAGACGTATATAATGTCCATACCGAGAAGTACGGACCGACACGACGGGGATTCTGTAAAACATTACCAGCGTGGGGCTACATGGGTTAGGTTATGTTATATTACGTTATAGACGTATATAATGTTCCCACCGAGAAGTAGGGGCCGACCCGCCAGGAATGTTGGCAAACACTACATCTGAGGTGTTAGGTTGCGTTAGTTTAGGATATATAACGTTACAGACGTATATAATGTCCACACCGAGATGTACGTGACGACACACACCTCATTCAGTAAAACATTACCAGCGAGGGGCTAGATGGGTTAGGTTAGGCTATATTACGTTATAGACGTATATAACGTTCCCATCGAGAAGTAGAGGCCGACCCGCCAGGTATGTTGTAAAATACTACATCCGAGGTGTGAGGTTGCCTTAGGTTAGGATATATTTTTAGGATATATAACGCTATAGACGTATATAATGTTCCCACGGATAGGTACGTGCCGACAGGACCGGGATTCTGTAAAACATTACCAGCGAGGGGCCAGACGGGTTAGGTTAGGTTATATTACGTTATAGACGTATATAACGTTCCCACCGAGAAATAGTGGCCGGCCAGCCAGGAATGTTGTAAAATTCTACATCCGCGGAGTGAGGTTGCCTTAGGTTAGGATATATAATGTTATAGACGTATATAATGTTCCCACGAAGAGTTACGGGCCGTCATGACCGGGATTCTGTAAAACATTACCAGCCAGGGGCGAGATGGGTGAGGTTAGGTTATATTACGTTATAGACCTATATAATGTTCCAACCGAGAAGTAGGGGCCGACTCGCCAGGTATGTTGTAAAATACTACATCCGAGGTGTGAGGTTGCCTTAGGTTAGGATATATAACGCTATAGACGTATATAATGTCCATACCGAGAAGTACGGACCGACACGACGGGGATTCTGTAAAACATTACCAGCGTGGGGCTACATGGGTTAGGTTATGTTATATTACGTTATAGACGTATATAATGTTCCCACCGAGAAGTAGGGGCCGACCCGCCAGGAATGTTGGCAAACACTACATCTGAGGTGTTAGGTTGCGTTAGTTTAGGATATATAACGTTACAGACGTATATAATGTCCACACCGAGATGTACGTGACGACACACACCTCATTCTGTATAACATTACCAGCGGGGGGCTAGATGTGTTAGGTTAGGTTATATTACGTTATAGACGTACATAATGTTCCCACCGAGAAGTAGGGGCCGACCCGCCAGGAATGTTGGTAAACACTACATCCGAGGTCTTAGGTTGCCTTAGGTTTGGATATATAACGTTATAGACGTATATAATGTCCCCTCCGAGATGTACGGGCCGACACAACCGGGATTCTGAAAAACATTACCACCGAGTTGCTAGATGGGTTAGGTTAAGTTATATAACGTTATAGACGTATATAATGTCTCCTCCGAGAAGTACGGGCCGACACGTACGGGATTTCGTAAAACATTACTAGCGAGGGGTTAGATGGGTTAGGTTAGGCTATATTACGTTACAGACGTATATAACCTTCCCATCGAGAAGTAGGGGCCGACCCGCGAGGTATGTTGTAAAATACTACATCCCAGGTGTGAGGTTGCCTTAGGATAGGATATATAACGTTATAGACGTATATAATGTTCCCACGGAGAGGCACGGACCGCCACGACCGGGATTCTGTAAAACATTACCAGCGAGGCGCCAGATGGGTTAGGTTAGGTTATATTACGTTATAGACGTATATAACGTTCCCACCGAGAAATAGTGACCGACCCGCCAGGAATGTTGTAATATACTACATCCCAAATGTTAGGTTGTCCTAGGTTAGGATATATTACGATATAGACGTATATAATGTCCATACCGAGAAGTACGGACCGACACGACGGGGATTCTGTAAAACATTACCAGCGTGGGGCTACATGGGTTAGGTTATGTTATATTACGTTATAGACGTATATAATGTTCCCACCGAGAAGTAGGGGCCGACCCGCCAGGAATGTTGGCAAACACTACATCTGAGGTGTTAGGTTGCCTTAGGTTAGGATATATAACGTTATAGACGTATATAATGTCCACACCGAGATGTACGGGACGACACACGCCTCATTCTGTATAACATTACCAGCGGGGGGCTAGATGTGTTAGGTTAGGTTATATTACGTTATGGACGTGTATAATGTTCCCACCGAGAAGTAGGGGCCAACCCGCCAGAATTGTTGTAAAATACTACATCCGAGATGTTAGATTGCCTTAGGTTAGGATATATAACGTTACAGACGTATATAATGTTCCCACCAAGACGTACGGCGCTACACGACCGTGATTCTGTAAAACATTACCAGCGAAGGGCTAGTTGGGTTAGGTTAGGCTATATTACGTTATGGACGTGTATAATGTTCCCACGGAGAGGTACGGTCCGACACGGCCAGGATTCCGTAAAACATTACCAGCGAAGGGCTAGTTGGGTTAGGTTAGGCTATATTACGTTATGGACGTGTATAATGTTCCCACCGAGAAGTAGGGGCCGACCCGCCAGGAATGTTGTAATATACTACATCCGAAATGTTAGGCTGCCTTAGGTTAGGATATATAACGCTATAGACGTATATAATGTCCATACCGAGAAGTACGGACCGACACGACGGGGATTCTGTAAAACATTACCAGCGTGGGGCTACATGGGTTAGGTTATGTTATATTACGTTATAGACGTATATAATGTTCCCACCGAGAAGTAGGGGCCGACCCGCCAGGAATGTTGGCAAACACTACATCTGAGGTGTTAGGTTGCGTTAGTTTAGGATATATAACGTTACAGACGTATATAATGTCCACACCGAGATGTACGTGACGACACACACCTCATTCAGTAAAACATTACCAGCGAGGGGCTAGATGGGTTAGGTTAGGCTATATTACGTTATAGACGTATATAACGTTCCCATCGAGAAGTAGAGGCCGACCCGCCAGGTATGTTGTAAAATACTACATCCGAGGTGTGAGGTTGCCTTAGGTTAGGATATATTTTTAGGATATATAACGCTATAGACGTATATAATGTTCCCACGGATAGGTACGTGCCGACAGGACCGGGATTCTGTAAAACATTACCAGCGAGGGGCCAGACGGGTTAGGTTAGGTTATATTACGTTATAGACGTATATAACGTTCCCACCGAGAAATAGTGGCCGGCCAGCCAGGAATGTTGTAAAATTCTACATCCGCGGAGTGAGGTTGCCTTAGGTTAGGATATATAATGTTATAGACGTATATAATGTTCCCACGAAGAGTTACGGGCCGTCATGACCGGGATTCTGTAAAACATTACCAGCCAGGGGCGAGATGGGTGAGGTTAGGTTATATTACGTTATAGACCTATATAATGTTCCAACCGAGAAGTAGGGGCCGACTCGCCAGGTATGTTGTAAAATACTACATCCGAGGTGTGAGGTTGCCTTAGGTTAGGATATATAACGCTATAGACGTATATAATGTCCATACCGAGAAGTACGGACCGACACCACGGGGATTCTGTAAAACATTACCAGCGTGGGGCTACATGGGTTAGGTTATGTTATATTACGTTATAGACGTATATAATGTTCCCACCGAGAAGTAGGGGCCGACCCGCCAGGAATGTTGGCAAACACTACATCTGAGGTGTTAGGTTGCGTTAGTTTAGGATATATAACGTTACAGACGTATATAATGTCCACACCGAGATGTACGTGACGACACACGCCTCATTCTGTATAACATTACCAGCGGGGGGCTAGATGTGTTAGGTTAGGTTATATTACGTTATAGACGTACATAATGTTCCCACCGAGAAGTAGGGGCCGACCCGCAAGGAATGTTGGCAAACACTACATCCGAGGTGTTAGGTTGCCTTAGGTTAGGATATATAACGTTATAGACGTATATAATGTCCCCTCCGAGATGTACGGGCCGACACAACCGGGATTCTGAAAAACATTACCACCGAGGTGCTAGATGGGTTAGGTTAAGTTATATAACGTTATAGACGTAGATAATGTCTCATCCGAGAAGTACGGGCCGACACGTACGGGATTTCGTAAAACATTACTAGCGAGGGATTAGATGGGTTAGGTTAGGTTATATTACGTTATAGACGTATATAACGTTCCCACCGAGAAATAGTGGCCGGCCAGCCAGGAATGTTGTAAAATTCTACATCCGCGGAGTGAGGTTGCCTTAGGTTAGGATATATAATGTTATAGACGTATATAATGTTCCCACGAAGAGTTACGGGCCGTCATGACCGGGATTCTGTAAAACATTACCAGCCAGGGGCGAGATGGGTGAGGTTAGGTTATATTACGTTATAGACCTATATAATGTTCCAACCGAGATGTAGGGGCCGACTCGCCAGGTATGTTGTAAAATACTACATCCGAGGTGTGAGGTTGCCTTAGGTTAGGATATATAACGTTATAGACGTATATAATGTTCCCACGGAGTGGTACGGTCCGACACGGCCAGGATTCTGTAAAGCATTACCAGCGAAGGGCTAGTTGGGTTAGGTTAGGCTATATTACGTTATGGACGTGTATAATGTTCCCACCGAGAAGTAGGGGCCAACCCGCCAGAATTGTTGTAAAATACTACATCCGAGATGTTAGATTGCCTTAGGTTAGGATATATAACGTTACAGACGTATATAATGTTCCCACCAAGACGTACGGCGCTACACGACCGTGATTCTGTAAAACATTACCAGCGAAGGGCTAGTTGGGTTAGGTTAGGCTATATTACGTTATGGACGTGTATAATGTTCCCACGGAGAGGTACGGTCCGACACGGCCAGGATTCCGTAAAACATTACCAGCGAAGGGCTAGTTGGGTTAGGTTAGGCTATATTACGTTATGGACGTGTATAATGTTCCCACCGAGAAGTAGGGGCCGACCCGCCAGGAATGTTGTAATATACTACATCCGAAATGTTAGGCTGCCTTAGGTTAGGATATATAACGCTATAGACGTATATAATGTCCATACCGAGAAGTACGGACCGACACGACGGGGATTCTGTAAAACATTACCAGCGTGGGGCTACATGGGTTAGGTTATGTTATATTACGTTATAGACGTATATAATGTTCCCACCGAGAAGTAGGGGCCGACCCGCCAGGAATGTTGGCAAACACTACATCTGAGGTGTTAGGTTGCGTTAGTTTAGGATATATAACGTTACAGACGTATATAATGTCCACACCGAGATGTACGTGACGACACACACCTCATTCAGTAAAACATTACCAGCGAGGGTCTAGATGGGTTAGGTTAGGCTATATTACGTTATAGACGTATATAACGTTCCCATCGAGAAGTAGAGGCCGACCCGCCAGGTATGTTGTAAAATACTACATCCGAGGTGTGAGGTTGCCTTAGGTTAGGATATATTTTTAGGATATATAACGCTATAGACGTATATAATGTTCCCACGGATAGGTACGTGCCGACAGGACCGGGATTCTGTAAAACATTACCAGCGAGGGGCCAGACGGGTTAGGTTAGGTTATATTACGTTATAGACGTATATAACGTTCCCACCTAGAAATAGTGGCCGGCCAGCCAGGAATGTTGTAAAATTCTACATCCGCGGAGTGAGGTTGCCTTAGGTTAGGATATATAATGTTATAGACGTATATAATGTTCCCACGAAGAGTTACGGGCCGTCATGACCGGGATTCTGTAAAACATTACCAGCCAGGGGCGAGATGGGTGAGGTTAGGTTATATTACGTTATAGACCTATATAATGTTCCAACCGAGAAGTAGGGGCCGACTCGCCAGGTATGTTGTAAAATACTACATCCGAGGTGTGAGGTTGCCTTAGGTTAGGATATATAACGTTATAGACGTATATAATGTTCCCACGGAGTGGTACGGTCCGACACGGCCAGGATTCTGTAAAGCATTACCAGCGAAGGGCTAGTTGGGTTAGGTTAGGCTATATTACGTTATGGACGTGTATAATGTTCCCACCGAGAAGTAGGGGCCAACCCGCCAGAATTGTTGTAAAATACTACATCCGAGATGTTAGATTGCCTTAGGTTAGGATATATAACGTTACAGACGTATATAATGTTCCCACCGAGACGTACGGCGCTACACGACCGTGATTCTGTAAAACATTACCAGCGAAGGGCTAGTTGGGTTAGGTTAGGCTATATTACGTTATGGACGTGTATAATGTTCCCACGGAGAGGTACGGTCCGACACGGCCAGGATTCCGTAAAACATTACCAGCGAAGGGCTAGTTGGGTTAGGTTAGGCTATATTACGTTATGGACGTGTATAATGTTCCCACCGAGAAGTAGGGGCCGACGCGCCAGGAATGTTGTAATATACTACATCCGAAATGTTAGGCTGCCTTAGGTTAGGATATATAACGCTATAGACGTATATAATGTCCATACCGAGAAGTACGGACCGACACGACGGGGATTCTGTAAAACATTACCAGCGTGGGGCTACATGGGTTAGGTTATGTTATATTACGTTATAGACGTATATAATGTTCCCACCGAGAAGTAGGGGCCGACCCGCCAGGAATGTTGGCAAACACTACATCTGAGGTGTTAGGTTGCGTTAGTTTAGGATATATAACGTTACAGACGTATATAATGTCCACACCGAGATGTACGTGACGACACACACCTCATTCAGTAAAACATTACCAGCGAGGGGCTAGATGGGTTAGGTTAGGCTATATTACGTTATAGACGTATATAACGTTCCCATCGAGAAGTAGAGGCCGACCCGCCAGGTATGTTGTAAAATACTACATCCGAGGTGTGAGGTTGCCTTAGGTTAGGATATATTTTTAGGATATATAACGCTATAGACGTATATAATGTTCCCACGGATAGGTACGTGCCGACAGGACCGGGATTCTGTAAAACATTACCAGCGAGGGGCCAGACGGGTTAGGTTAGGTTATATTACGTTATAGACGTATATAACGTTCCCACCGAGAAATAGTGGCCGGCCAGCCAGGAATGTTGTAAAATTCTACATCCGCGGAGTGAGGTTGCCTTAGGTTAGGATATATAATGTTATAGACGTATATAATGTTCCCACGAAGAGTTACGGGCCGTCATGACCGGGATTCTGTAAAACATTACCAGCCAGGGGCGAGATGGGTGAGGTTAGGTTATATTACGTTATAGACCTATATAATGTTCCAACCGAGAAGTAGGGGCCGACTCGCCAGGTATGTTGTAAAATACTACATCCGAGGTGTGAGGTTGCCTTAGGTTAGGATATATAACGCTATAGACGTATATAATGTCCATACCGAGAAGTACGGACCGACACGACGGGGATTCTGTAAAACATTACCAGCGTGGGGCTACATGGGTTAGGTTATGTTATATTACGTTATAGACGTATATAATGTTCCCACCGAGAAGTAGGGGCCGACCCGCCAGGAATGTTGGCAAACACTACATCTGAGGTGTTAGGTTGCGTTAGTTTAGGATATATAACGTTACAGACGTATATAATGTCCACACCGAGATGTACGTGACGACACACGCCTCATTCTGTATAACATTACCAGCGGGGGGCTAGATGTGTTAGGTTAGGTTATATTACGTTATAGACGTACATAATGTTCCCACCGAGAAGTAGCGGCCGACCCGCCAGGAATGTTGGTAAACACTACATCCGAGGTCTTAGGTTGCCTTAGGTTAGGATATATAACGTTATAGACGTATATAATGTCCCCTCCGAGATGTACGGGCCGACACAACCGGGATTCTGAAAAACATTACCACCGAGTTGCTAGATGGGTTAGGTTAAGTTATATAACGTTATAGACGTATATAATGTCTCCTCCGAGAAGTACGGGCCGACACGTACGGGATTTCGTAAAACATTACTAGCGAGGGGTTAGATGGGTTAGGTTAGGCTATATTACGTTACAGACGTATATAACCTTCCCATCGAGAAGTAGGGGCCGACCCGCGAGGTATGTTGTAAAATACTACATCCCAGGTGTGAGGTTGCCTTAGGATAGGATATATAACGTTATAGACGTATATAATGTTCCCACGGAGAGGCACGGACCGCCACGACCGGGATTCTGTAAAACATTACCAGCGAGGCGCCAGATGGGTTAGGTTAGGTTATATTACGTTATAGACGTATATAACGTTCCCACCGAGAAATAGTGACCGACCCGCCAGGAATGTTGTAATATACTACATCCCAAATGTTAGGTTGTCCTAGGTTAGGATATATTACGATATAGACGTATATAATGTCCATACCGAGAAGTACGGACCGACACGACGGGGATTCTGTAAAACATTACCAGCGTGGGGCTACATGGGTTAGGTTATGTTATATTACGTTATAGACGTATATAATGTTCCCACCGAGAAGTAGGGGCCGACCCGCCAGGAATGTTGGCAAACACTACATCTGAGGTGTTAGGTTGCCTTAGGTTAGGATATATAACGTTATAGACGTATATAATGTCCACACCGAGATGTACGGGACGACACACGCCTCATTCTGTATAACATTACCAGCGGGGGGCTAGATGTGTTAGGTTAGGTTATATTACGTTATAGACGTACATAATGTTCCCACCGAGAAGTAGGGGCCGACCCGCCAGGAATGTTGGCAAACACTACATCCGAGGTGTTAGGTTGCCTTAGGTTAGGATATATAACGTTATAGACGTATATAATGTCCCCTCCGAGATGTACGGGCCGACACAACCGGGATTCTGAAAAACATTACCACCGAGGTGCTAGATGGGTTAGGTTAAGTTATATAACGTTATAGACGTAGATAATGTCTCATCCGAGAAGTACGGGCCGACACGTACGGGATTTCGTAAAACATTACTAGCGAGGGATTAGATGGGTTAGGTTAGGTTATATTACGTTATAGACGTATATAACGTTCCCACCGAGAAATAGTGGCCGGCCAGCCAGGAATGTTGTAAAATTCTACATCCGCGGAGTGAGGTTGCCTTAGGTTAGGATATATAATGTTATAGACGTATATAATGTTCCCACGAAGAGTTACGGGCCGTCATGACCGGGATTCTGTAAAACATTACCAGCCAGGGGCGAGATGGGTGAGGTTAGGTTATATTACGTTATAGACCTATATAATGTTCCAACCTAGATGTAGGGGCCGACTCGCCAGGTATGTTGTAAAATACTACATCCGAGGTGTGAGGTTGCCTTAGGTTAGGATATATAACGTTATAGACGTATATAATGTTCCCACGGAGTGGTACGGTCCGACACGGCCAGGATTCTGTAAAGCATTACCAGCGAAGGGCTAGTTGGGTTAGGTTAGGCTATATTACGTTATGGACGTGTATAATGTTCCCACCGAGAAGTAGGGGCCAACCCGCCAGAATTGTTGTAAAATACTACATCCGAGATGTTAGATTGCCTTAGGTTAGGATATATAACGTTACAGACGTATATAATGTTCCCACCAAGACGTACGGCGCTACACGACCGTGATTCTGTAAAACATTACCAGCGAAGGTCTAGTTGGGTTAGGTTAGGCTATATTACGTTATGGACATGTATAATGTTCCCACGGAGAGGTACGGTCCGACACGGCCAGGATTCCGTAAAACATTACCAGCGAAGGGCTAGTTGGGTTAGGTTAGGCTATATTACGTTATGGACGTGTATAATGTTCCCACCGAGAAGTAGGGGCCGACCCGCCAGGAATGTTGTAATATACTACATCCGAAATGTTAGGCTGCCTTAGGTTAGGATATATAACGCTATAGACGTATATAATGTCCATACCGAGAAGTACGGACCGACACGACGGGGATTCTGTAAAACATTACCAGCGTGGGGCTACATGGGTTAGGTTATGTTATATTACGTTATAGACGTATATAATGTTCCCACCGAGAAGTAGGGGCCGACCCGCCAGGAATGTTGGCAAACACTACATCTGAGGTGTTAGGTTGCGTTAGTTTAGGATATATAACGTTACAGACGTATATAATGTCCACACCGAGATGTACGTGACGACACACACCTCATTCAGTAAAACATTACCAGCGAGGGTCTAGATGGGTTAGGTTAGGCTATATTACGTTATAGACGTATATAACGTTCCCATCGAGAAGTAGAGGCCGACCCGCCAGGTATGTTGTAAAATACTACATCCGAGGTGTGAGGTTGCCTTAGGTTAGGATATATTTTTAGGATATATAACGCTATAGACGTATATAATGTTCCCACGGATAGGTACGTGCCGACAGGACCGGGATTCTGTAAAACATTACCAGCGAGGGGCCAGACGGGTTAGGTTAGGTTATATTACGTTATAGACGTATATAACGTTCCCACCGAGAAATAGTGGCCGGCCAGCCAGGAATGTTGTAAAATTCTACATCCGCGGAGTGAGGTTGCCTTAGGTTAGGATATATAATGTTATAGACGTATATAATGTTCCCACGAAGAGTTACGGGCCGTCATGACCGGGATTCTGTAAAACATTACCAGCCAGGGGCGAGATGGGTGAGGTTAGGTTATATTACGTTATAGACCTATATAATGTTCCAACCGAGAAGTAGGGGCCGACTCGCCAGGTATGTTGTAAAATACTACATCCGAGGTGTGAGGTTGCCTTAGGTTAGGATATATAACGTTATAGACGTATATAATGTTCCCACGGAGTGGTACGGTCCGACACGGCCAGGATTCTGTAAAGCATTACCAGCGAAGGGCTAGTTGGGTTAGGTTAGGCTATATTACGTTATGGACGTGTATAATGTTCCCACCGAGAAGTAGGGGCCAACCCACCAGAATTGTTGTAAAATACTACATCCGAGATGTTAGATTGCCTTAGGTTAGGATATATAACGTTACAGACGTATATAATGTTCCCACCGAGACGTACGGCGCTACACGACCGTGATTCTGTAAAACATTACCAGCGAAGGGCTAGTTGGGTTAGGTTAGGCTATATTACGTTATGGACGTGTATA
Source organism: Xylocopa violacea (assembly GCA_963969225.1). NCBI lineage: Eukaryota > Metazoa > Arthropoda > Insecta > Hymenoptera > Apidae > Xylocopa > Xylocopa violacea. The sequence continues at coordinate 15,130,498 of CAXAJV010000015.1, forward strand.
ATGTTCCCACGGAGAGGTACGGTCCGACACGGCCAGGATTCCGTAAAACATTACCAGCGAAGGGCTAGTTGGGTTAGGTTAGGCTATATTACGTTATGGACGTGTATAATGTTCCCACCGAGAAGTAGGGGCCGACGCGCCAGGAATGTTGTAATATACTACATCCGAAATGTTAGGCTGCCTTAGGTTAGGATATATAACGCTATAGACGTATATAATGTCCATACCGAGAAGTACGGACCGACACGACGGGGATTCTGTAAAACATTACCAGCGTGGGGCTACATGGGTTAGGTTATGTTATATTACGTTATAGACGTATATAATGTTCCCACCGAGAAGTAGGGGCCGACCCGCCAGGAATGTTGGCAAACACTACATCTGAGGTGTTAGGTTGCGTTAGTTTAGGATATATAACGTTACAGACGTATATAATGTCCACACCGAGATGTACGTGACGACACACACCTCATTCAGTAAAACATTACCAGCGAGGGGCTAGATGGGTTAGGTTAGGCTATATTACGTTATAGACGTATATAACGTTCCCATCGAGAAGTAGAGGCCGACCCGCCAGGTATGTTGTAAAATACTACATCCGAGGTGTGAGGTTGCCTTAGGTTAGGATATATTTTTAGGATATATAACGCTATAGACGTATATAATGTTCCCACGGATAGGTACGTGCCGACAGGACCGGGATTCTGTAAAACATTACCAGCGAGGGGCCAGACGGGTTAGGTTAGGTTATATTACGTTATAGACGTATATAACGTTCCCACCGAGAAATAGTGCCCGGCCAGCCAGGAATGTTGTAAAATTCTACATCCGCGGAGTGAGGTTGCCTTAGGTTAGGATATATAATGTTATAGACGTATATAATGTTCCCACGAAGAGTTACGGGCCGTCATGACCGGGATTCTGTAAAACATTACCAGCCAGGGGCGAGATGGGTGAGGTTAGGTTATATTACGTTATGGACGTGTATAATGTTCCCACCGAGAAGTAGGGGCCGACCCGCCAGGAATGTTATAATATACTACATCCGAAATGTTAGGCTGCCTGAGGTTAGGATATATAACGCTATAGACGTTTAAAATGTTCCCACGAAGAGGTACGCGCCGTCACGACCGGTATTCTGTAAAACATTACCACCCAGGGGCTAGATGGGTTAGGTTAGGTTATATTACGTTATAGACCTATATAATGTTCCAACCGAGAAGTAGGGGCCGACCCGCCAGGTATGTCGTAAAATACTACATCCGAGATGTTAGGTTGCCTTAGGTTAGGATATATAACGTTACAGACGTATATAATGTTCCCACTGAGACGTACGGGGCTACACGACCGTGATTCTGTAAAACATTACCAGCCAGGGGCTGGATGGGTTAGGTTAGGTTATATTACGTTATAGACGTAAGTAACGTTCGCACGGACAAGTAGGGTCCGACCCGCCAGTAATGTTGTAAAATACTACATCCGAGGTGTGAGGTTGCCTTAGGATAGGATATATAACGTTATAGACGTATATAATGTTCCCACGGAGAGGCACGGACCGACACGACCGGGATTCTGTAAAACATTACCAGCGAGGGGCTAGATGGGTTCGGTTAGGCTATATTACGTTATAGACGTATATAACGTTCCCATCGAGAAGTAGGGGCCGGCCCGCCAGCAATGTTGTAAAATACTACATCCGAGGTGTTAGGTTGCCTTAGGTTAGGATATATAACGTTATAGACGTATATAACCTTCCCATCGAGAAGTAGGGGCCGACCCGCGAGGTATGTTGTAAAATACTACATCCCAGGTGTGAGGTTGCCTTAGGATAGGATATATAACGTTATAGACGTATATAATGTTCCCACGGAGAGGCACGGACCGACACGACCGGGATTCTGTAAAACATTACCAGCGAGGCGCCAGATGGGTTAGTTTAGGTTATATGACGTTATAGACGTATATAACGTTCCCACCGAGAAATAGTGACCGACCCGCCAGGAATGTTGTAATATACTACATCCGAAATGTTAGGTTGTCCTAGGTTAGGATATATTACGATATAGACGTATATAATGTCCATACCGAGAAGTACGGACCGACACGACGGGCATTCTGTAAAACATTACCAGCGTGGGGCTACATGGGTTAGGTTATGTTATATTACGTTATAGACGTATATAATGTTCCCACCGAGAAGTAGGGGCCGACCCGCCAGGAATGTTGGCAAACACTACATCTGAGGTGTTAGGTTGCCTTTGGTTAGGATATATAACGTTATAGACGTATATAATGTCCACACCGAGATGTACGGGACGACACACGCCTCACTCTGTATAACATTACCTGCGGGGTGCTAGATGTGTTAGGTTAGGTTATATTACGTTACAGACGTACATAATGTTCCCACCGAGAAGTAGGGGCCGACCCGCCAGGAATGTTGGCAAACACTACATCCGAGGTGTTAGGTTGCCTTAGGTTAGGATATATAACGTTATAGACGTATATAATGTCCCCTCCGAGATGTACGGGCCGACACAACCGGGATTCTGAAAAACATTACCACCGAGGTGCTAGATGGGTTAGGTTAAGTTATATAACGTTATAGACGTATATAATGTCTCATCCGAGAAGTACGGGCCGACACGTACGGGATTTCGTAAAACATTACTAGCGAGGGGTTAGATGGGTTAGGTTAGGCTATATTACGTTACAGACGTATATAACCTTCCCATCGAGAAGTAGGGGCCGACCCGCGAGGTATGTTGTAAAATACTACATCCCAGGTGTGAGGTTGCCTTAGGATCAGATATATAACGTTATAGACGTATATAATGTTCCCACGGAGAGGCACGGACCGACACGACCGGGATTCTGTAAAACATTACCAGCGAGGCGCCAGATGGGTTAGGTTAGGTTATATTACGTTATAGACGTATATAACGTTCCCACCGCGAAATAGTGACCGACCCGCCAGGAATGTTGCAATATACTACATCCGAAATGTTAGGTTGCCCTAGGTTAGGATATATTACGATATAGACGTATATAATGTCCATACCGAGAAGTACGGACCGACACGACGGGGATTCTGTAAAACATTACCAGCGTGGGGCTACATGGGTTAGGTTATGTTATATTACGTTATAGACGTATATAATGTTCCCACCGAGAAGTAGGGGCCGACCCGCCAGGAATGTTGGCAAACACTACATCTGAGGTGTTAGGTTGCCTTAGGTTAGGATATATAACGTTATAGACGTATATAATGTCCACACCGAGATGTACGGGACGACACACGCCTCACTCTGTATAACATTACCTGCGGGGTGCTAGATGTGTTAGGTTAGGTTATGTTACGTTATAGACGTATGTAATGTTCCCACCGAGAAGTAGGGTCCGACCCGCCAGGAATGATGGAAAATACTACATCCGAGATGCTAAGTTGCCTTAGGTTGACATATATAAATTTATAGACGTACATAATGTCCCCACGGAGAATTACGGGCCGACACGACCGGGATTCTGTAAAACATTACCAGCGAAGGGCTAGATGTGGCAGGTTATGTTATATAACGTTATAGACGTACATAATGTCCACACCGAGATGTACGGGACGACACGAACGGGATTCTGTAAAACATTACCAGCGTGGGGCTAGGTGAATTAGCTTAGGTTATATTACGTTATAGACGTATATAATATTCGGATCGAGAAGTAGGGTCCAAACCTCCAGAAATGATGTAAAATACTAGATCCGAGATGTTAGGCTGCCTTAAGTTTGGATATATAACTTCATAGACGTATATAATGTCCCCGCCGAGAAGTAGGGGCCGGCCCGCCAGGAATGTTGTAAAATACTACATCCGAGGTGTGATGTTGTCTTAGGTTAGGATATATAACGTTATAGACGTATATAATGTTCCCACGAAGAGGTACGGGCCGTCATGACCGGGATTCTGTAAAACATTACCAGCCAGGGGCTAGATGGGTTAGGTTAGGTTATATTACGTTATAGACCTATATAATGTTCCCACCGAGAAGTAGGGATCGACCAGCCAGGAATGTTGTAAAATACTACATTCGAGATTTTAGGCTGCCTTAGGTTAGGATATATAACGTTATAGACGTATATAATGTCCACACCGAGATGTAAGGGCCGACACAACCGGGATTCTGAAAAACATTACCAGCGAGGGGCTAGAACGGTTAGGTTAGGTTATATTACGTTATAGATGTATATAATATTCGCACCGAGAAGTTGGGGCCGACCGGCCAGGAATGTTGGGAAACACTACATCCGAGGTGCTAGGCTGCCTTAGGTTAGGGTATATAACGCTATAGGCGTATATAATGTCCCATCCGAGATGTACGGGACGACACGAACGGGATTCTGTAAAACATTACCAGTGAGGGGCTAGATGGGTTAGGTTAGGTTATATTATGTTATAGACGTATATAATGTTCCCACCGAGAAGTAGGGGCCGACCCGCCAGGAATGTTGGAAAATACTACATCCGAGGTGCTAGGCTACCTTAGATTAGGGTATATAACGCTATAGACGTATATAATGTCCCATCCGAGACGTACGGGCCGACAAGACCGCGATTCTGTAAAACATTACCAGCGAAGGGCTAGATGAGTTAGGTTAGGTTATATTATGTTATAGACGTATATAATGTTCCCACCGAGAAGTAGGGTCCGACTCGCCAGGATGGTCGGTAAATACTACATTCGAGATGTTAGGTTGCCTTAGATTGGGATATATAACATTATAGACGTATATAATGTCCCATCCGAGACGTACGGGACGACACGAACGGGATTTTGTAAAACATTATCACCGAAGTTCTAGATGGGATAGGTTAGGTTATGTTACGTAATAGACGTATATAATGTTCCCACCGAGAAGTAGGGGCCGACCCGCCATGAATGTTGGAAGATACTACATGCGAGATGTTAGGTTGCCTTAGGTTGACATATATAAAGCTATAGACGTACATAATGTTCCCACGGAGAAGTACGGGCCGAAACGACCGGGATTCTGTAAAACATTACCAGCGAGGGGCTTGATGGGTTAGGTTAGATTATATTAAGTTATACACGTATATAATGTTCCCACCGAGAAGTAGGGTCCGACCCCCCAGAAATGTTGGTAAATACTACATCCGAGATGTTAGGTTGCCTTATGTTGTCATATATAAAGTTATAGACGTACATAATGTTCCCACCGAGAAGTACGGGCCGACACGACCGGGATTCTGTAAAACATTACCAGCGAGGGGCTAGATGGGTTAGGTTAGGTTATATTATGTTATAGACGTATATAATGTCCCCACCGAGAAGTAGGGCGGACCCGCCATGAATGTCGGAAAATACTACATCCGAGATGTTAGGTTGCCTTAGGTTGACATATGTAACGTTATAGACGTACATAATGTCCTCACGGTGAAGTACGGTACGACACGAACGGGGTTCTGTAAAACATTACCAGCGTGGGGCTAGATGTGTTAGGTTAGGTTATATAACGTTATAGACCTACATAATGTTCCCACCGAGAAGTAGGGGCCGATCCGCCAAGAATGTTGTAACATACTACATCCGAGATGTTGGCCTGCCTTAGGTTAGGATATATTACGCTATAGACGTATATGATGTCCCAACCGCGACGTACGGGACGACACGAACGGGATTCTGTAAAACATTACCAGCGAGGAGCGAGATGTGTTAGGTTCAGTTACATAACGTTATAGACGTACATAATGTCTCCACTTAGATGTACGGGCAGACACGACCGGGATTCTGTAAAACATTATCACCGAGGGGCTAGATGGGTTGGGTTAGGTTATATTACGTTATAGACGTATATAATGTTCCCACCGAGAAGTAGGGGCCGACCAGCCATGAATGTTTGAAAATACAACATCCGAGATATTAGGTTGCCTTATTTTGGGACATATAACGTTATAGACGTAAATGATGTCCCCACGGAGAAGTACGGGCCGACCCGCCTGGAATGATGGAAGAAACTTCATCCGATATGTTAGCGTGCCTTAGGTTAGGATACATAACTCTATAGACGTATATAATATCCCAACCGAGATGTACGGGACGACACGAACGGGGTTCTGTAAAACATTACCAGCGGGGGGCTAGATGTGTTAGGTTAGGTTATATAACGTTATAGACGTATATAATGTCCCCACCGAGAAGTAGGGGCCGACCCGCCATGAATGTCGGAAAATACTACATCCGAGATGTTAGGTTGCCTTAGGTTGACATATATAACGTTATAGACGTACATAATATCCCCACGGAGAAGTACGGCCCGACACGACCGGGATTCTGTAAAACATTACCAGCGAGGGGCTAGATGGGTTAGGTTAGGTTATATTATGTTATAGACATATATAATGTTCCCACCGAGAAGTAGGGGCCGATACGCCAGGAATATTGGTATGTACTACATTCGAGATGTTAGCTTGCCTTAGATTGGGATATATAACATTATAGACGTATACAATATCCCAACCGAGACGTACGGGACGACACGAACGGCATTCTGTAAAACATTACCAGCGAGGAGCTAGATGTGGCAGGTTATGTTATATAACGTTATAGACGTACATAATGTCTCCACGGAGAAGTACGGGCCGTCACGACCAGGATTCTGTAAAACATTACCAGCGAGGGGCTAGATGGGTTATGTTAGTTTATGTTACGTTATAGATGTACATAATGTTCCCACCGAGAAGTAGGGGCCGATCCGCCAGGAATGTTGTAAAATACTACATCCGAGATGTTGGCCTGCCTTAGTTTAGGATATATAACGCTATAGACGTATATAATGTCCGAACCGAGAGGTACGGGACGACACGAACGGGATGCTGTAAAACATTACCAGCGAGGGGCTAGATGGGTTAGGTTAGCTTATATTACGTTATAGACATATATAATGTTTCCACCGAGAAGTGGGGGCCGACCCGCCAGGAATGTTGGAAAATACTACATCCGAGATCCTAGGCTGCCTTAGGTTAGGATATATAACGTTATAGACGTACATAATGTCCCCACGGAGAAGTACGGGCCGCCACGACCGGGATTCTGTAAAACATTACCAGCGAGGGGCTAGATGTGTTACGTTAGGTTATATAACGTTCTAGACGTACATGATGTTTCCACCGAGATGTAGGGGCCGATCCGTCAGGAATGTTGTAAAATACCACATCCGAGATGTTGGCCTGCCTTAGGTTAGGATATATAACGCTATAGACGTATATAATGTCCCAAACGAGACGTACGGGACGACTCGAACGGGGTTCTGTAAAACATTACCAGCGGGGGGCTAGATGTGTTAGGTTAGGTTATATAACGTTATAGACGTATATAATGTCCCCACCGAGAAGTAGGGGCCGACCCGCCATGAATGTCGGAAAATACTACATCCGAGATGTTAGGTTGCCTTAGGTTGACATATGTAACGTTATAGACGTACATAATGTCCTCACGGAGAAGTACGGTACGACACGAACGGGGTTCTGTAAAACATTACCAGCGTGGGGCTAGATGTGTTAGGTTAGGTTATATAACGTTATAGACCTACATAATGTTCCCACCGAGAAGTAGGGGCCGATCCGCCAAGAATGTTGTAACATACTACATCCGATATGTTAGCGTGCCTTAGGTTAGGATATGTAACTCTATAGACGTATATAATATCCCAACCGAGATGTACGGGACACGAACGGTGTTATGTAAAACATTACCAGCGAGGGGCTAGATGCGATAGGTTAGGTTGTGTTACGTTATAGACGTATGTAATGTTCCCGCCGAGAAGTAGGGTCCAACCCGCCAGGAATGATGGAAAATACTACATCCGAGATGCTAGGTTGCCTTAGGTTGACATATATAAATTTATAGACGTACATAATGTCCCCACGGAGATGTACGGGCCGACAAGACCGCGATTCTGTAAAACATTACCAGCGAAGGGCTAGATGAGTTAGGTTAGGTTATATTATGTTATAGACGTATATAATGTTCCCACCGAGAAGTAGGGTCCGACTCGCCAGGATGGTCGGTAAATACTACATTCGAGATGTTAGGTTGCCTTAGATTGGGATATATAACATTATAGACGTATATAATGTCCCATCCGAGACGTACGGGACGACACGAACGGGATTTTGTAAAACATTATCACCGAAGTTCTAGATGGGATAGGTTAGGTTATGTTACGTAATAGACGTATATAATGTTCCCACCGAGAAGTAGGGGCCGACCCGCCATGAATGTTGGAAGATACTACATGCGAGATGTTAGGTTGCCTTAGGTTGACATATATAAAGCTATAGACGTACATAATGTCCTCACGGAGAAGTACGGTACGACACGAACGGGGTTCTGTAAAACATTACCAGCGTGGGGCTAGATGTGTTAGGTTAGGTTATATAACGTTATAGACCTACATAATGTTCCCACCGAGAAGTAGGGGCCGATCCGCCAAGAATGTTGTAACATACTACATCCGAGATGTTGGCCTGCCTTAGGTTAGGATATATTACGCTATAGACGTATATGATGTCCCAACCGCGACGTACGGGACGACACGAACGGGATTCTGTAAAACATTACCAGCGAGGAGCGAGATGTGTTAGGTTCAGTTACATAACGTTATAGACGTACATAATGTCTCCACTTAGATGTACGGGCAGACACGACCGGGATTCTGTAAAACATTATCACCGAGGGGCTAGATGGGTTGGGTTAGGTTATATTACGTTATAGACGTATATAATGTTCCCACCGAGAAGTAGGGGCCGACCAGCCATGAATGTTTGAAAATACAACATCCGAGATATTAGGTTGCCTTATTTTGGGACATATAACGTTATAGACGTAAATGATGTCCCCACGGAGAAGTACGGGCCGACCCGCCTGGAATGATGGAAGAAACTTCATCCGATATGTTAGCGTGCCTTAGGTTAGGATACATAACTCTATAGACGTATATAATATCCCAACCGAGATGTACGGGACGACACGAACGGGGTTCTGTAAAACATTACCAGCGGGGGGCTAGATGTGTTAGGTTAGGTTATATAACGTTATAGACGTATATAATGTCCCCACCGAGAAGTAGGGGCCGACCCGCCATGAATGTCGGAAAATACTACATCCGAGATGTTAGGTTGCCTTAGGTTGACATGTATAACGTTATAGACGTACATAATATCCCCACGGAGAAGTACGGCCCGACACGACCGGGATTCTGTAAAACATTACCAGCGAGGGGCTAGATGGGTTAGGTTAGGTTATATTATGTTATAGACATATATAATGTTCCCACCGAGAAGTAGGGGCCGATACGCCAGGAATATTGGTATGTACTACATTCGAGATGTTAGCTTGCCTTAGATTGGGATATATAACATTATAGACGTATACAATATCCCAACCGAGACGTACGGGACGACACGAACGGCATTCTGTAAAACATTACCAGCGAGGAGCTAGATGTGGCAGGTTATGTTATATAACGTTATAGACGTACATAATGTCTCCACGGAGAAGTACGGGCCGTCACGACCGGGATTCTGTAAAACATTACCAGCGAGGGGCTAGATGTGTTACGTTAGGTTATATAACGTTATAGACGTACATGATGTTTCCACCGAGATGTAGGGGCCGATCCGTCAGGAATGTTGTAAAATACCACATCCGAGATGTTGGCCTGCCTTAGGTTAGGATATATAACGCTATAGACGTATATAATTTCCCAACCGAGACGTACGGGACGACACGAACGGGGTTTTGTAAAACATTACCAGCGAGGGGCTAGATGGGTTAGGTTAGTTTATATTATGTTATAGACGTATTTAATGTTCCCGCCGAGAAGTAGGGTCCGACCCGCGAGTAATACTAGGGTCCGACCCGTCTGTAAATAATATATTCGAGATGTTAGGTTGCCGTAGATTGGGATATATAACGTTATAAACGTATATAATATCCCAACCGAGACGTACGGGACGACACGAACGGGATTCTGTAAAACATTACCAGCGAGGAGCTAGATGTGGCAGGTTAGGTTATATAACGTTATAGACGTTCATAATGTTCCCACCGAGAAGTAAGGGCCGAGCCGCCAGGAATGTTGTAAAATACTACATCCGAGATGTTGGCCTGTCTTAGGATAGGATATGTAACGCTATACACGTATATAATGTCCCAAACGAGACGTACGGGACGACTCGAACGGGGTTCTGTAAAACATTACCAGCGGGGGGCTAGATGTGTTAGGTTAGGTTATATAACGTTATAGACGTATATAATGTCCCCACCGAGAAGTAGGGGCCGACCCGCCATGAATGTCGGAAAATACTACATCCGAGATGTTAGGTTGCCTTAGGTTGACATATGTAACGTTATAGACGTACATAATGTCCTCACGGAGAAGTACGGTACGACACGAACGGGGTTCTGTAAAACATTACCAGCGTGGGGCTAGATGTGTTAGGTTAGGTTATATAACGTTATAGACCTACATAATGTTCCCACCGAGAAGTAGGGGCCGATCCGCCAAGAATGTTGTAACATACTACATCCGATATGTTAGCGTGCCTTAGGTTAGGATATGTAACTCTATAGACGTATATAATATCCCAACCGAGATGTACGGGACGACACGAACGGTGTTATGTAAAACATTACCAGCGAGGGGCTAGATGCGATAGGTTAGGTTGTGTTACGTTATAGACGTATGTAATGTTCCCGCCGAGAAGTAGGGTCCAACCCGCCAGGAATGATGGAAAATACTACATCCGAGATGCTAGGTTGCCTTAGGTTGACATATATAAATTTATAGACGTACATAATGTCCCCACGGAGATGTACGGGCCGACAAGACCGCGATTCTGTAAAACATTACCAGCGAAGGGCTAGATGAGTTAGGTTAGGTTATATTATGTTATAGACGTATATAATGTTCCCACCGAGAAGTAGGGTCCGACTCGCCAGGATGGTCGGTAAATACTACATTCGAGATGTTAGGTTGCCTTAGATTGGGATATATAACGTTATAAACGTATACAATATCCCAACCGAGACGTACGGGACGACACGAACGGCATTCTGTAAAACATTACCAACGAGGAGCTAGATGTGGCAGGTTATGTTATATAACGTTATAGACGTACATAATGTCTCCACGGAGAAGTACGGGCCGTCACGACTGGGATTCTGTAAAACATTACCAGCGAGGGACTAGATGGGTTATGTTAGTTTATGTTACGTTATAGATGTACATAATGTTCCCACCGAGAAGTAGGGGCCGATCCGCCAGGAATGTTGTAAAATACTACATCCGAGATGTTGGCCTGCCTTAGTTTAGGATATATAACGCTATAGACGTATATAATGTCCGAACCGAGAGGTACGGGACGACACGAACGGGATGCTGTAAAACATTACCAGCGAGGGGCTAGATGGGTTAGGTTAGCTTATATTACGTTATAGACCTACATAATGTTCCCACCGAGAAGTAGGGGCCGATCCGCCAAGAATGTTGTAACATACTACATCCGATATGTTAGCGTGCCTTAGGTTAGGATATGTAACTCTATAGACGTATATAATATCCCAACCGTGATGTACGGGACGACACGAACGGTGTTATGTAAAACAGTACCAGCGAGGGGCTAGATGCGTTAGGTTAGGTTATGTTACGTTATAGACGTATGTAATGTTCCCACCGAGAAGTAGGGTCCGACCCGCCAGGAATGATGGAAAATACTACATCCGAGATGCTAAGTTGCCTTAGGTTGACATATATAAATTTATAGACGTACATAATGTCCCCACGGAGAAGTACGGGCCGACACGACCGGGATTCTGTAAAACATTACCAGCGAAGGGCTAGATGAGTTAGGTTAGGTTATATTATGTTATAGACGTATATAATGTTCCCACCGAGAAGTAGGGTCCGACTCGCCAGGATGGTCGGTAAATACTACATTCGAGATGTTAGGTTGCCTTAGATTGGGATATATAACATTATAGACATATATAATGTCCCATCCGAGACGTACGGGACGACACGAACGGGATTTTGTAAAACATTATCACCGAAGTTCTAGATGGGATGGGTTTGGTTATGTTACGTTATAGACGTATATAATGTTCACACCGAGAAGTAGGGGCCGACCCGCCATGAATGTTGGATAATACTACATCCGAGATGTTAGGTTGCCTTAGGTTGACATATATAAAGCTATAGACGTACATAATGTTCCCACGGAGAAGTACGGGCCGAAATGACCGGGATTCTGTAAAACATTACCAGCGAGGGGCTAGATGGGTTAGGTTAGATTATATTAAGTTATAGACGTATATAATGGTCCCACCGAGAAGTAGGGTCCGACCCCCAGTAATGTTGGTAAATACTACATCCGAGATGTTAGGTTGCCTTGGGTTGTCATATATAAAGTTATAGACGTACATTATGTTCCCACCGAGAAGTACGGGCCGACACGACCGGCATTCTGTGAAACATTATCACCGAGGGGCAAGATGGGTTAGGTTAGGTTATATTACGATGTAGACGTATATAATGATCCCACCGAGAAGTAGTGGCCGCCCCGTCAGGAATGTTGGAAAATACTACATCCGAGGTGTTAGGCTGCCTTTGGTTAGGGAATATAACGTTATAGACGTACATAATGTCCCCACGGAGAAGTACGGGCCGACAGGACCGGGATTCTGTAAAACATTACCAGCGTGGGGCTAGATGGGTCAGGTTAGGTTATATTATGTTATAGACGTATATAATGATCCCACCGAGAAGTAGGGTCCGACACGCCAGGAATGTCGGTAAATACTACATTCGATACGTTAGTTTGCCTTAGATTGGGATATATAACATTACAGTCGTATATAATATCCCAACCGAGACGTACGGGACGACACGAACGGGATTCTGTAAAACATTACCAGCGTGAGGCTAGATGGGTCAGGTTAGGTTATACTATGTTACAGACGTATATAATGTTCCCACCGAGAAGTAGCGTCCGACCCGCCAGGAATGTCGGTTAATACTACATCCGAGGTGTTAGGCTGCCTGAGGTTAGGGTATATAACGCTATAGACGTATATAATATCCCAACCGAGACGTACGGGAAGACACGAACAGGATTCTATAAAACATTACTAGCGAGGGGCTAGTTGGGATAGGTTAGGTTATATTATTTTATAGACGTATATAATTTTCCCACCGAGAAGTAAGGTCCGACCCGCCAGGAATGTTGGTAAATACTACATCCGAGATGCTAGGTTGCCTTAGGTTGACATATATAACGTTATAGACGTACATAATGTCCCCACGGAGAAGTACGTACCGACACACCCGGAATTCTGTAAAACATTACCAGCGTGGGGCTAGGTGAATTAGGTTAGGTTATATTATGTTATAGACGTATATAATGTTCCCACCGAGAAGTAGGGTCCGACCCGCCAGGAATGTCGGTGAATTCTACATTCGAGATGTTAGGTTACCTTAGATTGGGATATATAACATTATAGACGTATATAATATCCCATCCGAGACGTACGGGAAGTCAAGAACGGGATTCTATAAAACATTACTAGCGAGGGGCTAGATGGGTTAGGTTAGGTTATATTATTTTATAGACGTATATAATTTTCCCACCGAGATGTAAGGGCCGACTCGCCAGGAATGTTGGTACATACTACATCTCAGGTGTTAGGCTGCCATAGGTTGGGAGATATAACATTATAGACGCATATAATATCCCAACCGAGACGTACGGGACGACACGAACGGGATTTTGTAAAACATTTACACCGAGGTGCTAGATGGGTTAGGTTCGGTTATATTGCGATATGGACGTATATAATGTTCCCACCGAGGGGTAGGGGCCGACCCGTCAGGAATGTTGGAAAATACTACATCCGAGATGTTAGGCTGCCTAACGTTAGGATATATAACGTTATAGACGTACATAATGTCCCCACGGAGAAGTACGGGACGACACGAACGGGATTCTGTAAAACATTATCACCGAGGTGCTAGATGGGTTAGGTGAGCTAATATTACGTTATAGACGTATATAGTGTTCCCACCGAGAAGTAGGGTCCGACCCGCCAGGAATGTCGGTGAATACTACATCCGACATGTTAGGTTGTCTTAGGTTGACATATATAACGTTATAGACGTACATAATGTCCCCACGGAGAAGTACGGGCCGACACCCCCGGATTCTGTAACACATAACCAGCGAGGAGCTAGATGGGTTATGTTAGGTTATATTATGTTATAGACGTATATAATTTTCCCACCGAGAAGTAGGGGCCGACCCGCCAGGAATGTTGGTAAATACTACATCCGAGATGTTAGGTTGCCTTAGGTTGGGATATATAACGTTATAGACATATATAATAGCACAAGCGTGACGTACGGGACGACACGAACGGGATTCTGTAAAACATTACCAGCGAGGGTATAGATTTGTTAGGTTAGGTTATATTACGTTATAGACGTATATAATATTCCCACCGAGAAGAAGGCTCCGACCCGCCAGAAGTGTCGGTAAATACTACATTCGAGATGATAGGTTGCCTTAGGTTGACATATATAACGTTATAGACGTACATAATGTCCCCACGCAGAAGTACGGGCCGTCACCACCGGATTCTGTAACACATTACCAGCGAGGGGCTAGATGAGTTAGGTTAGGTTATATTATGTTATAGACGTATATAATGTTCCCACCGAGAAGTAGGGTCCGACCCGCCAGGAATGTCGGTGAATACTACATCCGAGATGTTAGGTTGCCTTAGGTTGGGATATATAACGTTATAGACGTATATAATATCCCAACCGAGACGTACGGGACGACACGAACGGGATTCTGTAAAACATGACCAGCGAGGGGCTAGATGAGTTAGGTAAGGTTATATTATGTTATAGACGTATATAATGTTCCCACCGAGACGTAAGGGCCGATCCGCCAGGAATGTTGTAAAATACTACATCCGAGATGTTGGCCTGTCTTAGGTTAGGATATGTAACGCTATACACGTATATAATGTCCCAATCGAGACGTACGGGACGACACGAACGGGGTTCTGTAAAACATTACCAGCGGGGGCTAGATGTGTTAGGTTAGGTTATATAACGTTATAGACGTATATAATGTCCCCACCGAGAAGTAGGGGCCGACCCGCCATGAATGTCGGAAAATACTACATCCGAGATGTTAGGTTGCCTTAGGTTGACATATGTAACGTTATAGACGTACATAATGTCCTCACGGAGAAGTACGGTACGACACGAACGGGGTTCTGTAAAACATTACCAGCGTGGGGCTAGATGTGTTAGGTTAGGTTATATAACGTTATAGACCTACATTATGTTCCCACCGAGAAGTAGGGGCCGATCCGCCAAGAATGTTGTAACATACTACATCCGAGATGTTGGCCTGCCTTAGGTTAGGATATATAACGTTATAGACGTATATAATGTACCCACCGAGACGTACGGGACGACACGAACGGGATTCTGTAAAACATTATCACCGAGGAGCTGGATGGGTTAGGATAGGTTATATTACCTTATAGTCGTATATAATGTTCCCACCGAGAAGTAGTGGCCGACCCGTCCGGAATGTTGGGAAATACTACATCCGAGATGATAGGCTGCCTTATGTTAGGATATATAACGTTGTAGACGTACATAATGTCCCCACGGAGTAGTACGGGCCGACACGACCGGGATTCTGTAAAACATTACCAGCGTGGGGTTAGATGGGTTAGGTTAGGTTATATTATGTTATAGACGTATATAATGATCCCACCGAGAAGTACTGTCCGACACGCCATGAATGTCGGTAAATACTACATTCGAGACGTTAGTTTGCCTTAGATTGGGATATATAACACTATAGTCGTATATAATATCCCAACCGAGACGTACGGGACGACACGAACGGGATTTTGTAAAACATTTACACCGAGGTGCTAGATGGGTTAGGTTCGGTTATATTGCGATATGGACGTATATAATGTTCCCACCGAGAAGTAGGGTCCGACCCGCCAGGAATGTTGGAAAATACTACATCCGAGATGTTAGGTTGCCTTAGATTGGGATATATAACACTATAGACGTATACAATATCCCAACCGAGACGTACGGGACGACACGAACGGGATTCTATAAAACATTACTAGCGAGGGGATAGATGGGTTAGGTTAGGTTATATTATGTTATAGACGTATATAATTTTCCCACCGAGAAGTAAGGTCAGACCCGCCAGGAATGTTGGTAAATACTACATCCGGGGTGTTAGGCTGCCTTAGGGTGGGATATATAACATTATAAACGCATATAATATCTCAACCGAGACGTACGGGACGACACAAACGGGATTCTGTAAAACATTATCACCGTGGTGCTAGATGGGTTAGGTTAGGTTATATTACGATATAGACGTATATAATGTTCCCACCGAGAAGTAGGGGCCGACCCGCCAGGAATGTTGGAAAATACTACATCTAAGGTTTTAGGTTGCCTTAGGTTAGGATATATAACGTTATAGACGTATATAATGTACTCACCGAGACGTACGGGACGACACGAACGGGATTCTGTAAAACATTATCACCGAGGAGCTGGATGGGTTAGGATAGGTTATATTACCTTATAGTCGTATATAATGTTCCCACCGAGAAGTAGTGGCCGACCCGTCCGGAATGTTGGGAAATACTACATCCGAGATGATAGGCTGCCTTATGTTAGGATATATAACGTTGTAGACGTACATAATGTCCCCACGGAGTAGTACGGGCCGACACGACCGGGATTCTGTAAAACATTACCAGCGAGGGGCTAGATTTGTTAGGTTAGGTTATATTATGTTATAGACGTATATAATGTTCCCACCGAGAAGAAGGGTCCGACCCGCCAGAAATGTCGGTAAGTACTACATTCGAGATGTTAGGTTCCCTTAGGTTGACATATATAACGTTATAGACGTACATAATGTCCCCACGGAGAAGTACGTACCGACACACCCGGAATTCTGTAAAACATTACCAGCGAGGGGCTAGATGCGTTAGGTTAGGTTATACTATGTTATAGACGTATATAATGTTCCTACCGAGAAGTAGGGTCCGACCCGCCAGGAATGTTGGAAAATACTACATCCGAGATGTTAGGTTGCCTTAGATTGGGATATATAACACTATAGACGTATACAATATCCCAACCGAGACGTACGGGACGACACGAACGGGATTCTATAAAACATTACTAGCGAGGGGATAGATGGGTTAGGTTAGGTTATATTATGTTATAGACGTATATAATTTTCCCACCGAGAAGTAAGGTCAGACCCGCCAGGAATGTTGGTAAATACTACATCCGGGGTGTTAGGCTGCCTTAGGTTGGGATATATAACATTATAAACGCATATAATATCTCAACCGAGACGTACGGGACGACACAAACGGGATTCTGTAAAACATTATCACCGTGGTGCTAGATGGGTTAGGTTAGGTTATATTACGATATAGACGTATATAATGTTCCCACCGAGAAGTAGGGGCCGACCCGCCAGGAATGTTGGAAAATACTACATCTAAGGTGTTAGGTTGCCTTAGGTTAGGATATATAACGTTATAGACGTATATAATGTACCCACCGAGACGTACGGGACGACACGAACGGGATTCTGTAAAACATTATCACCGAGGAGCTGGATGGGTTAGGATAGGTTATATTACCTTATAGTCGTATATAATGTTCCCACCGAGAAGTAGTGGCCGACCCGTCAGGAATGTTGGGAAATACTACATCCGAGATGTTAGGCTGCCTTATGTTAGGATATATAACGTTGTAGACGTACATAATGTCCCCACGGAGTAGTACGGGCCGACACGACCGGGATTCTGTAAAACATTACCAGCGAGGGGCTAGAATTGTTAGGTTAAGTTATATTATGTTATAGACGTATATAATGTTCCCACCGAGAAGAAGGGTCCGACCCGCCAGAAATGTCGGTAAGTACTACATTCGAGATGTTAGGTTCCCTTAGGTTGACATATATAACGTTATAGACGTACATAATGTCCCCACGGAGAAGTACGTACCGACACACCCGGAATTCTGTAAAACATTACCAGCGAGGGGCTAGATGCGTTAGGTTAGGTTATACTATGTTATAGACGTATATAATGTTCCCACCGAGAAGTAGGGTCCGACCCGCCAGGAATGTTGGAAAATACTACATCCGAGATGTTAGGTTGCCTTAGATTGGGATATATAACACTATAGACGTATACAATATCCCAACCGAGACGTACGGGACGACACAAACGGGATTCTGTAAAACATTATCACCGTGGTGCTAGATGGGTTAGGTTAGGTTATATTACGATATAGACGTATATAATGTTCCCACCGAGAAGTAGGGGCCGACCCGCCAGGAATGTTGGAAAATACTACATCTAAGGTGTTAGGTTGCCTTAGGTTAGGATATATAACGTTATAGACGTATATAATGTACCCACCGAGACGTACGGGACGACACGAACGGGATTCTGTAAAACATTATCACCGAGGAGCTGGATGGGTTAGGATAGGTTATATTACCTTATAGTCGTATATAATGTTCCCACCGAGAAGTAGTGGCCGACCCGTCAGGAATGTTGGGAAATACTACATCCGAGATGTTAGGCTGCCTTATGTTAGGATATATAACGTTGTAGACGTACATAATGTCCCCACGGAGTAGTACGGGCCGACACGACCGGGATTCTGTAAAACATTACCAGCGAGGGGCTAGAATTGTTAGGTTAAGTTATATTATGTTATAGACGTATATAATGTTCCCACCGAGAAGAAGGGTCCGACCCGCCAGAAATGTCGGTAAGTACTACATTCGAGATGTTAGGTTGCCTTAGGTTAGGATATATAACGTTATAGACGTATATAATGTACCCACCGAGACGTACGGGACGACACGAACGGGATTCTGTAAAACATTATCACCGAGGTGCTAGATGGGTTAGGTTAGGTTATATTACGATATAGACGTATATAATGTTCCCACCGAGTAGTAGGGGCCGACCCGCCAGGAATGTTGGAAAATACTACATCTCAGGTGTTAGGTTGCCTTAGCTTAGGATATATAACGTTATAGACGTACATAATGTCCCCACGGAGAAGTACGGGCCGACACGATCGGGATTCTGTAATACATTACCAGCGACGGGCTAGATGGGTTAGGTTAGGTTATATTATGTTATAGATGTATATAATGTTCCCACCGAGAAATAGGGTCCGACCCGCCAGGAATGTCGGTAAATACTACATTCGAGATGTTAGGTTGCCTTAGATTGGGATATATAACACTATAGACGTATACAATATGCCAACCGAGACGTACGGGACGACACGAACGGGATTCTATAAAACATTACTAGCGAGGGGAGAGATGGGTTAGGTTAGGTTATATTATGTTATAGACATATATAATGTTCCCACCGAGAAGTAGGGTCCGACCCGCCAGGAATGTCGGTAAATACTACATTCGAGATGTTAGGTTGCCTTAGGTTGATATATATAACGTTATAGACCGTACATAATGTCCCCACGGAGAAGTACGGGCCGACACCCCCGGATTCTGTAAAACATTACCAGCGAGGGGATAGATGCGTTAGGATAGGTTATATTATGTTATAGACGTATATAATTTTCCCACCGAGAAGTAAGGTCAGACCCGCCAGGAATGTTGGTAAATACTACATCCGAGGTGTTAGGCTGCCTTAGGTTGGGATATATAACATTATAGACGCATATAATATCCCAAACCGAGACGTACGGGACGACACGAACGGGATTCTGTAAAACATTATCACCGAGGTGCTAGACGGGTTAGGTTAGGTTATATTACGATATAGACGTATATAATGTTCCCACCGAGAAGTAGGGTCCGACCTGCCAGGAATGTCGGTGAATACTACATTGGATATGTTAGGTTGCCTTAGAGTGGGATATATAACATTATAGACGTATATAATATCCCAACCGAGACGTACGGGACGACACGAACGGGATTCTGTAAAACATTATCACTGAGGTGCTAGATGGGTTTGGTTAGGTTATATTATGTTATAGACGTATATAATTTTCCCACCGAGAAGTAAGGTCCGACCCGCCAGGAATGTTGGTAAATACTACATCCGAGGTGTTAGGCTGCCTTAGTTTGGGATATATAACATTATAGACGCATATAATATCCCAACCGAGACGTACGGGACGACACGAACGGGATTCTGTAAAACATTATCACCGAGGTGCTAGATGGGTTAGGTTAGGTTATATTACGATATAGACGTATATAATGTTCCCACCGAGTAGTAGGGGCCGACCCGCCAGGAATGTTGGAAAATACTACATCTCAGGTGTTAGGTTGCCTTAGGTTAGGAAATATAACGTTATAGACGCATATAATGTACCCACCGAGACGTACGGGACGACACGAACGGGATTCTGTAAAACATTATCACCGAGGAGCTGGATGGGTTAGGTTAGGTTATACTACCTTATAGTCGTATATAATGTTCCCACCGAGAAGTAGTGGCCGACCCGTCAGGAATGTTGGGAAATACTACATCCGAGATGTTAGGCTGCCTTATGTTATGATATATAACGTTGTAGACGTACATAATGTCCCCACGGAGAAGTACGTACCGACACACCCGGAATTCTGTAAAACATTACCAGCGTGGGGCTAGGTGAATTAGGTTAGGTTATATTATGTTATAGACGTATATAATGTTCCCACCGAGAAGTAGGGTCCGACCCGCCAGGAATGTTGGAAAATACTACATCCGAGATGTTAGGTTGCCTTAGATTGGGATATATAACACTATAGACGTATACAATATCCCAACCGAGACGTACGGGACGACACGAACGGGATTCTATAAAACATTACTAGCGAGGGGATAGATGGGTTAGGTTAGGTTATATTATGTTATAGACGTATATAATTTTCCCACCGAGAAGTAAGGTCAGACCCGCCAGGAATGTTGGTAAATACTACATCCGGGGTGTTAGGCTGCCTTAGGTTGGGATATATAACATTATAAACGCATATAATATCTCAACCGAGACGTACGGGACGACACGAACGGGATTCTGTAAAACATTATCACCGAGGTGCTAGATGGGTTAGGTTAGGTTATATTACGATATAGACGTATATAATGTTCCCACCGAGTAGTAGGGGCCGACCCGCCAGGAATGTTGGAAAATACTACATCTCAGGTGTTAGGTTGCCTTAGGTTAGGAAATATAACGTTATAGACGCATATAATGTACCCACCGAGACGTACGGGACGACACGAACGAGATTCTGTAAAACATTATCACCGAGGAGCTGGATGGGTTAGGTTAGGTTATATTACCTTATAGTCGTATATAATGTTCCCACCGAGAAGTAGTGGCCGACCCGTCAGGAATGTTGGGAAATACTACATCCGAGATGTTAGGCTGCCTTAGCTTAGGATATATAACGTTATAGACGTACATAATGTCCCCACGGAGAAGTACGGGCCGACACCGCCGGATTCTGTAACACATTACCAGCGAGGGGCTAGATGAGTTAAGTTAGGTTATATTATGTTATCGACGTATATAATGTTCCCACCGTGAAGTAGGGTCCGAACCGCCAGGAATGTCGGTGAATACTACATACGAGATGTTAGGTTGCCTTAGGTTGGGATGTATAACGTTATAGACGTATATAATGTCCCAACCGAGACGTACGGGACGACACGAACGGGATTCTGTAAAACATTACCAGCGAGGGGCTAGATGCGTTAGGTTAGGTTATACTATGTTATAGACGTATATAATGTTCCCACCGAGAAGTAGGGTCCGACCCGCCAGGAATGTTGGAAAATACTACATCCGAGATGTTAGGTTGCCTTAGATTGGGATATATAACACTATAGACGTATACAATATCCCAACCGAGACGTACGGGACGACACGAACGGGATTCTATAAAACATTACTAGCGAGGGGATAGATGGGTTAGGTTAGGTTATATTATGTTATAGACGTATATAATTTTCCCACCGAGAAGTAAGGTCAGACCCGCCAGGAATGTTGGTAAATACTACATCCGGGGTGTTAGGCTGCCTTAGGTTGGGATATATAACATTATAAACGCATATAATATCTCAACCGAGACGTACGGGACGACACAAACGGGATTCTGTAAAACATTATCACCGTGGTGCTAGATGGGTTAGGTTAGGTTATATTACGATATAGACGTATATAATGTTCCCACCGAGAAGTAGGGGCCGACCCGACAGGAATGTTGGAAAATACTACATCTAAGGTGTTAGGTTGCCTTAGGTTAGGATATATAACGTTATAGACGTATATAATGTACCCACCGAGACGTACGGGACGACACGAACGGGATTCTGTAAAACATTATCACCGAGGAGCTGGATGGGTTAGGATAGGTTATATTACCTTATAGTCGTATATAATGTTCCCACCGAGAAGTAGTGGCCGACCCGTCCGGAATGTTGGGAAATACTACATCCGAGATGATAGGCTGCCTTATGTTAGGATATATAACGTTGTAGACGTACATAATGTCCCCACGGAGTAGTACGGGCCGACACGACCGGGATTCTGTAAAACATTACCAGCGAGGGGCTAGATTTGTTAGGTTAGGTTATATTATGTTATAGACGTATATAATGTTCCCACCGAGAAGAAGGGTCCGACCCGCCAGAAATGTCGGTAAGTACTACATTCGAGATGTTAGGTTCCCTTAGGTTGACATATATAACGTTATAGACGTACATAATGTCCCCACGGAGAAGTACGTACCGACACACCCGGAATTCTGTAAAACATTACCAGCGAGGGGCTAGATGCGTTAGGTTAGGTTATACTATGTTATAGACGTATATAATGTTCCCACCGAGAAGTAGGGTCCGACCCGCCAGGAATGTTGGAAAATACTACATCCGAGATGTTAGGTTGCCTTAGATTGGGATATATAACACTATAGACGTATACAATATCCCAACCGAGACGTACGGGACGACACGAACGGAATTCTATAAAACATTACTAGCGAGGGGATAGATGGGTTAGGTTAGGTTATATTATGTTATAGACGTATATAATTTTCCCACCGAGAAGTAAGGTCAGACCCGCCAGGAATGTTGGTAAATACTACATCCGGGGTGTTAGGCTGCCTTAGGTTGGGATATATAACATTATAAACGCATATAATATCTCAACCGAGACGTACGGGACGACACAAACGGGATTCTGTAAAACATTATCACCGTGGTGCTAGATGGGTTAGGTTAGGTTATATTACGATATAGACGTATATAATGTTCCCACCGAGAAGTAGGGGCCGACCCGCCAGGAATGTTGGAAAATACTACATCTAAGGTGTTAGGTTGCCTTAGGTTAGGATATATAACGTTATAGACGTATATAATGTACCCACCGAGACGTACGGGACGACACGAACGGGATTCTGTAAAACATTATCACCGAGGAGCTGGATGGGTTAGGATAGGTTATATTACCTTATAGTCGTATATAATGTTCCCACCGAGAAGTAGTGGCCGACCCGTCAGGAATGTTGGGAAATACTACATCCGAGATGTTAGGCTGCCTTATGTTAGGATATATAACGTTGTAGACGTACATAATGTCCCCACGGAGTAGTGCGGGCCGACACGACCGCGATTCTGTAAAACATTACCAGCGAGGGGCTAGAATTGTTAGGTTAAGTTATATTATGTTATAGACGTATATAATGTTCCCACCGAGAAGAAGGGTCCGACCCGCCAGAAATGTCGGTAAGTACTACATTCGAGATGTTAGGTTGCCTTAGGTTGACATATATAACGTTATAGAAGTACATAATGTCCCCACGGAGAAGTACGGGCCGACACGACCGGGATTCTGTAACACATTACCAGCGAGGGGCTAGATGAGTTAGGTTAGGTTATATTATGTTATAGACGTATATAATGTTCCCACCGAGAAGTAGGGTCCGACCCGCCAGGAATGTCGGTGAATACTACATTCGAGATGTTAGGTTGCCTTAGGTTGGGATATATAACGTTATAGACGTATATAATGTTCCCACCGAGAAGTAGTGGCCGACACCCCCGGATTCTGTAACACATTACCAGCGAGGGGCTAGATGAGTTAGGTTAGGTTATATTATGTTATAGACGTATATAATGTTCCCACCGAGAAGTAGGGTCCGACCCGCCAGGAATGTCAGTGAATACTACATCCGAGATGTTAGGTTGCCTTAGGTTGGGATGTATAACGTTATAGACGTATATAATGTCCCAACCGAGACGTACGGGACGACACGAACGGGATTCTGTAAAACATTATCACCGAGGAGCTGGATGGGTTAGGTTAGGTTATATTACCTTATAGTCGTATATAATGTTCCCACCGAGAAGTAGTGGCCGACCCGTCAGGAATGTTGGGAAATACTACATCCGAGATGTTAGGCTGCCTTAGCTTAGGATATATAACGTTATAGACGTACATAATGTCCCCACGGAGAAGTACGGGCCGACACGATCGGGATTCTGTAATACATTACCAGCGACGGGCTAGATGGGTTAGGTTAGGTTATATTATGTTATAGATGCATATAATTTTCCCACCGAGAAATAGGGTCCGACCCGCCAGGAATGTCGGTAAATACTACATTCGAGATGTTAGGTTGCCTTAGATTGGGATATATAACACTATAGACGTATACAATATGCCAACCGAGACGTACGGGACGACACGAACGGGATTCTATAAAACATTACCAGCGAGGGGCTAGATTTGTTAGGTTAGGTTATATTATGTTATAGACGTATATAATGTTCCCACCGAGAAGAAGGGTCCGACCCGCCAGAAATGTCGGTAAGTACTACATTCGAGATGTTAGGTTCCCTTAGGTTGACATATATAACGTTATAGACGTACATAATGTCCCCACGGAGAAGTACGTACCGACACACCCGGAATTCTGTAAAACATTACCAGCGTGGGGCTAGGTGAATTAGGTTAGGTTATATTATGTTATAGACGTATATAATATCCCATCCGAGACGTACGGGAAGACAAGAACGGGATTCTATAAAACATTACTAGCGAGGGGCTAGATGGGTTAGGTTAGGTTATATTATTTTATAGACGTATATAATTTTCCCACCGAGATGTAAGGTCCGACTCGCCAGGAATGTTGGTAAATACTACATATGAGGTGTTAGGCTGCCATAGGTTGGGAGATATAACATTATAGACGCATATAATATCCCAACCGAGACGTACGGGACGACACGAACGGGATTTTGTAAAACATTTACACCGAGGTGCTAGATGGGTTAGGTTCGGTTATATTGCGATATGGACGTATATAATGTCCCCACCGAGAAGTAGGGGCCGACCCGTCAGGAATGTTGGAAAATACTACATCCGAGATGTTAGGCTGCCTAACGTTAGGATATATAACGTTATAGACGTACATAATGTCCCCACGGAGAAGTACGGGCCGACACGACCGGGATTCTGTAAAACATTACTAGCGAGGGGCTAGATGGGATAGGTTAGGTTATATTATTTTATAGACGGATATAATTTTCCCACCGAGAGGTAAGGTCCGACCCGCCAGGAATGTTGGTAAATACTACATTCGAGGTGTTAGGCTGCCATAGGTTAGGATATATAAAATTATAGACGCATATAATATCCCAACCGAGACGTACGGGCCAACACGACCGGCATTCTGTGAAACATTATCACCGAGGGGCAAGATGGGTTAGGTTAGGTTATATTACGATGTAGACGTATATAATGTTCCCACCGAGAAGTAGTGGCCGACCCGTCAGGAATGTTGGAAAATACTACATCCGAGGTGTTAGGCTGCCTTTGGTTAGGGAATATAACGTTATAGACGTACATAATGTCCCCACGGAGAAGTAGGGGCCGACAGGACCGGGATTCTGTAAAACCATATCACCGAGGTGCTAGATGGGTTAGGTTAGGTTATATTACGATATAGACGTATATAATGTTCCCACCGAGAAGTAGGGGCCGACCCGCCAGGAATGTTGGAAAATACTACATCTAAGGTGTTAGGTTGCCTTAGGTTAG
Organism: Xylocopa violacea; assembly: GCA_963969225.1. NCBI lineage: Eukaryota > Metazoa > Arthropoda > Insecta > Hymenoptera > Apidae > Xylocopa > Xylocopa violacea. The sequence goes on from CAXAJV010000015.1 coordinate 15,156,746, forward strand.
GATATATAACGTTATAGACGTATATAATGTACCCACCGAGACGTACGGGACGACACGAACGGGATTCTGTAAAACATTATCACCGAGGTGCTAGATGGGTTAGGTTAGGTTATATTACGATATAGACGTATATAATGTTCCCACCGAGTAGTAGGGGCCGACCCGCCAGGAATGTTGGAAAATACTACATCTCAGGTGTTAGGTTGCCTTAGGTTAGGATATATAACATTATAGACGTATATAATGTACCCACCGAGACGTACGGGACGACACGAACGGGATTCTGTAAAACATTATCACCGAGGTGCTAGATGGGTTAGGTTAGGCTATATTACGATATAGACGTATATAATGTTCCCACCGAGTAGTAGGGGCCGACCCGCCAGGAATGTTGGAAAATACTACATCTCAGGTGTTAGGTTGCCTTAGGTTAGGAAATATAACGTTATAGACGCATATAATGCACCCACCGAGACGTACGGGACGACACGAACGGGATTCTGTAAAACATTATCACCAAGGAGCTGGATGGGTTAGGTTAGGTTATATTACCTTATAGTCGTATATAATGTTCCCACCGAGAAGTAGTGGCCGACCCGTCAGGAATGTTGGGAAATACTACATCCGAGATGTTAGGCTGCCTTAGCTTAGGATATATAACGTTATAGACGTACATAATGTCCCCACGGAGAAGTACGGGCCGACACGATCGGGATTCTGTAATACATTACCAGCGACGGGCTAGATGGGTTAGGTTAGGTTATATTATGTTATAGATGTATATAATGTTCCCACCGAGAAATAGGGTCCGACCCGCCAGGAATGTCGGTAAATACTACATTCGAGATGTTAGGTTGCCTTAGATTGGGATATATAACACTATAGACGTATACAATATGCCAACCGAGACGTACGGGACGACACGAACGGGATTCTATAAAACATTACTAGCGAGGGGATAGATGGGTTAGGTTAGGTTATATTATGTTATAGACATATATAATGTTCCCACCGAGAAGTAGGGTCCGACCCGCCAGGATTGTCGGTAAATACTACATTCGAGATGTTAGGTTGCCTTAGGTTGATATATATAACGTTATAGACCGTACATAATGTCCCCACGGAGAAGTACGGGCCGACACCCCCGGATTCTGTAAAACATGACCAGCGAGGGGATAGATGCGTTAGGTTAGGTTATATTATGTTATAGACGTATATAATGTTCCCACCGAGAAGAAGGGTCCGACCCGCCAGAAATGTCGGTAAGTACTACATTCGAGATGTTAGGTTGCCTTAGGTTGACATATATAACGTTATAGAAGTACATAATGTCCCCACGGAGAAGTACGGGCCGACACGGCCCGGATTCTGTAACACATTACCAGCGAGGGGCTAGATGAGTTAGGTTAGGTTATATTATGTTATAGACGTATATAATGTTCCCACCGAAAAGTAGGGTCCGACCCGCCAGGAATGTCAGTGAATACTACATCCGAGATGTTAGGTTGCCTTAGGTTGATATATATAACGTTATAGACCGTACATAATGTCCCCACGGAGAAGTACGGGCCGACACCCCCGGATTCTGTAAAACATTACCAGCGAGGGGATAGATGCGTTAGGTTAGGTTATATTATGTTATAGATGTATATAATGTTCCCACCGAGAAATAGGGTCCGACCCGCCAGGAATGTCGGTAAATACTACATTCGAGATGTTAGGTTGCCTTAGGTTGATATATATAACGTTATAGACCGTACATAATGTCCCCACGGAGAAGTACGGGCCGACACCCCCGGATTCTGTAAAACATTACCAGCGAGGGGATAGATGCGTTAGGTTAGGTTATATTATGTTATAGACGTATGTAATGTTCCCACCGAGAAGAAGGGTCCGACCCGCCAGAAATGTCGGTAAGTACTACATTCGAGATGTTAGGTTCCCTTAGGTTGACATATATAACGTTATAGACGTACATAATGTCCCCACGGAGAAGTACGTACCGACACACCCGGAATTCTGTAAAACATTACCAGCGTGGGGCTAGGTGAATTAGGTTAGGTTATATTATGTTATAGACGTATATAATGTTCCCACCGAGATGTAGGGTCCGACCCGCCAGGAATGTCGGTGAATTCTACATTCGAGATGTTAGGTTACCTTAGATTGGGATATATAACATTATAGACGTATATAATATCCCATCCGAGACGTACGGGAAGACAAGAACGGGATTCTATAAAACATTACTAGCGAGGGGCTAGATGGGTTAGGTTAGGTTATATTATTTTATAGACGTATATAATTTTCCCACCGAGATGTAAGGTCCGACTCGCCAGGAATGTTGGTAAATACTACATCTGAGGTGTTAGGCTGCCATAGGTTGGGAGATATAACATTATAGACGCATATAATATCCCAACCGAGACGTACGGGACGACACGAACGGAATTTTGTAAAACATTATCACCGAGGAGCTGGATGGGTTAGGATAGGTTATATTACCTTATAGTCGTATATAATGTTCCCACCGAGAAGTAGTGGCCGACCCGTCAGGAATGTTGGGAAATACTACATCCGAGATGTTAGGCTGCCTTATGTTAGGATATATAACGTTGTAGACGTACATAATGTCCCCACGGAGTAGTACGGGCCGACACGACCGGGATTCTGTAAAACGTTACCAGCGAGGGGCTAGAATTGTTAGGTTAAGTTATATTATGTTATAGACGTATATAATGTTCCCACCGAGAAGAAGGGTCCGACCCGCCAGAAATGTCGGTAAGTACTACATTCGAGATGTTAGGTTGCCTTAGGTTGACATATATAACGTTATAGAAGTACATAATGTCCCCACGGAGAAGTACGGGCCGACACGACCGGGATTCTGTAACACATTACCAGCGAGGGGCTAGATGAGTTAGGTTAGGTTATATTATGTTATAGACGTATATAATGTTCCCACCGAGAAGTAGGGTCCGACCCGCCAGGAATGTCGGTGAATACTACATTCGAGATGTTAGGTTGCCTTAGGTTGGGATATATAACGTTATAGACGTATATAATGTTCCCACCGAGAAGTAGTGGCCGACACCCCCGGATTCTGTAACACATTACCAGCGAGGGGCTAGATGAGTTAGGTTAGGTTATATTATGTTATAGACGTATGTAATGTTCCCACCGAGAAGAAGGGTCCGACCCGCCAGAAATGTCGGTAAGTACTACATTCGAGATGTTAGGTTCCCTTAGGTTGACATATATAACGTTATAGACGTACATAATGTCCCCACGGAGAAGTACGTACCGACACACCCGGAATTCTGTAAAACATTACCAGCGTGGGGCTAGGTGAATTAGGTTAGGTTATATTATGTTATAGACGTATATAATGTTCCCACCGAGATGTAGGGTCCGACCCGCCAGGAATGTCGGTGAATTCTACATTCGAGATGTTAGGTTACCTTAGATTGGGATATATAACATTATAGACGTATATAATTTCCCATCCGAGACGTACGGGAAGACAAGAACGGGATTCTATAAAACATTACTAGCGAGGGGCTAGATGGGTTAGGTTAGGTTATATTATTTTATAGACCTATATAATTTTCCCACCGAGATGTAAGGTCCGACTCGCCAGGAATGTTGGTAAATACTACATCTGAGGTGTTTGGCTGCCATAGGTTGGGAGATATAACATTATAGACGCATATAATATCCCAACCGAGACGTACGGGACGACACGAACGGGATTTTGTAAAACATTTACACCGAGGTGCTAGATGGGTTAGGTTCGGTTATATTGCGATATGGACGTATATAATGTTCCCACCGAGAAGTAGGGGCCGACCCGTCAGGAATGTTGGAAAATACTACATCCGAGATGTTAGGCTGCCTAACGTTAGGATATATAACGTTATAGACGTACATAATGTCCCCACGGAGAAGTACGGGCCGACACGACCGGGATTCTGTAAAACATTACTAGCGAGGGGCTAGATGGGGTAGGTTAGGTTATATTATTTTATAGACGGATATAATTTTCCCACCGAGAAGTAAGGTCCGACCCGCCAGGAATGTTGGTAAATACTACATTCGAGGTGTTAGGCTGCCATAGGTTAGGATATATAAAATTATAGACGCATATAATATCCCAACCGAGACGTACGGGCCAACACGACCGGCATTCTGTGAAACATTATCACCGAGGGGCAAGATGGGTTAGGTTAGGTTATATTACGATGTAGACGTATATAATGTTCCCACCGAGAAGTAGTGGCCGACCCGTCAGGAATGTTGGAAAATACTACATCCGAGGTGTTAGGCTGCCTTTGGTTAGGGAATATAACGTTATAGACGTACATAATGTCCCCACGGAGAAGTACGGGCCGACAGGACCGGGATTATGTAAAACCATATCACCGAGGTGCTAGATGGGTTAGGTTAGGTTATATTACGATATAGAGGTATATAATGTTCCCACCGAGAAGTAGGGGCCGACCCGCCAGGAATGTTGGAAAATACTACATCTAAGGTGTTAGGTTGCCTTAGGTTAGGATATATAACGTTATAGACGTATATAATGTACCCACCGAGACGTACGGGACGACACGAACGGGATTCTGTAAAACATTATCACCGAGGTGCTAGATGGGTTAGGTTAGGTTATATTACGATATAGACGTATATAATGTTCCCACCGAATAGTAGGGGCCGACCCGCCAGGAATGTTGGAAAATACTACATCTCAGGTGTTAGGATGCCTTAGGTTAGGATATATAACATTATAGACGTATATAATGTACCCACCGAGACGTACGGGACGACACGAACGGGATTCTGTAAAACATTATCACCGAGGTGCTAGATGGGTTAGGTTAGGCTATATTACGATATAGACGTATATAATGTTCCCACCGAGTAGTAGGGGCCGACCCGCCAGGAATGTTGGAAAATACTACATCTCAGGTGTTAGGTTGCCTTAGGTTAGGAAATATAACGTTATAGACGCATATAATGTACCCACCGAGACGTACGGGACGACACGAACGGGATTCTGTAAAACATTATCACCGAGGAGCTGGATGGGTTAGGATAGGTTATATTACCTTATAGTCGTATATAATGTTCCCACCGAGAAGTAGTGGCCGACCCGTCAGGAATGTTGGGAAATACTACATCCGAGATGTTAGGCTGCCTTATGTTAGGATATATAACGTTGTAGACGTACATAATGTCCCCACGGAGTAGTACGGGCCGACACGACCGGGATTCTGTAAAACATTACCAGCGAGGGGCTAGAATTGTTAGGTTAAGTTATATTATGTTATAGACGTATATAATGTTCCCACCGAGAAGAAGGGTCCGACCCGCCAGAAATGTCGGTAAGTACTACATTCGAGATGTTAGGTTGCCTTAGGTTGACATATATAACGTTATAGAAGTACATAATGTCCCCACGGAGAAGTACAGGCCGACACGACCGGGATTCTGTAACACATTACCAGCGAGGGGCTAGATGAGTTAGGTTAGGTTATATTATGTTATAGACGTATATAATGTTCCCACCGAGAAGTAGGGTCCGACCCGCCAGGAATGTCGGTGAATACTACATTCGAGATGTTAGGTTGCCTTAGGTTGGGATATATAACGTTATAGACGTATATAATGTTCCCACCGAGAAGTAGTGGCCGACACCCCCGGATTCTGTAACACATTACCAGCGAGGGGCTAGATGAGTTAGGTTAGGTTATATTATGTTATAGACGTATGTAATGTTCCCACCGAGAAGAAGGGTCCGACCCGCCAGAAATGTCGGTGAATTCTACATTCGAGATGTTAGGTTACCTTAGATTGGGATATATAACATTATAGACGTATATAATATCCCATCCGAGACGTACGGGAAGACAAGAACGGGATTCTATAAAACATTACTAGCGAGGGGCTAGATGGGTTAGGTTAGGTTATATTATTTTATAGACGTATATAATTTTCCCACCGAGATGTAAGGTCCGACTCGCCAGGAATGTTGGTAAATACTACATCTGAGGTGTTAGGCTGCCATAGGTTGGGAGATATAACATTATAGACGCATATAATATCCCAACCGAGACGTACGGGACGACACGAACGGGATTTTGTAAAACATTATCACCGAGGAGCTGGATGGGTTAGGATAGGTTATATTACCTTATAGTCGTATATAATGTTCCCACCGAGAAGTAGGGGCCGACCCGTCAGGAATGTTGGAAAATACTACATCCGAGATGTTAGGCTGCCTAACGTTAGGATATATAACGTTATAGACGTACATAATGTCCCCACGGAGAAGTACGGGCCGACACGACCGGGATTCTGTAAAACATTACTAGCGAGGGGATAGATGGGTTAGGTTAGGTTATATTATGTTATAGACGTATATAATTTTCCCACCGAGAAGTAAGGTCAGACCCGCCATTAATGTTGGTAAATACTACATCCGGGGTGTTAGGCTGCTTTAGGTTGGGATATATAACATTATAAACGCATATAATATCTCAACCGAGACGTACGGGACGACACAAACGGGATTCTGTAAAACATTATCACCGTGGTGCTAGATGGGTTAGGTTAGGTTATATTACGATATAGACGTATATAATGTTCCCACCGAGAAGTAGGGGCCGACCCGCCAGGAATGTTGGAAAATACTACATCTAAGGTGTTAGGTTGCCTTAGGTTAGGATATATAACGTTATAGACGTATATAATGTACCCACCGAGACGTACGGGACGACACGAACGGGATTCTGTAAAACATTATCACCGAGGAGCTGGATGGGTTAGGATAGGTTATATTACCTTATAGTCGTATATAATGTTCCCACCGAGAAGTAGTGGCCGACCCGTCAGGAATGTTGGGAAATACTACATCCGAGATGTTAGGCTGCCTTATGTTAGGATATATAACGTTGTAGACGTACATAATGTCCCCACGGAGTAGTACGGGCCGACACGACCGGGATTCTGTAAAACATTACCAGCGAGGGGCTAGAATTGTTAGGTTAAGTTATATTATGTTATAGACGTATATAATGTTCCCACCGAGAAGAAGGGTCCGACCCGCCAGAAATGTCGGTAAGTACTACATTCGAGATGTTAGGTTGCCTTAGGTTGACATATATAACGTTATAGAAGTACATAATGTCCCCACGGAGAAGTACGGGCCGACACGACCGGGATTCTGTAACACATTACCAGCGAGGGGCTAGATGAGTTAGGTTAGGTTATATTATGTTATAGACGTATATAATGTTCCCACCGAGAAGTAGGGTCCGACCCGCCAGGAATGTCGGTGAATACTACATTCGAGATGTTAGGTTGCCTTAGGTTGGGATATATAACGTTATAGACGTATATAATGTTCCCACCGAGAAGTAGTGGCCGACACCCCCGGATTCTGTAACACATTACCAGCGAGGGGCTAGATGAGTTAGGTTAGGTTATATTATGTTATAGACGTATGTAATGTTCCCACCGAGAAGAAGGGTCCGACCCGCCAGAAATGTCGGTAAGTACTACATTCGAGATGTTAGGTTCCCTTAGGTTGACATATATAACGTTATAGACGTACATAATGTCCCCACGGAGAAGTACGTACCGACACACCCGGAATTCTGTAAAACATTACCAGCGTGGGGCTAGGTGAATTAGGTTAGGTTATATTATGTTATAGACGTATATAATGTTCCCACCGAGATGTAGGGTCCGACCCGCCAGGAATGTCGGTGAATTCTACATTCGAGATGTTAGGTTACCTTAGATTGGGATATATAACATTATAGACGTATATAATATCCCATCCGAGACGTACGGAAGACAAGAACGGGATTCTATAAAACATTACTAGCGAGGGGCTAGATGGGTTAGGTTAGGTTATATTATTTTATAGACGTATATAATTTTCCCACCGAGATGTAAGGTCAGACTCGCCAGGAATGTTGGTAAATACTACATCTGAGGTGTTAGGCTGCCATAGGTTGGGAGATATAACATTATAGACGCATATAATATCCCAACCGAGACGTACGGGACGACACGAACGGGATTTTGTAAAACATTTACACCGAGGTGCTAGATGGGTTAGGTTCGGTTATATTGCGATATGGACGTATATAATGTTCCCACCGAGAAGTAGGGGCCGACCCGTCAGGAATGTTGGAAAATACTACATCCGAGATGTTAGGCTGCCTAACGTTAGGATATATAACGTTATAGACGTACATAATGTCCCCACGGAGAAGTACGGGCCGACACGACCGGGATTCTGTAAAACATTACAAAGCGAGGGGCTAGATGGGATAGGTTAGGTTATATTATTTTATAGACGGATATAATTTTCCCACCGAGAAGTAAGGTCCGACCCGCCAGGAATGTTGGTAAATACTACATTCGAGGTGTTAGGCTGCCATAGGTTAGGATATATAAAATTATAGACGCATATAATATCCCAACCGAGACGTACGGGCCAACACGACCGGCATTCTGTGAAACATTATCACCGAGGGGCAAGATGGGTTAGGTTAGGTTATATTACGATGTAGACGTATATAATGTTCCCACCGAGAAGTAGTGGCCGACCCGTCAGGAATGTTGGAAAATACTACATCCGAGGTGTTAGGCTGCCTTTGGTTAGGGAATATAACGTTATAGACGTACATAATGTCCCCACGGAGAAGTACGGGCCGACAGGACCGGGATTCTGTAAAACCATATCACCGAGGTGCTAGATGGGTTAGGTTAGGTTATATTACGATATAGACGTATATAATGTTCCCACCGAGAAGTAGGGGCCGACCCGCCAGGAATGTTGGAAAATACTACATCTAAGGTGTTAGGTTGCCTTAGGTTAGGATATATAACGTTATAGACGTATATAATGTACCCACCGAGACGTACGGGACGACACGAACGGGATTCTGTAAAACATTATCACCGAGGTGCTAGATGGGTTAGGTTAGGTTATATTACGATATAGACGTATATAATGTTCCCACCGAGTAGTAGGGGCCGACCCGCCAGGAATGTTGGAAAATACTACATCTCAGGTGTTAGGTTGCCTTAGGTTAGGATATATAACATTATAGACGTATATAATGTACCCACCGAGACGTACGGGACGACACGAACGGGATTCTGTAAAACATTATCACCGAGGTGCTAGATGGGTTAGGTTAGGCTATATTACGATATAGACGTATATAATGTTCCCACCGAGTAGTAGGGGCCGACCCGCCAGGAATGTTGGAAAATACTACATCTCAGGTGTTAGGTTGCCTTAGGTTAGGAAATATAACGTTATAGACGCATATAATGTACCCACCGAGACGTACGGGACGACACGAACGGGATTCTGTAAAACATTATCACCGAGGAGCTGGATGGGTTAGGTTAGGTTATATTACCTTATAGTCGTATATAATGTTCCCACCGAGAAGTAGTGGCCGACCCGTCAGGAATGTTGGGAAATACTACATCCGAGATGTTAGGCTGCCGTAGCTTAGGATATATAACGTTATAGACGTACATAATGTCCCCACGGAGAAGTACGGGCCGACACGACCGGGATTCTGTAAAACATTACCATCGAGGGTCTAGATGGGTTAGGTTAGGTTATATTACGATATAGACGTATATAATGTTCCCATCGAGAAGAAGGATCCGACCCGCCAGGAATGTCGGTAAATACTACATTCGAGATGTTAGGTTGCCTTAGGTTGACATATATAACGTTATAGACGTACATAATGTCCCCACGGAGAAGTACGGGCCGACACCGCCGGATTCTGTAACACATTACCAGCGAGGGGCTAGATGAGTTAAGTTAGGTTATATTATGTTATCGACGTATATAATGTTCCCACCGTGAAGTAGGGTCCGAACCGCCAGGAATGTCGGTGAATACTACATACGAGATGTTAGGTTGCCTTAGGTTGGGATGTATAACGTTATAGACGTATATAATGTCCCAACCGAGACGTACGGGACGACACGAACGGGATTCTGTAAAACATTACCAGCGAGGGGCTAGATGCGTTAGGTTAGGTTATACTATGTTATAGACGTATATAATGTTCCCACCGAGAAGTAGGGTCCGACCCGCCAGGAATGTTGGAAAATACTACATCCGAGATGTTAGGTTGCCTTAGATTGGGATATATAACACTATAGACGTATACAATATCCCAACCGAGACGTACGGGACGACACGAACGGGATTCTATAAAACATTACTAGCGAGGGGATAGATGGGTTAGGTTAGGTTATATTATGTTATAGACGTATATAATTTTCCCACCGAGAAGTAAGATCAGACCCGCCAGGAATGTTGGTAAATACTACATCCGGGGTGTTAGGCTGCCTTAGGTTGGGATATATAACATTATAAACGCATATAATATCTCAACCGAGACGTACGGGACGACACAAACGGGATTCTGTAAAACATTATCACCGTGGTGCTAGATGGGTTAGGTTAGGTTATATTACGATATAGACGTATATAATGTTCCCACCGAGAAGTAGGGGCCGACCCGCCAGGAATGTTGGAAAATACTACATCTAAGGTGTTAGGTTGCCTTAGGTTAGGATATATAACGTTATAGACGTATATAATGTACCCACCGAGACGTACGGGACGACACGAACGGGATTCTGTAAAACATTATCACCGAGGAGCTGGATGGGTTAGGATAGGTTATATTACCTTATAGTCGTATATAATGTTCCCACCGAGAAGTAGTGGCCGACCCGTCAGGAATGTTGGGAAATACTACATCCGAGATGTTAGGCTGCCTTATGTTAGGATATATAACGTTGTAGACGTACATAATGTCCCCACGGAGTAGTACGGGCCGACACGACCGGGATTCTGTAACACATTACCAGCGAGGGGCTAGATGAGTTAGGTTAGGTTATATTATGTTATAGACGTATATAATGTTCCCACCGAGAAGTAGGGTCCGACCCGCCAGGAATGTCGGTGAATACTACATTCGAGATGTTAGGTTGCCTTAGGTTGGGATATATAACGTTATAGACGTATATAATGTTCCCACCGAGAAGTAGTGGCCGACACCCCCGGATTCTGTAACACATTACCAGCGAGGGGCTAGATGAGTTAGGTTAGGTTATATTATGTTATAGACGTATGTAATGTTCCCACCGAGAAGTAGGGTCCGACCCGCCAGGAATGTCAGTGAATACTACATCCGAGATGTTAGGTTGCCTTAGGTTGGGATGTATAACGATATAGACGTATATAATGTCCCAACCGAGACGTACGGGACGACACGAACGGGATTCTGTAAAACATTATCACCGAGGAGCTGGATGGGTTAGGTTAGGTTATATTACCTTATAGTCGTATATAATGTTCCCACCGAGAAGTAGTGGCCGACCCGTCAGGAAAGTTGGGAAATACTACATCCGAGATGTTAGGCTGCCTTAGCTTAGGATATATAACGTTATAGACGTACATAATGTCCCCACGGAGAAGTACGGGCCGACACGATCGGGATTCTGTAATACATTACCAGCGACGGGCTAGATGGGTTAGGTTAGGTTATATTATGTTATAGATGTATATAATGTTCCCACCGAGAAATAGGGTCCGACCCGCCAGGAATGTCGGTAAATACTACATTCGAGATGTTAGGTTGCCTTAGATTGGGATATATAACACTATAGACGTATACAATATGCCAACCGAGACGTACGGGACGACACGAACGGGATTCTATAAAACATTACTAGCGAGGGGATAGATGGGTTAGGTTAGGTTATATTATGTTATAGACATATATAATGTTCCCACCGAGAAGTAGGGTCCGACCCGCCAGGAATGTCGGTAAGTACTACATTCGAGATGTTAGGTTGCCTTAGGTTGACATATATAACGTTGTAGAAGTACATAATGTCCCCACGGAGAAGTACGGGCCGACACGGCCCGGATTCTGTAACACATTACCAGCGAGGGGCTAGATGAGTTAGGTTAGGTTATATTATGTTATAGACGTATATAATTTTCCCACCGAGAAGTAAGGTCAGACCCGCCAGGAATGTTGGTAAATACTACATCCGAGGTGTTAGGCTGCCTTAGGTTGGGATATATAACATTATAGACGCATATAATATCCCAAACCGAGACGTACGGGACGACACGAACGGGATTCTGTAAAACATTATCACCGAGGTGCTAGACGGGTTAGGTTAGGTTATATTACGATATAGACGTATATAATGTTCCCATCGAGAAGTAGGGTCCGACCTGCCAGGAATGTCGGTGAATACTACATTGGAGATGTTAGGTTGCCTTAGAGTGGGATATATAACATTATCGACGTATATAATATCCCAACCGAGACGTACGGGACGACACGAACGGGATTCTGTAAAACATTATCACTGAGGTGCTAGATGGGTTTGGTTAGGTTATATTATGTTATAGACGTATATAATTTTCCCACCGAGAAGTAAGGTCCGACCCGCCAGGAATGTTGGTAAATACTACATCCGAGGTGTTAGGCTGCCTTAGTTTGGGATATATAACATTATAGACGCATATAATATCCCAACCGAGACGTACGGGACGACACGAACGGGATTCTGTAAAACATTATCACCGAGGTGCTAGATGGGTTAGGTTAGGTTATATTACGATATAGACGTATATAATGTTCCCACCGAGTAGTAGGGGCCGACCCGCCAGGAATGTTGGAAAATACTACATCTCAGGTGTTAGGTTGCCTTAGGTTAGGAAATATAACGTTATAGACGCATATAATGTACCCACCGAGACGTACGGGACGACACGAACGGGATTCTGTAAAACATTATCACCGAGGAGCTGGATGGGTTAGGTTAGGATATATTACCTTATAGTCGTATATAATGTTCCCACCGAGAAGTAGTGGCCGACCCGTCAGGAATGTTGGGAAATACTACATCCGAGATGTTAGGCTGCCTTAGCTTAGGATATATAACGTTATAGACGTACATAATGTCCCCACGGAGAAGTACGGGCCGACACGACCGGGATTCTGTAAAACATTACCAGCGAGGGGCTAGATGGGTTAGGTTAGGTTATATTACGATATAGACGTATATAATGTTCCCATCGAGAAGAAGGATCCGACCCGCCAGGAATGTCGGTAAATACTACATTCGAGATGTTAGGTTGCCTTAGGTTGACATATATAACGTTATAGACGTACATAATGTCCCCACGGAGAAGTACGGGCCGACACCGCCGGATTCTGTAACACATTACCAGCGAGGGGCTAGATGAGTTAAGTTAGGTTATATTATGTTATCGACGTATATAATGTTCCCACCGAGAAGTAGGGTCCGAACCGCCAGGAATGTTGGTAAATACTACATACGAGATGTTAGGCTGCCTTAGGTTGGGATATATAACATTATAAACGCATATAATATCTCAACCGAGACGTACGGGACGACACAAACGGGATTCTGTAAAACATTATCACCGTGGTGCTAGATGGGTTAGGTTAGGTTATATTACGATATAGACGTATATAATGTTCCCACCGAGAAGTAGGGGCCGACCCGCCAGGAATGTTGGAAAATACTACATCTAAGGTGTTAGGTTGCCTTAGGTTAGGATATATAACGTTATAGACGTATATAATGTACCCACCGAGACGTACGGGACGACACGAACGGGATTCTGTAAAACATTATCACCGAGGAGCTGGATGGGTTAGGATAGGTTATATTACCTTATAGTCGTATTTAATGTTCCCACCGAGAAGTAGTGGCCGACCCGTCAGGAATGTTGGGAAATACTACATCCCAGATGTTAGGCTGCCTTATGTTAGGATATATAACGTTGTAGACGTACATAATGTCCCCACGGAGTAGTACGGGCCGACACGACCGGGATTCTGTAAAACATTACCAGCGAGGGGCTAGAATTGTTAGGTTAAGTTATATTATGTTATAGACGTATATAATGTTCCCACCGAGAAGTAGGGTCCGACCCGCCAGGAATGTCAGTGAATACTACATCCGAGATGTTAGGTTGCCTTAGGTTGGGATGTATAACGTTATAGACGTATATAATGTCCCAACCGAGACGTACGGGACGACACGAACGGGATTCTGTAAAACATTATCACCGAGGAGCTGGATGGGTTAGGTTAGGTTATATTACCTTATAGTCGTATATAATGTTCCCACCGAGAAGTAGTGGCCGACCCGTCAGGAATGTTGGGAAATACTACATCCGACATGTTAGGCTGCCTTAGCTTAGGATATATAACGTTATAGACGTACATAATGTCCCCACGGAGAAGTACGGGCCGACACGATCGGGATTCTGTAATACATTACCAGCGACGGGCTAGATGGGTTAGGTTAGGTTATATTATGTTATAGATGTATATAATGTTCCCACCGAGAAATAGGGTCCGACCCGCCAGGAATGTCGGTAAATACTACATTCGAGATGTTAGGTTGCCTTAGATTGGGATATATAACACTATAGACGTATACAATATGCCAACCGAGACGTACGGGACGACACGAACGGGATTCTATAAAACATTACTAGCGAGGGGATAGATGGGTTAGGTTAGGTTATATGATGTTATAGACATATATAATGTTCCCACCGAGAAGTAGGGTCCGACCCGCCAGGAATGTCGGTAAATACTACATTCGAGATGTTAGGTTGCCTTAGGTGTACATATATAACGTTATAGAAGTACATAATGTCCCCACGGAGAAGTACGGGCCGACACGGCCGGGATTCTGTAACACATTACCAGCGAGGGGCTAGATGAGTTAGGTTAGGTTATATTATGTTATAGACGTATATAATGTTCCCACCGAGAAGTAGGGTCCGACCCGCCAGGAATGTCAGTGAATACTACATCCGAGATGTTAGGTTGCCTTAGTTTGGGATGTATAACGTTATAGACGTATATAATGTCCCAACCGAGACGTACGGGACGACACGAACGGGATTCTATAAAACATTACTAGCGAGGGGCTTGATGGGTTAGGTTAGGTTATATTATTTTATAGACGTATATAATTTTCCCACCGAGATGTAAGGTCCGACTCGCCAGGAATGTTGGTAAATACTACATCTGAGGTATTAGGCTGCCATAGGTTGGGAGATATAACATTATAGACGCATATAATATCCCAACCGAGACGTACGGGACGACACGAACGGGATTTTGTAAAACATTTACACCGAGGTGCTAGATGGGTTAGGTTCGGTTATATTGCGATATGGACGTATATAATGTTCCCACCGAGAAGTAGGGGCCGACCCGTCAGGAATGTTGGAAAATACTACATCCGAGATGTTAGGCTGCCTAACGTTAGGATATATAACGTTGTAGACGTACATAATGTCCCCACGGAGTAGTACGGGCCGACACGACCGGGATTCTGTAAAACATTACCAGCGAGGGGCTAGAATTGTTAGGTTAAGTTATATTATGTTATAGACGTATATAATGTTCCCACCGAGAAGAAGGGTCCGACCCGCCAGAAATGTCGGTAAGTACTACATTCGAGATGTTAGGTTGCCTTAGGTTGACATATATAACGTTATAGAAGTACATAATGTCCCCACGGAGAAGTACGGGCCGACACGACCGGGATTCTGTAACACATTACCAGCGAGGGGCTAGATGAGTTAGGTTAGGTTATATTATGTTATAGACGTATATAATGTTCCCACCGAGAAGTAGGGTCCGACCCGCCAGGAATGTCGGTGAATACTACATTCGAGATGTTAGGTTGCCTTAGGTTGGGATATATAACGTTATAGACGTATATAATGTTCCCACCGAGAAGTAGTGGCCGACCCGTCAGGAATGTTGGAAAATACTACATCCGAGGTGTTAGGCTGCCTTTGGTTAGGGAATATAACGTTATAGACGTACATAATGTCCCCACGGAGAAGTACGGGCCGACAGGACCGGGATTCTGTAAAACCATATCACCGAGGTGCTAGATGGGTTAGGTTAGGTTATATTACGATATAGACGTATATAATGTTCCCACCGAGAAGTAGGGGCCGACCCGCCAGGAATGTTGGAAAATACTACATCTAAGGTGTTAGGTTGCCTTAGGTTAGGATATATAACGTTATAGACGTATATAATATACCCACCGAGACGTACGGGACGACACGAACGGGATTCTGTAAAACATTATCACCGAGGTGCTAGATGGGTTAGGTTAGGTTATATTACGATATAGACGTATATAATGTTCCCACCGAGTAGTAGGGGCCGACCCGCCAGGAATGTTGGAAAATACTACATCTCAGGTGTTAGGTTGCCTTAGGTTAGGATATATAACATTATAGACTTATATAATGTACCCACCGAGACGTACGGGACGACTCGAACGGGATTCTGTAAAACATTATCACCGAGGTGCTAGATGGGTTAGGTTAGGCTATATTACGATATAGACGTATATAATGTTCCCACCGAGTAGTAGGGGCCGACCCGCCAGGAATGTTGGAAAATACTACATCTCAGGTGTTAGGTTGCCTTAGGTTAGGAAATATAACGTTATAGACGCATATAATGTACCCACCGAGACGTACGGGACGACACGAACGGGATTCTGTAAAACATTATCACCGAGGAGCTGGATGGGTTAGGTTAGGTTATATTACCTTATAGTCGTATATAATGTTCCCACCGAGAAGTAGTGGCCGACCCGTCAGGAATGTTGGGAAATACAACATCCGAGATGTTAGGCTGCCTTAGCTTAGGATATATAACGTTATAGACGTACATAATGTCCCCACGGATAAGTACGGGCCGACACGACCGGGATTCTGTAAAACATTACCATCGAGGGTCTAGATGGGTTAGGTTAGGTTATATTACGATATAGACGTATATAATGTTCCCATCGAGAAGAAGGATCCGACCCGCCAGGAATGTCGGTAAATATTACATTCGAGATGTTAGGTTGCCTTAGGTTGACATATATAACGTTATAGACGTACATAATGTCCCCACGGAGAAGTACGGGCCGACACCGCCGGATTCTGTAACACATTACCAGCGAGGGGCTAGATGAGTTAAGTTAGGTTATATTATGTTATCGACGTATATAATGTTCCCACCGAGAAGTAGGGTCCGAACCGCCAGGAATGTCGGTGAATACTACATACGAGATGTTAGGTTGCCTTAGGTTGGGATGTATAACGTTATAGACGTATATAATGTCCCAACCGAGACGTACGGGACGACACGAACGGGATTCTGTAAAACATTACCAGCGAGGGGCTAGATGCGTTAGGTTAGGTTATACTATGTTATAGACGTATATAATGTTCCCACCGAGAAGTAGGGTCCGACCCGCCAGGAATGTTGGAAAATACTACATCCGAGATGTTAGGTTGCCTTAGATTGGGATATATAACACTATAGACGTATACAATATCCCAACCGAGACGCACGGGACGACACGAACGGGATTCTATAAAACATTACTAGCGAGGGGATAGATGGGTTAGGTTAGGTTATATTATGTTATAGACGTATATAATTTTCCCACCGAGAAGTAAGGTCAGACCCGCCAGGAATGTTGGTAAATACTACATCCGGGGTGTTAGGCTGCCTTAGGTTGGGATATATAACATTATAAACGCATATAATATCTCAACCGAGACGTACGGGACGACACAAACGGGATTCTGTAAAACATTATCACCGTGGTGCTAGATGGGTTAGGTTAGGTTATATTACGATATAGACGTATATAATGTTCCCACCGAGAAGTAGGGGCCGACCCGCCAGGAATGTTGGAAAATACTACATCTAAGGTGTTAGGTTGCCTTAGGTTAGGATATATAACGTTATAGACGTATATAATGTACCCACCGAGACGTACGGGACGACACGAACGGGATTCTGTAAAACATTATCACCGAGGAGCTGGATGGGTTAGGATAGGTTATATTACCTTATAGTCGTATATAATGTTCCCACTGAGAAGTAGTGGCCGACCCGTCAGGAATGTTGGGAAATACTACATCCGAGATGTTAGGCTGCCTTATGTTAGGATATATAACGTTGTAGACGTACATAATGTCCCCACGGAGTAGTACGGGCCGACACGACCGGGATTCTGTAAAACATTACCAGCGAGGGGCTAGAATTGTTAGGTTAAGTTATATTATGTTATAGACGTATATAATGTTCCCACCGAGAAGAAGGGTCCGACCCGCCAGAAATGTCGGTAAGTACTACATTCGAGATGTTAGGTTGCCTTAGGTTGACATATATAACGTTATAGAAGTACATAATGTCCCCACGGAGAAGTACGGGCCGACACGACCGGGATTCTGTAACACATTACCAGCGAGGGGCTAGATGAGTTAGGTTAGGTTATATTATGTTATAGACGTATATAATGTTCCCACCGAGAAGTAGGGTCCGACCCGCCAGGAATGTCGGTGAATACTACATTCGAGATGTTAGGTTGCCTTAGGTTGGGATATATAACGTTATAGACGTATATAATGTTCCCACCGAGAAGTAGTGGCCGACACCCCCGGATTCTGTAACACATTACCAGCGAGGGGCTAGATGAGTTAGGTTAGGTTATATTATGTTATAGACGTATGTAATGTTCCCACCGAGAAGTAGGGTCCGACCCGCCAGGAATGTCAGTGAATACTACATCCGAGATGTTAGGTTGCCTTAGGTTGGGATGTATAACGTTATAGACGTATATAATGTCCCAACCGAGACGTACGGGACGACACGAACGGGATTCTGTAAAACATTATCACCGAGGAGCTGGATGGGTTAGGTTAGGTTATATTACCTTATAGTCGTATATAATGTTCCCACCGAGAAGTAGTGGCCGACCCGTCAGGAAAGTTGGGAAATACTACATCCGAGATGTTAGGCTGCCTTAGCTTAGGATATATAACGTTATAGACGTACATAATGTCCCCACGGAGAAGTACGGGCCGACACGATCGGGATTCTGTAATACATTACCAGCGACGGGCTAGATGGGTTAGGTTAGGTTATATTATGTTATAGATGTATATAATGTTCCCACCGAGAAATAGGGTCCGACCCGCCAGGAATGTCGGTAAATACTACATTCGAGATGTTAGGTTGCCTTAGATTGGGATATATAACACTATAGACGTATACAATATGCCAACCGAGACGTACGGGACGACACGAACGGGATTCTATAAAACATTACTAGCGAGGGGATAGATGGGTTAGGTTAGGTTATATTATGTTATAGACATATATAATGTTCCCACCGAGAAGTAGGGTCCGACCCGCCAGGAATGTCGGTAAATACTACATTCGAGATGTTAGGTTGCCTTAGGTTGATATATATAACGTTATAGACCGTACATAATGTCCCCACGGAGAAGTACGGGCCGACACCCCCGGATTCTGTAAAACATTACCAGCGAGGGGATAGATGCGTTAGGTTAGGTTATATTATGTTATAGACGTATATAATTTTCCCACCGAGAAGTAAGGTCAGACCCGCCAGGAATGTTGGTAAATACTACATCCGAGGTGTTAGGCTGCCTTAGGTTGGGATATATAACATTATAGACGCATATAATATCCCAAACCGAGACGTACGGGACGACACGAACGGGATTCTGTAAAACATTATCACCGAGGTGCTAGACGGGTTAGGTTAGGTTATATTACGATATAGACGTATATAATGTTCCCACCGAGAAGTAGGGTCCGACCTGCCAGGAATGTCGGTGAATACTACATTGGAGATGTTAGGTTGCCTTAGAGTGGGATATATAACATTATAGACGTATATAATATCCCAACCGAGACGTACAGGACGACACGAACGGGATTCTGTAAAACATTATCACTGAGGTGCTAGATGGGTTTGGTTAGGTTATATTATGTTATAGACGTATATAATTTTCCCACCGAGAAGTAAGGTCCGACCCGCCAGGAATGTTGGTAAATACTACATCCGAGGTGTTAGGCTGCCTTAGTTTGGGATATATAACATTATAGACGCATATAATATCCCAACCGTGACGTACGGGACGACACGAACGGGATTCTGTAAAACATTATCACCGAGGTGCTAGATGGGTTAGGTTAGGTTATATTACGATATAGACGTATATAATGTTCCCACCGAGTAGTAGGGGCCGACCCGCCAGGAATGTTGGAAAATACTACATCTCAGGTGTTAGGTTGCCTTAGGTTAGGAAATATAACGTTATAGACGCATATAATGTACCCACCGAGACGTACGGGACGACACGAACGGGATTCTGTAAAACATTATCACCGAGGAGCTGGATGGGTTAGGTTAGGTTATATTATCTTATAGTCGTATATAATGTTCCCACCGAGAAGTAGTGGCCAACCCGTCAGGAATGTTGGGAAATACTACATCCGAGATGTTAGGCTGCCTTATGTTAGGATATATAACGTTGTAGACGTACATAATGTCCCCACGGAGTAGTACGGGCCGACACGACCGGGATTCTGTAAAACATTACCAGCGAGGGGCTAGAATTGTTAGGTTAGGTTATATTATGTTATAGACGTATATAATGTTCCCACCGTGAAGAAGGGTCCGACCCGCCAGAAATGTCGGTAAGTACTACATTCGAGATGTTAGGTTGCCTTAGGTTGACATATATAACGTTATAGAAGTACATAATGTCCCCACGGAGAAGTACGGGCCGACACGGCCCGGATTCTGTAACACATTACCAGCGAGGGGCTAGATGAGTTAGGTTAGGTTATATTATGTTATAGACGTATATAATGTTCCCACCGAGAAGTAGGGTCCGACCCGCCAGGAATGTCAGTGAATACTACATCCGAGATGTTAGGTTGCCTTAGTTTGGGATGTATAACGTTATAGACGTATATAATGTCCCAACCGAGACGTACGGGACGACACGAACGGGATTCTGTAAAACATTATCACCGAGGAGCTGGATGGGTTAGGTTAGGTTATTTTACCTTATAGTCGTATATAATGTTCCCACCGAGAAGTAGTGGCCGACCCGTCAGGAATGTTGGGAAATACTACATCCGAGATGTTAGGCTGCCTTAGCTTAGGATATATAACGTTATAGACGTACATAATGTCCCCACGGAGAAGTACGGGCCGACACGATCGGGATTCTGTAATACATTACAAGCGACGGGCTAGATGGGTTAGGTTAGGTTATATTATGTTATAGATGTATATAATGTTCCCACCGAGAAATAGGGTCCGACCCGCCAGGAATGTCGGTAAATACTACATTCGAGATGTTAGGTTGCCTTAGGTTGATATATATAACGTTATAGACCGTACATAATGTCCCCACGGAGAAGTACGGGCCGACACCCCCGGATTCTGTAAAACATTACCAGCGAGGGGATAGATGCGTTAGGTTAGGTTATATTATGTTATAGACGTATATAATTTTCCCACCGAGAAGTAAGGTCAGACCCGCCAGGAATGTTGGTAAATACTACATCCGAGGTGTTAGGCTGCCTTAGGTTGGGATATATAACATTATAGACGCATATAATATCCCAAACCGAGACGTACGGGACGACACGAACGGGATTCTGTAAAACATTATCACCGAGGTGCTAGACGGGTTAGGTTAGGTTATATTACGATATAGACGTATATAATGTTCCCATCGAGAAGTAGGGTCCGACCTGCCAGGAATGTCGGTGAATACTACATTGGAGATGTTAGGTTGCCTTAGAGTGGGATATATAACATTATAGACGTATATAATATCCCAACCGAGACGTACGGGACGACAGGAACGGGATTCTGTAAAACATTATCACTGAGGTGCTAGATGGGTTTGGTTAGGTTATATTATGTTATAGACGTATATAATTTTCCCACCGAGAAGTAAGGTCCGACCCGCCAGGAATGTTGGTAAATACTACATCCGAGGTGTTAGGCTGCCTTAGTTTGGGATATATAACATTATAGACGCATATAATATCCCAACCGAGACGTACGGGACGACACGAACGGGATTTTGTAAAACATTATCACCGAGGTGCTAGATGGGTTAGGTTCGGTTATATTGCGATATGGACGTATATAATGTTCCCACCGAGAAGTAGGGGCCGACCCGTCAGGAATGTTGGAAAATACTACATCCGAGATGTTAGGCTGCCTAACGTTAGGATATATAACGTTATAGACGTACATAATGTCCCCACGGAGAAGTACGGGCCGACACGACCGGGATTCTGTAAAACATTACTAGCGAGGGGCTAGATGGGATAGGTTAGGTTATATTATTTTATAGACGGATATAATTTTCCCACCGAGAAGTAAGGTCCGACCCGCCAGGAATGTTGGTAAATACTACATTCGAGGTGTTAGGCTGCCATAGGTTAGGATATATAAAATTATAGACGCATATAATATCCCAACCGAGACGTACGGGCCAACACGACCGGTATTCTGTGAAACATTATCACCGAGGGGCAAGATGGGTTAGGTTAGGTTATATTACGATGTAGACGTATATAATGTTCCCACCGAGTAGTAGGGGCCGACCCGCCAGGAATGTTGGAAAATACTACATCTCAGGTGTTAGGTTGCCTTAGGTTAGGAAATATAACGTTATAGACGCATATAATGTACCCACCGAGACGTACGGTACGACACGAACGGGATTCTGTAAAACATTATCACCGAGGAGCTGGATGGGTTAGGTTAGGTTATATTACCTTATAGTCGTATATAATGTTCCCACCGAGAAGTAGTGGCCGACCCGTCAGGAATGTTGGGAAATACTACATCCGAGATGTTAGGCTGCCTTAGCTTAGGATATATAACGTTATAGACGTACATAATGTCCCCACGGAGAAGTACGGGCCGACACGACCGGGATTCTGTAAAACATTACCATCGAGGGTCTAGATGGGTTAGGTTAGGTTATATTACGATATAGACGTATATAATGTTCCCATCGAGAAGAAGGATCCGACCCGCCAGGAATGTCGGTAAATACTACATTCGAGATGTTAGGTTGCCTTAGGTTGACATATATAACGTTATAGACGTACATAATGTCCCCACGGAGAAGTACGGGCCGACACCGCCGGATTCTGTAACACATTACCAGCGAGGGGCTAGATGAGTTAAGTTAGGTTATATTATGTTATCGACGTATATAATGTTCCCACCGAGAAGTAGGGTCCGAACCGCCAGGAATGTCGGTGAATACTACATACGAGATGTTAGGTTGCCTTAGGTTGGGATGTAGAACGTTATAGACGTATATAATGTCCCAACCGAGACGTACGGGACGACACGAACGGGATTCTGTAAAACATTACCAGCGAGGTGCTAGATGCGTTAGGTTAGGTTATATTATGTTATAGACGTATATAATTTTCCCACCGAGAAGTAAGGTCAGACCCGCCAGGAATGTTGGTAAATACTACATCCGGGGTGTTAGGCTGCCTTAGGTTGGGATATATAACATTATAAACGCATATAATATCTCAACCGAGACGTACGGGACGACTCAAACGGGATTCTGTAAAACATTATCACCGTGGTGCTAGATGGGTTAGGTTAGGTTATATTACGATATAGACGTATATAATGTTCCCACCGAGAAGTAGGGGCCGACCCGCCAGGAATGTTGGAAAATACTACATCTAAGGTGTTAGGTTGCCTTAGGTTAGGATATATAACGTTATAGACGTATATAATGTACCCACCGAGACGTACGGGACGACACGAACGGGATTCTGTAAAACATTATCACCGAGGAGCTGGATGGGTTAGGATAGGTTATATTACCTTATAGTCGTATATAATGTTCCCACCGAGAAGTAGTGGCCGACCCGTCAGGAATGTTGGGAAATACTACATCCGAGATGTTAGGCTGCCTTATGTTAGGATATATAACGTTGTAGACGTACATAATGTCCCCACGGAGTAGTACGGGCCGACACGACCGGGATTCTGTAAAACATTACCAGCGAGGGGCTAGAATTGTTAGGTTAAGTTATATTATGTTATAGACGTATATAATGTTCCCACCGAGAAGAAGGGTCCGACCCGCCAGAAATGTCGGTAAGTACTACATTCGAGATGTTAGGTTGCCTTAGGTTGACATATATAACGTTATAGAAGTACATAATGTCCCCACGGAGAAGTACGGGCCGACACGACCGGGATTCTGTAACACATTACCAGCGAGGGGCTAGATGAGTTAGGTTAGGTTATATTATGTTATAGACGTATATAATGTTCCCACCGAGAAGTAGGGTCCGACCCGCCAGGAATGTCGGTGAATACTACATTCGAGATGTTAGGTTGCCTTAGGTTGGGATATATAACGTTATAGACGTATATAATGTTCCCACCGAGAAGTAGTGGCCGACACCCCCGGATTCTGTAACACATTACCAGCGAGGGGCTAGATGAGTTAGGTTAGGTTATATTATGTTATAGACGTATGTAATGTTCCCACCGAGAAGTAGGGTCCGACCCGCCAGGAATGTCAGTGAATACTACATCCGAGATGTTAGGTTGCCTTAGGTTGGGATGTATAACGTTATAGACGTATATAATGTCCCAACCGAGACGTACGGGACGACACGAACGGGATTCTGTAAAACATTATCACCGAGGAGCTGGATGGGATAGGTTAGGTTATATTACCTTATAGTCGTATATAATGTTCCCACCGAGAAGTAGTGGCCGACCCGTCAGGAAAGTTGGGAAATACTACATCCGAGATGTTAGGCTGCCTTAGCTTAGGATATATAACGTTATAGACGTACATAATGTCCCCACGGAGAAGTACGGGCCGACACGATCGGGATTCTGTAATACATTACCAGCGACGGGCTAGATGGGTTAGGTTAGGTTATATTATGTTATAGATGTATATAATGTTCCCACCGAGAAATAGGGTCCGACCCGCCAGGAATGTCGGTAAATACTACATTCGAGATGTTAGGTTGCCTTAGATTGGGATATATAACACTATAGACGTATACAATATGCCAACCGAGACGTACGGGACGACACGAACGGGATTCTATAAAACATTACTAGCGAGGGGATAGATGGGTTAGGTTAGGTTATATTATGTTATAGACATATATAATGTTCCCACCGAGAAGTAGGGTCCGACCCGCCAGGAATGTCGGTAAATACTACATTCGAGATGTTAGGTTGCCTTAGGTTGATATATATAACGTTATAGACCGTACATAATGTCCCCACGGAGAAGTACGGGCCGACACCCCCGGATTCTGTAAAACATTACCAGCGAGGGGATAGATGCGTTAGGTTAGGTTATATTATGTTATAGACGTATATAATTTTCCCACCGAGAAGTAAGGTCAGACCCGCCAGGAATGTTGGTAAATACTACATCCGAGGTGTTAGGCTGCCTTAGGTTGGGATATATAACATTATAGACGCATATAATATCCCAAACCGAGACGTACGGGACGACACGAACGGGATTCTGTAAAACATTATCACCGAGGTGCTAGACGGGTTAGGTTAGGTTATATTACGATATAGACGTATATAATGTTCCCACCGAGAAGTAGGGTCCGACCTGCCAGGAATGTCGGTGAATACTACATTGGAGATGTTAGGTTGCCTTAGAGTGGGATATATAACATTATAGACGTATATAATATCCCAACCGAGACGTACAGGACGACACGAACGGGATTCTGTAAAACATTATCACTGAGGTGCTAGATGGGTTTGGTTAGGTTATATTATGTTATAGACGTATATAATTTTCCCACCGAGAAGTAAGGTCCGACCCGCCAGGAATGTTGGTAAATACTACATCCGAGGTGTTAGGCTGCCTTAGTTTGGGATATATAACATTATAGACGCATATAATATCCCAACCGAGACGTACGGGACGACACGAACGGGATTCTGTAAAACATTATCACCGAGGTGCTAGATGGGTTAGGTTAGGTTATATTACGATATAGACGTATATAATGTTCCCACCGAGTAGTAGGGGCCGACCCGCCAGGAATGTTGGAAAATACTACATCTCAGGTGTTAGGTTGCCTTAGGTTAGGAAATATAACGTTATAGACGCATATAATGTACCCACCGAGACGTACGGGACGACACGAACGGGATTCTGTAAAACATTATCACCGAGGAGCTGGATGGGTTAGGTTAGGTTATATTATCTTATAGTCGTATATAATGTTCCCACCGAGAAGTAGTGGCCGACCCGTCAGGAATGTTGGGAAATACTACATCCGAGATGTTAGGCTGCCTTATGTTAGGATATATAACGTTGTAGACGTACATAATGTCCCCACGGAGTAGTACGGGCCGACACGACCGGGATTCTGTAAAACATTACCAGCGAGGGGCTAGAATTGTTAGGTTAAGTTATATTATGTTATAGACGTATATAATGTTCCCACCGAGAAGAAGGGTCCGACCCGCCAGAAATGTCGGTAATTACTACATTCGAGATGTTAGGTTGCCTTAGGTTGACATATATAACGTTATAGAAGTACATAATGTCCCCACGGAGAAGTACGGGCCGACACGACCGGGATTCTGTAACACATTACCAGCGAGGGGCTAGATGAGTTAGGTTAGGTTATATTATGTTATAGACGTATATAATGTTCCCACCGAGAAGTAGGGTCCGACCCGCCAGGAATGTCGGTGAATACTACATTCGAGATGTTAGGTTGCCTTAGGTTGGGATATATAACGTTATAGACGTATATAATGTTCCCACCGAGAAGTAGTGGCCGACACCCCCTGATTCTGTAACACATTACCAGCGAGGGGCTAGATGAGTTAGGTTAGGTTATATTATGTTATAGACGTATGTAATGTTCCCACCGAGAAGTAGGGTCCGACCCGCCAGGAATGTCAGTGAATACTACATCCGAGATGTTAGGTTGCCTTAGGTTGGGATGTATAACGTTATAGACGTATATAATGTCCCAACCGAGACGTACGGGACGACACGAACGGGATTCTGTAAAACATTATCACCGAGGAGCTGGATGGGTTAGGTTAGGTTATATTACCTTATAGTCGTATATAATGTTCCCACCGAGAAGTAGTGGCCGACACGTCAGGAAAGTTGGGAAATACTACATCCGAGATGTTAGGCTGCCTTAGCTTAGGATATATAACGTTATAGACGTACATAATGTCCCCACGGAGAAGTACGGGCCGACACGATCGGGATTCTGTAATACATTACCAGCGACGGGCTAGATGGGTTAGGTTAGGTTATATTATGTTATAGATGTATATAATGTTCCCACCGAGAAATAGGGTCCGACCCGCCAGGAATGTCGGTAAATACTACATTCGAGATGTTAGGTTGCCTTA
Organism: Xylocopa violacea; assembly: GCA_963969225.1. Taxonomy (NCBI): domain Eukaryota; kingdom Metazoa; phylum Arthropoda; class Insecta; order Hymenoptera; family Apidae; genus Xylocopa; species Xylocopa violacea. The sequence goes on from CAXAJV010000015.1 coordinate 15,184,184, forward strand.
GATTGGGATATATAACACTATAGACGTATACAATATGCCAACCGAGACGTACGGGACGACACGAACGGGATTCTATAAAACATTACTAGCGAGGGGATAGATGGGTTAGGTTAGGTTATATTACGATATAGACGTATATAATGTTCCCACCGAGAAGTAGGGTCCGACCTGCCAGGAATGTCGGTGAATACTACATTGGAGATGTTAGGTTGCCTTAGAGTGGGATATATAACATTATAGACGTATATAATATCCCAACCGAGACGTACGGGACGACACGAACGGGATTCTGTAAAACATTATCACCGAGGTGCTAGATGGGTTAGGTTAGGTTATATTACGATATAGACGTATATAATGTTCCCACCGAGTAGTAGGGGCCGACCCGCCAGGAATGTTGGAAAATACTACATCTCAGGTGTTAGGTTGCCTTAGGTTAGGAAATATAACGTTATAGACGCATATAATGTACCCACCGAGACGTACGGGACGACACGAACGGGATTCTGTAAAACATTATCACCGAGGAGCTGGATGGGTTAGGTTAGGTTATATTATCTTATAGTCGTATATAATGTTCCCACCGAGAAGTAGTGGCCGACCCGTCAGGAATGTTGGGAAATACTACATCCGAGATGTTAGGCTGCCTTATGTTAGGATATATAACGTTGTAGACGTACATAATGTCCCCACGGAGTAGTACGGGCCGACACGACCGGGATTCTGTAAAACATTACCAGCGAGGGGCTAGAATTGTTAGGTTAGGTTATATTATGTTATAGACGTATATAATGTTCCCACCGAGAAGAAGGGTCCGACCCGCCAGAAATGTCGGTAAGTACTACATTCGAGATGTTAGGTTGCCTTAGGTTGACATATATAACGTTATAGAAGTACATAATGTCCCCACGGAGAAGTACGGGCCGACACGTCCCGGATTCTGTAACACATTACCAGCGAGGGGCTAGATGAGTTAGGTTAGGTTATATTATGTTAAAGACGTATATAATGTTCCCACCGAGAAGTAGGGTCCGACCCGCCAGGAATGTCAGTGAATACTACATCCGAGATGTTAGGTTGCCTTAGTTTGGGATGTATAACGTTATAGACGTATATAATGTCCCAACCGAGACGTACGGGACGACACGAACGGGATTCTGTAAAACATTATCACCGAGGAGCTGGATGGGTTAGGTTAGGTTATTTTACCTTATAGTCGTATATAATGTTCCCACCGAGAAGTAGGGTCCGAACCGCCAGGAATGTCGGTGAATACTACATACGAGATGTTAGGTTGCCTTAGGTTGGGATGTATAACGTTATAGACGTATATAATGTCCCAACCGAGACGTACGGGACGACACGAACGGGATTCTGTAAAACATTACCAGCGAGGGGCTAGATGCGTTAGGTTAGGTTATATTATGTTATAGACGTATATAATTTTCCCACCGAGAAGTAAGGTCAGACCCGCCAGGAATGTTGGTAAATACTACATCCGGGGTGTTAGGCTGCCTTAGGTTGGGATATATAACATTATAAACGCATATAATATCTCAACCGAGACGTACGGGACGACTCAAACGGGATTCTGTAAAACATTATCACCGTGGTGCTAGATGGGTTAGGTTAGGTTATATTACGATATAGACGTATATAATGTTCCCACCGAGAAGTAGGGGCCGACCCGCCAGGAATGTTGGAAAATACTACATCTAAGGTGTTAGGTTGCCTTAGGTTAGGATATATAACGTTATAGACGTATATAATGTACCCACCGAGACGTACGGGACGACGCGAACGGGATTCTGTAAAACATTATCACCGAGGAGCTGGATGGGTTAGGATAGGTTATATTACCTTATAGTCGTATATAATGTTCCCACCGAGAAGTAGTGGCCGACCCGTCAGGAATGTTGGGAAATACTACATCCGAGATGTTAGGCTGCCTTATGTTAGGATATATAACGTTGTAGACGTACATAATGTCCCCACGGAGTAGTACGGGCCGACACGACCGGGATTCTGTAAAACATTACCAGCGAGGGGCTAGAATTGTTAGGTTAGGTTATATTATGTTATAGACGTATATAATGTTCCCACCGAGAAGAAGGGTCCGACCCGCCAGAAATGTCGGTAAGTACTACATTCGAGATGTTAGGTTGCCTTAGGTTGACATATATAACGTTATAGAAGTACATAATGTCCCCACGGAGAAGTACGGGCCGACACGTCCCGGATTCTGTAACACATTACCAGCGAGGGGCTAGATGAGTTAGGTTAGGTTATATTATGTTATAGACGTATATAATGTTCCCACCGAGAAGTAGGGTCCGACCCGCCAGGAATGTCAGTGAATACTACATCCGAGATGTTAGGTTGCCTTAGTTTGGGATGTATAACGTTATAGACGTATATAATGTCCCAACCGAGACGTACGGGACGACACGAACGGGATTCTGTAAAACATTATCACCGAGGAGCTGGATGGGTTAGGTTAGGTTATTTTACCTTATAGTCGTATATAATGTTCCCACCGAGAAGTAGGGTCCGAACCGCCAGGAATGTCGGTGAATACTACATACGAGATGTTAGGTTGCCTTAGGTTGGGATGTATAACGTTATAGACGTATATAATGTCCCAACCGAGACGTACGGGACGACACGAACGGGATTCTGTAAAACATTACCAGCGAGGGGCTAGATGCGTTAGGTTAGGTTATATTATGTTATAGACGTATATAATTTTCCCACCGAGAAGTAAGGTCAGACCCGCCAGGAATGTTGGTAAATACTACATCCGGGGTGTTAGGCTGCCTTAGGTTGGGATATATAACATTATAAACGCATATAATATCTCAACCGAGACGTACGGGACGGCTCAAACGGGATTCTGTAAAACATTATCACCGTTGTGCTAGATGGGTTAGGTTAGGTTATATTACGATATAGACGTATATAATGTTCCCACCGAGAAGTAGGGGCCGACCCGCCAGGAATGTTGGAAAATACTACATCTAAGGTGTTAGGTTGCCTTAGGTTAGGATATATAACGTTATAGACGTATATAATGTACCCACCGAGACGTACGGGACGACGCGAACGGGATTCTGTAAAACATTATCACCGAGGAGCTGGATGGGTTAGGATAGGTTATATTACCTTATAGTCGTATATAATGTTCCCACCGAGAAGTAGTGGCCGACCCGTCAGGAATGTTGGGAAATACTACATCCGAGATGTTAGGCTGCCTTATGTTAGGATATATAACGTTGTAGACGTACATAATGTCCCCACGGAGTAGTACGGGCCGACACGACCGGGATTCTGTAAAACATTACCAGCGAGGGGCTAGAATTGTTAGGTTAAGTTATATTATGTTATAGACGTATATAATGTTCCCACCGAGAAGAAGGGTCCGACCCGCCAGAAATGTCGGTAAGTACTACATTCGAGATGTTAGGTTGCCTTAGGTTGACATATATAACGTTATAGAAGTACATAATGTCCCCACGGAGAAGTACGGGCCGACACGACCGGGATTCTGTAACACATTACCAGCGAGGGGCTAGATGAGTTAGGTTAGGTTATATTATGTTATAGACGTATATAATGTTCCCACCGAGAAGTAGGGTCCGACCCGCCAGGAATGTCGGTGAATACTACATTCGAGATGTTAGGTTGCCTTAGGTTGGGATATATAACGTTATAGACGTATATAATGTCCCCACGGAGAAGTACGGGCCGACACGGCCCGGATTCTGTAACACATTACCAGCGAGGGGCTAGATGAGTTAGGTTAGGTTATATTATGTTATAGACGTATATAATGTTCCCACCGAGAAGTAGGGTCCGACCCGCCAGGAATGTCAGTGAATACTACATCCGAGATGTTAGGTTGCCTTAGTTTGGGATGTATAACGTTATAGACGTATATAATGTCCCAACCGAGACGTACGGGACGACACGAACGGGATTCTGTAAAACATTATCACCGAGGAGCTGGATGGGTTAGGTTAGGTTATATTACCTTATAGTCGTATATAATGTTCCCACCGAGAAGTAGTGGCCGACCCGTCAGGAATGTTGGGAAATACTACATCCGAGATGTTAGGCTGCCTTAGCTTAGGATATATAACGTTATAGACGTACATAATGTCCCCACGGAGAAGTACGGGCCGACACGATCGGGATTCTGTAATACATTACCAGCGACGGGCTAGATGGGTTAGGTTAGGTTATATTATGTTATAGATGTATATAATGTTCCCACCGAGAAGTAGGGTCCGACCCGCCAGGAATGTCGGTAAATACTACATTCGAGATGTTAGGTTGCCTTAGGTTGATATATATAACGTTATAGACCGTACATAATGTCCCCACGGAGAAGTACGGGCCGACACCCCCGGATTCTGTAAAACATTACCAGCGAGGGGATAGATGCGTTAGGTTAGGTTATATTATGTTATAGACGTATATAATTTTCCCACCGAGAAGTAAGGTCAGACCCGCCAGGAATGTTGGTAAATACTACATCCGAGGTGTTAGGCTGCCTTAGGTTGGGATATATAACATTATAGACGCATATAATATCCCAAACCGAGACGTACGGGACGACACGAACGGGATTCTGTAAAACATTATCACCGAGGTGCTAGACGGGTTAGGTTAGGTTATATTACGATATAGACGTATATAATGTTCCCACCGAGAAGTAGGGTCCGACCTGCCAGGAATGTCGGTGAATACTACATTGGAGATGTTAGGTTGCCTTAGAGTGGGATATATAACATTATAGACGTATATAATATCCCAACCGAGACGTACAGGACGACACGAACGGGATTCTGTAAAACATTATCACTGAGGTGCTAGATGGGTTTGGTTAGGTTATATTATGTTATAGACGTATATAATTTTCCCACCGAGAAGTAAGGTCCGACCCGCCAGGAATGTTGGTAAATACTACATCCGAGGTGTTAGGCTGCCTTAGTTTGGGATATATAACATTATAGACGCATATAATATCCCAACCGAGACGTACGGGACGACACGAACGGGATTCTGTAAAACATTATCACCGAGGTGCTAGATGGGTTAGGTTAGGTTATATTACGATATAGACGTATATAATGTTCCCACCGAGTAGTAGGGGCCGACCCGCCAGGAATGTTGGAAAATACTACATCACAGGTGTTAGGTTGCCTTAGGTTAGGAAATATAACGTTATAGACGCATATAATGTACCCACCGAGACGTACGGGACGACACGAACGGGATTCTGTAAAACATTATCACCGAGGAGCTGGATGGGTTAGGTTAGGTTATATTATCTTATAGTCGTATATAATGTTCCCACCGAGAAGTAGTGGCCGACCCGTCAGGAATGTTGGGAAATACTACGTCCGAGATGTTAGGCTGCCTTATGTTAGGATATATAACGTTGTAGACGTACATAATGTCCCCACGGAGTAGTACGGGCCGACACGACCGGGATTCTGTAAAACATTACCAGCGAGGGGCTAGAATTGTTAGGTTAGGTTATATTATGTTATAGACGTATATAATGTTCCCACCGAGAAGAAGGGTCCGACCCGCCAGAAATGTCGGTAAGTACTACATTCGAGATGTTAGGTTGCCTTAGGTTGACATATATAACGTTATAGAAGTACATAATGTCCCCACGGAGAAGTACGGGCCGACACGGCCCGGATTCTGTAATACATTACCAGCGAGGGGCTAGATGAGTTAGGTTAGGTTATATTATGTTATAGACGTATATAATGTTCCCACCGAGAAGTAGGGTCCGACCCGCCAGGAATGTCAGTGAATACTACATCCGAGATGTTAGGTTGCCTTAGTTTGGGATGTATAACGTTATAGACGTATATAATGTCCCAACCGAGACGTACGGGACGACACGAACGGGATTCTGTAAAACATTATCACCGAGGAGCTGGATGGGTTAGGTTAGGTTATATTACCTTATAGTCGTATATAATGTTCCCACCGAGAAGTAGTGGCCGACCCGTCAGGAATGTTGGGAAATACTACATCCGAGATGTTAGGCTGCCTTAGCTTAGGATATATAACGTTATAGACGTACATAATGTCCCCACGGAGAAGTACGGGCCGACACGATCGGGATTCTGTAATACATTACCAGCGACGGGCTAGATGGGTTAGGTTAGGTTATATTATGTTATAGATGTATATAATGTTCCCACCGAGAAATAGGGTCCGACCCGCCAGGAATGTCGGTAAATACTACATTCGAGATGTTAGGTTGCCTTAGGTTGATATATATAACGTTATAGACCGTACATAATGTCCCCACGGAGAAGTACGGGCCGACATCCCCGGATTCTGTAAAACATTACCAGCGAGGGGATAGATGCGTTAGGTTATGTTATATTATGTTATAGACGTATATAATTTTCCCACCGAGAAGTAAGGTCAGACCCGCCAGGAATGTTGGTAAATACTACATCCGAGGTGTTAGGCTGCCTTAGGTTGGGATATATAACATTATAGACGCATATAATATCCCAAACCGAGACGTACGGGACGACACGAACGGGATTCTGTAAAACATTATCACCGAGGTGCTAGACGGGTTAGGTTAGGTTATATTACGATATAGACGTATATAATGTTCCCATCGAGAAGTAGGGTCCGACCTGCCAGGAATGTCGGTGAATACTACATTGGAGATGTTAGGTTGCCTTAGAGTGGGATATATAACATTATAGACGTATATAATATCCCAACCGAGACGTACGGGACGACACGAACGGGATTCTGTAAAACATTATCACTGAGGTGCTAGATGGGTTTGGTTAGGTTATATTATGTTATAGACGTATATAATTTTCCCACCGAGAAGTAAGGTCCGACCCGCCAGGAATGTTGGTAAATACTACATCCGAGGTGTTAGGCTGCCTTAGTTTGGGATATATAACATTATAGACGCATATAATATCCCAACCGAGACGTACGGGACGACACGAACGGGATTCTGTAAAACATTATCACCGAGGTGCTAGATGGGTTAGGTTAGGTTATATTACGATATAGACGTATATAATGTTCCCACCGAGTAGTAGGGGCCGACCCGCCAGGAATGTTGGAAAATACTACATCTCAGGTGTTAGGTTGCCTTAGGTTAGGAAATATAACGTTATAGACGCATATAATGTACCCACCGAGACGTACGGGACGACACGAACGGGATTCTGTAAAACATTATCACCGAGGAGCTGGATGGGTTAGGTTAGGATATATTACCTTATAGTCGTATATAATGTTCCCACCGAGAAGTAGTGGCCGACCCGTCAGGAATGTTGGGTAATACTACATCCGAGATGTTAGGCTGCCTTAGCTTAGGATATATAACGTTATAGACGTACATAATGTCCCCACGGAGAAGTACGGGCCGACACGACCGGGATTCTGTAAAACATTACCAGCGAGGGGCTAGATGGGTTAGGTAAGGTTATATTACGATATAGACGTATATAATGTTCCCATCGAGAAGAAGGATCCGACCCGCCAGGAATGTCGGTAAATACTACATTCGAGATGTTAGGTTGCCTTAGGTTGACATATATAACGTTATAGACGTACATAATGTCCCCACGGAGAAGTACGGGCCGACACCGCCGGATTCTGTAACACATTACCAGCGAGGGGCTAGATGAGTTAAGTTAGGTTATATTATGTTATCGACGTATATAATGTTCCCACCGAGAAGTAGGGTCCGAACCGCCAGGAATGTCGGTGAATACTACATACGAGATGTTAGGTTGCCTTAGGTTGGGATGTATAACGTTATAGACGTATATAATGTCCCAACCGAGACGTACGGGACGACACGAACGGGATTCTGTAAAACATTAACAGCGAGGGGCTAGATGCGTTAGGTTAGGTTATACTATGTTATAGACGTATATAATGTTCCCACCGAGAAGTAGGGTCCGACCCGCCAGGAATGTTGGAAAATACTACATCCGAGATGTTAGGTTGCCTTAGATTGGGATATATAACACTATAGACGTATACAATATCCCAACCGAGACGTACGGGACGACACGAACGGGATTCTATAAAACATTACTAGCGAGGGGATAGATGGGTTAGGTTAGGTTATATTATGTTATAGACGTATATAATTTTCCCACCGAGAAGTAAGGTCAGACCCGCCAGGAATGTTGGTAAATACTACATCCGGGGTGTTAGGCTGCCTTAGGTTGGGATATATAACATTATAAACGCATATAATATCTCAACCGAGACGTACGGGACGACACAAACGGGATTCTGTAAAACATTATCACCGTGGTGCTAGATGGGTTAGGTTAGGTTATATTACGATATAGACGTATATAATGTTCCCACCGAGAAGTAGGGGCCGACCCGCCAGGAATGTTGGAAAATACTACATCTAAGGTGTTAGGTTGCCTTAGGTTAGGATATATAACGTTATAGACGTATATAATGTACCCACCGAGACGTACGGGACGACACGAACGGGATTCTGTAAAACATTATCACCGAGGAGCTGGATGGGTTAGGATAGGTTATATTACCTTATAGTCGTATATAATGTTCCCACCGAGAAGTAGTGGCCGACCCGTCAGGAATGTTGGGAAATACTACATCCCAGATGTTAGGCTGCCTTATGTTAGGATATATAACGTTGTAGACGTACATAATGTCCCCACGGAGTAGTACGGGCCGACACGACCGGGATTCTGTAAAACATTACCAGCGAGGGGCTAGAATTGTTAGGTTAAGTTATATTATGTTATAGACGTATATAATGTTCCCACCGAGAAGTAGGGTCCGACCCGCCAGGAATGTCAGTGAATACTACATCCGAGATGTTAGGTTGCCTTAGGTTGGGATGTATAACGTTATAGACGTATATAATGTCCCAACCGAGACGTACGGGACGACACGAACGGGATTCTGTAAAACATTATCACCGAGGAGCTGGATGGGTTAGGTTAGGTTATATTACCTTATAGTCGTATATAATGTTCCCACCGAGAAGTAGTGGCCGACCCGTCAGGAATGTTGGGAAATACTACATCCGAGATGTTAGGCTGCCTTAGCTTAGGATATATAACGTTATAGACGTACATAATGTCCCCACGGAGAAGTACGGGCCGACACGATCGGGATTCTGTAATACATTACCAGCGACGGGCTAGATGGGTTAGGTTAGGTTATATTATGTTATAGATGTATATAATGTTCCCACCGAGAAATAGGGTCCGACCCGCCAGGAATGTCGGTAAATACTACATTCGAGATGTTAGGTTGCCTTAGGTTGATATATATAACGTTATAGACCGTACATAATGTCCCCACGGAGAAGTACGGGCCGACATCCCCGGATTCTGTAAAACATTACCAGCGAGGGGATAGATGCGTTAGGTTATGTTATATTATGTTATAGACGTATATAATTTTCCCACCGAGAAGTAAGGTCAGACCCGCCAGGAATGTTGGTAAATACTACATCCGAGGTGTTAGGCTGCCTTAGGTTGGGATATATAACATTATAGACGCATATAATATCCCAAACCGAGACGTACGGGACGACACGAATGGGATTCTGTAAAACATTATCACCGAGGTGCTAGATGGGTTTGGTTAGGTTATATTATGTTATAGACGTATATAATTATCCCACCGAGAAGTAAGTTCCGACCCGCCAGGAATGTTGGTAAATACTACATCCGAGGTGTTAGGCTGCCTTAGTTTGGGATATATAACATTATAGACGCATATAATATCCCAACCGAGACGTACGGGACGACACGAACGGGATTCTGTAAAACATTATCACCGAGGTGCTAGATGGGTTATGTTAGGTTATATTACGATATAGACGTATATAATGTTCCCACCGAGTAGTAGGGGCCGACCCGCCAGGAATGTTGGAAAATACTACATCTCAGGTGTTAGGTTGCCTTAGATTAGGATATATAACATTATAGACGTATATAATGTACCCACCGAGACGTACGGGACGACACGAACGGGATTCTGTAAAACATTATCACCGAGGTGCTAGATGGGTTAGGTTAGGTTATATTACGATATAGACGTATATAATGTTCCCACCGAGTAGTAGGGGCCGACCCGCCAGGAATGTTGGAAAATACTACATCTCAGGTGTTAGGTTGCCTTAGGTTAGGATATATAACGTTATAGACGCATATAATGTACCCACCGAGACGTACGGGACGACACGAACGGGATTCTGTAAAACATTATCACCGAGGAGCTGGATGGGTTAGGATAGGTTATATTACCTTATAGTCGTATATAATGTTCCCACCGAGAAGTAGTGGCCGACCCGTCAGGAATGTTGGGAAATACTACATCCGAGATGTTAGGCTGCCTTATGTTAGGATATATAACGTTGTAGACGTACATAATGTCCCCACGGAGTAGTACGGGCCGACACGACCGGGATTCTGTAAAACATTACCAGCGAGGGTCTAGAATTGTTAGGTTAGGCTATATTATGTTATAGACGTATATAATGTTCCCACCGAGAAGAAGGGTCCGACCCGCCAGAAATGTCGGTAAGTACAACATTCGAGATGTTAGGTTGCCTTAGGTTGACATATATAACGTTATAGAAGTACATAATGTCCCCACGGAGAAGTACGGGCCGACACGGCCGGGATTCTGTAACACATTACCAGCGAGGGGCTAGATGAGTTAGGTTAGGTTATATTATGTTATAGACGTATGTAATGTTCCCACCGAGAAGTAAGGTCCGACCCGCCAGGAATGTTGGTAAATACTACATCCGAGGTGTTAGGCTGCCTTAGTTTGGGATATATAACATTATAGACGCATATAATATCCCAAACCGAGACGTACGGGACGACACGAACGGGATTCTGTAAAACATTATCACCGAGGTGCTAGACGGGTTAGGTTAGGTTATATTACGATATAGACGTATATAATGTTCCCATCGAGAAGTAGGGTCCGACCTGCCAGGAATGTCGGTGAATACTACATTGGAGATGTTAGGTTGCCTTAGAGTGGGATATATAACATAATAGACGTATATAATATCCCAACCGAGACGTACGGGACGACACGAACGGGATTCTGTAAAACATTATCACTGAGGTGCTAGATGGGTTTGGTTAGGTTATATTATGTTATAGACGTATATAATTTTCCCACCGAGAAGTAAGGTCCGACCCGCCAGGAATGTTGGTAAATACTACATCCGAGGTGTTAGGCTGCCTTAGTTTGGGATATATAACATTATAGACGCATATAATATCCCAACCGAGACGTACGGGACGACACGAACGGGATTCTGTAAAACATTATCACCGAGGTGCTAGATGGGTTAGGTTAGGTTATATTACGATATAGACGTATATAATGTTCCCACCGAGTAGTAGGGGCCGACCCGCCAGGAATGTTGGAAAATACTACATCTCAGGTGTTAGGTTGCCTTAGGTTAGGATATATAACATTATAGACGTATATATTGTACCCACCGAGACGTACGGGACGGCACGAACGGTATTCTGTAAAACATTATCACCGAGGTGCTAGATGGGTTAGGTTAGGTTATATTACGATATAGACGTATATAATGTTCCCACCGAGTAGTAGGGGCCGACCCGCCAGGAATGTTGGAAAATACTACATCTCAGGTGTTAGGTTGCCTTAGGTTAGGATATATAACGTTATAGACGCATATAATGTACCCACCGAGACGTACGGGACGACACGAACGGGATTCTGTAAAACATTATCACCGAGGAGCTGGATGGGTTAGGATAGGTTATATTACCTTGTAGTCGTATATAATGTTCCCACCGAGAAGTAGTGGCCGACCCGTCAGGAATGTTGGGAAATACTCCATCCGAGATGTTAGGCTGCCTTATGTTAGGATATATAACGTTGTAGACGTACATAATGTCCCCACGGAGTAGTACGGGCCGACACGACCGGGATTCTGTAAAACATTACCAGCGAGGGGCTAGAATTGTTAGGTTAGGTTATATTATGTTATAGACGTATATAATGTTCCCACCGAGAAGAAGGGTCCGACCCGCCAGAAATGTCGGTAAGTACTACATTCGAGATGTTAGGTTGCCTTAGGTTGACATATATAACGTTATAGAAGTACATAATGTCCCCACGGAGAAGTACGGGCCGACACGGCGGGATTCTGTAACACATTACCAGCGAGGGGCTAGATGAGTTAGGTTAGGTTATATTATGTTATAGACGTATATAATGTTCCCACCGAGAAGTAGGGTCCCACCCGCCAGGAATGTTGGTAAATACTACATCCGAGGTGTTAGGCTGCCTTAGGTTGGGATATATAACATTATAGACGCATATAATATCCCAAACCGAGACGTACGGGACGACACGAACGGGATTCTGTAAAACATTATCACCGAGGAGCTGGATGGGTTAGGATAGGTTATATTACCTTGTAGTCGTATATAATGTTCCCACCGAGAAATAGTGGCCGACCCGTCAGGAATGTTGGGAAATACTCCATCCGAGATGTTAGGCTGCCTTATGTTAGGATATATAACGTTGTAGACGTACATAATGTCCCCACGGAGTAGTACGGGCCGACACGACCGGGATTCTGTAAAACATTACCAGCGAGGGGCTAGAATTGTTAGGTTAGGTTATATTATGTTATAGACGTATATAGTGTTCCCACCGAGAAGAAGGGTCCGACCCGCCAGAAATGTCGGTAAGTACTACATTCGAGATGTTAGGTTGCCTTAGGTTGATATATATAACGTTATAGAAGTACATAATGTCCCCACGGAGAAGTACGGGCCGACACCCCCGGATTCTGTAAAACATTACCAGCGAGGGGATAGATGCGTTAGGTTTGGTTATATTATGTTATAGACGTATATAATTTTCCCACCGAGAAGTAAGGTCAGACCCGCCAGGAATGTTGGTAAATACTACATCCGAGGTGTTAGGCTGCCTTAGGTTGGGATATATAACATTATAGACGCATATAATATCCCAAACCGAGACGTACGGGACGACACGAACGGGATTCTGTAAAACATTATCACCGAGGTGCTAGACGGGTTAGGTTAGGTTATATTACGATATAGACGTATATAATGTTCCCACCGAGAAGTAGGGTCCGACCTGCCAGGAATGTCGGTGAATACTACATTGGAGATGTTAGGTTGCCTTAGAGTGGGATATATAACATTATAGACGTATATAATATCCCAACCGAGACGTACGGGACGACACGAACGGGATTCTGTAAAACATTATCACTGAGGTGCTAGATGGGTTTGGTTAGGTTATATTATGTTATAGACGTATATAATTTTCCCACCGAGAAGTAAGGTCAGACCCACCAGGAATGTTGGTAAATACTACATCCGAGGTGTTAGGCTGCCTTAGGTTGGGATATATAACATTATAGACGCATATAATATCCCAAACCGAGACGCACGGGACGACACGAACGGGATTCTGTAAAACATTATCACCGAGGTGCTAGATGGGTTAGGTTAGGTTATATTACGATATAGACGTATATAATGTTCCCACCGAGTAGTAGGGGCCGACCCGCCAGGAATGTTGGAAAATACTACATATCAGGTGTTAGGTTGCCTTAGGTTAGGATATATAACATTATAGACGTATATAATGTACCCACCGAGACGTACGGGACGACACAAACGGGATTCTGTAAAACATTATCACCGAGGTGCTAGATGGGTTAGGTTAGGTTATATTACGATATAGACGTATATAATGTTCCCACCGAGTAGTAGGGGCCGACCCGCCAGGAATGTTGGAAAATACTACATCTAAGGTGTTAGGTTGCCTTAGGTTAGGATATATAACGTTATAGACGCATATAATGTACCCACCGAGACGTACGGGACGACACGAACGGGATTCTGCAAAACATTATCACCGAGGAGCTGGATGGGTTAGGATAGGTTATATTACCTTATAGTCGTATATAATGTTCCCACCGAGAAGTAGTGGCCGACCCGTCAGGAATGTTGGGAAATACTACATCTCAGGTGTTAGGTTGCCTTAGGTTAGGATATATAACATTATAGACGTATATATTGTACCCACCGAGACGTACGGGACGGCACGAACGGTATTCTGTAAAACATTATCACCGAGGTGCTAGATGGGTTAGGTTAGGTTATATTACGATATAGACGTATATAATGTTCCCACCGAGTAGTAGGGGCCGACCCGCCAGGAATGTTGGAAAATACTACATCTCAGGTGTTAGGTTGCCTTAGGTTAGGATATATAACGTTATAGACGCATATAATGTACCCACCGAGACGTACGGGACGACACGAACGGGATTCTGTAAAACATTATCACCGAGGAGCTGGATGGGTTAGGATAGGTTATATTACCTTGTAGTCGTATATAATGTTCCCACCGAGAAGTAGTGGCCGACCCGTCAGGAATGTTGGGAAATACTCCATCCGAGATGTTAGGCTGCCTTATGTTAGGATATATAACGTTGTAGACGTACATAATGTCCCCACGGAGTAGTACGGGCCGACACGACCGGGATTCTGTAAAACATTACCAGCGACGGGCTAGATGGGTTAGGTCAGGTTATATTATGTTATAGATGTATATAATGTTCCCACCGAGAAATAGGGTCCGACCCGCCAGGAATGTCGGTAAATACTACATTCGAGATGTTAGGTTGCCTTAGATTGGGATATATAACACTATAGACGTATACAATATGCCAACCGAGACGTACGGGACGACACGAACGGGATTCTATAAAACATTACTAGCGAGGGGATAGATGGGTTAGGTTAGGTTATATTATGTTATAGACGTATATAATGTTCCCACCGAGAAGAAGGGTCCGACCCGCCAGAAATGTCGGTAAGTACTACATTCGAGATGTTAGGTTGCCTTAGGTTGACATATATAACGTTATAGAAGTACATAATGTCCCCACGGAGAAGTACGGGCCGACACGGCCGGGATTCTGTAACACATTACCAGCGAGGGGCTAGATGAGTTAGGTTAGGTTATATTATGTTATAGACGTATATAATGTTCCCACCGAGAAGTAGGGTCCGACCCGCCAGGAATGTCAGTGAATACTACATCCGAGATGTTAGGTTGCCTTAGTTTGGGATGTATAACGTTATAGACGTATATAATGTCCCAACCGAGACGTACGGGACGACACGAACGGGATTCTGTAAAACATTATCACCGAGGAGCTGGATGGGTTAGGTTAGGTTATATTACCTTATAGTCGTATATAATGTTCCCACCGAGAAGTAGTGGCCGACCCGTCAGGAATGTTGGGAAATACTACATCCGAGATTTTAGGCTGCCTTAGCTTAGGATATATAACGTTATAGACGTACATAATGTCCCCACGGAGAAGTACGGGCCGACACGATCGGGATTCTGTAATACATTACCAGCGACGGGCTAGATGGGTTAGGTCAGGTTATATTATGTTATAGATGTATATAATGTTCCCACCGAGAAATAGGGTCCGACCCGCCAGGAATGTCGGTAAATACTACATTCGAGATGTTAGGTTGCCTTAGATTGGGATATATAACACTATAGACGTATACAATATGCCAACCGAGACGTACGGGACGACACGAACGGGATTCTATAAAACATTACTAGCGAGGGGATAGATGGGTTAGGTTAGGTTATATTATGTTATAGACGTATATAATGTTCCCACCGAGAAGAAGGGTCCGACCCGCCAGAAATGTCGGTAAGTACTACATTCGAGATGTTAGGTTGCCTTAGGTTGACATATATAACGTTATAGAAGTACATAATGTCCCCACGGAGAAGTACGGGCCGACACGGCCGGGATTCTGTAACACATTACCAGCGAGGGGCTAGATGAGTTAGGTTAGGTTATATTATGTTATAGACGTATATATATACGCATATAATGTACCCACCGAGACGTACGAGACGACACGAACGGGATTCTGTAAAACATTATCACCGAGGAGCTGGATGGGTTCGGTTAGGTTATATTATGTTATAGATGTATATAATGTTCCCACCGAGAAATAGGGTCCGACCCGCCAGGAATGTCGGTAAATACTACATTCGAGATGTTAGGTTGCCTTAGGTTGGGATATATAACACTATAGACGTATACAATATGCCAACCGAGACGTACGGGACGACACGAACGGGATTCTATAAAACATTACTAGCGAGGTGATAGATGGGTTAGGTTAGGTTATATTATGTTATAGACATATATAATGTTCCCACCGAGAAGTAGGGTCCGACCCGCCAGGAATGTCGGTAAATACTACATTCGAGATGTTAGGTTGCCTTAGGTTGATATATATAACGTTATAGACCGTACATAATGTCCCCACGCAGAAGTACGGGCCGACATCCCCGGATTCTGTAAAACATTACCAGCGAGGGGATAGATGCGTTAGGTTAGGTTATATTATGTTATAGACGTATATAATTTTCCCACCGAGAAGTAAGGTCAGACCCGCCAGGAATGTTGGTAAATACTACATCTCAGGTGTTAGGTTGCCTTATGTTAGGATATATAACGTTATAGACGCATATAATAGACCCACCGAGACGTACGAGACGACACGAACGGGATTCTGTAAAACATTATCACCGAGGAGCTGGATGGGTTCGGTTAGGTTATATTATGTTATAGATGTATATAATGTTCCCACCGAGAAGTAGGGTCCGACCCGCCAGGAATGTCGGTGAATACTACATTCGAGGTGTTAGGTTGCCTTAGGTTGGGATATATAACGTTATAGACGTATATAATGTTCCCACCGAGAAGTAGTGGCCGACACCCCCGGATTCTGTAACACATTACCAGCGCGGGGCTAGATGAGTTAGGTTAGGTTATATTATGTTATAGACGTATATAATGTTCCCACCGAGAAGTAGGGTCCGACCCGCCAGGAATGTCGGTAAATACTACATTCGAGATGTTAGGTTGCCTTAGGTTGATATATATAACGTTATAGACCGTACATAATGTCCCCACGGAGAAGTACGGGCCGACACCCCCGGATTCTGTAAAACATTACCAGCGAGGGGATAGATGCGTTAGGTTAGGTTATATTATGTTATAGACGTATATAATTTTCCCACCGAGAAGTAAGGTCAGATCCGCCAGGAATGTTGGTAAATACTACATCCGAGGTGTTAGGCTGCCTTAGTTTGGGATATATAACATTATAGACGCATATAATATCCCAACCGAGACGTACGGGACGACACGAACGGGATTCTGTAAAACATTATCACCGAGGTGCTAGATGGGTTAGGTTAGGTTATATTACGATATAGACGTATGTAATGTTCCCACCGAGTAGTAGGGGCCGACCCGCCAGGAATGTTGGAAAATACTACATCTCAGGTGTTAGGTTGCCTTAGGTTAGGATATATAACATTATAGACGTATATAATGTACCCACCGAGACGTACGGGACGACACGAACGGGATTCTGTAAAACATTATAACCGAGGTGCTAGATGGGTTAGGTTAGGTTATATTACGATATAGACGTATATAATGTTCCCACCGAGTAGTAGGGGCCGACCCGCCAGGAATGTTGGAAAATACTACATCTCAGGTGTTAGGTTGCCTTAGGTTAGGATATATAACGTTATAGACGCATATAATGTACCCACCGAGACGTACGGGACGACACGAACGGGATTCTGTAAAACATTATCACCGAGGAGCTGGATGGGTTAGGATAGGTTATATTACCTTATAGTCGTATATAATGTTCCCACCGAGAAGTAGTGGCCGACCCGTCAGGAATGTTGGGAAATACTACATCCGAGATGTTAGGCTGCCTTATGTTAGGATATATAACGTTGTAGACGTACGTAATGTCCCCACGGAGTAGTACGGGCCGACACGACCGGGATTCTGTAAAACATTACCAGCGAGGGGCTAGAATTGTTAGGTTAGGTTATATTACCTTATAGTCGTATATAATGTTCCCACCGAGAAGTAGTGGCCGACCCGTCAGGAATGTTGGGAAATACTACATCCGAGATGTTAGGCTGCCTTATGTTAGGATATATAACGTTGTAGACGTACGTAATGTCCCCACGGAGAAGTACGGGCCGACACGTCCGGGATTCTGTAACACATTACCAGCGAGGGGCTAGATGAGTTAGGTTAGGTTATATTATGTTATAGACGTATATAATGTTCCCACCGAGAAGTAGGGCCCGACCCGCCAGGAATGTCAGTGAATACTACATCCGAGATGTTAGGTTGCCTTAGTTTGGGATGTATAACGTTATAGACGTATATAATGTCCCAACCGAGACGTACGGGACGACACGAACGGGATTCTGTAAAACATTATCACCGAGGAGCTGGATGGGTTAGGTTAGGTTATATTACCTTATAGTCGTATATAATGTTCCCACCGAGAAGTAGTGGCCGACCCGCCAGGAATGTTGGAAAATACTACATCTCAGGTGTTAGGTTGCCTTAGGTTAGGATATATAACATTATAGACGTATATAATGTACCCACCGAGACGTACGGGACGACACGAACGGGATTCTGTAAAACATTATCACCGAGGTGCTAGATGGGTTAGGTTAGGTTATATTACGATATAGACGTATATAATGTTCCCACCGAGTAGTAGGGGCCGACCCGCCAGGAATGTTGGAAAATACTACATCTCAGGTGTTAGGTTGCCTTAGGTTAGGATATATAACATTATAGACGTATATAATGTACCCACCAAGACGTACGGGACGACACGAACGGGATTCTGTAAAACATTATCACCGAGGTGCTAGATGGGTTAGGTTAGGTTATATTACGATATAGACGTATATAATGTTCCCACCGAGTAGTAGGGGCCGATCCGCCAGGAATGTTGGAAAATACTACATCTCAGGTGTTAGGTTGCCTTAGGTTAGGATATATAACGTTATAGACGCATATAATGTACCCACCGAGACGTACGAGACGACACGAATGGGATTCTGTAAAACATTATCACCGAGGAGCTGGATGGGTTCGGTTAGGTTATATTATGTTATAGATGTATATAATGTTCCCACCGAGAAATAGGGTCCGACCCGCCAGGAATGTCGGTAAATACTACATTCGAGATGTTAGGTTGCCTTAGGTTGGGATATATAACACTATAGACGTATGCAATATGCCAACCGAGACGTACGGGACGACACGAACGGGATTCTATAAAACATTACTAGCGAGGTGATAGATGGGTTAGGTTAGGTTATATTATGTTATAGACGTATATAATTTTCCCACCGAGAAGTAAGGTCCGACCCGCCAGGAATGTTGGTAAATACTACATCCGAGGTGTTAGGCTGCCTTAGTTTGGGATATATAACATTATAGACGCATATAATATCCCAACCGAGACGTACGGGACGACACGAACGGGATTCTGTAAAACATTATCACCGAGGTGCTAGATGGGTTAGGTTAGGTTATATTACGATATAGACGTATATAATGTTCCCACCGAGTAGTAGGGGCCGACCCGCCAGGAATGTTGGAAAATACTACATCTCAGGTGTTAGGTTGCCTTAGGTTAGGATATATAACATTATAGACGTATATAATGTACCCACCGAGACGTACGGGACGACACGAACGGGATTCTGTAAAACATTATCACCGAGGTGCTAGATGGGTTAGGTTAGGTTATATTACGATATAGACGTATATAATGTTCCCACCGAGTAGTAGGGGCCGATCCGCCAGGAATGTTGGAAAATACTACATCTCAGGTGTTAGGTTGCCTTAGGTTAGGATATATAACGTTATAGACGCATATAATGTACCCACCGAGACGTACGAGACGACACGAACGGGATTCTGTAAAACATTATCACCGAGGAGCTGGATGGGTTCGGTTAGGTTATATTATGTTATAGATGTATATAATGTTCCCACCGAGAAATAGGGTCCGACCCGCCAGGAATGTCGGTAAATACTACATTCGAGATGTTAGGTTGCCTTAGGTTGGGATATATAACACTATAGACGTATACAATATGCCAACCGAGACGTACGGGACGACACGAACGGGATTCTATAAAACATTACTAGCGAGGTGATAGATGGGTTAGGTTAGGTTATATTATGTTATAGACATATATAATGTTCCCACCGAGAAGTAGGGTCCGACCCGCCAGGAATGTCGGTAAATACTACATTCGAGATGTTAGGTTGCCTTAGGTTGATATATATAACGTTATAGACCGTACATAATGTCCCCACGGAGAAGTACGGGCCGACACCCCCGGATTCTGTAAAACATTACCAGCGAGGGGATAGATGCGTTAGGTTAGGTTATATTATGTTATAGACGTATATAATTTTCCCACCGAGAAGTAAGGTCAGACCCGCCAGGAATGTTGGTAAATACTACATCTCAGGTGTTAGGTTGCCTTAGGTTAGGATATATAACGTTATAGACGCATATAATATACCCACCGAGACGTACGAGACGACACGAACGGGATTCTGTAAAACATTATCACCGAGGAGCTGGATGGGTTCGGTTAGGTTATATTATGTTATAGATGTATATAATGTTCCCACCGAGAAGTAGGGTCCGACCCGCCAGGTATGTCGGTGAATACTACATTCGAGGTGTTAGGTTGCCTTAGGTTGGGATATATAACGTTATAGACGTATATAATGTTCCCACCGAGAAGTAGTGGCCGACACCCCCGGATTCTGTAACACATTACCAGCGAGGGGCTAGATGAGTTAGGTTAGGTTATATTATGTTATAGACGTATATAATGTTCCCACCGAGAAGTAGGGTCCGACCCGCCAGGAATGTCGGTAAATACTACATTCGAGATGTTAGGTTGCCTTAGGTTGATATATATAACGTTATAGACCGTACATAATGTCCCCACGGAGAAGTACGGGCCGACACCCCCGGATTCTGTAAAACATTACCAGCGAGGGGATAGATGCGTTAGGTTAGGTTATATTATGTTATAGACGTATATAATGTTCCCACCGAGAAGTAGGGTCCGACCCGCCAGGAATGTCAGTGAATACTACATCCGAGATGTTAGGTTGCCTTAGGTTGGGATGTATAACGTTATAGACGTATATAATGTCCCAACCGAGACGTACGGGACGACACGAACGGGATTCTGTAAAACATTATCACCGAGGAGCTGGATGGGTTAGGTTAGGTTATATTACCTTATAGTCGTATATAATGTTCCCACCGAGAAGTAGTGGCCGACCCGTCAGGAATGTTGGGAAATACTACATCCGAGATGTTAGGCTGCCTTAGCTTAGGATATATAACGTTATAGACGTACATAATGTCCCCACGGAGAAGTACGGGCCGACACGATCGGGATTCTGTAATACATTACCAGCGACGGGCTAGATGGGTTAGGTCAGGTTATATTATGTTATAGATGTATATAATGTTCCCACCGAGAAATAGGGTCCGACCCGCCAGGAATGTCGGTAAATACTACATTCGAGATGTTAGGTTGCCTTAGATTGGGATATATAACACTATAGACGTATACAATATGCCAACCGAGACGTACGGGACGACACGAACGGGATTCTATAAAACATTACTAGCGAGGGGATAGATGGGTTAGGTTAGGTTATATTATGTTATAGACATATATAATGTTCCCACCGAGAAGTAGGGTCCGACCCGCCAGGAATGTCGGTAAATACTACATTCGAGATGTTAGGTTGCCTTAGGTTGATATATATAACGTTATAGACCGTACATAATGTCCCCACGGAGAAGTACGGGCCGACACCGGATTCTGTAAAACATTACCAGCGAGGGGATAGATGCGTTAGGTTAGGTTATATTATGTTATAGACGTATATAATTTTCCCACCGAGAAGTAAGGTCAGATCCGCCAGGAATGTTGGTAAATACTACATCCGAGGTGTTAGGCTGCCTTAGTTTGGGATATATAACATTATAGACGCATATAATATCCCAACCGAGACGTACGGGACGACACGAACGGGATTCTGTAAAACATTATCACCGAGGTGCTAGATGGGTTAGGTTAGGTTATATTACGATATAGACGTATGTAATGTTCCCACCGAGTAGTAGGGCCCGACCCGCCAGGAATGTTGGAAAATACTACATCTCAGGTGTTAGGTTGCCTTAGGTTAGGATATATAACATTATAGACGTATATAATGTACCCACCGAGACGTACGGGACGACACGAACGGGATTCTGTAAAACATTATCACCGAGGTGCTAGATGGGTTAGGTTAGGTTATATTACGATATAGACGTATATAATG
Source organism: Xylocopa violacea (assembly GCA_963969225.1). Taxonomy (NCBI): domain Eukaryota; kingdom Metazoa; phylum Arthropoda; class Insecta; order Hymenoptera; family Apidae; genus Xylocopa; species Xylocopa violacea. The sequence continues at coordinate 15,206,580 of CAXAJV010000015.1, forward strand.
TTCCCACCGAGTAGTAGGGGCCGACCCGCCAGGAATGTTGGAAAATACTACATCTCAGGTGTTAGGTTGCCTTAGGTTAGGATATATAACATTATAGACGTATATAATGTACCCACCGAGACGTACGGGACGACACGAACGGGATTCTGTAAAACATTATCACCGAGGTGCTAGATGGGTTAGGTTAGGTTATATTACGATATAGACGTATATAATGTTCCCACCGAGTAGTAGGGGCCGATCCGCCAGGAATGTTGGAAAATACTACATCTCAGGTGTTAGGTTGCCTTAGGTTAGGATATATAACGTTATAGACGCATATAATGTACCCACCGGGACGTACGAGACGACACGAACGGGATTCTGTAAAACATTATCACCGAGGAGCTGGATGGGTTCGGTTAGGTTATATTATGTTATAGATGTATATAATGTTCCCACCGAGAAATAGGGTCCGACCCGCCAGGAATGTCGGTAAATACTACATTCGAGATGTTAGGTTGCCTTAGGTTGGGATATATAACACTATAGACGTATACAATATGCCAACCGAGACGTACGGGACGACACGAACGGGATTCTATAAAACATTACTAGCGAGGTGATAGATGGGTTAGGTTAGGTTATATTATGTTATAGACATATATAATGTTCCCACCGAGAAGTAGGGTCCGACCCGCCAGGAATGTCGGTAAATACTACATTCGAGATGTTAGGTTGCCTTAGGTTGGGATATATAACGTTATAGACGTATATAATGTTCCCACCGAGAAGTAGTGGCCGACACCCCCGGATTCTGTAAAACATTACCAGCGAGGGGATAGATGCGTTAGGTTAGGTTATATTATGTTATAGACGTATATAATGTTCCCACCGAGAAGTAGGGTCCGACCCGCCAGGAATGTCAGTGAATACTACATCCGAGATGTTAGGTTGCCTTAGGTTGGGATGTATAACGTTATAGACGTATATAATGTCCCAACCGAGACGTACGGGACGACACGAACGGGATTCTGTAAAACATTATCACCGAGGAGCTGGATGGGTTAGGTTAGGTTATATTACCTTATAGTCGTATATAATGTTCCCACCGAGAAGTAGTGGCCGACCCGTCAGGAATGTTGGGAAATACTACATCCGAGATGTTAGGCTGCCTTAGCTTAGGATATATAACGTTATAGACGTACATAATGTCCCCACGGAGAAGTACGGGCCGACACGATCGGGATTCTGTAATACATTACCAGCGACGGGCTAGATGGGTTAGGTCAGGTTATATTATGTTATAGATGTATATAATGTTCCCACCGAGAAATAGGGTCCGACCCGCCAGGAATGTCGGTAAATACTACATTCGAGATGTTAGGTTGCCTTAGATTGGGATATATAACACTATAGACGTATACAATATGCCAACCGAGACGTACGGGACGACACGAACGGGATTCTATAAAACATTACTAGCGAGGGGATAGATGGGTTAGGTTAGGTTATATTATGTTATAGACATATATAATGTTCCCACCGAGAAGTAGGGTCCGACCCGCCAGGAATGTCGGTAAATACTACATTCGAGATGTTAGGTTGCCTTAGGTTGATATATATAACGTTATAGACCGTACATAATGTCCCCACGGAGAAGTACGGGCCGACACCCCCGGATTCTGTAAAACATTACCAGCGAGGGGATAGATGCGTTAGGTTAGGTTATATTATGTTATAGACGTATATAATTTTCCCACCGAGAAGTAAGGTCAGATCCGCCAGGAATGTTGGTAAATACTACATCCGAGGTGTTAGGCTGCCTTAGTTTGGGATATATAACATTATAGACGCATATAATATCCCAACCGAGACGTACGGGACGACACGAACGGGATTCTGTAAAACATTATCACCGAGGTGCTAGATGGGTTAGGTTAGGTTATATTACGATATAGACGTATGTAATGTTCCCACCGAGTAGTAGGGGCCGACCCGCCAGGAATGTTGGAAAATACTACATCTCAGGTGTTAGGTTGCCTTAGGTTAGGATATATAACATTATAGACGTATATAATGTACCCACCGAGACGTACGGGACGACACGAACGGGATTCTGTAAAACATTATAACCGAGGTGCTAGATGGGTTAGGTTAGGTTATATTACGATATAGACGTATATAATGTTCCCACCGAGTAGTAGGGGCCGACCCGCCAGGAATGTTGGAAAATACTACATCTCAGGTGTTAGGTTGCCTTAGGTTAGGATATATAACGTTATAGACGCATATAATGTACCCACCGAGACGTACGGGACGACACGAACGGGATTCTGTAAAACATTATCACCGAGGAGCTGGATGGGTTAGGATAGGTTATATTACCTTATAGTCGTATATAATGTTCCCACCGAGAAGTAGTGGCCGACCCGTCAGGAATGTTGGGAAATACTACATCCGAGATGTTAGGCTGCCTTATGTTAGGATATATAACGTTGTAGACGTACGTAATGTCCCCACGGAGTAGTACGGGCCGACACGACCGGGATTCTGTAAAACATTACCAGCGAGGGGCTAGAATTGTTAGGTTAGGTTATATTACCTTATAGTCGTATATAATGTTCCCACCGAGAAGTAGTGGCCGACCCGTCAGGAATGTTGGGAAATACTACATCCGAGATGTTAGGCTGCCTTATGTTAGGATATATAACGTTGTAGACGTACGTAATGTCCCCACGGAGAAGAACGGGCCGACACGTCCGGGATTCTGTAACACATTACCAGCGAGGGGCTAGATGAGTTAGGTTAGGTTATATTATGTTATAGACGTATATAATGTTCCCACCGAGAAGTAGGGCCCGACCCGCCAGGAATGTCAGTGAATACTACATCCGAGATGTTAGGTTGCCTTAGTTTGGGATGTATAACGTTATAGACGTATATAATGTCCCAACCGAGACGTACGGGACGACACGAACGGGATTCTGTAAAACATTATCACCGAGGAGCTGGATGGGTTAGGTTAGGTTATATTACCTTATAGTCGTATATAATGTTCCCACCGAGAAGTAGTGGCCGACCCGTCAGGAATGTTGGGAAATACTACATCCGAGATGTTAGGCTGCCTTAGCTTAGGATATATAACGTTATAGACGTACATAATGTCCCCACGGAGAAGTACGGGCCGACACGATCGGGATTCTGTAATACATTACCAGCGACGGGCTAGATGGGTTAGGTTAGGTTATATTATGTTATAGATGTATATAATGTTCCCACCGAGAAATAGGGTCCGACCCGCCAGGAATGTCGGTGAATACTACATTGGAGATGTTAGGTTGCCTTAGAGTGGGATATATAACATTATAGACGTATATAATACCCCAACCGAGACGTACGGGACGACACGAACGGGATTCTGTAAAACATTATCACTGAGGTGCTAGATGGGTTTGGTTAGGTTATATTATGTTATAGACGTATATAATTTTCCCACCGAGAAGTAAGGTCCGACCCGCCAGGAATGTTGGTAAATACTACATCCGAGGTGTTAGGCTGCCTTAGTTTGGGATATATAACATTATAGACGCATATAATATCCCAACCGAGACGTACGGGACGACACGAACGGGATTCTGTAAAACATTATCACCGAGGTGCTAGATGGGTTAGGTTAGGTTATATTACGATATAGACGTATATAATGTTCCCACCGAGTAGTAGGGGCCGACCCGCCAGGAATGTTGGAAAATACTACATCTCAGGTGTTAGGTTGCCTTAGGTTAGGATATATAACATTATAGACGTATATAATGTACCCACCGAGACGTACGGGACGACACGAACGGGATTCTGTAAAACATTATCACCGAGGTGCTAGATGGGTTAGGTTAGGTTATATTACGATATAGACGTATATAATGTTCCCACCGAGTAGTAGGGGCCGATCCGCCAGGAATGTTGGAAAATACTACATCTCAGGTGTTAGGTTGCCTTAGGTTAGGATATATAACGTTATAGACGCATATAATGTACCCACCGAGACGTACGAGACGACACGAACGGGATTCTGTAAAACATTATCACCGAGGAGCTGGATGGGTTCGGTTAGGTTATATTATGTTATAGATGTATATAATGTTTCCACCGAGAAATAGGGTCCGACCCGCCAGGAATGTCGGTAAATACTACATTCGAGATGTTAGGTTGCCTTAGGTTGGGATATATAACACTATAGACGTATACAATATGCCAACCGAGACGTACGGGACGACACGAACGGGATTCTATAAAACATTACTAGCGAGGTGATAGATGGGTTAGGTTAGGTTATATTATGTTATAGACATATATAATGTTCCCACCGAGAAGTAGGGTCCGACCCGCCAGGAATGTCGGTAAATACTACATTCGAGATGTTAGGTTGCCTTAGGTTGATATATATAACGTTATAGACCGTACATAATGTCCCCACGGAGAAGTACGGGCCGACACCGGATTCTGTAAAACATTACCAGCGAGGGGATAGATGCGTTAGGTTAGGTTATATTATGTTATAGACGTATATAATTTTCCCACCGAGAAGTAAGGTCAGATCCGCCAGGAATGTTGGTAAATACTACATCCGAGGTGTTAGGCTGCCTTAGTTTGGGATATATAACATTATAGACGCATATAATATCCCAACCGAGACGTACGGGACGACACGAACGGGATTCTGTAAAACATTATCACCGAGGTGCTAGATGGGTTAGGTTAGGTTATATTACGATATAGACGTATGTAATGTTCCCACCGAGTAGTAGGGCCCGACCCGCCAGGAATGTTGGAAAATACTACATCTCAGGTGTTAGGTTGCCTTAGGTTAGGATATATAACATTATAGACGTATATAATGTACCCACCGAGACGTACGGGACGACACGAACGGGATTCTGTAAAACATTATAACCGAGGTGCTAGATGGGTTAGGTTAGGTTATATTACGATATAGACGTATATAATGTTCCCACCGAGTAGTAGGGGCCGACCCGCCAGGAATGTTGGAAAATACTACATCTCAGGTGTTAGGTTGCCTTAGGTTAGGATATATAACGTCATAGACGCATATAATGTACCCACCGAGACGTACGGGACGACACGAACGGGATTCTGTAAAACATTATCACCGAGGAGCTGGATGGGTTAGGATAGGTTATATTACCTTATAGTCGTATATAATGTTCCCACCGAGAAGTAGTGGCCGACCCGTCAGGAATGTTGGGAAATACTACATCCGAGATGTTAGGCTGCCTTATGTTAGGATATATAACGTTGTAGACGTACGTAATGTCCCCACGGAGTAGTACGGGCCGACACGACCGGGATTCTGTAAAACATTACCAGCGAGGGGCTAGAATTGTTAGGTTAGGTTATATTACCTTATAGTCGTATATAATGTTCCCACCGAGAAGTAGTGGCCGACCCGTCAGGAATGTTGGGAAATACTACATCCGAGATGTTAGGCTGCCTTATGTTAGGATATATAACGTTGTAGACGTACGTAATGTCCCCACGGAGAAGTACGGGCCGACACGTCCGGGATTCTGTAACACATTACCAGCGAGGGGCTAGATGAGTTAGGTTAGGTTATATTATGTTATAGACGTATATAATGTTCCCACCGAGAAGTAGGGCCCGACCCGCCAGGAATGTCAGTGAATACTACATCCGAGATGTTAGGTTGCCTTAGTTTGGGATGTATAACGTTATAGACGTATATAATGTCCCAACCGAGACGTACGGGACGACACGAACGGGATTCTGTAAAACATTATCACCGAGGAGCTGGATGGGTTAGGTTAGGTTATATTACCTTATAGTCGTATATAATGTTCCCACCGAGAAGTAGTGGCCGACCCGTCAGGAATGTTGGGAAATACTACATCCGAGATGTTAGGCTGCCTTAGCTTAGGATATATAACGTTATAGACGTACATAATGTCCCCACGGAGAAGTACGGGCCGACACGATCGGGATTCTGTAATACATTACCAGCGACGGGCTAGATGGGTTAGGTTAGGTTATATTATGTTATAGATGTATATAATGTTCCCACCGAGAAATAGGGTCCGACCCGCCAGGAATGTCGGTGAATACTACATTGGAGATGTTAGGTTGCCTTAGGTTGGGATATATAACACTATAGACGTATACAATATGCCAACCGAGACGTACGGGACGACACGAACGGGATTCTATAAAACATTACTAGCGAGGTGATAGATGGGTTAGGTTAGGTTATATTATGTTATAGATGTATATAATGTTCCCACCGAGAAATAGGGTCCGACCCGCCAGGAATGTCGGTGAATACTACATTGGAGATGTTAGGTTGCCTTAGAGTGGGATATATAACATTATAGACGTATATAATACCCCAACCGAGACGTACGGGACGACACGAACGGGATTCTGTAAAACATTATCACTGAGGTGCTAGATGGGTTTGGTTAGGTTATATTATGTTATAGACGTATATAATTTTCCCACCGAGAAGTAAGGTCCGACCCGCCAGGAATGTTGGTAAATACTACATCCGAGGTGTTAGGCTGCCTTAGTTTGGGATATATAACATTATAGACGCATATAATATCCCAACCGAGACGTACGGGACGACACGAACGGGATTCTGTAAAACATTATCACCGAGGTGCTAGATGGGTTAGGTTAGGTTATATTACGATATAGACGTATATAATGTTCCCACCGAGTAGTAGGGGCCGACCCGCCAGGAATGTTGGAAAATACTACATCTCAGGTGTTAGGTTGCCTTAGGTTAGGATATATAACATTATAGACGTATATAATGTACCCACCGAGACGTACGGGACGACACGAACGGGATTCTGTAAAACATTATCACCGAGGTGCTAGATGGGTTAGGTTAGGTTATATTACGATATAGACGTATATAATGTTCCCACCGAGTAGTAGGGGCCGATCCGCCAGGAATGTTGGAAAATACTACATCTCAGGTGTTAGGTTGCCTTAGGTTAGGATATATAACGTTATAGACGCATATAATGTACCCACCGGGACGTACGAGACGACACGAACGGGATTCTGTAAAACATTATCACCGAGGAGCTGGATGGGTTCGGTTAGGTTATATTATGTTATAGATGTATATAATGTTCCCACCGAGAAATAGGGTCCGACCCGCCAGGAATGTCGGTAAATACTACATTCGAGATGTTAGGTTGCCTTAGGTTGGGATATATAACACTATAGACGTATACAATATGCCAACCGAGACGTACGGGACGACACGAACGGGATTCTATAAAACATTACTAGCGAGGTGATAGATGGGTTAGGTTAGGTTATATTATGTTATAGACATATATAATGTTCCCACCGAGAAGTAGGGTCCGACCCGCCAGGAATGTCGGTAAATACTACATTCGAGATGTTAGGTTGCCTTAGGTTGGGATATATAACGTTATAGACGTATATAATGTTCCCACCGAGAAGTAGTGGCCGACACCCCCGGATTCTGTAAAACATTACCAGCGAGGGGATAGATGCGTTAGGTTAGGTTATATTATGTTATAGACGTATATAATGTTCCCACCGAGAAGTAGGGTCCGACCCGCCAGGAATGTCAGTGAATACTACATCCGAGATGTTAGGTTGCCTTAGGTTGGGATGTATAACGTTATAGACGTATATAATGTCCCAACCGAGACGTACGGGACGACACGAACGGGATTCTGTAAAACATTATCACCGAGGAGCTGGATGGGTTAGGTTAGGTTATATTACCTTATAGTCGTATATAATGTTCCCACCGAGAAGTAGTGGCCGACCCGTCAGGAATGTTGGGAAATACTACATCCGAGATGTTAGGCTGCCTTAGCTTAGGATATATAACGTTATAGACGTACATAATGTCCCCACGGAGAAGTACGGGCCGACACGATCGGGATTCTGTAATACATTACCAGCGACGGGCTAGATGGGTTAGGTCAGGTTATATTATGTTATAGATGTATATAATGTTCCCACCGAGAAATAGGGTCCGACCCGCCAGGAATGTCGGTAAATACTACATTCGAGATGTTAGATTGCCTTAGATTGGGATATATAACACTATAGACGTATACAATATGCCAACCGAGACGTACGGGACGACACGAACGGGATTCTATAAAACATTACTAGCGAGGGGATAGATGGGTTAGGTTAGGTTATATTATGTTATAGACATATATAATGTTCCCACCGAGAAGTAGGGTCCGACCCGCCAGGAATGTCGGTAAATACTACATTCGAGATGTTAGGTTGCCTTAGGTTGATATATATAACGTTATAGACCGTACATAATGTCCCCACGGAGAAGTACGGGCCGACACCCCCGGATTCTGTAAAACATTACCAGCGAGGGGATAGATGCGTTAGGTTAGGTTATATTATGTTATAGACGTATATAATTTTCCCACCGAGAAGTAAGGTCAGATCCGCCAGGAATGTTGGTAAATACTACATCCGAGGTGTTAGGCTGCCTTAGTTTGGGATATATAACATTATAGACGCATATAATATCCCAACCGAGACGTACGGGACGACACGAACGGGATTCTGTAAAACATTATCACCGAGGTGCTAGATGGGTTAGGTTAGGTTATATTACGATATAGACGTATGTAATGTTCCCACCGAGTAGTAGGGGCCGACCCGCCAGGAATGTTGGAAAATACTACATCTCAGGTGTTAGGTTGCCTTAGGTTAGGATATATAACATTATAGACGTATATAATGTACCCACCGAGACGTACGGGACGACACGAACGGGATTCTGTAAAACATTATAACCGAGGTGCTAGATGGGTTAGGTTAGGTTATATTACGATATAGACGTATATAATGTTCCCACCGAGTAGTAGGGGCCGACCCGCCAGGAATGTTGGAAAATACTACATCTCAGGTGTTAGGTTGCCTTAGGTTAGGATATATAACGTTATAGACGCATATAATGTACCCACCGAGACGTACGGGACGACACGAACGGGATTCTGTAAAACATTATCACCGAGGAGCTGGATGGGTTAGGATAGGTTATATTACCTTATAGTCGTATATAATGTTCCCACCGAGAAGTAGTGGCCGACCCGTCAGGAATGTTGGGAAATACTACATCCGAGATGTTAGGCTGCCTTATGTTAGGATATATAACGTTGTAGACGTACGTAATGTCCCCACGGAGTAGTACGGGCCGACACGACCGGGATTCTGTAAAACATTACCAGCGAGGGGCTAGAATTGTTAGGTTAGGTTATATTACCTTATAGTCGTATATAATGTTCCCACCGAGAAGTAGTGGCCGACCCGTCAGGAATGTTGGGAAATACTACATCCGAGATGTTAGGCTGCCTTATGTTAGGATATATAACGTTGTAGACGTACGTAATGTCCCCACGGAGAAGAACGGGCCGACACGTCCGGGATTCTGTAACACATTACCAGCGAGGGGCTAGATGAGTTAGGTTAGGTTATATTATGTTATAGACGTATATAATGTTCCCACCGAGAAGTAGGGCCCGACCCGCCAGGAATGTCAGTGAATACTACATCCGAGATGTTAGGTTGCCTTAGTTTGGGATGTATAACGTTATAGACGTATATAATGTCCCAACCGAGACGTACGGGACGACACGAACGGGATTCTGTAAAACATTATCACCGAGGAGCTGGATGGGTTAGGTTAGGTTATATTACCTTATAGTCGTATATAATGTTCCCACCGAGAAGTAGTGGCCGACCCGTCAGGAATGTTGGGAAATACTACATCCGAGATGTTAGGCTGCCTTAGCTTAGGATATATAACGTTATAGACGTACATAATGTCCCCACGGAGAAGTACGGGCCGACACGATCGGGATTCTGTAATACATTACCAGCGACGGGCTAGATGGGTTAGGTTAGGTTATATTATGTTATAGATGTATATAATGTTCCCACCGAGAAATAGGGTCCGACCCGCCAGGAATGTCGGTGAATACTACATTGGAGATGTTAGGTTGCCTTAGAGTGGGATATATAACATTATAGACGTATATAATACCCCAACCGAGACGTACGGGACGACACGAACGGGATTCTGTAAAACATTATCACTGAGGTGCTAGATGGGTTTGGTTAGGTTATATTATGTTATAGACGTATATAATTTTCCCACCGAGAAGTAAGGTCCGACCCGCCAGGAATGTTGGTAAATACTACATCCGAGGTGTTAGGCTGCCTTAGTTTGGGATATATAACATTATAGACGCATATAATATCCCAACCGAGACGTACGGGACGACACGAACGGGATTCTGTAAAACATTATCACCGAGGTGCTAGATGGGTTAGGTTAGGTTATATTACGATATAGACGTATATAATGTTCCCACCGAGTAGTAGGGGCCGACCCGCCAGGAATGTTGGAAAATACTACATCTCAGGTGTTAGGTTGCCTTAGGTTAGGATATATAACATTATAGACGTATATAATGTACCCACCGAGACGTACGGGACGACACGAACGGGATTCTGTAAAACATTATCACCGAGGTGCTAGATGGGTTAGGTTAGGTTATATTACGATATAGACGTATATAATGTTCCCACCGAGTAGTAGGGGCCGATCCGCCAGGAATGTTGGAAAATACTACATCTCAGGTGTTAGGTTGCCTTAGGTTAGGATATATAACGTTATAGACGCATATAATGTACCCACCGAGACGTACGAGACGACACGAACGGGATTCTGTAAAACATTATCACCGAGGAGCTGGATGGGTTCGGTTAGGTTATATTATGTTATAGATGTATATAATGTTTCCACCGAGAAATAGGGTCCGACCCGCCAGGAATGTCGGTAAATACTACATTCGAGATGTTAGGTTGCCTTAGGTTGGGATATATAACACTATAGACGTATACAATATGCCAACCGAGACGTACGGGACGACACGAACGGGATTCTATAAAACATTACTAGCGAGGTGATAGATGGGTTAGGTTAGGTTATATTATGTTATAGACATATATAATGTTCCCACCGAGAAGTAGGGTCCGACCCGCCAGGAATGTCGGTAAATACTACATCCGAGGTGTTAGGCTGCCTTAGTTTGGGATATATAACATTATAGACGCATATAATATCCCAACCGAGACGTACGGGACGACACGAACGGGATTCTGTAAAACATTATAACCGAGGTGCTAGATGGGTTAGGTTAGGTTATATTACGATATAGACGTATATAATGTTCCCACCGAGTAGTAGGGGCCGACCCGCCAGGAATGTTGGAAAATACTACATCTCAGGTGTTAGGTTGCCTTAGGTTAGGATATATAACGTTATAGACGCATATAATGTACCCACCGAGACGTACGGGACGACACGAACGGGATTCTGTAAAACATTATCACCGAGGAGCTGGATGGGTTAGGATAGGTTATATTACCTTATAGTCGCATATAATGTTCCCACCGAGAAGTAGTGGCCGACCCGTCAGGAATGTTGGGAAATACTACATCCGAGATGTTAGGCTGCCTTATGTTGGGATATATAACGTTGTAGACGTACGTAATGTCCCCACGGAGTAGTACGGGCCGACACGACCGGGATTCTGTAAAACATTACCAGCGAGGGGCTAGAATTGTTAGGTTAGGTTATATTACCTTATAGTCGTATATAATGTTCCCACCGAGAAGTAGTGGCCGACCCGTCGGGAATGTTGGGAAATACTACATCCGAGATGTTAGGCTGCCTTATGTTAGGATATATAACGTTGTAGACGTACGTAATGTCCCCACGGAGAAGTACGGGCCGACACGTCCGGGATTCTGTAACACATTACCAGCGAGGGGCTAGATGAGTTAGGTTAGGTTATATTATGTTATAGACGTATATAATGTTCCCACCGAGAAGTAGGGCCCGACCCGCCAGGAATGTCAGTGAATACTACATCCGAGATGTTAGGTTGCCTTAGGTTGGGATGTATAACGTTATAGACGTATATAATGTTCCCACCGAGAAGTAGTGGCCGACACCCCCGGATTCTGTAACACATTACCAGCGAGGGGCTAGATGAGTTAGGTTAGGTTATATTATGTTATAGACGTATATAATGTTCCCACCGAGAAGTAGGGTCCGACCCGCCAGGAATGTCAGTGAATACTACATCCGAGATGTTAGGTTGCCTTAGGTTGGGATGTATAACGTTATAGACGTATATAATGTCCCAACCGAGACGTACGGGACGACACGAACGGGATTCTGTAAAACATTATCACCGAGGAGCTGGATGGGTTAGGTTAGGTTATATTACCTTATAGTCGTATATAATGTTCCCACCGAGAAGTAGTGGCCGACCCGTCAGGAATGTTGGGAAATACTACACCCGAGATGTTAGACTGCCTTAGCTTAGGATATATAACGTTATAGACGTACATAATGTCCCCACGGAGAAGTACGGGCCGACACGACCGGGATTCTGTAATACATTACCAGCGAGGGGCTAGATGGGTTAGGTTAGGTTATATTATGTTATAGATGTATATAATGTTCCCACCGAGAAATAGGGTCCGACCCGCCAGGAATGTCGGTAAATACTACATTCGAGATGTTAGGTTGCCTTAGATTGGGATATATAACACTATAGACGTATACAATATGCCAACCGAGACGTACGGGACGACACGAACGGGATTCTATAAAACATTACTAGCGAGGGGATAGATGGGTTAGGTTAGGTTATATTATGTTATAGACATATATAATGTTCCCACCGAGAAGTAGGGTCCGACCCGCCAGGAATTTCGGTAAATACTACATTCGAGATGTTAGGTTGCCTTAGGTTGATATATGTAACGTTATAGACCGTACATAATGTCCCCACGGAGAAGTACGTGCCGACACTCCCGGATTCTGTAAAACATTACCAGCGAGGGGATAGATGCGTTAGGTTAGGTTATATTATGTTATAGACGTATATAATTTTCCCACCGAGAAGTAAGGTCAGACCCGCCAGGAATGTTGGTAAATACTACATCCGAGGTGTTAGGCTGCCTTAGGTTGGGATATATAACATTATAGACGCATATAATATCCCAAACCGAGATGTACGGGACGACACGAACGGGATTTTGTAAAACATTATCACCGAGGTGCTAGATGGGTTAGGTTAGGTTATATTACGATATAGACGTATATAATGTTCCCACCGAGAAGTAGGGTCCGACCCGCCAGGAATGTCGGTGAATACTACATTGGAGATGTTAGGTTGCCTTAGAGTGGGATATATAACATTATAGACGTATATAATATCCCAACCGAGACGTACGGGACGACACGAACGGGATTCTGTAAAACATTATCACTGAGGTGCTAGATGGGTTTGGTTAGGTTATATTATGTTATAGACGTATATAATTTTCCCACCGAGAAGTAAGGTCCGACCGGCCAGGAATGTTGGTAAATACTACATCCGAGGTGTTAGGCTGCCTTAGGTTGGGATATATAACTTTATAGACGCATATAATATCCCAACCGAGACGTACGGGACGACACGAACGGGATTCTGTAAAACATTATCACCGAGGTGCTAGATGGGTTAGGTTAGGTTATATTACGATATAGGCGTATATAATGTTCCCACCGAGAAATAGGGTCCGACCCGCCAGGAATGTCGGTAAATACTACATTCGAGATGTTAGGTTGCCTTAGGTTGATATATGTAACGTTATAGACCGTACATAATGTCCCCACGGAGAAGTACGTGCCGACACCCCCGGATTCTGTAAAACATTACCAGCGAGGGGATAGATGCGTTAGGTTAGGTTATATTATGTTATAGACGTATATAATTTTCCCACCGAGAAGTAAGGTCAGACCCGCCAGGAATGTTGGTAAATACTACATCCGAGGTGTTAGGCTGCCTTAGGTTGGGATATATAACATTATAGACGCATATAATATCCCAAACCGAGATGTACGGGACGACACGAACGGGATTTTGTAAAACATTATCACCGAGGTGCTAGATGGGTTAGGTTAGGTTATATTACGATATAGACGTATATAATGTTCCCACCGAGAAGTAGGGTCCGACCCGCCAGGAATGTCGGTGAATACTACATTGGAGATGTTAGGTTGCCTTAGAGTGGGATATATAACATTATAGACGTATATAATATCCCAACCGAGACGTACGGGACGACACGAACGGGATTCTATAAAACATTACCAGCGAGGGGCTAGATGGGTTAGGTGAGGTTATATTACGTTATAGGCGTATATAGTGTTCCCACCGAGAAGTAGGGACCGACCCGCCAGGAATGTTGGAAAATACTACATCTAAGGTGTTAGGTTGCCTTAGGTTAATATATATAACGTTATAGACGTATATAATGTACCCACCGAGACGTATGGGACGACAGGAACGGGATTCTGTAAAACATTATCACCGAGGAGCTGGAAGGGTTAGGTTAGATTATATTACCTTATAGTCGTATATAATGTTCCCACCCAGAAGTAGTGGCCGACCCGTCAGGAATGTTGGGAAATACTACACCCGAGATGTTAGGCTGCCATAGCTTAGGATATATAACGTTATAGACGTACATAATGTCCCCACGGAGAAGTACGGGCCGACACGACCGGGATTCTGTAATACATTACCAGCGAGGGGCTAGATGGGTTAGGTTAGGTTATATTATGTTATAGATGTATATAATGTTCCCACCGAGAAATAGGGTCCGACCCGCCAGGAATGTCGGTAAATACTACATTCGAGATGTTAGGTTGCCTTAGATTGGGATATATAACACTATAGACGTATACAATATGCCAACCGAGACGTACGGGACGACACGAACGGGATTCTATAAAACATTACTAGCGAGGGGATAGATGGGTTAGGTTAGGTTATATTATGTTATAGACATATATAATGTTCCCACCGAGAAGTAGGGTCCGACCCGCCAGGAATTTCGGTAAATACTACATTCGAGATGTTAGGTTGCCTTAGGTTGATATATGTAACGTTATAGACCGTACATAATGTCCCCACGGAGAAGTACGTGCCGACACCCCCGGATTCTGTAAAACATTACCAGCGAGGGGATAGATGCGTTAGGTTAGGTTATATTATGTTATAGACGTATATAATTTTCCCACCGAGAAGTAAGGTCAGACCCGCCAGGAATGTTGGTAAATACTACATCCGAGGTGTTAGGCTGCCTTAGGTTGGGATATATAACATTATAGACGCATATAATATCCCAAACCGAGATGTACGGGACGACACGAACGGGATTTTGTAAAACATTATCACCGAGGTGCTAGATGGGTTAGGTTAGGTTATATTACGATATAGACGTATATAATGTTCCCACCGAGAAGTAGGGTCCGACCCGCCAGGAATGTCGGTGAATACTACATTGGAGATGTTAGGTTGCCTTAGAGTGGGATATATAACATTATAGACGTATATAATATCCCAACCGAGACGTACGGGACGACACGAACGGGATTCTGTAAAACATTATCACTGAGGTGCTAGATGGGTTTGGTTAGGTTATATTATGTTATAGACGTATATAATTTTCCCACCGAGAAGTAAGGTCCGACCGGCCAGGAATGTTGGTAAATACTACATCCGAGGTGTTAGGCTGCCTTAGGTTGGGATATATAACATTATAGACGTATATAATATCCCAACCGAGACGTACGGGACGACACGAACGGGATTCTGTAAAACATTATCACCGAGGTGCTAGATGGGTTAGGTTAGGTTATATTACGATATAGACGTATATAATGTTCCCACCGAGAAATAGGGTCCGACCCGCCAGGAATGTCGGTAAATACTACATTCGAGATGTTAGGTTGCCTTAGATTGGGATATATAACACTATAGACGTATACAATATGCCAACCGAGACGTACGGGACGACACGAACGGGATTCTATAAAACATTACTAGCGAGGGGATAGATGGGTTAGGTTAGGTTATATTATGATATAGACATATATAATGTTCCCACCGAGAAGTAGGGTCCGACCCGCCATGAATGTCGGTAAATACTACATTCGAGATGTTAGGTTGCCTTAGGTTGATATATATAACGTTATAGACCGTACATAATGTCCCCACGGAGAAGTACGGGCCGACACCCCCGGATTCTGTAAAACATTACCAGCGAGGTGATAGATGCGTTAGGTTAGGTTATATTATGTTATAGACGTATATAATTTTCCCACCGAGAAGTAAGGTCAGACCCGCCAGGAATGTTGGTAAATACTACATCCGAGGTGTTAGGCTGCCTTAGGTTGGGATATATAACATTATAGACGCATATAATATCCCAAACCGAGACGTACGGGACGACACGAACGGGATTCTGTAAAACATTATCACCGAGGTGCTAGACGGGTTAGGTTAGGTTATATTACGATATAGACGTATATAATGTTCCCACCGAGAAGTAGGGTCCGACCTGCGAGGAATGTCGGTGAATACTACATTGGAGATGTTAGGTTGCCTTAGAGTGGGATATATAACATTATAGACGTATATAATATCCCAACCGAGACGTACGGGACGACACGAACGGCATTCTGTAAAACATTATCACTGAGGTGCTAGATGGGTTTGGTTAGGTTATATTATGTTATAGACGTATATAATTTTCCCACCGAGAAGTAAGGTCCGACCGGCCAGGAATGTTGGTAAATACTACATCCGAGGTGTTAGGCTGTCTTAGGTTGGGATATATAACTTTATAGACGCATATAATATCCCAACCGAGACGTACGGGACGACACGAACGGGATTCTGTAAAACATTATCACCGAGGTGCTAGATGGATTAGGTTAGGTTATATTACGATATAGGCGTATATAATGTTCCCACCGAGAAATAGGGTCCGACCCGCCAGGAATGTCGGTAAATACTACATTCGAGATGTTAGGTTGCCTTAGATTGGGATATATAACACTATAGACGTATACAATATGCCAACCGAGACGTACGGGACGACACGAACGGGATTCTATAAAACATTACTAGCGAGGGGATAGATGGGTTAGGTTAGGTTATACTATGTTATAGACATATATAATGTTCCCACCGAGAAGTAGGGTCCGACCCGCCAGGAATGTCGGTAAATACTACATTCGAGATGTTAGGTTGCCTTAGGTTGATATATATAACGTTATAGACCGTACATAATGTCCCCACGGAGAAGTACGGGCCGACACCCCCGGATTCTGTAAAACATTACCAGCGAGGGGATAGATGCGTTAGGTTAGGTTATATTATGTTATAGACGTATATAATTTTCCCACCGAGAAGTAAGGTCAGACCCGCCAGGAATGTTGGTAAATACTACATCCGAGGTGTTAGGCTGCCTTAGGTTGGGATATATAACATTATAGACGCATATAATATCCCAAACCGAGACGTACGGGACGACACGAACGGGATTCTGTAAAACATTATCACCGAGGTGCTAGATGGATTAGGTTAGGTTATATTACGATATAGGCGTATATAATGTTCCCACCGAGAAGTAGGGTCCGACCCGCCAGGAATGTCGGTAAATACTACATTCGAGATGTTAGGTTGCCTTAGATTGGGATATATAACACTATAGACGTATACAATATCCCAACCGAGACGAACAGGACGACACGAACGGCATTCTATAAAACATTACTAGCGAGGGGATAGATGGGTTAGGTTAGGTTATATTATGTTATAGACGTATATAATGATCCCACCGAGAAGTAGGGTCCGACCCGCTAGGAATGTCGGTGAATACTACATTCGAGATGTTAGGTTGCCTTAGAGTGGGATATATAACATTATAGACGTATATAATATCCCAACCGAGACGTACGGGACGACACGAACGGGATTCTATAAAACATTACCAGCGAGGGGCTAGATGGGTTAGGTGAGGTTATATTACGTTATAGGCGTATATAGTGTTCCCACCGAGAAGTAGGGACCGACCCGCCAGGAATGTTGGAAAATACTACATCTAAGGTGTTAGGTTGCCTTAGGTTAATATATATAACGTTATAGACGTATATAATGTACCCACCGAGACGTATGGGACGACAGGAACGGGATTCTGTAAAACATTATCACCGAGGAGCTGGAAGGGTTAGGTTAGATTATATTACCTTATAGTCGTATATAATGTTCCCACCGAGAAGTAGTGGCCGACCCGTCAGGAATGTTGGGAAATACTACACCCGAGATGTTAGGCTGCCTTAGCTTAGGATATATAACGTTATAGACGTACATAATGTCCCCACGGAGAAGTACGGGCCGACACGACCGGGATTCTGTAATACATTACCAGCGAGGGGCTAGATGGGTTAGGTTAGGTTATATTATGTTATAGATGTATATAATGTTCCCACCGAGAAATAGGGTCCGACCCGCCAGGAATGTCGGTAAATACTACATTCGAGATGTTAGGTTGCCTTAGATTGGGATATATAACACTATAGACGTATACAATATGCCAACCGAGACGTACGGGACGACACGAACGGGATTCTATAAAACATTACTAGCGAGGGGATAGATGGGTTAGGTTAGGTTATATTATGTTATAGACATATATAATGTTCCCACCGAGAAGTAGGGTCCGACCCGCCAGGAATTTCGGTAAATACTACATTCGAGATGTTAGGTTGCCTTAGGTTGATATATGTAACGTTATAGACCGTACATAATGTCCCCACGGAGAAGTACGTGCCGACACCCCCGGATTCTGTAAAACATTACCAGCGAGGGGATAGATGCGTTAGGTTAGGTTATATTATGTTATAGACGTATATAATTTTCCCACCGAGAAGTAAGGTCAGACCCGCCAGGAATGTTGGTAAATACTACATCCGAGGTGTTAGGCTGCCTTAGGTTGGGATATATAACATTATAGACGCATATAATATCCCAAACCGAGATGTACGGGACGACACGAACGGGATTTTGTAAAACATTATCACCGAGGTGCTAGATGGGTTAGGTTAGGTTATATTACGATATAGACGTATATAATGTTCCCACCGAGAAGTAGGGTCCGACCCGCCAGGAATGTCGGTGAATACTACATTGGAGATGTTAGGTTGCCTTAGAGTGGGATATATAACATTATAGACGTATATAATATCCCAACCGAGACGTACGGGACGACACGAACGGGATTCTGTAAAACATTATCACTGAGGTGCTAGATGGGTTTGGTTAGGTTATATTATGTTATAGACGTATATAATTTTCCCACCGAGAAGTAAGGTCCGACCGGCCAGGAATGTTGGTAAATACTACATCCGAGGTGTTAGGCTGCCTTAGGTTGGGATATATAACTTTATAGACGCATATAATATCCCAACCGAGACGTACGGGACGACACGAACGGGATTCTGTAAAACATTATCACCGAGGTGCTAGATGGGTTAGGTTAGGTTATATTACGATATAGGCGTATATAATGTTCCCACCGAGAAATAGGGTCCGACCCGCCAGGAATGTCGGTAAATACTACATTCGAGATGTTAGGTTGCCTTAGGTTGATATATGTAACGTTATAGACCGTACATAATGTCCCCACGGAGAAGTACGTGCCGACACCCCCGGATTCTGTAAAACATTACCAGCGAGGGGATAGATGCGTTAGGTTAGGTTATATTATGTTATAGACGTATATAATTTTCCCACCGAGAAGTAAGGTCAGACCCGCCAGGAATGTTGGTAAATACTACATCCGAGGTGTTAGGCTGCCTTAGGTTGGGATATATAACATTATAGACGCATATAATATCCCAAACCGAGATGTACGGGACGACACGAACGGGATTTTGTAAAACATTATCACCGAGGTGCTAGATGGGTTAGGTTAGGTTATATTACGATATAGACGTATATAATGTTCCCACCGAGAAGTAGGGTCCGACCCGCCAGGAATGTCGGTGAATACTACATTGGAGATGTTAGGTTGCCTTAGAGTGGGATATATAACATTATAGACGTATATAATATCCCAACCGAGACGTACGGGACGACACGAACGGGATTCTATAAAACATTACCAGCGAGGGGCTAGATGGGTTAGGTGAGGTTATATTACGTTATAGGCGTATATAGTGTTCCCACCGAGAAGTAGGGTCCGACCCGCCAGGAATGTCGGTAAATACTACATTCGAGATGTTAGGTTGCCTTAGGTTGATATATATAACGTTATAGACCGTACATAATGTCCCCACGGAGAAGTACGGGCCGACACCCCCGGATTCTGTAAAACATTACCAGCGAGGTGATAGATGCGTTAGGTTAGGTTATATTATGTTATAGACGTATATAATTTTCCCACCGAGAAGTAAGGTCAGACCCGCCAGGAATGTTGGTAAATACTACATCCGAGGTGTTAGGCTGCCTTAGGTTGGGATATATAACATTATAGACGCATATAATATCCCAAACCGAGACGTACGGGACGACACGAACGGGATTCTGTAAAACATTATCACCGAGGTGCTAGACGGGTTAGGTTAGGTTATATTACGATATAGACGTATATAATGTTCCCACCGAGAAGTAGGGTCCGACCTGCGAGGAATGTCGGTGAATACTACATTGGAGATGTTAGGTTGCCTTAGAGTGGGATATATAACATTATAGACGTATATAATATCCCAACCGAGACGTACGGGACGACACGAACGGCATTCTGTAAAACATTATCACTGAGGTGCTAGATGGGTTTGGTTAGGTTATATTATGTTATAGACGTATATAATTTTCCCACCGAGAAGTAAGGTCCGACCGGCCAGGAATGTTGGTAAATACTACATCCGAGGTGTTAGGCTGCCTTAGGTTGGGATATATAACTTTATAGACGCATATAATATCCCAACCGAGACGCACGGGACGACACGAATGGGATTCTGTAAAACATTATCACCGAGGTGCTAGATGGGTTAGGTTAGGTTATATTACGATATAGGCGTATATAATGTTCCCACCGAGAAATAGGGTCCGACCCGCCAGGAATGTCGGTAAATACTACATTCGAGATGTTAGGTTGCCTTAGATTGGGATATATAACACTATAGACGTATACAATATGCCAACCGAGACGTACGGGACGACACGAACGGGATTCTATAAAACATTACTAGCGAGGGGATAGATGGGTTAGGTTAGGTTATACTATGTTATAGACATATATAATGTTCCCACCGAGAAGTAGGGTCCGACCCGCCAGGAATGTCGGTAAATACTACATTCGAGATGTTAGGTTGCCTTAGGTTGATATATATAACGTTATAGACCGTACATAATGTCCCCACGGAGAAGTACGGGCCGACACCCCCGGATTCTGTAAAACATTACCAGCGAGGAGATAGATGCGTTAGGTTAGGTTATATTATGTTATAGACGTATATAATTTTCCCTCCGAGAAGTAAGGTCAGACCCGCCAGGAATGTTGGTAAATACTACATCCGAGGTGTTAGGCTGCCTTAGGTTGGGATATATAACATTATAGACGCATATAATATCCCAAACCGAGACGTACGGGACGACACGAACGGGATTCTGTAAAACATTATCACCGAGGTGCTAGACGGGTTAGGTTAGGTTATATTACGATATAGACGTATATAATGTTCCCACCGAGAAGTAGGGTCCGACCTGCGAGGAATGTCGGTGAATACTACATTGGAGATGTTAGGTTGCCTTAGAGTGGGATATATAACATTATAGACGTATATAATATCCCAACCGAGACGTACGGGACGACACGAACGGCATTCTGTAAAACATTATCACTGAGGTGCTAGATGGGTTTGGTTAGGTTATATTATGTTATAGACGTATATAATTTTCCCACCGAGAAGTAAGGTCCGACCGGCCAGGAATGTTGGTAAATACTACATCCGAGGTGTTAGGCTGTCTTAGGTTGGGATATATAACTATATAGACGCATATAATATCCCAACCGAGACGTACGGGACGACACGAACGGGATTCTGTAAAACATTATCACCGAGGTGCTAGATGGATTAGGTTAGGTTATATTACGATATAGGCGTATATAATGTTCCCACCGAGAAATAGGGTCCGACCCGCCAGGAATGTCGGTAAATACTACATTCGAGATGTTAGGTTGCCTTAGATTGGGATATATAACACTATAGACGTATACAATATGCCAACCGAGACGTACGGGACGACACGAACGGGATTCTATAAAACATTACTAGCGAGGGGATAGATGGGTTAGGTTAGGTTATACTATGTTATAGACATATATAATGTTCCCACCGAGAAGTAGGGTCCGACCCGCCAGGAATGTCGGTAAATACTACATTCGAGATGTTAGGTTGCCTTAGGTTGATATATATAACGTTATAGACCGTACATAATGTCCCCACGGAGAAGTACGGGCCGACACCCCCGGATTCTGTAAAACATTACCAGCGAGGGGATAGATGCGTTAGGTTAGGTTATATTATGTTATAGACGTATATAATTTTCCCACCGAGAAGTAAGGTCAGACCCGCCAGGAATGTTGGTAAATACTACATCCGAGGTGTTAGGCTGCCTTAGGTTGGGATATATAACATTATAGACGCATATAATATCCCAAACCGAGACGTACGGGACGACACGAACGGGATTCTGTAAAACATTATCACCGAGGTGCTAGACGGGTTAGGTTAGGTTATATTACGATATAGACGTATATAATGTTCCCACCGAGAAGTAGGGTCCGACCTGCGAGGAATGTCGGTGAATACTACATTGGAGATGTTAGGTTGCCTTAGAGTGGGATATATAACATTATAGACGTATATAATATCCCAACCGAGACGTACGGGACGACACGAACGAGATTCTGTAAAACATTATCACCGAGGTGCTAGATGAGTTAGGTTAGGTTATATTATGTTATAGACGTATATAATTTTCACACCGAGAAGTAAGGTCCGACCCGCCAGGAATGTTGGTAAATACTACATCCGAGGTGTTAGGCTGCCTTAGGTTGGGATATATAACATTAGATACGTATATAATATCCCAACCGAGACGTACGGGATGACACGAACGGGATTCTGTAAAACATTATCACTGAGGCGCTAGATGGGTTAGGTGAGGTTATATTACGTAATAGACGTATATAGTTTTCCCACCGAGAAGTAGTGGCCGACCCGTCAGGAATGTTGTGAAATACTACATCCGAGATGTTAGGCTGCCATAGGTTAGGATATATAACGTTATAGACGTACATAATGTCCCCACGGAGAAGTACGGGCCAACACGACCGGGATTCTGTAAAACATTACCAGCGAGGGGCTAGATTTGTTAGGTTAGGTTATATTATGTTATAGACGTATATAATGTTCCCACCGAGAAGAAGGTTCCGACCCGCCAGAAATGTCGGTAAGTACTACATTCGAGATGTTAGGTTGCCTTAGGTTGACATACATAACGTTAAAGAAGTACATAATTTCCCCACGGAGAAGTACTGGCCGACACGACCGGGATTCTGTAACACATTACCAGCGAGGGGCTAGATGAGTTAGGTTAGGTTATATTATGTTATAGACGTATATAATGTTCCCACAGAGAAGTAGGGTCCGACCCGCCAGGAATGTCGGTGAATACTACATTCGAGATGTCAGGTTGCCTTAGGTTGGGATATATAACGTTATAGACGTATATAATGTTCCCACCGAGAAGTAGTGGCCGACACCCCCGGATTCTGTAACACATTACCAGCGAGGGGCTAGATGAGTTAGGTTAGGTTATATTATGTGATAGACGTATATAATGTTCCCACCGAGAAGTAGGGTCCGACCCGCCAGGAATGTCAGTGAATACTACATCCGAGATGTTAGGTTGCCTTAGAGTGGGATATATAACATTATAGACGTATATAATATCCCAACCGAGACGTACGGGACGACACGAACGGGACTCTATAAAACATTACTAGCGAGGTGCTAGATGGGTTAGGTGAGGTTATATTACGTTATAGACGTATATAGTGTTCCCACCGAGAAGTGAGGTCCGATACGTCAGGAATGTTGGGAAATACTACATCTAAGGTGTTAGGTTGCCTTAGGTTAGGATATATAACGTTATAGACGTATATAATGTACCCACCGAGACGTACGGGACGACACGACCGGGATTCTGTAAAACATTATCACCGAGGAGCTGGATGGGTTAGGTTAGGTTATATTATGTTATAGACGTATATGATGATCCCACCGAGAAGTAGGGTCCGACCCGCCAGGAATGTCGGTAAATACTACATTCGAGATGTTAGGTTGCCTTAGGTTGATATATGTAACGTTATAGACCGTACATAATGTCCCCACGGAGAAGTACGGGCCGACACCCCCGGATTCTGTAAAACATTACCAGCGTGGGGATAGATGCGTTAGGTTAGGTTATATTATGTTATAGAAGTATATAATTTTCCCACCGAGAAGTAAGGTCAGACCCGCCAGGAATGTTGGTAAATACTACATCCGAGGTGTTAGGCTGCCTTAGGTTGGGATATATAACATTATAGACGCATATAATATCCCAAACCAAGACGTACGGGACGACACGAACGGGAATCTGTAAAACATTATCACCGAGGTGCTAGATGGGTTAGGTTAGGTTATATTACGATATAGACGTATATAATGTTCCCACCGAGAAGTAGGGTCCGACGCGCCAGGAATGTCGGTGAATACTACATTGGAGATGTTAGGTTGCCTTAGAGTGGGATATATAACATTATAGACGTATATAATATACCAACGGAGACGTACGGGACGACACGAACGGGATTCTGTAAAACATTATCACCGAGGAGCTGGACGGGTTAGGTTAAGTTATATTACCTTATAGTCGTATATAATGTTCCCACCGAGAAGTAGTGGCCGACCCGTCAGGAATGTTGGGAAATACTACATCCGAGATGTTAGGCTGCCTTAGGTTAGGATATATAACGTTAGAGACGTACATAATGTCCCCACGGAGAAGTACGAGCCGGCACGACCGGGATTCTGTAAAACATTACCAGCGAGGGGCTAGATGGGTTAGGTTAGGGTATGTTACGTTATAGACGTATATAATGTTCCCACCGAGAAGTAGGGTCCGACCCGCCAGGAATGTCGGTGAATACTACATTGGAGATGTTAGGTTGCCTTAGAGTGGGATATATAACATTATATACGTATATAATATCCCAACCAAGACGTACGGGACGACACGAACGGGATTCTGTAAAACATTATCACTGAGGTGCTAGATGGGTTAGGTGAGGTTATATTACGTTATAGACGTATATAGTGTTCCCACCGAGAAGTGAGGTCCGACCCGCCAGGACTGTTGGTAAGTACTACATCCGAGATGTTAGGTTGCCTTAGGTTGGGATATATAACGTTATAGACGTATATAATATTCCAACCGAGACGTACGGGACGACACGAACGGGATTCTGTAAAACATTATCAGTGAGGTGCTAGATGGGTTAGGTGAGGTGATATTACGTTATAGACATATATAGTGTTCACACCGAGAAGTAGGGGCCGACCCGCCAGGAATGTTGGAAAATATTACATCTGGTGGTGTTAGGTTGACTTAGGTTAGGACATATAACGTTACAGAAGTATATAATGTACCCACCGAGACGTACGGGACAACACGAACGGGATTCTGTAAAACATTATCACCGAAGTGCTAGATGGGTTAGGTGAGCTTATATTACGTTATAGACGTATATAGTGTTCCCACCGAGAAGTAGCGGCCGACCCGCCAGGAATGCTGGAAAATACTATATCCGAGACATTAGTTTGCCTTAGGTTAGGATGTATAACGTTATAGACGTATATAATGTCCACACCGAGATGTACGGGCCGACACAACCGGGATTCTGAAAAACATTAGCAGCGAGGGGCTAGATGTGTTAGGTTAGGTTATATAACGTTATAGACGTACATAATTTCCCCACGGAGAAGTACGGGCCGACACGACCGGAATTCTGTAAAACATTACCAGCGAGGGGCTAGATGGGTTAGGTTAGGTTATATTATGTTATAGACGTACATAATGTTCCCACCGAGAAGTAGGGTCCGACCCGCCAGGAATGTTGGTAAATACTACCTTCGAGATGTTAGGTTGCCTTAGGTTGGGATATATAACGTTATAGACGTACATAATGTCCCCACGGAGATGTACGGGCCGACACGACCGGGATTCTGTAAAACATTATCACCGAGGGGCTTTATGGGTTAGGTTTTGTTATATTACGTTATAGACGTATATAATGTTCCCAACGAGAAGTAGGGGCCGACGCGTCAGGAATGTTGGAAAATACTACATCCGAGGTGTTAGGTTGCCTTAGGTTAGGTTATATAACGTTATAGACGTGTGTAATGTCCCAACCGGGACGTACGGAACGGCACAAACGGGAGTCTGTAAAACATTACCAGCGAGGGGCTAGATGTGTTAGGTTAGTTTATATTACGTTGTAGACGTATAGAATGTTCCCACCGACGAGTAGGGCCCGACCCGCCAAAAATGTTGTAAAATACTGCATCCGAGATGTTAGCCTGCCTTAGGTTAGGATATATAACGCTACAGACGTATATAATGTCCCAACCGGGACGTACGGGACGACACCAGCGGGATTCTGTAAAACACTATCACCGAGGGGCTAGGTGGGTTAGGTTAGGTTGTATTACGTTATAGACGTATATATTGTTCCCACCGAGAAGTAGAGGCCGATCCACCAGGAATGTTGGAAAATACTGCATCCGAGATGTTAGGTTGCCTTATTTTGTATATATTACATTATAGACGTACATAATGTCTCCACGGAGAGATACGGGCCGACACGACCGGGATATTCTAAAACATTACCAGCGAGGGGCTATATGGGTTAGGTTAGGTTATATTACGTTATAGACGTATATAATGTTCCCACCGAGAAGTAGGGGCCGACCCGCCAAAAATGTTGTAAAATACTGCATCCGAGATGTTAGCCTGCCTTAGGTTAGGATATATAACGCTACAGACGTATATACTGTCCCTCCCGAGACGTACGGGACGACACGACTGGGATTCTGCAAAACATTACCAGCGAGGGGTAGATGGGTTAGGTTGGGTTATATTACGTTAAAGCCGTATATAATGTTCCCTCCGAGATGTAGAGGCCGACCCGCCAGGAATATTGGAAAATACTACATCCGAGGTGTTAGGTTTCCTTAGGTTAGTATATATAACGTTATAGACGTACATAATGTCCGCACGGAGAAGTATGGGCCGACACGACCGGGATTCTGTAGAACATTACCAGCGAGGAACTAGATGGGTTAGGTTAGGTTATGTTACGTTATAGACGTATATAATGTTCCCACCGAGAAGTAGTGGCCGATCCGCCAGGAATGTTGTAAAATACTACATCTGAGATGTTAGCCTGCCTTAGGTTAGGATATATAACGCTATAGACGTATATAATGTCCCAACCGAGATTTACGGGACGACACGAACGGGATTCTGTAAAACATTACCAGCGAGGGGCTAGATGTGTTAGATTAGGTTATATAACGTTATAGACGTACACAATGTCCCCACGGAAAAGTACGGGCCGCCACGACCGGGATTCTGTAAAACATTACCAGCGACGGGCTTGATGGGTTAGGTTAGGGTATGTTACGTTATAGACGTATATAATGTTCCCACCGAGACGTAGGATCCGATACGCCAGGAATGTTGTAAAATACTACATCCGAGATGTTAGCCTGCCTTAGGTTAGGATATATAACGCCATAGACGTATATAATGTCCCACCGAGAAGTAGGGGCCGACCCTCCGTGAATGTTGGAAAATACAACATCCGAGATGTTAGGTTGCCTTAGGTTGGAATATATAACGTTATAGACGTACATAATGTCCCCACGGAGAATTACGGGCCGACACGACCGGGATTCTGGAAAACATTACCAGCGAGGGGCTAAATGGGTTAGGTTTGGTTATGCTACGTTACAGACGTATATAATGTTCCGACCGACAAGTAGGGGCCGACCCGGCATGATTGTTGGAAAATACAACATCCGAGATGTTAGGTTGCCTAATGTTGGGATATTTAAAGTTATAGACGTTCATAATGTCCCCACGGAGAAGTACGGGCCGACACGACCGAGATTAGGTAAAACATTACCAGCAAGGTGCTAGATGGGTTAGGTTAGGTTATGTTACGTTATAGACGTGTATAATGTTCCCGCCGTGAAGTAGGGGCTGACCCGCCATAAATGTTGGAAAATACAACATCCGAGATGTTAGGTTGCCTTAGGTTGGAATATATAACGTTATAGACGTACATAATGTCCCCACGGAGAATTACGGGCCGACACGACCGGGATTCTGGAAAACATTACCAGCGAGGGGCTAAATGGGTTAGGTTTGGTTATGCTACGTTACAGACGTACATAATGTTCCCACCGAGAAGTAGTGGCCGATCCGCCAGGAATATTGTAAAATGCTACATCCGAGATGTTAGCCTGCCTTAGGTGAGGATATATAACGCCATAGACGTATATAATGTCCCACCGAGAAGTAGGGGCCGACCCGCCACGAATGTTGTAAAATACTACATCCGAGATGTTAGGTTGCCTTAGGTTGGGATATATAACGTTATAGACGTGCATAATGTCCCCACGGAGAATTACGGGCCGACACGACCGGGATTCTGGAAAACATTACCAGCGAGGGGCTAAATGGCTTAGGTTTGGTTATGCTACTTTAGAGACGTATATAATGTCCCACCGCGTAGTGGGGGCCTACCCGCCAAGAATGTTGGAAAATACTACATCCGAGATGTTGGGTTGCCTAATGTTGGGATATTTAACGTTATAGACGTACATAATGTACCCACTGAGAAGTACGGGCCGACACGACCGGGATTAGGTAAAACATTACCAGCGAGGTGCTAGATGGGTTAGGTTAGGTTATGTTACGTTATAGACGTGTATAATGTTCCCACCGTGAAGTAGGGGCCGACCCGCCACGAATGTTGGAAAATACTACATCCGAGATGTTAGGTTGCCTTAGGTTGGAATATATAACGTTATAGACGTACATAATGTCCCCACGGAGAATTACGGGCCGTCACGACCGGGATTCTGGAAAACATTACCAGCGAGGGGCTAAATGGGTTAGGTTTGGTCATGCTACGTTACAGACGTACATAATGTTCCCACAGAGAAGTTGGGGCCGACCCGGCATGAATGTTGGAAAATACAACATCCGAGATGTTAGGTTGCCTTAGGTTGGAATATATAACGTTATTGACGTACATAATGTCCCCACGGAGAATTACGGGCCGACACGATCGGGATTCTGGAAAACATTACGAGCGAGGGGCTAGATGGGTTAGGTTTGGTTATGTTACGTTACAGACGTACATAATGTTCCCACAGAGAAGTTGGGGCCGACCCGGCATGAATGTTGGAAAATACAACATCCGAGATGTTAGGTTGCCTTAGGTTGGAATATATAACGTTATTGACGTACATAATGTCCCCACGGAGAATTACGGGCCGACACGATCGGGATTCTGGAAAACATTACGAGCGAGGGGCTAGATGGGTTAGGTTTGGTTATGTTACGTTACAGACGTATATAATGTTCCCACCGAGAAGTAGGGGCCGACCCGGGATCAATGTTGGAAAATACAACATCCGAGATGTTAGGTTGCCTTAGGTTGGGATATATAACGTTATACACGTACATAATGTTCCCACGGACAATTACGTGCCGACACGACCGGGATTCTGGAAAACATTACCAGCGAGGGGCTAAATGGGTTAGGATTGGTTATGCTACGTTATACACGTTTATAGTGTTCCCACCGTGAAGTAGGGGACGACCCGCCATGAATGTTGGAAAATACTACTTCGGGGATGTTAGCCTGCCTTAGGTGAGGATATATAACGCTATAGACGTGTATAATGTCCCAACCGGGACGTACGGGACGACACCAACGGGATTCTGTAAAACAATATCACCGAGGGGCTAGGTGGGTTAGGTTAATTTATATTACGTTATAGACGTATATAATGTACCCACCGAGAAGTAGTGGCCGATCCACCAGGAATATTGTAAAATGCTACATCCGAGATGTTAGCCTGCCTTAGGTGAGGATATAGAACGCCATAGACGTATATAATGTCCCACCGAGAAGTAGGGGCCGACCCGCCATGAATGTTGGAAAATACAACATCCGAGATGTTAGGTTGCCTTAGGTTGGAATATATAACGTTATTGACGTACATAATGTCCCCACGGAGAATTACGGGCCGACACGATCGGGATTCTGGAAAACATTACGAGCGAGGGGCTAGATGGGTTAGGTTTGGTTATGTTACGTTACAGACGTATATAATGTTCCCACCGAGAAGTAGGGGCCGACCCGGGATCAATGTTGGAAAATACAACATCCGAGATGTTAGGTTGCCTTAGGTTGGGATATATAACGTTATACACGTACATAATGTCCCCACGGACAATTACGTGCCGACACGACCGGGATTCTGGAAAACATTACCAGCGAGGGGCTAAATGGTTTAGGATTGGTTATGCTACGTTATACACGTTTATAATGTTCCCACCGTGAAGTAGGGGCCGACCCGCCATGAATGTTGGAAAATACTACTTCCGGGATGTTAGCCTGCCTTAGGTGAGGATATATAACGCTATAGACGTGTATAATGTCCCAACCGGGACGTACGGGACGACACCAACGGGATTCTGTAAAACACTATCACCGAGGGGATAGGTGGGTTAGGTTAATTTATATTACGTTATAGACGTATATAATGTACCCACCGAGAAGTAGTGGCCGATCCACCAGGAATATTGTAAAATGCTACATCCGAGATGTTAGCCTGCCTTAGGTGAGGATATAGAACGCCATAGACGTATATAATGTCCCACCGAGAAGTAGGGGCCGACCCGCCATGAATGTTGGAAAATACAACATCCGAGATGTTAGGTTGCCTTAGGTTGGAATATATAACGTTATTGACGTACATAATGTCCCCACGGAGAATTACGGGCCGACACGATCGGGATTCTGGAAAACATTACGAGCGAGGGGCTAGATGGGTTAGGTTTGGTTATGTTACGTTACAGACGTATATAATGTTCCCACCGTGAAGTAGGGGCCGACCCGGGATCAATGTTGGAAAATACAACATCCGAGATGTTAGGTTGCCGTAGGTTGGGATATATAACGTTATACACGTACATAATGTTCCCACGGACAATTACTTGCCGACACGACCGGGATTCTGGAAAACATTACCAGCGAGGGGCTAAATGGGTTAGGATTGGTTATGCTACGTTATACACGTTTATAGTGTTCCCACCGTGAAGTAGGGGCCGACCCGCCATGAATGTTGGAAAATACTACTTCCGGGATGTTAGCCTGCCTTAGGTGAGGATATATAACGCTATAGACGTGTATAATGTCCCAACCGGGACGTACGGGACGACACCAACGGGATTCTGTAAAACACTATCACCGAGGGGCTAGGTGGGTTAGGTTAATTTATATTACGTTATAGACGTATATAATGTACCCACCGAGAAGTAGTGGCCGATCCACCAGGAATATTGTAAAATGCTACATCCGAGATGTTAGCCTGCCTTAGGTGAGGATATAGAACGCCATAGACGTATATAATGTCCCACCGAGAAGTAGGGGCCGACCCGCCATGAATGTTGGAAAATACAACATCCGAGATGTTAGGTTGCCTTAGGTTGGAATATATAACGTTATAGACGTACATAATGTCCCCACGGAGAATTACGGGCCGACACGATCGGGATTCTGGAAAACATTACGAGCGAGGGGCTGGATGGGTTAGGTTTGGTTACGTTACGTTACAGACGTATATAATGTTCCCACCGAGAAGTAGGGGCCGACCCAGGATGAATGTTGGAAAGTACAACATCCGAGATGTTAGGTTGCCTTAGGTTGGGATATATAACGTTATACACGTACATAATGTCCCCACGGAGAATTACGGGCCGACACGACCGGGATTCTGGAAAACATTACCAGCGAGGGGCTAAATGGGTTAGGATTGGTTATGCTACGTTACAGACGTATATAATGTTCCTACCGAGAAGTAGGGGCCGAGCCGGCTTGAATGTTGGAAAATAACACATCCGAGATGTAAGATTGCCTAATGTTGGTATATTTAACGTTATAGACGTACATAATGTCCCCACGGAGAAGTACGGGCCGACAGGACCGGGATTAGGTAAAACATTACCAGCGAGGGGCTAAATGGGTTAGGTTTGGTTATGCTTCGTTACAGACATATATAATGTTCCCACCGAGAAGTAGGGGCCGAGCCGGCATGAATGTTGGAAAATACAACATCCGATATGTTAGGTTGCCTAATGTTGGAATATTTAACGTTATAGACGTACATAATATCCCCACGGAGAAGTACGGGCCGCCACGACCGGGATTATGTAAAACACTATCACGGAGCGGCTAGATGGGTTAGGTTAGGTTAAGTTACGTTATAGACGTATATAATGTTCCCACCGAGAAGTAGGGGCTGACCCGCCATAAATGTTGGAAAATACAACATCCGAGATGTTAGGTTGCCTTAGGTTGGAATACATAACGTTATAGACGTACATAATGTCCCCACGGAGAATTACGGGCCGACACGATCGGGATTCTGGAAAACATTACGAGCGAGGGGCTAGATGGGTTAGGTTTGGTTATGCTACGTTATACACGTTTATAGTGTTCCCACCGTGAAGTAGGGGCCGACCCGCCATGAATGTTGGAAAATACTACTTCCGGGATGTTAGCCTGCCTTAGGTGAGGATATATAACGCTATAGACGTGTATAATGTCCCAACCGGGACGTACGGGACGACACCAACGGGATTCTGTAAAACACTATCACCGAGGGGCTAGGTGGGTTAGGTTAATTTATATTACGTTATAGACGTATATAATGTACCCACCGAGAAGTAGTGGCCGATCCACCAGGAATATTGTAAAATGCTACATCCGAGATGTTAGCCTGCCTTAGGTGAGGATATAGAACGCCATAGACGTATATAATGTCCCACCGAGAAGTAGGGGCCGACCCGCCATGAATGTTGGAAAATACAACATCCGAGATGTTAGGTTGCCTTAGGTTGGAATATATAACGTTATAGACGTACATAATGTCCCCACGGAGAATTACGGGCCGACACGATCGGGATTCTGGAAAACATTACGAGCGAGGGGCTGGATGGGTTAGGTTTGGTTACGTTACGTTACAGACGTATATAATGTTCCCACCGAGAAGTAGGGGCCGACCCAGGATGAATGTTGGAAAGTACAACATCCGAGATGTTAGGTTGCCTTAGGTTGGGATATATAACGTTATACACGTACATAATGTCCCCACGGAGAATTACGGGCCGACACGACCGGGATTCTGGAAAACATTACCAGCGAGGGGCTAAATGGGTTAGGATTGGTTATGCTACGTTACAGACGTATATAATGTTCCTACCGAGAAGTAGGGGCCGAGCCGGCTTGAATGTTGGAAAATAACACATCCGAGATGTTAGATTGCCTAATGTTGGTATATTTAACGTTATAGACGTACATAATGTCCCCACGGAGAAGTACGGGCCGACAGGACCGGGATTAGGTAAAACATTACCAGCGAGGGGCTAAATGGGTTAGGTTTGGTTATGCTTCGTTACAGACATATATAATGTTCCCACCGAGAAGTAGGGGCCGAGCCGGCATGAATGTTGGAAAATACAACATCCGATATGTTAGGTTGCCTAATGTTGGAATATTTAACGTTATAGACGTACATAATATCCCCACGGAGAAGTACGGGCCGCCACGACCGGGATTATGTAAAACACTATCACGGAGCGGCTAGATGGGTTAGGTTAGGTTAAGTTACGTTATAGACGTATATAATGTTCCCACCGAGAAGTAGGGGCTGACCCGCCATAAATGTTGGAAAATACAACATCCGAGATGTTAGGTTGCCTTAGGTTGGAATACATAACGTTATAGACGTACATAATGTCCCCACGGAGAATTACGGGCCGACACGACCGGGATTCTGGAAAACATTACCAGCGAGGGGCTAAAGGGGTTAGGTTTGGTTATGCTACGTTACAGACGTACATAATGTTCCCACCGAGAAGTAGTGGCCGATCCGCCAGGAATATTGTAAAATGCTACATCCGAGATGTTAGCCTGCCTTAGGTGAGGATATATAACGCCATAGACGTATATAATGTCCCACCGAGAAGTAGGGGCCGACCCGCCACGAATGTTGTAAAATACTACATCCGAGATGTTAGGTTGCCTTAGGTTGGGATATATAACGTTATAGACGTGCATAATGTCCCCACGGAGAATTACGGGCCGACACGACCGGGATTCTGGAAAACATTACCAGCGAGGGGCTAAATGGCTTAGGTTTGGTTATGCTACTTTAGAGACGTATATAATGTCCCACCGCGTAGTGGGGGCCTACCCGCCAAGAATGTTGGAAAATACTACATCCGAGATGTTGGGTTGCCTAATGTTGGGATATTTAACGTTATAGACGTACATAATGTACCCACTGAGAAGTACGGGCCGACACGACCGGGATTAGGTAAAACATTACCAGCGAGGTGCTAGATGGGTTAGGTTAGGTTATGTTACGTTATAGACGTGTATAATGTTCCCACCGTGAAGTAGGGGCCGACCCGCCACGAATGTTGGAAAATACTACATCCGAGATGTTAGGTTGCCTTAGGTTGGAATATATAACGTTATAGACGTACATAATGTCCCCACGGAGAATTACGGGCCGTCACGACCGGGATTCTGGAAAACATTACCAGCGAGGGGCTAAATGGGTTAGGTTTGGTCATGCTACGTTACAGACGTACATAATGTTCCCACAGAGAAGTTGGGGCCGACCCGGCATGAATGTTGGAAAATACAACATCCGAGATGTTAGGTTGCCTTAGGTTGGAATATATAACGTTATTGACGTACATAATGTCCCCACGGAGAATTACGGGCCGACACGATCGGGATTCTGGAAAACATTACGAGCGAGGGGCTAGATGGGTTAGGTTTGGTTATGTTACGTTACAGACGTACATAATGTTCCCACAGAGAAGTTGGGGCCGACCCGGCATGAATGTTGGAAAATACAACATCCGAGATGTTAGGTTGCCTTAGGTTGGGATATATAACGTTATACACGTACATAATGTCCCCACGGACAATT
The DNA here is from genome assembly GCA_963969225.1 of Xylocopa violacea. Classification (NCBI taxonomy): domain Eukaryota; kingdom Metazoa; phylum Arthropoda; class Insecta; order Hymenoptera; family Apidae; genus Xylocopa; species Xylocopa violacea. The sequence continues at coordinate 15,241,963 of CAXAJV010000015.1, forward strand.
ACGTGCCGACACGACCGGGATTCTGGAAAACATTACCAGCGAGGGGCTAAATGGGTTAGGATTGGTTATGCTACGTTATACACGTTTATAATGTTCCCACCGTGAAGTAGGGGCCGACCCGCCATGAATGTTGGAAAATACTACTTCCGGGATGTTAGCCTGCCTTAGGTGAGGATATATAACGCTATAGACGTGTATAATGTCCCAACCGGGACGTACGGGACGACACCAACGGGATTCTGTAAAACACTATCACCGAGGGGCTAGGTGGGTTAGGTTAATTTATATTACGTTATAGACGTATATAATGTACCCACCGAGAAGTAGTGGCCGATCCACCAGGAATATTGTAAAATGCTACATCCGAGATGTTAGCCTGCCTTAGGTGAGGATATAGAACGCCATAGACGTATATAATGTCCCACCGAGAAGTAGGGGCCGACCCGCCATGAATGTTGGAAAATACAACATCCGAGATGTTAGGTTGCCTTAGGTTGGAATATATAACGTTATAGACGTACATAATGTCCCCACGGAGAATTACGGGCCGACACGATCGGGATTCTGGAAAACATTACGAGCGAGGGGCTGGATGGGTTAGGTTTGGTTACGTTACGTTACAGACGTATATAATGTTCCCACCGAGAAGTAGGGGCCGACCCAGGATGAATGTTGGAAAGTACAACATCCGAGATGTTAGGTTGCCTTAGGTTGGGATATATAACGTTATACACGTACATAATGTCCCCACGGAGAATTACGGGCCGACACGACCGGGATTCTGGAAAACATTACCAGCGAGGGGCTAAATGGGTTAGGATTGGTTATGCTACGTTACAGACGTATATAATGTTCCTACCGAGAAGTAGGGGCCGAGCCGGCTTGAATGTTGGAAAATAACACATCCGAGATGTTAGATTGCCTAATGTTGGTATATTTAACGTTATAGACGTACATAATGTCCCCACGGAGAAGTACGGGCCGACAGGACCGGGATTAGGTAAAACATTACCAGCGAGGGGCTAAATGGGTTAGGTTTGGTTATGCTTCGTTACAGACATATATAATGTTCCCACCGAGAAGTAGGGGCCGAGCCGGCATGAATGTTGGAAAATACAACATCCGATATGTTAGGTTGCCTAATGTTGGAATATTTAACGTTATAGACGTACATAATATCCCCACGGAGAAGTACGGGCCGCCACGACCGGGATTATGTAAAACACTATCACGGAGCGGCTAGATGGGTTAGGTTAGGTTAAGTTACGTTATAGACGTATATAATGTTCCCACCGAGAAGTAGGGGCTGACCCGCCATAAATGTTGGAAAATACAACATCCGAGATGTTAGGTTGCCTTAGGTTGGAATACATAACGTTATAGACGTACATAATGTCCCCACGGAGAATTACGGGCCGACACGACCGGGATTCTGGAAAACATTACCAGCGAGGGGCTAAAGGGGTTAGGTTTGGTTATGCTACGTTACAGACGTACATAATGTTCCCACCGAGAAGTAGTGGCCGATCCGCCAGGAATATTGTAAAATGCTACATCCGAGATGTTAGCCTGCCTTAGGTGAGGATATATAACGCCATAGACGTATATAATGTCCCACCGAGAAGTAGGGGCCGACCCGCCACGAATGTTGTAAAATACTACATCCGAGATGTTAGGTTGCCTTAGGTTGGGATATATAACGTTATAGACGTGCATAATGTCCCCACGGAGAATTACGGGCCGACACGACCGGGATTCTGGAAAACATTACCAGCGAGGGGCTAAATGGCTTAGGTTTGGTTATGCTACTTTAGAGACGTATATAATGTCCCACCGCGTAGTGGGGGCCTACCCGCCAAGAATGTTGGAAAATACTACATCCGAGATGTTGGGTTGCCTAATGTTGGGATATTTAACGTTATAGACGTACATAATGTACCCACTGAGAAGTACGGGCCGACACGACCGGGATTAGGTAAAACATTACCAGCGAGGTGCTAGATGGGTTAGGTTAGGTTATGTTACGTTATAGACGTGTATAATGTTCCCACCGTGAAGTAGGGGCCGACCCGCCACGAATGTTGGAAAATACTACATCCGAGATGTTAGGTTGCCTTAGGTTGGAATATATAACGTTATAGACGTACATAATGTCCCCACGGAGAATTACGGGCCGTCACGACCGGGATTCTGGAAAACATTACCAGCGAGGGGCTAAATGGGTTAGGTTTGGTCATGCTACGTTACAGACGTACATAATGTTCCCACAGAGAAGTTGGGGCCGACCCGGCATGAATGTTGGAAAATACAACATCCGAGATGTTAGGTTGCCTTAGGTTGGAATATATAACGTTATTGACGTACATAATGTCCCCACGGAGAATTACGGGCCGACACGATCGGGATTCTGGAAAACATTACGAGCGAGGGGCTAGATGGGTTAGGTTTGGTTATGTTACGTTACAGACGTACATAATGTTCCCACAGAGAAGTTGGGGCCGACCCGGCATGAATGTTGGAAAATACAACATCCGAGATGTTAGGTTGCCTTAGGTTGGGATATATAACGTTATACACGTACATAATGTCCCCACGGACAATTACGTGCCGACACGACCGGGATTCTGGAAAACATTACCAGCGAGGGGCTAAATGGGTTAGGATTGGTTATGCTACGTTATACACGTTTATAATGTTCCCACCGTGAAGTAGGGGCCGACCCGCCATGAATGTTGGAAAATACTACTTCCGGGATGTTAGCCTGCCTTAGGTGAGGATATATAACGCTATAGACGTGTATAATGTCCCAACCGGGACGTACGGGACGACACCAACGGGATTCTGTAAAACACTATCACCGAGGGGATAGGTGGGTTAGGTTAATTTATATTACGTTATAGACGTATATAATGTACCCACCGAGAAGTAGTGGCCGATCCACCAGGAATATTGTAAAATGCTACATCCGAGATGTTAGCCTGCCTTAGGTGAGGATATAGAACGCCATAGACGTATATAATGTCCCACCGAGAAGTAGGGGCCGACCCGCCATGAATGTTGGAAAATACAACATCCGAGATGTTAGGTTGCCTTAGGTTGGAATATATAACGTTATAGACGTACATAATGTCCCCACGGAGAATTACGGGCGGACACGATCGGGATTCTGGAAAACATTACGAGCGAGGGGCTGGATGGGTTAGGTTTGGTTATGTTACGTTACAGACGTATATAATGTTCCCACCGAGAAGTAGGGGCCGACCCAGGATGAATGTTGGAAAATACAACATCCGAGATGTTGGGTTGCCTTAGATTGGGATATATAACGTTATACACGTACATAATGTCCCCACGGAGAATTACGGGCCGACACGACCGGGATTCTGGAAAACATTACCAGCGAGGGGCTAAATGGGTTAGGATTGGTTATGCTACGTTACAGACGTATATAATGTTCCCACCGAGAAGTAGGGGCCGAGCCGGCTTGAATGTTGGAAAATAACACATCCGAGATGTTAGATTGCCTAATGTTGGTATATTTAACGTTATAGACGTACATAATGTCCCCACGGAGAAGTACGGGCCGACACGACCGGGATTAGGTAAAACATTACCAGCGAGGGGCTAAATGGGTTAGGTTTGGTTATGCTTCGTTACAGACATATATAATGTTCCCACCGAGAAGTAGGGGCCGACCCGGCATGAATGTTGGAAAATACAACATCCGATATGTTAGGTTGCCTAATGTTGGAATATTTAACGTTATAGACGTACATAATATCCTCACGGAGAAGTACGGGCCGCCACGACCGGGATTATGTAAAACACTATCACGGAGCGGCTAGATGGGTTAGGTTAGGTTAAGTTACGTTATAGACGTATATAATGTTCCCACCGAGAAGTAGTGGCCGACCCGACTAGAATGTCGTAAAATATGACACCCGAAATGTTAGGTTGCCTTAGGTTGCGATATATTACATTAAAGACGTACATAATGTCCCCACGGAGAAGTACGGGCCGACACGACCGGGATTCTGGAAAACATTACCAGCGAGGGGCTAGATGGGTTAGGTTTGGTTATGTTACGTTACAGACGTATATAATGTCCCCACCGAGAAGTACCGTCCGACACGACCGGAATTCTATAAAACATTACCACCGAGGGGCAAGATGGGTTAGGTTAGGTTATATAACGTTATAGACGTTCATAATGTTCCAACCGAGAGGTAGGGGCTGACCCGCCAGGAATGTTGTAAAATATTACATCGACGATGTTAGGTTGCCTTAGGTTAGGATATATAACGTTATAGACGTATGTAATATCCCCACCGAGACGTACGGGTCGACAAGGACGGGATCTCTAAAACATTACCAGCGAGGGGCTAGATGGGTTAGGTTAAGTTATATTACCCATTATAGTTCCCAACGAGAAGTAGGGGCCGACCCGCCAGGAATGTTGTAAAATATTACATCCGAGAAAGTTAGGTTGCCTTAGGTTAGCATATATAAAGTTATAGATGTATATAATGTCCCCACCGAGAAGTAAAGGCCGAAATGGACGGGATTCTGTAAATCGTTGCCACCGAGTGCCAGATGTGATAGGTTAGGTTAAATTACGTTATAGACGTATATAATGTCCGCGCCGAGAAGTACGTACCGACGCGACCGGGATCCCGTAAAACATTACCGCCGAAGAGCTAGGATAGGCTAGGTTACTTTATAATAGAGCCTATATCAACCTATCCTCTCAGTGGTAATATTTGACAGCAGTCCAGACGAGTAGGCCTCTACTTCCCCGTGGGACCATTATATACAGCAATAACGTAATGTAACCTAACATCCCGGCTGTAATATTCGACAACATTCCTGACGCGTTGGCCTCTACTTCTCCATGGGACCATTATGTACATCCATAACGTAATGTAACCTAACCTAACCCAACCTAACCTCTCGGCGGTAATACTTGACAACATTCACGGCGAGTTGGAATCTACTTCTACGTGGGCCTATTATATACACCAATAACGTAACGTAACATAGCCTAACCCAACTTAACCTCTCGGGGTACCATTTAACCGCATTCCTTGATTGTCGGTCCCTAGTTCTCGGTGGGAACATTGTATACGAGTATGACGTAATATAGCCTAACCTAACCCAACCTAACATCCCGGCGGTAATATTTGACAGCATTCCTGTCGAGTTGGCCTCCACGTCTCCGTGGGACATTTATATACATCAGTAACGTAACATAACCTAACCTAACCCAATCTAACTTCTCGGCGGTTATATTTGACAACATTCCTGGCGAGATGGCCTCTACGTCCCCGTGGGAACATTATATACATCAGTAACGTAATGTAACCTAACCTAACCCAATCTAACTTCTCGGCGGTCATATCTTACAACAGTCATGATGTGTGGACCTCTATTTCTCCGTGGGAACATTGTATACGTCTATGACGTAATATAGTCCAACCTAACATCTCGGCGGTAATATCTGACAACATTCTTGGCGCGTTAGCTGCTACGTCTCCGTGGGACCTTTATATACATCAATAACGTAATATAATCTAACCAAACCCAACCTAACATCCTGGCGGTAATATTTGACAGCATTCCTGTCGAGTTGGCCTCTACGTCTCCGTGGGACCATTATATACATCAGTAACGTAACATAACCTAACCTAACCCAATCTAACTTCTCGGCGGTTATATTTGACAACATTCCTGGCGAGATGGCCTCTACGTCTCCGTGGGACCATTATATACATCAATAACGTAATATAGCCGAACCTAACCCAACCTAACATCTCGGCGGTAATATTTCACAACATTCCTGGTGTGTGGACCTCTATTTCTCCGTGGGAACATTGTATACGTCTATGACGTAATATAGCCCAACCTAACTCAACCTAACATCTCGGCGGTAATATTTGACAACATTCCTGGCGAGTTGGCCTCTACGTCTCCGGGGGACCTTTATATACATCAATAACGTAATATTACCTTTTTTTTTTTTTTTTTTTTTTTGCCGCAGGGAAATCCTCATGGATACCGTGGATTTTTTGGGAAATCCGCGGTTATGTCGGACTCTTACCGACTAAAACCCTGCGGTGGTCTTACTAAATTTGTAGCGGGTAGCCGGGAACTCTTTCGAACGCGTCCAGCATCCCGCCTCGTGTCTCAGTTCGTTGAACTCTCTGCACATAGCTCGCGTGCGAGTTCATTCTTTAGACAGGCAACGACCGCTACCACCGCGGTCGCTGCCCTCTCCTCAGTCGAGCTCGTGCCGGATAGACTTGACCCAAATCCAGTCTAGCCGGCGCTCGGCGGCTCTTTCTCTGTTTTCTCATTTACTTTTTCTTTGCGCAGTCCTTTCTATTAGGCTTGTGTGCGAAGGCATGCATTCGCACGCGTACCTCTTTTTCGAATTTCTTGCGCCTGCCTTCTTTCGTTCGACGTCGTCTTCCTCTTCTCCCGCTCGCGGCGTTTGAGATGGGTTCCCCGGTGGCTACTTTGGAGCGACTCTCGCGCCGTGAAGTACGAGAGTCCCCTACCTTGGAGTGGAACGTGGCAAACGTCTACGACGCCGACCACATAAGACTCGTCGAGCAGAGAGCGTGCGCTCCCTTTCGCGCTCGGCGGCTTCCTTCGCAGCCATCACTTCGTCGCAAAACAAGGTAACGGCTCGCCAATATCTCTTCCCTTCCAGCATCTTTGGCAGGATGCTGGTCGGTGAGAGATCCGTTCTGATCTCTGCTACGAGAGCGTGGCGCAGCGTTTCCCACGCCGGACAGAGTTCCAGCGTGTGCTGCGCAGAGTCGTCTGCGTCTCCGCAATGGTGACATTCGGCCGTGGCTTCTTTTCCCACCTTGTACAGGTACTGACCAAAGCAACCGTGTACAGTCAGCACCTGCGTCCCTCTGAAGGTGAGCTGCCCTCTCCTGTTTTCTACCCCGTTTTCCAAGATCGGTAGAATCGCTCCGACGATGCTGTGGTTGGTCGCAGGTGCGAGTTTCTCCTTCCATTTAGAGAAAGTGAAGCGTCTCGCTTCTCTTCTAATCTCATCCCTTGTCGGAGCAGGTGCACCTTTTTCTTCTACCTGGCGCATTGTACGAAGGGTTTCGTACACTATCATGTCTTCCTGCGCCAGGTATTCCAGGGGTACAAGACCCGCCAGCATTGTTGCCGCGTCGTAGGAAATCGTGCGATATCCTCTTACGATCCGAATGGCTATTCTTCGCCACGCGCTTCGCAGCAGCTGCAGCTTTCTGCCTGCTTTGTTAAGCGCGTCGCTCCATACCGGCGCTCCGTAAAGCGATTTGCTTCTTATCACCCCTGGATAGAGTTTCCTTACTTTCTCGTCCGGTCCGTGCAGATTCGGCATGATATGGCTTGGGTAATTCGCCGCAGCATCCAGTCGAACGGCCTGACGAGTGAAGTGGAGACCAAAGTTCCATTTATCGTCGAGGAGCAGTCCGAGATACTTCATCTCGCTCCCCACTGTAACTTTGGATGGTCCGATGTTGACCACTTCGTTTCCTCCTCGCGGGTCTCTTCTTCGTCCCTTGAAGCACAGGATTTCAGATTTCTCCGGTGCCATCTGGAGCCCCATCTTCTTGATCGTATTAGCCACGACCGCAACTGCCACTTCGGCCCAGCAGATTGCGCGTTGCCGGCACGTGTCGACTGCCAACACCATCGTGTCATCCGCGTAGCACGTGAGATGCACGCCGGACGGCATTGGCAGCTTCAGTCCCGCGTCGTACCCGAGATTCCAGAGAAGCGGTCCGAGGACCGATCCCTGGGGAACGCCGCGTTCAATCTTCTTTTTCTCGATTCCATGCCGGCTATCGTAGAGAACCGCGCGGTCGCTCAGGTAATTTTCCACGACCCTTCGCAGGTATCGCGGAAACCCGTGCTTTTCAAGCGCTCTACGAATCGTACTCCATTCGAGGGAGTTGAACGCATTCTTAATATCTAAAGATATCGCGATTACGACTCCCCCGGCGGCGATCGCGTTTTCGGCGAAACTTTTCACTTGTCGAATCGCGTCAATCGTCGATCGTCCTTCCCGGAAACCGAACTGGTTCTCGGCTAAGTTCGGCCCGGTTCGCGACAGGTGCTCGACGAGGCGGTTGTGGATTATTCTTTCAAATAATTTTCCGATCTCGTCGAGCAAAGCTATCGGCCTGTACGCGGCCGGTGAATCCTCCGGTTTTCCCGGCTTTCGGAGCAACACTAATCTGCCGGTTTTCCATCTTGCTGGCAACGTACCCGTCTTCAAGCATGCTGTAAATAACTTCCGCAATCTTGAATTCAGGACACTGAGTGCCATCGACCAGGCACGGCCGGGAATTCCGTCCGGTCCGGGCGCGGTATTCTTCTTTGTCATGCGCTTTATGGCGCGAGCCATTTCCTCCTCGGTGACGTCGTTGTCCTGCGACCAGATGATCGGGTCGATGTGTGCTGAAATTTGCGAGTTGCTCGCCGAAGCAGATTCTCCCGGTGGGAAGAGCGCGTCGACGACTCGCCTCAAGAACGGCGTCTCCATCGTCTCTGTTAACGGGGGCGCCCACGGTCGTAATTTATTCATTACTATCTTATACGGCCGCCCCCTCGGATCCTCGCGGAGCGTTTCCAGCAGTCCGTCCCATGCTCGTGCCTTTGACGTTTTTATGGCGGCTTGCAGCTCTATTTTCTTCTCCTTGTAAACTTCATAGAGTTGCGCCTTCCTTTCAGGATCGGGATCTCTCCGTTTCCGGTATCTCGTGTACTGTCTTCGCGCGGTCGTGCTCTCCGCACGGAGATGAGCGATCTCATTGCTCCACCAGTACACAGGTTTACGCGGAGGATTTGACTTTATTTTCGGCATGCTTGCATTGCATACCGAGGTCAGCGTCCTTGTAAACCATTCGGCTTCTCGCTCGACTACGGCCGTTTCGGTCGGCTCGCTCGGCCAGGTAGCGACGAGGGTAGCCGCCATAAACATATCCTCGTCCATCTTTCGCAACGACCATTTATTTTGTTTTTCAGTCGGAGTTTTTCTTCTTTGCATGGCTGACACGTCGATCCTTATATAGAGATGATCAGATAATGTTTCGGTCGTGTCAACTTTCCAGCCGGTGACTCTTCGGGATGCTGCGTCGTTCTCAAACGATAGGTCGACCGTGCTCTCGCCCTGCTGACGCACGCACGTACTGGCAGATCCTTGATTCAGCAGCCTGAGATTCGCGGATGCTGCCCAGTCCATCGTCGAGTATCCGCGCTGGTTCGTTCTGGAGGAGTGCCACATAGTTGTGTGAGCGTTAAGATCTCCCAGAACGAATGTTGGATGGGAGGCGTGGCTTCGCACTACCCCCTCCACTCCATCTAAGAGCCGGTCGTAATCTTCCAGTGACCAGCTCGGCGGAGTGTATATTCCGATGACGACGCAGTCCGACCACAATACGGCTACGTAGCCACACCCTTGCGCGATGAGCGTGATCGTACGGATGCGTGTCGGCGTCGCCTGAATAATTGCTACTGTCTTATCTTTGTTTGCTATCCACGACGGCTTGTCGTGGATAGAATACGGCTCCGCTGCAACGACTAATTCGACCACGCCGCTGTGTAAGCCCTCGAGCATCAAATCTTGTGCTCTCGCGGCGTGATTCAAATTAGTTTGCAGTATTTGAGATTTCGCGTTGAGTATTACGCGATTTCCATTTTCTCCTCGTGGCTGGTGGACGCCTTCGGAGATTCGCGCGCTTTCTCCACTGCAGGTATAGATTTGGCTGCCGCTGCGGCCTCTTCTTTCTTCTGTGCAGGTGCACCTGCCGATTTCCCGCCGGGTTTGGCGGCGGTCGCTCTCTCTTTCTTCGCCGGCGGCGAAGCAGAGCAGGCCTTACTACCTGCTCTGTGTCCGTGCGGACGGCCTACCGATTTGCAAACCGGGCACGTCGGCGACTTCTCTTTGCAATTTGTCGCAGGATGTCCCTTCTCGCCGCACCTGTAGCAGGCTTCGGTGCGGTCCACGTTCGCTGTGCATTTTGCGATCACGTGGCCGATCGCCCAGCATTTGAAGCAGATTAACTGTCTTTCCTCTATATGTTCGACTCGGACGGACGTCCAGCCGACTTTAACCTTGCCGCTCTCCGTTACATTTCTCGCGGCGGCGATCGGACATTGCATGAGCATTGTGCCCATGCCATTATTTGCTGTCCTTCTCGGGCCGACTTTTACGTCATTGATAGTGCAGCCGCCTTGCGCGGCGACTGCCTCGACGATTTCGTCGACCGTTAGTGAGTCTTCCATTCGGAAAACTCTCAAGGCCGCCCGCTTGCATGGGCGCGTGACCTTCACGCCGCACGTCGTCGTGAATAATTGGCTGAGTCTTAGTGCGAGCTTATCCGCTTTTTCCTCCTTACCGTCACCGCTTATCTCCAAAATAAGTGCGCCGGTTAGCGCCTTTCTGGGCTTCACCTCTTCTATGCCCAGTTCCGATAATTTAATGTTTTGCCGGGCTGACGTCATTAGCTCGGCATACGTCGTGCGGTTGTCATTATTAATAGTAATAACTACTGCAGCCGTACTCGGATTCTTCGCTATTTTTGTTTTCTCCTTTGGCACCGTTTTCGCATTCACAGTCGCTACCTGCGATGGTACCTTTTGCTGTGCGTTGGCGGTCTTTTTTGCCGCGGCCACTATCTCCTTCTTCGTCTTGCGGCCAAGGACCATTGTCCACGGCGTTTCTGTGCCGCTCGCGCTCGTGCTCGGCGCGGCAGGTGCGGTTGCTGCGGGAGAAGATTTCCTCTCGTTCTCTTTCCGTATCTGCTCTTTCTGTATATATTCCATCCTCTTCTGGATGGTCGACTTCTTTTCCTGCATCCTCGTAGGTTGCATCATCGTCGGAGCGGGGGGTATCGCCTCTCTTCCGCCGCCGGACTTTTCCTTCTTTATCGGCGCAGCTTTCTTTATCGCTTTCGCAGGTTCTTCACATTGCGCTGGTTTTCTCGCCGAAGCGCTTTTCCGCCCTCTCCCAGAAGCTCGTTAAGCGGTTGTTAATAATTTCTCCGATCTGCTCCATGAGCAGAACGAGGCCGTCGTCCGGGAGGCTGATCTCCTCCGTCGTGGATGCGAGCGATTGCTTGCGCGATCTCCTGCCGCTGCGGTCAGCGGTTTCTGATTGTCCGATCGCCGATGACAATTGACCGCTATCCCTGTTCTCCAGGGCGGTCAATTTCTCCTTCAGGAGGGCATTTTCCTTCTCCAGCTGCTCGGCCTTCGCCTTTATGAGGCCGAATTCAGGATCCTTTGCGGATCCTGCGATCGTACGGCTGGCGCGTTGTCCGGCTTCCATCGTAGGCGCTCGCAGGATCCTTACACTTACGCGCATTGTTCTTTTTATTGAACCTTTCAGCTGCGATGACTTCGCAACTGCGTATTCAATTTTCGCCGCAGATTCGAGGGCCCAGGCTGCCAGGTCCTGAATTGGCATTTTCCTTGCCTCCTCGTCGAAAACTTCTTGTTCCGGGATTGGGTTTGATGACCTTGACGGAGGCGGCGGCGTGCAGTCACCATAGAGGAGCTCTCGCTCTAGCGCGTCCTCTGCGTCCTTCGCGGCAGCTTTCTTGGCTGCAAGTTTGGCTTCCGCCAGTTTAACGTATTCCCCCGCTGTGGGGGGGCGTCCCCTCTTCTTGAGAGGCTTCATTGACTCTGACGGTGTCGTCGAGAGTAACGAAGCCAACGACGTGTCCGAGTCGTACTCGGACGTTTCCTTCTTGGCTCGTTTGATGCTTTTACGCTGGCGCGTAATCTTCTTCACTGCTTCCGGCAGGATCCTGTCAGCCACGATCACCAGCTTCTCTCCTCCACATCTAAAATCAGAAAGGCCGCTCGGGCCGGCACCCTCTCCCCCACTCGTCGCGGTCGCGTAATCGCGCGCCACCATGCTTGGCTGCCCAAGCAGGGCTTCGCGCGATTTATTAATTTCCCGACGGGTCGGTCACGCACACGATTTTCTCCCCCTGGAGAAAATAACTCTGCGCACTTCAGTTTCTCTTCTGCGTGGGAACGCCCGCACTTCCCACGTTTTAGTGCAGGACAGTTGCTTGTCTCTCTCCCGCTTACGCAGTCCAACCGTCCCTCTGTCTTTGTCTCCCAAAGAGTCTTTCTCTCTCACTCCCGCGGTCGCTTCGGTTTTTCGCGGACTGTCCGCGAAACAGCGCAAGAGTTCAAAGGTTCGCGTACTAAAGTCTCTAAACACTTACGTTTGTCGTCTTCCTTGTCGCAATCTCCCGCTATAATCCGAGATTGACTGCTTATCCGCTAGCGGTTTCTTCCCGCCGGATTTCCGCGTGTGAGGAGGCCGAAAAGATGGTTCTCCCACGCTTTTCCCCCGCGGAGATGGCCGCTACCCGCTCCCTCCTGCAAAATCCCGTGTTAGACTGAAGAATTTCACGCTGTCAGCGCTAGATGTCGTTGACAAGCGTCTCTTTGTCTCTCAGTGTTTTTGCACTTTTTCCACCGAATTTGCACTTATTGTTTGCGTAAATCGGTGTTTATCCACTCGAGCTTATAGCCCGCAAGCGTCAAAAGTGCGCAAATACGCGAAAAGGGCCGAGAGAATGCTATTATTCTCGTCAGTCGTATCGGCGTGGCGTACGTGCAACTCCCGACTTTCAAGATGGCGGCGGCGACGCCTCGTCTTCTCTCGGTGATTTTATCGCTTATTTTCGCACTTTTCCTGTAAAAATCGTACCCACTGGCACTTCCAAACCGCAACTTGTGTCACGAAAAGCACTATGGATGCAGAAATGAGCGATTATCGCCGGAAGGAACGCCCTAATCGTGGTGTTACGCGTACGTAACACGACTACGTGGCAATATGGCGGCGGTGACGCCCTTCTTCCTTCCTTAGATTTTCACTCGTTTTCACACTTTCTTTACACTTTTTCACCACAACACTCCGCACAGATGTTGACGCGCGTAACTACGGAGCACTGGAAAGTATTCCGCACCACTTTCCAGCTTCCTACGACCAAAAGCGTCAACTCAAAGCGGACGCCACGTCACCCGCGCGAACAAAGGGAAACGCAAAGCGTATTTTCCCCTTACTTCCACAAATATTGTTACTAACTTCCAGTTTTTACACTGGAAGTGTTCACAAACCGCCTTGGAAGGATATAAAACGAAGTTTATATTATTTTCTCCAAAAAAAATCGCGCCGACAACTTAGGTAGCAGAGCGCACGGAAACACGTCTGCCCTCTACGGATGTTCGAACGAGACTCAACGTAATATAACCTAACCTAACGCAACCTAACCTCTCGGCGGTAATATTCGCCAACTTTCCTAGCGAGTTGTCCTCTACTTCTCCGTGGGAACATTATATGCATCAGTAACGTAATATAACCTAAGCTAACACAAACTATCCTCTCGGCGGTAATATTTGACAACATTCTTGGCGAGTCGGACTCTACTTCCCCGTGGGACCATTATATACATCAATAACGTAATATAACCTAACCAAACCCATCTATACCCTCGCTGGTAATGCTTTATAGAATCCCGTTCGTGTCGTCCCGTACGTCTCGGTGGTAACATTATATACGTCTATAACGTAATACAACCTAACCTAACCCATCTAGCCCCTCGCTCGTAATGTTTTACAGAATCCCGTTCGTGTCGTCCCGTACGTCGCGTTGGGGACATTATATAGGTCTATAAAGTTATATATCCTAACCCAGGGCAACCGAACATCTCGAATGGAGCATTTTACAACATTATAGGCGGGTCGGCCCCTACTACTCGGTGGGAACTTTATATACGTCTGTATCGTAATATAACCTAACCTAACCCATCTAGGCCCTCGCTGGTAATGTTTTACAGAATCCCGTTCGTGTCGTCCCGTACTTCGCGTTGTGGACATTATATACATCTATAACGTAATATATCCCAACCTAAGGCAGCCTAACATCTCGGATGTAGTATTTTACAACATTCCTGGCGGTTCGGCCCCTACTTGTCGGTGGGAACATTATATACGTCTATAACGTAATGTAACCTAACCTAACCCATCTAGCCCCTCGCTGGTAATATTATTTAGAATCCCGGTCGTGCCGGTCCGTACGTCTCGGTGGGGATATTATACACGTCTATAACGTTATATATCCTAACCTACAGCAGCCTAACATCTCGACTGTAGTATTTTACAACATTCTTTGCGGGTCGGCCCCTACTTCTGTGTGGGAACATTATATCCGTCTATAACCTAATATAACATAACCTATCCCATCTAGCACCTCGCTGGTAATGTTTTACAGAATCCCGTTCGTGTCGTCCCGTACTTCGCGTTGTGGACATTATATACGTCTATAACGTTATATATCCTAACCTAAGGCAGCCTAACATCTCGGATGTAGTATTTTACAACATTCCTGGCGGTTCGGCCCCTACTTGTCGGTGGGAACATTATATACTTCTGTATCATAATATAACCTAACCTAACCCATCTGGCCCACCGCTGGTAATGTTTTGCAGAATCCCGGTCGTGTCGTCCCGTACGTCTGGGTGGAGACATTATATGAGTCTATAACGTTATATGTCCTAACATAAGGCAGCCTAACATCTCGGATGTAGTATTTTACAACAATCCTGGCGTTTCGGCCCCTACTTCTCGGTGTTAACATTGTATACGTCTATAACGTAATATAACCTAACCTAACCCATCTAGCCCATCGCTGGTAATGTTTTCCAGAATCCCGGACGTATCGGCCCGTATTTCTCGGTGGGTACACTATTTACGTCTATAACGTTATATATCCTAAACTAAGGCAACCTAACATCTCGGATGTAGTATTTTACAACACTCCTGGCGGGTCGGCCCCTACTTCTCGGTGGGAACAATATATACTTCTCTATCGTAATATAACCTAACCTAACCCATCTAGCCCATCGCTGGTAATGTTTTCCAGAATCCCGGTCGTGTCCGCCCGTACTTCCCGGTGTGGACATTATATACGTCTATAACGTTACTTGTCCTAACAAGAGGCAGCCTAACATCTCGGATGTAGTATTTTACAACACTCCTGGCTGCTCGGACCCCACTTCTCGGTGTTAACATTGTATACGTCTATAACGTAATATAACCTAACCAAACCCATCTAGCCTCTCGCTAGTAATGTTTTTTAGAATCCCGGTCGTGTCGGCCCGTACGTCTCGGTGGGTACACTATTTACGTCTATAACGTTATATATCCTAAACTAAGGCAGCCTATCATCGCGAATGTAGTATTTTACAACATTCCTGGCGGGTCGGCTCCTACTTCTCGGTGGGAACATTATATACTTCTCTATCGTAATATAACCTAACCTAACCCATCTAGCCCATCGCTGGTAATGTTTTCCAGAATCCCGGTCGTGTCCGCCCGTACTTCTCGGTGTGGACATTATATACGTCTATAACGTTATATATCCTAAACTATGTCAGCCTAACATCTCGAATGTAGTATTTTCCAACATTCCTGGCTGATCGGCCCCCACTTCTCGGTGTTAACATTGTATACGTCTATAACGTAATATAACCTAACCTAACCCATCTAGCCCATCGCTGGTAATGTCTTATAGAATCCCGTTCGTGTAGTACCATACTTCTCTGTGTGGACATTATATACGTCTGTAACGTTATATATCCTAACCTAAGGCAGCCAGACAGCTCGGATGTAGTATTTTACAACACTCCGGGCGGGTCGGCCCCTACTTCTCGGTGTGAACGTTTTATACGTCTATAACGTAATATAACCTAACCTAACCCATCTAGCACATCGGTGATAATGTTTTACAGAATCCATCCGTGTCGTCCCGTACGTCTCGGTTGGGACATTATGTACGTCTATAGCGTTATATATCCTAACCTAATTCAACCTAACACCTCGGATGTAGTATTTTCCAACATTCGTGACGGGCCGGCACCTACTTCTCGGTGGGAACATTATATACGTCTATGACATAATATAACCTAACCTCACCCATCTAGCCCCTCGGTGATAATGTTTTACAGAATCCCGGTCGTGTCGGGCCGTACGACTCGTTGGGGACATTATATACGTCTATAGCGTTATATACCCTAACTTAAGGCAGCCTAACACGTCGGATGTAGTATTTTCCAACATTCCTGACGGGTCGGCCCCTACTTCTCGGTGGGAACATTATATACGTCTATAACATAATATAACCTAACCTAACCCATCTAGCCCCTCGCTGGTAGTGTTTTACAGAACCCCGGTCGTGTCGGACCGTACGTCTCGTTGGGTACATTGTATACGTCTATAACGTTATATATCCCAATCTATGGCAACATAACATGTCGGATGTAGTATCTACCAACATTCCTGGCGGGTCGGACCGTACTTCTTGGTGGGAACATTATATAAGTCTATATCGTAATATAACCTAACCTAACCCATCTAGCCCCTCGGTGATAATGTTTTACAGAATCCCGGTCGTGCCGGCCCGTACGTCCCGTTGGGGACATTATACACGTCCATAGCGTTATATATCATAACATAAGGCAGGCAAACATCTCGGATTTAGTATTTTACAAAATTCCTGGCGTATCTTCACCTACTTCTCGGTGGGAACATTATATCAGTCCATAACGTAACATAACCTATCCCAACCCATCAAGCCCTTCGCTGGTAATGTTTTACAGAATCCCGGTCGTGTCCGCCCGTACTTCTTCGTGGGGACATTATATACGTCTATGACATAATTTAACCTAACCAAACCCATCTAGCACCACGCTGGGAATGTTTTACAGAACCCCGGTCGTGTCGGACCGTACGTCTCGGTTGGGACATTATGTACGTAGCATAACGTTATATATCATAACCTAAGGCGGGCTAACATCTCGGATTTCGTATTTTACAAAATTCCTGGCTTATCGGCCCCTACGTCTCGGTGAGAACATTATATCCGTCTATAACGAAACATAACCGATCCTAACCCATCAAGCACTTCGCTGGTAATGTTTTACAGAATCCTGTTCCTGTCGTCCCGTACGTCTAGTTTGGGACATTATATACGTCTATAGCGTTATATATCCTAACTGAAGGCCACCTAACATCACGTATGTAGTATTTTACAACATTCGTGACGGGTGGGCACCTGCTTCTCGGTGGGAACATTATACACGTCTATATCGCAATATAACCTAATCTAACCCATCTAGC
Organism: Xylocopa violacea; assembly: GCA_963969225.1. Taxonomy (NCBI): domain Eukaryota; kingdom Metazoa; phylum Arthropoda; class Insecta; order Hymenoptera; family Apidae; genus Xylocopa; species Xylocopa violacea. Next base: position 15,259,174 of record CAXAJV010000015.1, read on the forward strand.
CCCTCGCTGGTAATGTTTTGCAGCATCCCGTTCGTGTCGTCCCGTACGTCTAGTTTGGGACATTATATACCTCTATAGCGTTATATATCCTAACCTAAGGCAACCTAACACCTCGGATGTAGTATTTTCCGACATTCCTGACAGGTCGGCACCTACTTCTCGGTGGGAACATTATATACGTCTATGACATAATATAACCTAACCTAACCCATCTAGCCCCTCGGTGATAATGTTTTACAGAATCCCGGTCGTGTCGGCCCGTACGTCTCGGTGGGTACATTATATACGTCTATAACGTTATATATCCCAATCTAAGGCAATCTAACATGTCGGATGTAGTATTTACCAACATTCCTGGCGGGTCGGACCTACTTCTCGGTGGAAACGTTATATACGTCTATATCGTAATATAACATAACCTAACCCATCTTGCCCCTTGGTGATAATGTTATACAGAATACCGGTCGGGTCGGCCCGTACGTATTGGTGGGGATATTATAAACGTCTATGATGTGATATATCCCTACATAAGGCAACATAACATCTCGGATGTAGTATTTTCCATCATTCCTGGCGGGTCGGCCACTACTTCTCGGTGGGAACATTATATACGTCTATAACGTAATATAACCTAACCTAACCCATCTAGCACCTCGGTGATAATGTTTTACCGAATCCCGGTCGTGTCGTCCCGTACGTCTCGGTGGGTACATTATATACGTCTATAACGTTATATATCCCAACCTGAGGCAACCTAACACCCCGGATGTAGTATCTACCAACATTCCTGGCGGGTCGGACCCTACTTCTCGGTGGGAACATTATATACGTCTATAACGTAATATAACCTAACCTAACCCTTCTAGCCCCTCGCTGGTAATGTTTTACAGAATACCGTTCGTGTCGTGCCGTAAGTCTCGGTTGGTACATTATATACGTCTATAGCGTTATATATCATAACCTAAGGCAACCTAACACCTCGGATGTAGTATTTTCCAACATTCGTGACGGGCCGGCACCTACTTCTCGGTGGGAACATTATATACGTCCATGACATAATATAACCTAACCTAACCCATCTAGCCCCTCGGTGATAATGTTTTACAGAATCCCGGTCGTGTCGGCCCGTACGACTCGTTGGGGACATTATATACGTCTATAGCGTTATATATCTTAACCTAAGGCAGGCTGACATCTCGGATTTAGTATTTTACAAAATTCCTGGCGTTTCGGCCCCTACTTCTCGGCGGGAACATTATATCCGTCTATAACGTAACATAACCTGTCCTAACCCATCAAGCCCTTCGCTGGTAATGTTTTACAGAATCCCGGTCGTGTCGGCCCGTACTTCTCCGTGGGGACATTGTGTACGTCTACAGCGTTATATAACCTAAGCTACCACATCTAGCCCCCGCTGGTAATGTTTTACAAAATCCCGTTCGTGTCGTCCCGTAAGTCTCGGTTGGGATATTATATACGTCTATAACGTTATATATCCTAGCCTAAGGCAGGCTAACATCTCGGATGTAGTATTTTACAACATTCCTTGCGGATCGGCCCCTACTTCTCGGTGGGAACATTATATACGTCTATAAGGTAACATAACCTAACCTAACCCATCTAGCCCCTCTGTGATAATATTTTACAGAATCCCGGTCGTGTCGGCCCGTACGTCTCGTTGGGTACATAATATACGTCTATAACGTTATATATCCCAATCTAAGGCAACCTAACATGTCGGATGTAGTATTTACCAACATACCTGGCGGGTCGAACCCTACTTCTCGGTGGGAACATTATATACGTCTATAACATAATACAACCTAACCTAACCCATCTAGCCCCTCGGTGATAGTGTTTTAGAGAATCCTGTTCCTGTCGTCCCGTACGTCTAGTTTGGGACATTATATACGTCTATAGCGTTGTATATCCTAACCAAAGGCAACCTATCATCTCGGATGTAGTATTTTCCAACATTCCTGGCAGGTCGGACCCTACTTCTCGGTGGGAACATTATATACGTCTATATCGTAATATAACCTATCCTAACCCATCCTCCCCCTGGGTGATAATGTTTTACAGAATCCCGGTGGTGTCGGCCCGTACTTCTCCGTGGGAACATTATATACATATATGACATAATTTAACCTAACCTAACCCATCTGGCCCCTCGCTGGTAATTTTTTACAGAATACCATTCGTGTCGTCCCGTACGTCTCGGTTGGGACATTATATACGTCTATAGTGTTATATATCCTAACCTAAGGCAACCTAATACCTCGGATGTAGTATTTTCCAACATTCCTAACGTGTCGGCACCAACTTCTCGGTGGGAATATTATATACGTCTATGACATAATATAACCTAACCTAACCCATCTAGCCCCTCGCTGGTAATGTTTTACAGAATCCCGATCGTGCCGGCCCGTACGTCTCGGTGGGTACATTATATACGTCTATAACATTATATATCCCAAACTAAGGCAACGTAACATCTCGGATGTAGTATTTTCCATCATTCCTGGCGGGTCGGCCACTACTTCTCGGTGGGAACATTATATACGTCTATAACGTAATATAACCTAACGTAACCCATCTAGCACCTCGGTGATAGTGTTTTATAGAATGCCGTTCCTGTCGTCCCGTACGTCTCGGTTGGGACATTATATACGTGTATAGTGTTATGTATCCTAACCTAAGGCAACCTAATACCTCGGATGTAGTATTTTCCAACATTCCTAACGGGTGGGCACCTGCTCCTCGGTGGGAACATTATATACGTCTATGACATATTATAACCTAACCTAACCTATCTAGCCCCTCGCTGGAAATGTTTTACAGAACCCCGTTCGTGTCGTCCCGTACGTCTCGGTGGGTACATTATATACGTCTATAACATTATATATCCCAAACTAAGGCAACGTAACATCTCGGATGTAGTATTTTCCAACATTCCTGACGGGTCGGCCCCTGCTTCTCGGTGGGAACATTATATACGTCTATAACATAATATAAACTAACCTAACCCATCTAGCCCCTCGGTGATAGTGTTTTACAGAATCCCGGTCGTATCGACCCGTACGTCTCGGTGGGTACATTACATATGTCTACAACGTTATATATCCCAATCTAAGGCAACCTAACATCTCGGATGTAGTATTTACCAACATTCCTGGCGGGTCGGACCCTACTTCTCGGTGGGAACATTATGTACGTCTATATCGTAATATAACCTAACCTAACCCATCTTGACCCTCGGTCATAATGTTTTACAGAATGCCGGTCGTGTCGGCCCGTACGTATTGTTGGGGATATTATATACGTCTATAACGTTATATATCCCTACCTGAGGCGACCTAACACCTCGGATGTAGTATTTACCAACATTCCTAACGGGTCGGCACCTACTTCTCGGTGGGAACATTATATACGTCTATGACATAATATAACCTAACCTAACCCATCTAGCCCCTCGCTGGCAATGTTTTACAGAATTCCATTCGTGTCGTCCCGTACGTCTCGGTTGGGACATTATATACGTCTATAGCGTTATATATCCTAACCTAGGGCAACCTAACACCTCGGATGTAGTATTTTCGAACATACCTGACGGGACGGCACCTACTTCTCGGTGCGAACATTATATACGTCTATGACATAATATAACCTAACCTAACCCATCTAGCTCCTCGCTGGTAATGTTTTACAGAATCCCGATCGTGCCGGCCCGTACGTCTCGGTGGGTACATTATATACGTCTATAACATTATATATCCCAAACTAAGGCAAGCTAACATCTCGGATGTAGTATTTACCAACATTCCTGGCGGGTCGGACCCTACTTCTCGGCGGGAACATTATGTACGTCTATATCGTAATATAACCTAACCTAACCCATCCTCCCCCTCGGTGATAATGTTTTACAGAATCCCGGTGGTGTCGGCCCGTACTTCTCCGTGGGAACATTATATACGTCTATGATATAATATAACTTAACCTAACCCATCTAGCCCCTCGCTGGTACTTATTTTACATAATACCGTTCGTGTCGGCCCGTACGTCTCGGTGGGTACATTATATACGTCTATAACGTTATATATCCCAAACTAAGGCAACCTAACATGTCGGATGTAGTATTTTCCAACATTCCTGGCTGGTCGGCCCCTACTTCTCGGTGGGAACATTACATACGTCTATAACGTAATGTAACCTACCCTAACCCTCCTAGCTCCTCGGTGTTAGTGTTTTACAGAATTCCGGTCGTGTCGGCCCGTACGTATCGGTTGGCACATTATATACGTCTATAGCGTTATATATCCTAACGTAAGGCAGGCTAACATTTCCGATGTAGTATTTTCCAACATTCCTGGCAGGTCGTCCCCTGCTCCTCGGTGGGAACAATTTATACGCCTATAACATAATATAACCTAACCTATCCCATCTAGCTCCTAGGTGATAGTGTTTCACAGAATCCCGGTGGTGTCGGCCCGTACTTCTCCGTGGGACATTATATACGTCTATGACATAATATAACCTCACCTAACCCATCTAGCCCCTCGATGGTACTTTTTTTACATAATACCGTTCGTGTCGGCCCGTACGTCTCGGTGGGTACATTATATACGACTATAACGTTATATATCCCAAACCAAGGCAAGCTAACATGTCGGATGTAGTATTTACCGACATTCCTGGCGGGTCGGACCCTACTTCTCGGTGGGAACATTATATACGTCTATATCGTAATATAACCTAACCTAACCCATCTTGACCCTCATTCATAATGTTTTACAGAATGCCGGTCGTGTCGGCCCGTACGTCTCGGTGGGTACACTATATACGTCTATAACGTTATATATCCCAAACTAAGGCAACCTAACATCTCGGATGTAGTATTTTCCATCATTCCTGGCGGGTCGGCCACTACTTCTCGGTGGGAACATTATATACGTCTGTAACGTAATATAACCTAACGTAACCCATCTAGCACCTCGGTCATAATGTTTTACAGAATGCCGGTCGTGCCGGCCCGTACGTCTCGGTGGGTACATTATATACGTCTATAACGTTATATATCCCAATCTAAGGCAACCTAACATCTCGGATGTAGTATTTACCAACATTCCTGGCGGGTCGGAACCTACTTCTCGGTGGGAACATTATATACGTCTATATCGTAATATAACCTATCCTACTCCATCCACCCCCTCGGTGATAATGTTTTGCAGAATCCCGGTGGTGTCGGCCCGTACTTCTCCGTGGGAACATTATATACGTCTATATCGTAATATAACCCAACCTAATCCATCTTGACCCTCGGTCATAATGTTTTTTAGAATGCCGGTCGTGTCGGCCCGTACGTCTCGGTGGGTACATTATATACGTCTATAACGTTATATATCCCAAACTAAGGCAACCTAACATCACGGATGTAGTATTTTCCATCATTCCTGGCGGGTCGGCCACTACTTCTCGGTGGGAACAGTATATAGGTCTATAACGTAATATAACCTAACGTAACCCATCTAGCACCTCGGTTATAGTGTTTTATAGAATGCCGGTCGTGTCGGCCCGTACGTATCGGTTGGCACATTATATACGTCTATAGCGTTATATATCCTAACTTAAGGCAGGCTAACACCTCGGATGTAGTATTTTCGAACATACCTGACGGGTCGGCACCTACTTCTCGGTGGGAACATTATGTACGTCTATAACGTAATATAACCTAACCTATCCCATCTAGCCCCTAGGTGATAGTGTTTTACATAATACCGTTCGTGTCGGCCCGTACGTCTCGGTGGGTACATTATATACGTCTATAACGTTATATATCCCAAACTAAGGCAACCTAACATGTCGGATGCAGTATTTACCGACATTCCTGGTGGGTCGGACCCTACTTCTCGGTGGGAACATTATATACGTCTATATCGTAATATAACCTATCCTAACCCATCATCCCCCGCGGTGATAATGTTTTACAGAATCCCGGTGGTGTCGGCCCGTACTTCTCCGTGGGAACATTATATACGTCTATGACATAATATAACCTAACCTAACCCATCTGGCCCCTCGCTGGTAATTTTTTACAGAATACCGTTCGTGTCGTCCCGTACGTCCCGGTTGGGAGATTATATACGTCTATAACGTTATATATCCCAATCTGAGGCAACCTAACATCTCGGATGTAGTATTTACCAACATTCCCGGCGAGTCGGACCCTACTTCTCGGTGGGAACATTATATACGTCTATAGCGTAATATAACCTATCCTAACCCATCATCCCCCGCGGTGATAATGTTTTACAGAATCCCGGTGGTGTCGGCCCGTACTTCTCCGTGGGAACATTATATACGTCTATGACATAATATAACCTAACCTAACCCATCTGGACCCTCGCTGGTAATTTTTTACAGAATACCGTTCGTGTCGTCCCGTACGTCTCGGTTGGGACATTATATACGTCTATAGCGTTATATATCCTAACCTAAGGCAACCTAACACCTCGAATGTAGTATTTTCCAACATTCCTGGAGGGTCGGCACCTACTTTTCGGTGGGAACATTATATACGTCTATAAGGTAAAATAACCTAACCTAACCCGTCTAGCCCCTCGGTGATAATGTTTTACAAAATCGCGGTCGTGTCGGCCCGTAGGTCTCGGTCGGTACATTACATACGTCTACAACGTTATATATCCCAATCTGAGGCAACCTAACATCTCGGATGTAGTATTTACCAACATTCCTGGCGGGTCGGACCCTACACCTCGGTGGGAACATTATGTACGTCTATATCGTAATATAACCTAACCTAACCCATCCTCCCCCTCGGTTATAATGTTTTACAGAATCCCGGTGGTTGTCGGCCCGTACTTCTCCGTGGGAACATTATATACGTGTCTGAGATAGTATAACCTAACCTAACCCATCCGGACCCTCGCTGGTAATTTTTTACAGAATACCGTTCGTGTCGGCCCGTACTTTTCCGTGGGGACATTATGTACGTCTATAACGTTATATATGTCAACCTATGGCAACCTAATATCTCGGATGTAGTATTTTCCAACATTCACGGCGGGTCGGGCACTACTTCTCGGTGGGAACATTATATACGTCTATAACGTAACATAACCTATCCTAACCTATCTAGACCCTCGCTGGTAATGTTTTACAGAATCCCGTTCGAGGCGTCCCGTAAGTCTCGGTTGGGACAATCTATACGTCTATAGCGTTATATATCCTAACCTAATGCAGCCTAACATCTCGGATGTAGTATTTACCGACATTCCTGGCGGGTCGGACCCTACTTCTCGGTGGGAACATTATATACGTCTATATCGTAATATAACCTAACCTAACCCATCTCGCCCCTCGGTCATAATGTTTTACAGAATGCCGGTCGTGTCGGCCCGTACTTCTCCGTGGGAACATTATATACGTGTCTGAGATAATATAACCTAACCTAACCCATCTGGACCCTCGCTGGTAATTTTTTACAGAATACCCTTCGTGTCGTCCCGTACGTCTCAGTTGGGACATTATATACGTCTATAGCGTTATATATCCTAACCTAAGGCAACCTAACACCTCGAATGTAGTATTTTCCAACATTCGTGGAGGATCGGCACCTACTTTTCGGTGGGAACATTATATACGTCTATAACGTAATATAACCTAACCCAACCCATCTAGCCCCTCGCTGGTAATGTTTTACAGAATCCCGATCGTGCCGGCCCGTACGTCTCGGTGGGTACATTATATACGTCTATAACGTTATATATCCCAAACTAAGGCAACCTAACATGTCGGATGCAGTATTTACCGACATTCCTGGTGGGTCGGACCCTACTTCTCGGTGGGAACATTATATACGTCTATATCGTAATATAACCTATCCTAACCCATCCTCCCCATGGGTGATAATGTTTTACAGAATCCCGGTGGTGTCGGCCCGTAATTATCCGTGGGAACATTATATACGTCTATGACATAATATAACCTAACCTAACCCATCTGGCCCCTCGCTGGTAATTTTTTACAGAATACCGTTCGTGTCGTCCCGTACGTCTCGGTTGGGACATTATATACGTCTATAGTGTTATATATCCTAACCTAAGGCAACCTAATACCTCGGATGTAGTATTTTCCAACATTCCTAACGGGTCGGCACCTACTTCTCGGTTGGAACATTATATACGTGTATGAGATAATATAACCTAACCTAACCCATCTGGACCCTCGCTGGTAATTTTTTACAGAATACCGTTCGTGTCGTCCCGTACGTCTCGGTTGGGACATTATATACGTCTATAGCGTTATATATCCTAACCTAAGGCAACCTAACACCTCGAATGTAGTATTTTCCAACATTCCTGGAGGGTCGGCACCTACTTTTCGGTGGGAACATTATATACGTCTATAACGTAATATAACCTAACCTAACCCTTCTAGCCCCTCGGTGATAATGTTTTACAGAATCCCGTCCGTGTCTTCCCGTACGTCTCGGTTGGGACATTATATACGTCTATAGCGTTATATATCCTAACCTAGGGCAACCTAACACCTCGGATGTAGTATTTTCGAACATACCTGACGGGTCGGCACCTACTTCTCGGTGGGAACATTATATACGTCTATGGCATAATATAACCTAACCTAACCCATCTAGCACCTCGGTGATAGTGTTTTACAGAATGCCGGTCGTGTCGGCCCGTACGTATCGGTTGGCACATTATATAAGTCTATAGCGTTATATATCCTAACCTAATTCAACCTAACTCCTCGGATGTAGTATTTTCCATCATTCCTGGCGGGTCCGCCACTACTTCTTTGGTGGGAACATTATATACGTCTATAAGGTAAAATAACCTAACCTAACCGGTCTAGCCCCTCGGTGATAATGTTTTACAGAATCCCGGTCGTGTCGGCCCGTAGGTCTCGGTCGGTACATTATATACGTCTATAACCTTATATATCCCAAACTAAGGCAAACTAACATGTCGGATGTAGTATTTACCGACATTCCTGGCGGGTCGGACCCTACTTCTCGGTGGGAACATTACATACGTCTATATCGTAATATAACCTAACCTAACCCATCTTGCCCCTCGGTCATAATGTTTTACAGAATGCCGGTCGTGTCGGCCCGTACGTATTGGTGGGGATATTATATACGTCTATGACGTTATATATCCCTGCCTGAGGCAACCTAACATCTCGGATGTAGTATTTTCCATCATTCCTGGAGGGTCGGCCACTACTTCTCGGTCGGAACATTATATACGTCTATAACGTAATATAACCTGACCTAATCCTCCTAGCCCCTCGGTGATAATGTTTTACAGAATCCCGTTCGTGTCGTCCCGTACGTCTCGTTGGGGACATTATATACGTCTATAGCGTTATATATCCTAACCTACGGCAGGCTAACAGCTCGGATGTAGTATTTTACAACATCTCTGGCGTATCGGACCCTACTTCTCGGTAGGAACATTATATACGTCTATAACGTAACATAACCTATCCTAACCCATCTAGACCGTCGCCGGTAATGTTTTACAGAATCCCGGTCGTGTCGGACCGTACCTCTCCGTGCGAACATTATATACGTCTATAACGTTGTATACCGTCACCTAATGCAACCTCACACCTCGGATGTAGTATTGTACAACATACCAGGCCGGCCGGCACCTTCTGCTCGGTGGGAACATTATATACGTCTATAACGTAATATAACCTAAAATAACCCATTTAGCCCCACGCTGGGAATGTTTCGTAGAATCCCGTTCGTGTAGCCCCGTATGTCTAGGGGGAAACATTATATACGTCTATAACGTTATATATCCTAACCTACGGCAACCTAACACCTCGGATGTAGTATTTTCCAATATTCCTGACGGGTCGGCACCTACTTCTCGGTGGGAACATTATATACGTCTATAACATAATATAACCTAACCTAACCCATCTAGCACCTTGGTGATAATGTTTTACAGAATCCTGTTCTTGTCGTCCCATACGTCTCGTTGGGGACATTATATACGTCTATAGCGTTATATATCCTAACCTAAGGCAGGCAAACATCTCGGATGTAGTATTTTCCAACATTCCTGGCGGGTCGGCCCCTACTTCTCGGTGGGAACATTATATACGTCTATAAGGTAACATAACCTAACCTAACCCATCTAGCCCCACGCTGGTAATGTTTTACAGAATCCCGGTCGCGTCGGCCCGTACTTCTCCGTGGGCACATTATGTACGTCTGCAGCGTTATATAACCTAACCTAACACATCTAGCCCCTCGCTGGTAATGTTTTACAGATTCCCGTTCGTGTCGTCTCGTACGTGTCGGTTGGGATATTATATATGTCTATAGCGTTATATGCCCTAACCTAAGGCAACCGCACACCTCGGATGTAGTATTTTACAACATACCAGGCGGGCCGGCACCTACTTCTCCGTGGGAACATTATATACGTCTATAACGTAATATAACCCAACCTAACCCATCTAGCTCCTCGGTGATAAAGTTTTACAGTATCCCGTTCGTGTCGTCCCGTACGTTTCGGTTTGGATATTATATGCGTCCATAATGTTATATATGCCAACCTAAGGCAGCCTAACACCTCGGATGTAGTATTCACCGACATTCCTAGCGGGTCGGACCTTACTTCTCGTTGGGAAAATTATATACGTCTATAACATAATATAACCTAACCAAACCCATCTAGCCCCTCGCTAGTATTGTTTTATAGAATCCCGTTCGTGTCGTCCCGTACGTCTCGGTTGGGATATTATATACGCCTATTATGTTATATATCCCAATCTAAGGCAACCTAACATCTCGAATGTAGTATTTACCGAAATTCCTGGCGGGTCGGACCATTCTTCTCGGTGGGAACATTATATACGTCTATAACATAATATAACCTAACCTAACCCGTCTAGCCCCTCGGTGATAATGTTTTACAGAATCCCGGTCGTGTCGGCCCGTAGGTCTCGGTCGGTATATGATATACGTCTATAACCTTATATATCCCAAACTAAGGCAACCTAACATGTCGGATGTAGTATTTACCGACATTCCTGGCGGGTCGGACCCTACTTCTCGGTGGGAACATTATATACGTCTATATCGTAATATAACCTAACCTAACCCATCTAGCCCCTCGCTGGTAATGTTTTACAGAATCCCGGTTGTGTCGGCCCGTACATCTCGGTGTCGACATTATATACGTCTATAACGTAATATAACCTAACCTAACCCATCTAGCAGCTCGCTGGTAATGTTTTTCAGAATCCCGGTTGTGTCAGCACGTACTTCTCGGTGTTTACATTATATACGTCTATAGCGTTATATATCCTAACCTAAAGCATCCTAACATCTCGGATGTTGTGTTTGCAAACATTCCTGGCGGGTCCGCCCCTACTTCTCGGTGGGAACATTATATACGTCTATAACGTAATACAACCTAACCTAACCGATCTAGTACCTCGCGGGGAATGTTTTACGAAATCCCGTTCTTGTCGGCCCGTACTTCTCGGAGGGGACATTATATACGTCTATAACGTTATATATCCTAACATAAGGCAACCTGAGCCTTCGGATGTAGTATTTACCGACATTCCTGGCGGGGCGGACCCTACTTCTCGGTGGGAACATTATATACGTCTATAACATAATATAACCTAACCTAACCCATCTAGCCCCTCGGTGATAGTGTTTTACAGAATCCTGTTCCTGTCGTCCCGTTCGTCTCGGTCGGGACATTATATACATCTATAGCGTTATATATCCTAACCTAAGGCAACCTAACACCTCGGATGTAGTATTTTCCAACATTCCTGACGGGTCGGCCCCTGCTTCTCGGTGGGAACATTATATACGTCTATAACATAATATAAACTAACCTAACCCATCTAGCCCCTCGGTGATAGTGTTTTACAGAATCCCGGTCGTATCGACCCGTACGTCTCGGTGGGTACATTACATATGTCTACAACGTTATATATCCCAATCTAAGGCAACCTAACATCTCGGATGTAGTATTTACCAACATTCCTGGCGGGTCGGACCCTACTTCTCGGTGGGAACATTATGTACGTCTATATCGTAATATAACCTAACCTAACCCATCTTGACCCTCGGTCATAATGTTTTACAGAATGCCGGTCGTGTCGGCCCGTACGTATTGTTGGGGATATTATATACGTCTATAACGTTATATATCCCTACCTGAGGCGACCTAACACCTCGGATGTAGTATTTACCAACATTCCTAACGGGTCGGCACCTACTTCTCGGTGGGAACATTATATACGTCTATGACATAATATAACCTAACCTAACCCATCTAGCCCCTCGCTGGCAATGTTTTACAGAATTCCATTCGTGTCGTCCCGTACGTCTCGGTTGGGACATTATATACGTCTATAGCGTTATATATCCTAACCTAGGGCAACCTAACACCTCGGATGTAGTATTTTCGAACATACCTGACGGGTCGGCACCTACTTCTCGGTGCGAACATTATATACGTCTATGACATAATATAACCTAACCTAACCCATCTAGCTCCTCGCTGGTAATGTTTTACAGAATCCCGATCGTGCCGGCCCGTACGTCTCGGTGGGTACATTATATACGTCTATAACATTATATATCCCAAACTAAGGCAAGCTAACATCTCGGATGTAGTATTTACCAACATTCCTGGCGGGTCGGACCCTACTTCTCGGCGGGAACATTATGTACGTCTATATCGTAATATAACCTAACCTAACCCATCCTCCCCCTCGGTGATAATGTTTTACAGAATCCCGGTGGTGTCGGCCCGTACTTCTCCGTGGGAACATTATATACGTCTATGATATAATATAACTTAACCTAACCCATCTAGCCCCTCGCTGGTACTTATTTTACATAATACCGTTCGTGTCGGCCCGTACGTCTCGGTGGGTACATTATATACGTCTATAACGTTATATATCCCAAACTAAGGCAACCTAACATGTCGGATGTAGTATTTTCCAACATTCCTGGCTGGTCGGCCCCTACTTCTCGGTGGGAACATTACATACGTCTATAACGTAATGTAACCTACCCTAACCCTCCTAGCTCCTCGGTGTTAGTGTTTTACAGAATTCCGGTCGTGTCGGCCCGTACGTATCGGTTGGCACATTATATACGTCTATAGCGTTATATATCCTAACGTAAGGCAGGCTAACATTTCCGATGTAGTATTTTCCAACATTCCTGGCAGGTCGTCCCCTGCTCCTCGGTGGGAACAATTTATACGCCTATAACATAATATAACCTAACCTATCCCATCTAGCTCCTAGGTGATAGTGTTTCACAGAATCCCGGTGGTGTCGGCCCGTACTTCTCCGTGGGACATTATATACGTCTATGACATAATATAACCTCACCTAACCCATCTAGCCCCTCGATGGTACTTTTTTTACATAATACCGTTCGTGTCGGCCCGTACGTCTCGGTGGGTACATTATATACGACTATAACGTTATATATCCCAAACCAAGGCAAGCTAACATGTCGGATGTAGTATTTACCGACATTCCTGGCGGGTCGGACCCTACTTCTCGGTGGGAACATTATATACGTCTATATCGTAATATAACCTAACCTAACCCATCTTGACCCTCATTCATAATGTTTTACAGAATGCCGGTCGTGTCGGCCCGTACGTCTCGGTGGGTACACTATATACGTCTATAACGTTATATATCCCAAACTAAGGCAACCTAACATCTCGGATGTAGTATTTTCCATCATTCCTGGCGGGTCGGCCACTACTTCTCGGTGGGAACATTATATACGTCTGTAACGTAATATAACCTAACGTAACCCATCTAGCACCTCGGTCATAATGTTTTACAGAATGCCGGTCGTGCCGGCCCGTACGTCTCGGTGGGTACATTATATACGTCTATAACGTTATATATCCCAATCTAAGGCAACCTAACATCTCGGATGTAGTATTTACCAACATTCCTGGCGGGTCGGAACCTACTTCTCGGTGGGAACATTATATACGTCTATATCGTAATATAACCTATCCTACTCCATCCACCCCCTCGGTGATAATGTTTTACAGAATCCCGGTGGTGTCGGCCCGTACTTCTCCGTGGGAACATTATATACGTCTATATCGTAATATAACCCAACCTAATCCATCTTGACCCTCGGTCATAATGTTTTTTAGAATGCCGGTCGTGTCGGCCCGTACGTCTCGGTGGGTACATTATATACGTCTATAACGTTATATATCCCAAACTAAGGCAACCTAACATCACGGATGTAGTATTTTCCATCATTCCTGGCGGGTCGGCCACTACTTCTCGGTGGGAACAGTATATAGGTCTATAACGTAATATAACCTAACGTAACCCATCTAGCACCTCGGTTATAGTGTTTTATAGAATGCCGGTCGTGTCGGCCCGTACGTATCGGTTGGCACATTATATACGTCTATAGCGTTATATATCCTAACTTAAGGCAGGCTAACACCTCGGATGTAGTATTTTCGAACATACCTGACGGGTCGGCACCTACTTCTCGGTGGGAACATTATGTACGTCTATAACGTAATATAACCTAACCTATCCCATCTAGCCCCTAGGTGATAGTGTTTTACAGAATCCCGGTCGTATCGGCCCGTACGTCTCGGTGGGTACATTACATACGTCTACAACGTTATATATCCCAATCTGAGGCAACCTAACATCTCGGATGTAGTATTTACCAACATTCCTGGCGGGTCGGACCCTACTTCTCGGTGGGAACATTATGTACGTCTATATCGTAATATAACCTAACCTAACCCATCCTCCCCCTCGGTTATAATGTTTTACAGAATCCCGGTGGTTGTCGGCCAGTACTTCTCCGTGGGAACATTATATACGTGTCTGAGATAATATAACCTAACCTAACCCATCTGGACCCTCGCTGGTAATTTTTTACAGAATACCGTTCGTGTCGTCCCGTACGTCTCGGTTGGGACATTATATACGTCTATAGCGTTATATATCCTAACCTAAGGCAACCTAACACCTCGAATGTAGTATTTTCCAACATTCGTGGAGGGTCGGCACCTACTTTTCGGTGGGAACATTATATACGTCTATAACGTAATATAACCTAACCTAACCCTTCTAGCCCCTCGGTGATAATGTTTTACAGAATCCCGTCCGTGTCTTCCGGTACGTCTCGGTTGGGACATTATATACGTCTATAGCGTTATATATCCTAACCTAGGGCAACCTAACACCTCGGATGTAGTATTTTCCAACATTCGTGGAGGGTCGGCACCTACTTTTCGGTGGGAACATTATATACGTCTATAACGTAATATTACCTAACCTAACCCATCTAGCACCTCGCTGGTAATGTTTTACAGAATCCCGTTCCTGTCGTCCCGTACGTCTCGTTTGGAACATTATATACGTCTATAGCGTTATATATCCTCACCTAAGGCAACTTAACACCTCGGATGTAGCATTTTCCAACATTCCTGACGGGTCGGCACCTACTTCTCGGTGGGAATATTATATACGTCTATGACATAATATAACCTAACCTAACCCATCTAGCCCCTCGCTGGTAATGTTTTACAGAATCCCGATCGTGCCGGCCCGTACGTCTCGGTGGGTACATTATATACGTCTATAACGTTATATATCCCAAACTAAGGCAACCTAACATGTCGGATGCAGTATTTACCGACATTCCTGGTGGGTCGGACCCTACTTCTCGGTGGGAACATTATATACGTCTATATCGTAATATAACCTATCCTAATCCATCCTCCCCATGGGTGATAATGTTTTACAGAATCCCGGTGGTGTCGGCCCGTAATTCTCCGTGGGAACATTATATACATCTATGACATAATATAACCTAACCTAACCCATCTGGCCCCTCGCTGGTAATTTTTTACAGAATACCGTTCGTGTCGTCCCGTACGTCTCGGTTGGGACATTATATACGTCTATAACGTTATATATCCCAATCTAAGGCAACCTAACATCTCGGATGTAGTATTTACCAACATTCCCGGCGAGTCGGAACCTACTTCTCGGTGGGAACATTATATACGTCTATATCGTAATATAACCTATCCTAACCCATCTGGCCCCTCGCTGGTAATTTTTTACAGAATACCGTTCGTGTCGTCCCGTACGTCTCGGTTGGGACATTATATACGTCTATAGCGTTATATATCCTAACCTAAGGCAACCTAACACCTCGAATGTAGTATTTTCCAACATTCGTGGAGGTTCGGCACCTACATTTCGGTGGGAACATTATATACGTCTATAACGTAATATAACCTAACCTAACCCTTCTAGCCCCTCGGTGATAATGTTTTACAGAATCCCGTCCGTGTCTTCCCGTACGTCTCGGTTGGGACATTATATACGTCTATAGCGTTATATATCCTAACCTAGGGCAACCTAACACCTCGGATGTAGTATTTTCGAACATACCTGACGGGTCGGCACCTACTTCTCGGTGGGAACATTATATACGTCTATGACATAATATAACATAACCTAACCCATCTAGCACCTCGGTGATAGTGTTTTACAGAATGCCGGTCGTGTCGGCCCGTATGTATCGGTTGGCACATTATATACGTCTATAGCGTTATATATCCTAACCTAATTCAACCTAACTCCTCGGATGTAGTATTTTCCATCATTCCTGGCGGGTCGGCCACTACTTCTTTGGTGGGAACATTATATACGTCTATAAGGTAAAATAACCTAACCTAACCCGTCTAGCCCCTCGGTGATAATGTTTTACAGAATCCCGGTCGTGTCGGCCCGTAGGTCTCGGTCGGTACATTATATACGTCTATAACCTTATATATCCCAAACTAAGGCAACCTAACATGTCGGATGTAGTATTTACCAACAATCCCGGCGAGTCGGACCCTACTTCTCGGTGGGAACATTATATACGTCTATATCGTAATATAACCTATCCTAACCCATCATCCCCCGGGGTGATAATGTTTTACAGAATCCCGGTGGTGTCGGCCCGTACTTCTCCGTGGGAACATTATATACGTCTATGACATAATATAACCTAACCTAACCCATCTGGCCCCTCGTTGGTAATTTTTTACAGAATACCGTTCGTGTCGTCCCGTACGTCTCGGTTGGGACATTATATACGTCTATAGTGTTATATATCCTAACCTAAGGCAACCAAATACCTCGGATGTAGTATTTTCCAACATTCCTAACGGGTCGGCACCTACTTCTCGGTGGGAACATTATATACGTGTCTGAGATAATATAACCTAACCTAACCCATCTGGAACCTCGCTGGTAATTTTTTACAGAATACCGTTCGTGTCGTCCCGTACGTCTCGGTTGGGACATTATATACGTCTATAGCGTTATATATCCTAACCTAAGGCAACCTAACACCTCGAATGTAGTATTTTCCAACATTCGTGGAGGTTCGGCACCTACTTTTCGGTGGGAACATTATATACGTCTATAACGTAATATAACCTAACCTAACCCTTCTAGCCCCTCGGTGATAATGTTTTACAGAATCCCGTCCGTGTCTTCCCGTACGTCTCGGTTGGGACATTATATACGTCTATAGCGTTATATATCCTAACCTAGGGCAACCTAACTCCTCGGATGTAGTATTTTCGAACATACCTGACGGGTCGGCACCTACTTCTCGGTGGGAACATTATATACGTCTATGACATAATATAACCTAACCTAACCCATCTAGCACCTCGGTGATAGTGTTTTACAGAATGCCGGTCGTGTCGGCCCGTACGTATCGGTTGGCACATTATATACGTCTATAGCGTTATATATCCTAACCTAATTCAACCTAACTCCTCGGATGTAGTATTTTCCATCATTCCTGGCGGGTCGGCCACTTCTTCTTTGGTGGGAACATTATACACGTCTATAAGGTAAAATAACCTAACCTAACCCGTCTAGCCCCTGGGTGATAATGTTTTACAGAATCCCGGTCGTGTCGGCCCGTAGGTCTCGGTCGGTACATTATATACGTCTATAACCTTATATATCCCAAACTAAGGCAACCTAACATGTCGGATGTAGTATTTACCGACATTCCTGGCGGGTCGGACCCTACTTCTCGGTGGGAACATTATATACGTCTATATCGTAATATAACCTAACCTAACCCATCTCGCCCCTCGGTCATAATGTTTTACAGAATGCCGGTCGTGCCGGCCCGTACTTCTCCGTGGGAACATTATATACGTGTCTTAGATAATATAACCTAACCTAACCCATCTGGACCCTCGCTGGTAATTTTTTACAGAATACCCTTCGTGTCGTCCCGTACGTCTCAGTTGGGACATTATATACGTCTATAGCGTTATATATCCTAACCTAAGGCAACCTAACACCTCGAATGTAGTATTTTCCAACATTCGTGGAGGATCGGCACCTACTTTTCGGTGGGAACATTATATACGTCTATAACGTAATATAACCTATCCTAACCCATCCTCCCCATGGGTGATAATGTTTTACAGAATCCCGGTGGTGTCGGCCCGTAATTCTCCGTGGGAACATTATATACATCTATGACATAATATAACCTAACCTAACCCATCTGGCCCCTCGCTGGTAATTTTTTACAGAATACCGTTCGTGTCGTCCCGTACGTCTCGGTTGGGACATTATATACGTCTATAGTGTTATATATCCTAACCTAAGGCAACCTAATACCTCGGATGTAGTATTTTCCAACATTCCTAACGGGTCGGCACCTACTTCTCGGTGGGAACATTATATACGTGTCTGAGATAATATAACCTAACCTAACCCATCTGGACCCTCGCTGGTAATTTTTTACAGAATACCGTTCGTGTCGTCCCGTACATCTCGGTTGGGACATTATATACGTCTATAGCGTTATATATCCTAACCTAAGGCAACCTAACACCTCGAATGTAGTATTTTCCAACATTCCTGGAGGGTCGGCACCTACTTTTCGGTGGGAACATTATATACGTCTATAACGTAATATAACCTAACCTAACCCTTCTAGCCCCTCGGTGATAATGTTTTACAGAATCCCGTCCGTGTCTTCCCGTACGTCTCGGTTGGGACATTATATACGTCTATAGCGTTATATATCCTAACCTAGGGCAACCTAACACCTCGGATGTAGTATTTTCGAACATACCTGACGGGTCGGCACCTACTTCTCGGTGGGAACATTATATACGTCTATGACATAATATAACCTAACCTAACCCATCTAGCACCTCGGTGATAGTGTTTTACAGAATGCCGGTCGTGTCGGCCCGTACGTATCGGTTGGCACATTATATACGTCTATAGCGTTATATATCCTAACCTAATTCAACCTAACTCCTCGGATGTAGTATTTTCGAACATACCTGACGGGTCGGCACCTACTTCTCGGTGCGAACATTATATACGTCTATGACATAATATAACCTAACCTAACCCATCTAGCTCCTCGCTGGTAATGTTTTACAGAATCCCGATCGTGCCGGCCCGTACGTCTCGGTGGGTACATTATATACGTCTATAACATTATATATCCCAAACTAAGGCAAGCTAACATCTCGGATGTAGTATTTACCAACATTCCTGGCGGGTCGGACCCTACTTCTCGGCGGGAACATTATGTACGTCTATATCGTAATATAACCTAACCTAACCCATCCTCCCCCTCGGTGATAATGTTTTACAGAATCCCGGTGGTGTCGGCCCGTACTTCTCCGTGGGAACATTATATACGTCTATGATATAATATAACTTAACCTAACCCATCTAGCCCCTCGCTGGTACTTATTTTACATAATACCGTTCGTGTCGGCCCGTACGTCTCGGTGGGTACATTATATACGTCTATAACGTTATATATCCCAAACTAAGGCAACCTAACATGTCGGATGTAGTATTTTCCAACATTCCTGGCTGGTCGGCCCCTACTTCTCGGTGGGAACATTACATACGTCTATAACGTAATGTAACCTACCCTAACCCTCCTAGCTCCTCGGTGTTAGTGTTTTACAGAATTCCGGTCGTGTCGGCCCGTACGTATCGGTTGGCACATTATATACGTCTATAGCGTTATATATCCTAACGTAAGGCAGGCTAACATTTCCGATGTAGTATTTTCCAACATTCCTGGCAGGTCGTCCCCTGCTCCTCGGTGGGAACAATTTATACGCCTATAACATAATATAACCTAACCTATCCCATCTAGCTCCTAGGTGATAGTGTTTCACAGAATCCCGGTGGTGTCGGCCCGTACTTCTCCGTGGGACATTATATACGTCTATGACATAATATAACCTCACCTAACCCATCTAGCCCCTCGATGGTACTTTTTTTACATAATACCGTTCGTGTCGGCCCGTACGTCTCGGTGGGTACATTATATACGACTATAACGTTATATATCCCAAACCAAGGCAAGCTAACATGTCGGATGTAGTATTTACCGACATTCCTGGCGGGTCGGACCCTACTTCTCGGTGGGAACATTATATACGTCTATATCGTAATATAACCTAACCTAACCCATCTTGACCCTCATTCATAATGTTTTACAGAATGCCGGTCGTGTCGGCCCGTACGTCTCGGTGGGTACACTATATACGTCTATAACGTTATATATCCCAAACTAAGGCAACCTAACATCTCGGATGTAGTATTTTCCATCATTCCTGGCGGGTCGGCCACTACTTCTCGGTGGGAACATTATATACGTCTGTAACGTAATATAACCTAACGTAACCCATCTAGCACCTCGGTCATAATGTTTTACAGAATGCCGGTCGTGCCGGCCCGTACGTCTCGGTGGGTACATTATATACGTCTATAACGTTATATATCCCAATCTAAGGCAACCTAACATCTCGGATGTAGTATTTACCAACATTCCTGGCGGGTCGGAACCTACTTCTCGGTGGGAACATTATATACGTCTATATCGTAATATAACCTATCCTACTCCATCCACCCCCTCGGTGATAATGTTTTACAGAATCCCGGTGGTGTCGGCCCGTACTTCTCCGTGGGAACATTATATACGTCTATATCGTAATATAACCCAACCTAATCCATCTTGACCCTCGGTCATAATGTTTTTTAGAATGCCGGTCGTGTCGGCCCGTACGTCTCGGTGGGTACATTATATACGTCTATAACGTTATATATCCCAAACTAAGGCAACCTAACATCACGGATGTAGTATTTTCCATCATTCCTGGCGGGTCGGCCACTACTTCTCGGTGGGAACAGTATATAGGTCTATAACGTAATATAACCTAACGTAACCCATCTAGCACCTCGGTTATAGTGTTTTATAGAATGCCGGTCGTGTCGGCCCGTACGTATCGGTTGGCACATTATATACGTCTATAGCGTTATATATCCTAACTTAAGGCAGGCTAACACCTCGGATGTAGTATTTTCGAACATACCTGACGGGTCGGCACCTACTTCTCGGTGGGAACATTATGTACGTCTATAACGTAATATAACCTAACCTATCCCATCTAGCCCCTAGGTGATAGTGTTTTACAGAATCCCGGTCGTATCGGCCCGTACGTCTCGGTGGGTACATTACATACGTCTACAACGTTATATATCCCAATCTGAGGCAACCTAACATCTCGGATGTAGTATTTACCAACATTCCTGGCGGGTCGGACCCTACTTCTCGGTGGGAACATTATGTACGTCTATATCGTAATATAACCTAACCTAACCCATCCTCCCCCTCGGTTATAATGTTTTACAGAATCCCGGTGGTTGTCGGCCAGTACTTCTCCGTGGGAACATTATATACGTGTCTGAGATAATATAACCTAACCTAACCCATCTGGACCCTCGCTGGTAATTTTTTACAGAATACCGTTCGTGTCGTCCCGTACGTCTCGGTTGGGACATTATATACGTCTATAGCGTTATATATCCTAACCTAAGGCAACCTAACACCTCGAATGTAGTATTTTCCAACATTCGTGGAGGGTCGGCACCTACTTTTCGGTGGGAACATTATATACGTCTATAACGTAATATAACCTAACCTAACCCTTCTAGCCCCTCGGTGATAATGTTTTACAGAATCCCGTTCCTGTCGTCCCGTACGTCTCGTTTGGAACATTATATACGTCTATAGCGTTATATATCCTCACCTAAGGCAACTTAACACCTCGGATGTAGCATTTTCCAACATTCCTGACGGGTCGGCACCTACTTCTCGGTGGGAATATTATATACGTCTATGACATAATATAACCTAACCTAACCCATCTAGCCCCTCGCTGGTAATGTTTTACAGAATCCCGATCGTGCCGGCCCGTACGTCTCGGTGGGTACATTATATACGTCTATAACGTTATATATCCCAAACTAAGGCAACCTAACATGTCGGATGCAGTATTTACCGACATTCCTGGTGGGTCGGACCCTACTTCTCGGTGGGAACATTATATACGTCTATATCGTAATATAACCTATCCTAATCCATCCTCCCCATGGGTGATAATGTTTTACAGAATCCCGGTGGTGTCGGCCCGTAATTCTCCGTGGGAACATTGTATACATCTATGACATAATATAACCTAACCTAACCCATCTGGCCCCTCGCTGGTAATTTTTTACAGAATACCGTTCGTGTCGTCCCGTACGTCTCGGTTGGGACATTATATACGTCTATAACGTTATATATCCCAATCTAAGGCAACCTAACATCTCGGATGTAGTATTTACCAACATTCCCGGCGAGTCGGAACCTACTTTTCGGTGGGAACATTATATACGTCTATATCGTAATATAACCTATCCTAACCCATCATCCCCCGCGGTGATAATGTTTTACAGAATCCCGGTGGTGTCGGCCCGTACTTCTCCGTGGGAACATTATATACGTCTATGACATAATATAACCTAACCTAACCCATCTGGCCCCTCGCTGGTAATTTTTTACAGAATACCGTTCGTGTCGTCCCGTACGTCTCGGTTGGGACATTATATACGTCTATAGTGTTATATATCCTAACCTAAGGCAACCTAATACCTCGGATGTAGTATTTTCCAACATTCCTAACGGGTCGGCACCTACTTCTCGGTGGGAACATTATATACGTGTCTGAGATGATATAACCTAACCTAACCCATCTGGACCCTCGCTGGTAATTTTTTACAGAATACCGTTCGTGTCGTCCCGTACGTCTCGGTTGGGACATTATATACGTCTATAGCGTTATATATCCTAACCTAAGGCAACCTAACACCTCGAATGTAGTATTTTCCAACATTCGTGGAGGTTCGGCACCTACATTTCGGTGGGAACATTATATACGTCTATAACGTAATATAACCTAACCTAACCCTTCTAGCACCTCGGTGATAGTGTTTTACAGAATGCCGGTCGTGTCGGCCCGTACGTATCGGTTGGGACATTATATACGTCTATAGCGTTATATATCCTAACCTAGGGCAACCTAACACCTCGGATGTAGTATTTTCGAACATACCTGACGGGTCGGCACCTACTTCTCGGTGGGAACATTATATACGTCTATGACATAATATAACATAACCTAACCCATCTAGCACCTCGGTGATAGTGTTTTACAGAATGCCGGTCGTGTCGGCCCGTATGTATCGGTTGGCACATTATATACGTCTATAGCGTTATATATCCTAACCTAATTCAACCTAACTCCTCGGATGTAGTATTTTCCATCATTCCTGGCGGGTCGGCCACTACTTCTTTGGTGGGAACATTATATACGTCTATAAGGTAAAATAACCTAACCTAACCCGTCTAGCCCCTCGGTGATAATGTTTTACAGAATCCCGGTCGTGTCGGCTCGTAGGTCTCGGTCGGTACATTATATACGTCTATAACCTTATATATCCCAAACTAAGGCAACCTAACATGTCGGATGTAGTATTTACCAACAATCCCGGCGAGTCGGACCCTACTTCTCGGTGGGAACATTATATACGTCTATATCGTAATATAACCTATCCTAACCCATCATCCCCCGCGGTGATAATGTTTTACAGAATCCCGGTGGTGTCGGCCCGTACTTCTCCGTGGGAACATTATATACGTCTATGACATAATATAACCTAACCTAACCCATCTGGCCCCTCGTTGGTAATTTTTTACAGAATACCGTTCGTGTCGTCCCGTGCGTCTCGGTTGGGACATTATATACGTCTATAGTGTTATATATCCTAACCTAAGGCAACCTAATACCTCGGATGTAGTATTTTCCAACATTCCTAACGGGTCGGCACCTACTTCTCGGTGGGAACATTATATACGTGTCTGAGATAATATAACCTAACCTAACCCATCTGGAACCTCGCTGGTAATTTTTTACAGAATACCGTTCGTGTCGTCCCGTACGTCTCGGTTGGGACATTATATACGTCTATAGCGTTATATATCCTAACCTAAGGCAACCTAACACCTCGAATGTAGTATTTTCCAACATTCGTGGAGGTTCGGCACCTACTTTTCGGTGGGAACATTATATACGTCTATAACGTAATATAACCTAACCTAACCCTTCTAGCCCCTCGGTGATAATGTTTTACAGAATCCCGTCCGTGTCTTCCCGTACGTCTCGGTTGGGACATTATATACGTCTATAGCGTTATATATCCTAACCTAGGGCAACCTAACTCCTCGGATGTAGTATTTTCGAACATACCTGACGGGTCGGCACCTACTTCTCGGTGGGAACATTATATACGTCTATGACATAATATAACCTAACCTAACCCATCTAGCACCTCGGTGATAGTGTTTTACAGAATGCCGGTCGTGTCGGCCCGTACGTATCGGTTGGCACATTATATACGTCTATAGCGTTATATATCCTAACCTAATTCAACCTAACTCCTCGGATGTAGTATTTTCCATCATTCCTGGCGGGTCGGCCACTTCTTCTTTGGTGGGAACATTATACACGTCTATAAGGTAAAATAACCTAACCTAACCCGTCTAGCCCCTGGGTGATAATGTTTTACAGAATCCCGGTCGTGTCGGCCCGTAGGTCTCGGTCGGTACATTATATACGTCTATAACCTTATATATCCCAAACTAAGGCAACCTAACATGTCGGATGTAGTATTTACCGACATTCCTGGCGGGTCGGACCCTACTTCTCGGTGGGAACATTATATACGTCTATATCGTAATATAACCTAACCTAACCCATCTCGCCCCTCGGTCATAATGTTTTACAGAATGCCGGTCGTGCCGGCCCGTACTTCTCCGTGGGAACATTATATACGTGTCTTAGATAATATAACCTAACCTAACCCATCTGGACCCTCGCTGGTAATTTTTTACAGAATACCCTTCGTGTCGTCCCGTACGTCTCAGTTGGGACATTATATACGTCTATAGCGTTATATATCCTAACCTAAGGCAACCTAACACCTCGAATGTAGTATTTTCCAACATTCGTGGAGGATCGGCACCTACTTTTCGGTGGGAACATTATATACGTCTATAACGTAATATAACCTATCCTAACCCATCCTCCCCATGGGTGATAATGTTTTACAGAATCCCGGTGGTGTCGGCCCGTAATTCTCCGTGGGAACATTATATACATCTATGACATAATATAACCTAACCTAACCCATCTGGCCCCTCGCTGGTAATTTTTTACAGAATACCGTTCGTGTCGTCCCGTACGTCTCGGTTGGGACATTATATACGTCTATAGTGTTATATATCCTAACCTAAGGCAACCTAATACCTCGGATGTAGTATTTTCCAACATTCCTAACGGGTCGGCACCTACTTCTCGGTGGGAACATTATATACGTGTCTGAGATAATATAACCTAACCTAACCCATCTGGACCCTCGCTGGTAATTTTTTACAGAATACCGTTCGTGTCGTCCCGTACATCTCGGTTGGGACATTATATACGTCTATAGCGTTATATATCCTAACCTAAGGCAACCTAACACCTCGAATGTAGTATTTTCCAACATTCCTGGAGGGTCGGCACCTACTTTTCGGTGGGAACATTATATACGTCTATAACGTAATATAACCTAACCTAACCCTTCTAGCCCCTCGGTGATAATGTTTTACAGAATCCCGTCCGTGTCTTCCCGTACGTCTCGGTTGGGACATTATATACGTCTATAGCGTTATATATCCTAACCTAGGGCAACCTAACACCTCGGATGTAGTATTTTCGAACATACCTGACGGGTCGGCACCTACTTCTCGGTGGGAACATTATATACGTCTATGACATAATATAACCTAACCTAACCCATCTAGCACCTCGGTGATAGTGTTTTACAGAATGCCGGTCGTGTCGGCCCGTACGTATCGGTTGGCACATTATATACGTCTATAGCGTTATATATCCTAACCTAATTCAACCTAACTCCTCGGATGTAGTATTTTCCATCATTCCTGGCGGGTCGGCCACTACTTCTTTGGTGGGAACATTATATACGTCTATAAGGTAAAATAACCTAACCTAACCCGTCTAGCCCCTCGGTGATAATGTTTTACAGAATCCCGGTCGTGTCGGCCCGTAGGTCTCGGTCGGTACATTACATACGTCTACAACGTTATATATCCCAATCTAAGGCAACCTAACATCTCGGATGTAGTATTTACCAACATTCCCGGCGAGTCGGACCCTACTTCTCGGTGGGAACATTATATACGTCTATAGCGTAATATAACCTATCCTAACCCATCATCCCCCGCGGTGATAATGTTTTACAGAATCCCGGTTGTGTCGGCCCGTACTTCTCCGTGGGAACATTATATACGTCTATGACATAATATAACCTAACCTAACCCATCTGGCCCCTCGCTGGTAATTTTTTACAGAATACCGTTCGTGTCGTCCCGTACGTCTCGGTTGGGAGATTATATACGTCTATAACGTTATATATCCCAATCTGAGGCAACCTAACATCTCGGATGTAGTATTTACCAACATTCCCGGCGATTCGGACCCTACTTCTCGGTGGGAACATTATATACGTCTATAGCGTAATATAACCTATCCTAACCCATCATCCCCCGCGGTGATAATGTTTTACAGAATCCCGGTGGTGTCGGCCCGTACTTCTCCGTGGGAACATTATATACGTCTATGACATAATATAACCTAACCTAACCCATCTGGACCCTCGCTGGTAATTTTTTACAGAATACCGTTCGTGTCGTCCCGTACGTCTCGGTTGGGACATTATATACGTCTATAGCGTTATATATCCTAACCTAAGGCAACCTAACACCTCGAATGTAGTATTTTCCAACATTCCTGGAGGGTCGGCACCTACTTTTCGGTGGGAACATTATATACGTCTATAACGTAATATAACCTAACCTAACCCTTCTAGCCCCTCGGTGATAATGTTTTACAGAATCCCGTCCGTGTCTTCCCGTACGTCTCGGTTGGGACATTATATACGTCTATAGCGTTATATATCCTAACCTAGGGCAACCTAACACCTCGGATGTAGTATTTTCGAACATACCTGACGGGTCGGCTCCTACTTCTCGGTGGGAACATTATATACGTCTATGACATAATATAACCTAACCTAACCCATCTAGCACCTCGGTGATAGTGTTTTACAGAATGCCGGTCGTGTCGGCCCGTACGTATCGGTTGGCACATTATATACGTTTATAGCGTTATATATCCTAACCTAATTCAACCTAACTCCTCGGATGTAGTATTTTCCATCATTCCTGGCGGGTCGGCCACTACTTCTTTGGTGGGAACATTATATACGTCTATAAGGTAAAATAACCTAACCTAACCCGTCTAGCCCCTCGGTGATAATGTTTTACAGAATCCCGGTCGTGTCGGCCCGTAGGTCTCGGTCGGTACATTACATACGTCTACAACGTTATATATCCCAATCTGAGGCAACCTAACATCTCGGATGTAGTATTTACCAACATTCCTGGCGGGTCGGACCCTACATCTCGGTGGGAACATTATGTACGTCTATATCGTAATATAACCTAACCTAACCCATCCTCCCCCTCGGTTATAATGTTTTACAGAATCCCGGTGGTTGTCGGCCCGTACTTCTCCGTGGGAACATTATATACGTGTCTGAGATAGTATAACCTAACCTAACCCATCTGGACCCTCGCTGGTAATTTTTTACAGAATACCGTTCGTGTCGGCCCGTACTTTTCCGTGGGGACATTATGTACGTCTATAACGTTATATATGTCAACCTATGGCAACCTAATATCTCGGATGTAGTATTTTCCAACATTCACGGCGGGTCGGGCACTACTTCTCGGTGGGAACATTATATACGTCTATAACGTAACATAACCTATCCTAACCCATCTAGACACTCGCTGGTAATGTTTTAAAGAATCCCGTTCGAGGCGTCCCGTAAGTCTCGGTTGGGACAATCTATACGTCTATAGCGTTATATATCCTAACCTAATGCAGCCTAACATCTCGGATGTAGTATTTACCGACATTCCTGGCGGGTCGGACCCTACTTCTCGGTGGGAACATTATATACGTCTATATCGTAATATAACCTAACCTAACCCATCTCGCCCCTCGGTCATAATGTTTTACAGAATGCCGGTCGTGTCGGCCCGTACTTCTCCGTGGGAACATTATATACGTGTCTGAGATAATATAACCTAACCTAACCCATCTGGACCCTCGCTGGTAATTTTTTACAGAATACCCTTCGTGTCGTCCCGTACGTCTCAGTTGGGACATTATATACGTCTATAGCGTTATATATCCTAACCTAAGGCAACCTAACACCTCGAATGTAGTATTTTCCAACATTCGTGGAGGATCGGCACCTACTTTTCGGTGGGAACATTATATACGTCTATAACGTAATATAACCTAACCTAACCCATCTAGCCCCTCGCTGGTAATGTTTTACAGAATCCCGATCGTGCCGGCCCGTACGTCTCGGTGGGTACATTATATACGTCTATAACGTTATATATCCCAAACTAAGGCAACCTAACATGTCGGATGCAGTATTTACCGACATTCCTGGTGGGTCGGACCCTACTTCTCGGTGGGAACATTATATACGTCTATATCGTAATATAACCTATCCTAACCCATCCTCCCCATGGGTGATAATGTTTTACAGAATCCCGGTGGTGTCGGCCCGTAATTATCCGTGGGAACATTATATACATCTATGACATAATATAACCTAACCTAACCCATCTGGACCCTCGCTGGTAATTTTTTACAGAATACCCTTCGTGTCGTCCCGTACGTCTCAGTTGGGACATTATATACGTCTATAGCGTTATATATCCTAACCTAAGGCAACCTAACACCTCGAATGTAGTATTTTCCAACATTCGTGGAGGATCGGCACCTACTTTTCGGTGGGAACATTATATACGTCTATAACGTAATATAACCTAACCTAACCCATCTAGCCCCTCGCTGGTAATGTTTTACAGAATCCCGATCGTGCCGGCCCGTACGTCTCGGTGGGTACATTATATACGTCTATAACGTTATATATCCCAAACTAAGGCAACCTAACATGTCGGATGCAGTATTTACCGACATTCCTGGTGGGTCGGACCCTACTTCTCGGTGGGAACATTATATACGTCTATATCGTAATATAACCTATCCTAACCCATCATCCCCCGCGGTGATAATGTTTTACAGAATCCCGGTGGTGTCGGCCCGTACTTCTCCGTGGGAACATTATATACGTCTATGACATAATATAACCTAACCTAACCCATCTGGCCCCTCGCTGGTAATTTTTTACAGAATACCGTTCGTGTCGTCCCGTACGTCTCGGTTGGGACATTATATACGTCTATAGTGTTATATATCCTAACCTAAGGCAACCTAATACCTCGGATGTAGTATTTTCCAACATTCCTAACGGGTCGGCACCTACTTCTCGGTTGGAACATTATATACGTGTATGAGATAATATAACCTAACCTAACCCATCTGGACCCTCGCTGGTAATTTTTTACAGAATACCGTTCGTGTCGTCCCGTACGTCTCGGTTGGGACATTATATACGTCTATAGCGTTATATATCCTAACCTAAGGCAACCTAACACCTCGAATGTAGTATTTTCCAACATTCCTGGAGGGTCGGCACCTACTTCTCGGTGGGAACATTATATACGTCTATGGCATAATATAACCTAACCTAACCCATCTAGCACCTCGGTGATAGTGTTTTACAGAATGCCGGTCGTGTCGGCCCGTACGTATCGGTTGGCACATTATATACGTCTATAGCGTTATATATCCTAACCTAATTCAACCTAACTCCTCGGATGTAGTATTTTCCATCATTCATGGCGGGTCCGCCACTACTTCTTTGGTGGGAACATTATATACGTCTATAAGGTAAAATAACCTAACCTAACCGGTCTAGCCCCTCGGTGATAATGTTTTACAGAATCCCGGTCGTGTCGGCCCGTAGGTCTCGGTCGGTACATTATATACGTCTATAACCTTATATATCCCAAACTAAGGCAAACTAACATGTCGGATGTAGTATTTACCGACATTCCTGGCGGGTCGGACCCTACTTCTCGGTGGGAACATTACATACGTCTATATCGTAATATAACCTAACCTAACCCATCTTGCCCCTCGGTCATAATGTTTTACAGAATGCCGGTCGTGTCGGCCCGTACGTATTGGTGGGGATATTATATACGTCTATGACGTTATATATCCCTGCCTGAGGCAACCTAACATCTCGGATGTAGTATTTTCCATCATTCCTGGAGGGTCGGCCACTACTTCTCGGTCGGAACATTATATACGTCTATAACGTAATATAACCTGACCTAATCCTCCTAGCCCCTCGGTGATAATGTTTTACAGAATCCCGTTCGTGTCGTCCCGTACGTCTCGTTGGGGACATTATATACGTCTATAGCGTTATATATCCTAACCTACGGCAGGCTAACAGCTCGGATGTAGTATTTTACAACATCTCTGGCGTATCGGACCCTACTTCTCGGTAGGAACATTATATACGTCTATAACGTAACATAACCTATCCTAACCCATCTAGACCGTCGCCGGTAATGTTTTACAGAATCCCGGTCGTGTCGGACCGTACCTCTCCGTGCGAACATTATATACGTCTATAACGTTGTATACCGTCACCTAAGGCAACCTCACACCTCGGATGTAGTATTGTACAACATACCAGGCCGGCCGGCACCTTCTGCTCGGTGGGAACATTATATACGTCTATAACGTAATATAACCTAAAATAACCCATTTAGCCCCACGCTGGGAATGTTTCGTAGAATCCCGTTCGTGTAGCCCCGTATGTCTAGGGGGAAACATTATATACGTCTATAACGTTATATATCCTAACCTACGGCAACCTAACACCTCGGATGTAGTATTTTCCAATAT
This sequence comes from Xylocopa violacea, assembly GCA_963969225.1. Lineage (NCBI taxonomy): Eukaryota > Metazoa > Arthropoda > Insecta > Hymenoptera > Apidae > Xylocopa > Xylocopa violacea. The sequence continues at coordinate 15,290,661 of CAXAJV010000015.1, forward strand.
TCCTGACGGGTCGGCACCTACTTCTCGGTGGGAACATTATATACGTCTATAACATAATATAACCTAACCTAACCCATCTAGCACCTTGGTGATAATGTTTTACAGAATCCTGTTCTTGTCGTCCCATACGTCTCGTTGGGGACATTATATACGTCTATAGCGTTATATATCCTAACCTAAGGCAGGCAAACATCTCGGATGTAGTATTTTCCAACATTCCTGGCGGGTCGGCCCCTACTTCTCGGTGGGAACATTATATACGTCTATAAGGTAACATAACCTAACCTAACCCATCTAGCCCCACGCTGGTAATGTTTTACAGAATCCCGGTCGCGTCGGCCCGTACTTCTCCGTGGGCACATTATGTACGTCTGCAGCGTTATATAACCTAACCTAACACATCTAGCCCCTCGCTGGTAATGTTTTACAGATTCCCGTTCGTGTCGTCTCGTACGTGTCGGTTGGGATATTATATATGTCTATAGCGTTATATGCCCTAACCTAAGGCAACCGCACACCTCGGATGTAGTATTTTACAACATACCAGGCGGGCCGGCACCTACTTCTCCGTGGGAACATTATATACGTCTATAACGTAATATAACCCAACCTAATCCATCTAGCTCCTCGGTGATAAAGTTTTACAGTATCCCGTTCGTGTCGTCCCGTACGTTTCGGTTTGGATATTATATGCGTCCATAATGTTATATATGCCAACTTAAGGCAGCCTAACACCTCGGATGTAGTATTCACCGACATTCCTAGCGGGTCGGACCTTACTTCTCGTTGGGAAAATTATATACGTCTATAACATAATATAACCTAACCAAACCCATCTAGCCCCTCGCTAGTATTGTTTTATAGAATCCCGTTCGTGTCGTCCCGTACATCTCGGTGTCGACATTATATACGTCTATAACGTAATATAACCTAACCTAACCCATCTAGCAGCTCGCTGGTAATGTTTTTCAGAATCCCGGTTGTGTCAGCACGTACTTCTCGGTGTTTACATTATATACGTCTATAGCGTTATATATCCTAACCTAAAGCATCCTAACATCTCGGATGTTGTGTTTGCAAACATTCCTGGCGGGTCCGCCCCTACTTCTCGGTGGGAACATTATATACGTCTATAACGTAATACAACCTAACCTAACCGATCTAGCACCTCGCGGGGAATGTTTTACGAAATCCCGTTCTTGTCGGCCCGTACTTCTCGGAGGGGACATTATATACGTCTATAACGTTATATATCCTAACATAAGGCAACCTGAGCCTTCGGATGTAGTATTTTCCAACATTCCTGGCGGGTCGGCCCCTACTTCTCGGTGGGAACATTATATACGTCTATAACGTAATATAACCTAACCTAACCCATCTAGCCCCCCGCTGGTAATGTTTTACAGAATGAGGTGTGTGTCGTCCCGTACATCTCGGTGTGGACATTATATACGTCTATAACGTTACATATCCTAACCTAAGGCAAACTAACACCTCGGATGTTTTGTTTGCAAACATTCCTGTCGGGTCGGCCCCTACTTCTCGGTGTGAACATTATATACGTCTATAACGTAATATAACCTAACCTAACCCATGTATCCCCACGCTGGTAATGTTTTACAGAATCCCCGTCGTGTCGGTCCGTACTTCGCGGTGTGGACATTATATACGTCTGTAACGTTATATATCCCAACCTAAGGCAATCTAACATCTCGGATGTAGTATTTTCCAACATTCCTGGCTGGTCGAGCCCTACTTCTCGGTGGGAACATTATATTCGTCTATAACGTAATATAGCCTAACCTAACCCATCTAGCACATCGCTGGTAATGTTTTTCAGAATCCCAGTCGTGTCTGCCGTACTTCTCGATAGGGATATTATAAACGTCTATAACGTTATATATCCAATCCCAAGGCAACCTAAACTCCTCGGATGTAGTATTTTACAACACTCCTGGCGGGTCGGCCCCTACATCTCGGTGGGAACATTATATTCGTCTATGGCATAATATAACCTAACCTAACCCATCTAGCACCTCGGTGATAGTGTTTTACAGAATGCCGGTCGTGTCGGCCCGTACGTATCGGTTGGCACATTATATACGTCTATAGCGTTATATATCCTAACCTAATTCAACCTAACTCCTCGGATGTAGTATTTTCCATCATTCCTGGCGGGTCCGCCACTACTTCTTTGGTGGGAACATTATATACGTCTATAAGGTAAAATAACCTAACCTAACCGGTCTAGCCCCTCGGTGATAATGTTTTACAGAATCCCGGTCGTGTCGGCCCGTAGGTCTCGGTCGGTACATTATATACGTCTATAACCTTATATATCCCAAACTAAGGCAAACTAACATGTCGGATGTAGTATTTACCGACATTCCTGGCGGGTCGGACCCTACTTCTCGGTGGGAACATTACATACGTCTATATCGTAATATAACCTAACCTAACCCATCTTGCCCCGCGGTCATAATGTTTTACAGAATGCCGGTCGTGTCGGCCCGTACGTATTGGTGGGGATATTATATACGTCTATGACGTTATATATCCCTGCCTGAGGCAACCTAACATCTCGGATGTAGTATTTTCCATCATTCCTGGAGGGTCGGCCACTACTTCTCGGTCGGAACATTATATACGTCTATAACGTAATATAACCTGACCTAATCCTCCTAGCCCCTCGGTGATAATGTTTTACAGAATCCCGTTCGTGTCGTCCCGTACGTCTCGTTGGGGACATTATATACGTCTATAGCGTTATATATCCTAACCTACGGCAGGCTAACAGCTCGGATGTAGTATTTTACAACATCTCTGGCGTATCGGACCCTACTTCTCGGTAGGAACATTATATACGTCTATAACGTAACATAACCTATCCTAACCCATCTAGACCGTCGCCGGTAATGTTTTACAGAATCCCGGTCGTGTCGGACCGTACCTCTCCGTGCGAACATTATATACGTCTATAACGTTGTATACCGTCACCTAAGGCAACCTCACACCTCGGATGTAGTATTGTACAACATACCAGGCCGGCCGGCACCTTCTGCTCGGTGGGAACATTATATACGTCTATAACGTAATATAACCTAAAATAACCCATTTAGCCCCACGCTGGGAATGTTTCGTAGAATCCCGTTCGTGTAGCCCCGTATGTCTAGGGGGAAACATTATATACGTCTATAACGTTATATATCCTAACCTACGGCAACCTAACACCTCGGATGTAGTATTTTCCAATATTCCTGACGGGTCGGCACCTACTTCTCGGTGGGAACATTATATACGTCTATAACATAATATAACCTAACCTAACCCATCTAGCACCTTGGTGATAATGTTTTACAGAATCCTGTTCTTGTCGTCCCATACGTCTCGTTGGGGACATTATATACGTCTATAGCGTTATATATCCTAACCTAAGGCAGGCAAACATCTCGGATGTAGTATTTTCCAACATTCCTGGCGGGTCGGCCCCTACTTCTCGGTGGGAACATTATATACGTCTATAAGGTAACATAACCTAACCTAACCCATCTAGCCCCACGCTGGTAATGTTTTACAGAATCCCGGTCGCGTCGGCCCGTACTTCTCCGTGGGCACATTATGTACGTCTGCAGCGTTATATAACCTAACCTAACACATCTAGCCCCTCGCTGGTAATGTTTTACAGATTCCCGTTCGTGTCGTCTCGTACGTGTCGGTTGGGATATTATATATGTCTATAGCGTTATATGCCCTAACCTAAGGCAACCGCACACCTCGGATGTAGTATTTTACAACATACCAGGCGGGCCGGCACCTACTTCTCCGTGGGAACATTATATACGTCTATAACGTAATATAACCCAACCTAACCCATCTAGCTCCTCGGTGATAAAGTTTTACAGTATCCCGTTCGTGTCGTCCCGTACGTTTCGGTTTGGATATTATATGCGTCCATAATGTTATATATGCCAACCTAAGGCAGCCTAACACCTCGGATGTAGTATTCACCGACATTCCTAGCGGGTCGGACCTTACTTCTCGTTGGGAAAATTATATACGTCTATAACATAATATAACCTAACCAAACCCATCTAGCCCCTCGCTAGTATTGTTTTATAGAATCCCGTTCGTGTCGTCCCGTACGTCTCGGTTGGGATATTATATACGCCTATTATGTTATATATCCCAATCTAAGGCAACCTAACATCTCGAATGTAGTATTTACCGAAATTCCTGGCGGGTCGGACCCTTCTTCTCGGTGGGAACATTATATACGTCTATAACATAATATAACCTAACCTAACCCGTCTAGCCCCTCGGTGATAATGTTTTACAGAATCCCGGTCGTGTCGGCCCGTAGGTCTCGGTCGGTACATGATATACGTCTATAACCTTATATATCCCAAACTAAGGCAACCTAACATGTCGGATGTAGTATTTACCGACATTCCTGGCGGGTCGGACCCTACTTCTCGGTGGGAACATTATATACGTCTATATCGTAATATAACCTAACCTAACCCATCTAGCCCCTCGCTGGTAATGTTTTACAGAATCCCGGTTGTGTCGGCCCGTACATCTCGGTGTCGACATTATATACGTCTATAACGTAATATAACCTAACCTAACCCATCTAGCAGCTCGCTGGTAATGTTTTTCAGAATCCCGGTTGTGTCAGCACGTACTTCTCGGTGTTTACATTATATACGTCTATAGCGTTATATATCCTAACCTAAAGCATCCTAACATCTCGGATGTTGTGTTTGCAAACATTCCTGGCGGGTCCGCCCCTACTTCTCGGTGGGAACATTATATACGTCTATAACGTAATACAACCTAACCTAACCGATCTAGCACCTCGCGGGGAATGTTTTACGAAATCCCGTTCTTGTCGGCCCGTACTTCTCGGAGGGGACATTATATACGTCTATAACGTTATATATCCTAACATAAGGCAACCTGAGCCTTCGGATGTAGTATTTTCCAACATTCCTGGCGGGTCGGCCCCTACTTCTCGGTGGGAACATTATATACGTCTATAACGTAATATAACCTAACCTAACCCATCTAGCCCCCCGCTGGTAATGTTTTACAGAATGAGGTGTGTGTCGTCCCGTACATCTCGGTGTGGACATTATATACGTCTATAACGTTACATATCCTAACCTAAGGCAAACTAACACCTCGGATGTTTTGTTTGCAAACATTCCTGTCGGGTCGGCCCCTACTTCTCGGTGTGAACATTATATACGTCTATAACGTAATATAACCTAACCTAACCCATGTATCCCCACGCTGGTAATGTTTTACAGAATCCCCGTCGTGTCGGTCCGTACTTCGCGGTGTGGACATTATATACGTCTGTAACGTTATATATCCCAACCTAAGGCAATCTAACATCTCGGATGTAGTATTTTCCAACATTCCTGGCTGGTCGAGCCCTACTTCTCGGTGGGAACATTATATTCGTCTATAACGTAATATAGCCTAACCTAACCCATCTAGCACATCGCTGGTAATGTTTTTCAGAATCCCAGTCGTGTCTGCCGTACTTCTCGATAGGGATATTATAAACGTCTATAACGTTATATATCCCATCCCAAGGCAACCTAAACTCCTCGGATGTAGTATTTTACAACACTCCTGGCGGGTCGGCCCCTACTTCTCGGTGGGAACATTATATTCGTCTATAACGCATTATAACCTAACCTAACCCATATAGCCCATCGCTGGTCATAATTTCCAGAATCCCGTTCGTGTGGTCCCGTACGTCCCGGAGGGGACATTACATACGTCTATAACGTTATATGACCTAACATAAGGCAGCCTAACATCTAGGATGTAGTATTTTATTACACTCCTGGCGGGTCGGCCCCTACTCCTCGGTGTTAATATCGTATACGTCTATAACGTAATATAACTTAACCTAATCCATCTATCCCCTCGCTGGTAATGTTTTTCAGAATCCCGGCCGTGTCGTCCCGTACGTGTCGGTGGGGACATTATATACGTCTATGGCGTTATATATCCTAACCTAATGCAACCTGACATCTCGGATGTAGTATTTTCCAACATTCCTGGCGAGTCTGCCCCTAATTCCCTTCGGGAACAATATATACGTCTGTAGCGAAATATAACCTAACCTAACGCATCTATCCCCTCGCTGGTAATATTTTACAGAATCCCGTTCGTGTCGTCCCGAACGTGTCGGTGGGGACATTAGTTATGTCTATAGCCTTATATATCCTAACCTAAGGCAGCCTAACATCTCGGATGTAGTATTTTCCAACATTCCTGGCGGGTCGGAACCTACATCTCGAAGGGAACATTATATACGTCTGTAACGTAATATAACCTAACCTAACCCATCTAGCCCCTCGGTGATAATGTTGTTCAGAATCCCGGTCGTGTCGGCCCGTAACTCTCGCTGGGGACATTATAAACGTCTATAACGTTATGAATCCCAACCTAAGGCAACCTAACATCTCGGATGTATTATTTTCCAACATTCCTGGCGGGTCGGCTCCTACTTCTCGGTGGGAACATTATGTACGTCTATAACGTAATATAACCTAACCTAACCCATCTAGCCCATCGGTGGTAATGTTTTTTGGAATCCCGGTCGTGTCGGCTCGTACTTCTAGGTGTGGACAGTATATACGTCTATAACGTTATATATCCTAACCTAAGGCAACCTAACATCCTGGATGTAGTATTTTCTAACATTCATGGCGGGTCGGCCCCTAATTCCCTGCGGGAACATTATATACGTCTGCAGCGAAATATAACCTAACCTAACCCATCTATCCCATCACTGGTAATGTTTTTCAGAATTCTGTTCGTGTCGTCCCGTACGTGTCGGTGGGGACATTAATTATGTCTATAGCCTTATATATCCTAACCTAAGGCAGCCTAACATCTTGGAAGTAGTATTTTCCAACATTCCTGGCGGCTGGACCCCTACTTCTCGGTGGGAACATTATATACGTCTATAACGTAATATAACCTAACCTAACCCATCTATCCCCTCGCTGGTAATGTTTTACAGAATCCGGTTCGTGTCATCCCGTACATCTCGGTGGGGAAATTATATACGTCTATAACGATATATATCCTAACCTAAGGCAACCTAACATCTCGTATTTAGTATTTTCCAACATTCCTGGCGAGTCGGCCCCTACTTCTCGGTGTGAACATTACATACGCCAATAACGTAATATAACTTAACCTAACCCATCTATCCCCTCACTGGTAATGTTTTTCAGAATCCCCGTCGTGTCGTCCCGTACATGTCGGTGTGGATCTTATATACGTCTATAGCGTTATATATCCTATCCTAAGGCAGCCTAACATCTCGGATGTAATATTTTCCAACATTCCTGGCGGGTGGGCCCCTAATTCCCTGTGGGAACATTATATACGTCTGTAGCGAAATAGAACCTAACCTAACCCATCTAGCCCCTCGCCGGTAATGTTTTACAGAATCCCGTTCGTGTCGTCCCGTACGTGTCGGTGGGGACATTATATACATCTACAGCGTTATATATCCTAACCTAAGGCAACCTAATATCTCGGATGTAGTATTTTCCAACACTCAAGGTGGGTCGGCACATACGTCTCGGTGGGTACATTATAAACGTATATAACGTAATATAACCTAACCTAACCCATCTAGCCGCTCGCTGGTAATGTTTTTTTAGAATCCCGGTCGTGCCAGCCCGTACATGTCGGTGTGGACATTATATACGTCTATAGTGTTATATATCCTACCCTAAGGCAGCCTAACATCTCGGATGTAGTATTTTCCAACATACCTGGCGGGAGGGCCCCTACTTCTCGGAGGGAACATTATATTCGTCTATAACGTAATATAACCTGACCTAACCCATCCAGTCCCTCGCTGATAATGTTTTACAGAATCTCGTTTGTGTCGTCCCGTACGTCTCGGTGGGGACATTATATACGTCTATAACGTAATATAACCTAACCTAACCCATCTAGCCCCTCGCTGGTAATGTTTTTTTATAATCCCGGTCGTGTCGGCCCGTACATGTCTGTGTGGATATTATATACGTCTATAGCGTTATATATCCTATCCTAAGGCAGCCTAACATCTCGGATGTAGTATTTTCCAACATTCCTGGCGGGTGGGCCCCTACTTCTCGGGCGGAACATTATATACGTCTATAATGTAGTATAACCTAACCTAACCCATCCAGCCCCTCGCTGGTAATGTGTTTTAGAATCCCGGCCGTGTTGGACCGTACTTCTCGGTGTGGACATTATATACGTCTATAACGTTATATGTCCTAACCTAAGGCAACCTAACATCTCGGATGTAGTATTTTCCAACATTCCTGGCGATTCGGTCCCTAATTCCCTGTGGGAACATTATATACGTCTATAGCGTAATATAACCTAACCTAACCCATCTAGCCCCTCGCTGGTAATGTTTTACAGAATCCCGGTCGTGTCGTCCCGTACGTGTCGGTGGGAACATTATATACGTCTATAGCGTTATATATCCTGACCTAATGCAACCTTACATCTCGGATGTAGTATTTTCCAACATTCCTGGCGAGTCCGCCCCTAATTCCCTTCGGGAACAATATATACCTCTGTAGCGAAATATAACTTAACCTAACGCATCTATCCCCTCGCTGGTAATATTTTACAGAATCCCGTTCGTGTCGTCCCGAACGTGTCGTTGGGGACATTAGTTATGTCTATAGCCTTATATATCCTAACCTAAGGCAGCCTAACATCTCGGATGTATTATTTTCCAACATTCCTGGCGGGTCGGCCCCTACTTCTCGGTGGGAACATTATGTACGTCTATAACGTAATATAACCTAACCTAACCCATCTAGCCCATCGGTGGTAATGTTTTTTGGAATCCCGGTCGTGTCGGCCCGTACTTCTCGGTGTGGACAGCATATACGTCTATAACGTTATATATCCTAACCTAAGGCAACCTAACATCCCGGATGTAGTATTTTCTAACATTCATGGCGGGTCGGCCCGTACTTCTCGGTGTGAACATTACATACGTCAATAACGTAATATAACTTAACCTAACCCATCTATCCCCTCGCTGGTAATGTTTTACAGAATCCGGTTCGTGTCATCCCGTACATCTCGGTGGGGACATTATATACGTCTATAACGTTATATATCCCAACCTAAGGCAACCTAACATCCCGGATGTAGTATTTACCAACAGTCCTGGCGGGTCGGCCCCTACTTCTCGGTGTGAACATTACATACGTCTATAACGTAATATAACTTAACCTAACCCATCTATCCCCTCGCTGGTAACGTTTTACAGAATACCGGTCGTGTCGTCTCGTACTTGTCGGTGGGGACATTACTTACGTCTATAGCGTTATATATCCTAACCTAAGGCAACCTAACATCTCGTATTTAGTATTTTCCAACATTCCTGGCGAGTCGGCCCCTACTTCTCGGTGTGAACATTACATACGTTAATAACGTAATATAACTTAACCTAACCCATCTATCCCCTCACTGGTAATGTTTTTCAGAATCCCCGTCGTGTCGTCCCGTACATGTCGGTGTGGACCTTATATACGTCTATAGCGTTATATATCCTATCCTAAGGCAGCCTAACATCTCGGATGTAGTATTTTCCAACATTCCTGGCGGGTGGGCCCCTACTTCTCAGGCGGAACATTATATACGTCTATAATGTAGTATAACCTAACTTAACCCATCTAGCCCCTCGCTGGTAATGTGTTTTAGAATCCCGGCCGTGTTGGACCGTATTTCTCGGTGCGGACATTATATACGTCTATAACGTTATATAGACTAGCCTGAGGCAACCTAACATCTCGGATGTAGTATTTTCCAACATTTCTGGCGGGTCGGCCCCTACTTCTCGGTAAGAACATTATATACGTCTATAACGTAATATAACTTAACTAAATCCATCTAGCCCCGCGCTGGTAATGTTTTTTAGAATCGCGGTCGTGTCGGCCCGTACTTCTTGGTGTAGACATTATATACGTCTATAACGTTATATGTCCTAACCTAAGGCAACCTAACATCTCGGATGTAGTATTTTCCAACATACCTGGCGGGAGGGCCCCTACTTCTCGGAGGGAACATTATATTCGTCTATAACGTAATATAACCTGACTTAACCCATCCAGTCCCTCGCTGATAATGTTTTACAGAATCTCGTTTGTGTCGTCCCGTACGTCTCGGTGGGGACATTATATACGTCTATAACGTAATATAACCTAACCTAACCCATCTAGCCCCTCGCTGGTAATGTTTTTTTAGAATCCCGGTCGTGTCGGCCCGTACATGTCGGTGTGGATATTATATACGTCTATAGCGTTATATATCCTATCCTAAGGCAGCCTAACATCTCGGATGTAGTATTTTCCAACATTCCTGGCGGGTGGGCCCCTACTTCTCGGGCGGAACATTATATACGTCTATAATGTAGTATAACCTAACCTAACCCATCCAGCCCCTCGCTGGTAATGTGTTTTAGAATCCCGGCCGTGTTGGACCGTACTTCTCGGTGTGGACATTATATACGTCTATAACGTTATATGTCCTAACCTAAGGCAACCTAACATCTCGGATGTAGTATTTTCCAACATTCCTGGCGATTCGGTCCCTAATTCCCTGTGGGAACATTATATACGTCTATAGCGTAATATAACCTAACCTAACCCATCTAGCCCCTCGCTGGTAATGTTTTACAGAATCCCGGTCGTGTCGTCCCGTACGTGTCGGTGGGAACATTATATACGTCTATAGCGTTATATATCCTGACCTAATGCAACCTTACATCTCGGATGTAGTATTTTCCAACATTCCTGGCGAGTCCGCCCCTAATTCCCTTCGGGAACAATATATACCTCTGTAGCGAAATATAACTTAACCTAACGCATCTATCCCCTCGCTGGTAATATTTTACAGAATCCCGTTCGTGTCGTCCCGAACGTGTCGTTGGGGACATTAGTTATGTCTATAGCCTTATATATCCTAACCTAAGGCAGCCTAACATCTCGGATGTATTATTTTCCAACATTCCTGGCGGGTCGGCCCCTACTGCTCGGTGGGAACATTATGTACGTCTATAACGTAATATAACCTAACGTAACCCATCTAGCCCATCGGTGGTAATGTTTTTTGGAATCCCGGTCGTGTCGGCCCGTACTTCTCGGTGTGGACATTATATACGTCTATAACGTTATATGTCCTAACCTAAGGCAACCTAACATCTCGGATGTAGTATTTTCCAACATTCCTGGCGATTCGGTCCCTAATTCCCTGTGGGAACATTATATACGTCTATAGCGTAATATAACCTAACCTAACCCATCTAGCCCCTCGCTGGTAATGTTTTACAGAATCCCGATCGTGTCGTCCCGTACGTGTCGGTGGGAACATTATATACGTCTATAGCGTTATATATCCTGACCTAATGCAACCTTACATCTCGGATGTAGTATTTTCCAACATTCCTGGCGAGTCCGCCCCTAATTCCCTTCGGGAACAATATATACCTCTGTAGCGAAATATAACTTAACCTAACGCATCTATCCCCTCGCTGGTAATATTTTACAGAATCCCGTTCGTGTCGTCCCGAACGTGTCGTTGGGGACATTAGTTATGTCTATAGCCTTATATATCCTAACCTAAGGCAGCCTAACATCTCGGATGTATTATTTTCCAACATTCCTGGCGGGTCGGCCCCTACTTCTCGGTGGGAACATTATGTACGTCTATAACGTAATATAACCTAACCTAACCCATCTAGCCCATCGGTGGTAATGTTTTTTGGAATCCCGGTCGTGTCGGCCCGTACTTCTCGGTGTGGACATTATATACGTCTATATCGTTATATGTCCTAACCTAAGGCAACCTAACATCTCGGATGTAGTATTTTCCAACATTCCTGGCGATTCGGTCCCTAATTCCCTGGGGGAACATTATATACGTCTATAGCGTAATATAACCTAACCTAACCCATCTAGCTCCTCGCTGGTAATGTTTTACAGAATCCCGGTCGTGTCGTCCCGTACGTGTCGGTGGGAACATTATATACGTCTATAGCGTTATATATCCTGACCTAATGCAACCTTACATCTCGGATGTAGTATTTTCCAACATTCCTGGCGAGTCCGCCCCTAATTCCCTTCGGGAACAATATATACCTCTGTAGCGAAATATAACTTAACCTAACGCATCTATCCCCTCGCTGGTAATATTTTACAGAATCCCGTTCGTGTCGTCCCGAACGTGTCGTTGGGGACATTAGTTATGTCTATAGCCTTATATATACTAACCTAAGGCAGCCTAACATCTCGGATGTATTATTTTCCAACATTCCTGGCGGGTCGGCCCCTACTTCTCGGTGGGAACATTATGTACGTCTATAACGTAATATAACCTAACCTAACCCATCTAGCCCATCGGTGGTAATGTTTTTTGGAATCCCGGTCGTGTCGGCCCGTACTTCTCGGTGTGGACAGCATATACGTCTATAACGTTATATATCCTAACCTAAGGCAACCTAACATCCCGGATGTAGTATTTTCTAACATTCATGGCGGGTCGGCCCGTACTTCTCGGTGTGAACATTACATACGTCAATAACGTAATATAACTTAACCTAACCAATCTATCTCCTCGCTGGTAATGTTTATCAGAATCCCCGTCGTGTCGTCCCGTACATGTTGGTGGGGACATTAGATACTTCTATAACGTTATATATCCTAACCTAAGGCAACCTAACATCCCGGATGTAGTATTTTCCAACATTCCTGGCGATTCGGCCCCTAATTCCCTGCGGGAACATTATATACGTCTGCAGCGAAATATAACCTAACCTAACCCATCTATCCCATCACTGGTAATGTTTTTCAGAATCCCGTTCGTGTCGTCCCGTACGTGTCGGTGGGGACATTAATTATGTCTATAGCCTTATATATCCTAACCTAAGGCAGCCTAACATCTTGGAAGTAGTATTTTCCAACATTCCTGGCGGGTGGACCCCTACTTCTCGGTGGGAACATTATATACGTCTATAACGTAATATAACCTAACCTAACCCATCTATCCCCTCGCTGGTAATGTTTTACAGAATCCGGTTCGTGTCATCCCGTACATCTCGGTGGGGACATTACATACGTCTATAACGTTATATATCCCAACCTAAGGCAACCTAACATCCCGGATGTAGTATTTACCAACAGTCCTGGCGGGTCGGCCCCTACTTCTCGGTGTGAACATTACATACGTCTATAACGTAATATAACTTAACCTAACCCATCTATCCCCTCGCTGGTAACGTTTTACAGAATACCGGTCCTGTCGTCTCGTACTTGTCGGTGGGGACATTACTTACGTCTATAGCGTTATATATCCTAACCTAAGGCAACCTAACATCTCGTATTTAGTATTTTCCAACATTCCTGGCGAGTCGGCCCCTACTTCTCGGTGTGAACATTACATACGCCAATAACGTAATATAACTTAACCTAACCCATCTATCCCCTCACTGGTAATGTTTTTCAGAATCCCCGTCGTGTCGTCCCGTACATGTCGGTGTGGATCTTATATACGTCTATAGCGTTATATATCCTATCCTAAGGCAGCCTAACATCTCGGATGTAATATTTTCCAACATTCCTGGCGGGTGGGCCCCTACTTCTCAGGCGGAACATTATATACGTCTATAATGTAGTATAACCTAACTTAACCCATCTAGCCCCTCGCTGGTAATGTGTTTTAGAATCCCGGCCGTGTTGGACCGTATTTCTCGGTGTGGACATTATATACGTCTATAACGTTATATATACTAACCTGAGGCAACCTAACATCTCGGATGTAGTATTTTCCAACATTTCTGGCCGGTCGGCCCCTACTTCTCGGTAAGAACATTATATACGTCTATAACGTAATATAACTTAACTAAATCCATCTAGCCCCGCGCTGGTAATGTTTGTTAGAATCGCGGTCGTGTCGGCCCGTACTTCTTGGTGTAGACATTATATACGTCTATAACGTTATATGTCCTAACCTAAGGCAACCTAACATCTCGGATGTAGTATTTTCCAACATTCCTGGCGATTCGGCCCCTAATTCCCTGTGGGAACATTATATACGTCTGTAGCGAAATAGAACCTAACCTAACCCATCTAGCCCCTCGCCGGTAATGTTTTACAGAATCCCGTTCGTGTCGTCCCGTACGTGTCGGTGGGGACATTATATACATCTACAGCGTTATATATCCTAACCTAAGGCAACCTAATATCTCGGATGTAGTATTTTCCAACACTCAAGGTGGGTCGGCACATACGTCTCGGTGGGTACATTATAAACGTATATAACGTAATATAACCTAACCTAACCCATCTAGCCGCTCGCTGGTAATGTTTTTTTAGAATCCCGGTCGTGCCAGCCCGTACATGTCGGTGTGGACATTATATACGTCTATAGCGTTATATATCCTACCCTAAGGCAGCCTAACATCCCGGATGTAGTATTTACCAACAGTCCTGGCGGGTCGGCCCCTACTTCTCGGTGTGAACATTACATACGTCTATAACGTAATATAACTTAACCTAACCCATCTATCCCCTCGCTGGTAACGTTTTACAGAATACCGGTCGTGTCGTCTCGTACTTGTCGGTGGGGACATTACTTACGTCTATAGCGTTATATAACCTAACCTAAGGCAACCTAACATCTCGTATTTAGTATTTTCCAACATTCCTGGCGAGTCGGCCCCTACTTCTCGGTGTGAACATTACATACGTTAATAACGTAATATAACTTAACCTAACCCATCTATCCCCTCACTGGTAATGTTTTTCAGAATCCCCGTCGTGTCGTCCCGTACATGTCGGTGTGGACCTTATATACGTCCATAGCGTTATATATCCTATCCTAAGGCAGCCTAACATCTCGGATGTAGTATTTTCCAACATTCCTGGCGGGTGGGCCCCTACTTCTCAGGCGGAACATTATATACGTCTATAATGTAGTATAACCTAACTTAACCCATCTAGCCCCTCGCTGGTAATGTGTTTTAGAATCCCGGCCGTGTTGGACCGTATTTCTCGGTGTGGACATTATATACGTCTATAACGTTATATATACTAGCCTGAGGCAACCTAATATCTCGTATTTAGTATTTTCCAACATTCCTGGCGAGTCGGCCCCTACTTCTCGGTGTGAACATTATATACGTCTATAACGTAATATAACTTAACTAAATCCATCTAGCCCCGCGCTGGTAATGTTTTTTAGAATCGCGGTCGTGTCGGCCCGTACTTCTTGGTGTAGACATTATATACGTCTATAACGTTATATGTCCTAACCTAAGGCAACCTAACATCTCGGATGTAGTATTTTCCAACATACCTGGCGGGAGGGCCCCTACTTCTCGGAGGGAACATTATATTCGTCTATAACGTAATATAACCTGACTTAACCCATCCAGTCCCTCGCTGATAATGTTTTACAGAATCTCGTTTGTGTCGTCCCGTACGTCTCGGTGGGGACATTATATACGTCTATAACGTAATATAACCTAACCTAACCCATCTAGCCCCTCGCTGGTAATGTTTTTTTAGAATCCCGGTCGTGTCGGCCCGTACATGTCGGTGTGGATATTATATACGTCTATAGCGTTATATATCCTATCCTAAGGCAGCCTAACATCTCGGATGTAGTATTTTCCAACATTCCTGGCGGGTGGGCCCCTACTTCTCGGGCGGAACATTATATACGTCTATAATGTAGTATAACCTAACCTAACCCATCCAGCCCCTCGCTGGTAATGTGTTTTAGAATCCCGGCCGTGTTGGACCGTACTTCTCGGTGTGGACATTATATACGTCTATAACGTTATATGTCCTAACCTAAGGCAACCTAACATCTCGGATGTAGTATTTTCCAACATTCCTGGCGATTCGGTCCCTAATTCCCTGTGGGAACATTATATACGTCTATAGCGTAATATAACCTAACCTAACCCATCTAGCCCCTCGCTGGTAATGTTTTACAGAATCCCGGTCGTGTCGTCCCGTACGTGTCGGTGGGAACATTATATACGTCTATAGCGTTATATATCCTGACCTAATGCAACCTTACATCTCGGATGTAGTATTTTCCAACATTCCTGGCGAGTCCGCCCCTAATTCCCTTCGGGAACAATATATACCTCTGTAGCGAAATATAACTTAACCTAACGCATCTATCCCCTCGCTGGTAATATTTTACAGAATCCCGTTCGTGTCGTCCCGAACGTGTCGTTGGGGACATTAGTTATGTCTATAGCCTTATATATCCTAACCTAAGGCAGCCTAACATCTCGGATGTATTATTTTCCAACATTCCTGGCGGGTCGGCCCCTACTGCTCGGTGGGAACATTATGTACGTCTATAACGTAATATAACCTAACGTAACCCATCTAGCCCATCGGTGGTAATGTTTTTTGGAATCCCGGTCGTGTCGGCCCGTACTTCTCGGTGTGGACATTATATACGTCTATAACGTTATATGTCCTAACCTAAGGCAACCTAACATCTCGGATGTAGTATTTGCCAACATTCCTGGCGATTCGGTCCCTAATTCCCTGTGGGAACATTATATACGTCTATAGCGTAATATAACCTAACCTAACCCATCTAGCCCCTCGCTGGTAATGTTTTACAGAATCCCGATCGTGTCGTCCCGTACGTGTCGGTGGGAACATGATATACGTCTATAGCGTTATATATCCTGACCTAATGCAACCTTACATCTCGGATGTAGTATTTTCCAACATTCCTGGCGAGTCCGCCCCTAATTCCCTTCGGGAACAATATATACCTCTGTAGCGAAATATAACTTAACCTAACGCATCTATCCCCTCGCTGGTAATATTTTACAGAATCCCGTTCGTGTCGTCCCGAACGTGTCGTTGGGGACATTAGTTATGTCTATAGCCTTATATATCCTAACCTAAGGCAGCCTAACATCTCGGATGTATTATTTTCCAACATTCCTGGCGGGTCGGCCCCTACTTCTCGGTGGGAACATTATGTACGTCTATAACGTAATATAACCTAACCTAACCCATCTAGCCCATCGGTGGTAATGTTTTTTGGAATCCCGGTCGTGTCGGCCCGTACTTTTCGGTGTGGACATTATATACGTCTATATCGTTATATGTCCTAACCTAAGGCAACCTAACATCTCGGATGTAGTATTTTCCAACATTCCTGGCGATTCGGTCCCTAATTCCCTGGGGGAACATTATATACGTCTATAGCGTAATATAACCTAACCTAACCCATCTAGCTCCTCGCTGGTAATGTTTTACAGAATCCCGGTCGTGTCGTCCCGTACGTGTCGGTGGGAACATTATATACGTCTATAGCGTTATATATCCTGACCTAATGCAACCTTACATCTCGGATGTAGTATTTTCCAACATTCCTGGCGAGTCCGCCCCTAATTCCCTTCGGGAACAATATATACCTCTGTAGCGAAATATAACTTAACCTAACGCATCTATCCCCTCGCTGGTAATATTTTACAGAATCCCGTTCGTGTCGTCCCGAACGTGTCGTTGGGGACATTAGTTATGTCTATAGCCTTATATATCCTAACCTAAGGCAGCCTAACATCTCGGATGTATTATTTTCCAACATTCCTGGCGGGTCGGCCCCTACTTCTCGGTGGGAACATTATGTACGTCTATAACGTAATATAACCTAACCTAACCCATCTAGCCCATCGGTGGTAATGTTTTTTGGAATCCCGGTCGTGTCGGCCCGTACTTCTCGGTGTGGACAGCATATACGTCTATAACGTTATATATCCTAACCTAAGGCAACCTAACATCCCGGATGTAGTATTTTCTAACATTCATGGCGGGTCGGCCCGTACTTCTCGGTGTGAACATTACATACGTCAATAACGTAATATAACTTAACCTAACCAATCTATCTCCTCGCTGGTAATGTTTATCAGAATCCCCGTCGTGTCGTCCCGTACATGTTGGTGGGGACATTAGATACTTCTATAACGTTATATATCCTAACCTAAGGCAACCTAACATCCCGGATGTAGTATTTTCCAACATTCCTGGCGATTCGGCCCCTAATTCCCTGCGGGAACATTATATACGTCTGCAGCGAAATATAACCTAACCTAACCCATCTATCCCATCACTGGTAATGTTTTTCAGAATCCCGTTCGTGTCGTCCCGTACGTGTCGGTGGGGACATTAATTATGTCTATAGCCTTATATATCCTAACCTAAGGCAGCCTAACATCTTGGAAGTAGTATTTTCCAACATTCCTGGCGGGTGGACCCCTACTTCTCGGTGGGAACATTATATACGTCTATAACGTAATATAACCTAACCTAACCCATCTATCCCCTCGCTGGTAATGTTTTACAGAATCCGGTTCGTGTCATCCCGTACATCTCGGTGGGGACATTACATACGTCTATAACGTTATATATCCCAACCTAAGGCAACCTAACATCCCGGATGTAGTATTTACCAACAGTCCTGGCGGGTCGGCCCCTACTTCTCGGTGTGAACATTACATACGTCTATAACGTAATATAACTTAACCTAACCCATCTATCCCCTCGCTGGTAACGTTTTACAGAATACCGGTCGTGTCGTCTCGTACTTGTCGGTGGGGACATTACTTACGTCTATAGCGTTATATATCCTAACCTAAGGCAACCTAACATCTCGTATTTAGTATTTTCCAACATTCCTGGCGAGTCGGCCCCTACTTCTCGGTGTGAACATTACATACGCCAATAACGTAATATAACTTAACCTAACCCATCTATCCCCTCACTGGTAATGTTTTTCAGAATCCCCGTCGTGTCGTCCCGTACATGTCGGTGTGGATCTTATATACGTCTATAGCGTTATATATCCTATCCTAAGGCAGCCTAACATCTCGGATGTAATATTTTCCAACATTCCTGGCGGGTGGGCCCCTACTTCTCAGGCGGAACATTATATACGTCTATAATGTAGTATAACCTAACTTAACCCATCTAGCCCCTCGCTGGTAATGTGTTTTAGAATCCCGGCCGTGTTGGACCGTATTTCTCGGTGTGGACATTATATACGTCTATAACGTTATATATACTAACCTGAGGCAACCTAACATCTCGGATGTAGTATTTTCCAACATTTCTGGCCGGTCGGCCCCTACTTCTCGGTAAGAACATTATATACGTCTATAACGTAATATAACTTAACTAAATCCATCTAGCCCCGCGCTGGTAATGTTTGTTAGAATCGCGGTCGTGTCGGCCCGTACTTCTTGGTGTAGACATTATATACGTCTATAACGTTATATGTCCTAACCTAAGGCAACCTAACATCTCGGATGTAGTATTTTCCAACATTCCTGGCGATTCGGCCCCTAATTCCCTGTGGGAACATTATATACGTCTGTAGCGAAATAGAACCTAACCTAACCCATCTAGCCCCTCGCCGGTAATGTTTTACAGAATCCCGTTCGTGTCGTCCCGTACGTGTCGGTGGGGACATTATATACATCTACAGCGTTATATATCCTAACCTAAGGCAACCTAATATCTCGGATGTAGTATTTTCCAACACTCAAGGTGGGTCGGCACATACGTCTCGGTGGGTACATTATAAACGTATATAACGTAATATAACCTAACCTAACCCATCTAGCCGCTCGCTGGTAATGTTTTTTTAGAATCCCGGTCGTGCCAGCCCGTACATGTCGGTGTGGACATTATATACGTCTATAGCGTTATATATCCTACCCTAAGGCAGCCTAACATCCCGGATGTAGTATTTACCAACAGTCCTGGCGGGTCGGCCCCTACTTCTCGGTGTGAACATTACATACGTCTATAACGTAATATAACTTAACCTAACCCATCTATCCCCTCGCTGGTAACGTTTTACAGAATACCGGTCGTGTCGTCTCGTACTTGTCGGTGGGGACATTACTTACGTCTATAGCGTTATATAACCTAACCTAAGGCAACCTAACATCTCGTATTTAGTATTTTCCAACATTCCTGGCGAGTCGGCCCCTACTTCTCGGTGTGAACATTACATACGTTAATAACGTAATATAACTTAACCTAACCCATCTATCCCCTCACTGGTAATGTTTTTCAGAATCCCCGTCGTGTCGTCCCGTACATGTCGGTGTGGACCTTATATACGTCCATAGCGTTATATATCCTATCCTAAGGCAGCCTAACATCTCGGATGTAGTATTTTCCAACATTCCTGGCGGGTGGGCCCCTACTTCTCAGGCGGAACATTATATACGTCTATAATGTAGTATAACCTAACTTAACCCATCTAGCCCCTCGCTGGTAATGTGTTTTAGAATCCCGGCCGTGTTGGACCGTATTTCTCGGTGTGGACATTATATACGTCTATAACGTTATATATACTAGCCTGAGGCAACCTAATATCTCGTATTTAGTATTTTCCAACATTCCTGGCGAGTCGGCCCCTACTTCTCGGTGTGAACATTATATACGTCTATAACGTAATATAACTTAACTAAATCCATCTAGCCCCGCGCTGGTAATGTTTTTTAGAATCGCGGTCGTGTCGGCCCGTACTTCTTGGTGTAGACATTATATACGTCTATAACGTTATATGTCCTAACCTAAGGCAACCTAACATCTCGGATGTAGTATTTTCCAACATACCTGGCGGGAGGGCCCCTACTTCTCGGAGGGAACATTATATTCGTCTATAACGTAATATAACCTGACCTAACCCATCCAGTCCCTCGCTGATAATGTTTTACAGAATCTCGTTTGTGTCGTCCCGTACGTCTCGGTGGGGACATTATATACGTCTATAACGTAATATAACCTAACCTAACCCATCTAGCCCCTCGCTGGTAATGTTTTTTTAGAATCCCGGTCGTGTCGGCCCGTACATGTCGGTGTGGATATTATATACGTCTATAGCGTTATATATCCTATCCTAAGGCAGCCTAACATCTCGGATGTATTATTTTCCAACATTCCTGGCGGGTGGGCCCCTACTTCTCGGGCGGAACATTATATACGTCTATAATGTAGTATAACCTAACCTAACCCATCCAGCCCCTCGCTGGTAATGTGTGTTAGAATCCCGGCCGTGTTGGACCGTACTTCTCGGTGTGGACATTATATACGTCTATAACGTTATATGTCCTAACCTAAGGCAACCTAACATCTCGGATGTAGTATTTTCCAACATTCCTGGCGATTCGGTCCCTAATTCCATGTGGGAACATTATATACGTCTATAGCGTAATATAACCTAACCTAACCCATCTAGCCCCTCGCTGGTAATGTTTTACAGAATCCCGGTCGTGTCCTCCCGTACGTGTCGGTGGGAACATTATATACGTCTATAGCGTTATATATCCTGACCTAATGCAACCTTACATCTCGGATGTAGTATTTTCCAACATTCCTGGCGCGTCCGCCCCTAATTCCCTTCGGGAACAATATATACCTCTGTAGCGAAATATAACTTAACCTAACGCATCTATCCCCTCGCTGGTAATATTTTACAGAATCCCGTTCGTGTCGTCCCGAACGTGTCGTTGGGGACATTAGTTATGTCTATAGCCTTATATATCCTGACCTAAGGCAGCCTAACATCTCGGATGTATTATTTTCCAACATTCCTGGCGGGTCGGCCCCTACTTCTCGGTGGGAACATTATGTACGTCTATAACGTAATATAACCTAACCTAACCCATCTAGCCCATCGGTGGTAATGTTTTTTGGAATCCCGGTCGTGTCGGCCCGTACTTCTCGGTGTGGACAGTATATACGTCTATAACGTTATATATCCTAACCTAAGGCAACCTAACATCCCGGATGTAGTATTTTCTAACATTCATGGCGGGTCGGCCCGTACTTCTCGGTGTGAACATTACATACGTCAATAACGTAATATAACTTAACCTAACCAATCTATCTCCCCGCTGGTAATGTTTTTCAGAATCCCCGTCGTGTCGTCCCGTACATGTCGGTGGGGACATTAGATACTTCTATAACGTTATATATCCTAACCTAAGGCAACCTAACATCCCGGATGTAGTATTTTCCAACATTCCTGGCGATTCGGCCACTAATTCCCTGCGGGAACATTATATACGTCTGCAGCGAAATATAACCTAACCTAACCCATCTATCCCATCACAGGTAATGTTTTTCAGAATCCCGTTCGTGTCGTCCCGTACGTGTCGGTGGGGACATTAATTATGTCTATAGCCTTATATATCCTAACCTAAGGCAGCCTAACATCTTGGAAGTAGTATTTTCCAACATTCCTGGCGGGTCGGCCCCTACTTCTCGGTGGGAACATTATATACGTCTATAACGTAATATAACCTAACCTAACCCATCTATCCCCTCGCTGGTAATGTTTTACAGAATCCGGTTCGTGTCATCCCGTACATCTCGGTGGGGAAATTATATACGTCTATAACGATATATATCCTTACCTAAGTCAACCTAACATCTCGGATGTATTATTTTCCAACATTCCTGGCGGGTCGGCCCCTACTTCTCGGTAAGAACATTATATACGTCTATAATGTAATATAACTTAACCTAACCCATCTATCCCCTCGCTGGTAGCGTTTTTCAGAATCCCCGTCGTGTGGTCCCGTACTTCTCGGTGTGGACATTAGATACTTCTATAATGTTATATATCCTAACCTAAGGCAACCTAACATCCCGGATGTAGTATTTTCCAACAATCCTGGCGAGTCAGCCCCTAATTCCCTGCAGGAACATTATATACGTCTGCAGCGAAATATAACCTAACCTAACCCATCTAGCCCCTCGCTGGTAATGTTTTATAGAATCCGGTTCGTGTCATCCCGTACATCTCGGTGGGGACATTATATACGTCTACAACGTTATATATCCCAACCTAAGGCAACCTAACATCCCGGATGTAGTATTTACCAACAGTCCTGGCGGGTCGGCCCCTACTTCTCGGTGTGAACATTACATACGTCTATAACGTAATATAACTTAACCTAACCCATCTATCCCCTCGCTGGTAACGTTTTACAGAATACCGGTCGTGTCGTCTCGTACTTGTCGGTGGCGACATTACTTACGTCTATAGCGTTATATATCCTAACCTAAGGCAACCTAACATCTCGTATTTAGTATTTTCCAACATTCCTGGCGAGTCGGCCCCTACTTCTCGGTGTGAACATTACATACGTCAATAACGTAATATAACTTAACCTAACCCATCTATCCCCTCACTGGTAATGTTTTTCAGAATCCCCGTCGTGTCGTCCCGTACATGTCGGTGTGGATATTATATACGTTTATAGCGTTATATATCCTATCCTAAGGCAGCCTAACATCTCGGATGTAGTATTTTCCAACATTCCTGGCGGGTGGGCCCCTACTTCTCGGGCGGAACATTATATACGTCTATAATGTAGTATAACCTAACCTAACCCATCTAGCCCCTCGCTGGTAATGTTTTTTGGAATCCCGGTCGTGTCGGCCCGTACTTCTCTGTGTGGACATTATATATGTCCATAACGTTATATATCATAACCTAAGACAACCTAACATCTCGGATGTAGTATTTTCCAACATTCCTGACAGGTCGGTGCCTACTTCTCGGTGGGATCATTATATAAGTCTATAACGTAATATAACCTAACCTAACCCATATAGCCCCTCGCTGGTAATGTTTATCAGAATCCCGGTCGTGTCGGCCCTTACTTCTCGGTGTGGACAGTATATACGTCTATAACGTTATATATCCTAACCTAAGGCAACCTAACATCCCGGATGTAGTATTTTCTAACATTCATGGCGGGTCGGCCCGTACTTCTCGGTGTGAACATTACATACGTCAATAACGTAATATAACTTAACCTAACCCATCTATCTCCTCGCTGGTAATGTTTTTCAGAATCCCCGTCGTGTCGTCCCGTACATGTCGGTGGGGACATTAGATACTTCTATAACGTTATATATCCTAACCTAAGGCAACCTAACATCCCGGATGTAGTATTTTCCAACATTCCTGGCGATTCGGCCCCTAATTCCCTGCGGGAACATTATATACGTCTGTAGCGAAATATAACCTAACCTAAGCCATCTATCCCATCACTGGTAATGTTTTTCAGAATTCCGTTCGTGTCGTCCCGTACGTGTCGGTGGGGACATTAATTATGTCTATAGCCTTATATATCCTAACCTAAGGCAGCCTAACATCTCGGATGTAGTATTTTCCAACATTCCTGGCGGGTGGGCCCCTACTTCTCGGGCGGAACATTATATACGTCTATAATGTAGTATAACCTAACCTAACCCATCTAGCCCCTCGCTGGTAATGTGTTTTAGATTCCCGGCCGTGTTGGACCGTACTTCTCGGTGTGGACGTTATATACGTCTATAACGTTATATGTCCTAACCTAAGGCAACCTAACATCTCGGATGTAGTATTTTCCAACATTCCTGGCGATTCGGTCCCTAATTCCCTGTGGGAACATTATATACGTCTATAGCGTAATATAACCTAACCTAACCCATCTAGCCCCTCGCTGGTAATGTTTTACAGAATCCCGCTCGTGTCGTCCCGTACGTGTCGGTGGGAACATTATATACGTCTATAGCGTTATATATCCTGACCTAATGCAACCTTACATCTCGGATGTAGTATTTTCCAACATTCCTGGCGAGTCCGCCCCTAATTCCCTTCGGGAACAATATATACCTCTGTAGCGAAATATAACTTAACCTAACGCATCTATCCCCTCGCTGGTAATATTTTACAGAATCCCGTTCGTGTCGTCCCGAACGTGTCGTTGGGGACATTAGTTATGTCTATAGCCTTATATATCCTAACCTAAGGCAGCCTAACATCTCGGATGTAGTATTTTCCAACATTTCTGGCAGGTCGGATCCTACATCTCGAAGGGAACATTATATACGTCTGTAACGTAATATAACCTAACCTAACCCATCTAGCCCCTCGGTGATAATGTTGTTCAGAATCCCGGTCGTGTCGGCCCGTAACTCTCGCTGGGGCATTATAGACGTCTATAACGTTATGAATCCCAACCTAAGGCAACCTAACATCTCGGATGTATTATTTTCCAACATTCCTGGCGGGTCGGCCCCTACTTCTCTGTGGGAACATTATGTACGTCTATAACGTAATATAACCTAACCTAACCCATCTAGCCCATCGGTGGTAATGTTTTTTGGAATCCCGGTCGTGTCGGCCCGTACTTCTCGGTGTGGACATTATATATGTCCATAACGTTATATATCATAACCTAAGACAACCTAACATCTCGGATGTAGTATTTTCCAACATTCCTGACAGGTCGGTGCCTACTTCTCGGTGGGATCATTATATAAGTCTATAACGTAATATAACCTAACCTAACCCATATAGCCCCTCGCTGGTAATGTTTATCAGAATCCCGGTCGTGTCGGCCCGTACTTCTCGGTGTGGACAGTATATACGTCTATAACGTTATATATCCTAACCTAAGGCAACCTAACATCCCGGATGTAGTATTTTCTAACATTCATTGCGGGACGGCCCGTACTTCTCGGTGTGAACATTACATACGTCAATAACGTAATATAACTTAACCTAACCCATCTATCTCCTCGCTGGTAATGTTTTTCAGAATCCCCGTCGTGTCGTCCCGTACTTCTCGGTGTGGACATTAGATACTTCTATAATGTTATATATCCTAACCTAAGGCAACCTAACATCCCGGATGTAGTATTTTCCAACAATCCTGGCGAGTCAGCCCCTAATTCCCTGCAGGAACATTATATACGTCTGCAGCGAAATATAACCTAACCTAACCCATCTAGCCCCTCGCTGGTAATGTTTTACAGAATCCGGTTCGTGTCATCCCGTACATCTCGGTGGGGACATTATATACGTCTATAACGTTATATATCCCAACCTAAGGCAACCTAACATCCCGGATGTAGTATTTACCAACAGTCCTGGCGGGTCGGCCCCTACTTCTCGGTGTGAACATTACATACGTCTATAACGTAATATAACTTAACCTAACCCATCTATCCCCTCGCAGGTAACGTTTTACAGAATACCGGTCGTGTCGTCTCGTACGTGTCGGTGGGGACATTACTTACGTCTATAGCGTTATATATCCTAACCTAAGGCAACCTAACATCTCGTATTTAGTATTTTCTAACATTCCTGGCGAGTCGGCCCGTACTTCTCGGTGTGAACATTACATACGTCTATAACGTAATATAACCTAACCTAACCCATCTAGCCCCTCGCTGGTAATGTTTTACAGAATCCCGTTCGTGTCGTCCCGTACGTGTAGGTGGGGACATTATATACATCTACAGCGTTATATATCCTAACCTAAGGCAACCTAACATCTCGGATGTAGTATTTTCCAACACTCCTGACGGGTGGACCCCTACTTCTCGGTGGGAACATTATATACGTCTATAACGTAATATGAACTAATGTAACCCACCTAGCCCCTCGCTGGTAATGTTTTAAAGAATCCCGTTCGTGTCGTCCCGTACGTCTCGGTGGGTACATTATATACGTCTATAGCGTTAAATATCCTAACCTAAGGCAGCCTAACATCTCGGATGTAGTATTTGACAGCATTCCTGGCGTGTCGGTTCCTAATTCTCGGTTGGAACATTCCATACGTCCATAACGTTATATATCCTAACCTAAGGCAACCTAACATCTCGAATGTAATACTTTACAACATTCCTGGCGTTTCGGTGCCTACTTCTCGACGGGGACATTATATTCGTCTATAACTTTATATATCCTAACCTAAGGGAACCTAACATCTCGGATATAATATTTGACAGCATTCCTGGCGTGTCGGCCCCTACTTCTCGGTGTGAACATTATATGCGTCTATAACGTTATATATCCCAAACTAAGGCAACCTAACATCTCGGATGTAGTATTTGACAGCATTCCTGGCGTGTCGGTTCCTAATTCTCGGTGTGAACATTATATGCGTCTATAACGTTATATATCCCAAACTAAGGCAACCTAACATCTCGAATGCATTATTTTACAATACGCCAGGCGGGTAGGCCCCTACTTCTCGGTGGGAACATTTTATACGTCTATAACGTTATATATCCTATCCTAAGTAACCTAACATCGCGGATGTAGTATACTCCAACATTCCTGGCGGGTCGGCCCCTAATTCTCGGTGGGGACACTATATACGCCTATTACGATATATATCTAACATAAGGCAACCTAACATCTCGGATGTTGTATTTTCCAACTTTCCTGGCGGGTCGGTCCCTACTTCTCCGTTCGACCATTATACACATCAATAACGTTTTGCGAGCTAACCTAACCCCACCTAACCTCTCTGGAGTAATATCCAACCACATTCCGGGCTTCTCGGCACCTACTTCTCGCGGAGAAGATTATAAACGTCTAAGACGTTATATAACCTAACATAACCCAACATATCACCTGGGCGGTAATATGTGACAACATTCCTGGCCAGTTGGCCTCTACGCCTCCGTAGGACCTTTATGTACATCAAGTACGTAATATAACCTAACCCAACCCAACCTAGCATCTCGGCGGTAATATTTGACAACATTCCTGTCGAGTTGATCGGCTAGGTTGGCTGGATTGGGTTGCATTAGGTTATAATACGGTATAGACGTATAAAATATTCCCACCGAGAATTGGGGGCCGAAAAGCGCGTAATCCTGTTAAACACGACCACCGTGTGGCTAGGTTGCGTTAGGTGAGGTTATATTACGTTACAGACGTATATAATGTTCCCACCGAGAAGTAGGGGCCGAAACGCGCGGGATGCTGTCAAACACTACCACCGTGTGGCTACGTTGGTTTGGGTTAGGTTATACTACGTTATAGACGTATATAATGTTCCCACCGTGAAGTAGACGCCGACACGCGCGGGATCATGTAAAACACTACCACCGTGTGGCTAGGTTGGTTTAGGTTAGGTTATATTACGTTATAGCGGTATATACTGTTCCCACCGAGAAGTAGGGGCCGACCCGCCAGGAATGTTGTAAAATACTACATTCGCGATGTTAGGCTGCCTTAGTTTAGGATATATAACGTTATAGACGTAAATAGTGTACCCACCGAGACGTACGGGCCGACACGACCGGGGTTCTATAAAACATTACCAGCGAAGAGCTAGATGGGTTAGGATAGGTTATATTACGTTATAGACGTATACAATGTTAACACCGAGAAGTAGGGGCCGACCCGCCTGGATTGTTGTAAAACACTACATCCGAGATGTTAGGCTGCCTTAGTTTAGGATATATAACGTTATAGACGTAAATAGTGTACCCACCGAGACGTACGGGCCGACACGACCGGGGTTCTAAAAAACATTACCAGCGAAGGGCTACATGGATTAGGTTAGGTAATATTACGTTATAGACGTATATAATGTTCCCACCGAGAAGTAGGGGCCGACACGCCAGGACTGTTGTAAAATACTCCATTCGAGATGTTAGGCTGCCTTAGGTTAGGATATATAACGTTATAGACGTATATAATTTCCCCACAGAGAAGTACGGTCTGACACGAACGCTATTCTGTAGAACATTACCAGCGAGGGGCTAGATGGGTTAGTTTAGGGTATATTGCGTTATAGACGTATATAATGTTCCCACCGAGAAGTAGGGGCCGACCCGCCAGGAGTGTTGTAAACTACTCCATTCGAGATGTTAGGCTGCCTTAGGTTAGGATATGTAACTTTATAGACGTATATAATGTCCCCACAGAGACGTACGGGACGACACGTACGGGATTCTGTAAAACATTACCAGCGAGGGGCTTCATGGGTTAGGTTAGGTTATATTACGTTATAGACGTATATAATGTTAACACCGAGAAGTATGGGCCGATCCGCCAACAATGTTGTAAAATACTCCATTCGAGATGTTAGGCTGCCTTAGGTTACGATATGTAACTTTATAGACGTATATAATGTCCTCAAAGAGACGTACGGGACGACACGCACGGGATTCTGTAAAGCATTACCACCGAGGGGCTAGGTGGGATAGGATAGGTCATATTACGTTATAGACGTATATAATGTTCCCACCGAGAAGTAGGGTCCGACACGCCAGAAATGTTGGAAAATACTACATCCTTGTTGTTAGGTTGCCTTATGTTAGCATACATAACCTTACAGACGTATATAATGTCCCCACCGAGAAATAGGGATCCACCCGCCAGGAATGTTGGAAAATACTACATCCGATCTGTTAGGTTGCGTTATTTTAGGTTATATAACATTATAGACGTATATAATGTCCCCACGGAGAAGTACGGTCCGACACGAACGGTATTCTGTAAAGCATTACCAGCGACGGGCTAGATGGATTAGGTTAGGTTATATTACGTTATACACGTATATAATTTTCCCACCGATAAGGAGGGGCCGACCCGCCAGGAATGTTGGAAAATACTACATCCTTGGTGTTAGGTTGCCATAGCGTGTGTAATGTCCCCACCGAGACGTAGGGGAAGACACGAACATGATTCTGTAAAGCATTACCAGCGAGGGGCTAGATGGTTTAGGTTAGGTTATATTACGTTATAGACGTATATGATGTTCCCACCGAGACGTAGGGGCCGACCCAGCAGCATTGTTCTAAAATACTACATCCGAGATGTTAGGCTGCCTTAGGTTAGGATATATAATGCTATAGACGTATATAATGTCCCCACCGAGAAGTATGGGCCGACACGATCGGGATACTGTAAAACATTACCAGCGAGGGGCTAGATGGGTTAGGTTAAGTTATATTACGTTATAGACGTATATAATGTCCACACCGAGAAGTGGGGCCGACCCTCCAGGAATGTTGTAAAATACTGCATCCGATATGTTAGGTTGCCTTAGGTTAGGATGTATAACGTTATAGACGTATATAATGTCCCCACCGAGAAGTACGGGCCGATACGACCGGGATTCTGTATAACATTACCAGCGAGGGGCTAGATGGGTTAGGTTAGGTTATATTACGTTATAGACGTATATAATGTTCCCATGGAGGGTTAGGGGCCGACCCGCCAGAAATGTTGGAAAATACTACATCCGAGATGCTAGGTTACTTAGGTTAGGATATATAACGTTATAGACATATATAATGTCCCCACCGAGACGTACGGGCCGATACGACCGGGATTCTGTATAACATTACCAGCGAGGGGCTAGATGGGTTAGGTTAGGATATATTACGTTATGGACGTATATAATGTTCGCACCGAGATGTAGGGGCCGACCCGCTAGGAATGTTGAAAAATACTACATCCGATATGCTAGGTTACTTAGATTAGTATATATAACGTTATAGACGTATGTAATGTCCCCACCGAGACGGTCGGGACGACACGAACGGGATTCTGTAAGGCATTACCAGCGATAGTCTAGATGGATTAGGTTAGGTTATATTACGATATAGAAGTATATAATGTTCAAACCGAGATGTAGGTTCCGACCCGCCAGGAATGTTGTAAAATACTACATCCGAGATGTTAGGTTGCCTTAGGATAGAATGTATAACGTTATAGACGTATATAATGTCCACACCGAGAAGTACGCACGACACGACCGGGATTGTGTAAACATTACCAGCGAGGGGCTAGATGGGTTAGGTTAGGTTATATCACGTTATAGACGTATATAATGTTCCCATCGAGAAGTGGGATCCGACCCGCCAGGAATGTTGTAAAATACTAGATTCGAAATGTTAGGTTGCCTTAGGTTAGGATGTATAACGTTATAGAAGTATATAATTTCCACACTGAGAAGTACGGACGACACGACTGAGATTCTGTAAAATATTACCAGCGAGGGGCTAGATGGGTTAGGTTAGGTTATATTACGTTATAGACGTATATAATGTTCCCACCGAGAAGTGGGTTCCGACCCGCCAGGAATGTTGTAAAATACTACATTCGAAATGTTAGGTTGCCTTAGGTTAGGATGTATAACGTTATAGACGTATATAATGTCCACACTGAGAAGTACGGACGGCACGACCGGGATACTGTAAAACATTACCAGCGAGGGTCTAGATGGGTTAGGTTAGATTTATATTACGTTATAGACGCATATAATGTGCCCACCGAGAAGTACGGGCCTACACGACCGACAATGATGGAAAATACTACATCCGAAGTGTTAGGTTGCCTTAGGTTAGGATATATAACGTTACAGACGTATATAATGTCCCCACCGATAAGTACGGGCCGACACGACCGGGAATGTTGGAAAATACTACATGCGAAGTGTTAGGTTGCATTAGGTTAGGATATATAACGTTACAGACGTATATAATGTTCCCACCGAGAAGTACGGGCCGACACGACCGGGACTCTGTAAAACATTACCAGCGAGGGGCTAGATGGGTTAGTTTAGGGTATATTACGTTATAGACGTATATAAAGTTCCCGCCGAGAAGTAGGGTCCGACCCGCCAGGAATGTTGGAAAATACTGCATCCGTGGTGTTAGGTTGCCTTATTTTAGGATATATAACGTTATAGACGTATATTATGTCCACACCGAGATGTACGCATGACACGACCGGGATTCCGTAAAACATTACCAGCGAGGGGCTAGATGGGTTAGGTTTGGTTATATCACGTTATAGACGTATATAATGTCCCCACCGGAAAGTACGGTCCGACACGATCGGGATTCTGTAAAACATTACCAGCGAGGGGCTAGATGAGTTAGGTTAGGTTATATTACGTTATAGACGTATATAATGTTCCCACCGAGAAGTAGGTTCCGACCCGCCATGAATGTTGGAAAATACTACATCCGACATGTTAGGTTGCCTTAGGTTGGTATATATAACGTTATAGACGTATATAATGACCCCACCGAGAAGTACGGGCCGACACGACCAGGATTCTGTAAAACATTAACAGCGAGGATCTAGATAGGTTAGGTTAGGTTATATTACGTTACAGATGTATATAATGTTCCCACCGAGAAGTGGGGCCGACCCTCCAGGAATGTTGTAAAATACTACATCCGATATGTTAGGTTGCCTTAGGTTAGGATGTATAACGTTATAGACATATATAATGTCCCCACCGAGAAGTACGGGCCGATACGACCGGGATTCTGTATAACATTACCAGCGAGGGGCTAGATGGGTTAGGTTAGGTTATATTACGTTATAGACGTATATAATGTTACCACGGAGGGTTAGGGGCCGACCGGCCAGAAATGTTGGAAAATACTACATCCGAGATGCTAGGTTACTTAGGTTAGGATATATAACGTTATAGACATATATAATGTCCCCACCGAGAAGTACGGGCCGATACGACCGGGATTCTCTATAACATTACCAGCGATGGGCTAGATGGGTTAGGTTAGGTTATATCACGTTATAGACGTATATAATGTTCCCACCGAGAAGTGGGATCCGACCCGCCAGGAATGTTGTAAAATACTACATCCGAGATGTTAGATTGCCTTATGTTAGGATGTATAACATTATAGACGTATATAATGTCCACACCGAGAAGTACGGACGACACGACCAGGATTCTGTAAAACATTACCAGCGAGGGGCTAGATGAGTTAGGTTAGGTTATATTACGTTATAGACGTATATAATGTTCCCACCGAGAAGTAGGTTCCGACCCGTCATGAATGTTGGAAAATACTACATCCGAGATGTTAGGTTGCCTTAGGTTGGGATATATAACGTTATAGACGTATATAATGATCCCAATGAGAAGTACGGGCCGACACGATCGGGATTCTGTAAAGCATTACCAGCGAGGGGCTAGATGGTTTAGGTTAGGTTATGTTACGTTATAGACGTATATAATGTTCCCACCGAGAAGTAGGTTCCGAACCGCCAGGAATGTTGTAAAATACTACATCCGAGATGTTAGATTGCCTTATGTTAGGATGTATAACATTATAGACGTATATAATGTCCACACCGAGAAGTACGGACGACACGACCAGGATTCTGTAAAACATTACCAGCGAGGGGCTAGATGAGTTAGGTTAGGTTATATTACGTTATAGACGTATATAATGTTCCCACCGAGAAGTAGGTTCCGACCCGCCATGAATGTTGGAAAATACTACATCCGAGATGTTAGGTTGCCTTAGGTTGGTATATATAACGTTATAGACGTATATAATGACCCCACCGAGAAGTACGGTCCGACATGACCGGGATTCTGTAAAACATTACCAGCGAGGTTCTGGATGGGCTTGGTTAGGACATATTACGTTACAGACGTATATAATGTTCCCACCGAGAATTAGGGGCCGAACCGCCAGGAATGTTGGAAAATACTACATCCGAGATGTTAGGTTGCCTTAGGTTGGGATATATAACGTTATAGACGTATATAATGTCCACACCGAGAAGTACGGACGACACGACCAGTATTCTGTAAAACATTACCAGCGAGGGGATAGATGAGTTAGGTTAGGCTATATTACGTTATAGACGTATATAATGTTCCCACCGAAAATTAGGGGCCAACCCGCCAGGAATGTTGGAAAATACTACATCCGAGATGTTAGGTTGCCTTAGGTTGGTATATATAACGTTGTAGACGTATATAATGACCCCACCGAGAAGTACGGTCCGACACGATCGGGATTCTGTAAAACATTACCAGCGAGGGTCTGGATGGGTTTGGTTAGGACATATTACGTTACAGACGTATATAATGTTCCCACCGAGAATTAGGGGCCGAACCGCCAGGAATGTTGGAAAATACTACATCCGAGATGTTAGGTTGCCTTAGGTTGGTATATATAACGTTGTAGACGTATATAATGACCCCACCGAGAAGTACGGTCCGACACGATCGGGATTCTGTAAAACATTACCAGCGAGGGTCTGGATGGGTTTGGTTAGGACATATTACGTTACAGACGTATATAATGTTCCCACCGAGAATTAGGGGCCGAACCGCCAGGAATGTTGGAAAATACTACATCCGAGATGTTAGGTTGCCTTAGGTTGGGATATATAACGTTATAGACGTATATAATGATCCCAATGAGAAGTACGGGCCGACACGACTGAGATTCTGTAAAACGTTACCAGCGAGGGGCTAGATGGGTTAGGTTAGGTTATATTACGTTATAGACGTATATAATGTTCCCACCGAGAAGTAGGTTCCGAACCGCCAGGAATGTTGTAAAATACTACATCCGAGATGTTAGATTGCCTTAGGTTAGGATGTATAACGTTATAGACGTATATAATGTCCACACCGAGAAGTACGGACGACACGACCAGTATTCTGTAAAACATTACCAGCGAGGGGCTAGATGAGTTAGGTTAGGTTATATTACGTTATAGACGTATATAATGTTCCCACCGAGAAGTAGGTTCCGACCCGCCAGGAATGTTGGGAAATACTAAATCCGAGATGTTAGGTTGCCTTAGGTTAGGATATATAACATTATTGACGCATACAATTTCCCCACCGAGACCTACGGGACGACACGAACTGGATTCTGTAAAACATTACCAGCGAGGGTCTAGAAGGGTTAGGTTAGGTTATATTACGTTATAGACGTATATAGTGTTCCCACCGAGAAGTGGGTTCCGACCCGCCAGGAATGTTGTAAAATACTACATTCGAAATGTTAGGTTGCCATAGGTCAGGATATATAACGTTATAGACGTATATAATGTCCACACTGAGAAGTACGGACGACACGACCGGGATTCTGTAAAATATTACCAGCGAGGGGCTAGAAGGGTTAGGTTAGTATATATTACGTTATAGACGTATATAATGTTCGCACCGAGATGTAGGGGCCGACCCGCTAGGAATGTTGAAAAATACTACATCCGAGATGCTAGGTTACTTAGATTAGTATATATAACGTTATAGACGTATATAATGTCCCCACCGAGACGGTCGGGACGACACGAACGGGATTCTGTAAGGCATTACCAGCGATAGTCTAGATGGATTAGGTTAGGTTATATTACGATATAGAAGTATATAATGTTCAAACCGAGATGTAGGTTCCGACCCGCCAGGAATGTTGTAAAATACTACATCCGAGATGTTAGGTTGCCTTAGGATAGAATGTATAACGTTATAGACGTATATAATGTCCACACCGAGAAGTACGCACGACACGACCGGGATTGTGTAAAACATTACCAGCGAGGGGCTAGATGGGTTAGGTTAGGTTATATCACGTTATAGACGTATATAATGTTCCCACCGAGAAGTGGGATCCGACCCGCCAGGAATGTTGTAAAATACTACATTCGAAATGTTAGGTTGCCTTAGGTTAGGATGTATAACGTTATAGAAGTATATAATTTCCACACTGAGAAGTACGGACGACACAACTGAGATTCTGTAAAATATTACCAGCGAGGGGCTAGATGGGTTAGGTTAGGTTATATCACGTTATAGACGTATATAATGTTCCCATCGAGAAGTGGGATCCGACCCGCCAGGAATGTTGTAAAATACTAGATTCGAAATGTTAGGTTGCCTTAGGTTAGGATGTATAACGTTATAGAAGTATATAATTTCCACACTGAGAAGTACGGACGACACGACTGAGATTCTTTAAAATATTACCAGCGAGGGGCTAGATGGGTTAGGTTAGGTTATATTACGTTATAGACGTATATAATGTTCCCACCGAGAAGTGGGTTCCGACCCGCCAGGAATGTTGTAAAATACTACATTCGAAATGTTAGGTTGCCTTAGGTTAGGATGTATAACGTTATAGACGTATATAATGTCCACACTGAGAAGTACGGACGGCACGACCGGGATTCTGTAAAACATGACCAGCGAGGGTCTAGATGGGTTAGGTTAGATTTATATTACGTTATAGACGCATATAATGTGCCCACCGAGAAGTACGGGCCTACACGACCGACAATGATGGAAAATACTACATCCGAAGTGTTAGGTTGCCTTAGGTTAGGATATATAACGTTACAGACGTATATAATGTCCCCACCGATAAGTACGGGCCGACACGACCGGGAATGTTGGAAAATACTACATGCGAAGTGTTAGGTTGCATTAAGTTAGGATATATAACGTTACAGACGTATATAATGTTCCCACCGAGAAGTACGGGCCGACACGACCGGGACTCTGTAAAACATTACCAGCGAGGGGCTAGATGGGTTAGTTTAGGGTATATTACGTTATAGACGTATATAAAGTTCCCGCCGAGAAGTAGGGTCCGACCCGCCAGGAATGTTGGAAAATACTGCATCCGTGGTGTTAGGTTGCCTTATTTTAGGATATATAACGTTATAGACGTACGTAATTTCCCCACGGAGAAGTACGGTCCGACACGAACGGTATTCTGTAAAGCATTACCAGCGAGGGTCTAGATGGGTTAGGTTAGGTTATATTACGTTATAGACGTATATGACGTTCCCACCGAGAAGTAGGGGCCGACACGTCAGGAATGTTGAAAAATATTACATCCGAGGTGTTAGGTTTCCTTAGGTTAGGACGTATAACGTTATAGACGTATATAATGTCCACACCGAGATGTACGCATGACACGACCGGGATTCCGTAAAACATTACCAGCGAGGGGCTAGATGGGTTAGGTTTGGTTATATCACGTTATAGACGTATATAATGTCCCCACCGGAAAGTACGGTCCGACACGATCGGGATTCTGTAAAACATTACCAGCGAGGGGCTAGATGAGTTAGGTTAGGTTATATTACGTTATAGACGTATATAATGTTCCCACCGAGAAGTAGGTTCCGACCCGCCATGAATGTTGGAAAATACTACATCCGACATGTTAGGTTGCCTTAGGTTGGTATATATAACGTTATAGACGTATATAATGACCCCACCGAGAAGTACGGGCCGACACGACCAGGATTCTGTAAAACATTAACAGCGAGGATCTAGATAGGTTAGGTTAGGTTATATTACGTTACAGATGTATATAATGTTCCCACCGAGAAGTGGGGCCGACCCTCCAGGAATGTTGTAAAATACTACATCCGATATGTTAGGTTGCCTTAGGTTAGGATGTATAACGTTATAGACGTATATAATGTCCCCACCGAGAAGTACGGGCCGATACGACCGGGATTCTGTATAACATTACCAGCGAGGGGCTAGATGGGTTAGGTTAGGTTATATTACGTTATAGACGTATATAATGTTACCACGGAGGGTTAGGGGCCGACCGGCCAGAAATGTTGGAAAATACTACATCCGAGATGCTAGGTTACTTAGGTTAGGATATATAACGTTATAGACATATATAATGTCCCCACCGAGAAGTACGGGCCGATACGACCGGGATTCTGTATAACATTACCAGCGATGGGCTAGATGGGTTAGGTTAGGTTATATCACGTTATAGACGTATATAATGTTCCCACCGAGAAGTGGGATCCGACCCGCCAGGAATGTTGTAAAATACTACATCCGAGATGTCAGATTGCCTTATGTTAGGATGTATAACATTATAGACGTATATAATGTCCACACCGAGAAGTACGAACGACACGACCAGGATTCTGTAAAACATTACCAGCGAGGGGCTAGATGAGTTAGGTTAGGTTATATTACGTTATAGACGTATATAATGTTCCCACCGAGAAGTAGGTTCCGACCCGTCATGAATGTTGGAAAATACTACATCCGAGATGTTAGGTTGCCTTAGGTTGGGATATATAACGTTATAGACGTATATAATGATCCCAATGAGAAGTACAGGCCGACACGATCGGGATTCTGTAAAGCATTACCAGCGAGGGGCTAGATGGTTTAGGTTAGGTTATGTTACGTTATAGACGTATATAATGTTCCCACCGAGAAGTAGGTTCCGAACCGCCAGGAATGTTGTAAAATACTACATCCGAGATGTTAGATTGCCTTATGTTAGGATGTATAACATTATAGACGTATATAATGTCCACACCGAGAAGTACGGACGACACGACCAGGATTCTGTAAAACATTACCAGCGAGGGGCTAGATGAGTTAGGTTAGGTTATATTACGTTATAGACGTATATAATGTTCCCACCGAGAAGTAGGTTCCGACCCGCCATGAATGTTGGAAAATACTACATCCGAGATGTTAGGTTGCCTTAGGTTGGTATATATAACGTTATAGACGTATATAATGACCCCACCGAGAATTACGGTCCGACATGACCGGGATTCTGTAAAACATTACCAGCGAGGTTCTGGATGGGCTTGGTTAGGACATATTACGTTACAGACGTATATAATGTTCCCACCGAGAATTAGGGGCCGAACCGCCAGGAATGTTGGAAAATACTACATCCGAGATGTTAGGTTGCCTTAGGTTGGGATATATAACGTTATAGACGTATATAATGTCCACACCGAGAAGTACGGACGACACGACCAGGATTCTGTAAAACATTACCAGCGAGGGGATAGATGAGTTAGGTTAGGCTATATTACGTTATAGACGTATATAATGTTCCCACCGAAAATTAGGGGCCAACCCGCCAGGAATGTTGGAAAATACTACATCCGAGATGTTAGGTTGCCTTAGGTTGGTATATATAACGTTGTAGACGTATATAATGACCCCACCGAGAAGTACGGTCCGACACGATCGGGATTCTGTAAAACATTACCAGCGAGGGTCTGGATGGGTTTGGTTAGGACATATTACGTTACAGACGTATATAATGTTCCCACCGAGAATTAGGGGCCGAACCGCCAGGAATGTTGGAAAATACTACATCCGAGATGTTAGGTTGCCTTAGGTTGGTATATATAACGTTGTAGACGTATATAATGACCCCACCGAGAAGTACGGTCCGACACGATCGGGATTCTGTAAAACATTACCAGCGAGGGTCTGGATGGGTTTGGTTAGGACATATTACGTTACAGACGTATATAACGTTCCCACCGAGAATTAGGGGCCGAACCGCCAGGAATGTTGGAAAATACTACATCCGAGATGTTAGGTTGCCTTAGGTTGGGATATATAACGTTATAGACGTATATAATGATCCCAATGAGAAGTACGGGCCGACACGACTGGGATTCTGTAAAACATTACCAGCGATGGGCTAGATGGGTTAGGTTAGGTTATATTACGTTATAGACGTATATAATGTTCCCACCGAGAAGTAGGTTCCGAACCGCCAGGAATGTTGTAAAATACTACATCCGAGATGTTAGATTGCCTTAGGTTAGGATGTATAACGTTATAGACGTATATAATGTCCACACCGAGAAGTACGGACGACACGACCAGGATTCTGTAAAACATTACCAGCGAGGGGCTAGATGAGTTAGGTTAGGTTATATTACGTTATAGACGTATATAATGTTCCCACCGAGAAGTAGGTTCCGACCCGCCAGGAATGTTGGGAAATACTAAATCCGAGATGTTAGGTTGCCTTAGGTTAGGATATACAACATTATTGACGCATACAATTTCCCCACCGAGACCTACGGGACGACACGAACTGGATTCTGTAAAACATTACCAGCGAGGGTCTAGAAGGGTTAGGTTAGGTTATATTACGTTATAGACGTATATAATGTTCCCACCGAGAAGTGGGTTCCGACCCGCCAGGAATGTTGTAAAATACTACATCCGACATGTTAGGTTGCCTTAGGTTGGTATATATAACGTTATAGACGTATATAATGACCCCACCGAGAAGTACGGGCCGACACGACCAGGATTCTGTAAAACATTAACAGCGAGGATCTAGATAGGTTAGGTTAGGTTAT
Organism: Xylocopa violacea; assembly: GCA_963969225.1. NCBI lineage: Eukaryota > Metazoa > Arthropoda > Insecta > Hymenoptera > Apidae > Xylocopa > Xylocopa violacea. The sequence goes on from CAXAJV010000015.1 coordinate 15,330,495, forward strand.
ATTACGTTACAGATGTATATAATGTTCCCACCGAGAAGTGGGGCCGACCCTCCAGGAATGTTGTAAAATACTACATCCGATATGTTAGGTTGCCTTAGGTTAGGATGTATAACGTTATAGACGTATATAATGTCCCCACCGAGAAGTACGGGCCGATACGACCGGGATTCTGTATAACATTACCAGCGAGGGGCTAGATGGGTTAGATTAGGTTATATTACGTTATAGACGTATATAATGTTACCACGGAGGGTTAGGGGCCGACCGGCCAGAAATGTTGGAAAATACTACATCCGAGATGCTAGGTTACTTAGGTTAGGATATATAACGTTATAGACATATATAATGTCCCCACCGAGAAGTACGGGCCGATACGACCGGGATTCTGTATAACATTACCAGCGATGGGCTAGATGGGTTAGGTTAGGTTATATCACGTTATAGACGTATATAATGTTCCCACCGAGAAGTGGGATCCGACCCGCCAGGAATGTTGTAAAATACTACATCCGAGATGTCAGATTGCCTTATGTTAGGATGTATAACATTATAGACGTATATAATGTCCACACCGAGAAGTACGAACGACACGACCAGGATTCTGTAAAACATTACCAGCGAGGGGCTAGATGAGTTAGGTTAGGTTATATTACGTTATAGACGTATATAATGTTCCCACCGAGAAGTAGGTTCCGACCCGTCATGAATGTTGGAAAATACTACATCCGAGATGTTAGGTTGCCTTAGGTTGGGATATATAACGTTATAAACGTATATAATGATCCCAATGAGAAGTACGGGCCGACACGATCGGGATTCTGTAAAGCATTACCAGCGAGGGGCTAGATGGTTTAGGTTAGGTTATGTTACGTTATAGACGTATATAATGTTCCCACCGAGAAGTAGGTTCCGAACCGCCAGGAATGTTGTAAAATACTACATCCGAGATGTTAGATTGCCTTATGTTAGGATGTATAACATTATAGACGTATATAATGTCCACACCGAGAAGTACGGACGACACGACCAGGATTCTGTAAAACATTACCAGCGAGGGGCTAGATGAGTTAGGTTAGGTTATATTACGTTATAGACGTATATAATGTTCCCACCGAGAAGTAGGTTCCGACCCGCCATGAATGTTGGAAAATACTACATCCGAGATGTTAGGTTGCCTTAGGTTGGTATATATAACGTTATAGACGTATATAATGACCCCACCGAGAATTACGGTCCGACATGACCGGGATTCTGTAAAACATTACCAGCGAGGTTCTGGATGGGCTTGGTTAGGACATATTACGTTACAGACGTATATAATGTTCCCACCGAGAATTAGGGGCCGAACCGCCAGGAATGTTGGAAAATACTACATCCGAGATGTTAGGTTGCCTTAGGTTGGGATATATAACGTTATAGACGTATATAATGTCCACACCGAGAAGTACGGACGACACGACCAGGATTCTGTAAAACATTACCAGCGAGGGGATAGATGAGTTAGGTTAGGCTATATTACGTTATAGACGTATATAATGTTCCCACCGAAAATTAGGGGCCAACCCGCCAGGAATGTTGGAAAATACTACATCCGAGATGTTAGGTTGCCTTAGGTTGGTATATATAACGTTGTAGACGTATATAATGACCCCACCGAGAAGTACGGTCCGACACGATCGGGATTCTGTAAAACATTACCAGCGAGGGTCTGGATGGGTTTGGTTAGGACATATTACGTTACAGACGTATATAATGTTCCCACCGAGAATTAGGGGCCGAACCGCCAGGAATGTTGGAAAATACTACATCCGAGATGTTAGGTTGCCTTAGGTTGGTATATATAACGTTGTAGACGTATATAATGACCCCACCGAGAAGTACGGTCCGACACGATCGGGATTCTGTAAAACATTACCAGCGAGGGTCTGGATGGGTTTGGTTAGGACATATTACGTTACAGACGTATATAACGTTCCCACCGAGAATTAGGGGCCGAACCGCCAGGAATGTTGGAAAATACTACATCCGAGATGTTAGGTTGCCTTAGGTTGGGATATATAACGTTATAGACGTATATAATGATCCCAATGAGAAGTACGGGCCGACACGACTGGGATTCTGTAAAACATTACCAGCGATGGGCTAGATGGGTTAGGTTAGGTTATATTACGTTATAGACGTATATAATGTTCCCACCGAGAAGTAGGTTCCGAACCGCCAGGAATGTTGTAAAATACTACATCCGAGATGTTAGATTGCCTTAGGTTAGGATGTATAACGTTATAGACGTATATAATGTCCACACCGAGAAGTACGGACGACACGACCAGGATTCTGTAAAACATTACCAGCGAGGGGCTAGATGAGTTAGGTTAGGTTATATTACGTTATAGACGTATATAATGTTCCCACCGAGAAGTAGGTTCCGACCCGCCAGGAATGTTGGGAAATACTAAATCCGAGATGTTAGGTTGCCTTAGGTTAGGATATACAACATTATTGACGCATACAATTTCCCCACCGAGACCTACGGGACGACACGAACTGGATTCTGTAAAACATTACCAGCGAGGGTCTAGAAGGGTTAGGTTAGGTTATATTACGTTATAGACGTATATAATGTTCCCACCGAGAAGTGGGTTCCGACCCGCCAGGAATGTTGTAAAATACTACATTCGAAATGTTAGGTTGCCTTAGGATAGAATGTATAACGTTATAGACGTATATAATGTCCACACTGAGAAGTACGGACGACACGACCGGGATTCTGTAAAATATTACCAGCGAGGGGCTAGAAGGGTTAGGTTAGGATATATTACGTTATAGACGTATATAATGTTCGCACCGAGATGTAGGGGCCGACCCGCTAGGAATGTTGAAAAATACTACATCCGAGATGCTAGGTTACTTAGATTAGTATATATAACGTTATAGACGTATATAATGTCCCCACCGAGACGGTCGGGACGACACGAACGGGATTCTGTAAGGCCTTACAAGCGATAGTCTAGATGGATTAGGTTAGGTTATATTACGATATAGAAATATATAATGTTCAAACCGAGATGTAGGTTCCGACCCGCCAGGAATGTTGTAAAATACTACATCCGAGATGTTAGGTTGCCTTAGGATAGAATGTATAACGTTATAGACGTATATAATGTCCACACCGAGAAGTACGCACGACACGACCGGGATTGTGTAAAACATTACCAGCGAGGGGCTACATGGGTTAGGTTAGGTTATATCACGTCATAGACGTATATAATGTTCCCACCGAGAAGTGGGATCCGACCCGCCAGGAATGTTGTAAAATACTACATTCGAAATGTTAGGTTGCCTTAGGTTAGGATGTATAACGTTATAGAAGTATATAATTTCCACACTGAGAAGTACGGACGACACAACTGAGATTCTGTAAAATATTACCAGCGAGGGGCTAGATGGGTTAGGTTAGGTTGTATTACGTTATAGACGTATATAATGTTCCCACCGAGAAGTGGGTTCCGACCCGCCAGGAATGTTGTAAAATACTTCATTCGAAATGTTAGGTTGCCTTAGGTTAGGATGTATAACGTTATAGACGTATATAATGTCCACACTGAGAAGTACGGACGACACGACCGGGATTCTGTAAAATATTACCAGCGAGTGGCTAGAAGGGTTAGGTTAGGTTATATTACGTTATAGACGTATATAAAGTTCCCACCGAGATGTAGGTTTCGACCCGCCAGGAATGTTGTAAAATACCACATTCGAGATGTTAGGTTGCCATAGGTCAGGATATATAACGTTATAGATGCATACAATGTCCCCACCGAGAAGTACGGTCCGGCATGACCGGGATTCTGCAAAACATTACCAGCGAGTTTCTGGATGGGTTTGGTTAGGACATATTACGTTACAGACGTATATAATGTTCCCACCGAGAATTAGGGGCCGAACCGCCAGGAATGTTGGAAAATACTACATCCGAGATGTTAGATTGCCTTAGGTTAGGATGTATAACATTATAGACGTATATAATGTCCACACCGAGAAGTACGGACGACACGACCAGGATTCTGTAAAACATTACCAGCGAGGGGCTAGATGAGTTAGGTTAGGTTATATTACGTTATAGACGTATATAATGTTCCCACCGAAAATTAGGGGCCAACCCGCCAGGAATGTTGGAAAATACTACATCCGAGATGTTAGGTTGCCTTAGGTTGGTATATATAACGTTGTAGACGTATATAATGACCCCACCGAGAAGTACGGGCCGACACGACCGGGATTGTGTAAAACATTACCAGCGAGGGGCTAGATGAGTTAGGTTAGGTTATATTACGTTATAGACGTATATAATGTTCCCACCGAGAAGTAGGTTCCGACCCGCCAGGAATGTTGGAAAATACTACATCCGAGATGTTAGGTTGCCTTAGGTTGGTATATATAACGTTATAGACGTATATAATGACCCCACCGAGAAGTACGGTCCAACACGACCGGGATTCTGTAAAACATTACCAGCAAGGGTCTGGATAGGTTAGGTTAGGTTATATTACGTTACAAACGTATATAATGTTCCCACCGAGAAGTGGGGCCGACCCTTCAGGAATGTTGTGGAATACTACATTCGAGATGTTTCGTTGCCTTAGGTTAGGATATATAACGTTATAGACGTATATAATGTCCCCAACGAGACGTACGGGCCGATACGACCGGGATTCTGTAAAACAATATCACCGAGGTGCTAGATGGGTTAGGTTAGCTTATATTATGTTATAGACGTATATAATGTTCCCACCGAGAAGTAGGGGCCGACCCGCCAGGAATGATGGAAAATACTACATCCGAGATGTTAGCCTGCCTTAGGTTAGGATATATAACGCTATGGACGTATATAATGTCCCAAACTAGACGTTCGGGACGACAGGAACGCGCTTCTGTAAAACATTACCAGCGAGGGGTTAGATGGTTTAGGTTAGGGTATATTATGTCATAGACGTATATAATGTTCCCACCGAGAAGTACGTGCCTACCCATCAGGAATGTTGGAAAATACTACATCCGAGGTGTTAGGTTGAATTAGGTTACGATATATAACGCTATAGACGTATATCATGTCACAAACTAGACGTACGGGACGACAGGAACAGGATTCTGTAAAACATTACCAGCTGGGCGCTAGATGGGTTAGGTTAGGTTATATTATGTCACAAACGTATATAATGTTCCCATCGAGAAGTAGGTACCGACCCGTCAGGAGTGTTGGAAAATACTACATCCTAGGTGTTAGGTTGCCTTAGGTTAGGATATATAACGCTATAGACGTATATAGTGTCCCAAACTAGACGTACGGGACGACAGGAATGGGATTCTGTAAAACATTACCAGCGAGGCGCTAGATGGGTTAAGTTAGGTTATATTATGTCACAGACGTATATAATGTTCCCACCGAGCAGTAGGTGCCGTCCCGTCAGGAATGTTGGAAAATGCTATATCCGAGGTGTTAGGTTGCCTTAGGTTGGGATATATAACGTTAGAGACGTATATAATCTCCCCACTGATACGTACGGGCCGACACGACCGGTATTCTGTAAATAACTATCACCGAGGTGCTAGATGGATTAGGTTAAGATACATTATGTTATAGACGTATGTAATGTTCCCACCGAGAAGTAGGGGCCGACCCGCCAGGAATGTTGGAAAGTACTGCATCCGAGATGTTAGCCTGCCTTAGGTTAGGATATATAACGCTATAGACGTATATCATGTCCCCAACGAGACGTACGGGCCGATACGACCGGGATTCTGTAAAACAATATCACCGAGGGGCTAGATGGGTTAGGTTAGGTTATATTATGTCAAAGACGTATATAATGTTCCCACCGAGAAGTAGGAGCCGACCCGCCAGGAATGTTGGAAAATACTACATCCGAGATGTTAGCCTGCCTTAGGTTAGGATATATAACGCTATAGACGTATATAATGTCCCAAACTAGTCGTACGGGACGACAGGAACGGGCTTCTGTAAAACATTACCAGCGAGGGGCTAGATGGGTTAGGTTAGGGTATATTATGTCATAGACGTATATAATGTTCCCACCGAGCAGTAGGTGCCGTCCCGTCAGGAATGTTGGAAAATACTACATCCGAGATGTTAGTCTGCCTTAGGTTAGGATATATAACGCTATAGACGTATATCACGTCCCCAACGAGACGTACGGGCCGATACGACCGGGATTCTGTAAAACAATATCACCGAGGGGCTACATGGGTTAGGTTAGGTTATATTATGTTATAGACGTATATAATGTTCCCACCGAGAAGTAGGGGCCGACCCGCCAGGAACGTTGGAAAATACTACATCCGAGGTGTTAGGTTGCCTTAGGTTAGGATATATAACGCTATAGACGTATATCATGTCCACAACGAGACGTTCGGGCCGATAGACCGGGATTCTGTAAAACAATATCACCGAGGGGCTAGATGGGTTAGGTTAGGTTATATTATGTTATAGACGTATATAATGTTCCCACCGAGAAGTAGGGGCCGACCCGCCAGGAATGATGGAAAATACTACATCCGAGATGTTAGCCTGCCTTAGGTTAGGATATATAACGCTTTAGACGTATATAATGTCCCAAACTAGACGTACGGGATGACAGGAACAGGATTCTGTAAAACATTACCAGCGAGGGGCTGGATGGGTTAGGTTAGGTTATATTATGTTATAGACGTATATAATGTTCCCACCGAGAAGTAGGTGCCGAGCCGTCAGGAGTGTTGGAAAATACTACATCCGAGATGTTAGCCTGCCTTAGGTTAGGATATATAACGCAATAGACGTTTATAATGTCCCAAACTAGACGTACGGGATGACAGGAACAGGATTCTGTAAAACATTACCAGCGAGGTGCTAGATGGTTTAGGTTAGTTTATATTATGTCAAAGACGTATATAATGTTCCCACCGAGAAGTAGGTGCCGACCCGTCAGGAATGTTGGAAAATACTACATCCGAGGTGTTAGGTTGCCTTAGGTTAGGATATATAACGCTATGGACGTATATAATGTCCCAAACTAGACGTACGGGACGACAGGAACAGGATTCTGTAAAACATTACCAACGAGGGGCTAGATGGGTTAGGTTAGGTTATATTATGTCACAGACGTATACAATGTTCCCACCGAGAAGTAGGTGCCGAGCCGTCAGGAATGTTGGAAAATACTAGATCCGAGATGTTAGCATGCCTTAGATTAGGATATATAACGCTATAGACGTATATAATGTCCCAAACTAGTCGTACGGAACGACAGGAACGGGCTTCTGTAAAACATTACCAGCGAGGGGCTAGATGGGTTAGGTTAGGGTATATTATGTCATAGACGTATATAATGTTCCCACCGAGAAGTACGTGCCTACCCATCAGGAATGTTGGAAAATACTGCATCCGAGGTGTTAGGTTGAATTAGGTTAGGATATATAACGCTATAGACGTATAATGTACCAAACTAGACGTACGGGACGACAGGAATGGGATTCTGTAAAACATTACCAGCGAGGGTCTAGATGGGTTAGGTTAGGTTATATTACGTTACAGACGTATATAATGTTCCCACCGAAAATTAGGGGCCAACCCGCCAGGAATGTTGGAAGATACCACATCCGAGATGTTAGGTTGCCTTAGGTTGGTATATATAACGTTATAGACGTATATAATGACCCCACCGAGAAGTACGGTCCGACATGATCGGGATTCTGTAAAACATTACCAGCGAGGTTCTGGATGGGTTTGGTTAGGACATATTACGTTACAGACGTATATAATGTTCCCACCGAGAATTAGGGGCCGAACCGCCAGGAATGTTGGAAAATACTACATCCGAGATGTTAGGTTGCCTTAGGTTGGGATATATAACGTTATAGACGTATATAATGTCCACACCGAGAAGTACGGACGACACGACCAGGATTCTGTAAAACATTACCAGCGAGGGGCTAGATGAGTTAGGTTAGGTTATATTACGTCATAGACGTATATAATGTTCCCACCGAAAATTAGGGGCCAACCCGCCAGGAATGTTGGAAAATACTACATCCGAGATGTTAGGTTGCCTTAGGTTGGTATATATAACGTTGTAGACGTATATAATGACCCCACCGAGAAGTACGGTCCGACACGATCGGGATTCTGTAAAACATTACCAGCGAGGGTCTGGATGGGTTTGGTTAGGACATATTACGTTACAGACGTATATAATGTTCCCACCGAGAATTAGGGGCCGAACCGCCTGGAATGTTGGAAAATACTACATCCGAGATGTTAGGTTGCCTTAGGTTGGTATATATAACGTTGTAGACGTATATAATGACCCCACCGAGGAGTACGGTCCGACACGATCGGGATTCTGTAAAACATTACCAGCGAGGGTCTGGATGGGTTTGGTTAGGACATATTACGTTACAGACGTATATAATGTTCCCACCGAGAATTAGGGGCCGAACCGCCAGGAATGTTGGAAAATACTACATCCGAGATGTTAGGTTGCCTTAGGTTGGGATATATAACGTTATAGACGTATATAATGATCCCAATGAGAAGTACGGGCCGGCACGACTGGGATTCTGTAAAACATTACCAGCGAGGGGCTAGATGGGTTAGGTTAGGTTATATTACGTTATAGACGTATATAATGTTCCCACCGAGAAGTAGGTTCCGAACCGCCAGGAATGTTGTAAAATACTACATCCGAGATGTTAGATTGCCTTAGGTTAGGATGTATAACGTTATAGACGTATATAATGTCCACACCGAGAAGTACGGACGACACGACCAGGATTCTGTAAAACATTACCAGCGAGGGGCTAGATGAGTTAGGTTAGGTTATATTACGTTATAGACGTATATAATGTACCCACCGAGAAGTAGGTTCCGACCCGCTAGGAATGTTGGGAAATACTAAATCCGAGATGTTAGGTTGCCTTAGGTTAGGATATATAACATTATTGACGCATACAATTTCCCCACCGAGACCTACGGGACGACACGAACTGGATTCTGTAAAACATTACCAGCGAGGGTCTAGAAGGGTTAGGTTAGGTTATATTACGTTATAGACGTATATAATGTTCCCACCGAGAAGTGGGTTCCGACCCGCCAGGAATGTTGGAAAATACTACATCCGAGATGTTAGGTTGCCTTAGGTTGGTATATATAACGTTATAGACGTATATAATGACCCCACCGAGAAGTACGGGCCGACACGACCAGGATTCTGTAAAACATTACCAGCGAGGATCTAGATGGGTTAGGTTAGGTTATATTACGTTACAGACGTATATAATGTTCCCACCGAGAAGTGGGGCCGACCCTCCAGGAATGTTGTAAAATACTACATCCGATATGTTAGGTTGCCTTAGGTTAGGATGCAAAACGTTATAGACTTATATAATGTCCACACCGAGCAGTACGGACGACACGACCGGGATTCTGTAAAATATTACCAGCGAGGGGCTAGATGGGTTAGGTTAGGTTATATTACATTTATAGACGTATATAATGTTCCCACGGAGGGTTAGGGGCCGACCCGCCAGAAATGTTGGAAAATACTACATCCGAGATGCTAGGTTACTTAGGTTAGGATATATAACGTTATAGACATATATAATGTCCCCACCGAGAAGTACGGGCCGATACGACCGGGATTCTGTATAACATTACCAGCGAGGGGCTAGATGGGTTAGGTTAGGATATATTACGTTATGGACGTATATAATGTTCGCACCGAGATGTAGGGGCCGACCCGCTAGGAATGTTGAAAAATACTACATCGGAGATGCTAGGTTACTTAGATTAGTATATATAACGTTATAGACGTATATAATGTCCCCACCGAGACGGTCGGGACGACACGAACGGGATTCTGTAAGACATTACCAGCGATAGTCTAGATGGATTACGTTAGGTTATATTACGATATAGAAGTATATAATGTTCAAACCGAGATGTAGGTTCCGACCCGCCAGGAATGTTGTAAAATACTACTTCCGAGATGTTAGGTTGCCTTAGGATAGAATGTATAACGTTATAGACGTATATAATGTCCACACCGAGAAGTACGCACGACACGACCGGGATTGTGTAAAACATTACCAGCGAGGGGCTAGATGAGTTAGGTTAGGTTATATTACGTTATAGACGTATATAATGTTCCCACCGAGAAGTAGGTTCCGACCCGCCAGGAATGTTTGAAAATACTAAATCCGAGGTGTTAGGTTGCCTTAGGTTAGGATATATAACATTATTGACGCATACAATTTCCCCACCGAGAAGTACGGACGACAAGACCAGGATTCTGTAAAACATTACCAGCGAGGGGCTAGATGGGTTAGGTTAGGTTATATTACGTTACAGACGTATATAATGTTCCCACGGAAAATTAGGGGCCAACCCGCCAGGAATGTTGGAAAATACTACATCCGAGATGTTAGGTTGCCTTAGGTTGGTATATATAACGTTGTAGACGTATATAATGACCCCACCGAGAAGTACGGTCCGACACGATCGGGATTCTGTAAAACATTACCAGCGAGGGTCTGGATGGGTTTGGTTAGGACATATTACGTTACAGACGTATATAATGTTCCCACCGAGAATTAGGGGCCGAACCGCCAGGAATGTTGGAAAATACTACATCCGAGATGTTAGGTTGCCTTAGGTTGGGATATATAACGTTATAGACGTATATAATGTCCACACCGAGAAGTACGGACGACACGACCAGGATTCTGTAAAACATTACCAGCGAGGGGCTAGATGAGTTAGGTTAGGTTATATTACGTCATAGACGTATATAATGTTCCCACCGAAAATTAGGGGCCAACCCGCCAGGAATGTTGGAAAATACTACATCCGAGATGTTAGGTTGCCTTAGGTTGGTATATATAACGTTGTAGACGTATATAATGACCCCACCGAGAAGTACGGTCCGACACGATCGGGATTCTGTAAAACATTACCAGCGAGGGTCTGGATGGGTTTGGTTAGGACATATTACGTTACAGACGTATATAATGTTCCCACCGAGAATTAGGGGCCGAACCGCCTGGAATGTTGGAAAATACTACATCCGAGATGTTAGGTTGCCTTAGGTTGGTATATATAACGTTGTAGACGTATATAATGACCCCACCGAGGAGTACGGTCCGACACGATCGGGATTCTGTAAAACATTACCAGCGAGGGTCTGGATGGGTTTGGTTAGGACATATTACGTTACAGACGTATATAATGTTCCCACCGAGAATTAGGGGCCGAACCGCCAGGAATGTTGGAAAATACTACATCCGAGATGTTAGGTTGCCTTAGGTTGGGATATATAACGTTATAGACGTATATAATGATCCCAATGAGAAGTACGGGCCGGCACGACTGGGATTCTGTAAAACATTACCAGCGAGGGGCTAGATGGGTTAGGTTAGGTTATATTACGTTATAGACGTATATAATGTTCCCACCGAGAAGTAGGTTCCGAACCGCCAGGAATGTTGTAAAATACTACATCCGAGATGTTAGATTGCCTTAGGTTAGGATGTATAACGTTATAGACGTATATAATGTCCACACCGAGAAGTACGGACGACACGACCAGGATTCTGTAAAACATTACCAGCGAGGGGCTAGATGAGTTAGGTTAGGTTATATTACGTTATAGACGTATATAATGTACCCACCGAGAAGTAGGTTCCGACCCGCTAGGAATGTTGGGAAATACTAAATCCGAGATGTTAGGTTGCCTTAGGTTAGGATATATAACATTATTGACGCATACAATTTCCCCACCGAGACCTACGGGACGACACGAACTGGATTCTGTAAAACATTACCAGCGAGGGTCTAGAAGGGTTAGGTTAGGTTATATTACGTTATAGACGTATATAATGTTCCCACCGAGAAGTGGGTTCCGACCCGCCAGGAATGTTGGAAAATACTACATCCGAGATGTTAGGTTGCCTTAGGTTGGTATATATAACGTTATAGACGTATATAATGACCCCACCGAGAAGTACGGGCCGACACGACCAGGATTCTGTAAAACATTACCAGCGAGGATCTAGATGGGTTAGGTTAGGTTATATTACGTTACAGACGTATATAATGTTCCCACCGAGAAGTGGGGCCGACCCTCCAGGAATGTTGTAAAATACTACATCCGATATGTTAGGTTGCCTTAGGTTAGGATGCAAAACGTTATAGACTTATATAATGTCCACACCGAGCAGTACGGACGACACGACCGGGATTCTGTAAAATATTACCAGCGAGGGGCTAGATGGGTTAGGTTAGGTTATATTACATTTATAGACGTATATAATGTTCCCACGGAGGGTTAGGGGCCGACCCGCCAGAAATGTTGGAAAATACTACATCCGAGATGCTAGGTTACTTAGGTTAGGATATATAACGTTATAGACATATATAATGTCCCCACCGAGAAGTACGGGCCGATACGACCGGGATTCTGTATAACATTACCAGCGAGGGGCTAGATGGGTTAGGTTAGGATATATTACGTTATGGACGTATATAATGTTCGCACCGAGATGTAGGGGCCGACCCGCTAGGAATGTTGAAAAATACTACATCGGAGATGCTAGGTTACTTAGATTAGTATATATAACGTTATAGACGTATATAATGTCCCCACCGAGACGGTCGGGACGACACGAACGGGATTCTGTAAGACATTACCAGCGATAGTCTAGATGGATTACGTTAGGTTATATTACGATATAGAAGTATATAATGTTCAAACCGAGATGTAGGTTCCGACCCGCCAGGAATGTTGTAAAATACTACTTCCGAGATGTTAGGTTGCCTTAGGATAGAATGTATAACGTTATAGACGTATATAATGTCCACACCGAGAAGTACGCACGACACGACCGGGATTGTGTAAAACATTACCAGCGAGGGGCTAGATGAGTTAGGTTAGGTTATATTACGTTATAGACGTATATAATGTTCCCACCGAGAAGTAGGTTCCGACCCGCCAGGAATGTTTGAAAATACTAAATCCGAGGTGTTAGGTTGCCTTAGGTTAGGATATATAACACTATTGACGCATACAATTTCCCCACCGAGAAGTACGGACGACACGACCAGGATTCTGTAAAACATTACCAGCGAGGGGCTAGATGGGTTAGGTTAGGTTATATTACGTTACAGACGTATATAATGTTCCCACGGAAAATTAGGGGCCAACCCGCCAGGAATGTTGGAAAATACTACATCGGAGATGTTAGGTTGCCTTAGGTTGGTATATATAACGTTGTAGACGTATATAATGACCCCACCGAGAAGTACGGTCCGACACGATCGGGATTCTGTAAAACATTACCAGCGAGGGTCTGGATGGGTTTGGTTAGGACATATTACGTTACAGACGTATATAATGTTCCCACCGAGAATTAGGGGCCGAACCGCCAGGAATGTTGGAAAATACTACATCCGAGATGTTAGGTTGCCTTAGGTTGGGATATATAACGTTATAGACGTATATAATGATCCCAATGAGAAGTACGGGCCGACACGACTGGGATTCTGTAAAACATTACCAGCGAGGGGCTAGATGGGTTAGGTTAGGTTATATTACGTTATAGACGTATATAATGTTCCCACCGAGAAGTAGGTTCCGAACCGCCAGGAATGTTGTAAAATACTACATCCGAGATGTTGGATTGCCTTAGGTTAGGATGTATAACGTTATAGACGTATATAATGTCCACACCGAGAAGTACGGACGACACGACCAGGATTCTGTAAAACATTACCAGCGAGGGGCTAGATGAGTTAGGTTAGGTTATATTACGTTATAGACGTATATAATGTACCCACCGAGAAGTAGGTTCCGACCCGCCAGGAATGTTGGGAAATACTAAATCCGAGATGTTAGGTTGCCTTAGGTTAGGATATATAACATTATTGACGCATACAATTTCCCCACCGAGACCTACGGGACGACACGAACTGGATTCTGTAAAACATTACCAGCGAGGGTCTAGAAGGGTTAGGTTAGGTTATATTACGTTATAGACGTATATAATGTTCCCACCGAGAAGTGGGTTCCGACCCGCCAGGAATGTTGGAAAATACTACATCCGAGATGTTAGGTTGCCTTAGGTTGGTATATATAACGTTATAGACGTATATAATGACCCCACCGAGAAGTACGGGCCGACACGACCAGGATTCTGTAAAACATTACCAGCGAGGATCTAGATAGGTTAGGTTAGGTTATATTACGTTACAGACGTATATAATGTTCCCACCGAGAAGTGGGGCCGACCCTCCAGGAATGTTGTAAAATACTACATCCGATATGTTAGGTTGCCTTAGGTTAGGATGCAAAACGTTATAGACTTATATAATGTCCACACCGAGCAGTACGGACGACACGACCGGGATTCTGTAAAATATTACCAGCGAGGGGCTAGATGGGTTAGGTTAGGTTATATTACATTTATAGACGTATATAATGTTCCCACGGAGGGTTAGGGGCCGACCCGCCAGAAATGTTGGAAAATACTACATCCGAGATGCTAGGTTACTTAGGTTAGGATATATAACGTTATAGACATATATAGTGTCCCCACCGAGAAGTACGGGCCGATACGACCGGGATTCTGTATAACATTACCAGCGAGGGGCTAGATGGGTTAGGTTAGGATATATTACGTTATGGACGTATATAATGTTCGCACCGAGATGTAGGGGCCGACCCGCTAGGAATGTTGAAAAATACTACATCCGAGATGCTAGGTTACTTAGATTAGTATATATAACGTTATAGACGTATATAATGTCCCCACCGAGACGGTCGGGACGACACGAACGGGATTCTGTAAGACATTACCAGCGATAGTCTAGATGGATTAGGTTAGGTTATATTACGATATAGAAGTATATAATGTTCAAACCGAGATGTAGGTTCCGACCCGCCAGGAATGTTGTAAAATACTACATCCGAGATGTTAGGTTGCCTTAGGATAGAATGTATAACGTTATAGACGTATATAATGTCCACACCGAGAAGTACGCACGACACGACCGGGATTGTGTAAAACATTACCAGCGAGGGGCTAGATGAGTTAGGTTAGGTTATATTACGTTATAGACGTATATAATGTTCCCACCGAGAAGTAGGTTCCGACCCGCCAGGAATGTTGGAAAATACTAAATCCGAGATGTTAGGTTGCCTTAGGTTAGGATATATAACATTATTGACGCATTCAATTTCCCCACCGAGACGCACGGGACGACACGAACTGGATTCTGTAAAACATTACCAGCGAGGGTCTAGATGGGTTAGGTTAGGTTATATTACGTTACAGACGTATATAATGTTCCCACCGAAGATTAGGGGCCAACCCGCCAGGAATGTTGGAAAATACTACATCCGAGATGTTAGGTTGCCTTAGGTTGGTATATATAACGTCATAGACGTATATAATGACCCCACCGAGAAGTACGGGCCGACACGACCAGGATTCTGTAAAACATTACCAGCGAGGATCTAGATAGGTTAGGTTAGGTTATATTACGTTACAGACGTATATAATGTTCCCACCGAGAAGTGGGGCCGACCCTCCAGGAATGTTGTAAAATACAACATCCGATATGTTAGGTTGCCTTAGGTTAGGATGCAAAACGTTATAGACTTATATAATGTCCACACCGAGCAGTACGGACGACACGACCGGGATTCTGTAAAATATTACCAGCGAGGGGCTAGATGGGTTAGGTTAGGTTATATTACATTTATAGACGTACATAATGTTGCCACGGAGGGTTAGGGGCCGACCCGCCAGAAATGTTGGAAAATACTACATCCGAGATGCTAGGTTACTTAGGTTAGGATATATAACGTTATAGACATATATAATGTCCCCACCGAGAAGTACGGGCCGATACGACCGGGATTCTGTATAACATTACCAGCGAGGGGATAGATGGGTTAGGTTAGGATATATTACGTTATGGACGTATATAATGTTCGCACCGAGATGTAGGGGCCGACCCGCTAGGAATGTTGAAAAATACTACATCCGAGATGCTACGTTACTTAGATTAGTATATATAACGTTATAGACGTATATAATGTCCCCACCGTGACGGTCGGGACGACACGAACGGGATTCTGTAAGACATTACCAGCGATAGTCTAGATGGATTAGGTTAGGTTATATTACGATATAGAAGTATATAATGTTCAAACCGAGATGTAGGTTCCGACCCGCCAGGAATGTTGTAAAATACTACATCCGAGATGTTAGGTTGCCTTAGGATAGAATGTATAACGTTATAGACGTATATAATGTCCACACCGAGAAGTACGCACGACACGACCGGGATTGTGTAAAACATTACCAGCGAGGGGCTAGATGAGTTAGGTTAGGTTATATTACGTTATAGACGTATATAATGTTCCCACCGAGAAGTAGGTTCCGACCCGCCAGGAATGTTGGAAAATACTAAATCCGAGATGTTAGGTTGCCTTAGGTTAGGATATATAACATTATTGACGCATTCAATTTCCCCACCGAGACGCACGGGACGACACGAACTGGATTCTGTAAAACATTACCAGCGAGGGTCTAGATGGGTTAGGTTAGGTTATATTACGTTACAGACGTATATAATGTTCCCACCGAAGATTAGGGGCCAACCCGCCAGGAATGTTGGAAAATACTACATCCGAGATGTTAGGTTGCCTTAGGTTGGTATATATAACGTCATAGACGTATATAATGACCCCACCGAGAAGTACGGGCCGACACGACCAGGATTCTGTAAAACATTACCAGCGAGGATCTAGATAGGTTAGGTTAGGTTATATTACGTTACAGACGTATATAATGTTCCCACCGAGAAGTGGGGCCGACCCTCCAGGAATGTTGTAAAATACAACATCCGATATGTTAGGTTGCCTTAGGTTAGGATGCAAAACGTTATAGACTTATATAATGTCCACACCGAGCAGTACGGACGACACGACCGGGATTCTGTAAAATATTACCAGCGAGGGGCTAGATGGGTTAGGTTAGGTTATATTACATTTATAGACGTACATAATGTTGCCACGGAGGGTTAGGGGCCGACCCGCCAGAAATGTTGGAAAATACTACATCCGAGATGCTAGGTTACTTAGGTTAGGATATATAACGTTATAGACATATATAATGTCCCCACCGAGAAGTACGGGCCGATACGACCGGGATTCTGTATAACATTACCAGCGAGGGGATAGATGGGTTAGGTTAGGATATATTACGTTATGGACGTATATAATGTTCGCACCGAGATGTAGGGGCCGACCCGCTAGGAATGTTGAAAAATACTACATCCGAGATGCTACGTTACTTAGATTAGTATATATAACGTTATAGACGTATATAATGTCCCCACCGTGACGGTCGGGACGACACGAACGGGATTCTGTAAGACATTACCAGCGATAGTCTAGATGGATTAGGTTAGGTTATATTACGATATAGAAGTATATAATGTTCAAACCGAGATGTAGGTTCCGACCCGCCAGGAATGTTGTAAAATACTACATCCGAGATGTTAGGTTGCCTTAGGATAGAATGTATAACGTTATAGACGTATATAATGTCCACACCGAGAAGTACGCACGACACGACCGGGATTGTGTAAAACATTACCAGCGAGGGGCTAGATGAGTTAGGTTAGGTTATATTACGTTATAGACGTATATAATGTTCCCACCGAGAAGTAGGTTCCGACCCGCCAGGAATGTTGGAAAATACTAAATCCGAGATGTTAGGTTGCCTTAGGTTAGGATATATAACATTATTGACGCATACAATTTCCCCACCGAGAAGTACGGACGACACGACCAGGATTCTGTAAAACATTACCAGCGAGGGGCTAGATGGGTTACGTTAGGTTATATTACGTTACAGACGTATATAATGTTCCCACGGAAAATTAGGGGCCAACCCGCCAGGAATGTTGGAAAATACTACATCCGAGATGTTAGGTTGCCTTAGGTTGGTATATATAACGTTATAGACGTATATAATGACCCCACCGAGAAGTACGGGCCGACACGACCAGGATTCTGTAAAACATTACCAGCGAGGATCTAGATAGGTTAGGTTAGGTTATATTACGTTACAGACGTATATAATGTTCCCACCGAGAAGTGGGGCCGACCCTCCAGGAATGTTGTAAAATACTACATCCGATATGTTAGGTTGCCTTAGGTTAGGATGCAAAACGTTATAGACTTATATAATGTCCACACCGAGCAGTACGGACGACACGACCGGGATTCTGTAAAATATTACCAGCGAGGGGCTAGATGGGTTAGGTTAGGTTATATTACATTTATAGACGTATATAATGTTCCCACGGAGGGTTAGGGGCCGACCCGCCAGAAATGTTGGAAAATACTACATCCGAGATGCTAGGTTACTTAGGTTAGGATATATAACGTTATAGACATATATAATGTCCCCACCGAGAAGTACGGGCCGATACGACCGGGATTCTGTATAACATTACCAGCGAGGGGCTAGATGGGTTAGGTTAGGATATATTACGTTATGGACGTATATAATGTTCGCACCGAGATGTAGGGGCCGACCCGCTAGGAATGTTGAAAAATACTACATCCGAGATGCTAGGTTACTTAGATTAGTATATATAACGTTATAGACGTATATAATGTCCCCACCGAGACGGTCGGGACGACACGAACGGGATTCTGTAAGACATTACCAGCGATAGTCTAGATGGATTAGGTTAGGTTATATTACGATATAGAAGTATATAATGTTCAAACCGAGATGTAGGTTCCGACCCGCCAGGAATGTTGTAAAATACTACATCCGAGATGTTAGGTTGCCTTAGGATAGAATGTATAACGTTATAGACGTATATAATGTCCACACCGAGAAGTACGCACGACACGACCGGGATTGTGTAAAACATTACCAGCGAGGGGCTAGATGAGTTAGGTTAGGTTATATTACGTTATAGACGTATATAATGTTCCCACCGAGAAGTAGGTTCCGACCCGCCAGGAATGTTGGAAAATACTAAATCCGAGATGTTAGGTTGCCTTAGGTTAGGATATATAACATTATTGACGCATTCAATTTCCCCACCGAGACGCACGGGACGACACGAACTGGATTCTGTAAAACATTACCAGCGAGGGTCTAGATGGGTTAGGTTAGGTTATATTACGTTACAGACGTATATAATGTTCCCACCGAAGATTAGGGGCCAACCCGCCAGGAATGTTGGAAAATACTACATCCGAGATGTTAGGTTGCCTTAGGTTGGTATATATAACGTCATAGACGTATATAATGACCCCACCGAGAAGTACGGGCCGACACGACCAGGATTCTGTAAAACATTACCAGCGAGGATCTAGATAGGTTAGGTTAGGTTATATTACGTTACAGACGTATATAATGTTCCCACCGAGAAGTGGGGCCGACCCTCCAGGAATGTTGTAAAATACAACATCCGATATGTTAGGTTGCCTTAGGTTAGGATGCAAAACGTTATAGACTTATATAATGTCCACACCGAGCAGTACGGACGACACGACCGGGATTCTGTAAAATATTACCAGCGAGGGGCTAGATGGGTTAGGTTAGGTTATATTACATTTATAGACGTACATAATGTTGCCACGGAGGGTTAGGGGCCGACCCGCCAGAAATGTTGGAAAATACTACATCCGAGATGCTAGGTTACTTAGGTTAGGATATATAACGTTATAGACATATATAATGTCCCCACCGAGAAGTACGGGCCGATACGACCGGGATTCTGTATAACATTACCAGCGAGGGGATAGATGGGTTAGGTTAGGATATATTACGTTATGGACGTATATAATGTTCGCACCGAGATGTAGGGGCCGACCCGCTAGGAATGTTGAAAAATACTACATCCGAGATGCTACGTTACTTAGATTAGTATATATAACGTTATAGACGTATATAATGTCCCCACCGTGACGGTCGGGACGACACGAACGGGATTCTGTAAGACATTACCAGCGATAGTCTAGATGGATTAGGTTAGGTTATATTACGATATAGAAGTATATAATGTTCAAACCGAGATGTAGGTTCCGACCCGCCAGGAATGTTGTAAAATACTACATCCGAGATGTTAGGTTGCCTTAGGATAGAATGTATAACGTTATAGACGTATATAATGTCCACACCGAGAAGTACGCACGACACGACCGGGATTGTGTAAAACATTACCAGCGAGGGGCTAGATGAGTTAGGTTAGGTTATATTACGTTATAGACGTATATAATGTTCCCACCGAGAAGTAGGTTCCGACCCGCCAGGAATGTTGGAAAATACTAAATCCGAGATGTTAGGTTGCCTTAGGTTAGGATATATAACATTATTGACGCATACAATTTCCCCACCGAGAAGTACGGACGACACGACCAGGATTCTGTAAAACATTACCAGCGAGGGGCTAGATGGGTTACGTTAGGTTATATTACGTTACAGACGTATATAATGTTCCCACGGAAAATTAGGGGCCAACCCGCCAGGAATGTTGGAAAATACTACATCCGAGATGTTAGGTTGCCTTAGGTTGGTATATATAACGTTATAGACGTATATAATGACCCCACCGAGAAGTACGGTCCGACACGACCGGGATTCTGTAAAACATTACCAGCGAGGGTCTGGATAGGTTAGGTTAGGTTATATTACGTTACAGACGTATATAATGTTCCCACCGAGAAGTGGGGCCGACCCTTCAGGAATGTTGTGAAATACTACATTCGAGATGTTTCGTTGCCTTAGGTTAGGATATATAACGTTATAGACGTATATAATGTCCCCAACGAGACGTACGGGCCGATACGACCGGGATTCTGTAAAACAATATCACCGAGGTGCTAGATGGGTTAGGTTAGCTTATATTATGTTATAGACGTATATAATGTTCCCACCGAGAAGTAGGGGCCGACCCGCCAGGAATGATGGAAAATACTACATCCGAGATGTTAGCCTGCCTTAGGTTAGGATATATAACGCTATGGACGTATATAATGTCCCAAACTAGACGTTCGGGACGACAGGAACGCGCTTCTGTAAAACATTACCAGCGAGGGGTTAGATGGTTTAGGTTAGGGTATATTATGTCATAGACGTATATAATGTTCCCACCGAGAAGTACGTGCCTACCCATCAGGAATGTTGGAAAATACTACATCCGAGGTATTAGGTTGAATTAGGTTACGATATATAACGCTATAGACGTATATAATGTCACAAACTAGACGTACGGGACGACAGGAACAGGATTCTGTAAAACATTACCAGCTGAGCGCTAGATGGGTTAGGTTAGGTTATATTATGTCACAAACGTATATAATGTTCCCACCGAGAAGTAGGTGCCGACCCGTCAGGAGTGTTGGAAAATACTACATCCTAGGTGTTAGGTTGCCTTAGGGTAGGATATATAACGCTATAGACGTATATAGTGTCCCAAACTAGACGTACGGGACGACAGGAATGGGATTCTGTAAAACATTACCAGCGAGGCGCTAGAAGGGTTAGGTTAGGTTATATTACGTTACAGACGTATATAATGTTCCCACCGAGAAGTGGGGCCGACCCTTCAGGAATGTTGTGAAATACTACATTCGAGATGTTTCGTTGCCTTAGGTTAGGATATATAACGCTATAGACGTATATCACGTCCCCAACGAGACGTATGGGCCGATACGACCGGGATTCTGTAAAACAATATCACCGAGGGGCTACACGGGTTAGGTTAGGTTATATTATGTTATAGACGTATATAATGTTCCCACCGAGAAGTAGGGGCCGACCCGCCAGGAACGTTGGAAAATACTACATCCGAGGTGTTAGGTTGCCTTAGGTTAGGATATATAACGCTATAGACGTATATCACGTCCCCAACGAGACGTACGGGCCGATACGACCGGGATTCTGTAAAACAATATCACCGAGGGGCTACACGGGTTAGGTTAGGTTATATTATGTTATAGACGTATATAATGTTCCCACCGAGAAGTAGGGGCCGACCCGCCAGGAATGATGGAAAATACTACATCCGAGATGTTAGCCTGCCTTAGGTTAGGATATATAACGCAATAGACGTTTATAATGTCCCAAACTAGACGTACGGGATGACAGGAACAGGATTCTGTAAAACATTACCAGCGAGGGGCTAGATGGTTTGGGTTAGTTTATATTATGTCAAAGACGTATATAATGTTCCCACCGAGAAGTAGGTGCCGACCCGTCAGGAATGTTGGAAAATACTACATCCGAGGTGTTAGGTTGCCTTAGGTTAGGATATATAACGCTATGGACGTATATAATGTCCCAAACTAGACGTACGGGACGACAGGAACAGGATTCTGTAAAACATTACCAACGAGGGGCTAGATGGGTTAGGTTAGGTTATATTATGTCACAGACGTATACAATGTTCCCACCGAGAAGTAGGGGCCGACCCGCCAGGAATGATGGAAAATACTACATCCGAGATGTTAGCCTGCCTTAGGTTAGGATATATAACGCTATGGACGTATATAATGTCCCAAACTAGACGTTCGGGACGACAGGAACGCGCTTCTGTAAAACATTACCAGCGAGGGGTTAGATGGGTTAGGTTAGGTTATATTAAGTCACAGACGTATATAATGTTCCCACCGAGCAGTAGGTGCCGTCCCGTCAGGAATGTTGGAAAATGCTACATCCGAGGTGTTAGATTGCCTTAGGTTGGGATATATAACGTTAGAGACGTATATAATCTCCCCACCGATACGTACGGGTCGACACGACCGGCATTCTGTAAAACACTATCACCGAGGTGCTAGATGGATTAGGTTAAGATATATTATGTTATAGACGTATATAATGTTCCCACCGAGAAGTAGGGTCCGACCCGCCAGGAACGTTGGAAAATACTACATCCGAGATGTTAGCCTGCCTTAGGTTAGGATATATAACGCTATAGACGTATATAATGTCCCAAACTAGTCGTACGGGACGACAGGAACGGGCTTCTGTAAAACATTACCAGCGAGGGGCTAGATGGGTTAGGTTAGTTTATATTATGTCAAAGACGTATATAATGTTCCCACCGAGAAGTAGGTGCCGACCCGTCAGGAATGTTGGAAAATACTACATCCGAGGTGTTAGGTTGCCTTAGGTTAGGATATATAACGCTATAGACGTATATCACGTCCCCAACGAGACGTACGGGCCGATACGACCGGGATCCTGTAAAACAATATCACCAAGGGGCTAGATGGGTTAGGTTAGGTTATATTATGTTATAGACGTATATAATGTTCCCACCGAGAAGTAGGGGCCGACCCGCCAGGAATGATGGAAAATACTACATCCGAGATGATAGCCTGCCTTAGGTTAGGATATATAACGCTTTAGACGTATATAATGTCCCAAACTAGACGTACGGGATGACAGGAACAGGATTCTGTAAAACATTACCAGCGAGGGGCTGGATGGGTTAGGTTAGGTTATATTATGTTATAGACGTATATAATGTTCCCACCGAGAAGTAGGTGCCGAGCCGTCAGGAGTGTTGGAAAATACTACATCCGAGATGTTAGCCTGCCTTAGGTTAGGATATATAACGCAATAGACGTTTATAATGTCCCAAACTAGACGTACGGGATGACAGGAACAGGATTCTGTAAAACATTACCAGCGAGGGGCTGGATGGGTTAGGTTAGGTTATATTATGTTATAGACGTATATAATGTTCCCACCGAGATGTAGGTGCCGACCCGTCAGGAGTGTTGGAAAATACTACATCCTAGGTGTTAGGTTGCCTTAGGTTAGGATATATAACGCTATAGACGTATATAGTGTCCCAAACTAGACGTACGGAACGACAGGAATGGGAATCTGTAAAACATTACCAGCGAGGCGCTAGATGGGTTAGGTTAGGTTATATTAAGTCACAGACGTATATAATGTTCCCACCGAGCAGTAGGTGCCGTCCCGTCAGGAATGTTGGAAAATGCTACATCCGAGGTGTTAGATTGCCTTAGGTTGGGATATATAACGTTAGAGACGTATATAATCTCCCCACCGATACGTACGGGCCGACACGACCGGCATTCTGTAAAACACTATCACCGAGGTGCTAGATGGATTAGGTTAAGATATATTATGTTATAGACGTATATAATGTTCCCACCGAGAAGTAGGGGCCGACCCGCCAGGAACGTTGGAAAATACTACATCCGAGATGTTAGCCTGCCTTAGGTTAGGATATATAACGCTATAGACGTATATAATGTCCCAAACTAGTCGTACGGGACGACAGGAACGGGCTTCTGTAAAACATTACCAGCGAGGGGCTAGATGGGTTAGGTTAGTTTATATTATGTCAAAGACGTATATAATGTTCCCACCGAGAAGTAGGTGCCGACCCGTCAGGAATGTTGGAAAATACTACATCCGAGGTGTTAGGTTGCCTTAGGTTAGGATATATAACGCTATAGACGTATATCACGTCCCCAACGAGACGTACGGGCCGATACGACCGGGATTCTGTAAAACAATATCACCAAGGGGGTAGATGGGTTAGGTTAGGTTATATTATGTTATAGACGTATATAATGTTCCCACCGAGAAGTAGGGGCCGACCCGCCAGGAATGATGGAAAATACTACATCCGAGATGATAGCCTGCCTTAGGTTAGGATATATAACGCTTTAGACGTATATAATGTCCCAAACTAGACGTACGGGATGACAGGAACAGGATTCTGTAAAACATTACCAGCGAGGGGCTGGATGGGTTAGGTTAGGTTATATTATGTTATAGACGTATATAATGTTCCCACCGAGAAGTAGGTGCCGAGCCGTCAGGAGTGTTGGAAAATACTACATCCGAGATGTTAGCCTGCCTTAGGTTAGGATATATAACGCAATAGACGTTTATAATGTCCCAAACTAGACGTACGGGATGACAGGAACAGGATTCTGTAAAACATTACCAGCGAGGGGCTAGATGGTTTAGGTTAGTTTATATTATGTCAAAGACGTATATAATGTTCCCACCGAGAAGTAAGTGCCGACCCGTCAGGAATGTTGGAAAATACTACATCCGAGATGCTAGGTTGCCTTAGGTTATGATATATAACACTATAGACGTATATAATGTCCCAAACTAGACGTACGGGATGACAGGAACAGGATTCTGTAAAACATTACCAGCGAGGCGCTAGATGGGTTAGGTTAGGTTATATTATGTCACAGACGTATACAATGTTCCCACCGAGAAGTAGGTGCCGACCCGTCAGGAATGTTGGAAAATACTACATCCGAGATGTTAGCATGCCTTAGGTTAGGATATATAACGCTATAGACGTATATCACGTCCCCAACGAGACGTACGGGCCGATACGACCGGGATTCTGTAAAACAATATCACCGAGGGGCTACATGGGTTAGGTTAGGTTATATTATGTTATAGACGTATATAATGTTCCCACCGAGAAGTAGGGGCCGACCCGCCAGGAACGTTGGAAAATACTACATCCGAGGTGTTAGGTTGCCTTAGGTTAGGATATATAACGCTATAGACGTATATCATGTCCACAACGAGACGTTCGGGCCGATAGACCGGGATTCTGTAAAACAATATCACCGAGGGGCTAGATGGGTTAGGTTAGGTTATATTATGTTATAGACGTATATAATGTTCCCACCGAGAAGTAGGGGCCGACCCGCCAGGAATGATGGAAAATACTACATCCGAGATGTTAGCCTGCCTTAGGTTAGGATATATAACGCTTTAGACGTATATAATGTCCCAAACTAGACGTATGGGATGACAGGAACAGGATTCTGTAAAACATTACCAGCGAGGGGCTGGATGGGTTAGGTTAGGTTATATTATGTTATAGACGTATATAATGTTCCCACCGAGAAGTAGGTGCCGAGCCGTCAGGAGTGTTGGAAAATACTACATCCGAGATGTTAGCCTGCCTTAGGTTAGGATATATAACGCAATAGACGTTTATAATGTCCCAAACTAGACGTACGGGATGACAGGAACAGGATTCTGTAAAACATTACCAGCGAGGGGCTAGATGGTTTAGGTTAGTTTATATTATGTCACAAACGTATATAATGTTCCCACCGAGATGTAGGTGCCGACCCGTCAGGAGTGTTGGAAAATACTAGATCCTAGGTGTTAGGTTGCCTTAGGTTAGGATATATAACGCTATAGACGTATATAGTGTCCCAAACTAGACGTACGGAACGACAGGAATGGGGATCTGTAAAACATTACCAGCGAGGCGCTAGATGGGTTAGGTTAGGTTATATTAAGTCACAGACGTATATAATGTTCCCACCGAGCAGTAGGTGCCGTCCCGTCAGGAATGTTGGAAAATGCTACATCCGAGGTGTTAGATTGCCTTAGGTTGGGATATATAACGTTAGAGACGTATATAATCTCCCCACCGATACGTACGGGCCGACACGACCGGCATTCTGTAAAACACTATCACCGAGGTGCTAGATGGATTAGGTTAAGATATATTATGTTATAGACGTATATAATGTTCCCACCGAGAAGTAGGGGCCGACCCGCCAGGAACGTTGGAAAATACTACATCCGAGATGTTAGCCTGCCTTAGGTTAGGATATATAACGCTATAGACGTATATAATGTCCCAAACTAGTCGTACGGGACGACAGGAACGGGCTTCTGTAAAACATTACCAGCGAGGGGCTAGATGGGTTAGGTTAGTTTATATTATGTCAAAGACGTATATAATGTTCCCACCGAGAAGTAGGTGCCGACCCGTCAGGAATGTTGGAAAATACTACATCCGAGGTGTTAGGTTGCCTTAGGTTAGGATATATAACGCTATAGACGTATATCACGTCCCCAACGAGACGTACGGGCCGATACGACCGGGATTCTGTAAAACAATATCACCAAGGGGCTAGATGGGTTAGGTTAGGTTATATTATGTTATAGACGTATATAATGTTCCCACCGTGAAGTAGGGGCCGACCCGCCAGGAATGATGGAAAATACTACATCCGAGATGATAGCCTGCCTTAGGTTAGGATATATAACGCTTTAGACGTATATAATGTGCCAAACTAGACGTACGGGATGACAGGAACAGGATTCTGTAAAACATTACCAGCGAGGGGCTGGATGGGTTAGGTTAGGTTATATTATGTTATAGACGTATATAATGTTCCCACCGAGAAGTAGGTGCCGAGCCGTCAGGAGTGTTGGAAAATACTACATCCGAGATGTTAGCCTGCCTTAGGTTAGGATATATAACGCAATAGACGTTTATAATGTCCCAAACTAGACGTACGGGATGACAGGAACAGGATTCTGTAAAACATTACCAGCGAGGGGCTAGATGGTTTAGGTTAGTTTATATTATGTCAAAGACGTATATAATGTTCCCACCGAGAAGTAGGTGCCGACCCGTCAGGAATGTTGGAAAATACTACATCCGAGGTGTTAGGTTGCCTTAGGTTAGGATATATAACTCTATGGACGTATATAATGTCCCAAACTAGACGTACGGGACGACAGGAACAGGATTCTGTAAAACATTACCAACGAGGGGCTAGATGGGTTAGGTTAGGTTATATTATGTCACAGACGTATACAATGTTCCCACCGAGAAGTAGGTGCCGACCCGTCAGGAATGTTGGAAAATACTACATCCGAGATGTTAGCATGCCTTAGGTTAGGATATATAACGCTATAGACGTATATCACGTCCCCAACGAGACGTACGGGCCGATACGACCGGGATTCTGTAAAACAATATCACCGAGGGGCTACATGGGTTAGGTTAGGTTATATTATGTTATAGACGTATATAATGTTCCCACCGAGAAGTAGGGGCCGACCCGCCAGGAACGTTGGAAAATACTACATCCGAGGTGTTAGGTTGCCTTAGGTTAGGATATATAACGCTATAGACGTATATCATGTCCACAACGAGACGTTCGGGCCGATAGACCGGGATTCTGTAAAACAATATCACCGAGGGGCTAGATGGGTTAGGTTAGGTTATATTATGTCACAGACGTATACAATGTTCCCACCGAGAAGTAGGTGCCGACCCGTCAGGAATGTTGGAAAATACTACATCCGAGATGTTAGCATGCCTTAGATTAGGATATATAACGCTATAGACGTATATAATGTCCCAAACTAGTCGTACGGAACGACAGGAACGGGCTTCTGTAAAACATTACCAGCGAGGGTCTAGATGGTTTAGGTTAGTTTATATTATGTCAAAGACGTATATAATGTTCCCACCGAGAAGTAGGTGCCGACCCGTCAGGAATGTTGGAAAATACTACATCCGAGGTGTTAGGTTGCCTTAGGTTAGGATATATAACGCAATGGACGTATATAATGTCCCAAACTAGACGTACGGGACGACAGGAACAGGATTCTGTAAAACATTACCAACGAGGGGCTAGATGGGTTAGGTTAGGTTATATTATGTCACAGACGTATACAATGTTCCCACCGAGAAGTAGGTGCCGACCCGTCAGGAATGTTGGAAAATACTACATCCGAGATGTTAGCATGCCTTAGATTAGGATATATAACGCTATAGACGTATATAATGTCCCAAACTAGTCGTACGGAACGACGGGAACGGGCTTCTGTAAAACATTACCAGCGAGGGGCTAGATGGGTTAGGTTAGGGTATATTATGTCATAGACGTATATAATGTTCCCACCGAGAAGTACGTGCCTACCCATCAGGAATGTTGGAAAATACTGTATCCGAGGTGTTAGGTTGAATTAGGTTAGGATATATAACGCTATAGACGTATATAATGTCCCAACCGAGATGTACGGGACGACACGAACGGTATTCTGTAAAACACTATCACCGAGGTGCTATATGGTTTAGGTTAGGTTATATTACGTTATAGACGTATATAATGTTCCCACCGAGAAGTAATGGCCGACCCACCAGGAATGATGGAAAATACTACATCCGAGATGTTAGCCTGTCTTAGGTTAGGATATATAACGCTATAGACGTATATAATGTACCAAACTAGACGTACGGGACGACAGGAATGGGATTCTGTATAACATTACCAGCGATGGGCTAGATGGGTTAGGATAGGTTATATTATGTCATAGACGTATATAGTGTTCCCACCGAGAAGTAGGTGCCGTCCCGTCAGGAATGTTGGAAAATACTACGTCCGAGGTGTTAGGTTGCCTTAGGTTGGGATATATAACGTTAGAGACGTATATAATCTCCCCACCGATACGTACGGGCCGAAACGACCGGCGTTCTGTAAAACACTATCACCGAGGTGCTAGATGGGTTAGGTTAAGTTATATTATGTTATAGACGTATATAATGTTCCCACCGAGAAGTAGGGGCCGACCCGCCAGGAATGTTGGAAAATACTACATCCGAGATGTTAGCCTGCCTTAGGTTAGGATATATAACGCTATAGACGTATATAATGTTCCCGCCGAGAAGTAGGGGCCGACCCGCCAGGAATGATGGAAAATACTACATCCGAGATGTTAGCCTGCCTTAGGTTAGGATATATAACGCTATGGACGTATATAATGTCCCAAACTAGACGTTCGGGACGACAGGAACGCGCTTCTGTAAAACATTACCAGCGAGGGGTTAGATGGGTTAGGTTAGGGTATATTATGTCATAGACGTATATAATGTTCCCACCGAGAAGTACGTGCCTACCCATCAGGAATGTTGGAAAATACTACATCCGAGGTGTTAGGTTGAATTAGGTTAGGATATATAACGCTATAGACGTATATAATGTCACAAACTAGACGTACGGGACGACAGGAACAGGATTCTGTAAAACATTACCAGCTGGGCGCTAGATGGGTTAGGTTAGGTTATATTATGTCACAAACGTATATAATGTTCCCACCGAGACGTAGGTGCCGACCCGTCAGGAGTGTTGGAAAATACTACATCCTAGGTGTTAGGTTGCCTTAGGTTAGGATATATAACGCTATAGACGTATATAGTGTCCCAAACTAGACGTACGGAACGACAGGAATGGGATTCTGTAAAACATTACCAGCGAGGCGCTAGATGGGTTAGGTTAGGTTATATTAAGTCACAGACGTATATAATGTTCCCACCGAGCAGTAGGTGCCGTCCCGTCAGGAATGTTGGAAAATGCTACATCCGAGGTGTTAGATTGCCTTAGGTTGGGATATATAACGTTAGAGACGTATATAATCTCCCCACCGATACGTACGGGCCGACAGGACCGGCATTCTGTAAAACACTATCACCGAGGTGCTAGATGGATTAGGTTAAGATATATTATGTTATAGACGTATATAATGTTCCCACCGAGAAGTAGGGGCCGACCCGCCAGGAACGTTGGAAAATACTACATCCGAGATGTTAGCCTGCCTTAGGTTAGGATATATAACGCTATAGACGTATATAATGTCCCAAACTAGTCGTACGGGACGACAGGAACGGGCTTCTGTAAAACATTACCAGCGAGGGGCTAGATGGGTTAGGTTAGGGTATATTATGTCATAGACGTATATAATGTTCCCACCGAGCAGTAGGTGCCGTCCCGTCAGGAATGTTGGAAAATACTACATCCGAGATGTTAGTCTGCCTTAGGTTAGGATATATAACGCTATAGACGTATATCACGTCCCCAACGAGACGTACGGGCCGATACGACCGGGATTCTGTAAAACAATATCACCAAGGGGCTAGATGGGTTAGGTTAGGTTATATTATGTTATAGACGTATATAATGTTCCCACAGAGAAGTAGGGGCCGACCCGCCAGGAATGATGGAAAATACTACATCCGAGATGTTAGCCTGCCTTAGGTTAGGATATATAACGCTATAGACGTATATCACGTCCCCAACGAGACGTACGGGCCGATACGACCGGGATTCTGTAAAACAATATCACCGAGGGGCTACATGGGTTAGGTTAGGTTATATTATGTTATAGACGTATATAATGTTCCCACCGAGAAGTAGGTGCCGACCCGTCAGGAATGTTGGAAAATACTACATCCGAGATGTTAGCATGCCTTAGATTAGGATATATAACGCTATAGACGTATATAATGTCCCAAACTAGTCGTACGGAACGACGGGAACGGGCTTCTGTAAAACATTACCAGCGAGGGGCTAGATGGGTTAGGTTAGGGTATATTATGTCATAGACGTATATAATGTTCCCACCGAGAAGTACGTGCCTACCCATCAGGAATGTTGGAAAATACTGTATCCGAGGTGTTAGGTTGAATTAGGTTAGGATATATAACGCTATAGACGTATATAATGTCCCAACCGAGATGTACGGGACGACACGAACGGTATTCTGTAAAACACTATCACCGAGGTGCTATATGGTTTAGGTTAGGTTATATTACGTTATAGACGTATATAATGTTCCCACCGAGAAGTAATGGCCGACCCACCAGGAATGATGGAAAATACTACATCCGAGATGTTAGCCTGTCTTAGGTTAGGATATATAACGCTATAGACGTATATAATGTACCAAACTAGACGTACGGGACGACAGGAATGGGATTCTGTATAACATTACCAGCGATGGGCTAGATGGGTTAGGATAGGTTATATTATGTCATAGACGTATATAGTGTTCCCACCGAGAAGTAGGTGCCGTCCCGTCAGGAATGTTGGAAAATACTACATCCGAGGTGTTAGGTTGCCTTAGGTTGGGATATATAACGTTAGAGACGTATATAATCTCCCCACCGATACGTACGGGCCGACACGACCGGCGTTCTGTAAAACACTATCACCGAGGTGCTAGATGGGTTAGGTTAAGTTATATTATGTTATAGACGTATATAATGTTCCCACCGAGAAGTAGGGGCCGACCCGCCAGGAATGTTGGAAAATACTACATCCGAGATGTTAGCCTGCCTTAGGTTAGGATATATAACGCTATAGACGTATATCATGTCCCCAACGAGACGTACGGGCCGATACGACCGGGATTCTGTAAAACAATATCACCGAGGTGCTAGATGGGTTAGGTTAGCTTATATTATGTTATAGACGTATATAATGTTCCCACCGAGAAGTAGGGGCCGACCCGCCAGTAATGATGGAAAATACTACATCCGAGATGTTAGCCTGCCTTAGGTTAGGATATATAACGCTATGGACGTATATAATGTCCCAAACTAGACGTTCGGGACGACAGGAACGCGCTTCTGTAAAACATTACCAGCGAGGGGTTAGATGGGTTAGGTTAGGGTATATTATGTCATAGACGTATATAATGTTCCCACCGAGAAGTACGTGCCTACCCATCAGGAATGTTGGAAAATACTACATCCGAGGTGTTAGGTTGAATTAGGTTAGGATATATAACGCTATAGACGTATATAATGTCACAAACTAGACGTACGGGACGACAGGAACAGGATTCTGTAAAACATTACCAGCTGGGCGCTAGATGGGTTAGGTTAGGTTATATTATGTCACAAACGTATATAATGTTCCCACCGAGATGTAGGTGCCGACCCGTCAGGAGTGTTGGAAAATACTACATCCTAGGTGTTAGGTTGCCTTAGGTTAGGATATATAACGCTATAGACGTATATAGTGTCCCAAACTAGACGTACGGAACGACAGGAATGGGATTCTGTAAAACATTACCAGCGAGGCGCTAGATGGGTTAGGTTAGGTTATATTAAGTCACAGACGTATATAATGTTCCCACCGAGCAGTAGGTGCCGTCCCGTCAGGAATGTTGGAAAATGCTACATCCGAGGTGTTAGATTGCCTTAGGTTGGGATATATAACGTTAGAGACGTATATAATCTCCCCACCGATACGTACGGGCCGACAGGACCGGCATTCTGTAAAACACTATCACCGAGGTGCAAGATGGATTAGGTTAAGATATATTATGTTATAGACGTATATAATGTTCCCACCGAGAAGTAGGGGCCGACCCGCCAGGAACGTTGGAAAATACTACATCCGAGATGTTAGCCTGCCTTAGGTTAGGATATATAACGCTATAGACGTATATAATGTCCCAAACTAGTCGTACGGGACGACAGGAACGGGCTTCTGTAAAACATTACCAGCGAGGGGCTAGATGGGTTAGGTTAGGGTATATTATGTCATAGACGTATATAATGTTCCCACCGAGCAGTAGGTGCCGTCCCGTCAGGAATGTTGGAAAATACTACATCCGAGATGTTAGTCTGCCTTAGGTTAGGATATATAACGCTATAGACGTATATCACGTCCCCAACGAGACGTACGGGCCGATACGACCGGGATTCTGTAAAACAATATCACCAAGGGGCTAGATGGGTTAGGTTAGGTTACATTATGTTATAGACGTATATAATGTTCCCACAGAGAAGTAGGGGCCGACCCGCCAGGAATGATGGAAAATACTACATCCGAGATGTTAGCCTGCCTTAGGTTAGGATATATAACGCTATAGACGTATATCACGTCCCCAACGAGACGTACGGGCCGATACGACCGGGATTCTGTAAAACAATATCACCGAGGGGCTAGATGGGTTAGGTTAGGTTATATTATGTTATAGACGTATATAATGTTCCCACCGAGAAGTAGGGGCCGACCCGCCAGGAATGATGGAAAATACTACATCCGAGATGTTAGCCTGCCTTAGGTTAGGATATATGACGCAATAGACGTTTATAATGTCCCAAACTAGACGTACGGGATGACAGGAACAGGATTCTGTAAAACATTACCAGCGAGGGGCTAGATGGTTTAGGTTAGTTTATATTATGTCAAAGACATATATAATGTTCCCACCGAGAAGTAGGTGCCGACCCGTCAGGAATGTTGGAAAATACTACATCCGAGGTGTTAGGTTGAATTAGGTTAGGATATATAACGCTATAGACGTATATAATGTCACAAACTAGACGTACGGGACGACAGGAACAGGATTCTGTAAAACATTACCAGCTGGGCGCTAGATGGGTTAGGTTAGGTTATATTATGTCACAAACGTATATAATGTTCCCACCGAGAAGTAGGTGCCGACCCGTTAGGAGTGTTGGAAAATACTACATCCTAGGTGTTAGGTTGCCTTAGGTTAGGATATATAACGCTATAGACGTATATAGTGTCCCAAACTAGACGTACGGGACGACAGGAATGGGATTCTGTAAAACATTACCAGCGAGGCGCTAGATGGGTTAGGTTAGGTTATATTATGTCACAGACGTATATAATGTTCCCACCGAGCAGTAGGTGCCGTCCCGTCAGGAATGTTGGAAAATGCTACATCCGAGGTGTTAGGTTGCCTTAGGTTGGGATATATAACGTTAGAGACGTATATAATCTCCCCACCGATACGTACGGGCCGACACGACCGGCATTCTGTAAAACACTATCACCGAGGTGCTAGATGGATTAGGTTAAGATATATTATGTTATAGACGTATATAATGTTCCCACCGAGAAGTAGGGGCCGACACGCCAGGAATGTTGGAAAATACTACATCCGAGATGTTAGCCTGCCTTAGGTTAGGATATATAACGCTATAGACGTATATCATGTCCCCAACGAGACGTACGGGCCGATACGACCGGGATTCTGTAAAACAATATCACCGAGGGGCTAGATGGGTTAGGTTAGGTTATATTATGTCAAAGACGTATATAATGTTCCCACCGAGAAGTAGGGGCCGACCCGCCAGGAATGTTGGAAAATACTACATCCGAGATGTTAGCCTGCCTTAGGTTAGGATATATAACGCTATAGACGTATATAATGTCCCAAACTAGTCGTACGGGACGACAGGAACGGGCTTCTGTAAAACATTACCAGCGAGGGGCTAGATGGGTTAGGTTAGGGTATATTATGTCATAGACGTATATAATGTTCCCACCGAGCAGTAGGTGCCGTCCCGTCAGGAATGTTGGAAAATACTACATCCGAGATGTTAGTCTGCCTTAGGTTAGGATATATAACGCTATAGACGTATATCACGTCCCCAACGAGACGTACGGGCCGATACGACCGGGATTCTGTAAAACAATATCACCAAGGGGCTAGATGGGTTAGGTTAGGTTATATTATGTTCTAGACGTATATAATGTTCCCACCGAGAAGTAGGGGCCGACCCGCCAGGAATGATGGAAAATACTACATCCGAGATGTTAGCCTGCCTTAGGTTAGGATATATAACGCTTTAGACGTATATAATGTCCCAAACTAGACGTACGGGATGACAGGAACAGGATTCTGTAAAACATTACCAGCGAGGGGCTGGATGGTTTAGGTTAGTTTATATTATGTCAAAGACGTATATAATGTTCCCACCGAGAAGTAGGTGCCGACCCGTCAGGAATGTTGGAAAATACTACATCCGAGGTGTTAGGTTGCCTTAGGTTAGGATATATAACGCTATGGACGTATATAATGTCCCAAACTAGACGTACGGGACGACAGGAACAGGATTCTGTAAAACATTACCAACGAGGGGCTAGATGGGTTAGGTTAGGTTATATTATCTCACAGACGTATACAATGTTCCCACCGAGAAGTAGGTGCCGACTCGTCAGGAATGTTGGAAAATACTACATCCGAGATGTTAGCATGCCTTAGGTTAGGATATATAACGCTATAGACGTATATAATGTCCCAAACTAGTCGTACGGAACGACAGGAACGGGCTTCTGTAAAACATTACCAGCGAGGGGCTAGATGGGTTAGGTTAGGGTATATTATGTCATAGACGTATATAATGTTCCCACCGAGAAGTACGTGCCTACCCATCGGGAATGTTGGAAAATACTACATCCGAGGTGTTAGGTTGAATTAGGTTAGGATATATAACGCTATAGACGTATATAATGTCCCAACCGAGATGTACGGGACGACACGAACGGTATTCTGTAAAACATTACCAGCTGGGCGCTAGATGGGATAGGTTAGGTTATATTATGTCACAAACGTATATAATGTTCCCACCGAGAAGTAGGTGCCGACCCGTCAGGAGTGTTGGAAAATACTACATCCTAGGTGTTAGGTTGCCTTAGGTTGGGATATATAACGTTAGAGACGTATATAATCTCCCCACCGATACGTACGGGCCGACACGACCGGCATTCTGTAAAACACTATCACCGAGGTGCTAGATGGATTAGGTTAAGATATATTATGTTATAGACGTATATAATGTTCCCACCGAGAAGTAGGTGCCGACCCGTCAGGAATGTTGGAAAATTCTACATCCGAGGTGTTAGGTTGCCTTAGGTTAGGATATATAACGCTATAGACGTATATCATGTCCCCAACGAGACGTACGGGCCGATACGACCGGGATTCTGTAGAACAATATCACCGAGGGGCTAGATGGGTTAGGTTAGGTTATATTATGTTATAGACGTATATAATGTTCCCACCGAGAAGTAGGTGCCGAGCCGTCAGGAGTGTTGGAAAATACTACATCCGAGATGTTAGCCTGCCTTAGGTTAGGATATATAACGCAATAGACGTTTATAATGTCCCAAACTAGACGTACGGTATGACAGGAACAGGATTCTGTAAAACATTACCAACGAGGGGCTAGATGGGTTAGGTTAGGTTATATTATGTCACAGACGTATACAATGTTCCCACCAAGAAGTAGGTGCCGACCCGTCAGGAATGTTGGAAAATACTATATCCGAGATGTTAGCATGCCTTAGGTTAGGATATATAACGCTATAGACGTATATAACGTCCCAAACTAGTCGTACGGGACGACAGGAACGGGCTTCTTTAAAACATTACCAGCGAGGCGCTAGATGGGTTAGGTTAGGGTATATTATGTCATAGACGTATATAATGTTCCCACCGAGAAGTACGTGCCTACCCAGCAGGAATGTTGGAAAATACTACATCCGAGGTGTTAGGTTGAATTAGGTTAGGATATATAACGCTATAGACGTATATAATTTCCCAACCGAGATGTACGGGACGATACGAACGGTATTCTGTAAAAAATTACCAGCGAGGTGCCAGATGGGTTAGGTTAGGTTATATTACGTTATAGACGTATATAATGTTCCCACCGAGGAGTAATGGCCGACCCACCAGGAATGATGGAAAATACTACATCCGAGATGTTAGCCTGCCTTAGGTTAGGATCTATAACGCTATAGACGTATATCATGTCCCCAACTAGACGTACGGGCCGATACGACCGAGATTCTGTAAAACAATATCACCGAGGGTCTAGATGGGTTAGGTTAGGTTATATTATGTTATAGACGTATATAATGTTCCCACCGAGAAGTAGGGGCCGAGCCGTCAGGAGTGTTGGAAAATACTACATCCGAGATGTTAGCCTCCCTTAGGTAAGGATATATAACGCTATAGACGTATATAATGTCCCAAACTAGACGTACGGGACGACAGGAATGGGATTCTGTAAAACATTACCAGCGACGGGCTAGATGGGTTAGGTTAGGTTATATTACGTTATAGACGTATATAATGTTCCCACCGAGAAGTAGGGTCCGATACGCCAGGAATGTTGGAAAATACTACATCCGAGGTGTTAGGTTGCCTTAGGTTAAGATATATAACGCTATAGACGTATATAATGTCCCAACCGAGATGTACGGGATGACACGAACGGGATTCTGTAAAACAATACCAGCGACGGGCTAGATGGGTTAGGTTAGGTTATATTACGTTATAGACGTATATAATGTTCCCACCGAGAAGTAGGTGCCTACCCATCAGGAATGTTGTAAAATACTACATCCGAGGTGTTAGGTTGAATTAGGTTAGGATATATAACGCTATAGACGTATATAATTTCCCAACCGAGATGTACGGGTCGATACGAACGGTATTCTGTAAAAAATTACCAGCGAGGGGCCAGATGGGTTAGGTTAGGTTATATTATGTCATAGACATATATAATGTTCCCACCGAGCAGTAGGTGCCGTCCCGTCAGGAATGTTGGAAAATACTTCATCCGAGGTGTTAGGTTGCCTTAGGTTAGGATATATAACGTTATAGACGTATATAATCTCCCCACCGTTACGTACGGGCCGACACGACCGGCATTCTGTACAACAATATCACCGAGGGTCTAGATGGATTAGGTTTGGTTATATCATGTCAAAGACGTATATAATGTTCCCACCGAGAAGTAGGTGCCGACCCGTCAGGAATGTTGGAAAATACTACATCCGAGGTGTTAGGTTGCCTTAGGTTAGGATATACAACGCTATAGACGTATATAATGTCCCAACCGAGACGTACGGGATGACACGAACGGGATTCTGTAAAACAATACCAGCGACGGGCTAGATGGGTTAGGTTAGGTTATATTACGTTATAGACGTATATAATGTTCCCACCGAGAAGTAGGGTCCGATACGCCAGGAATGTTGTAAAATAGTACATCCGAGATGTTAGCCTGATTTAGGTTAGGATATATAACGCTATAGACGTATATAATGTCCCAAACTAGTCGTACGGGACGACAGGAACGGGCTTCTGTAAAACATTACCAGCGAGGGGCTAGATGGGTTAGGTTAGGGTATATTATGTCATAGGCGTATATAATGTTCCCACCGAGAAGTAGGTGCCTACCCATCAGGAATGTTGTAAAATACTACATCCGAGGTGTTAGGTTGAATTAGGTTAGGATATATAACGCTATAGACGTATATAATTTCCCAACCGAGATGTACGGGACGATACGAACGGTATTCTGTAAAAAATTACCAGCGAGGGGCCAAATGGGTTAGGTTAGGTTATATTATGTCATAGACGTATATAACGTTCCCACCGAGAAGTAGGTGCCGACCCGTCAGGAATGTTGGAAATACTACATCCGAGGTGTTAGGTTGCCTTAGGTTGGGATATATAACGTTAGAGACGTATATAATCTCTCCACCGATACGTACGGGCCGACACGACCGGCATTCTGTAAAACACTATCACCGAGGTGCTAGATGGGTTAGGTTAAGTTATATTATGTTATAGACGTATATAATGTTCCTACCGAGAAGTAGGGGCCGTCCCGCCAGGAATGTTGGAAAATACTACATCCGAGATGTTAGCCTGCCTTAGGTTAGGATCTATAACGCTATAGACGTATATCATGTCCCCAACGAGACGTACGGGCCGATACGACCGGGATTCTGTAAAACAATATCACCGAGGGTCTAGATGGGTTAGGTTAGGTTATATTATGTTATAGACGTATATAATGTTCCCACCGAGAAGTAGGTGCCGACCCGTCAGGAATGTTCGAAAATACTACATCCGAGATGTTAGCATGCCTTAGGTTAGGATATATAACGCCATAGACGTATATAATGTCCCAAACTAGACGTACGGGATGACAGGAACGGGATTCTGTAAAACATTACCAACGAGGGGCTAGATGGGTTAGGTTAGGTTATATTATGTCCCGGACGTATATAATGTTCCCACCGAGAAGTAAGTGCCGACCCGTCAGGAATGTTGGAAATTACTACATCCGAGATGTTAGGTTGCCTTAGGTTATGATATATAACGCTATAGACGTATATAATGTACCAAACTAGACGTACGGGACGACAGGAACAGGATTCTGTAAAACATTACCAACGAGGGGCTGGATGGGTTAGGTCAGGTTATATTATGTCACAGGCGTATATAATGTTCCCACCGAGAAGTAAGTGCCGACCCGTCAGGAATGTTGGAAAATACTACATCCGAGATGTTAGGTTGCCTTAGGTTATGACATATAACGCTATAGACGTATATAATGTCCCAAACTAGACGTACGGGATGACAGGAACAGGATTCTGTAAAACATTACCAACGAGGGGCTAGATGGGTTAGGTTAGGTTATATTATGTCACAGACGTATATAATGTTCCCACCGAGCAGTAAGTGCCGACCCGTCAGGAATGTTGGAAAATACTACATCCGAGGTGTTAGGTTGCCTTAGGTTGGGATATATAACGTTAGAGACGTATATAATCTCCCCACCGATACGTACGGGCCGACACGACCGGCATTCTGTAAAACACTATCACCGAGGTGCTAGATGGATTAGGTTAAGATATATTATGTTATAGACGTATATAATGTTCCCACCGAGAAGTAGGTGCCGACCCGTCAGGAATGTTGGAAAATTCTACATCCGAGGTGTTAGGTTGCCTTAGGTTAGGATATATAACGCTATAGACG
Organism: Xylocopa violacea; assembly: GCA_963969225.1. Classification (NCBI taxonomy): domain Eukaryota; kingdom Metazoa; phylum Arthropoda; class Insecta; order Hymenoptera; family Apidae; genus Xylocopa; species Xylocopa violacea. Next base: position 15,370,815 of record CAXAJV010000015.1, read on the forward strand.
TATATCATGTCCCCAACGAGACGTACGGGCCGATACGACCGGGATTCTGTAAAACAATATCACCGAGGGGCTAGATGGGTTAGGTTAGGTTATATTATGTTATAGACGTATATAATGTTCCCACCGAGAAGTAGGTGCCGAGCCGTCAGGAGTGTTGGAAAATACTACATCCGAGATGTTAGCCTGCCTTAGGTTAGGATATATATGGCAATAGACGTTTATAATGTCCCAAACTAGACGTACGGGATGACAGGAACAGGATTCTGTAAAACATTACCAACGAGGGGCTAGATGGGTTAGGTTAGGTTATATTATGTCACAGACGTATACAATGTTCCCACCAAGAAGTAGGTGCCGACCCGTCAGGAATGTTGGAAAATACTATATCCGAGATGTTAGCATGCCTTAGGTTAGGATATATAACGCTATAGACGTATATAACGTCCCAAACTAGTCGTACGGGACGACAGGAACGGGCTTCTGTAAAACATTACCAGCGAGGCGCTAGATGGGTTAGGTTAGCGTATATTATGTCATAGACGTATATAATGTTCCCACCGAGAAGTAGGTGCCGAGCCGTCAGGAGTGTTGGAAAATACTACATCCGAGATGTTAGCCTGCCTTAGGTTAGGATATATATGGCAATAGACGTTTATAATGTCCCAAACTAGACGTACGGGATGACAGGAACAGGATTCTGTAAAACATTACCAACGAGGGTCTAGATGGGTTAGGTTAGGTTATATTATGTCACAGACGTATACAATGTTCCCACCAAGAAGTAGGTGCCGACCCGTCAGGAATGTTGGAAAATACTATATCCGAGATGTTAGCATGCCTTAGGTTAGGATATATAACGCTATAGACGTATATAACGTCCCAAACTAGTCGTACGGGACGACAGGAACGGGCTTCTGTAAAACATTACCAGCGAGGCGCTAGATGGGTTAGGTTAGGGTATATTATGTCATAGACGTATATAATGTTCCCACCGAGAAGTACGTGCCTACCCAGCAGGAATGTTGGAAAATACTACATCCGAGGTGTTAGGTTGAATTAGGTTAGGATATATAACGCTATAGACGTATATAATTTCCCAACCGAGATGTACGGGACGATACGAACGGTATTCTGTAAAAAATTACCAGCGAGGGGCCAGATGGGTTAGGTTAGGTTATATTATGTCATAGACGTATATAATGTGCCCACCGAGAAGTAGGTGCCGACCCGTCAGGAATGTTGGAAAATACTACATCCGAGGTGTTAGGTTGCCTTAGGTTAGGATATATAACGCTGTAGACGTATATAATGTCCCAACCGAGACGTACGGGATGACACGAACGGGATTCTGTAAAACAATACCAGCGACCGGGCTAGATGGGTTAGGTTAGGTTATATTACGTTATAGACGTATATAATGTTCCCACCGAGAAGTAATGGCCGACCCACCAGGAATGATGGAAAATACTACATCCGAGATGTTAGCATGCCTTAGGTTAGGATCTATAACGCTATAGACGTATATCATGTCCCCAACTAGACGTACGGGCCGATACGACCGAGATTCTGTAAAACAATATCACCGAGGTTCTAGATGGGTTAGGTTAGGTTATATTATGTTATAGACGTATATAATGTTCCCACCGAGAAGTAGGGGCCGAGCCGTCAGGAGTGTTGGAAAATACTACATCCGAGATGTTAGCCTGCCTTAGGTTAGGATATATAACGCTATAGACGTATATAATGTCCCAAACCAGACGTACGGGATGACAGGAACAGGATTCTGTAAAACATTACCACCGAGGGGCTAGATGGGTTAGGTTAGGTTATATTATGTCACAGAAGTATATAATGTTCCCACCGAGAAGTAGGTGCCGACCCGTCAGGAATGTTGGAAAATACTACATCCGAGATGTTAGCATGCCTTAGGTTAGGATATATAACGCTATAGACGTATATAATGTCCCAAACTAGACGTACGGGACGACAGGAATGGGATTCTGTAAAACATTACCAGCGAGGGACTAGATGGGTTAGGTTAGGTTATATTATGTCATAGACGTATATAATGTTCCCACCGAGAAGTAGGTGCCGACCCGTCAGGAATGTTGGAAAATACTACATCCGAGGTGTTAGGTTGCCTTAGGTTAGGATATATAACGCTATAGACGTATATAATGTCCCAACCGAGACGTACGGGATGACACGAACGGGATTCTGTAAAACAATACCAGCGACGGGCTAGATGGGTTAGGTTAGGTTATATTACGTTATAGACGTATATAATGTTCCCACCGAGAAGTAGGGTCCGATACGCCAGGAATGTTGGAAAATACTACATCCGAGGTGTTAGGTTGCCTTAGGTTAAGATATATAACGCTATAGACGTATATAATGTCCCAACCGAGATGTACGGGATGACACGAACGGGATTCTGTAAAACAATACCAGCGACGGGCTAGATGGGTTAGGTTAGGTTATATTACGTTATAGACGTATATAATGTTCCCACCGAGAAGTAGGTGCCTACCCATCAGGAATGTTGTAAAATACTACATCCGAGGTGTTAGGTTGAATTAGGTTAGGATATATAACGCTATAGACGTATATAATTTCCCAACCGAGATGTACGGGACGATACGAACGGTATTCTGTAAAAAATTACCAGCGAGGGGCCAGATGGGTTAGGTTAGGTTATATTATGTCATAGACGTATATAATGTGCCCACCGAGAAGTAGGTGCCGACCCGTCAGGAATGTTGGAAAATACTACATCCGAGGTGTTAGGTTGCCTTAGGTTAGGATATATAACGCTGTAGACGTATATAATGTCCCAACCGAGACGTACGGGATGACACGAACGGGATTCTGTAAAACAATACCAGCGACCGGGCTAGATGGGTTAGGTTAGGTTATATTACGTTATAGACGTATATAATGTTCCCACCGAGAAGTAATGGCCGACCCACCAGGAATGATGGAAAATACTACATCCGAGATGTTAGCATGCCTTAGGTTAGGATCTATAACGCTATAGACGTATATCATGTCCCCAACTAGACGTACGGGCCGATACGACCGAGATTCTGTAAAACAATATCACCGAGGTTCTAGATGGGTTAGGTTAGGTTATATTATGTTATAGACGTATATAATGTTCCCACCGAGAAGTAGGGGCCGAGCCGTCAGGAGTGTTGGAAAATACTACATCCGAGATGTTAGCCTGCCTTAGGTTAGGATATATAACGCTATAGACGTATATAATGTCCCAAACCAGACGTACGGGATGACAGGAACAGGAATCTGTAAAACATTACCACCGAGGGGCTAGATGGGTTAGGTTAGGTTATATTATGTCACAGAAGTATATAATGTTCCCACCGAGAAGTAGGTGCCGTCCCGTCAGGAATGTTGGAAAATACTACATCCGAGGTGTTAGGTTGCCTTGGGTTAGGATATATAACGTTATAGACGTATATAATCTCCCCACCGTTACGTACGGGCCGACACGACCGGCATTCTGTAAAACAATATCACCGAGGGTCTAGATGGGTTAGGTTAGGTTATACTATGTTATAGACGTATATAATGTTCCCACCGAGAAGTAGGTGCCGAGCCGTCAGGAGTGTTGGAAAATACTACATCCGAGATGTTAGCCTGCCTTAGGTTAGGATCTATAACGCTATAGACGTATATCATGTCCCCAACGAGACGTACGGGCCGATACGACCGGGATTCTGTAAAACAATATCACCGAGGGTCTAGATGGGTTAGGTTAGGTTATATTATGTTATAGACGTATATAATGTTCCCACCGAGAAGTAGGTGCCGAGCCGTCAGGAGTGTTGGAAAATACTACATCCGAGATGTTAGCCTGCCTTAGGTTAGGATATATAACGCTATAGACGTATATAATGTCCCAGACTAGACGTACGAGACGACAGGAATAGGATTCTGTAAAACATTACCAGCGAGGTGCTAGATGGGTTAGGTTAGGTTATATTATGTCATAGACGTATATAATGTTCCCACCGAGAAGTAGGTGCCGACCCGTCAGGAATGTTGGAAAATACTACATCCGAGGTGTTAGGTTGCCTTAGGTCATGATATATAACGCTATAGACGTATATAATGTACCAAACTAGACGTACGGGACGACAGGAACGGGCTTCTGTAAAACATTACCAGCGAGGCGCTAGATGGGTTAGGTTAGCGTATATTATGTCATAGACGTATATAATGTTCCCACCGAGAAGTAGGTGCCGAGCCGTCAGGAGTGTTGGAAAATACTACATCCGAGATGTTAGCATGCCTTAGGTTAGGATATATAACGCCATAGACGTATATAATGTCCCAAACTAGACGTACGGGATGACAGGAACAGGATTCTGTAAAACATTACCAACGAGGGGCTAGATGGGTTAGGTTAGGTTATATTATGTCACAGACGTATATAATGTTCCCACCGAGAAGTAAGTGCCGACCCGTCAGGAATGTTGGAAAATACTACATCCGAGATGTTAGCATGCCTTAGGTTAGGATATATAACGCTATAGACGTATATAATGTCCCAGACTAGACGTACGGGACGACAGGAATAGGATTCTGTAAAACATTACCAGCGAGGTGCTAGATGGGTTAGGTTAGGTTATATTATGTCATAGACGTATATAATGTTCCCACCGAGCAGTAGGTGCCGTCCCGTCAGGAATGTTGGAAAATACTACATCCGAGGTGTTAGGTTGCCTTAGGTTGGGATATATAACATTTGAGACGTATATAATCTCCTCACCGATACGTACGGGCCGACACGACCGGCATTCTGTAAAACACTATCACCGAGGTGCTAGATGGGTTAGGTTAAGTTGTATTATGTTATAGACGTATATAATGTGCCCACCGAGAAGTAGGGGCCGACCCGCCAGGAATGTTGGAAAATACTACATCCGAGATGTTAGCCTGCCTTAGGTTAGGATATATAACGCTATAGACGTATATCATGTCCCCAACGAGACGTACTGGCCGATACGACCGGGATTCTGTAAAACAATATCACCGAGGGTCTAGATGGGTTAGGTTAGGTTATATTATGTTGTAGACGTATATAATGTTCCCACCGAGAAGTAGGTGCCGAGCCGTCAGGAGTGTTGGAAAATACTACATCCGAGATGTTAGCCTGCCTTAGGTTAGGATATATAACGCTATAGACGTATATAATGTCCCAAACTAGACGTACGGGATGACAGGAACAGGATTCTGTAAAACATTACCAGCGAGGGGCTAGATGGGTTAGGTTAGGTTATATTATGTCAAAAACGTATATAATGTTCCCACCGAGAAGTAGGTGCCGACCCGTCAGGAATGTTGGAAAATACTACATCCGAGATGTTAGCATGCCTTAGGTTAGGATATATAACGCCATAGACGTATATAATGTCCCAAACTAGACGTACGGGATGACAGGAACAGGATTCTGTAAAACATTACCAACGAGGGGCTAGATGGGTTAGGTTAGGTTATATTATGTCATAGACGTATATAATGTTCGCACCGAGCAGTAGGTGCCGACCCGTCAGGAATGTTGGAAAATACTACATCCGAGATGTTAGCCTGCCTTAGGTTAGGATCTATAACGCTATAGACGTATATCATGTCCCCAACGAGACGTACGGGCCGATACGACCGGGATTCTGTAAAACAATATCACCGAGGGTCTAGATGGGTTAGGTTAGGTTATATTATGTTATAGACGTATATAATGTTCCCACCGAGAAGTAGGTGCCGAGCCGTCAGGAGTGTTGGAAAATACTACATCCGAGATGTTAGCCTGCCTTAGGTTAGGATATATAACGCTATAGACGTATATAATGTCCCAAACTAGACGTACGGGATGACAGGAACAGGATTCTGTAAAACATTACCAGCGAGGGGCTAGATGGGTTAGGTTAGGTTATATTATGTCAAAAACGTATATAATGTTCCCACCGAGAAGTAGGTGCCGACCCGTCAGGAATGTTGGAAAATACTACATCCGAGATGTTAGCATGCCTTAGGTTAGGATATATAACGCCATAGACGTATATAATATCCCAAACTAGACGTACGGGATGACAGGAACAGGATTCTGTAAAACATTACCAACGAGGGGCTAGATGGGTTAGGTTAGGTTATATTATGTCCCGGACGTATATAATGTTCCCACCGAGAAGTAAGTGCCGACCCGTCAGGAATGTTGGAAATTACTACATCCGAGATGTTAGGTTGCCTTAGGTTATGATATATAACGCTATAGACGTATATAATGTACCAAACTAGACGTACGGGACGACAGGAACAGGATTCTGTAAAACATTACCAACGAGGGGCTAGATGGGTTAGGTCAGGTTATATTATGTCACAGGCGTATATAATGTTCCCACCGAGAAGTAAGTGCCGACCCGTCAGGAATGTTGGAAAATACTACATCCGAGATGTTAGGTTGCCTTAGGTTATGACATATAACGCTATAGACGTATATAATGTCCCAAACTAGACGTACGGGATGAAAGGAACAGGATTCTGTAAAACATTACCAACGAGGGGCTAGATGGGTTAGGTTAGGTTATATTATGTCACAGACGTATATAATGTTCCCACGGAGCAGTAAGTGCCGACCCGTCAGGAATGTTGGAAAATACTACATCCGAGATGTTAGCATGCCTTAGGTTATGATATATAACGCTATAGACGTATATAATGTACCAAACTAGACGTACGGAACGACAGGAACAGGATTCTGTAAAACATTACCAGCGAGGCGCTAGATGGGTTAGGTTAGGTTATATTATGTTATAGACGTATATAATGTTCCCACCGAGAAGTAGGGGCCGACCCGCCAGGAATGTTGGAAAATACTACATCCGAGATGTTAGCCTGCCTTAGGTTAGGATCTATAACGCTATAGACGTATATCATGTCCCCAACGAGACGTACGGTCCGATACGACCGGGATTCTGTAAAACAATATCACCGAGGGTCTAGATGGGTTAGGTTAGGTTATATTATGTTATAGACGTATATAATGTTCCCACCGAGAAGTAGGTGCCGAGCCGTCAGGAGTGTTGGAAAATACTACATCCGAGATGTTAGCCTGCCTTAGGTTAGTATACATAACGCTATAGACGTATATAATGTCCCAAACTAGACGTACGGGATGACAGGAACAGGATTCTGTAAAACATTACCAGCGAGGGGCTAGATGGGTTAGGTTAGGTTATATTATGTCAAAAACGTATATAATGTTCCCACCGAGAAGTAGGTGCCGACCCGTCAGGAATGTTGGAAAATACTACATCCGAGGTGTTAGGTTGCCTTAGGTTAGGATATATAACGCTATAGACGTATATAATGTCCCAACCGAGATGTACGGGACGACACGAACGGTATTCTGTAAAACATTACCAACGAGGGGCTAGATGGGTTAGGTTAGGTTATATTATGTCACAGACGTATATAATGTTCCCACCGAGAAGTAAGTGCCGACCCGTCAGGAATGTTGGAAAATACTACATCCGAGATGTTAGGTTGCCTTAGGTTATGATATATATCGCTATAGACGTATATAATGTACCAAATTAGACGTACGGGACGACAGGAACAGGATTCTGTAAAACATTACCAGCGAGGCGCTAGATGGGTTAGGTTAGGTTATATTATGTCACAGACGTATATAATGTTCCCACCGAGAAGTAGGTGCCGACGCGTCAGGAATGTTGGAAAATACTACAACCGAGGTGTTAGGTTGCCTTAGATTAAGATATATAACGCTATAGACATATATAATGTCCCAAACTAGACGAACGGGATGACAAGAACAGGATTCTGTAAAACATTACCAGCGAGGGGCTAGATGGGTTAGGTTAGGTTATATTATGTCACAGACGTATATAATGTTCCCACCGAGAAGTAGGTGCCGACCCGTCAGGAATGTTGGAAAATACTACATCCGAGATGTTAGCATGCCTTAGGTTAGGATATATAACGCCATAGACGTATATAATGTCCCAAACTAGACGTACGGGATGACAGGAACAGGATTCTGTAAAACATTACCAGCGAGGGGCTAGATGGGTTAGGTTAGGTTATATTATGTCACAGACGTATATAATGTTCCCACCGAGAAGTAGGTGCCGACCCGTCAGGAATGTTGGAAAATACTACATCCGAGATGTTAGCATGCCTTAGGTTAGGATATATAACGCCATAGACGTATATAATGTCCCAAACTAGACGTACGGGATGACAGGAACAGGATTCTGTAAAACATTACCAACGAGGGGCTAGATGGGTTAGGTTAGGTTATATTATGTCACAGGCGTATATAATGTTCCCACCGAGAAGTAAGTGCCGACCCGTCAGGAATGTTGGAAAATACTACATCCGAGATGTTAGGTTGCCTTAGGTTATGATATATAACGCTATAGACGTATATAATGTACCAAACTAGACGTACGGGACGACAGGAACAGGATTCTGTAAAACATTACCAGCGAGGCGCTAGATGCGTTAGGTTAGGTTATATTATGTCACAGACGTATATAATATTCCCACCGAGAAGTAGGTGCCGACCCGTCAGGAATGTTGGAAAATACTACATCCGAGGTGTTAGGTTGCCTTAGGTTAGGATATATAACGCTATAGACGTATATAATGTCCCAACCGAGATGTACGGGACGACACGAACGGTATTCTGTAAAACATTACCAACGAGGGGCTAGATGGGTTAGGTTAGGTTATATTATGTCAAGGACGTATATAATGTTCCCACCGAGAAGTAAGTGCCGACCCGTCAGGAATGTTGGAAATTACTACATCCGAGATGTTAGGTTGCCTTAGGTTATGATATATATCGCTATAGACGTATATAATGTACCAAACTAGACGTACGGGACGACAGGAACAGGATTCTGTAAAACATTACCATCGAGGGGCTAGATGGGTTAGGTTAGGTTATATTATGTCACAGACGTATATAATGTTCCCACCGAGAAGTAAGTGCCGACCCGTCAGGAATGTTGGAAAATACTACATCCGAGATGTTAGGTTGCCTTAGGTTATGATATATAACGCTATAGACGTATATAATGTACCAAACTAGACGTACGGGACGACAGGAACAGGATTCTGTAAAACATTACCAGCGAGGCGCTAGATGGGTTAGGTTAGGTTATATTATGTCACAGACGTATATAATATTCCCACCGAGAAGTAGGTGCCGACCCGTCAGGAATGTTGGAAAATACTACATCCGAGGTGTTAGGTTGCCTTAGGTTATGATATATAACGCTATAGACGTATATAATGTACCAAACTAGACGTACGGGACGACAGGAACAGGATTCTGTAAAACATTACCAGCGAGGCGCTAGTTGCGTTAGGTTAGGTTATATTATGTCACAGACGTATATAATATTCCCACCGAGAAGTAGGTGCCGACCCGTCAGGAATGTTGGAAAATACTACATCCGAGGTGTTAGGTTGCCTTAGGTTAGGATATATAACGCTATAGACGTATATAATGTCCCAACCGAGATGTACGGGACGACACGTACGGTATTCTGTAAAACATTACCAACGAGGGGCTAGATGGGTTAGGTTAGGTTATATTATGTCACAGACGTATATAATGTTCCCACCGAGAAGTAAGTGCCGACCCGTCAGGAATGTTGGAAAATACTACATCCGAGATGTTAGCATGCCTTAGGTTAGGATATATAACGCTATAGACGTATATAATGTCCCAGACTAGACGTACGGGACGACAGGAATAGGATTCTGTAAAACATTACCAGCGAGGTGCTAGATGGGTTAGGTTAGGTTATATTATGTCATAGACGTATATAATGTTCCCACCGAGCAGTAGGTGCCGTCCCGTCAGGAATGTTGGAAAATACTACATCCGAGGTGTTAGGTTGCCTTAGGTTGGGATATATAACATTTGAGACGTATATAATCTCCTCACCGATACGTACGGGCCGACACGACCGGCATTCTGTAAAACACTATCACCGAGGTGCTAGATGGGTTAGGTTAAGTTGTATTATGTTATAGACGTATATAATGTGCCCACCGAGAAGTAGGGGCCGACCCGCCAGGAATGTTGGAAAATACTACATCCGAGATGTTAGCCTGCCTTAGGTTAGGAAATATAACGCTATAGACGTATATCATGTCCCCAACGAGACGTACTGGCCGATACGACCGGGATTCTGTAAAACAATATCACCGAGGGTCTAGATGGGTTAGGTTAGGTTATATTATGTTGTAGACGTATATAATGTTCCCACCGAGAAGTAGGTGCCGACCCGTCAGGAATGTTGGAAAATACTACATCCGAGATGTTAGCATGCCTTAGGTTAGGATATATAACGCCATAGACGTATATAATGTCCCAAACTAGACGTACGGGATGACAGGAACAGGATTCTGTAAAACATTACCAACGAGGGGCTAGATGGGTTAGGTTAGGTTATATTATGTCATAGACGTATATAATGTTCGCACCGAGCAGTAGGTGCCGACCCGTCAGGAGTGTTGGAAAATACTACATCCGAGATGTTAGCCTGCCTTAGGTTAGGATCTATAACGCTATAGACGTATATCATGTCCCCAACGAGACGTACGGGCCGATACGACCGGGATTCTGTAAAACAATATCACCGAGGGTCTAGATGGGTTAGGTTAGGTTATATTATGTTATAGACGTATATAATGTTCCCACCGAGAAGTAGGTGCCGAGCCGTCAGGAGTGTTGGAAAATACTACATCCGAGATGTTAGCCTGCCTTAGGTTAGGATATATAACGCTATAGACGTATATAATGTCCCAAACTAGACGTACGGGATGACAGGAACAGGATTCTGTAAAACATTACCAGCGAGGGGCTAGATGGGTTAGGTTAGGTTATATTATGTCAAAAACGTATATAATGTTCCCACCGAGAAGTAGGTGCCGACCCGTCAGGAATGTTGGAAAATACTACATCCGAGATGTTAGCATGCCTTAGGTTAGGATATATAACGCCATAGACGTATATAATATCCCAAACTAGACGTACGGGATGACAGGAACAGGATTCTGTAAAACATTACCAACGAGGGGCTAGATGGGTTAGGTTAGGTTATATTATGTCCCGGACGTATATAATGTTCCCACCGAGAAGTAAGTGCCGACCCGTCAGGAATGTTGGAAATTACTACATCCGAGATGTTAGGTTGCCTTAGGTTATGATATATAACGCTATAGACGTATATAATGTACCAAACTAGACGTACGGGACGACAGGAACAGGATTCTGTAAAACATTACCAACGAGGGGCTAGATGGGTTAGGTCAGGTTATATTATGTCACAGGCGTATATAATGTTCCCACCGAGAAGTAAGTGCCGACCCGTCAGGAATGTTGGAAAATACTACATCCGAGATGTTAGGTTGCCTTAGGTTATGACATATAACGCTATAGACGTATATAATGTCCCAAACTAGACGTACGGGATGACAGGAACAGGATTCTGTAAAACATTACCAACGAGGGGCTAGATGGGTTAGGTTAGGTTATATTATGTCACAGACGTATATAATGTTCCCACGGAGCAGTAAGTGCCGACCCGTCAGGAATGTTGGAAAATACTACATCCGAGATGTTAGCATGCCTTAGGTTATGATATATAACGCTATAGACGTATATAATGTACCAAACTAGACGTACGGGACGACAGGAACAGGATTCTGTAAAACATTACCAGCGAGGCGCTAGATGGGTTAGGTTAGGTTATATTATGTTATAGACGTATATAATGTTCCCACCGAGAAGTAGGGGCCGACCCGCCAGGAATGTTGGAAAATACTACATCCGAGATGTTAGCCTGCCTTAGGTTAGGATCTATAACGCTATAGACGTATATCATGTCCCCAACGAGACGTACGGTCCGATACGACCGGGATTCTGTAAAACAATATCACCGAGGGTCTAGATGGGTTAGGTTAGGTTATATTATGTTATAGACGTATATAATGTTCCCACCGAGAAGTAGGTGCCGAGCCGTCAGGAGTGTTGGAAAATACTACATCCGAGATGTTAGCCTGCCTTAGGTTAGTATACATAACGCTATAGACGTATATAATGTCCCAAACTAGACGTACGGGATGACAGGAACAGGATTCTGTAAAACATTACCAGCGAGGGGCTAGATGGGTTAGGTTAGGTTATATTATGTCAAAAACGTATATAATGTTCCCACCGAGAAGTAGGTGCCGACCCGTCAGGAATGTTGGAAAATACTACATCCGAGATGTTAGCATGCCTTAGGTTAGGATATATAACGCCCTAGACGTATATAATATCCCAAACTAGACGTACCGGATGACAGGAACAGGATTCTGTAAAACATTACCAACGAGGGGCTAGATGGGTTAGGTTAGGTTATATTATGTCACAGGCGTATATAATGTTCCCACCGAGAAGTAAGTGCCGACCCGTCAGGAATGTTGGAAAATACTACATCCGAGGTGTTAGGTTGCCTTAGGTTATGATATATAACGCTATAGACGTATATAATGTACCAAACTAGACGTACGGGACGACAGGAACAGGATTCTGTAAAACATTACCAGCGAGGCGCTAGATGCGTTAGGTTAGGTTATATTATGTCACAGACGTATATAATATTCCCACCGAGAAGTAGGTGCCGACCCGTCAGGAATGTTGGAAAATACTACATCCGAGGTGTTAGGTTGCCTTAGGTTAGGATATATAACGCTATAGACGTATATAATGTCCCAACCAAGATGTACGGGACGACACGAACGGTATTCTGTAAAACATTACCAACGAGGGGCTAGATGGGTTAGGTTAGGTTATATTATGTCACAGACGTATATAATGTTCCCACCGAGAAGTAAGTGCCGACCCGTCAGGAATGTTGGAAAATACTACATCCGAGATGTTAGGTTGCCTTAGGTTATGATATATATCGCTATAGACGTATATAATGTACCAAATTAGACGTACGGGACGACAGGAACAGGATTCTGTAAAACATTACCAGCGAGGCGCTAGATGGGTTAGGTTAGGTTATATTATGTCACAGACGTATATAATGTTCCCACCGAGAAGTAGGTGCCGACCCGTCAGGAATGTTGGAAAATACTACATCCGAGATGTTAGCATGCCTTAGGTTATGATATATAACGCTATAGACGTATATAATGTACCAAACTAGACGTACGGGACGACAGGAACAGGATTCTGTAAAACATTACCAGCGAGGCGCTAGATGGGTTAGGTTAGGTTATATTATGTTATAGACGTATATAATGTTCCCACCGAGAAGTAGGGGCCGACCCGCCAGGAATGTTGGAAAATACTACATCCGAGATGTTAGCCTGCCTTAGGTTAGGATCTATAACGCTATAGACGTATATCATGTCCCCAACGAGACGTACGGTCCGATACGACCGGGATTCTGTAAAACAATATCACCGAGGGTCTAGATGGGTTAGGTTAGGTTATATTATGTTATAGACGTATATAATGTTCCCACCGAGAAGTAGGTGCCGAGCCGTCAGGAGTGTTGGAAAATACTACATCCGAGATGTTAGCCTGCCTTAGGTTAGTATACATAACGCTATAGACGTATATAATGTCCCAAACTAGACGTACGGGATGACAGGAACAGGATTCTGTAAAACATTACCAGCGAGGGGCTAGATGGGTTAGGTTAGGTTATATTATGTCAAAAACGTATATAATGTTCCCACCGAGAAGTAGGTGCCGACCCGTCAGGAATGTTGGAAAATACTACATCCGAGATGTTAGCATGCCTTAGGTTAGGATATATAACGCCATAGACGTATATAATATCCCAAACTAGACGTACCGGATGACAGGAACAGGATTCTGTAAAACATTACCAACGAGGGGCTAGATGGGTTAGGTTAGGTTATATTATGTCACAGGCGTATATAATGTTCCCACCGAGAAGTAAGTGCCGACCCGTCAGGAATGTTGGAAAATACTACATCCGAGGTGTTAGGTTGCCTTAGGTTATGATATATAACGCTATAGACGTATATAATGTACCAAACTAGACGTACGGGACGACAGGAACAGGATTCTGTAAAACATTACCAGCGAGGCGCTAGATGCGTTAGGTTAGGTTATATTATGTCACAGACGTATATAATATTCCCACCGAGAAGTAGGTGCCGACCCGTCAGGAATGTTGGAAAATACTACATCCGAGGTGTTAGGTTGCCTTAGGTTAGGATATATAACGCTATAGACGTATATAATGTCCCAACCGAGATGTACGGGACGACACGAACGGTATTCTGTAAAACATTACCAACGAGGGGCTAGATGGGTTAGGTTAGGTTATATTATGTCACAGACGTATATAATGTTCCCACCGAGAAGTAAGTGCCGACCCGTCAGGAATGTTGGAAAATACTACATCCGAGATGTTAGGTTGCCTTAGGTTATGATATATATCGCTATAGACGTATATAATGTACCAAATTAGACGTACGGGACGACAGGAACAGGATTCTGTAAAACATTACCAGCGAGGCGCTAGATGGGTTAGGTTAGGTTATATTATGTCACAGACGTATATAATGTTCCCACCGAGAAGTAGGTGCCGACGCGTCAGGAATGTTGGAAAATACTACAACCGAGGTGTTAGGTTGCCTTAGATTAAGATATATAACGCTATAGACATATATAATGTCCCAAACTAGACGAACGGGATGACAAGAACAGGATTCTGTAAAACATTACCAGCGAGGGGCTAGATGGGTTAGGTTAGGTTATATTATGTCACAGACGTATATAATGTTCCCACCGAGAAGTAGGTGCCGAACCGTCAGGAATGTTGGAAAATACTACATCCGAGATGTTAGCATGCCTTAGGTTAGGATATATAACGCCATAGACGTATATAATGTCCCAAACTAGACGTACGGGATGACAGGAACAGGATTCTGTAAAACATTACCAACGAGGGGCTAGATGGGTTAGGTTAGGTTATATTATGTCACAGGCGTATATAATGTTCCCACCGAGAAGTAAGTGCCGACCCGTCAGGAATGTTGGAAATTACTACATCCGAGATGTTAGGTTGCCTTAGGTTATGATATATATCGCTATAGACGTATATAATGTCCCAACCGAGATGTACGGGACGACACGAACGGTATTCTGTAAAACATTACCAACGAGGGGCTAGATGGGTTAGGTTAGGTTATATTATGTCACAGACGTATATAATGTTCCCACCGAGAAGTAAGTGCCGACCCGTCAGGAATGTTGGAAAATACTACATCCGAGATGTTAGGTTGCCTTAGGTTATGATATATATCGCTATAGACGTATATAATGTACCAAATTAGACGTACGGGACGACAGGAACAGGATTCTGTAAAACATTACCAGCGAGGCGCTAGATGGGTTAGATTAGGTTATATTATGTCACAGACGTATATAATGTTCCCACCGAGAAGTAGGTGCCGACGCGTCAGGAATGTTGGAAAATACTACAACCGAGGTGTTAGGTTGCCTTAGATTAAGATATATAACGCTATAGACATATATAATGTCCCAAACTAGACGAACGGGATGACAAGAACAGGATTCTGTAAAACATTACCAGCGAGGGGCTAGATGGGTTAGGTTAGGTTATATTATGTCACAGACGTATATAATGTTCCCACCGAGAAGTAGGTGCCGACCCGTCAGGAATGTTGGAAAATACTACATCCGAGATGTTAGCATGCCTTAGGTTAGGATATATAACGCCATAGACGTATATAATGTCCCAAACTAGACGTACGGGATGACAGGAACAGGATTCTGTAAAACATTACCAACGAGGGGCTAGATGGGTTAGGTTAGGTTATATTATGTCACAGGCGTATATAATGTTCCCACCGAGAAGTAAGTGCCGACCCGTCAGGAATGTTGGAAAATACTACATCCGAGGTGTTAGGTTGCCTTAGGTTATGATATATAACGCTATAGACGTATATAATGTACCAAACTAGACGTACGGGACGACAGGAACAGGATTCTGTAAAACATTACCAGCGAGGCGCTAGATGCGTTAGGTTAGGTTATATTATGTCACAGACGTATATAATATTCCCACCGAGAAGTAGGTGCCGACCCGTCAGGAATGTTGGAAAATACTACATCCGAGGTGTTAGGTTGCCTTAGGTTAGGATATATAACGCTATAGACGTATATAATGTCCCAACCGAGATGTACGGGACGACACGAACGGTATTCTGTAAAACATTACCAACGAGGGGCTAGATGGGTTAGGTTAGGTTATATTATGTCAAGGACGTATATAATGTTCCCACCGAGAAGTAAGTGCCGACCCGTCAGGAATGTTGGAAATTACTACATCCGAGATGTTAGGTTGCCTTAGGTTATGATATATATCGCTATAGACGTATATAATGTACCAAACTAGACGTACGGGACGACAGGAACAGGATTCTGTAAAACATTACCAACGAGGGGCTAGATGGGTTAGGTTAGGTTATATTATGTCACAGACGTATATAATGTTCCCACCGAGAAGTAAGTGCCGACCCGTCAGGAATGTTGGAAAATACTACATCCGAGATGTTAGGTTGCCTTAGGTTATGATATATAACGCTATAGACGTATATAATGTACCAAACTAGACGTACGGGACGACAGGAACAGGATTCTGTAAAACATTACCAGCGAGGCGCTAGATGGGTTAGGTTAGGTTATATTATGTCACAGACGTATATAATATTCCCACCGAGAAGTAGGTGCCGACCCGTCAGGAATGTTGGAAAATACTACATCCGAGGTGTTAGGTTGCCTTAGGTTATGATATATAACGCTATAGACGTATATAATGTACCAAACTAGACGTACGGGACGACAGGAACAGGATTCTGTAAAACATTACCAGCGAGGCGCTAGTTGCGTTAGGTTAGGTTATATTATGTCACAGACGTATATAATATTCCCACCGAGAAGTAGGTGCCGACCCGTCAGGAATGTTGGAAAATACTACATCCGAGGTGTTAGGTTGCCTTAGGTTAGGATATATAACGCTATAGACGTATATAATGTCCCAACCGAGATGTACGGGACGACACGAACGGTATTCTGTAAAACATTACCAACGAGGGGCTAGATGGGTTAGGTTAGGTTATATTATGTCACAGACGTATATAATGTTCCCACCGAGAAGTAAGTGCCGACCCGTCAGGAATGTTGGAAAATACTACATCCGAGATGTTAGGTTGCCTTAGGTTATGATATATATCGCTATAGACGTATATAATGTACCAAATTAGACGTACGGGACGACAGGAACAGGATTCTGTAAAACATTACCAGCGAGGCGCTAGATGGGTTAGGTTAGGTTATATTATGTCACAGACGTATATAATGTTCCCACCGAGAAGTAGGTGCCGACGCGTCAGGAATGTTGGAAAATACTACAACCGAGGTGTTAGGTTGCCTTAGATTAAGATATATAACGCTATAGACATATATAATGTCCCAAACTAGACGAACGGGATGACAAGAACAGGATTCTGTAAAACATTACCAGCGAGGGGCTAGATGGGTTAGGTTAGGTTATATTATGTCACAGACGTATATAATGTTCCCACCGAGAAGTAGGTGCCGACCCGTCAGGAATGTTGGAAAATACTACATCCGAGATGTTAGCATGCCTTAGGTTAGGATATATAACGCCATAGACGTATATAATGTCCCAAACTAGACGTACGGGATGACAGGAACAGGATTCTGTAAAACATTACCAACGAGGGGCTAGATGGGTTAGGTTAGGTTATATTATGTCACAGGCGTATATAATGTTCCCACCGAGAAGTAAGTGCCGACCCGTCAGGGATGTTGGAAAATACTACATCCGAGGTGTTAGGTTGCCTTAGGTTATGATATATAACGCTATAGACGTATATAATGTACCAAACTAGACGTACGGGACGACAGGAACAGGATTCTGTAAAACATTACCAGCGAGGCGCTAGATGGGTTAGGTTAGGTTATATTATGTCACAGACGTATATAATATTCCCACCGAGAAGTAGGTGCCGACCCGTCAGGAATGTTGGAAAATACTACATCCGAGGTGTTAGGTTGCCTTAGGTTAGGATATATAACGCTATAGACGTATATAATGTCCCAACCGAGATGTACGGGACGACACGAACGGTATTCTGTAAAACATTACCAGCGAGGCGCTAGATGGGTTAGGTTAGGTTATATTATGTCAAGGACGTATATAATGTTCCCACCGAGAAGTAAGTGCCGACCCGTCAGGAATGTTGGAAATTACTACATCCGAGATGTTAGGTTGCCTTAGGTTATGATATATATCGCTATAGACGTATATAATGTACCAAACTAGACGTACGGGACGACAGGAACAGGATTCTGTAAAACATTACCAACGAGGCGCTAGATGGGTTAGGTTAGGTTATATTATGTCACAGACGTATATAATATTCCCACCGAGAAGTAGGTGCCGACCCGTCAGGAATGTTGGAAAATACTACATCCGAGGTGTTAGGTTGCCTTAGGTTATGATATATAACGCTATAGACGTATATAATGTACCAAACTAGACGTACGGGACGACAGGAACAGGATTCTGTAAAACATTACCAGCGAGGCGCTAGATGCGTTAGGTTAGGTTATATTATGTCACAGACGTATATAATATTCCCACCGAGAAGTAGGTGCCGACCCGTCAGGAATGTTGGGAAATACTACATCCGAGGTGTAAGGTTGCCTTAGGTTAGGATATATAACGCTATAGACGTATATAATGTCCCAACCGAGATGTACGGGACGACACGAACGGTATTCTGTAAAACATTACCAACGAGGGGCTAGATGGGTTAGGTTAGGTTATATTATGTCACAGACGTATATAATGTTCCCACCGAGAAGTAAGTGCCGACCCGTCAGGAATGTTGGAAAATACTACATCCGAGATGTTAGGTTGCCTTAGGTTATGATATATAACGCTATAGACGTATATAATGTACCAAACTAGACGTACGGGACGACAGGAACAGGATTCTGTAAAACATTACCAGCGAGGCGCTAGATGGGTTAGGTTAGGTTATATTATGTCACAGACGTATATAATATTCCCACCGAGAAGTAGGTGCCGACCCGTCAGGAATGTTGGAAAATACTACATCCGAGGTGTTAGGTTGCCTTAGGTTAGGATATATAACGCTATAGACGTATATAATGTCCCAACCGAGATGTACGGGACGACACGAACGGTATTCTGTAAAACATTACCAACGAGGGGCTAGATGGGTTAGGTTAGGTTATATTATGTCAAGGACGTATATAATGTTCCCACCGAGAAGTAAGTGCCGACCCGTCAGGAATGTTGGAAATTACTACATCCGAGATGTTAGGTTGCCTTAGGTTATGATATATATCGCTATAGACGTATATAATGTACCAAATTAGACGTACGGGACGACAGGAACAGGATTCTGTAAAACATTACCAGCGAGGCGCTAGATGGGTTAGGTTAGGTTATATTATGTCACAGACGTATATAATGTTCCCACCGAGAAGTAGGTGCCGACGCGTCAGGAATGTTGGAAAATACTACAACCGAGGTGTTAGGTTGCCTTAGATTAAGATATATAACGCTATAGACATATATAATGTCCCAAACTAGACGAACGGGATGACAAGAACAGGATTCTGTAAAACATTACCAGCGAGGGGCTAGATGGGTTAGGTTAGGTTATATTATGTCACAGACGTATATAATGTTCCCACCGAGAAGTAGGTGCCGACCCGTCAGGAATGTTGGAAAATACTACATCCGAGATGTTAGCATGCCTTAGGTTAGGATATATAACGCCATAGACGTATATAATGTCCCAAACTAGACGTACGGGATGACAGGAACAGGATTCTGTAAAACATTACCAACGAGGGGCTAGATGGGTTAGGTTAGGTTATATTATGTCACAGGCGTATATAATGTTCCCACCGTGAAGTAAGTGCCGACCCGTCAGGAATGTTGGAAAATACTATATCCGAGGTGTTAGGTTGCCTTAGGTTATGATATATAACGCTATAGACGTATATAATGTACCAAACTAGACGTACGGGACGACAGGAACAGCATTCTGTAAAACATTACCAGCGAGGCGCTAGATGCGTTAGGTTAGGTTATATTATGTCACAGACGTATATAATATTCCCACCGAGAAGTAGGTGCCGACCCGTCAGGAATGTTGGAAAATACTACATCCGAGGTGTTAGGTTGCCTTAGGTTATGATATATAACGCTATAGACGTATATAATGTACCAAACTAGACGTACGGGACG
The DNA here is from genome assembly GCA_963969225.1 of Xylocopa violacea. Lineage (NCBI taxonomy): Eukaryota > Metazoa > Arthropoda > Insecta > Hymenoptera > Apidae > Xylocopa > Xylocopa violacea. The sequence goes on from CAXAJV010000015.1 coordinate 15,391,247, forward strand.
ACAGGAACAGGATTCTGTAAAACATTACCAGCGAGGCGCTAGATGGGTTAGGTTAGGTTATATTATGTCAAGGACGTATATAATGTTCCCACCGAGAAGTAAGTGCCGACCCGTCAGGAATGTTGGAAATTACTACATCCGAGATGTTAGGTTGCCTTAGGTTATGATATATAACGCTATAGACGTATATAATGTACCAAACTAGACGTACGGGACGACAGGAACAGGATTCTGTAAAACATTACCAGCGAGGCGCTAGATGGGTTAGGTTAGGTTATATTATGTCACAGACGTATATAATATTCCCACCGAGAAGTAGGTGCCGACCCGTCAGGAATGTTGGAAAATACTACATCCGAGGTGTTAGGTTGCCTTAGGTTATGATATATAACGCTATAGACGTATATAATGTACCAAACTAGACGTACGGGACGACAGGAACAGGATTCTGTAAAACATTACCAGCGAGGCGCTAGATGGGTTAGGTTAGGTTATATTATGTCAAGGACGTATATAATGTTCCCACCGAGAAGTAAGTGCCGACCCGTCAGGAATGTTGGAAATTACTACATCCGAGATGTTAGGTTGCCTTAGGTTATGATATATATCGCTATAGACGTATATAATGTACCAAACTAGACGTACGGGACGACAGGAACAGGATTCTGTAAAACATTACCAACGAGGCGCTAGATGGGTTAGGTTAGGTTATATTATGTCACAGACGTATATAATATTCCCACCGAGAAGTAGGTGCCGACCCGTCAGGAATGTTGGAAAATACTACATCCGAGGTGTTAGGTTGCCTTAGGTTATGATATATAACGCTATAGACGTATATAATGTACCAAACTAGACGTACGGGACGACAGGAACAGGATTCTGTAAAACATTACCAGCGAGGCGCTAGATGCGTTAGGTTAGGTTATATTATGTCACAGACGTATATAATATTCCCACCGAGAAGTAGGTGCCGACCCGTCAGGAATGTTGGAAAATACTACATCCGAGGTGTTAGGTTGCCTTAGGTTAGGATATATAACGCTATAGACGTATATAATGTCCCAACCGAGATGTACGGGACGACACGAACGGTATTCTGTAAAACATTACCAACGAGGGGCTAGATGGGTTAGGTTAGGTTATATTATGTCACAGACGTATATAATGTTCCCACCGAGAAGTAAGTGCCGACCCGTCAGGAATGTTGGAAAATACTACATCCGAGATGTTAGGTTGCCTTAGGTTATGATATATAACGCTATAGACGTATATAATGTACCAAACTAGACGTACGGGACGACAGGAACAGGATTCTGTAAAACATTACCAGCGAGGCGCTAGATGGGTTAGGTTAGGTTATATTATGTCACAGACGTATATAATATTCCCACCGAGAAGTAGGTGCCGACCCGTCAGGAATGTTGGAAAATACTACATCCGAGGTGTTAGGTTGCCTTAGGTTAGGATATATAACGCTATAGACGTATATAATGTCCCAACCGAGATGTACGGGACGACACGAACGGTATTCTGTAAAACATTACCAACGAGGGGCTAGATGGGTTAGGTTAGGTTATATTATGTCAAGGACGTATATAATGTTCCCACCGAGAAGTAAGTGCCGACCCGTCAGGAATGTTGGAAATTACTACATCCGAGATGTTAGGTTGCCTTAGGTTATGATATATATCGCTATAGACGTATATAATGTACCAAATTAGACGTACGGGACGACAGGAACAGGATTCTGTAAAACATTACCAGCGAGGCGCTAGATGGGTTAGGTTAGGTTATATTATGTCACAGACGTATATAATGTTCCCACCGAGAAGTAGGTGCCGACGCGTCAGGAATGTTGGAAAATACTACAACCGAGGTGTTAGGTTGCCTTAGATTAAGATATATAACGCTATAGACATATATAATGTCCCAAACTAGACGAACGGGATGACAAGAACAGGATTCTGTAAAACATTACCAGCGAGGGGCTAGATGGGTTAGGTTAGGTTATATTATGTCACAGACGTATATAATGTTCCCACCGAGAAGTAGGTGCCGACCCGTCAGGAATGTTGGAAAATACTACATCCGAGATGTTAGCATGCCTTAGGTTAGGATATATAACGCCATAGACGTATATAATGTCCCAAACTAGACGTACGGGATGACAGGAACAGGATTCTGTAAAACATTACCAACGAGGGGCTAGATGGGTTAGGTTAGGTTATATTATGTCACAGGCGTATATAATGTTCCCACCGTGAAGTAAGTGCCGACCCGTCAGGAATGTTGGAAAATACTATATCCGAGGTGTTAGGTTGCCTTAGGTTATGATATATAACGCTATAGACGTATATAATGTACCAAACTAGACGTACGGGACGACAGGAACAGGATTCTGTAAAACATTACCAGCGAGGCGCTAGATGCGTTAGGTTAGGTTATATTATGTCACAGACGTATATAATATTCCCACCGAGAAGTAGGTGCCGACCCGTCAGGAATGTTGGAAAATACTACATCCGAGGTGTTAGGTTGCCTTAGGTTAGGATATATAACGCTATAGACGTATATAATGTCCCAACCGAGATGTACGGGACGACACGAACGGTATTCTGTAAAACATTACCAACGAGGGGCTAGATGGGTTAGGTTAGGTTATATTATGTCAAGGACGTATATAATGTTCCCACCGAGAAGTAAGTGCCGACCCGTCAGGAATGTTGGAAATTACTACATCCGAGATGTTAGGTTGCCTTAGGTTATGATATATATCGCTATAGACGTATATAATGTACCAAACTAGACGTACGGGACGACAGGAACAGGATTCTGTAAAACATTACCAACGAGGGGCTAGATGGGTTAGGTTAGGTTATATTATGCCACAGACGTATATAATGTTCCCACCGAGAAGTAAGTGCCGACCCGTCAGGAATGTTGGAAAATACTACATCCGAGATGTTAGGTTGCCTTAGGTTATGATATATAACGCTATAGACGTATATAATGTACCAAACTAGACGTACGGGACGACAGGAACAGGATTCTGTAAAACATTACCAGCGAGGCGCTAGATGGGTTAGGTTAGGTTATATTATGTCACAGACGTATATAATATTCCCACCGAGAAGTAGGTGCCGACCCGTCAGGAATGTTGGAAAATACTACATCCGAGGTGTTAGGTTGCCTTAGGTTATGATATATAACGCTATAGACGTATATAATGTACCAAACTAGACGTACGGGACGACAGGAACAGGATTCTGTAAAACATTACCAGCGAGGCGCTAGATGGGTTAGGTTAGGTTATATTATGTCAAGGACGTATATAATGTTCCCACCGAGAAGTAAGTGCCGACCCGTCAGGAATGTTGGAAATTACTACATCCGAGATGTTAGGTTGCCTTAGGTTATGATATATATCGCTATAGACGTATATAATGTACCAAATTAGACGTACGGGACGACAGGAACAGGATTCTGTAAAACATTACCAGCGAGGCGCTAGATGGGTTAGGTTAGGTTATATTATGTCACAGACGTATATAATGTTCCCACCGAGAAGTAGGTGCCGACGCGTCAGGAATGTTGGAAAATACTACAACCGAGGTGTTAGGTTGCCTTAGATTAAGATATATAACGCTATAGACATATATAATGTCCCAAACTAGACGAACGGGATGACAAGAACAGGATTCTGTAAAACATTACCAGCGAGGGGCTAGATGGGTTAGGTTAGGTTATATTATGTCACAGACGTATATAATGTTCCCACCGAGAAGTAGGTGCCGACCCGTCAGGAATGTTGGAAAATACTACATCCGAGATGTTAGCATGCCTTAGGTTAGGATATATAACGCCATAGACGTATATAATGTCCCAAACTAGACGTACGGGATGACAGGAACAGGATTCTGTAAAACATTACCAACGAGGGGCTAGATGGGTTAGGTTAGGTTATATTATGTCACAGACGTATATAATGTTCCCTCCGAGAAGTAAGTGCCGACCCGTCAGGAATGTTGGAAAATACTACATCCGAGATGTTAGCGTGCCTTAGGTTAGGATATATAACGCTATAGACGTATATAATGTCCCAGACTAGACGTACGGGATGACAGGAATAGGATTCTGTAAAACATTACCAGCGAGGTGCTAGATGGGTTAGGTTAGGTTATATTATGTCACAGACGTATATAATATTCCCACCGAGAAGTAGGTGCCGACCCGTCAGGAATGTTGGAAAATACTACATCCGAGGTGTTAGGTTGCCTTAGGTTAGGATATATAACGCTATAGACGTATATAATGTCCCAACCGAGATGTACGGGACGACACGAACGGTATTCTGTAAAACATTACCAACGAGGGGCTAGATGGGTTAGGTTAGGTTATATTATGTCAAGGACGTATATAATGTTCCCACCGAGAAGTAAGTGCCGACCCGTCAGGAATGTTGGAAATTACTACATCCGAGATGTTAGGTTGCCTTAGGTTATGATATATATCGCTATAGACGTATATAATGTACCAAATTAGACGTACGGGACGACAGGAACAGGATTCTGTAAAACATTACCAGCGAGGCGCTAGATGGGTTAGGTTAGGTTATATTATGTCACAGACGTATATAATGTTCCCACCGAGAAGTAGGTGCCGACGCGTCAGGAATGTTGGAAAATACTACAACCGAGGTGTTAGGTTGCCTTAGATTAAGATATATAACGCTATAGACATATATAATGTCCCAAACTAGACGAACGGGATGACAAGAACAGGATTCTGTAAAACATTACCAGCGAGGGGCTAGATGGGTTAGGTTAGGTTATATTATGTCACAGACGTATATAATGTTCCCACCGAGAAGTAGGTGCCGACACGTCAGGAATGTTGGAAAATACTACATCCGAGATGTTAGCATGCCTTAGGTATGGATATATAACGCCATAGACGTATATAATGTCCCAAACTAGACGTACGGGACGACAGGAAAAGGATGCTGTAAAACATTACCAGCGAGGCGCTAGATGGGTTAGGTTAGGTTATATTATGTCACAGACGTATATAATATTCCCACCGAGAAGTAGGTGCCGACCCGTCAGGAATGTTGGAAAATACTACATCCGAGGTGTTAGGTTGCCTTAGGTTAGGATATATAACGCTATAGACGTATATAATGTCCCAACCGAGATGTACGGGACGACACGAACGGTATTCTGTAAAACATTACCAGCGAGGCGCTAGATGGGTTAGGTTAGGTTATATTATGTCAAGGACGTATATAATGTTCCCACCGAGAAGTAAGTGCCGACCCGTCAGGAATGTTGGAAATTACTACATCCGAGATGTTAGGTTGCCTTAGGTTATGATATATATCGCTATAGACGTATATAATGTACCAAATTAGACGTACGGGACGACAGGAACAGGATTCTGTAAAACATTACCAGCGAGGCGCTAGATGGGTTAGGTTAGGTTATATTATGTCACAGACGTATATAATGTTCCCACCGAGAAGTAGGTGCCGACGCGTCAGGAATGTTGGAAAATACTACAACCGAGGTGTTAGGTTGCCTTAGATTAAGATATATAACGCTATAGACATATATAATGTCCCAAACTAGACGAACGGGATGACAAGAACAGGATTCTGTAAAACATTACCAGCGAGGGGCTAGATGGGTTAGGTTAGGTTATATTATGTCACAGACGTATATAATGTTCCCACCGAGAAGTAGGTGCCGACCCGTCAGGAATGTTGGAAAATACTACATCCGAGATGTTAGCATGCCTTAGGTTAGGATATATAACGCCATAGACGTATATAATGTCCCAAACTAGACGTACGGGATGAGAGGAACAGGATTCTGTAAAACATTACCAACGAGGGGCTAGATGGGTTAGGTTAGGTTATATTATGTCACAGACGTATATAATGTTCCCTCCGAGAAGTAAGTGCCGACCCGTCAGGAATGTTGGAAAATACTACATCCGAGATGTTAGCGTGCCTTAGGTTAGGATGTATAACGCTATAGACGTATATAATGTCCCAGACTAGACGTACGGGATGACAGGAATAGGATTCTGTAAAACATTACCAGCGAGGTGCTAGATGGGTTAGGTTAGGTTATATTATGTCACAGACGTATATAATATTCCCACCGAGAAGTAGGTGCCGACCCGTCAGGAATGTTGGAAAATACTACAACCGAGGTGTTAGGTTGCCTTAGATTAAGATATATAACGCTATAGACATATATAATGTCCCAAACTAGACGAACGGGATGACAAGAACAGGATTCTGTAAAACATTACCAGCGAGGGGCTAGATGGGTTAGGTTAGGTTATATTATGTCACAGACGTATATAATGTTCCCACCCAGAAGTAGGTGCCGACCCGTCAGGAATGTTGGAAAATACTACATCCGAGATGTTAGCATGCCTTAGGTTAGGATATATAACGCCATAGACGTATATAATGTCCCAAACTAGACGTACGGGATGACAGGAACAGGATTCTGTAAAACATTACCAACGAGGGGCTAGATGGGTTAGGTTAGGTTATATTATGTCACAGGCGTATATAATGTTCCCACCGTGAAGTAAGTGCCGACCCGTCAGGAATGTTGGAAAATACTATATCCGAGGTGTTAGGTTGCCTTAGGTTATGATATATAACGCTATAGACGTATATAATGTACCAAACTAGACGTACGGGACGACAGGAACAGGATTCTGTAAAACATTACCAGCGAGGCGCTAGATGCGTTAGGTTAGGTTATATTATGTCACAGACGTATATAATATTCCCACCGAGAAGTAAGTGCCGACCCGTCAGGAATGTTGGAAATTACTACATCCGAGATGTTAGGTTGCCTTAGGTTATGATATATATCGCTATAGACGTATATAATGTACCAAATTAGACGTACGGGACGACAGGAACAGGATTCTGTAAAACATTACCAGCGAGGCGCTAGATGGGTTAGGTTAGGTTATATTATGTCACAGACGTATATAATGTTCCCACCGAGAAGTAGGTGCCGACGCGTCAGGAATGTTGGAAAATACTACAACCGAGGTGTTAGGTTGCCTTAGATTAAGATATATAACGCTATAGACATATATAATGTCCCAAACTAGACGAACGGGATGACAAGAACAGGATTCTGTAAAACATTACCAGCGAGGGGCTAGATGGGTTAGGTTAGGTTATATTATGTCACAGACGTATATAATGTTCCCACCGAGAAGTAGGTGCCGACCCGTCAGGAATGTTGGAAAATACTACATCCGAGATGTTAGCATGCCTTAGGTTAGGATATATAACGCCATAGACGTATATAATGTCCCAAACTAGACGTACGGGATGACAGGAACAGGATTCTGTAAAACATTACCAACGAGGGGCTAGATGGGTTAGGTTAGGTTATATTATGTCACAGACGTATATAATGTTCCCTCCGAGAAGTAAGTGCCGACCCGTCAGGAATGTTGGAAAATACTACATCCGAGATGTTAGCGTGCCTTAGGTTAGGATATATAACGCTATAGACGTATATAATGTCCCAGACTAGACGTACGGGATGACAGGAATAGGATTCTGTAAAACATTACCAGCGAGGTGCTAGATGGGTTAGGTTAGGTTATATTATGTCACAGACGTATATAATATTCCCACCGAGAAGTAGGTGCCGACCCGTCAGGAATGTTGGAAAATACTACATCCGAGGTGTTAGGTTGCCTTAGGTTAGGATATATAACGCTATAGACGTATATAATGTCCCAACCGAGATGTACGGGACGACACGAACGGTATTCTGTAAAACATTACCAACGAGGGGCTAGATGGGTTAGGTTAGGTTATATTATGTCACAGACGTATATAATATTCCCACCGAGAAGTAGGTGCCGACCCGTCAGGAATGTTGGAAAATACTACATCCGAGGTGTTAGGTTGCCTTAGGTTAGGATATATAACGCTATAGACGTATATAATGTCCCAACCGAGATGTACGGGACGACACGAACGGTATTCTGTAAAACATTACCAACGAGGGGCTAGATGGGTTAGGTTAGGTTATATTATGTCAAGGACGTATATAATGTTCCCACCGAGAAGTAAGTGCCGACCCGTCAGGAATGTTGGAAATTACTACATCCGAGATGTTAGGTTGCCTTAGGTTATGATATATATCGCTATAGACGTATATAATGTACCAAATTAGACGTACGGGACGACAGGAACAGGATTCTGTAAAACATTACCAGCGAGGCGCTAGATGGGTTAGGTTAGGTTATATTATGTCACAGACGTATATAATGTTCCCACCGAGAAGTAGGTGCCGACGCGTCAGGAATGTTGGAAAATACTACAACCGAGGTGTTAGGTTGCCTTAGATTAAGATATATAACGCTATAGACATATATAATGTCCCAAACTAGACGAACGGGATGACAAGAACAGGATTCTGTAAAACATTACCAGCGAGGGGCTAGATGGGTTAGGTTAGGTTATATTATGTCACAGACGTATATAATGTTCCCACCGAGAAGTAGGTGCCGACCCGTCAGGAATGTTGGAAAATACTACATCCGAGATGTTAGCATGCCTTAGGTTAGGATATATAACGCCATAGACGTATATAATGTCCCAAACTAGACGTACGGGATGACAGGAACAGGATTCTGTAAAACATTACCAACGAGGGGCTAGATGGGTTAGGTTAGGTTATATTATGTCACAGGCGTATATAATGTTCCCACCGTGAAGTAAGTGCCGACCCGTCAGGAATGTTGGAAAATACTATATCCGAGGTGTTAGGTTGCCTTAGGTTATGATATATAACGCTATAGACGTATATAATGTACCAAACTAGACGTACGGGACGACAGGAACAGGATTCTGTAAAACATTACCAGCGAGGCGCTAGATGCGTTAGGTTAGGTTATATTATGTCACAGACGTATATAATATTCCCACCGAGAAGTAGGTGCCGACCCGTCAGGAATGTTGGAAAATACTACATCCGAGGTGTTAGGTTGCCTTAGGTTAGGATATATAACGCTATAGACGTATATAATGTCCCAACCGAGATGTACGGGACGACACGAACGGTATTCTGTAAAACATTACCAACGAGGGGCTAGATGGGTTAGGTTAGGTTATATTATGTCAAGGACGTATATAATGTTCCCACCGAGAAGTAAGTGCCGACCCGTCAGGAATGTTGGAAATTACTACATCCGAGATGTTAGGTTGCCTTAGGTTATGATATATATCGCTATAGACGTATATAATGTACCAAACTAGACGTACGGGACGACAGGAACAGGATTCTGTAAAACATTACCAACGAGGGGCTAGATGGGTTAGGTTAGGTTATATTATGCCACAGACGTATATAATGTTCCCACCGAGAAGTAAGTGCCGACCCGTCAGGAATGTTGGAAAATACTACATCCGAGATGTTAGGTTGCCTTAGGTTATGATATATAACGCTATAGACGTATATAATGTACCAAACTAGACGTACGGGACGACAGGAACAGGATTCTGTAAAACATTACCAGCGAGGCGCTAGATGGGTTAGGTTAGGTTATATTATGTCACAGACGTATATAATATTCCCACCGAGAAGTAGGTGCCGACCCGTCAGGAATGTTGGAAAATACTACATCCGAGGTGTTAGGTTGCCTTAGGTTATGATATATAACGCTATAGACGTATATAATGTACCAAACTAGACGTACGGGACGACAGGAACAGGATTCTGTAAAACATTACCAGCGAGGCGCTAGATGGGTTAGGTTAGGTTATATTATGTCAAGGACGTATATAATGTTCCCACCGAGAAGTAAGTGCCGACCCGTCAGGAATGTTGGAAATTACTACATCCGAGATGTTAGGTTGCCTTAGGTTATGATATATATCGCTATAGACGTATATAATGTACCAAATTAGACGTACGGGACGACAGGAACAGGATTCTGTAAAACATTACCAGCGAGGCGCTAGATGGGTTAGGTTAGGTTATATTATGTCACAGACGTATATAATGTTCCCACCGAGAAGTAGGTGCCGACGCGTCAGGAATGTTGGAAAATACTACAACCGAGGTGTTAGGTTGCCTTAGATTAAGATATATAACGCTATAGACATATATAATGTCCCAAACTAGACGAACGGGATGACAAGAACAGGATTCTGTAAAACATTACCAGCGAGGGGCTAGATGGGTTAGGTTAGGTTATATTATGTCACAGACGTATATAATGTTCCCACCGAGAAGTAGGTGCCGACCCGTCAGGAATGTTGGAAAATACTACATCCGAGATGTTAGCATGCCTTAGGTTAGGATATATAACGCCATAGACGTATATAATGTCCCAAACTAGACGTACGGGATGACAGGAACAGGATTCTGTAAAACATTACCAACGAGGGGCTAGATGGGTTAGGTTAGGTTATATTATGTCACAGACGTATATAATGTTCCCTCCGAGAAGTAAGTGCCGACCCGTCAGGAATGTTGGAAAATACTACATCCGAGATGTTAGCGTGCCTTAGGTTAGGATATATAACGCTATAGACGTATATAATGTCCCAGACTAGACGTACGGGATGACAGGAATAGGATTCTGTAAAACATTACCAGCGAGGTGCTAGATGGGTTAGGTTAGGTTATATTATGTCACAGACGTATATAATATTCCCACCGAGAAGTAGGTGCCGACCCGTCAGGAATGTTGGAAAATACTACATCCGAGGTGTTAGGTTGCCTTAGGTTAGGATATATAACGCTATAGACGTATATAATGTCCCAACCGAGATGTACGGGACGACACGAACGGTATTCTGTAAAACATTACCAACGAGGGGCTAGATGGGTTAGGTTAGGTTATATTATGTCAAGGACGTATATAATGTTCCCACCGAGAAGTAAGTGCCGACCCGTCAGGAATGTTGGAAATTACTACATCCGAGATGTTAGGTTGCCTTAGGTTATGATATATATCGCTATAGACGTATATAATGTACCAAATTAGACGTACGGGACGACAGGAACAGGATTCTGTAAAACATTACCAGCGAGGCGCTAGATGGGTTAGGTTAGGTTATATTATGTCACAGACGTATATAATGTTCCCACCGAGAAGTAGGTGCCGACACGTCAGGAATGTTGGAAAATACTACATCCGAGATGTTAGCATGCCTTAGGTATGGATATATAACGCCATAGACGTATATAATGTCCCAAACTAGACGTACGGGACGACAGGAACAGGATGCTGTAAAACATTACCAGCGAGGCGCTAGATGGGTTAGGTTAGGTTATATTATGTCACAGACGTATATAATATTCCCACCGAGAAGTAGGTGCCGACCCGTCAGGAATGTTGGAAAATACTACATCCGAGGTGTTAGGTTGCCTTAGGTTAGGATATATAACGCTATAGACGTATATAATGTCCCAACCGAGATGTACGGGACGACACGAACGGTATTCTGTAAAACATTACCAGCGAGGCGCTAGATGGGTTAGGTTAGGTTATATTATGTCAAGGACGTATATAATGTTCCCACCGAGAAGTAAGTGCCGACCCGTCAGGAATGTTGGAAATTACTACATCCGAGATGTTAGGTTGCCTTAGGTTATGATATATATCGCTATAGACGTATATAATGTACCAAATTAGACGTACGGGACGACAGGAACAGGATTCTGTAAAACATTACCAGCGAGGCGCTAGATGGGTTAGGTTAGGTTATATTATGTCACAGACGTATATAATGTTCCCACCGAGAAGTAGGTGCCGACGCGTCAGGAATGTTGGAAAATACTACAACCGAGGTGTTAGGTTGCCTTAGATTAAGATATATAACGCTATAGACATATATAATGTCCCAAACTAGACGAACGGGATGACAAGAACAGGATTCTGTAAAACATTACCAGCGAGGGGCTAGATGGGTTAGGTTAGGTTATATTATGTCACAGACGTATATAATGTTCCCACCGAGAAGTAGGTGCCGACCCGTCAGGAATGTTGGAAAATACTACATCCGAGATGTTAGCATGCCTTAGGTTAGGATATATAACGCCATAGACGTATATAATGTCCCAAACTAGACGTACGGGATGAGAGGAACAGGATTCTGTAAAACATTACCAACGAGGGGCTAGATGGGTTAGGTTAGGTTATATTATGTCACAGACGTATATAATGTTCCCTCCGAGAAGTAAGTGCCGACCCGTCAGGAATGTTGGAAAATACTACATCCGAGATGTTAGCGTGCCTTAGGTTAGGATGTATAACGCTATAGACGTATATAATGTCCCAGACTAGACGTACGGGATGACAGGAATAGGATTCTGTAAAACATTACCAGCGAGGTGCTAGATGGGTTAGGTTAGGTTATATTATGTCACAGACGTATATAATATTCCCACCGAGAAGTAGGTGCCGACCCGTCAGGAATGTTGGAAAATACTACAACCGAGGTGTTAGGTTGCCTTAGATTAAGATATATAACGCTATAGACATATATAATGTCCCAAACTAGACGAACGGGATGACAAGAACAGGATTCTGTAAAACATTACCAGCGAGGGGCTAGATGGGTTAGGTTAGGTTATATTATGTCACAGACGTATATAATGTTCCCACCCAGAAGTAGGTGCCGACCCGTCAGGAATGTTGGAAAATACTACATCCGAGATGTTAGCATGCCTTAGGTTAGGATATATAACGCCATAGACGTATATAATGTCCCAAACTAGACGTACGGGATGACAGGAACAGGATTCTGTAAAACATTACCAACGAGGGGCTAGATGGGTTAGGTTAGGTTATATTATGTCACAGGCGTATATAATGTTCCCACCGTGAAGTAAGTGCCGACCCGTCAGGAATGTTGGAAAATACTATATCCGAGGTGTTAGGTTGCCTTAGGTTATGATATATAACGCTATAGACGTATATAATGTACCAAACTAGACGTACGGGACGACAGGAACAGGATTCTGTAAAACATTACCAGCGAGGCGCTAGATGCGTTAGGTTAGGTTATATTATGTCACAGACGTATATAATATTCCCACCGAGAAGTAAGTGCCGACCCGTCAGGAATGTTGGAAATTACTACATCCGAGATGTTAGGTTGCCTTAGGTTATGATATATATCGCTATAGACGTATATAATGTACCAAATTAGACGTACGGGACGACAGGAACAGGATTCTGTAAAACATTACCAGCGAGGCGCTAGATGGGTTAGGTTAGGTTATATTATGTCACAGACGTATATAATGTTCCCACCGAGAAGTAGGTGCCGACGCGTCAGGAATGTTGGAAAATACTACAACCGAGGTGTTAGGTTGCCTTAGATTAAGATATATAACGCTATAGACATATATAATGTCCCAAACTAGACGAACGGGATGACAAGAACAGGATTCTGTAAAACATTACCAGCGAGGGGCTAGATGGGTTAGGTTAGGTTATATTATGTCACAGACGTATATAATGTTCCCACCGAGAAGTAGGTGCCGACCCGTCAGGAATGTTGGAAAATACTACATCCGAGATGTTAGCATGCCTTAGGTTAGGATATATAACGCCATAGACGTATATAATGTCCCAAACTAGACGTACGGGATGACAGGAACAGGATTCTGTAAAACATTACCAACGAGGGGCTAGATGGGTTAGGTTAGGTTATATTATGTCACAGACGTATATAATGTTCCCTCCGAGAAGTAAGTGCCGACCCGTCAGGAATGTTGGAAAATACTACATCCGAGATGTTAGCGTGCCTTAGGTTAGGATATATAACGCTATAGACGTATATAATGTCCCAGACTAGACGTACGGGATGACAGGAATAGGATTCTGTAAAACATTACCAGCGAGGTGCTAGATGGGTTAGGTTAGGTTATATTATGTCACAGACGTATATAATATTCCCACCGAGAAGTAGGTGCCGACCCGTCAGGAATGTTGGAAAATACTACATCCGAGGTGTTAGGTTGCCTTAGGTTAGGATATATAACGCTATAGACGTATATAATGTCCCAACCGAGATGTACGGGACGACACGAACGGTATTCTGTAAAACATTACCAACGAGGGGCTAGATGGGTTAGGTTAGGTTATATTATGTCACAGACGTATATAATATTCCCACCGAGAAGTAGGTGCCGACCCGTCAGGAATGTTGGAAAATACTACATCCGAGGTGTTAGGTTGCCTTAGGTTAGGATATATAACGCTATAGACGTATATAATGTCCCAACCGAGATGTACGGGACGACACGAACGGTATTCTGTAAAACATTACCAACGAGGGGCTAGATGGGTTAGGTTAGGTTATATTATGTCAAGGACGTATATAATGTTCCCACCGAGAAGTAAGTGCCGACCCGTCAGGAATGTTGGAAATTACTACATCCGAGATGTTAGGTTGCCTTAGGTTATGATATATATCGCTATAGACGTATATAATGTACCAAATTAGACGTACGGGACGACAGGAACAGGATTCTGTAAAACATTACCAGCGAGGCGCTAGATGGGTTAGGTTAGGTTATATTATGTCACAGACGTATATAATGTTCCCACCGAGAAGTAGGTGCCGACGCGTCAGGAATGTTGGAAAATACTACAACCGAGGTGTTAGGTTGCCTTAGATTAAGATATATAACGCTATAGACATATATAATGTCCCAAACTAGACGAACGGGATGACAAGAACAGGATTCTGTAAAACATTACCAGCGAGGGGCTAGATGGGTTAGGTTAGGTTATATTATGTCACAGACGTATATAATGTTCCCACCGAGAAGTAGGTGCCGACCCGTCAGGAATGTTGGAAAATACTACATCCGAGATGTTAGCATGCCTTAGGTTAGGATATATAACGCCATAGACGTATATAATGTCCCAAACTAGACGTACGGGATGACAGGAACAGGATTCTGTAAAACATTACCAACGAGGGGCTAGATGGGTTAGGTTAGGTTATATTATGTCACAGGCGTATATAATGTTCCCACCGTGAAGTAAGTGCCGACCCGTCAGGAATGTTGGAAAATACTATATCCGAGGTGTTAGGTTGCCTTAGGTTATGATATATAACGCTATAGACGTATATAATGTACCAAACTAGACGTACGGGACGACAGGAACAGGATTCTGTAAAACATTACCAGCGAGGCGCTAGATGCGTTAGGTTAGGTTATATTATGTCACAGACGTATATAATATTCCCACCGAGAAGTAGGTGCCGACCCGTCAGGAATGTTGGAAAATACTACATCCGAGGTGTTAGGTTGCCTTAGGTTAGGATATATAACGCTATAGACGTATATAATGTCCCAACCGAGATGTACGGGACGACACGAACGGTATTCTGTAAAACATTACCAACGAGGGGCTAGATGGGTTAGGTTAGGTTATATTATGTCAAGGACGTATATAATGTTCCCACCGAGAAGTAAGTGCCGACCCGTCAGGAATGTTGGAAATTACTACATCCGAGATGTTAGGTTGCCTTAGGTTATGATATATATCGCTATAGACGTATATAATGTACCAAACTAGACGTACGGGACGACAGGAACAGGATTCTGTAAAACATTACCAACGAGGGGCTAGATGGGTTAGGTTAGGTTATATTATGCCACAGACGTATATAATGTTCCCACCGAGAAGTAAGTGCCGACCCGTCAGGAATGTTGGAAAATACTACATCCGAGATGTTAGGTTGCCTTAGGTTATGATATATAACGCTATAGACGTATATAATGTACCAAACTAGACGTACGGGACGACAGGAACAGGATTCTGTAAAACATTACCAGCGAGGCGCTAGATGGGTTAGGTTAGGTTATATTATGTCACAGACGTATATAATATTCCCACCGAGAAGTAGGTGCCGACCCGTCAGGAATGTTGGAAAATACTACATCCGAGGTGTTAGGTTGCCTTAGGTTATGATATATAACGCTATAGACGTATATAATGTACCAAACTAGACGTACGGGACGACAGGAACAGGATTCTGTAAAACATTACCAGCGAGGCGCTAGATGGGTTAGGTTAGGTTATATTATGTCAAGGACGTATATAATGTTCCCACCGAGAAGTAAGTGCCGACCCGTCAGGAATGTTGGAAATTACTACATCCGAGATGTTAGGTTGCCTTAGGTTATGATATATATCGCTATAGACGTATATAATGTACCAAATTAGACGTACGGGACGACAGGAACAGGATTCTGTAAAACATTACCAGCGAGGCGCTAGATGGGTTAGGTTAGGTTATATTATGTCACAGACGTATATAATGTTCCCACCGAGAAGTAGGTGCCGACGCGTCAGGAATGTTGGAAAATACTACAACCGAGGTGTTAGGTTGCCTTAGATTAAGATATATAACGCTATAGACATATATAATGTCCCAAACTAGACGAACGGGATGACAAGAACAGGATTCTGTAAAACATTACCAGCGAGGGGCTAGATGGGTTAGGTTAGGTTATATTATGTCACAGACGTATATAATGTTCCCACCGAGAAGTAGGTGCCGACCCGTCAGGAATGTTGGAAAATACTACATCCGAGATGTTAGCATGCCTTAGGTTAGGATATATAACGCCATAGACGTATATAATGTCCCAAACTAGACGTACGGGATGACAGGAACAGGATTCTGTAAAACATTACCAACGAGGGGCTAGATGGGTTAGGTTAGGTTATATTATGTCACAGACGTATATAATGTTCCCTCCGAGAAGTAAGCGCCGACCCGTCAGGAATGTTGGAAAATACTACATCCGAGATGTTAGCGTGCCTTAGGTTAGGATATATAACGCTATAGACGTATATAATGTCCCAGACTAGACGTACGGGATGACAGGAATAGGATTCTGTAAAACATTACCAGCGAGGTGCTAGATGGGTTAGGTTAGGTTATATTATGTCACAGACGTATATAATATTCCCACCGAGAAGTAGGTGCCGACCCGTCAGGAATGTTGGAAAATACTACATCCGAGGTGTTAGGTTGCCTTAGGTTAGGATATATAACGCTATAGACGTATATAATGTCCCAACCGAGATGTACGGGACGACACGAACGGTATTCTGTAAAACATTACCAACGAGGGGCTAGATGGGTTAGGTTAGGTTATATTATGTCAAGGACGTATATAATGTTCCCACCGAGAAGTAAGTGCCGACCCGTCAGGAATGTTGGAAATTACTACATCCGAGATGTTAGGTTGCCTTAGGTTATGATATATATCGCTATAGACGTATATAATGTACCAAATTAGACGTACGGGACGACAGGAACAGGATTCTGTAAAACATTACCAGCGAGGCGCTAGATGGGTTAGGTTAGGTTATATTATGTCACAGACGTATATAATGTTCCCACCGAGAAGTAGGTGCCGACGCGTCAGGAATGTTGGAAAATACTACAACCGAGGTGTTAGGTTGCCTTAGATTAAGATATATAACGCTATAGACATATATAATGTCCCAAACTAGACGAACGGGATGACAAGAACAGGATTCTGTAAAACATTACCAGCGAGGGGCTAGATGGGTTAGGTTAGGTTATATTATGTCACAGACGTATATAATGTTCCCACCGAGAAGTAGGTGCCGACACGTCAGGAATGTTGGAAAATACTACATCCGAGATGTTAGCATGCCTTAGGTATGGATATATAACGCCATAGACGTATATAATGTCCCAAACTAGACGTACGGGACGACAGGAACAGGATGCTGTAAAACATTACCAGCGAGGCGCTAGATGGGTTAGGTTAGGTTATATTATGTCACAGACGTATATAATATTCCCACCGAGAAGTAGGTGCCGACCCGTCAGGAATGTTGGAAAATACTACATCCGAGGTGTTAGGTTGCCTTAGGTTAGGATATATAACGCTATAGACGTATATAATGTCCCAACCGAGATGTACGGGACGACACGAACGGTATTCTGTAAAACATTACCAGCGAGGCGCTAGATGGGTTAGGTTAGGTTATATTATGTCAAGGACGTATATAATGTTCCCACCGAGAAGTAAGTACCGACCCGTCAGGAATGTTGGAAATTACTACATCCGAGATGTTAGGTTGCCTTAGGTTATGATATATATCGCTATAGACGTATATAATGTACCAAATTAGACGTACGGGACGACAGGAACAGGATTCTGTAAAACATTACCAGCGAGGCGCTAGATGGGTTAGGTTAGGTTATATTATGTCACAGACGTATATAATGTTCCCACCGAGAAGTAGGTGCCGACGCGTCAGGAATGTTGGAAAATACTACAACCGAGGTGTTAGGTTGCCTTAGATTAAGATATATAACGCTATAGACATATATAATGTCCCAAACTAGACGAACGGGATGACAAGAACAGGATTCTGTAAAACATTACCAGCGAGGGGCTAGATGGGTTAGGTTAGGTTATATTATGTCACAGACGTATATAATGTTCCCACCGAGAAGTAGGTGCCGACCCGTCAGGAATGTTGGAAAATACTACATCCGAGATGTTAGCATGCCTTAGGTTAGGATATATAACGCCATAGACGTATATAATGTCCCAAACTAGACGTACGGGATGAGAGGAACAGGATTCTGTAAAACATTACCAACGAGGGGCTAGATGGGTTAGGTTAGGTTATATTATGTCACAGACGTATATAATGTTCCCTCCGAGAAGTAAGTGCCGACCCGTCAGGAATGTTGGAAAATACTACATCCGAGATGTTAGCGTGCCTTAGGTTAGGATGTATAACGCTATAGACGTATATAATGTCCCAGACCAGACGTACGGGATGACAGGAATAGGATTCTGTAAAACATTACCAGCGAGGTGCTAGATGGGTTAGGTTAGGTTATATTATGTCACAGACGTATATAATATTCCCACCGAGAAGTAGGTGCCGACCCGTCAGGAATGTTGGAAAATACTACAACCGAGGTGTTAGGTTGCCTTAGATTAAGATATATAACGCTATAGACATATATAATGTCCCAAACTAGACGAACGGGATGACAAGAACAGGATTCTGTAAAACATTACCAGCGAGGGGCTAGATGGGTTAGGTTAGGTTATATTATGTCACAGACGTATATAATGTTCCCACCCAGAAGTAGGTGCCGACCCGTCAGGAATGTTGGAAAATACTACATCCGAGATGTTAGCATGCCTTAGGTTAGGATATATAACGCCATAGACGTATATAATGTCCCAAACTAGACGTACGGGATGACAGGAACAGGATTCTGTAAAACATTACCAACGAGGGGCTAGATGGGTTAGGTTAGGTTATATTATGTCACAGGCGTATATAATGTTCCCACCGTGAAGTAAGTGCCGACCCGTCAGGAATGTTGGAAAATACTATATCCGAGGTGTTAGGTTGCCTTAGGTTATGATATATAACGCTATAGACGTATATAATGTACCAAACTAGACGTACGGGACGACAGGAACAGGATTCTGTAAAACATTACCAGCGAGGCGCTAGATGCGTTAGGTTAGGTTATATTATGTCACAGACGTATATAATATTCCCACCGAGAAGTAAGTGCCGACCCGTCAGGAATGTTGGAAATTACTACATCCGAGATGTTAGGTTGCCTTAGGTTATGATATATATCGCTATAGACGTATATAATGTACCAAATTAGACGTACGGGACGACAGGAACAGGATTCTGTAAAACATTACCAGCGAGGCGCTAGATGGGTTAGGTTAGGTTATATTATGTCACAGACGTATATAATGTTCCCACCGAGAAGTAGGTGCCGACGCGTCAGGAATGTTGGAAAATACTACAACCGAGGTGTTAGGTTGCCTTAGATTAAGATATATAACGCTATAGACATATATAATGTCCCAAACTAGACGAACGGGATGACAAGAACAGGATTCTGTAAAACATTACCAGCGAGGGGCTAGATGGGTTAGGTTAGGTTATATTATGTCACAGACGTATATAATGTTCCCACCGAGAAGTAGGTGCCGACCCGTCAGGAATGTTGGAAAATACTACATCCGAGATGTTAGCATGCCTTAGGTTAGGATATATAACGCCATAGACGTATATAATGTCCCAAACTAGACGTACGGGATGACAGGAACAGGATTCTGTAAAACATTACCAACGAGGGGCTAGATGGGTTAGGTTAGGTTATATTATGTCACAGACGTATATAATGTTCCCTCCGAGAAGTAAGTGCCGACCCGTCAGGAATGTTGGAAAATACTACATCCGAGATGTTAGCGTGCCTTAGGTTAGGATATATAACGCTATAGACGTATATAATGTCCCAGACTAGACGTACGGGATGACAGGAATAGGATTCTGTAAAACATTACCAGCGAGGTGCTAGATGGGTTAGGTTAGGTTATATTATGTCACAGACGTATATAATATTCCCACCGAGAAGTAGGTGCCGACCCGTCAGGAATGTTGGAAAATACTACATCCGAGGTGTTAGGTTGCCTTAGGTTAGGATATATAACGCTATAGACGTATATAATGTCCCAACCGAGATGTACGGGACGACACGAACGGTATTCTGTAAAACATTACCAACGAGGGGCTAGATGGGTTAGGTTAGGTTATATTATGTCAAGGACGTATATAATGTTCCCACCGAGAAGTAAGTGCCGACCCGTCAGGAATGTTGGAAATTACTACATCCGAGATGTTAGGTTGCCTTAGGTTATGATATATATCGCTATAGACGTATATAATGTACCAAATTAGACGTACGGGACGACAGGAACAGGATTCTGTAAAACATTACCAGCGAGGGGCTAGATGGGTTAGGTTAGGTTATATTATGTCACAGACGTATATAATGTTCCCACCGAGAAGTAGGTGCCGACCCGTCAGGAATGTTGGAAAATACTACATCCGAGATGTTAGCATGCCTTAGGTTAGGATATATAACGCCATAGACGTATATAATGTCCCAAACTAGACGTACGGGATGACAGGAACAGGATTCTGTAAAACATTACCAACGAGGGGCTAGATGGGTTAGGTTAGGTTATATTATGTCACAGACGTATATAATGTTCCCTCCGAGAAGTAAGTGCCGACCCGTCAGGAATGTTGGAAAATACTACATCCGAGATGTTAGCGTGCCTTAGGTTAGGATATATAACGCTATAGACGTATATAATGTCCCAGACTAGACGTACGGGATGACAGGAATAGGATTCTGTAAAACATTACCAGCGAGGTGCTAGATGGGTTAGGTTAGGTTATATTATGTCACAGACGTATATAATATTCCCACCGAGAAGTAGGTGCCGACCCGTCAGGAATGTTGGAAAATACTACATCCGAGGTGTTAGGTTGCCTTAGGTTAGGATATATAACGCTATAGACGTATATAATGTCCCAACCGAGATGTACGGGACGACACGAACGGTATTCTGTAAAACATTACCAACGAGGGGCTAGATGGGTTAGGTTAGGTTATATTATGTCAAGGACGTATATAATGTTCCCACCGAGAAGTAAGTGCCGACCCGTCAGGAATGTTGGAAATTACTACATCCGAGATGTTAGGTTGCCTTAGGTTATGATATATATCGCTATAGACGTATATAATGTACCAAATTAGACGTACGGGACGACAGGAACAGGATTCTGTAAAACATTACCAGCGAGGCGCTAGATGGGTTAGGTTAGGTTATATTATGTCACAGACGTATATAATGTTCCCACCGAGAAGTAGGTGCCGACGCGTCAGGAATGTTGGAAAATACTACAACCGAGGTGTTAGGTTGCCTTAGATTAAGATATATAACGCTATAGACATATATAATGTCCCAAACTAGACGAACGGGATGACAAGAACAGGATTCTGTAAAACATTACCAGCGAGGGGCTAGATGGGTTAGGTTAGGTTATATTATGTCACAGACGTATATAATGTTCCCACCGAGAAGTAGGTGCCGACACGTCAGGAATGTTGGAAAATACTACATCCGAGATGTTAGCATGCCTTAGGTATGGATATATAACGCCATAGACGTATATAATGTCCCAAACTAGACGTACGGGACGACAGGAACAGGATGCTGTAAAACATTACCAGCGAGGCGCTAGATGGGTTAGGTTAGGTTATATTATGTCACAGACGTATATAATATTCCCACCGAGAAGTAGGTGCCGACCCGTCAGGAATGTTGGAAAATACTACATCCGAGGTGTTAGGTTGCCTTAGGTTAGGATATATAACGCTATAGACGTATATAATGTCCCAACCGAGATGTACGGGACGACACGAACGGTATTCTGTAAAACATTACCAGCGAGGCGCTAGATGGGTTAGGTTAGGTTATATTATGTCAAGGACGTATATAATGTTCCCACCGAGAAGTAAGTGCCGACCCGTCAGGAATGTTGGAAATTACTACATCCGAGATGTTAGGTTGCCTTAGGTTATGATATATATCGCTATAGACGTATATAATGTACCAAATTAGACGTACGGGACGACAGGAACAGGATTCTGTAAAACATTACCAGCGAGGCGCTAGATGGGTTAGGTTAGGTTATATTATGTCACAGACGTATATAATGTTCCCACCGAGAAGTAGGTGCCGACGCGTCAGGAATGTTGGAAAATACTACAACCGAGGTGTTAGGTTGCCTTAGATTAAGATATATAACGCTATAGACATATATAATGTCCCAAACTAGACGAACGGGATGACAAGAACAGGATTCTGTAAAACATTACCAGCGAGGGGCTAGATGGGTTAGGTTAGGTTATATTATGTCACAGACGTATATAATGTTCCCACCGAGAAGTAGGTGCCGACCCGTCAGGAATGTTGGAAAATACTACATCCGAGATGTTAGCATGCCTTAGGTTAGGATATATAACGCCATAGACGTATATAATGTCCCAAACTAGACGTACGGGATGAGAGGAACAGGATTCTGTAAAACATTACCAACGAGGGGCTAGATGGGTTAGGTTAGGTTATATTATGTCACAGACGTATATAATGTTCCCTCCGAGAAGTAAGTGCCGACCCGTCAGGAATGTTGGAAAGTACTACATCCGAGATGTTAGCGTGCCTTAGGTTAGGATGTATAACGCTATAGACGTATATAATGTCCCAGACTAGACGTACGGGATGACAGGAATAGGATTCTGTAAAACATTACCAGCGAGGTGCTAGATGGGTTAGGTTAGGTTGTATTATGTCACAGACGTATATAATATTCCCACCGAGAAGTAGGTGCCGACCCGTCAGGAATGTTGGAAAATACTACAACCGAGGTGTTAGGTTGCCTTAGATTAAGATATATAACGCTATAGACATATATAATGTCCCAAACTAGACGAACGGGATGACAAGAACAGGATTCTGTAAAACATTACCAGCGAGGGGCTAGATGGGTTAGGTTAGGTTATATTATGTCACAGACGTATATAATGTTCCCACCCAGAAGTAGGTGCCGACCCGTCAGGAATGTTGGAAAATACTACATCCGAGATGTTAGCATGCCTTAGGTTAGGATATATAACGCCATAGACGTATATAATGTCCCAAACTAGACGTACGGGATGACAGGAACAGGATTCTGTAAAACATTACCAACGAGGGGCTAGATGGGTTAGGTTAGGTTATATTATGTCACAGGCGTATATAATGTTCCCACCGTGAAGTAAGTGCCGACCCGTCAGGAATGTTGGAAAATACTATATCCGAGGTGTTAGGTTGCCTTAGGTTATGATATATAACGCTATAGACGTATATAATGTACCAAACTAGACGTACGGGACGACAGGAACAGGATTCTGTAAAACATTACCAGCGAGGCGCTAGATGCGTTAGGTTAGGTTATATTATGTCACAGACGTATATAATATTCCCACCGAGAAGTAGGTGCCGACCCGTCAGGAATGTTGGAAAATACTACATCCGAGGTGTTAGGTTGCCTTAGGTTAGGATATATAACGCTATAGACGTATATAATGTCCCAACCGAGATGTACGGGACGACACGAACGGTATTCTGTAAAACATTACCAACGAGGGGCTAGATGGGTTAGGTTAGGTTATATTATGTCAAGGACGTATATAATGTTCCCACCGAGAAGTAAGTGCCGACCCGTCAGGAATGTTGGAAATTACTACATCCGAGATGTTAGGTTGCCTTAGGTTATGATATATATCGCTATAGACGTATATAATGTACCAAACTAGACGTACGGGACGACAGGAACAGGATTCTGTAAAACATTACCAACGAGGGGCTAGATGGGTTAGGTTAGGTTATATTATGCCACAGACGTATATAATGTTCCCACCGAGAAGTAAGTGCCGACCCGTCAGGAATGTTGGAAAATACTACATCCGAGATGTTAGGTTGCCTTAGGTTATGATATATAACGCTATAGACGTATATAATGTACCAAACTAGACGTACGGGACGACAGGAACAGGATTCTGTAAAACATTACCAGCGAGGCGCTAGATGGGTTAGGTTAGGTTATATTATGTCACAGACGTATATAATATTCCCACCGAGAAGTAGGTGCCGACCCGTCAGGAATGTTGGAAAATACTACATCCGAGGTGTTAGGTTGCCTTAGGTTATGATATATAACGCTATAGACGTATATAATGTACCAAACTAGACGTACGGGACGACAGGAACAGGATTCTGTAAAACATTACCAGCGAGGCGCTAGATGGGTTAGGTTAGGTTATATTATGTCAAGGACGTATATAATGTTCCCACCGAGAAGTAAGTGCCGACCCGTCAGGAATGTTGGAAATTACTACATCCGAGATGTTAGGTTGCCTTAGGTTATGATATATATCGCTATAGACGTATATAATGTACCAAATTAGACGTACGGGACGACAGGAACAGGATTCTGTAAAACATTACCAGCGAGGCGCTAGATGGGTTAGGTTAGGTTATATTATGTCACAGACGTATATAATGTTCCCACCGAGAAGTAGGTGCCGACGCGTCAGGAATGTTGGAAAATACTACAACCGAGGTGTTAGGTTGCCTTATATTAAGATATATAACGCTATAGACATATATAATGTCCCAAACTAGACGAACGGGATGACAAGAACAGGATTCTGTAAAACATTACCAGCGAGGGGCTAGATGGGTTAGGTTAGGTTATATTATGTCACAGACGTATATAATGTTCCCACCGAGAAGTAGGTGCCGACCCGTCAGGAATGTTGGAAAATACTACATCCGAGATGTTAGCATGCCTTAGGTTAGGATATATAACGCCATAGACGTATATAATGTCCCAAACTAGACGTACGGGATGACAGGAACAGGATTCTGTAAAACATTACCAACGAGGGGCTAGATGGGTTAGGTTAGGTTATATTATGTCAAGGACGTATATAATGTTCCCACCGAGAAGTAAGTGCCGACCCGTCAGGAATGTTGGAAATTACTACATCCGAGATGTTAGGTTGCCTTAGGTTATGATATATAACGCTATAGACGTATATAATGTCCCAGACTAGACGTACGGGATGACAGGAATAGGATTCTGTAAAACATTACCAGCGAGGTGCTAGATGGGTTAAGTTAGGTTATATTATGTCACAGACGTATATAATATTCCCACCGAGAAGTAGGTGCCGACCCGTCAGGAATGTTGGAAAATACTACATCCGAGGTGTTAGGTTGCCTTAGGTTAGGATATATAACGCTATAGACGTATATAATGTCCCAACCGAGATGTACGGGACGACACGAACGGTATTCTGTAAAACATTACCAACGAGGGGCTAGATGGGTTAGGTTAGGTTATATTATGTCAAGGACGTATATAATGTTCCCACCGAGAAGTAAGTGCCGACCCGTCAGGAATGTTGGAAATTACTACATCCGAGATGTTAGGTTGCCTTAGGTTATGATATATATCGCTATAGACGTATATAATGTACCAAATTAGACGTACGGGACGACAGGAACAGGATTCTGTAAAACATTACCAGCGAGGCGCTAGATGGGTTAGGTTAGGTTATATTATGTCACAGACGTATATAATGTTCCCACCGAGAAGTAGGTGCCGACGCGTCAGGAATGTTGGAAAATACTACAACCGAGGTGTTAGGTTGCCTTAGATTAAGATATATAACGCTATAGACATATATAATGTCCCAAACTAGACGAACGGGATGACAAGAACAGGATTCTGTAAAACATTACCAGCGAGGGGCTAGATGGGTTAGGTTAGGTTATATTATGTCACAGACGTATATAATGTTCCCACCGAGAAGTAGGTGCCGACACGTCAGGAATGTTGGAAAATACTACATCCGAGATGTTAGCATGCCTTAGGTATGGATATATAACGCCATAGACGTATATAATGTCCCAAACTAGACGTACGGGACGACAGGAACAGGATGCTGTAAAACATTACCAGCGAGGCGCTAGATGGGTTAGGTTATGTTATATTATGTCACAGACGTATATAATATTCCCACCGAGAAGTAGGTGCCGACCCGTCAGGAATGTTGGAAAATACTACATCCGAGGTGTTAGGTTGCCTTAGGTTAGGATATATAACGCTATAGACGTATATAATGTCCCAACCGAGATGTACGGGACGACACGAACGGTATTCTGTAAAACATTACCAGCAAGGCGCTAGATGGGTTAGGTTAGGTTATATTATGTCAAGGACGTATATAATGTTCCCACCGAGAAGTAAGTGCCGACCCGTCAGGAATGTTGGAAATTACTACATCCGAGATGTTAGGTTGCCTTAGGTTATGATATATATCGCTATAGACGTATATAATGTACCAAATTAGACGTACGGGACGACAGGAACAGGATTCTGTAAAACATTACCAGCGAGGCGCTAGATGGGTTAGGTTAGGTTATATTATGTCACAGACGTATATAATGTTCCCACCGAGAAGTAGGTGCCGACGCGTCAGGAATGTTGGAAAATACTACAACCGAGGTGTTAGGTTGCCTTAGATTAAGATATATAACGCTATAGACATATATAATGTCCCAAACTAGACGAACGGGATGACAAGAACAGGATTCTGTAAAACATTACCAGCGAGGGGCTAGATGGGTTAGGTTAGGTTATATTATGTCACAGACGTATATAATGTTCCCACCGAGAAGTAGGTGCCGACCCGTCAGGAATGTTGGAAAATACTACATCCGAGATGTTAGCATGCCTTAGGTTAGGATATATAACGCCATAGACGTATATAATGTCCCAAACTAGACGTACGGGATGAGAGGAACAGGATTCTGTAAAACATTACCAACGAGGGGCTAGATGGGTTAGGTTAGGTTATATTATGTCACAGACGTATATAATGTTCCCTCCGAGAAGTAAGTGCCGACCCGTCAGGAATGTTGGAAAATACTACATCCGAGATGTTAGCGTGCCTTAGGTTAGGATGTATAACGCTATAGACGTATATAATGTCCCAGACTAGACGTACGGGATGACAGGAATAGGATTCTGTAAAACATTACCAGCGAGGTGCTAGATGGGTTAGGTTAGGTTATATTATGTCACAGACGTATATAATATTCCCACCGAGAAGTAGGTGCCGACCCGTCAGGAATGTTGGAAAATACTACATCCGAGGTGTTAGGTTGCCTTAGGTTAGGATATATAACGCTATAGACGTATATAATGTCCCAACCGAGATGTACGGGACGACACGAACGGTATTCTGTAAAACATTACCAACGAGGGGCTAGATGGGTTAGGTTAGGTTATATTATGTCAAGGACGTATATAATGTTCCCACCGAGAAGTAAGTGCCGACCCGTCAGGAATGTTGGAAATTACTACATCCGAGATGTTAGGTTGCCTTAGGTTATGATATATATCGCTATAGACGTATATAATGTACCAAATTAGACGTACGGGACGACAGGAACAGGATTCTGTAAAACATTACCAGCGAGGCGCTAGATGGGTTAGGTTAGGTTATATTATGTCACAGACGTATATAATGTTCCCACCGAGAAGTAGGTGCCGACGCGTCAGGAATGTTGGAAAATACTACAACCGAGGTGTTAGGTTGCCTTAGATTAAGATATATAACGCTATAGACATATATAATGTCCCAAACTAGACGAACGGGATGACAAGAACAGGATTCTGTAAAACATTACCAGCGAGGGGCTAGATGGGTTAGGTTAGGTTATATTATGTCACAGACGTATATAATGTTCCCACCGAGAAGTAGGTGCCGACCCGTCAGGAATGTTGGAAAATACTACATCCGAGATGTTAGCATGCCTTAGGTTAGGATATATAACGCCATAGACGTATATAATGTCCCAAACTACACGTACGGGATGAGAGGAACAGGATTCTGTAAAACATTACCAACGAGGGGCTAGATGGGTTAGGTTAGGTTATATTATGTCACAGACGTATATAATGTTCCCTCCGAGAAGTAAGTGCCGACCCGTCAGTAATGTTGGAAAATACTACATCCGAGATGTTAGCGTGCCTTAGGTTAGGATGTATAACGCTATAGACGTATATAATGTCCCAGACTAGACGTACGGGATGACAGGAATAGGATTCTGTAAAACATTACCAGCGAGGTGCTAGATGGGTTAGGTTAGGTTATATTATGTCACAGACGTATATAATATTCCCACCGAGAAGTAGGTGCCGACCCGTCAGGAATGTTGGAAAATACTACATCCGAGGTGTTAGGTTGCCTTAGGTTAGGATATATAACGCTATAGACGTATATAATGTCCCAACCGAGATGTACGGGACGACACGAACGGTATTCTGTAAAACATTACCAACGAGGGGCTAGATGGGTTAGGTTAGGTTATATTATGTCAAGGACGTATATAATGTTCCCACCGAGAAGTAAGTGCCGACCCGTCAGGAATGTTGGAAATTACTACATCCGAGATGTTAGGTTGCCTTAGGTTATGATATATATCGCTATAGACGTATATAATGTACCAAATTAGACGTACGGGACGACAGGAACAGGATTCTGTAAAACATTACCAGCGAGGCGCTAGATGGGTTAGGTTAGGTTATATTATGTCACAGACGTATATAATGTTCCCACCGAGAAGTAGGTGCCGACGCGTCAGGAATGTTGGAAAATACTACAACCGAGGTGTTAGGTTGCCTTAGATTAAGATATATAACGCTATAGACATATATAATGTCCCAAACTAGACGAACGGGATGACAAGAACAGGATTCTGTAAAACATTACCAGCGAGGGGCTAGATGGGTTAGGTTAGGTTATATTATGTCACAGACGTATATAATGTTCCCACCGAGAAGTAGGTGCCGACCCGTCAGGAATGTTGGAAAATACTACATCCGAGATGTTAGCATGCCTTAGGTTAGGATATATAACGCCATAGACGTATATAATGTCCCAAACTACACGTACGGGATGAGAGGAACAGGATTCTGTAAAACATTACCAACGAGGGGCTAGATGGGTTAGGTTAGGTTATATTATGTCACAGACGTATATAATGTTCCCTCCGAGAAGTAAGTGCCGACCCGTCAGTAATGTTGGAAAATACTACATCCGAGATGTTAGCGTGCCTTAGGTTAGGATGTATAACGCTATAGACGTATATAATGTCCCAGACTAGACGTACGGGATGACAGGAATAGGATTCTGTAAAACATTACCAGCGAGGTGCTAGATGGGTTAGGTTAGGTTATATTATGTCACAGACGTATATAATATTCCCACCGAGAAGTAGGTGCCGACCCGTCAGGAATGTTGGAAAATACTACATCCGAGGTGTTAGGTTGCCTTAGGTTAGGATATATAACGCTATAGACGTATATAATGTCCCAACCGAGATGTACGGGACGACACGAACGGTATTCTGTAAAACATTACCAACGAGGGGCTAGATGGGTTAGGTTAGGTTATATTATGTCAAGGACGTATATAATGTTCCCACCGAGAAGTAAGTGCCGACCCGTCAGGAATGTTGGAAATTACTACATCCGAGATGTTAGGTTGCCTTAGGTTATGATATATATCGCTATAGACGTATATAATGTACCAAATTAGACGTACGGGACGACAGGAACAGGATTCTGTAAAACATTACCAGCGAGGCGCTAGATGGGTTAGGTTAGGTTATATTATGTCACAGACGTATATAATGTTCCCACCGAGAAGTAGGTGCCGACGCGTCAGGAATGTTGGAAAATACTACAACCGAGGTGTTAGGTTGCCTTAGATTAAGATATATAACGCTATAGACATATATAATGTCCCAAACTAGACGAACGGGATGACAAGAACAGGATTCTGTAAAACATTACCAGCGAGGGGCTAGATGGGTTAGGTTAGGTTATATTATGTCACAGACGTATATAATGTTCCTACCGAGAAGTAGGTGCCGACACGTCAGGAATGTTGGAAAATACTACATCCGAGATGTTAGCATGCCTTAGGTATGGATATATAACGCCATAGACGTATATAATGTCCCAAACTAGACGTACGGGACGACAGGAACAGGATGCTGTAAAACATTACCAGCGAGGCGCTAGATGGGTTAGGTTAGGTTATATTATGTCACAGACGTATATAATATTCCCACCGAGAAGTAGGTGCCGACCCGTCAGGAATGTTGGAAAATACTACATCCGAGGTGTTAGGTTGCCTTAGGTTAGGATATATAACGCTATAGACGTATATAATGTCCCAACCGAGATGTACGGGACGACACGAACGGTATTCTGTAAAACATTACCAACGAGGGGCTAGATGGGTTAGGTTAGGTTATATTATGTCAAGGACGTATATAATGTTCCCACCGAGAAGTAAGTGCCGACCCGTCAGGAATGTTGGAAATTACTACATCCGAGATGTTAGGTTGCCTTAGGTTATGATATATATCGCTATAGACGTATATAATGTACCAAATTAGACGTACGGGGCGACAGGAACAGGATTCTGTAAAACATTACCAGCGAGGCGCTAGATGGGTTAGGTTAGGTTATATTATGTCACAGACGTATATAATGTTCCCACCGAGA
The DNA here is from genome assembly GCA_963969225.1 of Xylocopa violacea. Classification (NCBI taxonomy): domain Eukaryota; kingdom Metazoa; phylum Arthropoda; class Insecta; order Hymenoptera; family Apidae; genus Xylocopa; species Xylocopa violacea. The sequence continues at coordinate 15,422,375 of CAXAJV010000015.1, forward strand.
AGTAGGTGCCGACGCGTCAGGAATGTTGGAAAATACTACAACCGAGGTGTTAGGTTGCCTTAGATTAAGATATATAACGCTATAGACATATATAATGTCCCAAACTAGACGAACGGGATGACAAGAACAGGATTCTGTAAAACATTACCAGCGAGGGGCTAGATGGGTTAGGTTAGGTTATATTATGTCACAGACGTATATAATGTTCCCACCGAGAAGTAGGTGCCGACCCGTCAGGAATGTTGGAAAATACTACATCCGAGATGTTAGCATGCCTTAGGTTAGGATATATAACGCCATAGACGTATATAATGTCCCAAACTAGACGTACGGGATGACAGGAACAGGATTCCGTAAAACATTACCAACGAGGGGCTAGATGGGTTAGGTTAGGTTATATTATGTCACAGGCGTATATAATGTTCCCACCGAGAAGTAAGTGCCGACCCGTCAGGAATGTTGGAAAATACTACATCCGAGGTGTTAGGTTGCCTTAGGTTATGATATATAACGCTATAGACGTATATAATGTACCAAACTAGACGTACGGGACGACAGGAACAGGATTCTGTAAAACATTACCAGCGAGGCGCTAGATGCGTTAGGTTAGGTTATATTATGTCACAGACGTATATAATATTCCCACCGAGAAGTAGGTGCCGACCCGTCAGGAATGTTGGAAAATACTACATCCGAGGTGTTAGGTTGCCTTAGGTTAGGATATATAACGCTATAGACGTATATAATGTCCCAACCGAGATGTACGGGACGACACGAACGGTATTCTGTAAAACATTACCAACGAGGGGCTAGATGGGTTAGGTTAGGTTATATTATGTCAAGGACGTATATAATGTTCCCACCGAGAAGTAAGTGCCGACCCGTCAGGAATGTTGGAAATTACTACATCCGAGATGTTAGGTTGCCTTAGGTTATGATATATATCGCTATAGACGTATATAATGTAGCAAACTAGACGTACGGGACGACAGGAACAGGATTCTGTAAAACATTACCAACGATGGGCTAGATGGGTTAGGTTAGGTTATATTATGTCACAGACGTATATAATGTTCCCACCGAGAAGTAAGTGCCGACCCGTCAGGAATGTTGGAAAATACTACATCCGAGGTGTTAGGTTGCCTTAGGTTATGATATATAACGCTATAGACGTATATAATGTACCAAACTAGACGTACGGGACGACAGGAACAGGATTCTGTAAAACATTACCAGCGAGGCGCTAGATGCGTTAGGTTAGGTTATATTATGTCAAGGACGTATATAATGTTCCCACCGAGAAGTAAGTGCCGACCCGTCAGGAATGTTGGAAATTACTACATCCGAGATGTTAGGTTGCCTTAGGTTATGATATAGAACGCTATAGACGTATATAATGTACCAAACTAGACGTACGGGACGACAGGAACAGGATTCTGTAAAACATTACCAGCGAGGCGCTAGATGGGTTAGGTTAGGTTATATTATGTCACAGACGTATATAATGTTCCCACCGAGAAGTAGGTGCCGACCCGTCAGGAATGTTGGAAAATACTACATCCGAGGTGTTAGGTTGCCTTAGATTAAGATATATAACGCTATAGACATATATAATGTCCCAAACTAGACGAACGGGATGACAGGAACAGGATTCTGTAAAACATTACCAGCGAGGGGCTAGATGGGTTAGGTTAGGTTATATTATGTCACAGACGTATATAATGTTCCCTCCGAGAAGTAAGTGCCGACCCGTCAGGAATGTTGGAAAATACTACATCCGAGATGTTAGCGTGCCTTAGGTTAGGATATATAACGCTATAGACGTATATAATGTCCCAGACTAGACGTACGGGACGACAGGAATAGGATTCTGTAAAACATTACCAGCGAGGTGCTAGATGGGTTAGGTTAGGTTATATTATGTCACAGACGTATATAATATTCCCACCGAGAAGTAGGTGCCGACCCGTCAGGAATGTTGGAAAATACTACATCCGAGGTGTTAGGTTGCCTTAGGTTAGGATATATAACGCTATAGACGTATATAATGTCCCAACCGAGATGTACGGGACGACACGAACGGTATTCTGTAAAACATTACCAACGAGGGGCTAGATGGGTTAGGTTAGGTTATATTATGTCAAGGACGTATATAATGTTCCCACCGAGAAGTAAGTGCCGACCCGTCAGGAATGTTGGAAATTACTACATCCGAGATGTTAGGTTGCCTTAGGTTATGATATATATCGCTATAGACGTATATAATGTACCAAACTAGATGTACGGGACGACAGGAACAGGATTCTGTAAAACATTACCAACGAGGGGCTAGATGGGTTAGGTTAGGTTATATTATGTCACAGACGTATATAATGTTCCCACCGAGAAGTAAGTGCCGACCCGTCAGGAATGTTGGTAAATACTACATCCGAGGTGTTAGGTTGCCTTAGGTTAGGATATATAACGCTATAGACGTATATAATGTCCCAACCGAGATGTACGGGACGACACGAACGGTATTCTGTAAAACATTACCAACGAGGGGCTAGATGGGTTAGGTTAGGTTATATTATGTCAAGGACGTATCTAATGTTCCCACCGAGAAGTAAGTGCCGACCCGTCAGGAATGTTGGAAATTACTACATCCGAGGTGTTAGGTTGCCTTAGGATAGGATATATAACGCTATAGACGTATATAATGTACCAAATTAGACGTACGGGACGACAGGAACAGGATTCTGTAAAACATTACCAACGAGGGGCTAGATGGGTTAGGTTAGGTTATATTATGTCAAGGACGTATATAATGTTCCCACCGAGAAGTAAGTGCCGACCCGTCAGGAATGTTGGAAAATACTACATCCGAGGTGTTAGGTTGCCTTAGGTTATGATATATAACGCTATAGACGTATATAATGTACCAAACTAGACGTACGGGACGACAGGAACAGGATTCTGTAAAACATTACCAACGAGGGGCTAGATGGGTTAGGTTAGGTTATATTATGTCACAGGCGTATATAATGTTCCCACCGAGAAGTAAGTGCCGACCCGTCAGGAATGTTGGAAAATACTACATCCGAGGTGTTAGGTTGCCTTAGGTTATGATATATAACGCTATAGACGTATATAATGTACCAAACTAGACGTACGGGACGACAGGAACAGGATTCTGTAAAACATTACCAGCGAGGCGCTAGATGCGTTAGGTTAGGTTATATTATGTCACAGACGTATATAATATTCCCACCGAGAAGTAGGTGCCGACCCGTCAGGAATGTTGGAAAATACTACATCCGAGGTGTTAGGTTGCCTTAGGTTAGGATATATAACGCTATAGACGTATATAATGTACCAAACTAGACGTACGGGACGACAGGAACAGGATTCTGTAAAACATTACCAGCGAGGCGCTAGATGGGTTAGGTTAGGTTATATTATGTCACAGACGTATATAATATTCCCACCGAGAAGTAGGTGCCGAACCGTCAGGAATGTTGGAAAATACTACATCCGAGGTGTTAGGTTGCCTTAGGTTAGGATATATAACGCTATAGACGTATATAATGTCCCAACCGAGATGTACGGGACGACACGAACGGTATTCTGTAAAACATTACCAACGAGGGGCTAGATGGGTTAGGTTAGGTTATATTATGTCAAGGACGTATATAATGTTCCCACCGAGAAGTAAGTGCCGACCCGTCAGGAATGTTGGAAATTACTACATCCGAGATGTTAGGTTGCCTTAGGTTATGATATATATCGCTATAGACGTATATAATGTAGCAAACTAGACGTACGGGACGACAGGAACAGGATTCTGTAAAACATTACCAACGAGGGGCTAGATGGGTTAGGTTAGGTTATATTATGTCACAGACGTATATAATGTTCCCACCGAGAAGTAAGTGCCGACCCGTCAGGAATGTTGGTAAATACTACATCCGAGGTGTTAGGTTGCCTTAGGTTAGGATATATAACGCTATAGACGTATATAATGTCCCAACCGAGATGTACGGGACGACACGAACAGTATTCTGTAAAACATTACCAACGAGGGGCTAGATGGGTTAGGTTAGGTTATATTATGTCAAGGACGTATATAATGTTCCCACAGAGAAGTAAGTGCCGACCCGTCAGGAATGTTGGAAATTACTACATCCGAGGTGTTAGGTTGCCTTAGGTTAGGAGATATATCGCTATAGACGTATATAATGTACCAAATTAGACGTACGGGACGACAGGAACAGGATTCTGTAAAACATTACCAACGAGGGGCTAGATGGGTTAGGTTAGGTTATATTATGTCACAGGCGTATATAATGTTCCCACCGAGAAGTAAGTGCCGACCCGTCAGGAATGTTGGAAAATACTACATCCGAGGTGTTAGGTTGCCTTAGGTTATGATATATATCGCTATAGACGTATATAATGTACCAAATTAGACGTACGGGACGACAGGAACAGGATTCTGTAAAACATTACCAGCGAGGCGCTAGATGGGTTAGGTTAGGTTATATTGTGTCACAGACGTATATAATGTTCCCACCGAGAAGTAGGTGCCGACGCGTCAGGAATGTTGGAAAATACTACAACCGAGGTGTTAGGTTGCCTTAGATTAAGATATATAACGCTATAGACATATATAATGTCCCAAACTAGACGAACGGGATGACAAGAACAGGATTCTGTAAAACATTACCAGCGAGGGGCTAGATGGGTTAGGTTAGGTTATATTATGTCACAGACGTATATAATGTTCCCACCGAGAAGTAGGTGCCGACCCGTCAGGAATGTTGGAAAATACTACATCCGAGATGTTAGCATGCCTTAGGTTAGGATATATAACGCCATAGACGTATATAATGTCCCAAACTAGACGTACGGGATGACAGGAACAGTATTCTGTAAAACATTACCAACGAGGGGCTAGATGGGTTAGGTTAGGTTATATTATGTCACAGACGTATATAATGTTCCCTCCGAGAAGTAAGTGCCGACCCGTCAGGAATGTTGGAAAATACTACATCCGAGATGTTAGCGTGCCTTATGTTAGGATATATAACGCTATAGACGTATATAATGTCCAGGACTAGACGTACGGGACGACAGGAATAGGATTCTGTTAAACATTACCAGCGAGGTGCTAGATGGGTTAGGTTAGGTTATATTATGTCACAGACGTATATAATATTCCCACCGAGAAGTAGGTGCCGACCCGTCAGGAATGTTGGAAAATACTACATCCGAGGTGTTAGGTTGCCTTAGGTTAGGATATATAACGCTATAGACGTATATAATGTCCCAACCGAGATGTACGGGACGACACGAACGGTATTCTGTAAAACATTACCAACGAGGGGCTAGATGGGTTAGGTTAGGTTATATTATGTCAAGGACGTATATAATGTTCCCACCGAGAAGTAAGTGCCGACCCGTCAGGAATGTTGGAAATTACTACATCCGAGATGTTAGGTTGCCTTAGGTTATGATATATATCGCTATAGACGTATATAATGTACCAAATTAGACGTACGGGACGACAGGAACAGGATTCTGTAAAACATTACCAGCGAGGCGCTAGATGGGTTAGGTTAGGTTATATTGTGTCACAGACGTATATAATGTTCCCACCGAGAAGTAGGTGCCGACGCGTCAGGAATGTTGGAAAATACTACAACCGAGGTGTTAGGTTGCCTTAGATTAAGATATATAACGCTATAGACATATATAATGTCCCAAACTAGACGAACGGGATGACAAGAACAGGATTCTGTAAAACATTACCAGCGAGGGGCTAGATGGGTTAGGTTAGGTTATATTATGTCACAGACGTATATAATGTTCCCACCGAGAAGTAGGTGCCGACCCGTCAGGAATGTTGGAAAATACTACATCCGAGATGTTAGCATGCCTTAGGTTAGGATATATAACGCCATAGACGTATATAATGTCCCAAACTAGACGTACGGGATGACAGGAACAGTATTCTGTAAAACATTACCAACGAGGGGCTAGATGGGTTAGGTTAGGTTATATTATGTCACAGACGTATATAATGTTCCCTCCGAGAAGTAAGTGCCGACCCGTCAGGAATGTTGGAAAATACTACATCCGAGATGTTAGCGTGCCTTATGTTAGGATATATAACGCTATAGACGTATATAATGTCCAGGACTAGACGTACGGGACGACAGGAATAGGATTCTGTTAAACATTACCAGCGAGGTGCTAGATGGGTTAGGTTAGGTTATATTATGTCACAGACGTATATAATATTCCCACCGAGAAGTAGGTGCCGACCCGTCAGGAATGTTGGAAAATACTACATCCGAGGTGTTAGGTTGCCTTAGGTTAGGATATATAACGCTATAGACGTATATAATGTCCCAACCGAGATGTACGGGACGACACGAACGGTATTCTATAAAACACTATCACCGAGGTGCTATATGGTTTAGGTTAGGTTATATTACGTTATAGACGTATATAATGTTCCCACCGAGATGTACGGGACGATACGAACGGTATTCTGTAAAAAATTACCAGCGAGGGGCCAGATGGGTTAGGTTAGGTTATATTATGTCATAGACGTATATAATGTTCCCACAGAGAAGTAGGTGCCGACCCGTCAGGAATGTTGGAAAATACTACATCCGAGGTGTTAGGTTGCCTTAGGTTATGATATATAACGCTATAGACGTATATAATGTACCAAACTAGACGTACGGGACGACAGGAACAGGATTCTGTAAAACATTACCAACGAGGGGCTAGATGGGTTAGGTTAGGTTATATTATATCACAGGCGTATATAATGTTCCCACCGAGAAGTAAGTGCCGACCCGTCAGGAATGTTGGAAAATACTACATCCGAGGTGTTAGGTTGCCTTAGGTTATGATATATAACGCTATAGACGTATATAATGTACCAATCTAGACGTACGGGACGACAGGAACAGGATTCTGTAAAACATTACCAGCGAGGCGCTAGATGCGTTAGGTTAGGTTATATTATGTCACAGACGTATATAATATTCCCACCGAGAAGTAGGTGCCGACCCGTCAGGAATGTTGGAAAATACTACATCCGAGGTGTTAGGTTGCCTTAGGTTAGGATATATAACGCTATAGACGTATATAATGTCCCAACCGAGATGTACGGGACGACACGAACGGTATTCTGTAAAACATTACCAACGAGGGGCTAGATGGGTTAGGTTAGGTTATATTATGTCAAGGACGTATATAATGTTCCCACCGAGAAGTAAGTGCCGACCCGTCAGGAATGTTGGAAATTACTACATCCGAGATGTTAGGTTGCCTTAGGTTATGATATATATCGCTATAGACGTATATAATGTACCAAACTAGACGTACGGGACGACAGGAACAGGATTCTGTAAAACATTACCAACGAGGGGCTAGATGGGTTAGGTTAGGTTATATTATGTCACAGACGTATATAATGTTCCCACCGAGAAGTAAGTGCCGACCCGTCAGGAATGTTGGAAAATACTACATCCGAGATGTTAGGTTGCCTTAGATTAAGATATATAACGCTATAGACATATATAATGTCCCAAACTAGACGAACGGGATGACAAGAACAGGATTCTGTAAAACATTACCAGCGATGGGCTAGATGGGTTAGGTTAGGTTATATTATGTCAAAAACGTATATAATATTCCCTCCGAGAAGTAAGTGCCGACCCGTCAGGAATGTTGGAAAATACTACATCCGAGATGTTAGCATGCCTTAGGTTAGGATATATAACGCCATAGACGTATATAATGTCTCAAACTAGACGTACGGGATGACAGGAACAGGATTCTGTAAAACATTACCAACGAGGGGCTAGATGGGTTAGGTTAGGTTATATTATGTCACAGACGTATATAATGTTCCCTCCGAGAAGTAAGTGCCGACCCGTCAGGAATGTTGGAAAATACTACATCCGAGATGTTAGCATGCCTTAGGTTAGGATATATAACGCTATAGACGTATATAATGTCCCAGACTAGACGTACGGGACGACAGGAATAGGATTCTGTAAAACATTACCAGCGAGGTGCTAGATGGGTTAGGTTAGGATACATTATGTCACAGACGTATATAATGTTCCCACGGAGAAGTAAGTGCCGACCCGTCAGGAATGTTGGAAAATACTACATCCGAGGTGTTAGGTTGCCTTAGGTTAGGATATATAACGCTATAGACGTATATAATGTCCCAACCGAGATGTACGGGACGACACGAACGGTATTCTATAAAACACTATCACCGAGGTGCTATATGGTTTAGGTTAGGTTATATTACGTTATAGACGTATATAATGATCCCACCGAGATGTACGGGACGATACGAACGGTATTCTGTAAAAAATTACCAGCGAGGGGCAAGATGGGTTAGGTTAGGTTATATTATGTCATAGACGTATATAATGTTCCCACAGAGAAGTAGGTGCCGACCCGTCAGGAATGTTGGAAAATACTACATCCGAGGTGTTAGGTTGCCTTAGGTTATGATATATAACGCTATAGACGTATATAATGTACCAAACTAGACGTACGGGACGACAGGAACAGGATTCTGTAAAACATTACCAGCGAGGCGCTCGATGGGTTAGGTTAGGTTATATTATGTCACAGACGTATATAATGTTCCCACCGAGAAGTAGGTGCCGACCCGTCAGGAATGTTGGAAAATGCTACATCCGAGGTGTTAGGTTGCCTTAGGTTAGGATATATAACGCTATAGACATATATAATGTCCCAAACTAGACGAACGGAATGACAGGAACAGGATTCTGTAAAACATTACCAGCGAGGGGCTAGATGGGTTAGGTTAGGTTATATTATGTCACAGACGTATATAATGTTCCCACCGAGAAGTAGGTGCCGACCCGTCAGGAATGTTGGAAAATACTACATCCGAGATGTTAGCATGCCTTAGGTTAGGATATATAACGGCATAGACGTATATAATGTCCCAAACTAGACGTACGGGATGACAGGAACAGGATTCTGTAAAACATTACCAACGAGGGGCTAGATGGGTTAGGTTAGGTTATATTATGTCACGGACGTATATAATGTTCCCACCGAGAAGTAAGTGCCGACCCGTCAGGAATGTTGGAAATTACTACATCCGAGATGTTAGGTTGCCTTAGGTTATGATATATATCGCTATAGGCGTATATAATGTACCAAACTAGACGTACGGGACGACAGGAACAGGATTCTGTAAAACATTACCAACGAGGGGCTAGATGGGTTAGGTTAGGTTATATTATGTCACAGACGTATATAATGTTCCCACCGAGAAGTAAGTGCCGACCCGTCAGGAATGTTGGAAAATACTACATCCGAGATGTTAGGTTGAATTAGGTTATGATATATAACGCTATAGACGTATATAATGTACCAAAGTAGACGTACGGGACGACAGGAACAGGATTCTGTAAAACATTACCAGCGAGGCGCTAGATGGGTTAGGTTAGGTTATATTATGTCACAGACGTATATAATGTTCCCACCGAGAAGTAGGTGCCGACGCGTCAGGAATGTTGGAAAATACTACAACCGAGGTGTTAGGTTGCCTTAGATTAAGATATATAACGCTATAGACAAATATAATGTCCCAAACTAGACGAACGGGATGACAAGAACAGGATTCTGTAAAACATTACCAGCGAGGTGCTAGATGGGTTAGGTTAGGTTATATTATGTCACAGACGTATATAATGTTCCCACCGAGAAGTAGGTGCCGACCCGACAGGAATGTTGGAAAATACTACATCCGAGATGTTAGCATGCCTTAGGTTAGGATATATAACGCTATAGACGTATATAATGTTCCCACCGAGCAGTAGGTGGCGTCCCGTCAGGAATGTTGGAAAATACTACATCCGAGGTGTTAGGTTGTCTTAGGTTGGGATATATAACGTTAGAGACGTATATAATGTACGAAACTAGACGTACGCGACGACAGGAACAGGATTCTGTAAAACATTACCAGCGAGACGCTAGATGGGTTAGGTTAGGTTATATTATGTCACAGACGTATATAATGTTCCCACCGAGAAGTAGGTGCCGACCCGTCAGGAATGTTGGAAAATACTACATCCGAGGTGTTAGGTTGCCTTAGGTTAGGATATATAACGCTATAGACATATATAATGTCCCAAACTAGACGAACGGAATGACAGGAACAGGATTCTGTAAAACATTACCGGCGAGGGGCTAGATGGGTTAGGTTAGGTTATATTATGTCAAAAACGTATATAATGTTCCCACCGAGAAGTAGGTGCCGACCCGTCAGGAATGTTGGAAAATACTACATCCGAGATGTTAGCATGCCTTAGGTTAGGATATATAACGCTATAGACGTATATAATGTTCCCACCGAGACGTAGGGGCCGACCCGCCAGGAATGTTGGAAAATACTACATCCGAGATGTTAGCCTGCCTTAGGTTAGGATCTATAACGCTATAGACGCATATCATGTCCCCAACGAGACGTACGGGCCGATACGACCGGGATTCTGTAAAACAATATCACCGAGGGGCTAGATGGGTTAGGTTAGGTTATATTATGTCATAGACGTATATAATGTTCCCTCCGAGAAGTAGGTGCCGACCCGTCAGGAATGTTGGAAAATAATACATCCGAGGTGTTAGGTTGCCTTAGGTTAGGATATATAACGCTATAGACGTATATGATGTCCCAACCGAGATGTACGGGACGACACGAACGGTATTCTGTAAAACACTATCACCGAGGTGCTATATGGGTTAGGTTAGGTTATATTACGTTATAGACGTATATAATGTTCCCACCGAGAAGTAATGGCCGACCCACCAGGAATGATGGAAAATTCTACATCCGAGATGTTAGCATGTCTTAGGTTAGGACGTATAACGCTATAGACGTATATAATGTCCCAAACTAGTCGTACGGGACGACAGGATCGGGCTTCTGTAAAACATTACCAGCGAGGGGCTAGATGGGTTAGGTTAGGGTATATTATGTCATAGACGTATATAATGTTCCCACCGAGAAGTAGGTACCTACCCATCAGGAATGTTGTAAAATACTACATCCGAGGTGTTAGGTTGAATTAGGTTAGGATATATAACGCTATAGACGTATATAATTTCCCAACCGAGATGTACGGGACGATACGAACGGTATTCTGTAAAACATTACCAGCGAGGCGCTAGATGGGTTAGGTTAGGTTATATTATGTCATAGACGTATATAATGTTCCCACAGAGAAGTAGGTGCCGACCCGTCAGGAATGTTGGAAAATAATACATCCGAGGTGTTAGGTTGCCTTAGGTTATGATATATAACGCTATAGACGTATATAATGTACCAAACTAGACGTACGGGACGACAGGAACAGGATTCTGTAAAACATTACCAGCGAGGCGCTAGATGGGTTAGGTTAGGTTATATTATGTCACAGACGTATATAATATTCCCACCGAGAAGTAGGCGCCGACCCGTCAGGAATGTTGGAAAATACTACAACCGAGGTGTTAGGTTGCCTTAGATTAAGATATATAACGCTATAGACATATATAATGTCCCAAACTAGACGAACGGGATGACAAGAACAGGATTCTGTAAAACATTACCAGCGAGGGGCTAGATGGGTTAGGTTAGGTTATATTATGTCACAGACGTATATAATGTTCCCACCGAGAAGTAGGGGCCGACCCGCCAGGAATGTTGGAAAATACTACATCCGAGATGTTAGCCTGCCTTAGGTTAGGATCTATAACGCTATAGACGCATATCATGTCCCCAACGAGACGTACGGGCCGATACGACCGGGATTCTGTAAAACAATATCACCGAGGGGCTAGATGGGTTAGGTTAGGTTATATTATGTCATAGACGTATATAATGTTCCCTCCGAGAAGTAGGTGCCGACCCGTCAGGAATGTTGGAAAATACTACATCCGAGGTGTTAGGTTGCCTTAGGTTAGGATATATAACGCTATAGACGTATATAATGTCCCAACCGAGATGTACGGGACGACACGAACGGTATTCTGTAAAACACTATCACCGATGTGCTATATGGGTTAGGTTAGGTTATATTACGTTATAGACGTATATAATGTTCCCACCGAGAAGTAATGTCCGACCCACCAGGAATGATGGAAAATTCTACATACGAGATGTTAGCCTGTCTTAGGTTAGGACGTATAACGCTACAGACGTATATAATGTCCCAAACTAGTCGTACGGGACGACAGGATCGGGCTTCTGTAAAACATTACCAGCGAGGGGCTAGATGGGTTAGGTTAGGGTATATTATGTCATAGACGTATATAATGTTCCCACCGAGAAGTAGGTGCCTACCCATCAGGAATGTTGTAAAATACTACATCCGAGGTGTTAGGTTGAATTAGGTTAGGATATATAACGCTATAGACGTATATAATTTCCCAACCGAGATGTACGGGACGATACGAACGGTATTCTGTAAAACATTACCAGCGAGGTGCTAGATGGGTTAGGTTAGGTTATATTATGTCATAGACGTATATAATGTTCCCACAGAGAAGTAGGTGCCGACCCGTCAGGAATGTTGGAAAATAATACATCCGAGGTGTTAGGTTGCCTTAGGTTATGATATATAACGCTATAGACGTATATAATGTACCAAACTAGACGTACGGGACGACAGGAACAGGATTCTGTAAAACATTACCAGCGAGGCGCTAGATGGGTTAGGTTAGGTTATATTATGTCACAGACGTATATAATATTCCCACCGAGAAGTAGGTGCCGACCCGTCAGGAATGTTGGAAAATACTACATCCGAGGTGTTAGGTTGCCTTAGGTTAGGATATATAACGCTATAGACGTATATAATGTCCCAACCGAGATGTACGGGACGACACGAACGGTATTCTGTAAAACACTATCACCGAGGTGCTATATGGGTTAGGTTAGGTTATATTACGTTATAGACGTATATAATGTTCCCACCGAGAAGTAATGGCCGACCCACCAGGAATGATGGAAAATACTACATCCGAGATGTTAGCCTGTCTTAGGTTAGGACATATAACGCTATAGACGTATATAATGTCCCAAACTAGACGTATGGGACGACAGGAACAGGATTCTGTAAAACATTACCAGCGAGGCGCTAGATGCGTTAGGTTAGGTTATATTATGTCACAGACGTATATAATATTTCCACCGAGAAGTAGGTGCCGACCCGTCAGGAATGTTGGAAAATACTACATCCGAGGTGTTAGGTTGCCTTAGGTTAGGATATATAACGCTATAGACGTATATAATGTCCCAACCGAGATGTACGGGACGACACGAACGGTATTCTGTAAAACATTACCAACGAGGGGCTAGATGGGTTAGGTTAGGTTATATTATGTCAAGGACGTATATAATGTTCCCACCGAGAAGTAAGTGCCGACCCGTCAGGAATGTTGGAAATTACTACATCCGAGGTGTTAGGTTGCCTTAGGATAGGATATATAACGCTATAGACGTATATAATGTACCAAATTAGACGTACGGGACGACAGGAACAGGATTCTGTAAAACATTACCAACGAGGGGCTAGATGGGTTAGGTTAGGTTATATTATGTCACAGGCGTATATAATGTTCCCACCGAGAAGTAAGTGCCGACCCGTCAGGAATGTTGGAAAATACTACATCCGAGGTGTTAGGTTGCCTTAGGTTATGATATATAACGCTATAGACGTATATAATGTACCAAACTAGACGTACGGGACGACAGGAACAGGATTCTGTAAAACATTACCAGCGAGGGGCTAGATGGGTTAGGTTAGGTTATATTATGTCAAGGACGTATATAATGTTCCCACCGAGAAGTAAGTGCCGACCCGTCAGGAATGTTGGAAATTACTACATCCGAGGTGTTAGGTTGCCTTAGGTTATGATATATATCGCTATAGACGTATATAATGTACCAAACTAGACGTACGGGACGACAGGAACAGGATTCTGTAAAACATTACCAACGAGGGGCTAGATGGGTTAGGTTAGGTTATATTATGTCACAGACGTATATAATGTTCCCACCGAGAAGTAAGTGCCGACCCGTCAGGAATGTTGGAAAATACTACATCCGAGATGTTAGGTTGCCTTAGGTTATGATATATAACGCTATAGACGTATATAATGTACCAAACTAGACGTACGGGACGACAGGGACAGGATTCTGTAAAACATTACCAGCGAGGCGCTAGATGGGTTAGGTTAGGTTATATTATGTCACAGACGTATATAATATTCCCACCGAGAAGTAGGTGCCGACCCGTCAGGAATGTTGGAAAATACTACATCCGAGGTGTTAGGTTGTCTTAGGTTAGGATATATAACGCTATAGACGTATATAATGTCCCAACCGAGATGTACGGGACGACACGAACGGTATTCTGTAAAACATTACCAACGAGGGGCTAGATGGGTTAGGTTAGGTTATATTATGTCAAGGACGTATATAATGTTCCCACCGAGAAGTAAGTGCCGACCCGTCAGGAATGTTGGAAATTACTACATCCGAGATGTTAGGTTGCCTTAGGTTATGATATATATCGCTATAGACGTATATAATGTACCAAATTAGACGTACGGGACGACAGGAACAGGATTCTGTAAAACATTACCAGCGAGGCGCTAGATGGGTTAGGTTAGGTTATATTGTGTCACAGACGTATATAATGTTCCCACCGAGAAGTAGGTGCCGACGCGTCAGGAATGTTGGAAAATACTACAACCGAGGTGTTAGGTTGCCTTAGATTAAGATATATAACGCTATAGACATATATAATGTCCCAAACTAGACGAACGGGATGACAAGAACAGGATTCTGTAAAACATTACCAGCGAGGGGCTAGATGGGTTAGGTTAGGTTATATTATGTCACAGACGTATATAATGTTCCCACCGAGAAGTAGGTGCCGACCCGTCAGGAATGTTGGAAAATACTACATCCGAGATGTTAGCATGCCTTAGGTTAGGATATATAACGCCATAGACGTATATAATGTCCCAAACTAGACGTACGGGATGACAGGAACAGTATTCTGTAAAACATTACCAACGAGGGGCTAGATGGGTTAGGTTAGGTTATATTATGTCACAGACGTATATAATGTTCCCTCCGAGAAGTAAGTGCCGACCCGTCAGGAATGTTGGAAAATACTACATCCGAGATGTTAGCGTGCCTTATGTTAGGATATATAACGCTATAGACGTATATAATGTCCAGGACTAGACGTACGGGACGACAGGAATAGGATTCTGTTAAACATTACCAGCGAGGTGCTAGATGGGTTAGGTTAGGTTATATTATGTCACAGACGTATATAATATTCCCACCGAGAAGTAGGTGCCGACCCGTCAGGAATGTTGGAAAATACTACATCCGAGGTGTTAGGTTGCCTTAGGTTAGGATATATAACGCTATAGACGTATATAATGTCCCAACCGAGATGTACGGGACGACACGAACGGTATTCTGTAAAACATTACCAACGAGGGGCTAGATGGGTTAGGTTAGGTTATATTATGTCAAGGACGTATATAATGTTCCCACCGAGAAGTAAGTGCCGACCCGTCAGGAATGTTGGAAATTACTACATCCGAGATGTTAGGTTGCCTTAGGTTATGATATATATCGCTATAGACGTATATAATGTACCAAATTAGACGTACGGGACGACAGGAACAGGATTCTGTAAAACATTACCAGCGAGGCGCTAGATGGGTTAGGTTAGGTTATATTGTGTCACAGACGTATATAATGTTCCCACCGAGAAGTAGGTGCCGACGCGTCAGGAATGTTGGAAAATACTACAACCGAGGTGTTAGGTTGCCCTAGGTTATGATATATAACGCTATAGACGTATATAATGTACCAAACTAGACGTACGGGACGACAGGAACAGGATTCTGTAAAACATTACCAGCGAGGCGCTAGATGCGTTAGGTTAGGTTATATTATGTCACAGACGTATATAATATTTCCACCGAGAAGTAGGTGCCGACCCGTCAGGAATGTTGGAAAATACTACATCCGAGGTGTTAGGTTGCCTTAGGTTAGGATATATAACGCTATAGACGTATATAATGTCCCAACCGAGATGTACGGGACGACACGAACGGTATTCTGTAAAACATTACCAACGAGGGGCTAGATGGGTTAGGTTAGGTTATATTATGTCAAGGACGTATCTAATGTTCCCACCGAGAAGTAAGTGCCGACCCGTCAGGAATGTTGGAAATTACTACATCCGAGGTGTTAGGTTGCCTTAGGATAGGATATATAACGCTATAGACGTATATAATGTACCAAATTAGACGTACGGGACGACAGGAACAGGATTCTGTAAAACATTACCAACGAGGGGCTAGATGGGTTAGGTTAGGTTATATTATGTCAAGGACGTATATAATGTTCCCACCGAGAAGTAAGTGCCGACCCGTCAGGAATGTTGGAAAATACTACATCCGAGATGTTAGGTTGCCTTAGGTTATGATATATAACGCTATAGACGTATATAATGTACCAAACTAGACGTACGGGACGACAGGAACAGGATTCTGTAAAACATTACCAGCGAGGCGCTAGATGGGTTAGGTTAGGTTATATTGTGTCACAGACGTATATAATGTTCCCACCGAGAAGTAGGTGCCGACGCGTCAGGAATGTTGGAAAATACTACAACCGAGGTGTTAGGTTGCCTTAGATTAAGATATATAACGCTATAGACATATATAATGTCCCAAACTAGACGAACGGGATGACAAGAACAGGATTCTGTAAAACATTACCAGCGAGGGGCTAGATGGGTTAGGTTAGGTTATATTATGTCACAGACGTATATAATGTTCCCACCGAGAAGTAGGTGCCGACCCGTCAGGAATGTTGGAAAATACTACATCCGAGATGTTAGCATGCCTTAGGTTAGGATATATAACGCCATAGACGTATATAATGTCCCAAACTAGACGTACGGGATGACAGGAACAGTATTCTGTAAAACATTACCAACGAGGGGCTAGATGGGTTAGGTTAGGTTATATTATGTCACAGACGTATATAATGTTCCCTCCGAGAAGTAAGTGCCGACCCGTCAGGAATGTTGGAAAATACTACATCCGAGATGTTAGCGTGCCTTATGTTAGGATATATAACGCTATAGACGTATATAATGTCCAGGACTAGACGTACGGGACGACAGGAATAGGATTCTGTTAAACATTACCAGCGAGGTGCTAGATGGGTTAGGTTAGGTTATATTATGTCACAGACGTATATAATATTCCCACCGAGAAGTAGGTGCCGACCCGTCAGGAATGTTGGAAAATACTACATCCGAGGTGTTAGGTTGCCTTAGGTTAGGATATATAACGCTATAGACGTATATAATGTCCCAACCGAGATGTACGGGACGACACGAACGGTATTCTGTAAAACATTACCAACGAGGGGCTAGATGGGTTAGGTTAGGTTATATTATGTCAAGGACGTATATAATGTTCCCACCGAGAAGTAAGTGCCGACCCGTCAGGAATGTTGGAAATTACTACATCCGAGATGTTAGGTTGCCTTAGGTTATGATATATATCGCTATAGACGTATATAATGTACCAAATTAGACGTACGGGACGACAGGAACAGGATTCTGTAAAACATTACCAGCGAGGCGCTAGATGGGTTAGGTTAGGTTATATTGTGTCACAGACGTATATAATGTTCCCACCGAGAAGTAGGTGCCGACGCGTCAGGAATGTTGGAAAATACTACAACCGAGGTGTTAGGTTGCCCTAGGTTATGATATATAACGCTATAGACGTATATAATGTACCAAACTAGACGTACGGGACGACAGGAACAGGATTCTGTAAAACATTACCAGCGAGGCGCTAGATGCGTTAGGTTAGGTTATATTATGTCACAGACGTATATAATATTTCCACCGAGAAGTAGGTGCCGACCCGTCAGGAATGTTGGAAAATACTACATCCGAGGTGTTAGGTTGCCTTAGGTTAGGATATATAACGCTATAGACGTATATAATGTCCCAACCGAGATGTACGGGACGACACGAACGGTATTCTGTAAAACATTACCAACGAGGGGCTAGATGGGTTAGGTTAGGTTATATTATGTCAAGGACGTATCTAATGTTCCCACCGAGAAGTAAGTGCCGACCCGTCAGGAATGTTGGAAATTACTACATCCGAGGTGTTAGGTTGCCTTAGGATAGGATATATAACGCTATAGACGTATATAATGTACCAAATTAGACGTACGGGACGACAGGAACAGGATTCTGTAAAACATTACCAACGAGGGGCTAGATGGGTTAGGTTAGGTTATATTATGTCAAGGACGTATATAATGTTCCCACCGAGAAGTAAGTGCCGACCCGTCAGGAATGTTGGAAAATACTACATCCGAGATGTTAGGTTGCCTTAGGTTATGATATATAACGCTATAGACGTATATAATGTACCAAACTAGACGTACGGGACGACAGGGACAGGATTCTGTAAAACATTACCAGCGAGGCGCTAGATGGGTTAGGTTAGGTTATATTATGTCACAGACGTATATAATATTCCCACCGAGAAGTAGGTGCCGACCCGTCAGGAATGTTGGAAAATACTACATCCGAGGTGTTAGGTTGTCTTAGGTTAGGATATATAACGCTATAGACGTATATAATGTCCCAACCGAGATGTACGGGACGACACGAACGGTATTCTGTAAAACATTACCAACGAGGGGCTAGATGGGTTAGGTTAGGTTATATTATGTCAAGGACGTATATAATGTTCCCACCGAGAAGTAAGTGCCGACCCGTCAGGAATGTTGGAAATTACTACATCCGAGATGTTAGGTTGCCTTAGGTTATGATATATATCGCTATAGACGTATATAATGTAGCAAACTAGACGTACGGGACGACAGGAACAGGATTCTGTAAAACATTACCAACGAGGGGCTAGATGGGTTAGGTTAGGTTATATTATGTCACAGACGTATATAATGTTCCCACCGAGAAGTAAGTGCCGACCCGTCAGGAATGTTGGTAAATACTACATCCGAGGTGTTAGGTTGCCTTAGGTTAGGATATATAACGCTATAGACGTATATAATGTCCCAACCGAGATGTACGGGACGACACGAACAGTATTCTGTAAAACATTACCAACGAGGGGCTAGATGGGTTAGGTTAGGTTATATTATGTCAAGGACGTATATAATGTTCCCACAGAGAAGTAAGTGCCGACCCGTCAGGAATGTTGGAAATTACTACATCCGAGGTGTTAGGTTGCCTTAGGTTAGGAGATATATCGCTATAGACGTATATAATGTACCAAATTAGACGTACGGGACGACAGGAACAGGATTCTGTAAAACATTACCAACGAGGGGCTAGATGGGTTAGGTTAGGTTATATTATGTCACAGGCGTATATAATGTTCCCACCGAGAAGTAAGTGCCGACCCGTCAGGAATGTTGGAAAATACTACATCCGAGGTGTTAGGTTGCCTTAGGTTATGATATATATCGCTATAGACGTATATAATGTACCAAATTAGACGTACGGGACGACAGGAACAGGATTCTGTAAAACATTACCAGCGAGGCGCTAGATGGGTTAGGTTAGGTTATATTGTGTCACAGACGTATATAATGTTCCCACCGAGAAGTAGGTGCCGACGCGTCAGGAATGTTGGAAAATACTACAACCGAGGTGTTAGGTTGCCTTAGATTAAGATATATAACGCTATAGACATATATAATGTCCCAAACTAGACGAACGGGATGACAAGAACAGGATTCTGTAAAACATTACCAGCGAGGGGCTAGATGGGTTAGGTTAGGTTATATTATGTCACAGACGTATATAATGTTCCCACCGAGAAGTAGGTGCCGACCCGTCAGGAATGTTGGAAAATACTACATCCGAGATGTTAGCATGCCTTAGGTTAGGATATATAACGCCATAGACGTATATAATGTCCCAAACTAGACGTACGGGATGACAGGAACAGTATTCTGTAAAACATTACCAACGAGGGGCTAGATGGGTTAGGTTAGGTTATATTATGTCACAGACGTATATAATGTTCCCTCCGAGAAGTAAGTGCCGACCCGTCAGGAATGTTGGAAAATACTACATCCGAGATGTTAGCGTGCCTTATGTTAGGATATATAACGCTATAGACGTATATAATGTCCAGGACTAGACGTACGGGACGACAGGAATAGGATTCTGTTAAACATTACCAGCGAGGTGCTAGATGGGTTAGGTTAGGTTATATTATGTCACAGACGTATATAATATTCCCACCGAGAAGTAGGTGCCGACCCGTCAGGAATGTTGGAAAATACTACATCCGAGGTGTTAGGTTGCCTTAGGTTAGGATATATAACGCTATAGACGTATATAATGTCCCAACCGAGATGTACGGGACGACACGAACGGTATTCTGTAAAACATTACCAACGAGGGGCTAGATGGGTTAGGTTAGGTTATATTATGTCAAGGACGTATATAATGTTCCCACCGAGAAGTAAGTGCCGACCCGTCAGGAATGTTGGAAATTACTACATCCGAGATGTTAGGTTGCCTTAGGTTATGATATATATCGCTATAGACGTATATAATGTACCAAATTAGACGTACGGGACGACAGGAACAGGATTCTGTAAAACATTACCAGCGAGGCGCTAGATGGGTTAGGTTAGGTTATATTGTGTCACAGACGTATATAATGTTCCCACCGAGAAGTAGGTGCCGACGCGTCAGGAATGTTGGAAAATACTACAACCGAGGTGTTAGGTTGCCTTAGATTAAGATATATAACGCTATAGACATATATAATGTCCCAAACTAGACGAACGGGATGACAAGAACAGGATTCTGTAAAACATTACCAGCGAGGGGCTAGATGGGTTAGGTTAGGTTATATTATGTCACAGACGTATATAATGTTCCCACCGAGAAGTAGGTGCCGACCCGTCAGGAATGTTGGAAAATACTACATCCGAGATGTTAGCATGCCTTAGGTTAGGATATATAACGCCATAGACGTATATAATGTCCCAAACTAGACGTACGGGATGACAGGAACAGTATTCTGTAAAACATTACCAACGAGGGGCTAGATGGGTTAGGTTAGGTTATATTATGTCACAGACGTATATAATGTTCCCTCCGAGAAGTAAGTGCCGACCCGTCAGGAATGTTGGAAAATACTACATCCGAGATGTTAGCGTGCCTTATGTTAGGATATATAACGCTATAGACGTATATAATGTCCAGGACTAGACGTACGGGACGACAGGAATAGGATTCTGTTAAACATTACCAGCGAGGTGCTAGATGGGTTAGGTTAGGTTATATTATGTCACAGACGTATATAATATTCCCACCGAGAAGTAGGTGCCGACCCGTCAGGAATGTTGGAAAATACTACATCCGAGGTGTTAGGTTGCCTTAGGTTAGGATATATAACGCTATAGACGTATATAATGTCCCAACCGAGATGTACGGGACGACACGAACGGTATTCTATAAAACACTATCACCGAGGTGCTATATGGTTTAGGTTAGGTTATATTACGTTATAGACGTATATAATGTTCCCACCGAGATGTACGGGACGATACGAACGGTATTCTGTAAAAAATTACCAGCGAGGGGCCAGATGGGTTAGGTTAGGTTATATTATGTCATAGACGTATATAATGTTCCCACAGAGAAGTAGGTGCCGACCCGTCAGGAATGTTGGAAAATACTACATCCGAGGTGTTAGGTTGCCTTAGGTTATGATATATAACGCTATAGACGTATATAATGTACCAAACTAGACGTACGGGACGACAGGAACAGGATTCTGTAAAACATTACCAACGAGGGGCTAGATGGGTTAGGTTAGGTTATATTATATCACAGGCGTATATAATGTTCCCACCGAGAAGTAAGTGCCGACCCGTCAGGAATGTTGGAAAATACTACATCCGAGGTGTTAGGTTGCCTTAGGTTATGATATATAACGCTATAGACGTATATAATGTACCAATCTAGACGTACGGGACGACAGGAACAGGATTCTGTAAAACATTACCAGCGAGGCGCTAGATGCGTTAGGTTAGGTTATATTATGTCACAGACGTATATAATATTCCCACCGAGAAGTAGGTGCCGACCCGTCAGGAATGTTGGAAAATACTACATCCGAGGTGTTAGGTTGCCTTAGGTTAGGATATATAACGCTATAGACGTATATAATGTCCCAACCGAGATGTACGGGACGACACGAACGGTATTCTGTAAAACATTACCAACGAGGGGCTAGATGGGTTAGGTTAGGTTATATTATGTCAAGGACGTATATAATGTTCCCACCGAGAAGTAAGTGCCGACCCGTCAGGAATGTTGGAAATTACTACATCCGAGATGTTAGGTTGCCTTAGGTTATGATATATATCGCTATAGACGTATATAATGTACCAAACTAGACGTACGGGACGACAGGAACAGGATTCTGTAAAACATTACCAACGAGGGGCTAGATGGGTTAGGTTAGGTTATATTATGTCACAGACGTATATAATGTTCCCACCGAGAAGTAAGTGCCGACCCGTCAGGAATGTTGGAAAATACTACATCCGAGATGTTAGGTTGCCTTAGATTAAGATATATAACGCTATAGACATATATAATGTCCCAAACTAGACGAACGGGATGACAAGAACAGGATTCTGTAAAACATTACCAGCGATGGGCTAGATGGGTTAGGTTAGGTTATATTATGTCAAAAACGTATATAATATTCCCTCCGAGAAGTAAGTGCCGACCCGTCAGGAATGTTGGAAAATACTACATCCGAGATGTTAGCATGCCTTAGGTTAGGATATATAACGCCATAGACGTATATAATGTCTCAAACTAGACGTACGGGATGACAGGAACAGGATTCTGTAAAACATTACCAACGAGGGGCTAGATGGGTTAGGTTAGGTTATATTATGTCACAGACGTATATAATGTTCCCTCCGAGAAGTAAGTGCCGACCCGTCAGGAATGTTGGAAAATACTACATCCGAGATGTTAGCATGCCTTAGGTTAGGATATATAACGCTATAGACGTATATAATGTCCCAGACTAGACGTACGGGACGACAGGAATAGGATTCTGTAAAACATTACCAGCGAGGTGCTAGATGGGTTAGGTTAGGATACATTATGTCACAGACGTATATAATGTTCCCACGGAGAAGTAAGTGCCGACCCGTCAGGAATGTTGGAAAATACTACATCCGAGGTGTTAGGTTGCCTTAGGTTAGGATATATAACGCTATAGACGTATATAATGTCCCAACCGAGATGTACGGGACGACACGAACGGTATTCTATAAAACACTATCACCGAGGTGCTATATGGTTTAGGTTAGGTTATATTACGTTATAGACGTATATAATGATCCCACCGAGATGTACGGGACGATACGAACGGTATTCTGTAAAAAATTACCAGCGAGGGGCAAGATGGGTTAGGTTAGGTTATATTATGTCATAGACGTATATAATGTTCCCACAGAGAAGTAGGTGCCGACCCGTCAGGAATGTTGGAAAATACTACATCCGAGGTGTTAGGTTGCCTTAGGTTATGATATATAACGCTATAGACGTATATAATGTACCAAACTAGACGTACGGGACGACAGGAACAGGATTCTGTAAAACATTACCAGCGAGGCGCTCGATGGGTTAGGTTAGGTTATATTATGTCACAGACGTATATAATGTTCCCACCGAGAAGTAGGTGCCGACCCGTCAGGAATGTTGGAAAATGCTACATCCGAGGTGTTAGGTTGCCTTAGGTTAGGATATATAACGCTATAGACATATATAATGTCCCAAACTAGACGAACGGAATGACAGGAACAGGATTCTGTAAAACATTACCAGCGAGGGGCTAGATGGGTTAGGTTAGGTTATATTATGTCACAGACGTATATAATGTTCCCACCGAGAAGTAGGTGCCGACCCGTCAGGAATGTTGGAAAATACTACATCCGAGATGTTAGCATGCCTTAGGTTAGGATATATAACGGCATAGACGTATATAATGTCCCAAACTAGACGTACGGGATGACAGGAACAGGATTCTGTAAAACATTACCAACGAGGGGCTAGATGGGTTAGGTTAGGTTATATTATGTCACGGACGTATATAATGTTCCCACCGAGAAGTAAGTGCCGACCCGTCAGGAATGTTGGAAATTACTACATCCGAGATGTTAGGTTGCCTTAGGTTATGATATATATCGCTATAGGCGTATATAATGTACCAAACTAGACGTACGGGACGACAGGAACAGGATTCTGTAAAACATTACCAACGAGGGGCTAGATGGGTTAGGTTAGGTTATATTATGTCACAGACGTATATAATGTTCCCACCGAGAAGTAAGTGCCGACCCGTCAGGAATGTTGGAAAATACTACATCCGAGATGTTAGGTTGAATTAGGTTATGATATATAACGCTATAGACGTATATAATGTACCAAAGTAGACGTACGGGACGACAGGAACAGGATTCTGTAAAACATTACCAGCGAGGCGCTAGATGGGTTAGGTTAGGTTATATTATGTCACAGACGTATATAATGTTCCCACCGAGAAGTAGGTGCCGACGCGTCAGGAATGTTGGAAAATACTACAACCGAGGTGTTAGGTTGCCTTAGATTAAGATATATAACGCTATAGACAAATATAATGTCCCAAACTAGACGAACGGGATGACAAGAACAGGATTCTGTAAAACATTACCAGCGAGGTGCTAGATGGGTTAGGTTAGGTTATATTATGTCACAGACGTATATAATGTTCCCACCGAGAAGTAGGTGCCGACCCGACAGGAATGTTGGAAAATACTACATCCGAGATGTTAGCATGCCTTAGGTTAGGATATATAACGCTATAGACGTATATAATGTTCCCACCGAGCAGTAGGTGGCGTCCCGTCAGGAATGTTGGAAAATACTACATCCGAGGTGTTAGGTTGTCTTAGGTTGGGATATATAACGTTAGAGACGTATATAATGTACGAAACTAGACGTACGCGACGACAGGAACAGGATTCTGTAAAACATTACCAGCGAGACGCTAGATGGGTTAGGTTAGGTTATATTATGTCACAGACGTATATAATGTTCCCACCGAGAAGTAGGTGCCGACCCGTCAGGAATGTTGGAAAATACTACATCCGAGGTGTTAGGTTGCCTTAGGTTAGGATATATAACGCTATAGACATATATAATGTCCCAAACTAGACGAACGGAATGACAGGAACAGGATTCTGTAAAACATTACCGGCGAGGGGCTAGATGGGTTAGGTTAGGTTATATTATGTCAAAAACGTATATAATGTTCCCACCGAGAAGTAGGTGCCGACCCGTCAGGAATGTTGGAAAATACTACATCCGAGATGTTAGCATGCCTTAGGTTAGGATATATAACGCTATAGACGTATATAATGTTCCCACCGAGACGTAGGGGCCGACCCGCCAGGAATGTTGGAAAATACTACATCCGAGATGTTAGCCTGCCTTAGGTTAGGATCTATAACGCTATAGACGCATATCATGTCCCCAACGAGACGTACGGGCCGATACGACCGGGATTCTGTAAAACAATATCACCGAGGGGCTAGATGGGTTAGGTTAGGTTATATTATGTCATAGACGTATATAATGTTCCCTCCGAGAAGTAGGTGCCGACCCGTCAGGAATGTTGGAAAATAATACATCCGAGGTGTTAGGTTGCCTTAGGTTAGGATATATAACGCTATAGACGTATATGATGTCCCAACCGAGATGTACGGGACGACACGAACGGTATTCTGTAAAACACTATCACCGAGGTGCTATATGGGTTAGGTTAGGTTATATTACGTTATAGACGTATATAATGTTCCCACCGAGAAGTAATGGCCGACCCACCAGGAATGATGGAAAATTCAACATCCGAG
The DNA here is from genome assembly GCA_963969225.1 of Xylocopa violacea. Lineage (NCBI taxonomy): Eukaryota > Metazoa > Arthropoda > Insecta > Hymenoptera > Apidae > Xylocopa > Xylocopa violacea. The sequence continues at coordinate 15,448,461 of CAXAJV010000015.1, forward strand.
ATGTTAGCATGTCTTAGGTTAGGACGTATAACGCTATAGACGTATATAATGTCCCAAACTAGTCGTACGGGACGACAGGATCGGGCTTCTGTAAAACATTACCAGCGAGGGGCTAGATGGGTTAGGTTAGGGTATATTATGTCATAGACGTATATAATGTTCCCACCGAGAAGTAGGTACCTACCCATCAGGAATGTTGTAAAATACTACATCCGAGGTGTTAGGTTGAATTAGGTTAGGATATATAACGCTATAGACGTATATAATTTCCCAACCGAGATGTACGGGACGATACGAACGGTATTCTGTAAAACATTACCAGCGAGGCGCTAGATGGGTTAGGTTAGGTTATATTATGTCATAGACGTATATAATGTTCCCACAGAGAAGTAGGTGCCGACCCGTCAGGAATGTTGGAAAATAATACATCCGAGGTGTTAGGTTGCCTTAGGTTATGATATATAACGCTATAGACGTATATAATGTACCAAACTAGACGTACGGGACGACAGGAACAGGATTCTGTAAAACATTACCAGCGAGGCGCTAGATGGGTTAGGTTAGGTTATATTATGTCACAGACGTATATAATATTCCCACCGAGAAGTAGGCGCCGACCCGTCAGGAATGTTGGAAAATACTACAACCGAGGTGTTAGGTTGCCTTAGATTAAGATATATAACGCTATAGACATATATAATGTCCCAAACTAGACGAACGGGATGACAAGAACAGGATTCTGTAAAACATTACCAGCGAGGGGCTAGATGGGTTAGGATAGGTTATATTATGTCACAGACGTATATAATGTTCCCACCGAGAAGTAGGGGCCGACCCGCCAGGAATGTTGGAAAATACTACATCCGAGATGTTAGCCTGCCTTAGGTTAGGATCTATAACGCTATAGACGCATATCATGTCCCCAACGAGACGTACGGGCCGATACGACCGGGATTCTGTAAAACAATATCACCGAGGGGCTAGATGGGTTAGGTTAGGTTATATTATGTCATAGACGTATATAATGTTCCCTCCGAGAAGTAGGTGCCGACCCGTCAGGAATGTTGGAAAATACTACATCCGAGGTGTTAGGTTGCCTTAGGTTAGGATATATAACGCTATAGACGTATATAATGTCCCAACCGAGATGTACGGGACGACACGAACGGTATTCTGTAAAACACTATCACCGATGTGCTATATGGGTTAGGTTAGGTTATATTACGTTATAGACGTATATAATGTTCCCACCGAGAAGTAATGTCCGACCCACCAGGAATGATGGAAAATTCTACATACGAGATGTTAGCCTGTCTTAGGTTAGGACGTATAACGCTATAGACGTATATAATGTCCCAAACTAGTCGTACGGGACGACAGGATCGGGCTTCTGTAAAACATTACCAGCGAGGGGCTAGATGGGTTAGGTTAGGGTATATTATGTCATAGACGTATATAATGTTCCCACCGAGAAGTAGGTGCCTACCCATCAGGAATGTTGTAAAATACTACATCCGAGGTGTTAGGTTGAATTAGGTTAGGATATATAACGCTATAGACGTATATAATTTCCCAACCGAGATGTACGGGACGATACGAACGGTATTCTGTAAAACATTACCAGCGAGGTGCTAGATGGGTTAGGTTAGGTTATATTATGTCATAGACGTATATAATGTTCCCACAGAGAAGTAGGTGCCGACCCGTCAGGAATGTTGGAAAATAATACATCCGAGGTGTTAGGTTGCCTTAGGTTATGATATATAACGCTATAGACGTATATAATGTACCAAACTAGACGTACGGGACGACAGGAACAGGATTCTGTAAAACATTACCAGCGAGGCGCTAGATGGGTTAGGTTAGGTTATATTATGTCACAGACGTATATAATATTCCCACCGAGAAGTAGGTGCCGACCCGTCAGGAATGTTGGAAAATACTACATCCGAGGTGTTAGGTTGCCTTAGGTTAGGATATATAACGCTATAGACGTATATAATGTCCCAACCGAGATGTACGGGACGACACGAACGGTATTCTGTAAAACACTATCACCGAGGTGCTATATGGGTTAGGTTAGGTTATATTACGTTATAGACGTATATAATGTTCCCACCGAGAAGTAATGGCCGACCCACCAGGAATGATGGAAAATACTACATCCGAGATGTTAGCCTGTCTTAGGTTAGGACATATAACGCTATAGACGTATATAATGTCCCAAACTAGACGTATGGGACGACAGGAACAGGATTCTGTAAAACATTACCAGCGAGGCGCTAGATGCGTTAGGTTAGGTTATATTATGTCACAGACGTATATAATATTTCCACCGAGAAGTAGGTGCCGACCCGTCAGGAATGTTGGAAAATACTACATCCGAGGTGTTAGGTTGCCTTAGGTTAGGATATATAACGCTATAGACGTATATAATGTCCCAACCGAGATGTACGGGACGACACGAACGGTATTCTGTAAAACATTACCAACGAGGGGCTAGATGGGTTAGGTTAGGTTATATTATGTCAAGGACGTATATAATGTTCCCACCGAGAAGTAAGTGCCGACCCGTCAGGAATGTTGGAAATTACTACATCCGAGGTGTTAGGTTGCCTTAGGATAGGATATATAACGCTATAGACGTATATAATGTACCAAATTAGACGTACGGGACGACAGGAACAGGATTCTGTAAAACATTACCAACGAGGGGCTAGATGGGTTAGGTTAGGTTATATTATGTCACAGGCGTATATAATGTTCCCACCGAGAAGTAAGTGCCGACCCGTCAGGAATGTTGGAAAATACTACATCCGAGGTGTTAGGTTGCCTTAGGTTATGATATATAACGCTATAGACGTATATAATGTACCAAACTAGACGTACGGGACGACAGGAACAGGATTCTGTAAAACATTACCAGCGAGGGGCTAGATGGGTTAGGTTAGGTTATATTATGTCAAGGACGTATATAATGTTCCCACCGAGAAGTAAGTGCCGACCCGTCAGGAATGTTGGAAATTACTACATCCGAGGTGTTAGGTTGCCTTAGGTTATGATATATATCGCTATAGACGTATATAATGTACCAAACTAGACGTACGGGACGACAGGAACAGGATTCTGTAAAACATTACCAACGAGGGGCTAGATGGGTTAGGTTAGGTTATATTATGTCACAGACGTATATAATGTTCCCACCGAGAAGTAAGTGCCGACCCGTCAGGAATGTTGGAAAATACTACATCCGAGATGTTAGGTTGCCTTAGGTTATGATATATAACGCTATAGACGTATATAATGTACCAAACTAGACGTACGGGACGACAGGGACAGGATTCTGTAAAACATTACCAGCGAGGCGCTAGATGGGTTAGGTTAGGTTATATTATGTCACAGACGTATATAATATTCCCACCGAGAAGTAGGTGCCGACCCGTCAGGAATGTTGGAAAATACTACATCCGAGGTGTTAGGTTGTCTTAGGTTAGGATATATAACGCTATAGACGTATATAATGTCCCAACCGAGATGTACGGGACGACACGAACGGTATTCTGTAAAACATTACCAACGAGGGGCTAGATGGGTTAGGTTAGGTTATATTATGTCAAGGACGTATATAATGTTCCCACCGAGAAGTAAGTGCCGACCCGTCAGGAATGTTGGAAATTACTACATCCGAGATGTTAGGTTGCCTTAGGTTATGATATATATCGCTATAGACGTATATAATGTACCAAATTAGACGTACGGGACGACAGGAACAGGATTCTGTAAAACATTACCAGCGAGGCGCTAGATGGGTTAGGTTAGGTTATATTGTGTCACAGACGTATATAATGTTCCCACCGAGAAGTAGGTGCCGACGCGTCAGGAATGTTGGAAAATACTACAACCGAGGTGTTAGGTTGCCTTAGATTAAGATATATAACGCTATAGACATATATAATGTCCCAAACTAGACGAACGGGATGACAAGAACAGGATTCTGTAAAACATTACCAGCGATGGGCTAGATGGGTTAGGTTAGGTTATATTATGTCACAGACGTATATAATGTTCCCACCGAGAAGTAGGTGCCGACCCGTCAGGAATGTTGGAAAATACTACATCCGAGATGTTAGCATGCCTTAGGTTAGGATATATAACGCCATAGACGTATATAATGTCCCAAACTAGACGTACGGGATGACAGGAACAGTATTCTGTAAAACATTACCAACGAGGGGCTAGATGGGTTAGGTTAGGTTATATTATGTCACAGACGTATATAATGTTCCCTCCGAGAAGTAAGTGCCGACCCGTCAGGAATGTTGGAAAATACTACATCCGAGATGTTAGCGTGCCTTATGTTAGGATATATAACGCTATAGACGTATATAATGTCCAGGACTAGACGTACGGGACGACAGGAATAGGATTCTGTTAAACATTACCAGCGAGGTGCTAGATGGGTTAGGTTAGGTTATATTATGTCACAGACGTATATAATATTCCCACCGAGAAGTAGGTGCCGACCCGTCAGGAATGTTGGAAAATACTACATCCGAGGTGTTAGGTTGCCTTAGGTTAGGATATATAACGCTATAGACGTATATAATGTCCCAACCGAGATGTACGGGACGACACGAACGGTATTCTGTAAAACATTACCAACGAGGGGCTAGATGGGTTAGGTTAGGTTATATTATGTCAAGGACGTATATAATGTTCCCACCGAGAAGTAAGTGCCGACCCGTCAGGAATGTTGGAAATTACTACATCCGAGATGTTAGGTTGCCTTAGGTTATGATATATATCGCTATAGACGTATATAATGTACCAAATTAGACGTACGGGACGACAGGAACAGGATTCTGTAAAACATTACCAGCGAGGCGCTAGATGGGTTAGGTTAGGTTATATTGTGTCACAGACGTATATAATGTTCCCACCGAGAAGTAGGTGCCGACGCGTCAGGAATGTTGGAAAATACTACAACCGAGGTGTTAGGTTGCCTTAGGTTAGGATATATAACGCTATAGACGTATATAATGTCCCAACCGAGATGTACGGGACGACACGAACGGTATTCTGTAAAACACTATCACCGAGGTGCTATATGGGTTAGGTTAGGTTATATTACGTTATAGACGTATATAATGTTCCCACCGAGAAGTAATGGCCGACCCACCAGGAATGATGGAAAATACTACATCCGAGATGTTAGCCTGTCTTAGGTTAGGACATATAACGCTATAGACGTATATAATGTCCCAAACTAGACGTATGGGACGACAGGAACAGGATTCTGTAAAACATTACCAGCGAGGCGCTAGATGCGTTAGGTTAGGTTATATTATGTCACAGACGTATATAATATTTCCACCGAGAAGTAGGTGCCGACCCGTCAGGAATGTTGGAAAATACTACATCCGAGGTGTTAGGTTGCCTTAGGTTAGGATATATAACGCTATAGACGTATATAATGTCCCAACCGAGATGTACGGGACGACACGAACGGTATTCTGTAAAACATTACCAACGAGGGGCTAGATGGGTTAGGTTAGGTTATATTATGTCAAGGACGTATATAATGTTCCCACCGAGAAGTAAGTGCCGACCCGTCAGGAATGTTGGAAATTACTACATCCGAGGTGTTAGGTTGCCTTAGGATAGGATATATAACGCTATAGACGTATATAATGTACCAAATTAGACGTACGGGACGACAGGAACAGGATTCTGTAAAACATTACCAACGAGGGGCTAGATGGGTTAGGTTAGGTTATATTATGTCACAGGCGTATATAATGTTCCCACCGAGAAGTAAGTGCCGACCCGTCAGGAATGTTGGAAAATACTACATCCGAGGTGTTAGGTTGCCTTAGGTTATGATATATAACGCTATAGACGTATATAATGTACCAAACTAGACGTACGGGACGACAGGAACAGGATTCTGTAAAACATTACCAGCGAGGGGCTAGATGGGTTAGGTTAGGTTATATTATGTCAAGGACGTATATAATGTTCCCACCGAGAAGTAAGTGCCGACCCGTCAGGAATGTTGGAAATTACTACATCCGAGGTGTTAGGTTGCCTTAGGTTATGATATATATCGCTATAGACGTATATAATGTACCAAACTAGACGTACGGGACGACAGGAACAGGATTCTGTAAAACATTACCAACGAGGGGCTAGATGGGTTAGGTTAGGTTATATTATGTCACAGACGTATATAATGTTCCCACCGAGAAGTAAGTGCCGACCCGTCAGGAATGTTGGAAAATACTACATCCGAGATGTTAGGTTGCCTTAGGTTATGATATATAACGCTATAGACGTATATAATGTACCAAACTAGACGTACGGGACGACAGGGACAGGATTCTGTAAAACATTACCAGCGAGGCGCTAGATGGGTTAGGTTAGGTTATATTATGTCACAGACGTATATAATATTCCCACCGAGAAGTAGGTGCCGACCCGTCAGGAATGTTGGAAAATACTACATCCGAGGTGTTAGGTTGTCTTAGGTTAGGATATATAACGCTATAGACGTATATAATGTCCCAACCGAGATGTACGGGACGACACGAACGGTATTCTGTAAAACATTACCAACGAGGGGCTAGATGGGTTAGGTTAGGTTATATTATGTCAAGGACGTATATAATGTTCCCACCGAGAAGTAAGTGCCGACCCGTCAGGAATGTTGGAAATTACTACATCCGAGATGTTAGGTTGCCTTAGGTTATGATATATATCGCTATAGACGTATATAATGTACCAAATTAGACGTACGGGACGACAGGAACAGGATTCTGTAAAACATTACCAGCGAGGCGCTAGATGGGTTAGGTTAGGTTATATTGTGTCACAGACGTATATAATGTTCCCACCGAGAAGTAGGTGCCGACGCGTCAGGAATGTTGGAAAATACTACAACCGAGGTGTTAGGTTGCCTTAGATTAAGATATATAACGCTATAGACATATATAATGTCCCAAACTAGACGAACGGGATGACAAGAACAGGATTCTGTAAAACATTACCAGCGATGGGCTAGATGGGTTAGGTTAGGTTATATTATGTCACAGACGTATATAATGTTCCCACCGAGAAGTAGGTGCCGACCCGTCAGGAATGTTGGAAAATACTACATCCGAGATGTTAGCATGCCTTAGGTTAGGATATATAACGCCATAGACGTATATAATGTCCCAAACTAGACGTACGGGATGACAGGAACAGTATTCTGTAAAACATTACCAACGAGGGGCTAGATGGGTTAGGTTAGGTTATATTATGTCACAGACGTATATAATGTTCCCTCCGAGAAGTAAGTGCCGACCCGTCAGGAATGTTGGAAAATACTACATCCGAGATGTTAGCGTGCCTTATGTTAGGATATATAACGCTATAGACGTATATAATGTCCAGGACTAGACGTACGGGACGACAGGAATAGGATTCTGTTAAACATTACCAGCGAGGTGCTAGATGGGTTAGGTTAGGTTATATTATGTCACAGACGTATATAATATTCCCACCGAGAAGTAGGTGCCGACCCGTCAGGAATGTTGGAAAATACTACATCCGAGGTGTTAGGTTGCCTTAGGTTAGGATATATAACGCTATAGACGTATATAATGTCCCAACCGAGATGTACGGGACGACACGAACGGTATTCTGTAAAACATTACCAACGAGGGGCTAGATGGGTTAGGTTAGGTTATATTATGTCAAGGACGTATATAATGTTCCCACCGAGAAGTAAGTGCCGACCCGTCAGGAATGTTGGAAATTACTACATCCGAGATGTTAGGTTGCCTTAGGTTATGATATATATCGCTATAGACGTATATAATGTACCAAATTAGACGTACGGGACGACAGGAACAGGATTCTGTAAAACATTACCAGCGAGGCGCTAGATGGGTTAGGTTAGGTTATATTGTGTCACAGACGTATATAATGTTCCCACCGAGAAGTAGGTGCCGACGCGTCAGGAATGTTGGAAAATACTACAACCGAGGTGTTAGGTTGCCTTAGATTAAGATATATAACGCTATAGACATATATAATGTCCCAAACTAGACGAACGGGATGACAAGAACAGGATTCTGTAAAACATTACCAGCGAGGGGCTAGATGGGTTAGGTTAGGTTATATTATGTCACAGACGTATATAATGTTCCCACCGAGAAATAGGTGCCGACCCGTCAGGAATGTTGGAAAATACTACATCCGAGATGTTAGCATGCCTTAGGTTAGGATATATAACGCCATAGACGTATATAATGTCCCAAACTAGACGTACGGGATGACAGGAACAGTATTCTGTAAAACATTACCAACGAGGGGCTAGATGGGTTAGGTTAGGTTATATTATGTCACAGACGTATATAATGTTCCCTCCGAGAAGTAAGTGCCGACCCGTCAGGAATGTTGGAAAATACTACATCCGAGATGTTAGCGTGCCTTATGTTAGGATATATAACGCTATAGACGTATATAATGTCCAGGACTAGACGTACGGGACGACAGGAATAGGATTCTGTTAAACATTACCAGCGAGGTGCTAGATGGGTTAGGTTAGGTTATATTATGTCATAGACGTATATAATGTTCCCACAGAGAAGTAGGTGCCGACCCGTCAGGAATGTTGGAAAATACTACATCCGAGGTGTTAGGTTGCCTTAGGTTATGATATATAACGCTATAGACGTATATAATGTACCAAACTAGACGTACGGGACGACAGGAACAGGATTCTGTAAAACATTACCAACGAGGGGCTAGATGGGTTAGGTTAGGTTATATTATATCACAGGCGTATATAATGTTCCCACCGAGAAGTAAGTGCCGACCCGTCAGGAATGTTGGAAAATACTACATCCCAGGTGTTAGGTTGCCTTAGGTTAGGATATATAACGCTATAGACGTATATAATGTCCCAACCGAGATGTACGGGACGACACGAACGGTATTCTGTAAAACATTACCAACGAGGGGCTAGATGGGTTAGGTTAGGTTATATTATGTCAAGGACGTATATAATGTTCCCACCGAGAAGTAAGTGCCGACCCGTCAGGAATGTAGGAAATTACTACATCCGAGGTGTTAGGTTCCCTTAGGTTAGGATATATAACGCTATAGACGTATATAATGTACCAAATTAGACGTACGGGACGACAGGAACAGGATTCTGTAAAACATTACCAACGAGGGGCTAGATGGGTTAGGTTAGGTTATATTATGTCACAGGCGTATATAATGTTCCCACCGAGAAGTAAGTGCCGACCCGTCAGGAATGTTGGAAAATACTACATCCGAGATGTTAGCGTGCCTTATGTTAGGATATATAACGCTATAGACGTATATAATGTCCAGGACTAGACGTACGGGACGACAGGAATAGGATTCTGTTAAACATTACCAGCGAGGTGCTAGATGGGTTAGGTTAGGTTATATTATGTCACAGACGTATATAATATTCCCACCGAGAAGTAGGTGCCGACCCGTCAGGAATGTTGGAAAATACTACATCCGAGGTGTTAGGTTGCCTTAGGTTAGGATATATAACGCTATAGACGTATATAATGTCCCAACCGAGATGTACGGGACGACACGAACGGTATTCTGTAAAACATTACCAACGAGGGGCTAGATGGGTTAGGTTAGGTTATATTATGTCAAGGACGTATATAATGTTCCCACCGAGAAGTAAGTGCCGACCCGTCAGGAATGTAGGAAATTACTACATCCGAGGTGTTAGGTTCCCTTAGGTTAGGATATATAACGCTATAGACGTATATAATGTACCAAATTAGACGTACGGGACGACAGGAACAGGATTCTGTAAAACATTACCAACGAGGGGCTAGATGGGTTAGGTTAGGTTATATTATGTCACAGGCGTATATAATGTTCCCACCGAGAAGTAAGTGCCGACCCGTCAGGAATGTTGGAAAATACTACATCCGAGATGTTAGCGTGCCTTATGTTAGGATATATAACGCTATAGACGTATATAATGTCCAGGACTAGACGTACGGGACGACAGGAATAGGATTCTGTTAAACATTACCAGCGAGGTGCTAGATGGGTTAGGTTAGGTTATATTATGTCACAGACGTATATAATATTCCCACCGAGAAGTAGGTGCCGACCCGTCAGGAATGTTGGAAAATACTACATCCGAGGTGTTAGGTTGCCTTAGGTTAGGATATATAACGCTATAGACGTATATAATGTCCCAACCGAGATGTACGGGACGACACGAACGGTATTCTGTAAAACATTACCAACGAGGGGCTAGATGGGTTAGGTTAGGTTATATTATGTCAAGGACGTATATAATGTTCCCACCGAGAAGTAAGTGCCGACCCGTCAGGAATGTTGGAAATTACTACATCCGAGATGTTAGGTTGCCTTAGGTTATGATATATATCGCTATAGACGTATATAATGTACCAAACTAGACGTACGGGACGACAGGAACAGGATTCTGTAAAACATTACCAACGAGGGGCTAGATGGGTTAGGTTAGGTTATATTATGTCACAGACGTATATAATGTTCCCACCGAGAAGTAAGTGCCGACCCGTCAGGAATGTTGGAAAATACTACATCCGAGATGTTAGGTTGCCTTAGATTAAGATATATAACGCTATAGACATATATAATGTCCCAAACTAGACGAACGGGATGACAAGAACAGGATTCTGTAAAACATTACCAGCGATGGGCTAGATGGGTTAGGTTAGGATACATTATGTCACAGACGTATATAATGTTCCCACGGAGAAGTAAGTGCCGACCCGTCAGGAATGTTGGAAAATACTACATCCGAGGTGTTAGGTTGCCTTAGGTTAGGATATATAACGCTATAGACGTATATAATGTCCCAACCGAGATGTACGGGGCGACACGAACGGTATTCTATAAAACACTATCACCGAGGTGCTATATGGTTTAGGTTAGGTTATATTACGTTATAGACGTATATAATGATCCCACCGAGATGTACGGGACGATACGAACGGTATTCTGTAAAAAATTACCAGCGAGGGGCAAGATGGGTTAGGTTAGGTTATATTATGTCATAGACGTATATAATGTTCCCACAGAGAAGTAGGTGCCGACCCGTCAGGAATGTTGGAAAATACTACATCCGAGGTGTTAGGTTGCCTTAGGTTATGATATATAACGCTATAGACGTATATAATGTACCAAACTAGACGTACGGGACGACAGGAACAGGATTCTGTAAAACATTACCAGCGAGGCGCTCGATGGGTTAGGTTAGGTTATATTATGTCACAGACGTATATAATGTTCCCACCGAGAAGTAGGTGCCGACCCGTCAGGAATGTTGGAAAATACTACATCCGAGATGTTAGCATGCCTTAGGTTAGGATATATAACGCCATAGACGTATATAATGTCCCAAACTAGACGTACGGGATGACAGGAACAGTATTCTGTAAAACATTACCAACGAGGGGCTAGATGGGTTAGGTTAGGTTATATTATGTCACAGACGTATATAATGTTCCCTCCGAGAAGTAAGTGCCGACCCGTCAGGAATGTTGGAAAATACTACATCCGAGATGTTAGCGTGCCTTATGTTAGGATATATAACGCTATAGACGTATATAATGTCCAGGACTAGACGTACGGGACGACAGGAATAGGATTCTGTTAAACATTACCAGCGAGGTGCTAGATGGGTTAGGTTAGGTTATATTATGTCACTGACGTATATAATATTCCCACCGAGAAGTAGGTGCCGACGCGTCAGGAATGTTGGAAAATACTACAACCGAGGTGTTAGGTTGCCTTAGATTAAGATATATAACGCTATAGACATATATAATGTCCCAAACTAGACGAACGGGATGACAAGAACAGGATTCTGTAAAACATTACCAACGAGGGGCTAGATGGGTTAGGTTAGGTTATATTATATCACAGGCGTATATAATGTTCCCACCGAGAAGTAAGTGCCGACCCGTCAGGAATGTTGGAAAATACTACATCCCAGGTGTTAGGTTGCCTTAGGTTAGGATATATAACGCTATAGACGTATATAATGTCCCAACCGAGATGTACGGGACGACACGAACGGTATTCTGTAAAACATTACCAACGAGGGGCTAGATGGGTTAGGTTAGGTTATATTATGTCAAGGACGTATATAATGTTCCCACCGAGAAGTAAGTGCCGACCCGTCAGGAATGTAGGAAATTACTACATCCGAGGTGTTAGGTTCCCTTAGGTTAGGATATATAACGCTATAGACGTATATAATGTACCAAATTAGACGTACGGGACGACAGGAACAGGATTCTGTAAAACATTACCAACGAGGGGCTAGATGGGTCAGGTTAGGTTATATTATGTCACAGGCGTATATAATGTTCCCACCGAGAAGTAAGTGCCGACCCGTCAGGAATGTTGGAAAATACTACATCCGAGATGTTAGCGTGCCTTATGTTAGGATATATAACGCTATAGACGTATATAATGTCCAGGACTAGACGTACGGGACGACAGGAATAGGATTCTGTTAAACATTACCAGCGAGGTGCTAGATGGGTTAGGTTAGGTTATATTATGTCACAGACGTATATAATATTCCCACCGAGAAGTAGGTGCCGACCCGTCAGGAATGTTGGAAAATACTACATCCGAGGTGTTAGGTTGCCTTAGGTTAGGATATATAACGCTATAGACGTATATAATGTCCCAACCGAGATGTACGGGACGACACGAACGGTATTCTGTAAAACATTACCAACGAGGGGCTAGATGGGTTAGGTTAGGTTATATTATGTCAAGGACGTATATAATGTTCCCACCGAGAAGTAAGTGCCGACCCGTCAGGAATGTTGGAAATTACTACATCCGAGATGTTAGGTTGCCTTAGGTTATGATATATATCGCTATAGACGTATATAATGTACCAAACTAGACGTACGGGACGACAGGAACAGGATTCTGTAAAACATTACCAACGAGGGGCTAGATGGGTTAGGTTAGGTTATATTATGTCACAGACGTATATAATGTTCCCACCGAGAAGTAAGTGCCGACCCGTCAGGAATGTTGGAAAATACTACATCCGAGATGTTAGGTTGCCTTAGATTAAGATATATAACGCTATAGACATATATAATGTCCCAAACTAGACGAACGGGATGACAAGAACAGGATTCTGTAAAACATTACCAGCGATGGGCTAGATGGGTTAGGTTAGGATACATTATGTCACAGACGTATATAATGTTCCCACGGAGAAGTAAGTGCCGACCCGTCAGGAATGTTGGAAAATACTACATCCGAGGTGTTAGGTTGCCTTAGGTTAGGATATATAACGCTATAGACGTATATAATGTCCCAACCGAGATGTACGGGGCGACACGAACGGTATTCTATAAAACACTATCACCGAGGTGCTATATGGTTTAGGTTAGGTTATATTACGTTATAGACGTATATAATGATCCCACCGAGATGTACGGGACGATACGAACGGTATTCTGTAAAAAATTACCAGCGAGGGGCAAGATGGGTTAGGTTAGGTTATATTATGTCATAGACGTATATAATGTTCCCACAGAGAAGTAGGTGCCGACCCGTCAGGAATGTTGGAAAATACTACATCCGAGGTGTTAGGTTGCCTTAGGTTATGATATATAACGCTATAGACGTATATAATGTACCAAACTAGACGTACGGGACGACAGGAACAGGATTCTGTAAAACATTACCAGCGAGGCGCTCGATGGGTTAGGTTAGGTTATATTATGTCACAGACGTATATAATGTTCCCACCGAGAAGTAGGTGCCGACCCGTCAGGAATGTTGGAAAATGCTACATCCGAGGTGTTAGGTTGCCTTAGGTTAGGATATATAACGCTATAGACGTATATAATGTCCCAACCGAGATGTACGGGACGACACGAACGGTATTCTGTAAAACATTACCAACGAGGGGCTAGATGGGTTAGGTTAGGTTATATTATGTCAAGGACGTATATTATGTTCCCACCGAGAAGTAAGTGCCGACCCGTCAGGAATGTTGGAAATTACTACATCCGAGATGTTAGGTTGCCTTAGGTTATGATATATATCGCTATAGACGTATATAATGTACCAAATTAGACGTACGGGACGACAGGAACAGGATTCTGTAAAACATTACCAGCGAGGCGCTAGATGGGTTAGGTTAGGTTATATTGTGTCACAGACGTATATAATGTTCCCACCGAGAAGTAGGTGCCGACGCGTCAGGAATGTTGGAAAATACTACAACCGAGGTGTTAGGTTGCCTTAGATTAAGATATATAACGCTATAGACATATATAATGTCCCAAACTAGACGAACGGGATGACAAGAACAGGATTCTGTAAAACATTACCAGCGAGGGGCTAGATGGGTTAGGTTAGGTTATATTATGTCACAGACGTATATAATGTTCCCACCGAGAAGTAGGTGCCGACCCGTCAGGAATGTTGGAAAATACTACATCCGAGATGTTAGCATGCCTTAGGTTAGGATATATAACGCCATAGACGTATATAATGTCCCAAACTAGACGTACGGGATGACAGGAACAGTATTCTGTAAAACATTACCAACGAGGGGCTAGATGGGTTAGGTTAGGTTATATTATGTCACAGACGTATATAATGTTCCCTCCGAGAAGTAAGTGCCGACCCGTCAGGAATGTTGGAAAATACTACATCCGAGATGTTAGCGTGCCTTATGTTAGGATATATAACGCTATAGACGTATATAATGTCCAGGACTAGACGTACGGGACGACAGGAATAGGATTCTGTTAAACATTACCAGCGAGGTGCTAGATGGGTTAGGTTAGGTTATATTATGTCAGTGACGTATATAATATTCCCACCGAGAAGTAGGTGCCGACGCGTCAGGAATGTTGGAAAATACTACAACCGAGGTGTTAGGTTGCCTTAGATTAAGATATATAACGCTATAGACATATATAATGTCCCAAACTAGACGAACGGGATGACAAGAACAGGATTCTGTAAAACATTACCAACGAGGGGCTAGATGGGTTAGGTTAGGTTATATTATATCACAGGCGTATATAATGTTCCCACCGAGAAGTAAGTGCCGACCCGTCAGGAATGTTGGAAAATACTACATCCCAGGTGTTAGGTTGCCTTAGGTTAGGATATATAACGCTATAGACGTATATAATGTCCCAACCGAGATGTACGGGACGACACGAACGGTATTCTGTAAAACATTACCAACGAGGGGCTAGATGGGTTAGGTTAGGTTATATTATGTCAAGGACGTATATAATGTTCCCACCGAGAAGTAAGTGCCGACCCGTCAGGAATGTAGGAAATTACTACATCCGAGGTGTTAGGTTCCCTTAGGTTAGGATATATAACGCTATAGACGTATATAATGTACCAAATTAGACGTACGGGACGACAGGAACAGGATTCTGTAAAACATTACCAACGAGGGGCTAGATGGGTCAGGTTAGGTTATATTATGTCACAGGCGTATATAATGTTCCCACCGAGAAGTAAGTGCCGACCCGTCAGGAATGTTGGAAAATACTACATCCGAGATGTTAGCGTGCCTTATGTTAGGATATATAACGCTATAGACGTATATAATGTCCAGGACTAGACGTACGGGACGACAGGAATAGGATTCTGTTAAACATTACCAGCGAGGTGCTAGATGGGTTAGGTTAGGTTATATTATGTCACAGACGTATATAATATTCCCACCGAGAAGTAGGTGCCGACCCGTCAGGAATGTTGGAAAATACTACATCCGAGGTGTTAGGTTGCCTTAGGTTAGGATATATAACGCTATAGACGTATATAATGTCCCAACCGAGATGTACGGGACGACACGAACGGTATTCTGTAAAACATTACCAACGAGGGGCTAGATGGGTTAGGTTAGGTTATATTATGTCAAGGACGTATATAATGTTCCCACCGAGAAGTAAGTGCCGACCCGTCAGGAATGTTGGAAATTACTACATCCGAGATGTTAGGTTGCCTTAGGTTATGATATATATCGCTATAGACGTATATAATGTACCAAACTAGACGTACGGGACGACAGGAACAGGATTCTGTAAAACATTACCAACGAGGGGCTAGATGGGTTAGGTTAGGTTATATTATGTCACAGACGTATATAATGTTCCCACCGAGAAGTAAGTGCCGACCCGTCAGGAATGTTGGAAAATACTACATCCGAGATGTTAGGTTGCCTTAGATTAAGATATATAACGCTATAGACATATATAATGTCCCAAACTAGACGAACGGGATGACAAGAACAGGATTCTGTAAAACATTACCAGCGATGGGCTAGATGGGTTAGGTTAGGATACATTATGTCACAGACGTATATAATGTTCCCACGGAGAAGTAAGTGCCGACCCGTCAGGAATGTTGGAAAATACTACATCCGAGGTGTTAGGTTGCCTTAGGTTAGGATATATAACGCTATAGACGTATATAATGTCCCAACCGAGATGTACGGGGCGACACGAACGGTATTCTATAAAACACTATCACCGAGGTGCTATATGGTTTAGGTTAGGTTATATTACGTTATAGACGTATATAATGATCCCACCGAGATGTACGGGACGATACGAACGGTATTCTGTAAAAAATTACCAGCGAGGGGCAAGATGGGTTAGGTTAGGTTATATTATGTCATAGACGTATATAATGTTCCCACCGAGAAGTAGGTGCCGACGCGTCAGGAATGTTGGAAAATACTACAACCGAGGTGTTAGGTTGCCTTAGATTAAGATATATAACGCTATAGACATATATAATGTCCCAAACTAGACGAACGGGATGACAAGAACAGGATTCTGTAAAACATTACCAGCGAGGGGCTAGATGGGTTAGGTTAGGTTATATTATGTCACAGACGTATATAATGTTCCCACCGAGAAGTAGGTGCCGACCCGTCAGGAATGTTGGAAAATACTACATCCGAGATGTTAGCATGCCTTAGGTTAGGATATATAACGCCATAGACGTATATAATGTCCCAAACTAGACGTACGGGATGACAGGAACAGTATTCTGTAAAACATTACCAACGAGGGGCTAGATGGGTTAGGTTAGGTTATATTATGTCACAGACGTATATAATGTTCCCTCCGAGAAGTAAGTGCCGACCCGTCAGGAATGTTGGAAAATACTACATCCGAGATGTTAGCGTGCCTTATGTTAGGATATATAACGCTATAGACGTATATAATGTCCAGGACTAGACGTACGGGACGACAGGAATAGGATTCTGTTAAACATTACCAGCGAGGTGCTAGATGGGTTAGGTTAGGTTATATTATGTCACTGACGTATATAATATTCCCACCGAGAAGTAGGTGCCGACCCGTCAGGAATGTTGGAAAATACTACATCCGAGGTGTTAGGTTGCCTTAGGTTAGGATATATAACGCTATAGACGTATATAATGTCCCAACCGAGATGTACGGGACGACACGAACGGTATTCTATAAAACACTATCACCGAGGTGCTATATGGTTTAGGTTAGGTTATATTACGTTATAGACGTATATAATGTTCCCACCGAGATGTACGGGACGATACGAACGGTATTCTGTAAAAAATTACCAGCGAGGGGCCAGATGGGTTAGGTTAGGTTATATTATGTCATAGACGTATATAATGTTCCCACAGAGAAGTAGGTGCCGACCCGTCAGGAATGTTGGAAAATACTACATCCGAGGTGTTAGGTTGCCTTAGGTTATGATATATAACGCTATAGACGTATATAATGTACCAAACTAGACGTACGGGACGACAGGAACAGGATTCTGTAAAACATTACCAACGAGGGGCTAGATGGGTTAGGTTAGGTTATATTATATCACAGGCGTATATAATGTTCCCACCGAGAAGTAAGTGCCGACCCGTCAGGAATGTTGGAAAATACTACATCCCAGGTGTTAGGTTGCCTTAGGTTAGGATATATAACGCTATAGACGTATATAATGTCCCAACCGAGATGTACGGGACGACACGAACGGTATTCTGTAAAACATTACCAACGAGGGGCTAGATGGGTTAGGTTAGGTTATATTATGTCAAGGACGTATATAATGTTCCCACCGAGAAGTAAGTGCCGACCCGTCAGGAATGTAGGAAATTACTACATCCGAGGTGTTAGGTTCCCTTAGGTTAGGATATATAACGCTATAGACGTATATAATGTACCAAATTAGACGTACGGGACGACAGGAACAGGATTCTGTAAAACATTACCAACGAGGGGCTAGATGGGTTAGGTTAGGTTATATTATGTCACAGGCGTATATAATGTTCCCACCGAGAAGTAAGTGCCGACCCGTCAGGAATGTTGGAAAATACTACATCCGAGGTGTTAGGTTGCCTTAGGTTATGATATATAACGCTATAGACGTATATAATGTACCAAACTAGACGTACGGGACGACAGGAACAGGATTCTGTAAAACATTACCAGCGAGGCGCTAGATGCGTTAGGTTAGGTTATATTATGTCACAGACGTATATAATATTCCCACCGAGAAGTAGGTGCCGACCCGTCAGGAATGTTGGAAAATACTACATCCGAGGTGTTAGGTTGCCTTAGGTTAGGATATATAACGCTATAGACGTATATAATGTCCCAACCGAGATGTACGGGACGACACGAACGGTATTCTGTAAAACATTACCAACGAGGGGCTAGATGGGTTAGGTTAGGTTATATTATGTCAAGGACGTATATAATGTTCCCACCGAGAAGTAAGTGCCGACCCGTCAGGAATGTTGGAAATCACTACATCCGAGATGTTAGGTTGCCTTAGGTTATGATATATATCGCTATAGACGTATATAATGTACCAAACTAGACGTACGGGACGACAGGAACAGGATTCTGTAAAACATTACCAACGATGGGCTAGATGGGTTAGGTTAGGTTATATTATGTCAGGAACGTATATAATGTTCCCACCGAGAAGTAGGTGCCGACCCGTCAGGAATGTTGGAAAATACTACATCCGAGATGTTAGCATGCCTTAGGTTAGGATATATAACGGCATAGACGTATATAATGTCCCAAACTAGACGTACGGGATGACAGGAACAGGATTCTGTAAAACATTACCAACGAGGGGCTAGGTGGGTTAGGTTAGGTTATATTATGTCACGGACGTATATAATGTTCCCACCGAGAAGTAAGTGCCGACCCGTCAGGAATGTTGGAAATTACTACATCCGAGATGTTAGGTTGCCTTAGGTTATGATATATATCGCTATAGGCGTATATAATGTACCAAACTAGACGTACGGGACGACAGGAACAGGATTCTGTAAAACATTACCAACGAGGGGCTAGATGGGTTAGGTTAGGTTATATTATGTCACAGACTTATATAATGTTCCCACCGAGAAGTAAGTGCCGACCCGTCAGGAATGTTGGAAAATACTACATCCGAGATGTTAGGTTGCCTTAGATTAAGATATATAACGCTATAGACATATATAATGTCCCAAACTAGACGAACGGGATGACAAGAACAGGATTCTGTAAAACATTACCAGCGATGGGCTAGATGGGTTAGGTTAGGTTATATTATGTCAAAAACGTATATAATGTTCCCTCCGAGAAGTAAGTGCCGACCCGTCAGGAATGTTGGAAAATACTACATCCGAGATGTTAGCATGCCTTAGGTTAGGATATATAACGCCATAGACGTATATAATGTCCCAAACTACACGTACGGGATGAGAGGAACAGGATTCTGTAAAACATTACCAACGAGGGGCTAGATGGGTTAGGTTAGGTTATATTATGTCACAGACGTATATAATGTTCCCTCCGAGAAGTAAGTGCCGACCCGTCAGTAATGTTGGAAAATACTACATCCGAGATGTTAGCGTGCCTTAGGTTAGGATATATAACGCCATAGACGTATATAATGTCTCAAACTAGACGTACGGGATGACAGGAACAGGATTCTGTAAAACATTACCAACGAGGGGCTAGATGGGTTAGGTTAGGTTATATTATGTCACAGACGTATATAATGTTCCCTCCGAGAAGTAAGTGCCGACCCGTCAGGAATGTTGGAAAATACTACATCCGAGATGTTAGCATGCCTTAGGTTAGGATATATAACGCTATAGACGTATATAATGTCCCAGACTAGACGTACGGGACGACAGGAATAGGATTCTGTAAAACATTACCAGCGAGGTGCTAGATGGGTTAGGTTAGGATACATTATGTCACAGACGTATATAATGTTCCCACGGAGAAGTAAGTGCCGACCCGTCAGGAATGTTGGAAAATACTACATCCGAGGTGTTAGGTTGCCTTAGGTTAGGATATATAACGCTATAGACGTATATAATGTCCCAACCGAGATGTACGGGACGACACGAACGGTATTCTATAAAACACTATCACCGAGGTGCTATATGGTTTAGGTTAGGTTATATTACGTTATAGACGTATATAATGATCCCACCGAGATGTACGGGACGATACGAACGGTATTCTGTAAAAAATTACCAGCGAGGGGCAAGATGGGTTAGGTTAGGTTATATTATGTCATAGACGTATATAATGTTCCCACAGAGAAGTAGGTGCCGACCCGTCAGGAATGTTGGAAAATACTACATCCGAGGTGTTAGGTTGCCTTAGGTTATGATATATAACGCTATAGACGTATATAATGTACCAAACTAGACGTACGGGACGACAGGAACAGGATTCTGTAAAACATTACCAGCGAGGCGCTCGATGGGTTAGGTTAGGTTATATTATGTCACAGACGTCTATAATGTTCCCACCGAGAAGTAGGTGCCGACCCGTCAGGAATGTTGGAAAATGCTACATCCGAGGTGTTAGGTTGCCTTAGGTTAGGATATATAACGCTATAGACATATATAATGTCCCAAACTAGACGAACGGAATGACAGGAACAGGATTCTGTAAAACATTACCAGCGAGGGGCTAGATGGGTTAGGTTAGGTTATATTATGTCAGGAACGTATATAATGTTCCCACCGAGAAGTAGGTGCCGACCCGTCAGGAATGTTGGAAAATACTACATCCGAGATGTTAGCATGCCTTAGGTTAGGATATATAACGGCATAGACGTATATAATGTCCCAAACTAGACGTACGGGATGACAGGAACAGGATTCTGTAAAACATTACCAACGAGGGGCTAGATGGGTTAGGTTAGGTTATATTATGTCACGGACGTATATAATGTTCCCACCGAGAAGTAAGTGCCGACCCGTCAGGAATGTTGGAAATTACTACATCCGAGATGTTAGGTTGCCTTAGGTTATGATATATATCGCTATAGGCGTATATAATGTACCAAACTAGACGTACGGGACGACAGGAACAGGATTCTGTAAAACATTACCAACGAGGGGCTAGATGGGTTAGGTTAGGTTATATTATGTCAAGGACGTATATAATGTTCCCACCGAGAAGTAAGTGCCGACCCGTCAGGAATGTTGGAAATTACTACATCCGAGATGTTAGGTTGCCTTAGGTTATGATATATATCGCTATAGACGTATATAATGGACCAAATTAGACGTACGGGACGACAGGAACAGGATTCTGTAAAACATTACCAGCGAGGCGCTAGATGGGTTAGGTTAGGTTATATTGTGTCACAGACGTATATAATGTTCCCACCGAGAAGTAGGTGCCGACGCGTCAGGAATGTTGGAAAATACTACAACCGAGGTGTTAGGTTGCCTTAGATTAAGATATATAACGCTATAGACATATATAATGTCCCAAACTAGACGAACGGGATGACAAGAACAGGATTCTGTAAAACATTACCAGCGAGGGGCTAGATGGGTTAGGTTAGGTTATATTATGTCACAGACGTATATAATGTTCCCACCGAGAAGTAGGTGCCGACCCGTCAGGAATGTTGGAAAATACTACATCCGAGATGTTAGCATGCCTTAGGTTAGGATATATAACGCCATAGACGTATATAATGTCCCAAACTAGACGTACGGGATGACAGGAACAGTATTCTGTAAAACATTACCAACGAGGGGCTAGATGGGTTAGGTTAGGTTATATTATGTCACAGACGTATATAATGTTCCCTCCGAGAAGTAAGTGCCGACCCGTCAGGAATGTTGGAAAATACTACATCCGAGATGTTAGCGTGCCTTATGTTAGGATATATAACGCTATAGACGTATATAATGTCCAGGACTAGACGTACGGGACGACAGGAATAGGATTCTGTTAAACATTACCAGCGAGGTGCTAGATGGGTTAGGTTAGGTTATATTATGTCACAGACGTATATAATATTCCCACCGAGAAGTAGGTGCCGACCCGTCAGGAATGTTGGAAAATACTACATCCGAGGTGTTAGGTTGCCTTAGGTTAGGATATATAACGCTATAGACGTATATAATGTCCCAACCGAGATGTACGGGACGACACGAACGGTATTCTGTAAAACATTACCAACGAGGGGCTAGATGGGTTAGGTTAGGTTATATTATGTCAAGGACGTATATAATGTTCCCACCGAGAAGTAAGTGCCGACCCGTCAGGAATGTTGGAAATTACTACATCCGAGATGTTAGGTTGCCTTAGGTTATGATATATATCGCTATAGACGTATATAATGTACCAAACTAGACGTACGGGACGACAGGAACAGGATTCTGTAAAACATTACCAACGAGGGGCTAGATGGGTTAGGTTAGGTTATATTATGTCACAGACGTATATAATGTTCCCACCGAGAAGTAAGTGCCGACCCGTCAGGAATGTTGGAAAATACTACATCCGAGATGTTAGGTTGCCTTAGATTAAGATATATAACGCTATAGACATATATAATGTCCCAAACTAGACGAACGGGATGACAAGAACAGGATTCTGTAAAACATTACCAGCGATGGGCTAGATGGGTTAGGTTAGGTTATATTATGTCAAAAACGTATATAATGTTCCCTCCGAGAAGTAAGTGCCGACCCGTCAGGAATGTTGGAAAATACTACATCCGAGATGTTAGCATGCCTTAGGTTAGGATATATAACGCCATAGACGTATATAATGTCTCAAACTAGACGTACGGGATGACAGGAACAGGATTCTGTAAAACATTACCAACGAGGGGCTAGATGGGTTAGGTTAGGTTATATTATGTCACAGACGTATATAATGTTCCCTCCGAGAAGTAAGTGCCGACCCGTCAGGAATGTTGGAAAATACTACATCCGAGATGTTAGCATGCCTTAGGTTAGGATATATAACGCTATAGACGTATATAATGTCCCAGACTAGACGTACGGGACGACAGGAATAGGATTCTGTAAAACATTACCAGCGAGGTGCTAGATGGGTTAGGTTAGGATACATTATGTCACAGACGTATATAATGTTCCCACGGAGAAGTAAGTGCCGACCCGTCAGGAATGTTGGAAAATACTACATCCGAGGTGTTAGGTTGCCTTAGGTTAGGATATATAACGCTATAGACGTATATAATGTCCCAACCGAGATGTACGGGACGACACGAACGGTATTCTATAAAACACTATCACCGAGGTGCTATATGGTTTAGGTTAGGTTATATTACGTTATAGACGTATATAATGATCCCACCGAGATGTACGGGACGATACGAACGGTATTCTGTAAAAAATTACCAGCGAGGGGCAAGATGGGTTAGGTTAGGTTATATTATGTCATAGACGTATATAATGTTCCCACAGAGAAGTAGGTGCCGACCCGTCAGGAATGTTGGAAAATACTACATCCGAGGTGTTAGGTTGCCTTAGGTTATGATATATAACGCTATAGACGTATATAATGTACCAAACTAGACGTACGGGACGACAGGAACAGGATTCTGTAAAACATTACCAGCGAGGCGCTCGATGGGTTAGGTTAGGTTATATTATGTCACAGACGTATATAATGTTCCCACCGAGAAGTAGGTGCCGACCCGTCAGGAATGTTGGAAAATGCTACATCCGAGGTGTTAGGTTGCCTTAGGTTAGGATATATAACGCTATAGACGTATATAATGTCCCAACCGAGATGTACGGGACGACACGAACGGTATTCTGTAAAACATTACCAACGAGGGGCTAGATGGGTTAGGTTAGGTTATATTATGTCAAGGACGTATATAATGTTCCCACCGAGAAGTAAGTGCCGACCCGTCAGGAATGTTGGAAATTACTACATCCGAGATGTTAGGTTGCCTTAGGTTATGATATATATCGCTATAGACGTATATAATGTACCAAATTAGACGTACGGGACGACAGGAACAGGATTCTGTAAAACATTACCAGCGAGGCGCTAGATGGGTTAGGTTAGGTTATATTGTGTCACAGACGTATATAATGTTCCCACCGAGAAGTAGGTGCCGACGCGTCAGGAATGTTGGAAAATACTACAACCGAGGTGTTAGGTTGCCTTAGATTAAGATATATAACGCTATAGACATATATAATGTCCCAAACTAGACGAACGGGATGACAAGAACAGGATTCTGTAAAACATTACCAGCGAGGGGCTAGATGGGTTAGGTTAGGTTATATTATGTCACAGACGTATATAATGTTCCCACCGAGAAGTAGGTGCCGACCCGTCAGGAATGTTGGAAAATACTACATCCGAGATGTTAGCATGCCTTAGGTTAGGATATATAACGCCATAGACGTATATAATGTCCCAAACTAGACGTACGGGATGACAGGAACAGTATTCTGTAAAACATTACCAACGAGGGGCTAGATGGGTTAGGTTAGGTTATATTATGTCACAGACGTATATAATGTTCCCTCCGAGAAGTAAGTGCCGACCCGTCAGGAATGTTGGAAAATACTACATCCGAGATGTTAGCGTGCCTTATGTTAGGATATATAACGCTATAGACGTATATAATGTCCAGGACTAGACGTACGGGACGACAGGAATAGGATTCTGTTAAACATTACCAGCGAGGTGCTAGATGGGTTAGGTTAGGTTATATTATGTCACAGACGTATATAATATTCCCACCGAGAAGTAGGTGCCGACCCGTCAGGAATGTTGGAAAATACTACATCCGAGGTGTTAGGTTGCCTTAGGTTAGGATATATAACGCTATAGACGTATATAATGTCCCAACCGAGATGTACGGGACGACACGAACGGTATTCTATAAAACACTATCACCGAGGTGCTATATGGTTTAGGTTAGGTTATATTACGTTATAGACGTATATAATGTTCCCACCGAGATGTACGGGACGATACGAACGGTATTCTGTAAAAAATTACCAGCGAGGGGCCAGATGGGTTAGGTTAGGTTATATTATGTCATAGACGTATATAATGTTCCCACAGAGAAGTAGGTGCCGACCCGTCAGGAATGTTGGAAAATACTACATCCGAGGTGTTAGGTTGCCTTAGGTTATGATATATAACGCTATAGACGTATATAATGTACCAAACTAGACGTACGGGACGACAGGAACAGGATTCTGTAAAACATTACCAACGAGGGGCTAGATGGGTTAGGTTAGGTTATATTATATCACAGGCGTATATAATGTTCCCACCGAGAAGTAAGTGCCGACCCGTCAGGAATGTTGGAAAATACTACATCCCAGGTGTTAGGTTGCCTTAGGTTAGGATATATAACGCTATAGACGTATATAATGTCCCAACCGAGATGTACGGGACGACACGAACGGTATTCTGTAAAACATTACCAACGAGGGGCTAGATGGGTTAGGTTAGGTTATATTATGTCAAGGACGTATATAATGTTCCCACCGAGAAGTAAGTGCCGACCCGTCAGGAATGTAGGAAATTACTACATCCGAGGTGTTAGGTTCCCTTAGGTTAGGATATATAACGCTATAGACGTATATAATGTACCAAATTAGACGTACGGGACGACAGGAACAGGATTCTGTAAAACATTACCAACGAGGGGCTAGATGGGTTAGGTTAGGTTATATTATGTCACAGGCGTATATAATGTTCCCACCGAGAAGTAAGTGCCGACCCGTCAGGAATGTTGGAAAATACTACATCCGAGGTGTTAGGTTGCCTTAGGTTATGATATATAACGCTATAGACGTATATAATGTACCAAACTAGACGTACGGGACGACAGGAACAGGATTCTGTAAAACATTACCAGCGAGGCGCTAGATGCGTTAGGTTAGGTTATATTATGTCACAGACGTATATAATATTCCCACCGAGAAGTAGGTGCCGACCCGTCAGGAATGTTGGAAAATACTACATCCGAGGTGTTAGGTTGCCTTAGGTTAGGATATATAACGCTATAGACGTATATAATGTCCCAACCGAGATGTACGGGACGACACGAACGGTATTCTGTAAAACATTACCAACGAGGGGCTAGATGGGTTAGGTTAGGTTATATTATGTCAAGGACGTATATAATGTTCCCACCGAGAAGTAAGTGCCGACCCGTCAGGAATGTTGGAAATCACTACATCCGAGATGTTAGGTTGCCTTAGGTTATGATATATATCGCTATAGACGTATATAATGTACCAAACTAGACGTACGGGACGACAGGAACAGGATTCTGTAAAACATTACCAACGATGGGCTAGATGGGTTAGGTTAGGTTATATTATGTCAAAAACGTATATAATGTTCCCTCCGAGAAGTAAGTGCCGACCCGTCAGGAATGTTGGAAAATACTACATCCGAGATGTTAGCATGCCTTAGGTTAGGATATATAACGCTATAGACGTATATAATGTCCCAGACTAGACGTACGGGACGACAGGAATAGGATTCTGTAAAACATTACCAGCGAGGTGCTAGATGGGTTAGGTTAGGATACATTATGTCACAGACGTATATAATGTTCCCACGGAGAAGTAAGTGCCGACCCGTCAGGAATGTTGGAAAATACTACATCCGAGGTGTTAGGTTGCCTTAGGTTAGGATATATAACGCTATAGACGTATATAATGTCCCAACCGAGATGTACGGGACGACACGAACGGTATTCTATAAAACACTATCACCGAGGTGCTATATGGTTTAGGTTAGGTTATATTACGTTATAGACGTATATAATGATCCCACCGAGATGTACGGGACGATACGAACGGTATTCTGTAAAAAATTACCAGCGAGGGGCAAGATGGGTTAGGTTAGGTTATATTATGTCATAGACGTATATAATGTTCCCACAGAGAAGTAGGTGCCGACCCGTCAGGAATGTTGGAAAATACTACATCCGAGGTGTTAGGTTGCCTTAGGTTATGATATATAACGCTATAGACGTATATAATGTACCAAACTAGACGTACGGGACGACAGGAACAGGATTCTGTAAAACATTACCAGCGAGGCGCTCGATGGGTTAGGTTAGGTTATATTATGTCACAGACGTCTATAATGTTCCCACCGAGAAGTAGGTGCCGACCCGTCAGGAATGTTGGAAAATGCTACATCCGAGGTGTTAGGTTGCCTTAGGTTAGGATATATAACGCTATAGACATATATAATGTCCCAAACTAGACGAACGGAATGACAGGAACAGGATTCTGTAAAACATTACCAGCGAGGGGCTAGATGGGTTAGGTTAGGTTATATTATGTCAGGAACGTATATAATGTTCCCACCGAGAAGTAGGTGCCGACCCGTCAGGAATGTTGGAAAATACTACATCCGAGATGTTAGCATGCCTTAGGTTAGGATATATAACGGCATAGACGTATATAATGTCCCAAACTAGACGTACGGGATGACAGGAACAGGATTCTGTAAAACATTACCAACGAGGGGCTAGATGGGTTAGGTTAGGTTATATTATGTCACGGACGTATATAATGTTCCCACCGAGAAGTAAGTGCCGACCCGTCAGGAATGTTGGAAATTACTACATCCGAGATTTTAGGTTGCCTTAGGTTATGATATATATCGCTATAGGCGTATATAATGTACCAAACTAGACGTACGGGACGACAGGAACAGGATTCTGTAAAACATTACCAACGAGGGGCTAGATGGGTTAGGTTAGGTTATATTATGTCACAGACGTATATAATGTTCCCACCGAGAAGTAAGTGCCGACCCGTCAGGAATGTTGGAAAATACTACATCCGAGATGTTAGGTTGCCTTAGATTAAGATATATAACGCTATAGACATATATAATGTCCCAAACTAGACGAACGGGATGACAAGAACAGGATTCTGTAAAACATTACCAGCGATGGGCTAGATGGGTTAGGTTAGGTTATATTATGTCAAAAACGTATATAATGTTCCCTCCGAGAAGTAAGTGCCGACCCGTCAGGAATGTTGGAAAATACTACATCCGAGATGTTAGCATGCCTTAGGTTAGGATATATAACGCCATAGACGTATATAATGTCTCAAACTAGACGTACGGGATGACAGGAACAGGATTCTGTAAAACATTACCAACGAGGGGCTAGATGGGTTAGGTTAGGTTATATTATGTCACAGACGTATATAATGTTCCCTCCGAGAAGTAAGTGCCGACCCGTCAGGAATGTTGGAAAATACTACATCCGAGATGTTAGCATGCCTTAGGTTAGGATATATA
The DNA here is from genome assembly GCA_963969225.1 of Xylocopa violacea. Lineage (NCBI taxonomy): Eukaryota > Metazoa > Arthropoda > Insecta > Hymenoptera > Apidae > Xylocopa > Xylocopa violacea. The sequence continues at coordinate 15,477,131 of CAXAJV010000015.1, forward strand.
ACGCTATAGACGTATATAATGTCCCAGACTAGACGTACGGGACGACAGGAATAGGATTCTGTAAAACATTACCAGCGAGGTGCTAGATGGGTTAGGTTAGGATACATTATGTCACAGACGTATATAATGTTCCCACGGAGAAGTAAGTGCCGACCCGTCAGGAATGTTGGAAAATACTACATCCGAGGTGTTAGGTTGCCTTAGGTTAGGATATATAACGCTATAGACGTATATAATGTCCCAACCGAGATGTACGGGACGACACGAACGGTATTCTATAAAACACTATCACCGAGGTGCTATATGGTTTAGGTTAGGTTATATTACGTTATAGACGTATATAATGATCCCACCGAGATGTACGGGACGATACGAACGGTATTCTGTAAAAAATTACCAGCGAGGGGCAAGATGGGTTAGGTTAGGTTATATTATGTCATAGACGTATATAATGTTCCCACAGAGAAGTAGGTGCCGACCCGTCAGGAATGTTGGAAAATACTACATCCGAGGTGTTAGGTTGCCTTAGGTTATGATATATAACGCTATAGACGTATATAATGTACCAAACTAGACGTACGGGACGACAGGAACAGGATTCTGTAAAACATTACCAGCGAGGCGCTAGATGCGTTAGGTTAGGTTATATTATGTCACAGACGTATATAATATTCCCACCGAGAAGTAGGTGCCGACCCGTCAGGAATGTTGGAAAATACTACATCCGAGGTGTTAGGTTGCCTTAGGTTAGGATATATAACGCTATAGACGTATATAATGTCCCAACCGAGATGTACGGGACGACACGAACGGTATTCTGTAAAACATTACCAACGAGGGGCCAGAAGGGTTAGGTTAGGTTCTATTATGTCAAGGACGTATATAATGTTCCCACCGAGAAGTAAGTGCCGACCCGTCAGGAATGTTGGAAATTACTACATCCGAGATGTTAGGTTGCCTTAGGTTATGATATATATCGCTATAGACGTATATAATGTACCAAATTAGACGTACGGGACGACAGGAACAGGATTCTGTAAAACATTACCAGCGAGGCGCTAGATGGGTTAGGTTAGGTTATATTGTGTCACAGACGTATATAATGTTCCCACCGAGAAGTAGGTGCCGACGCGTCAGGAATGTTGGAAAATACTACAACCGAGGTGTTAGGTTGCCTTAGATTAAGATATATAACGCTATAGACATATATAATGTCCCAACCGAGATGTACGGGACGACACGAACGGTATTCTGTAAAACATTACCAATCGAGGGGCTAGATGGGTTAGGTTAGGTTATATTATGTCAAGGACGTATATAATGTTCCCACCGAGAAGTAAGTGCCGACCCGTCAGGAATGTTGGAAATTACTACATCCGAGATGTTAGGTTGCCTTAGGTTATGATATATATCGCTATAGACGTATATAATGGACCAAATTAGACGTACGGGACGACAGGAACAGGATTCTGTAAAACATTACCAGCGAGGCGCTAGATGGGTTAGGTTAGGTTATATTGTGTCACAGACGTATATAATGTTCCCACCGAGAAGTAGGTGCCGACGCGTCAGGAATGTTGGAAAATACTACAACCGAGGTGTTAGGTTGCCTTAGATTAAGATATATAACGCTATAGACATATATAATGTCCCAAACTAGACGAACGGGATGACAAGAACAGGATTCTGTAAAACATTACCAGCGAGGGGCTAGATGGGTTAGGTTAGGTTATATTATGTCACAGACGTATATAATGTTCCCACCGAGAAGTAGGTGCCGACCCGTCAGGAATGTTGGAAAATACTACATCCGAAATGTTAGCATGCCTTAGGTTAGGATATATAACGCCATAGACGTATATAATGTCCCAAACTAGACGTACGGGATGACAGGAACAGTATTCTGTAAAACATTACCAACGAGGGGCTAGATGGGTTAGGTTAGGTTATATTATGTCACAGACGTATATAATGTTCCCTCCGAGAAGTAAGTGCCGACCCGTCAGGAATGTTGGAAAATACTACATCCGAGATGTTAGCGTGCCTTATGTTAGGATATATAACGCTATAGACGTATATAATGTCCAGGACTAGACGTACGGGACGACAGGAATAGGATTCTGTTAAACATTACCAGCGAGGTGCTAGATGGGTTAGGTTAGGTTATATTATGTCACAGACGTATATAATATTCCCACCGAGAAGTAGGTGCCGACCCGTCAGGAATGTTGGAAAATACTACATCCGAGGTGTTAGGTTGCCTTAGGTTAGGATATATAACGCTATAGACGTATATAATGTCCCAACCGAGATGTACGGGACGACACGAACGGTATTCTGTAAAACATTACCAACGAGGGGCTAGATGGGTTAGGTTAGGTTATATTATGTCAAGGACGTATATAATGTTCCCACCGAGAAGTAAGTGCCGACCCGTCAGGAATGTTGGAAATTACTACATCCGAGATGTTAGGTTGCCTTAGGTTATGATATATATCGCTATAGACGTATATAATGTACCAAACTAGACGTACGGGACGACAGGAACAGGATTCTGTAAAACATTACCAACGAGGGGCTAGATGGGTTAGGTTAGGTTATATTATGTCACAGACGTATATAATGTTCCCACCGAGAAGTAAGTGCCGACCCGTCAGGAATGTTGGAAAATACTACATCCGAGATGTTAGGTTGCCTTAGATTAAGATATATAACGCTATAGACATATATAATGTCCCAAACTAGACGAACGGGATGACAAGAACAGGATTCTGTAAAACATTACCAGCGATGGGCTAGATGGGTTAGGTTAGGTTATATTATGTCAAAAACGTATATAATGTTCCCTCCGAGAAGTAAGTGCCGACCCGTCAGGAATGTTGGAAAATACTACATCCGAGATGTTAGCATGCCTTAGGTTAGGATATATAACGCCATAGACGTATATAATGTCTCAAACTAGACGTACGGGATGACAGGAACAGGATTCTGTAAAACATTACCAACGAGGGGCTAGATGGGTTAGGTTAGGTTATATTATGTCACAGACGTATATAATGTTCCCTCCGAGAAGTAAGTGCCGACCCGTCAGGAATGTTGGAAAATACTACATCCGAGATGTTAGCATGCCTTAGGTTAGGATATATAACGCTATAGACGTATATAATGTCCCAGACTAGACGTACGGGACGACAGGAATAGGATTCTGTAAAACATTACCAGCGAGGTGCTAGATGGGTTAGGTTAGGATACATTATGTCACAGACGTATATAATGTTCCCACCGAGAAGTAGGTGCCGACCCGTCAGGAATGTTGGAAAATGCTACATCCGAGGTGTTAGGTTGCCTTAGGTTAGGATATATAACGCTATAGACGTATATAATGTCCCAACCGAGATGTACGGGACGACACGAACGGTATTCTATAAAACACTATCACCGAGGTGCTATATGGTTTAGGTTAGGTTATATTACGTTATAGACGTATATAATGATCCCACCGAGATGTACGGGACGATACGAACGGTATTCTGTAAAAAATTACCAGCGAGGGGCAAGATGGGTTAGGTTAGGTTATATTATGTCATAGACGTATATAATGTTCCCACAGAGAAGTAGGTGCCGACCCGTCAGGAATGTTGGAAAATACTACATCCGAGGTGTTAGGTTGCCTTAGGTTATGATATATAACGCTATAGACGTATATAATGTACCAAACTAGACGTACGGGACGACAGGAACAGGATTCTGTAAAACATTACCAGCGAGGCGCTCGATGGGTTAGGTTAGGTTATATTATGTCACAGACGTATATAATGTTCCCACCGAGAAGTAGGTGCCGACCCGTCAGGAATGTTGGAAAATGCTACATCCGAGGTGTTAGGTTGCCTTAGGTTAGGATATATAACGCTATAGACGTATATAATGTCCCAACCGAGATGTACGGGACGACACGAACGGTATTCTGTAAAACATTACCAACGAGGGGCTAGATGGGTTAGGTTAGGTTATATTATGTCAAGGACGTATATAATGTTCCCACCGAGAAGTAAGTGCCGACCCGTCAGGAATGTTGGAAATTACTACATCCGAGATGTTAGGTTGCCTTAGGTTATGATATATATCGCTATAGACGTATATAATGTACCAAATTAGACGTACGGGACGACAGGAACAGGATTCTGTAAAACATTACCAGCGAGGCGCTAGATGGGTTAGGTTAGGTTATATTGTGTCACAGACGTATATAATGTTCCCACCGAGAAGTAGGTGCCGACGCGTCAGGAATGTTGGAAAATACTACAACCGAGGTGTTAGGTTGCCTTAGATTAAGATATATAACGCTATAGACATATATAATGTCCCAAACTAGACGAACGGGATGACAAGAACAGGATTCTGTAAAACATTACCAGCGAGGGGCTAGATGGGTTAGGTTAGGTTATATTATGTCACAGACGTATATAATGTTCCCACCGAGAAGTAGGTGCCGACCCGTCAGGAATGTTGGAAAATACTACATCCGAGATGTTAGCATGCCTTAGGTTAGGATATATAACGCCATAGACGTATATAATGTCCCAAACTAGACGTACGGGATGACAGGAACAGTATTCTGTAAAACATTACCAACGAGGGGCTAGATGGGTTAGGTTAGGTTATATTATGTCACAGACGTATATAATGTTCCCTCCGAGAAGTAAGTGCCGACCCGTCAGGAATGTTGGAAAATACTACATCCGAGATGTTAGCGTGCCTTATGTTAGGATATATAACGCTATAGACGTATATAATGTCCAGGACTAGACGTACGGGACGACAGGAATAGGATTCTGTTAAACATTACCAGCGAGGTGCTAGATGGGTTAGGTTAGGTTATATTATGTCACAGACGTATATAATATTCCCACCGAGAAGTAGGTGCCGACCCGTCAGGAATGTTGGAAAATACTACATCCGAGGTGTTAGGTTGCCTTAGGTTAGGATATATAACGCTATAGACGTATATAATGTCCCAACCGAGATGTACGGGACGACACGAACGGTATTCTATAAAACACTATCACCGAGGTGCTATATGGTTTAGGTTAGGTTATATTACGTTATAGACGTATATAATGTTCCCACCGAGATGTACGGGACGATACGAACGGTATTCTGTAAAAAATTACCAGCGAGGGGCCAGATGGGTTAGGTTAGGTTATATTATGTCATAGACGTATATAATGTTCCCACAGAGAAGTAGGTGCCGACCCGTCAGGAATGTTGGAAAATACTACATCCGAGGTGTTAGGTTGCCTTAGGTTATGATATATAACGCTATAGACGTATATAATGTACCAAACTAGACGTACGGGACGACAGGAACAGGATTCTGTAAAACATTACCAACGAGGGGCTAGATGGGTTAGGTTAGGTTATATTATATCACAGGCGTATATAATGTTCCCACCGAGAAGTAAGTGCCGACCCGTCAGGAATGTTGGAAAATACTACATCCCAGGTGTTAGGTTGCCTTAGGTTAGGATATATAACGCTATAGACGTATATAATGTCCCAACCGAGATGTACGGGACGACACGAACGGTATTCTGTAAAACATTACCAACGAGGGGCTAGATGGGTTAGGTTAGGTTATATTATGTCAAGGACGTATATAATGTTCCCACCGAGAAGTAAGTGCCGACCCGTCAGGAATGTAGGAAATTACTACATCCGAGGTGTTAGGTTCCCTTAGGTTAGGATATATAACGCTATAGACGTATATAATGTACCAAATTAGACGTACGGGACGACAGGAACAGGATTCTGTAAAACATTACCAACGAGGGGCTAGATGGGTTAGGTTAGGTTTAATTATGTCACAGGCGTATATAATGTTCCCACCGAGAAGTAAGTGCCGACCCGTCAGGAATGTTGGAAAATACTACATCCGAGGTGTTAGGTTGCCTTAGGTTATGATATATAACGCTATAGACGTATATAATGTACCAAACTAGACGTACGGGACGACAGGAACAGGATTCTGTAAAACATTACCAGCGAGGCGCTAGATGCGTTAGGTTAGGTTATATTATGTCACAGACGTATATAATATTCCCACCGAGAAGTAGGTGCCGACCCGTCAGGAATGTTGGAAAATACTACATCCGAGGTGTTAGGTTGCCTTAGGTTAGGATATATAACGCTATAGACGTATATAATGTCCCAACCGAGATGTACGGGACGACACGAACGGTATTCTGTAAAACATTACCAACGAGGGGCTAGATGGGTTAGGTTAGGTTATATTATGTCAAGGACGTATATAATGTTCCCACCGAGAAGTAAGTGCCGACCCGTCAGGAATGTTGGAAATCACTACATCCGAGATGTTAGGTTGCCTTAGGTTATGATATATATCGCTATAGACGTATATAATGTACCAAACTAGACGTACGGGACGACAGGAACAGGATTCTGTAAAACATTACCAACGATGGGCTAGATGGGTTAGGTTAGGTTATATTATGTCAAAAACGTATATAATGTTCCCTCCGAGAAGTAAGTGCCGACCCGTCAGGAATGTTGGAAAATACTACATCCGAGATGTTAGCATGCCTTAGGTTAGGATATATAACGCCATAGACGTATATAATGTCTCAAACTAGACGTACGGGATGACAGGAACAGGATTCTGTAAAACATTACCAACGAGGGGCTAGATGGGTTAGGTTAGGTTATATTATGTCACAGACGTATATAATGTTCCCTCCGAGAAGTAAGTGCCGACCCGTCAGGAATGTTGGAAAATACTACATCCGAGATGTTAGCATGCCTTAGGTTAGGATATATAACGCTATAGACGTATATAATGTCCCAGACTAGACGTACGGGACGACAGGAATAGGATTCTGTAAAACATTACCAGCGAGGTGCTAGATGGGTTAGGTTAGGATACATTATGTCACAGACGTATATAATGTTCCCACGGAGAAGTAAGTGCCGACCCGTCAGGAATGTTGGAAAATACTACATCCGAGGTGTTAGGTTGCCTTAGGTTAGGATATATAACGCTATAGACGTATATAATGTCCCAACCGAGATGTACGGGACGACACGAACGGTATTCTATAAAACACTATCACCGAGGTGCTATATGGTTTAGGTTAGGTTATATTACGTTATAGACGTATATAATGATCCCACCGAGATGTACGGGACGATACGAACGGTATTCTGTAAAAAATTACCAGCGAGGGGCAAGATGGGTTAGGTTAGGTTATATTATGTCATAGACGTATATAATGTTCCCACAGAGAAGTAGGTGCCGACCCGTCAGGAATGTTGGAAAATACTACATCCGAGGTGTTAGGTTGCCTTAGGTTATGATATATAACGCTATAGACGTATATAATGTACCAAACTAGACGTACGGGACGACAGGAACAGGATTCTGTAAAACATTACCAGCGAGGCGCTCGATGGGTTAGGTTAGGTTATATTATGTCACAGACGTCTATAATGTTCCCACCGAGAAGTAGGTGCCGACCCGTCAGGAATGTTGGAAAATGCTACATCCGAGGTGTTAGGTTGCCTTAGGTTAGGATATATAACGCTATAGACATATATAATGTCCCAAACTAGACGAACGGAATGACAGGAACAGGATTCTGTAAAACATTACCAGCGAGGGGCTAGATGGGTTAGGTTAGGTTATATTATGTCAGGAACGTATATAATGTTCCCACCGAGAAGTAGGTGCCGACCCGTCAGGAATGTTGGAAAATACTACATCCGAGATGTTAGGTTGCCTTAGGTTATGATATATATCGCTATAGACGTATATAATGTACCAAATTAGACGTACGGGACGACAGGAACAGGATTCTGTAAAACATTACCAGCGAGGCGCTAGATGGGTTAGGTTAGGTTATATTGTGTCACAGACGTATATAATGTTCCCACCGAGAAGTAGGTGCCGACGCGTCAGGAATGTTGGAAAATACTACAACCGAGGTGTTAGGTTGCCTTAGATTAAGATATATAACGCTATAGACATATATAATGTCCCAAACTAGACGAACGGGATGACAAGAACAGGATTCTGTAAAACATTACCAGCGAGGGGCTAGATGGGTTAGGTTAGGTTATATTATGTCACAGACGTATATAATGTTCCCACCGAGAAGTAGGTGCCGACCCGTCAGGAATGTTGGAAAATACTACATCCGAGATGTTAGCATGCCTTAGGTTAGGATATATAACGCCATAGACGTATATAATGTCCCAAACTAGACGTACGGGATGACAGGAACAGTATTCTGTAAAACATTACCAACGAGGGGCTAGATGGGTTAGGTTAGGTTATATTATGTCACAGACGTATATAATGTTCCCTCCGAGAAGTAAGTGCCGTCCCGTCAGGAATGTTGGAAAATACTACATCCGAGATGTTAGCGTGCCTTATGTTAGGATATATAACGCTATAGACGTATATAATGTCCAGGACTAGACGTACGGGACGACAGGAATAGGATTCTGTTAAACATTACCAGCGAGGTGCTAGATGGGTTAGGTTAGGTTATATTATGTCACAGACGTATATAATATTCCCACCGAGAAGTAGGTGCCGACCCGTCAGGAATGTTGGAAAATACTACATCCGAGGTGTTAGGTTGCCTTAGGTTAGGATATATAACGCTATAGACGTATATAATGTCCCAACCGAGATGTACGGGACGACACGAACGGTATTCTGTAAAACATTACCAACGAGGGGCTAGATGGGTTAGGTTAGGTTATATTATGTCAAGGACGTATATAATGTTCCCACCGAGATGTAAGTGCCGACCCGTCAGGAATGTTGGAAAATACTACATCCCAGGTGTTAGGTTGCCTTAGATTAGGATATATAACGCTATAGACGTATATAATGTCCCAACCGAGATGTACGGGACGACACGAACGGTATTCTGTAAAACATTACCAACGAGGGGCTAGATGGGTTAGGTTAGGTTATATTATGTCAAGGACGTATATAATGTTCCCACCGAGATGTAAGTGCCGACCCGTCAGGAATGTAGGAAATTACTACATCCGAGGTGTTAGGTTCCCTTAGGTTAGGATATATAACGCTATAGACGTATATAATGTACCAAATTAGACGTACGGGACGACAGGAACAGGATTCTGTAAAACATTACCAACGAGGGGCTAGATGGGTTAGGTTAGGTTATATTATGTCACAGGCGTATATAATGTTCCCACCGAGAAGTAAGTGCCGACCCGTCAGGAATGTTGGAAAATACTACATCCGAGGTGTTAGGTTGCCTTAGGTTATGATATATAACGCTATAGACGTATATAATGTACCAAACTAGACGTACGGGACGACAGGAACAGGATTCTGTAAAACATTACCAGCGAGGCGCTAGATGCGTTAGGTTAGGTTATATTATGTCACAGACGTATATAATATTCCCACCGAGAAGTAGGTGCCGACCCGTCAGGAATGTTGGAAAATACTACATCCGAGGTGTTAGGTTGCCTTAGGTTAGGATATATAACGCTATAGACGTATATAATGTCCCAACCGAGATGTACGGGACGACACGAACGGTATTCTGTAAAACATTACCAACGAGGGGCTAGATGGGTTAGGTTTGGTTATATTATGTCAAGGACGTATATAATGTTCCCACCGAGAAGTAAGTGCCGACCCGTCAGGAATGTTGGAAATTACTACATCCGAGATGTTAGGTTGCCTTAGGTTATGATATATATCGCTATAGACGTATATAATGTACCAAACTAGACGTACGGGACGACAGGAACAGGATTCTGTAAAACATTACCAACGAGGGGCTAGATGGGTTAGGTTAGGTTATATTATGTCACAGACGTATATAATATTCCCACCGAGAAGTAGGTGCCGACCCGTCAGGAATGTTGGAAAATACTACATCCGAGGTGTTAGGTTGCCTTAGGTTAGGATATATAACGCTATAGACGTATATAATGTCCCAACCGAGATGTACGGGACGACACGAACGGTATTCTATAAAACACTATCACCGAGGTGCTATATGGTTTAGGTTAGGTTATATTACGTTATAGACGTATATAATGTTCCCACCGAGATGTACGGGACGATACGAACGGTATTCTGTAAAAAATTACCAGCGAGGGGCCAGATGGGTTAGGTTAGGTTATATTATGTCATAGACGTATATAATGTTCCCACAGAGAAGTAGGTGCCGACCCGTCAGGAATGTTGGAAAATACTACATCCGAGGTGTTAGGTTGCCTTAGGTTATGATATATAACGCTATAGACGTATATAATGTACCAAACTAGACGTACGGGACGACAGGAACAGGATTCTGTAAAACATTACCAACGAGGGGCTAGATGGGTTAGGTTAGGTTATATTATATCACAGGCGTATATAATGTTCCCACCGAGAAGTAAGTGCCGACCCGTCAGGAATGTTGGAAAATACTACATCCCAGGTGTTAGGTTGCCTTAGGTTAGGATATATAACGCTATAGACGTATATAATGTCCCAACCGAGATGTACGGGACGACACGAACGGTATTCTGTAAAACATTACCAACGAGGGGCTAGATGGGTTAGGTTAGGTTATATTATGTCAAGGACGTATATAATGTTCCCACCGAGATGTAAGTGCCGACCCGTCAGGAATGTAGGAAATTACTACATCCGAGGTGTTAGGTTCCCTTAGGTTAGGATATATAACGCTATAGACGTATATAATGTACCAAATTAGACGTACGGGACGACAGGAACAGGATTCTGTAAAACATTACCAACGAGGGGCTAGATGGGTTAGGTTAGGTTATATTATGTCACAGGCGTATATAATGTTCCCACCGAGAAGTAAGTGCCGACCCGTCAGGAATGTTGGAAAATACTACATCCGAGGTGTTAGGTTGCCTTAGGTTATGATATATAACGCTATAGACGTATATAATGTACCAAACTAGACGTACGGGACGACAGGAACAGGATTCTGTAAAACATTACCAGCGAGGCGCTAGATGCGTTAGGTTAGGTTATATTATGTCACAGACGTATATAATATTCCCACCGAGAAGTAGGTGCCGACCCGTCAGGAATGTTGGAAAATACTACATCCGAGGTGTTAGGTTGCCTTAGGTTAGGATATATAACGCTATAGACGTATATAATGTCCCAACCGAGATGTACGGGACGACACGAACGGTATTCTGTAAAACATTACCAACGAGGGGCTAGATGGGTTAGGTTAGGTTATATTATGTCAAGGACGTATATAATGTTCCCACCGAGAAGTAAGTGCCGACCCGTCAGGAATGTTGGAAATTACTACATCCGAGATGTTAGGTTGCCTTAGGTTATGATATATATCGCTATAGACGTATATAATGTACCAAACTAGACGTACGGGACGACAGGAACAGGATTCTGTAAAACATTACCAACGAGGGGCTAGATGGGTTAGGTTAGGTTATATTATGTCACAGACGTATATAATGTTCCCACCGAGAAGTAAGTGCCGACCCGTCAGGAATGTTGGAAAATACTACATCCGAGATGTTAGGTTGCCTTAGATTAAGATATATAACGCTATAGACATATATAATGTCCCAAACTAGACGAACGGGATGACAAGAACAGGATTCTGTAAAACATTACCAGCGATGGGCTAGATGGGTTAGGTTAGGTTATATTATGTCAAAAACGTATATAATGTTCCCTCCGAGAAGTAAGTGCCGACCCGTCAGGAATGTTGGAAAATACTACATCCGAGATGTTAGCATGCCTTAGGTTAGGATATATAACGCCATAGACGTATATAATGTCTCAAACTAGACGTACGGGATGACAGGAACAGGATTCTGTAAAACATTACCAACGAGGGGCTAGATGGGTTAGGTTAGGTTATATTATGTCACAGACGTATATAATGTTCCCTCCGAGAAGTAAGTGCCGACCCGTCAGGAATGTTGGAAAATACTACATCCGAGATGTTAGCATGCCTTAGGTTAGGATATATAACGCTATAGACGTATATAATGTCCCAGACTAGACGTACGGGACGACAGGAATAGGATTCTGTAAAACATTACCAGCGAGGTGCTAGATGGGTTAGGTTAGGATACATTATGTCACAGACGTATATAATGTTCCCACGGAGAAGTAAGTGCCGACCCGTCAGGAATGTTGGAAAATACTACACCCGAGGTGTTAGGTTGCCTTAGGTTAGGATATATAACGCTATAGACGTATATAATGTCCCAACCGAGATGTACGGGACGACACGAACGGTATTCTATAAAACACTATCACCGAGGTGCTATATGGTTTAGGTTAGGTTATATTACGTTATAGACGTATATAATGATCCCACCGAGATGTACGGGACGATACGAACGGTATTCTGTAAAAAATTACCAGCGAGGGGCAAGATGGGTTAGGTTAGGTTATATTATGTCATAGACGTATATAATGTTCCCACAGAGAAGTAGGTGCCGACCCGTCAGGAATGTTGGAAAATACTACATCCGAGGTGTTAGGTTGCCTTAGGTTATGATATATAACGCTATAGACGTATATAATGTACCAAACTAGACGTACGGGACGACAGGAACAGGATTCTGTAAAACATTACCAGCGAGGCGCTAGATGGGTTAGGTTAGGTTATATTGTGTCACAGACGTATATAATGTTCCCACCGAGAAGTAGGTGCCGACGCGTCAGGAATGTTGGAAAATACTACAACCGAGGTGTTAGGTTGCCTTAGATTAAGATATATAACGCTATAGACATATATAATGTCCCAAACTAGACGAACGGGATGACAAGAACAGGATTCTGTAAAACATTACCAGCGAGGGGCTAGATGGGTTAGGTTAGGTTATATTATGTCACAGACGTATATAATGTTCCCACCGAGAAGTAGGTGCCGACCCGTCAGGAATGTTGGAAAATACTACATCCGAGATGTTAGCATGCCTTAGGTTAGGATATATAACGCCATAGACGTATATAATGTCCCAAACTAGACGTACGGGATGACAGGAACAGTATTCTGTAAAACATTACCAACGAGGGGCTAGATGGGTTAGGTTAGGTTATATTATGTCACAGACGTATATAATGTTCCCTCCGAGAAGTAAGTGCCGACCCGTCAGGAATGTTGGAAAATACTACATCCGAGATGTTAGCGTGCCTTATGTTAGGATATATAACGCTATAGACGTATATAATGTCCAGGACTAGACGTACGGGACGACAGGAATAGGATTCTGTTAAACATTACCAGCGAGGGGCTAGATGGGTTAGGTTAGGTTATATTATGTCACAGACGTATATAATATTCCTACCGAGAAGTAGGTGCCGACCCGTCAGGAATGTTGGAAAATACTACATCCGAGGTGTTAGGTTGCCTTAGGTTAGGATATATAACGCTATAGACTTATATAATGTCCCAACCGAGATGTACGGGACGACACGAACGGTATTCTATAAAACACTATCACCGAGGTGCTATATGGTTTAGGTTAGGTTATATTACGTTATAGACGTATATAATGTTCCCACCGAGATGTACGGGACGATACGAACGGTATTCTGTAAAAAATTACCAGCGAGGGGCCAGATGGGTTAGGTTAGGTTATATTATGTCATAGACGTATATAATGTTCCCACAGAGAAGTAGGTGCCGACCCGTCAGGAATGTTGGAAAATACTACATCCGAGGTGTTAGGTTGCCTTAGGTTATGATATATAACGCTATAGACGTATATAATGTACCAAACTAGACGTACGGGACGACAGGAACAGGATTCTGTAAAACATTACCAACGAGGGGCTAGATGGGTTAGGTTAGGTTATATTATATCACAGGCGTATATAATGTTCCCACCGAGAAGTAAGTGCCGACCCGTCAGGAATGTTGGAAAATACTACATCCCAGGTGTTAGGTTGCCTTAGGTTAGGATATATAACGCTATAGACGTATATAATGTCCCAACCGAGATGTACGGGACGACACGAACGGTATTCTGTAAAACATGACCAACGAGGGGCTAGATGGGTTAGGTTAGGTTATATTATGTCAAGGACGTATATAATGTTCCCACCGAGATGTAAGTGCCGACCCGTCAGGAATGTAGGAAATTACTACATCCGAGGTGTTAGGTTCCCTTAGGTTAGGATATATAACGCTATAGACGTATATAATGTACCAAATTAGACGTACGGGACGACAGGAACAGGATTCTGTAAAACATTACCAACGAGGGGCTAGATGGGTTAGGTTAGGTTATATTATGTCACAGGCGTATATAATGTTCCCACCGAGAAGTAAGTGCCGACCCGTCAGGAATGTTGGAAAATACTACATCCGAGGTGTTAGGTTGCCTTAGGTTATGATATATAACGCTATAGACGTATATAATGTACCAAACTAGACGTACGGGACGACAGGAACAGGATTCTGTAAAACATTACCAGCGAGGCGCTAGATGCGTTAGGTTAGGTTATATTATGTCACAGACGTATATAATATTCCCACCGAGAAGTAGGTGCCGACCCGTCAGGAATGTTGGAAAATACTACATCCGAGGTGTTAGGTTGCCTTAGGTTAGGATATATAACGCTATAGACGTATATAATGTCCCAACCGAGATGTACGGGACGACACGAACGGTATTCTGTAAAACATTACCAACGAGGGGCTAGATGGGTTAGGTTAGGTTATATTATGTCAAGGACGTATATAATGTTCCCACCGAGAAGTAAGTGCCGACCCGTCAGGAATGTTGGAAAATACTACATCCGAGATGTTAGGTTGCCTTAGGTTATGATATATATCGCTATAGACGTATATAATGTACCAAACTAGACGTACGGGACGACAGGAACAGGATTCTGTAAAACATTACCAACGAGGGGCTAGATGGGTTAGGTTAGGTTATATTATGTCACAGACGTATATAATGTTCCCACCGAGAAGTAAGTGCCGACCCGTCAGGAATGTTGGAAAATACTACATCCGAGATGTTAGGTTGCCTTAGATTAAGATATATAACGCTATAGACATATATAATGTCCCAAACTAGACGAACGGGATGACAAGAACAGGATTCTGTAAAACATTACCAGCGATGGGCTAGATGGGTTAGGTTAGGTTATATTATGTCAAAAACGTATATAATGTTCCCTCCGAGAAGTAAGTGCCGACCCGTCAGGAATGTTGGAAAATACTACATCCGAGATGTTAGCATGCCTTAGGTTAGGATATATAACGCCATAGACGTATATAATGTCTCAAACTAGACGTACGGGATGACAGGAACAGGATTCTGTAAAACATTACCAACGAGGGGCTAGATGGGTTAGGTTAGGTTATATTATGTCACAGACGTATATAATGTTCCCTCCGAGAAGTAAGTGCCGACCCGTCAGGAATGTTGGAAAATACTACATCCGAGATGTTAGCATGCCTTAGGTTAGGATATATAACGCCATAGACGTATATAATGTCTCAAACTAGACGTACGGGATGACAGGAACAGGATTCTGTAAAACATTACCAACGAGGGGCTAGATGGGTTAGGTTAGGTTATATTATGTCACAGACGTATATAATGTTCCCTCCGAGAAGTAAGTGCCGACCCGTCAGGAATGTTGGAAAATACTACATCCGAGATGTTAGCATGCCTTAGGTTAGGATATATAACGCTATAGACGTATATAATGTCCCAGACTAGACGTATGGGACGACAGGAATAGGATTCTGTAAAACATTACCAGCGAGGTGCTAGATGGGTTAGGTTAGGATACATTATGTCACAGACGTATATAATGTTCCCACGGAGAAGTAAGTGCCGACCCGTCAGGAATGTTGGAAAATACTACATCCGAGGTGTTAGGTTGCCTTAGGTTAGGATATATAACGCTATAGACGTA
This sequence comes from Xylocopa violacea, assembly GCA_963969225.1. Classification (NCBI taxonomy): domain Eukaryota; kingdom Metazoa; phylum Arthropoda; class Insecta; order Hymenoptera; family Apidae; genus Xylocopa; species Xylocopa violacea. Next base: position 15,493,092 of record CAXAJV010000015.1, read on the forward strand.
TATAATGTCCCAACCGAGATGTACGGGACGACACGAACGGTATTCTATAAAACACTATCACCGAGGTGCTATATGGTTTAGGTTAGGTTATATTACGTTATAGACGTATATAATGATCCCACCGAGATGTACGGGACGATACGAACGGTATTCTGTAAAAAATTACCAGCGAGGGGCAAGATGGGTTAGGTTAGGTTATATTATGTCATAGACGTATATAATGTTCCCACAGAGAAGTAGGTGCCGACCCGTCAGGAATGTTGGAAAATACTACATCCGAGGTGTTAGGTTGCCTTAGGTTATGATATATATCGCTATAGACGTATATAATGTACCAAATTAGACGTACGGGACGACAGGAACAGGATTCTGTAAAACATTACCAGCGAGGCGCTAGATGGGTTAGGTTAGGTTATATTGTGTCACAGACGTATATAATGTTCCCACCGAGAAGTAAGTGCCGACCCGTCAGGAATGTTGGAAAATACTACATCCGAGGTGTTAGGTTGCCTTAGGTTATGATATATAACGCTATAGACGTATATAATGTACCAAACTAGACGTACGGGACGACAGGAACAGGATTCTGTAAAACATTACCAGCGAGGCGCTAGATGCGTTAGGTTAGGTTATATTATGTCACAGACGTATATAATATTCCCACCGAGAAGTAGGTGCCGACCCGTCAGGAATGTTGGAAAATACTACATCCGAGGTGTTAGATTGCCTTAGGTTAGGATATATAACGCTATAGACGTATATAATGTCCCAACCGAGATGTACGGGACGACACGAACGGTATTCTGTAAAACATTACCAACGAGGGGCTAGATGGGTTAGGTTAGGTTATATTATGTCAAGGACGTATATAATGTTCCCACCGAGAAGTAAGTGCCGTCCCGTCAGGAATGTTGGAAATTACTACATCCGAGATGTTAGGTTGCCTTAGGTTATGATATATATCGCTATAGACGTATATAATGTACCAAACTAGACGTACGGGACGACAGGAACAGGATTCTGTAAAACATTACCAACGAGGGGCTAGATGGGTTAGGTTAGGTTATATTATGTCACAGACGTATATAATGTTCCCACCGAGAAGTAAGTGCCGACCCGTCAGGAATGTTGGAAAATACTACATCCGAGATGTTAGGTTGCCTTAGATTAAGATATATAACGCTATAGACATATATAATGTCCCAAACTAGACGAACGGGATGACAAGAACAGGATTCTGTAAAACATTACCAGCGATGGGCTAGATGGGTTAGGTTAGGTTATATTATGTCAAAAACGTATATAATGTTCCCTCCGAGAAGTAAGTGCCGACCCGTCAGGAATGTTGGAAAATACTACATCCGAGATGTTAGCATGCCTTAGGTTAGGATATATAACGCCATAGACGTATATAATGTCTCAAACTAGACGTACGGGATGACAGGAACATGATTCTGTAAAACATTACCAACGAGGGGCTAGATGGGTTAGGTTAGGTTATATTATGTCACAGACGTATATAATGTTCCCTCCGAGAAGTAAGTGCCGACCCGTCAGGAATGTTGGAAAATACTACATCCGAGATGTTAGCATGCCTTAGGTTAGGATATATAACGCTATAGACGTATATAATGTCCCAGACTAGACGTACGGGACGACAGGAATAGGATTCTGTAAAACATTACCAGCGAGGTGCTAGATGGGTTAGGTTAGGATACATTATGTCACAGACGTATATAATGTTCCCACGGAGAAGTAAGTGCCGACCCGTCAGGAATGTTGGAAAATACTACACCCGAGGTGTTAGGTTGCCTTAGGTTAGGATATATAACGCTATAGACGTATATAATGTCCCAACCGAGATGTACGGGACGACACGAACGGTATTCTATAAAACACTATCACCGAGGTGCTATATGGTTTAGGTTAGGTTATATTACGTTATAGACGTATATAATGATCCCACCGAGATGTACGGGACGATACGAACGGTATTCTGTAAAAAATTACCAGCGAGGGGCAAGATGGGTTAGGTTAGGTTATATTATGTCATAGACGTATATAATGTTCCCACAGAGAAGTAGGTGCCGACCCGTCAGGAATGTTGGAAAATACTACATCCGAGGTGTTAGGTTGCCTTAGGTTATGATATATAACGCTATAGACGTATATAATGTACCAAACTAGACGTACGGGACGACAGGAACAGGATTCTGTAAAACATTACCAGCGAGGCGCTAGATGGGTTAGGTTAGGTTATATTGTGTCACAGACGTATATAATGTTCCCACCGAGAAGTAGGTGCCGACGCGTCAGGAATGTTGGAAAATACTACAACCGAGGTGTTAGGTTGCCTTAGATTAAGATATATAACGCTATAGACATATATAATGTCCCAAACTAGACGAACGGGATGACAAGAACAGGATTCTGTAAAACATTACCAGCGAGGGGCTAGATGGGTTAGGTTAGGTTATATTATGTCACAGACGTATATAATGTTCCCACCGAGAAGTAGGTGCCGACCCGTCAGGAATGTTGGAAAATACTACATCCGAGATGTTAGCATGCCTTATGTTAGGATATATAACGCTATAGACGTATATAATGTCCAGGACTAGACGTACGGGACGACAGGAATAGGATTCTGTTAAACATTACCAGCGAGGTGCTAGATGGGTTAGGTTAGGTTATATTATGTCACAGACGTATATAATATTCCAACCGAGAAGTAGGTGCCGACCCGTCAGGAATGTTGGAAAATACTACATCCGAGGTGTTAGGTTGCCTTAGGTTAGGATATATAACGCTATAGACGTATATAATGTCCCAACCGAGATGTACGGGACGACACGAACGGTATTCTATAAAACACTATCACCGAGGTGCTATATGGTTTAGGTTAGGTTATATTACGTTATAGACGTATATAATGTTCCCACCGAGATGTACGGGACGATACGAACGGTATTCTGTAAAAAATTACCAGCGAGGGGCCAGATGGGTTAGGTTAGGTTATATTATGTCATAGACGTATATAATGTTCCCACAGAGAAGTAGGTGCCGACCCGTCAGGAATGTTGGAAAATACTACATCCGAGGTGTTAGGTTGCCTTAGGTTATGATATATAACGCTATAGACGTATATAATGTACCAAACTAGACGTACGGGACGACAGGAACAGGATTCTGTAAAACATTACCAACGAGGGGCTAGATGGGTTAGGTTAGGTTATATTATATCACAGGCGTATATAATGTTCCCACCGAGAAGTAAGTGCCGACCCGTCAGGAATGTTGGAAAATACTACATCCCAGGTGTTAGGTTGCCTTAGGTTAGGATATATAACGCTATAGACGTATATAATGTCCCAACCGAGATGTACGGGACGACACGAACGGTATTCTGTAAAACATGACCAACGAGGGGCTAGATGGGTTAGGTTAGGTTATACTATGTCAAGGACGTATATAATGTTCCCACCGAGATGTAAGTGCCGACCCGTCAGGAATGTAGGAAATTACTACATCCGAGGTGTTAGGTTCCCTTAGGTTAGGATATATAACGCTATAGACGTATATAATGTACCAAATTAGACGTACGGGACGACAGGAACAGGATTCTGTAAAACATTACCAACGAGGGGCTAGATGGGTTAGGTTAGGTTATATTATGTCACAGGCGTATATAATGTTCCCACCGAGAAGTAAGTGCCGACCCGTCAGGAATGTTGGAAAATACTACATCCGAGATGTTAGGTTGCCTTAGATTAAGATATATAACGCTATAGACATATATAATGTCCCAAACTAGACGAACGGGATGACAAGAACAGGATTCTGTAAAACATTACCAGCGATGGGCTAGATGGGTTAGGTTAGGTTATATTATGTCAAAAACGTATATAATGTTCCCTCCGAGAAGTAAGTGCCGACCCGTCAGGAATGTTGGAAAATACTACATCCGAGATGTTAGCATGCCTTAGGTTAGGATATATAACGCCATAGACGTATATAATGTCTCAAACTAGACGTACGGGATGACAGGAACATGATTCTGTAAAACATTACCAACGAGGGGCTAGATGGGTTAGGTTAGGTTATATTATGTCACAGACGTATATAATGTTCCCTCCGAGAAGTAAGTGCCGACCCGTCAGGAATGTTGGAAAATACTACATCCGAGATGTTAGCATGCCTTAGGTTAGGATATATAACGCTATAGACGTATATAATGTCCCAGACTAGACGTACGGGACGACAGGAATAGGATTCTGTAAAACATTACCAGCTAGGTGCTAGATGGGTTAGGTTAGGATACATTATGTCACAGACGTATATAATGTTCCCACGGAGAAGTAAGTGCCGACCCGTCAGGAATGTTGGAAAATACTACACCCGAGGTGTTAGGTTGCCTTAGGTTAGGATATATAACGCTATAGACGTATATAATGTCCCAACCGAGATGTACGGGACGACACGAACGGTATTCTATAAAACACTATCACCGAGGTGCTATATGGTTTAGGTTAGGTTATATTACGTTATAGACGTATATAATGATCCCACCGAGATGTACGGGACGATACGAACGGTATTCTGTAAAAAATTACCAGCGAGGGGCAAGATGGGTTAGGTTAGGTTATATTATGTCATAGACGTATATAATGTTCCCACAGAGAAGTAGGTGCCGACCCGTCAGGAATGTTGGAAAATACTACATCCGAGGTGTTAGGTTGCCTTAGGTTATGATATATAACGCTATAGACGTATATAATGTACCAAACTAGACGTACGGGACGACAGGAACAGGATTCTGTAAAACATTACCAGCGAGGCGCTAGATGGGTTAGGTTAGGTTATATTGTGTCACAGACGTATATAATGTTCCCACCGAGAAGTAGGTGCCGACGCGTCAGGAATGTTGGAAAATACTACAACCGAGGTGTTAGGTTGCCTTAGATTAAGATATATAACGCTATAGACATATATAATGTCCCAAACTAGACGAACGGGATGACAAGAACAGGATTCTGTAAAACATTACCAGCGAGGGGCTAGATGGGTTAGGTTAGGTTATATTATGTCACAGACGTATATAATGTTCCCACCGAGAAGTAGGTGCCGACCCGTCAGGAATGTTGGAAAATACTACATCCGAGATGTTAGCATGCCTTATGTTAGGATATATAACGCTATAGACGTATATAATGTCCAGGACTAGACGTACGGGACGACAGGAATAGGATTCTGTTAAACATTACCAGCGAGGTGCTAGATGGGTTAGGTTAGGTTATATTATGTCACAGACGTATATAATATTCCCACCGAGAAGTAGGTGCCGACCCGTCAGGAATGTTGGAAAATACTACATCCGAGGTGTTAGGTTGCCTTAGGTTAGGATATATAACGCTATAGACGTATATAATGTCCCAACCGAGATGTACGGGACGACACGAACGGTATTCTATAAAACACTATCACCGAGGTGCTATATGGTTTAGGTTAGGTTATATTACGTTATAGACGTATATAATGTTCCCACCGAGATGTACGGGACGATACGAACGGTATTCTGTAAAAAATTACCAGCGAGGGGCCAGATGGGTTAGGTTAGGTTATATTATGTCATAGACGTATATAATGTTCCCACAGAGAAGTAGGTGCCGACCCGTCAGGAATGTTGGAAAATACTACATCCGAGGTGTTAGGTTGCCTTAGGTTATGATATATAACGCTATAGACGTATATAATGTACCAAACTAGACGTACGGGACGACAGGAACAGGATTCTGTAAAACATTACCAACGAGGGGCTAGATGGGTTAGGTTAGGTTATATTATATCACAGGCGTATATAATGTTCCCACCGAGAAGTAAGTGCCGACCCGTCAGGAATGTTGGAAAATACTACATCCCAGGTGTTAGGTTGCCTTAGGTTAGGATATATAACGCTATAGACGTATATAATGTCCCAACCGAGATGTACGGGACGACACGAACGGTATTCTGTAAAACATGACCAACGAGGGGCTAGATGGGTTAGGTTAGGTTATACTATGTCAAGGACGTATATAATGTTCCCACCGAGATGTAAGTGCCGACCCGTCAGGAATGTAGGAAATTACTACATCCGAGGTGTTAGGTTGCCTTAGGTTATGATATATATCGCTATAGACGTATATAATGTACCAAACTAGACGTACGGGACGACAGGAACAGGATTCTGTAAAACATTACCAACGAGGGGCTAGATGGGTTAGGTTAGGTTATATTATGTCACAGACGTATATAATGTTCCCACCGAGAAGTAAGTGCCGACCCGTCAGGAATGTTGGAAAATACTACATCCGAGATGTTAGGTTGCCTTAGATTAAGATATATAACGCTATAGACGTATATAATGTACCAAACTAGACGTACGGGACGACAGGAACAGGATTCTGTAAAACATTACCAGCGAGGCGCTAGATGCGTTAGGTTAGGTTATATTATGTCACAGACGTATATAATATTCCCACCGAGAAGTAGGTGCCGACCCGTCAGGAATGTTGGAAAATACTACATCCGAGGTGTTAGGTTGCCTTAGGTTAGGATATATAACGCTATAGACGTATATAATGTCCCAACCGAGATGTACGGGACGACACGAACGGTATTCTGTAAAACATTACCAACGAGGGGCTAGATGGGTTAGGTTAGGTTATATTATGTCAAGGACGTATATAATGTTCCCACCGAGAAGTAAGTGCCGACCCGTCAGGAATGTTGGAAAATACTACATCCGAGATGTTAGGTTGCCTTAGGTTATGATATATATCGCTATAGACGTATATAATGTACCAAACTAGACGTACGGGACGACAGGAACAGGATTCTGTAAAACATTACCAACGAGGGGCTAGATGGGTTAGGTTAGGTTATATTATGTCACAGACGTATATAATGTTCCCACCGAGAAGTAAGTGCCGACCCGTCAGGAATGTTGGAAAATACTACATCCGAGATGTTAGGTTGCCTTAGATTAAGATATATAACGCTATAGACATATATAATGTCCCAAACTAGACGAACGGGATGACAAGAACAGGATTCTGTAAAACATTACCAGCGATGGGCTAGATGGGTTAGGTTAGGTTATATTATGTCAAAAACGTATATAATGTTCCCTCCGAGAAGTAAGTGCCGACCCGTCAGGAATGTTGGAAAATACTACATCCGAGATGTTAGCATGCCTTAGGTTAGGATATATAACGCCATAGACGTATATAATGTCTCAAACTAGACGTACGGGATGACAGGAACAGGATTCTGTAAAACATTACCAACGAGGGGCTAGATGGGTTAGGTTAGGTTATATTATGTCACAGACGTATATAATGTTCCCTCCGAGAAGTAAGTGCCGACCCGTCAGGAATGTTGGAAAATACTACATCCGAGAAGTTAGCATGCCTTAGGTTAGGATATATAACGCCATAGACGTATATAATGTCTCAAACTAGACGTACGGGATGACAGGAACAGGATTCTGTAAAACATTACCAACGAGGGGCTAGATGGGTTAGGTTAGGTTATATTATGTCACAGACGTATATAATGTTCCCTCCGAGAAGTAAGTGCCGACCCGTCAGGAATGTTGGAAAATACTACATCCGAGATGTTAGCATGCCTTAGGTTAGGATATATAACGCTATAGACGTATATAATGTCCCAGACTAGACGTATGGGACGACAGGAATAGGATTCTGTAAAACATTACCAGCGAGGTGCTAGATGGGTTAGGTTAGGATACATTATGTCACAGACGTATATAATGTTCCCACGGAGAAGTAAGTGCCGACCCGTCAGGAATGTTGGAAAATACTACATCCGAGGTGTTAGGTTGCCTTAGGTTAGGATATATAACGCTATAGACGTATATAATGTCCCAACCGAGATGTACGGGACGACACGAACGGTATTCTATAAAACACTATCACCGAGGTGCTATATGGTTTAGGTTAGGTTATATTACGTTATAGACGTATATAATGATCCCACCGAGATGTACGGGACGATACGAACGGTATTCTGTAAAAAATTACCAGCGAGGGGCAAGATGGGTTAGGTTAGGTTATATTATGTCATAGACGTATATAATGTTCCCACAGAGAAGTAGGTGCCGACCCGTCAGGAATGTTGGAAAATACTACATCCGAGGTGTTAGGTTGCCTTAGGTTATGATATATAACGCTATAGACGTATATAATGTACCAAACTAGACGTACGGGACGACAGGAACAGGATTCTGTAAAACATTACCAGCGAGGCGCTCGATGGGTTAGGTTAGGTTATATTATGTCACAGACGTATATAATGTTCCCACCGAGAAGTAGGTGCCGACCCGTCAGGAATGTTGGAAAATGCTACATCCGAGGTGTTAGGTTGCCTTAGGTTAGGATATATAACGCTATAGACGTATATAATGTCCCAACCGAGATGTACGGGACGACACGAACGGTATTCTGTAAAACATTACCAACGAGGGGCTAGATGGGTTAGGTTAGGTTATATTATGTCAAGGACGTATATAATGTTCCCACCGAGAAGTAAGTGCCGACCCGTCAGGAATGTTGGAAATTACTACATCCGAGATGTTAGGTTGCCTTAGGTTATGATATATATCGCTATAGACGTATATAATGTACCAAATTAGACGTACGGGACGACAGGAACAGGATTCTGTAAAACATTACCAGCGAGGCGCTAGATGGGTTAGGTTAGGTTATATTGTGTCACAGACGTATATAATGTTCCCACCGAGAAGTAGGTGCCGACGCGTCAGGAATGTTGGAAAATACTACAACCGAGGTGTTAGGTTGCCTTAGATTAAGATATATAACGCTATAGACATATATAATGTCCCAAACTAGACGAACGGGATGACAAGAACAGGATTCTGTAAAACATTACCAGCGAGGGGCTAGATGGGTTAGGTTAGGTTATATTATGTCACAGACGTATATAATGTTCCCACCGAGAAGTAGGTGCCGACCCGTCAGGAATGTTGGAAAATACTACATCCGAGATGTTAGCATGCCTTAGGTTAGGATATATAACGCCATAGACGTATATAATGTCCCAAACTAGACGTACGGGATGACAGGAACAGTATTCTGTAAAACATTACCAACGAGGGGCTAGATGGGTTAGGTTAGGTTATATTATGTCACAGACGTATATAATGTTCCCTCCGAGAAGTAAGTGCCGACCCGTCAGGAATGTTGGAAAATACTACATCCGAGATGTTAGCGTGCCTTATGTTACGATATATAACGCTATAGACGTATATAATGTCCAGGACTAGACGTACGGGACGACAGGAATAGGATTCTGTTAAACATTACCAGCGAGGTGCTAGATGGGTTAGGTTAGGTTATATTATGTCACAGACGTATATAATATTCCCACCGAGAAGTAGGTGCCGACCCGTCAGGAATGTTGGAAAATACTACATCCGAGGTGTTAGGTTGCCTTAGGTTAGGATATATAACGCTATAGACGTATATAATGTCCCAACCGAGATGTACGGGACGACACGAACGGTATTCTATAAAACACTATCACCGAGGTGCTATATGGTTTAGGTTAGGTTATATTACGTTATAGACGTATATAATGTTCCCACCGAGATGTACGGGACGATACGAACGGTATTCTGTAAAAAATTACCAGCGAGGGGCCAGATGGGTTAGGTTAGGTTATATTATGTCATAGACGTATATAATGTTCCCACAGAGAAGTAGGTGCCGACCCGTCAGGAATGTTGGAAAATACTACATCCGAGGTGTTAGGTTGCCTTAGGTTATGATATATAACGCTATAGACGTATATAATGTACCAAACTAGACGTACGGGACGACAGGAACAGGATTCTGTAAAACATTACCAACGAGGGGCTAGATGGGTTAGGTTAGGTTATATTATATCACAGGCGTATATAATGTTCCCACCGAGAAGTAAGTGCCGACCCGTCAGGAATGTTGGAAAATACTACATCCCAGGTGTTAGGTTGCCTTAGGTTAGGATATATAACGCTATAGACGTATATAATGTCCCAACCGAGATGTACGGGACGACACGAACGGTATTCTGTAAAACATTACCAACGAGGGGCTAGATGGGTTAGGTTAGGTTATATTATGTCAAGGACGTATATAATGTTCCCACCGAGATGTAAGTGCCGACCCGTCAGGAATGTAGGAAATTACTACATCCGAGGTGTTAGGTTCCCTTAGGTTAGGATATATAACGCTATAGACGTATATAATGTACCAAATTAGACGTACGGGACGACAGGAACAGGATTCTGTAAAACATTACCAACGAGGGGCTAGATGGGTTAGGTTAGGTTATATTATGTCACAGGCGTATATAATGTTCCCACCGAGAAGTAAGTGCCGACCCGTCAGGAATGTTGGAAAATACTACATCCGAGGTGTTAGGTTGCCTTAGGTTATGATATATAACGCTATAGACGTATATAATGTACCAAACTAGACGTACGGGACGACAGGAACAGGATTCTGTAAAACATTACCAGCGAGGCGCTAGATGCGTTAGGTTAGGTTATATTATGTCACAGACGTATATAATATTCCCACCGAGAAGTAGGTGCCGACCCGTCAGGAATGTTGGAAAATACTACATCCGAGGTGTTAGGTTGCCTTAGGTTAGGATATATAACGCTATAGACGTATATAATGTCCCAACCGAGATGTACGGGACGACACGAACGGTATTCTGTAAAACATTACCAACGAGGGGCTAGATGGGTTAGGTTAGGTTATATTATGTCAAGGACGTATATAATGTTCCCACCGAGAAGTAAGTCCCGACCCGTCAGGAATGTTGGAAATTACTACATCCGAGATGTTAGGTTGCCTTAGGTTATGATATATATCGCTATAGACGTATATAATGTACCAAACTAGACGTACGGGACGACAGGAACAGCATTCTGTAAAACATTACCAACGAGGGGCTAGATGGGTTAGGTTAGGTTATATTATGTCACAGACGTATATAATGTTCCCACCGAGAAGTAAGTGCCGACCCGTCAGGAATGTTGGAAAATACTACATCCGAGATGTTAGGTTGCCTTAGATTAAGATATATAACGCTATAGACATATATAATGTCCCAAACTAGACGAACGGGATGACAAGAACAGGATTCTGTAAAACATTACCAGCGATGGGCTAGATGGGTTAGGTTAGGTTATATTATGTCAAAAACGTATATAATGTTCCCTCCGAGAAGTAAGTGCCGACCCGTCAGGAATGTTGGAAAATACTACATCCGAGATGTTAGCATGCCTTAGGTTAGGATATATAACGCCATAGACGTATATAATGTCTCAAACTAGACGTACGGGATGACAGGAACAGGATTCTGTAAAACATTACCAACGAGGGGCTAGATGGGTTAGGTTAGGTTATATTATGTCACAGACGTATATAATGTTCCCTCCGAGAAGTAAGTGCCGACCCGTCAGGAATGTTGGAAAATACTACATCCGAGATGTTAGCATGCCTTAGGTTAGGATATATAACGCCATAGACGTATATAATGTCTCAAACTAGACGTACGGGATGACAGGAACAGGATTCTGTAAAACATTACCAACGAGGGGCTAGATGGGTTAGGTTAGGTTATATTATGTCACAGACGTATATAATGTTCCCTCCGAGAAGTAAGTGCCGACCCGTCAGGAATGTTGGAAAATACTACATCCGAGATGTTAGCATGCCTTAGGTTAGGATATATAACGCTATAGACGTATATAATGTCCCAGACTAGACGTACGGGACGACAGGAATAGGATTCTGTAAAACATTACCAGCGAGGTGCTAGATGGGTTAGGTTAGGATACATTATGTCACAGACGTATATAATGTTCCCACGGAGAAGTAAGTGCCGACCCGTCAGGAATGTTGGAAAATACTACATCCGAGGTGTTAGGTTGCCTTAGGTTAGGATATATAACGCTATAGACGTATATAATGTCCCAACCGAGATGTACGGGACGACACGTACGGTATTCTATAAAACACTATCACCGAGGTGCTATATGGTTTAGGTTAGGTTATATTACGTTATAGACGTATATAATGATCCCACCGAGATGTACGGGACGATACGAACGGTATTCTGTAAAAAATTACCAGCGAGGGGCAAGATGGGTTAGGTTAGGTTATATTATGTCATAGACGTATATAATGTTCCCACAGAGAAGTAGGTGCCGACCCGTCAGGAATGTTGGAAAATACTACATCCGAGGTGTTAGGTTGCCTTAGGTTATGATATATAACGCTATAGACGTATATAATGTACCAAACTAGACGTACGGGACGACAGGAACAGGATTCTGTAAAACATTACCAGCGAGGCGCTCGATGGGTTAGGTTAGGGTATATTATGTCACAGACGTATATAATGTTCCCACCGAGAAGTAGGTGCCGACCCGTCAGGAATGTTGGAAAATGCTACATCCGAGGTGTTAGGTTGCCTTAGGTTAGGATATATAACGCTATAGACGTATATAATGTCCCAACCGAGATGTACGGGACGACACGAACGGTATTCTGTAAAACATTACCAACGAGGGGCTAGATGGGTTAGGTTAGGTTATATTATGTCAAGGACGTATATAATGTTCCCACCGAGAAGTAAGTGCCGACCCGTCAGGAATGTTGGAAATTACTACATCCGAGATGTTAGGTTGCCTTAGGTTATGATATATATCGCTATAGACGTATATAATGTACCAAATTAGACGTACGGGACGACAGGAACAGGATTCTGTAAAACATTACCAGCGAGGCGCTAGATGGGTTAGGTTAGGTTATATTGTGTCACAGACGTATATAATGTTCCCACCGAGAAGTAGGTGCCGACGCGTCAGGAATGTTGGAAAATACTACAACCGAGGTGTTAGGTTGCCTTAGATTAAGATATATAACGCTATAGACATATATAATGTCCCAAACTAGACGAACGGGATGACAAGAACAGGATTCTGTAAAACATTACCAGCGAGGGGCTAGATGGGTTAGGTTAGGTTATATTATGTCACAGACGTATATAATGTTCCCACCGAGAAGTAGGTGCCGACCCGTCAGGAATGTTGGAAAATACTACATCCGAGATGTTAGCATGCCTTAGGTTAGGATATATAACGCCATAGACGTATATAATGTCCCAAACTAGACGTACGGGATGACAGGAACAGTATTCTGTAAAACATTACCAACGAGGGGCTAGATGGGTTAGGTTAGGTTATATTATGTCACAGACGTATATAATGTTCCCTCCGAGAAGTAAGTGCCGACCCGTCAGGAATGTTGGAAAATACTACATCCGAGATGTTAGCGTGCCTTATGTTAGGATATATAACGCTATAGACGTATATAATGTCCAGGACTAGACGTACGGGACGACAGGAATAGGATTCTGTTAAACATTACCAGCGAGGTGCTAGATGGGTTAGGTTAGGTTATATTATGTCACAGACGTATATAATATTCCCACCGAGAAGTAGGTGCCGACCCGTCAGGAATGTTGGAAAATACTACATCCGAGGTGTTAGGTTGCCTTAGGTTAGGATATATAACGCTATAGACGTATATAATGTCCCAACCGAGATGTACGGGACGACACGAACGGTATTCTATAAAACACTATCACCGAGGTGCTATATGGTTTAGGTTAGGTTATATTACGTTATAGACGTATATAATGTTCCCACCGAGATGTACGGGACGATACGAACGGTATTCTGTAAAAAATTACCAGCGAGGGGCCAGATGGGTTAGGTTAGGTTATATTATGTCATAGACGTATATAATGTTCCCACAGAGAAGTAGGTGCCGACCCGTCAGGAATGTTGGAAAATACTACATCCGAGGTGTTAGGTTGCCTTAGGTTATGATATATAACGCTATAGACGTATATAATGTACCAAACTAGACGTACGGGACGACAGGAACAGGATTCTGTAAAACATTACCAACGAGGGGCTAGATGGGTTAGGTTAGGTTATATTATATCACAGGCGTATATAATGTTCCCACCGAGAAGTAAGTGCCGACCCGTCAGGAATGTTGGAAAATACTACATCCCAGGTGTTAGGTTGCCTTAGGTTAGGATATATAACGCTATAGACGTATATAATGTCCCAACCGAGATGTACGGGACGACACGAACGGTATTCTGTAAAACATTACCAACGAGGGGCTAGATGGGTTAGGTTAGGTTATATTATGTCAAAAACGTATATAATGTTCCCACCGAGAAGTAGGTGCCGACCCGTCAGGAATGTTGGAAAATACTACATCCGAGATGTTAGCATGCCTTAGGTTAGGATATATAACGCTATAGACGTATATAATGTTCCCACCGAGACGTAGGGGCCGACCCGCCAGGAATGTTGGAAAATACTACATCCGAGATGTTAGCCTGCCTTAGGTTAGGATCTATAACGCTATAGACGCATATCATGTCCCCAACGAGACGTACGGGCCGATACGACCGGGATTCTGTAAAACAATATCACCGAGGGGCTAGATGGGTTAGGTTAGGTTATATTATGTCATAGACGTATATAATGTTCCCTCCGAGAAGTAGGTGCCGACCCGTCAGGAATGTTGGAAAATACTACATCCGAGGTGTTAGGTTGCCTTAGGTTAGGATATATAACGCTATAGACGTATATAATGTCCCAACCGAGATGTACGGGACGACACGAACGGTATTCTGTAAAACTATCACCGATGTGCTATATGGGTTAGGTTAGGTTATATTACGTTATAGACGTATATAATGTTCCCACCGAGAAGTAATGTCCGACCCACCAGGAATGATGGAAAATTCTACATCCGAGATGTTAGCCTGTCTTAGGTTAGGACGTATAACGCTATAGACGTATATAATGTCCCAAACTAGTCGTACGGGACGACAGGATCGGGCTTCTGTAAAACATTACCAGCGAGGGGCTAGATGGGTTAGGTTAGGGTATATTATGTCATAGACGTATATAATGTTCCCACCGAGAAGTAGGTGCCTACCCATCAGGAATGTTGTAAAATACTACATCCGAGGTGTTAGGTTGAATTAGGTTAGGATATATAACGCTATAGACGTATATAATTTCCCAACCGAGATGTACGGGACGATACGAACGGTATTCTGTAAAACATTACCAGCGAGGTGCTAGATGGGTTAGGTTAGGTTATATTATGTCATAGACGTATATAATGTTCCCACAGAGAAGTAGGTGCCGACCCGTCAGGAATGTTGGAAAATAATACATCCGAGGTGTTAGGTTGCCTTAGGTTATGATATATAACGCTATAGACGTATATAATGTACCAAACTAGACGTACGGGACGACAGGAACAGGATTCTGTAAAACATTACCAGCGAGGCGCTAGATGGGTTAGGTTAGGTTATATTATGTCACAGACGTATATAATATTCCCACCGAGAAGTAGGTGCCGACCCGTCAGGAATGTTGGAAAATACTACATCCGAGGTGTTAGGTTGCCTTAGGTTAGGATATATAACGCTATAGACGTATATAATGTCCCAACCGAGATGTACGGGACGATACGAACGGTATTCTGTAAAACACTATCACCGAGGTGCTATATGGGTTAGGTTAGGTTATATTACGTTATAGACGTATATAATGTTCCCACCGAGAAGTAATGGCCGACCCACCAGGAATGATGGAAAATACTACATCCGAGATGTTAGCCTGTCTTAGGTTAGGACATATAACGCTATAGACGTATATAATGTCCCAAACTAGTCGTACGGGACGACAGGAACGGGCTTCTGTAAAACATTACCAGCGAGGGGTTAGATTGCTGAGGTTAGGGTATATTATGTCATAGACGTATATAATGTTCCCACCGAGAAGTAGGTGCCTACCCATCGGGAATGTTGTAAAATACTACATCCGAGGTGTTAGGTTGCCTTAGGTTATGATATATAACGCTATAGACGTATATAATGTACCAAACTAGACGTACGGGACGACAGGAACAGGATTCTGTAAAACATTACCAGCGAGGCGCTAGATGGGTTAGGTTAGGTTATATTATGTCATAGACGTATATAATGTTCCCACCGAGCAGTAGGTGCCGTCCCGTCAGGAATGTTGGAAAATACAACATCCGAGGTGTTAGGTTGCCTTAGGTTGGGATATATAATGTTAGAGACGTATATAATCTCCCCAACGATACGTACGAGCCGACACGACCGGCATTCTGTAAAACACTATCACCGAGGTGCTAGATGGGTTAGGTTAAGTTATATTATGTCACAGACGTATATAATGTTCCCACCGAGAAGTAGGTGCCGACCCGTCAGGAATGTTGGAAAATACTACATCCGAGGTGTTAGGTTGCCTTAGATTAAGATATATAACGCTATAGACATATATAATGTCCCAACTAGACGAACGGGATGACAGGAACAGGATTCTGTAAAACATTACCAGCGAGGGGCTAGATGGGTTAGGTTAGGTTATATTATGTCAAAAACGTATATAATGTTCCCACCGAGAAGTAGGTGCCGACCCGTCAGGAATGTTGGAAAATACTACATCCGAGATGTTAGCATGCCTTAGGTTAGGATATATAACGCCATAGACGTATATAATGTCCCAAACTAGACGTACGGGATGACAGGAACAGGATTCTGTAAAACATTACCAGCGAGGGGCTAGATGGGTTAGGTTAGGTTATATTATGTCACAGACGTATATAATGTTCCCTCCGAGAAGTAAGTGCCGACCCGTCAGGAATGTTGGAAAATACTACATCCGAGATGTTAGCATGCCTTAGGTTAGGATATATAACGCTATAGACGTATATAATGTCCCAGACTAGACGTACGGGACGACAGGAACAGGATTCTGTAAAACATTACCAACGAGGGGCTAGATGGGTTAGGTTAGGTTATATTATGTCACAGACGTATATAATGTTCCCACCGAGAAGTAAGTGCCGACCCGTCAGGAATGTTGGAAAATACTACATCCGAGATGTTAGGTTGCCTTAGGTTATGATATAGAACGCTATAGACGTATATAATGTACCAAACTAGACGTACGGGACGACAGGAACAGGATTCTGTAAAACATTACCAGCGAAGCGCTAGATGGGTTAGGTTAGGTTATATTATGTCACAGACGTATATAATGTTCCCACCGAGAAGTAGGTGCCGACCCGTCAGGAATGTTGGAAAATACTACATCCGAGGTGTTAGGTTGCCTTAGATTAAGATATATAACGCTATAGACATATATAATGTCCCAAACTAGACGAACGGGATGACAGGAACAGGATTCTGTAAAACATTACCAGCGAGGGGCTAGATGGGTTAGGTTAGGTTATATTATGTCAAAAACGTACATAATGTTCCCACCGAGAAGTAGGTGCCGACCCGTCAGGAATGTTGGAAAATACTACATCCGAGATGTTAGCATGCCTTAGGTTAGGATATATAACGCTATAGACGTATATAATGTCCCAACCGAGATGTACGGGACGACACGAACGGTATTCTGTAAAACACTATCACCGAGGTGCTATATGGGTTAGGTTAGGTTATATTACGTTATAGACGTATATAATGTTCCCACCGAGAAGTAATGGCCGACCCACCAGGAATGATGGAAAATACTACGTTCGAGATGTTAGCCTGTCTTAGGTTAGGACATATAACGCTATAGACGTATATAATGTTCCAAACTAGTCGTACGGGACGACAGGAACGGGCTTCTGTAAAACATTACCAGCGAGGGGCTAGATGGGTTAGGTTAGGGTATATTATGTCATAGACGTATATAATGTTCCCACCGAGAAGTAGGTGCCTACCCATCAGGAATGTTGTAAAATACTACATCCGAGGTGTTAGGTTGAATTAGGTTAGGATATATAACGCTATAGACGTATATAATTTCCCAACCGAGATGTACGGGACGATACGAACGGTATTCTGTAAAACATTACCAGTGAGGGGCTAGATGGGTTAGGTTAGGTTATATTATGTCATAGACGTATATAATGTTCCCACAGAGAAGTAGGTGCCGACCCGTCAGGAATGTTGGAAAATAATACATCCGAGGTGTTAGGTTGCCTTAGGTTATGATATATAACGCTATAGACGTATATAATGTACCAAACTAGGCGTACGGGACGACAGGAACAGGATTCTGTAAAACATTACCAACGAGGGGCTAGATGGGTTAGGTTAGGTAATATTATGTCACAGACGTATATAATGTTCCCACCGAGAAGTAAGTGCCGACCCGTCAGGAATGTTGGAAAATACTACATCCGAGGTGTTAGGTTGCCTTAGGTTATGATATATAACGCTATAGACGTATATAATGTACCAAACTAGACGTACGGGACGACAGGAACAGGATTCTGTAAAACATTACCAGCGAGGGGCTAGATGGGTTAGGTTAGGTTATATTACGTTATAGACGTATATAATGTTCCCACCGAGAAGTAATGGCCGACCCACCAGGAATGATGGAAAATACTACATCCGAGATGTTAGCCTGTCTTAGGTTAGGACATATAACGCTATAGACGTATATAATGTCCCAAACTAGTCGTACGGGACGACAGGAACGGGCTTCTGTAAAACATTACCAGCGAGGGGTTAGATTGCTTAGGTTAGGGTATATTATGTCATAGACGTATATAATGTTCCCACCGAGAAGTAGGTGCCTACCCATCGGGAATGTTGTAAAATACTACATCCGAGGTGTTAGGTTGCCTTAAGTTATGATATATAACGCTATAGACGTATATAATGTACCAAACTAGACGTACGGGACGACAGGAACAGGATTCTGTAAAACATTACCAGCGAGGCGCTAGATGGGTTAGGTTAGGTTATATTATGTCACAGACGTATATAATGTTCCCACCGAGAAGTAAGTGCCGACCCGTCAGGAATGTTGGAAAATACTACATCCGAGATGTTAGGTTGCCTTAGGTTATGATATAGAACGCTATAGACGTATATAATGTACCAAACTAGACGTACGGGACGACAGGAACAGGATTCTGTAAAACATTACCAGCGAGGCGCTAGATGGGTTAGGTTAGGTTATATTATGTCACAGACGTATATAATGTTCCCACCGAGAAGTAGGTGCCGACCCGTCAGGAATGTTGGAAAATACTACATCCGAGGTGTTAGGTTGCCTTAGATTAAGATATATAACGCTATAGACATATATAATGTCCCAAACTAGACGAACGGGATGACAGGAACAGGATTCTGTAAAACATTACCAGCGAGGGGCTAGATGGGTTAGGTTAGGTTATATTATGTCAAAAACGTATATAATGTTCCCACCGAGAAGTAGGTGCCGACCCGTCAGGAATGTTGGAAAATACTACATCCGAGATGTTAGCATGCCTTAGGTTAGGATATATAACGCCATAGACGTATATAATGTCCCAAACTAGACGTACGGGATGACAGGAACAGGATTCTGTAAAACATTACCAGCGAGGGGCTAGATGGGTTAGGTTAGGTTATATTATGTCACAGACATATATAATGTTCCCTCCGAGAAGTAAGTGCCGACCCGTCAGGAATGTTGGAAAATACTACATCCGAGATGTTAGCATGCCTTAGGTTAGGATATATAACGCTATAGACGTATATAATGTTCCAGACTAGACGTACGGGACGACAGGAACAGGATTTTGTAAAACATTACCAACGAGGGCTAGATGGGTTAGGTTAGGTTATATTATGTCACAGACGTATATAATGTTCCCACCGAGAAGTAAGTGCCGACCCGTCAGGAATGTTGGAAAATACTACATCCGAGATGTTAGGTTGCCTTAGGTTATGATATATAACGCTATAGACGTATATAATGTACCAAACTAGACGTACGGGACGACAGGAACAGGATTCTGTAAAACATTACCAGCGAGGCGCTAGATGGGTTAGGTTAGGTTATATTATGTCACAGACGTATATAATGTTCCCATCGAGAAGTAGGTGCCGACCCGTCAGGAATGTTGGGAAATACTACATCCGAGGTGTTAGGTTGCCTTAGATTAAGATATATAACGCTATAGACATATATAATGTCCCAAACTAGACGAACGGGATGACAGGAACAGGATTCTGTAAAACATTACCCGCGAGGGGCTAGATGGGTTAGGTTAGGTTATATTATGTCAAAAACGTATATAATGTTCCCACCGAGAAGTAGGTGCCGACCCGTCAGGAATGTTGGAAAATACTACATCCGAGATGTTAGCATGCCTTAGGTTAGGATATATAACGCTATAGACGTATATAATGTCCCAACCGAGATGTACGGGACGACACGAACGGTATTCTGTAAAACCCTATCACCGAGATGCTATATGGGTTAGGTTAGGTTATATTACGTTATAGACGTATATAATGTTCCCACCGAGAAGTAATAGCCGACCCACCAGGAATGATGGAAAATACTACATTCGAGATGTTAGCCTGTCTTAGGTTAGGACATATAACGCTATAGACGTATATAATGTCCCAAACTAGTCGTACGGGACGACAGGAACGGGCTTCTGTAAAACATTACCAGCGAGGGGCTAGATGGGTTAGGCTAGGGTATATTATGTCATAGACGTATATAATGTTCCCACCGAGAAGTAGGTGCCTACCCATCAGGAATGTTGTAAAATACTACATCCGAGGTGTTAGGTTGAATTAGGTTAGGATATATAACGCTATAGACGTATATAATTTCCCAACCGAGATGTACGGGACGATACGAACGGTATTCTGTAAAACATTACCAGTGAGGGGCTAGATGGGTTAGGTTAGGTTATATTATGTCATAGACGTATATAATGTTCCCACAGAGAAGTAGGTGCCGACCCGTCAGGAATGTTGGAAAATAATACATCCGAGGTGTTAGGTTGCCTTAGGTTATGATATATAACGCTATAGACGTATATAATGTACCAAACTAGGCGTACGGGACGACAGGAACAGGATTCTGTAAAACATTACCAACGAGGGGCTAGATGAGTTAGGTTAGGTTATATTATGTCACAGACGTATATAATGTTCCCACCGAGAAGTAAGTGCCGACCTGTCAGGAATGTTGGAAAATACTACATCCGAGGTGTTAGGTTGCCTTAGGTTATGATATATAACGCTATAGACGTATATAATGTACCAAACTAGACGTACGGGACGACAGGAACAGGATTCTGTAAAACATTACCAGCGAGGGGCTAGATGGGTTAGGTTAGGTTATATTATGTCAAAAACGTATATAATGTTCCCACCGAGAAGTAGGTGCCGACCCGTCAGGAATGTTGGAAAATACTACATCCGAGATGTTAGCATGCCTTAGGTTTGGATATATAACGCCATAGACGTATATAATGTCCCAAACTAGACGTACGGGATGACAGGAACAGGATTCTGTAAAACATTAGCAACGAGGGGCTAGATGGGTTAGGTTAGGTTATATTATGTCACAGACGTATATAATGTTCCCTCCGAGAAGTAAGTGCCGACCCGTCAGGAATGTTGGAAAATACGACATCCGAGCTGTTAGCATGCCTTAGGTTAGGATATATAACGCTATAGACGTATATAATGTCCCAGACTAGACGTACGGGACGACAGGAACAGGATTCTGTAAAACATTACCAACGAGGGGCTAGATGGGTTAGGTTAGGTTATATTATGTCACAGACGTATATAATGTTCCCACCGAGAAGTAAGTGCCGACCCGTCAGGAATGTTGGAAAATACTACATCCGAGATGTTAGCATGCCTTAGGTTAGGATATATAACGCTATAGACGTATATATTGTCCCAGACTAGACGTACGGGACGACAGGAACAGGATTCTGTAAAACATTACCAACGAGGGGCTAGATGGGTTAGGTTAGGTTATATTATGTCACAGACGTATATAATGTTCCCACCGAGAAGTAAGTGCCGACCCGTCAGGAATGTTGGAAAATACTACATCCGAGATGTTAGGTTGCCTTAGGTTATGATATATAACGCTATAGACGTATATAATGTACCAAACTAGACGTACGGGACGACAGGAACAGGATTCTGTAAAACATTACCAGCGAGGCGCTAGATGGGTTAGGTTAGGTTATATTATGTCACAGACGTATATAATGTTCCCACCGAGAAGTAGGTGCCGACCCGTCAGGAATGTTGGAAAATACTACATCCGAGATGTTAGCATGCCTTAGGTTAGGATATATAACGCCATAGACGTATATAATGTCCCAAACTAGACGTACGGGCCGATACGACCGGGATTCTGTAAAACAATATCACCGAGGGGCTAGATGGGTTAGGTTAGGTTATATTATGTCATAGACGTATATAATGTTCCCACTGAGAAGTAGGTGCCGACCCGTCAGGAATGTTGGAAAATACTACATCCGAGGTGTTAGGTTGCCTTAGGTTATGATATATAACGCTATAGACGTATATAATGTACCAAACTAGACGTACGGGACGACAGGAACAGGATTCTGTAAAACATTACCAGCGAGGGGCTACATGGGTTAGGTTACGTTATATTATGTCAAAAACGTATATAATGTTCCCACCGAGAAGTAGGTGCCGACCCGTCAGGAATGTTGGAAAATACTACATCCGAGATGTTAGCATGCCTTAGGTTAGGATATATAACGCCATAGACGTATATAATGTCCCAAACTAGACGTACGGGATGACAGGAACAGGATTCTGTAAAACATTAGCAACGAGGGGCTAGATGGGTTAGGTTAGGTTATATTATGTCACAGACGTATATAATGTTCCCTTCGAGAAGTAAGTGCCGACCCGTCAGGAATGTTGGAAAATACGACATCCGAGATGTTAGCATGCCTTAGGTTAGGATATATAACGCTATAGACGTATATAATGTCCCAGACTAGACGTACGGGACGACAGGAACAGGATTCTGTAAAACATTACCAACGACGGGCTAGATGGGTTAGGTTAGGTTATATTATGTCACAGACGTATATAATGTTCCCACCGAGAAGTAAGTGCCGACCCGTCAGGAATGTTGGAAAATACTACATCCGAGATGTTAGCATGCCTTAGGTTAGGATATATAACGCTATAGACGTATATAATGTCCCAGACTAGACGTACGGGACGACAGGAACAGGATTCTGTAAAACATTACCAACGAGGGGCTAGATGGGTTAGGTTAGGTTATATTATGTCACAGACGTATATAATGTTCCCACCGAGAAGTAAGTGCCGACCCGTCAGGAATGTTGGAAAATACTACATCCGAGATGTTAGGTTGCCTTAGGTTATGATATATAACGCTATAGACGTATATAATGTACCAAACTAGACGTACGGGACGACAGGAACAGGATTCTGTAAAACATTACCAGCGAGACGCTAGATGGGTTAGGTTAGGTTATATTATGTCACAGACGTATATAATGTTCCCACCGAGAAGTAGGTGCCGACCCGTCGGGAATGTTGGAAAATACTACATCCGAGATGTTAGCATGCCTTAGGTTAGGATATATAACGCTATAGACGTATATAATGTCCCAGACTAGACGTACGGGACGACAGGAACAGGATTCTTTAAAACATTACCAACGAGGGGCTAGATGGGTTAGGTTAGGTTATATTATGTCACAGACGTATATAATGTTCCCACCGAGAAGTAAGTGCCGACCCGTCAGGAATGTTGGAAAATACTACATCCGAGATGTTAGGTTGCCTTAGGTTATGATATATAACGCTATAGACGTATATAATGTACCAAACTAGACGAACGGGATGACAGGAACAGGATTCTGTAAAACATTACCAGCGAGGGGCTAGATGGGTTAGGTTAGGTTATATTATGTCAAAAACGTATATAATGTTCCCACCGAGAAGTAGGTGCCGACCCGACAGGAATGTTGGAAAATACTACATCCGAGATGTTAGCATGCCTTAGGTTAGGATATATAACGCTATAGACGTATATATTGTCCCAGACTAGACGTACGGGACGACAGGAATAGGATTCTGTAAAACATTACCAGCGAGGTGCTAGATGGGTTAGGTTAGGTTATATTATGTCATAGACGTATATAATGTTCCCACCGAGCAGTAGGTGCCGTCCCGTCAGGAATGTTGGAAAATACTACATCCGAGATGTTAGGTTGCCTTAGGTTATGATATATAACGCTATAGACGTATATAATGTACCAAACTAGACGTACGGGATGACAGGAACAGGATTCTGTAAAACATTACCAACGAGGGACTAGATGGGTTGGGTTAGGTTATATTATGTCACGGACGTATATAATGTTCCCACCGAGAAGTAAGTGCCGACCCGTCAGGAATGTTGGAAAATACTACATCCGAGATGTTAGCCTGCCTTGGTTAGGATCTATAACGCTATAGACGTATATCATGGCCCCAACGAGACGTACGGGCCGATACGACCGGGATTCTGTAAAACAATATCACCGAGGGGCTAGATGGGTTAGGTTAGGTTATATTATGTCATAGACGTATATAATGTTCCCACTGAGAAGTAGGTGCCGACCCGTCATGAATGTTGGAAAATACTACATCCGAGGTGTTAGGTTGCCTTAGGTTATGATATATAACGCTATAGACGTATATAATGTACCAAACTAGACGTACGGGACGACAGGAACAGGATTCTGTAAAACATTACCAGCGAGGGGCTAGATGGGTTAGGTTAGGTTATATTATGTCAAAAACGTATATAATGTTCCCACCGAGAAGTAAGTGCCGACCTGTCAGGAATGTTGGAAAATACTACATCCGAGATGTTAGGTTGCCTTAGGTTATGATATATAACGCTATAGACGTATATAATGTACCAAACTAGACGTACGGGATGACAGGAACAGGATTCTGTAAAACATTACCAACGAGGGACTAGATGGGTTGGGTTAGGTTATATTATGTCACGGACGTATATAATGTTCCCACCGAGAAGTAAGTGCCGACCCGTCAGGAATGTTGGAAAATACTACATCCGAGATGTTAGCCTGCCTTAGGTTAGGATCTATAACGCTATAGACGTATATCATGGCCCCAACGAGACGTACGGGCCGATACGACCGGGATTCTGTAAAACAATATCACCGAGGGGCTAGATGGGTTAGGTTAGGTTATATTATGTCATAGACGTATATAATGTTCCCACTGAGAAGTAGGTGCCGACCCGTCAGGAATGTTGGAAAATACTACATCCGAGGTGTTAGGTTGCCTTAGGTTATGATATATAACGCTATAGACGTATATAATGTACCAAACTAGACGTACGGGACGACAGGAACAGGATTCTGTAAAACATTACCAGCGAGGGGCTAGATGGGTTAGGTTAGGTTATATTATGTCAAAAACGTATATAATGTTCCCACCGAGAAGTAAGTGCCGACCCGTCAGGAATGTTGGAAAATACTACATCCGAGATGTTAGGTTGCCTTAGGTTATGATATATAACGCTATAGACGTATATATTGTACCAAACTAGACGTACGGGATGACAGGAACAGGATTCTGTAAAACATTACCAACGAGGGACTAGATGGGTTGGGTTAGGTTATATTATGTCACGGACGTATATAATGTTCCCACCGAGAAGTAAGTGCCGACCCGTCAGGAATGTTGGAAAATACTACATCCGAGATGTTAGCCTGCCTTAGGTTAGGATCTATAACGCTATAGACGTATATCATGGCCCCAACGAGACGTACGGGCCGATACGACCGGGATTCTGTAAAACAATATCACCGAGGGGCTAGATGGGTTAGGTTAGGTTATATTATGTCATAGACGTATATAATGTTCCCACTGAGAAGTAGGTGCCGACCCGTCAGGAATGTTGGAAAATACTACATCCGAGGTGTTAGGTTGCCTTAGGTTATGATATATAACGCTATAGACGTATATAATGTACCAAACTAGACGTACGGGACGACAGGAACAGGATTCTGTAAAACATTACCAGCGAGGGGCTAGATGGGTTAGGTTAGGTTATATTATGTCAAAAACGTATATAATGTTCCCACCGAGAAGTAGGTGCCGACCCGTCAGGAATGTTGGAAAATACTACATCCGAGATGTTAGCATGCCTTAGGTTAGGATCTATAACGCTATAGACGTATATCATGACCCCAACGAGACGTACGGGCCGATACGACCGGGATTCTGTAAAACAATATCACCGAGGGGCTAGATGGGTTAGGTTAGGTTATATTATGTCATAGACGTATATAATGTTCCCACTGAGAAGTAGGTGCCGACCCGTCAGGAATGTTGGAAAATACTACATCCGAGGTGTTAGGTTGCCTTAGGTTATGATATATAACGCTATAGACGTATATAATGTACCAAACTAGACGTACGGGACGACAGGAACAGGATTCTGTAAAACATTACCAGCGAGGGGCTAGATGGGTTAGGTTAGGTTATATTATGTCAAAAACGTATATAATGTTCCCACCGAGAAGTAGGTGCCGACCCGTCAGGAATGTTGGAAAATACTACATCCGAGATGTTAGCATGCCTTAGGTTAGGATATATAACGCCATAGACGTATATAATGTCCCAAACTAGACGTACGGGATGACAGGAACAGGATTCTGTAAAACATTAGCAACGAGGGGCTAGATGGGTTAGGTTAGGTTATATTATGTCACAGACGTATATAATGTTCCCTCCGAGAAGTAAGTGCCGACCCGTCAGGAATGTTGGAAAATACGACATCCGAGATGTTAGCATGCCTTAGGTTAGGATATATAACGCTATAGACGTATATAATGTCCCAGACTAGACGTACGGGACGACAGGAACAGGATTCTGTAAAACATTACCAACGACGGGCTAGATGGGTTAGGTTAGGTTATATTATGTCACAGACGTATATAATGTTCCCACCGAGAAGTAAGTGCCGACCCGTCAGGAATGTTGGAAAATACTACATCCGAGATGTTAGCATGCCTTAGGTTAGGATATATAACGCTATAGACGTATATAATGTCCCAGACTAGACGTACGGGACGACAGGAACAGGATTCTGTAAAACATTACCAACGAGGGGCTAGATGGGTTAGGTTAGGTTATATTATGTCACAGACGTATATAATGTTCCCACCGAGAAGTAAGTGCCGACCCGTCAGGAATGTTGGAAAATACTACATCCGAGATGTTAGGTTGCCTTAGGTTATGATATATAACGCTATAGACGTATATAATGTACCAAACTAGACGTACGGGACGACAGGAACAGTATTCTGTAAAACATTACCAGCGAGACGCTAGATGGGTTAGGTTAGGTTATATTATGTCACAGACGTATATAATGTTCCCACCGAGAAGTAGGTGCCGACCCGTCGGGAATGTTGGAAAATACTACATCCGAGATGTTAGCATGCCTTAGGTTAGGATATATAACGCTATAGACGTATATAATGTCCCAGACTAGACGTACGGGTCGACAGGAACAGGATTCTGTAAAACATTACCAACGAGGGGCTAGATGGGTTAGGTTAGGTTATATTATGTCACAGACGTATATAATGTTCCCACCGAGAAGTAGGTGCCGACCCGTCGGGAATGTTGGAAAATACTACATCCGAGATGTTAGCATGCCTTAGGTTAGGATATATAACGCTATAGACGTATATAATGTCCCAGACTAGACGTACGGGTCGACAGGAACAGGATTCTGTAAAACATTACCAACGAGGGGCTAGATGGGTTAGGTTAGGTTATATTATGTCACAGACGTATATAATGTTCCCACCGAGAAGTAAGTGCCGACCCGTCAGGAATGTTGGAAAATACTACATCCGAGATGTTAGGTTGCCTTAGGTTATGATATATAACGCTATAGACGTATATAATGTACCAAACTAGACGTACGGGATGACAGGAACAGGATTCTGTAAAACATTACCAACGAGGGACTAGATGGGTTGGGTTAGGTTATATTATGTCACGGACGTATATAATGTTCCCACCGAGAAGTAAGTGCCGACCCGTCAGGAATGTTGGAAAATACTACATCCGAGATGTTAGCCTGCCTTAGGTTAGGATCTATAACGCTATAGACGTATATCATGGCCCCAACGAGACGTACGGGCCGATACGACCGGGATTCTGTAAAACAATATCACCGAGGGGCTAGATGGGTTAGGTTAGGTTATATTATGTCATAGACGTATATAATGTTTCCACTGAGAAGTAGGTGCCGACCCGTCAGGAATGTTGGAAAATACTACATCCGAGGTGTTAGGTTGCCTTAGGTTATGATCTAAAACGCTATAGACGTATATCATGGCCCCAACGAGACGTACGGGCCGATACGACCGGGATTCTGTAAAACAATATCACCGAGGGGCTAGATGGGTTAGGTTAGGTTATATTATGTCATAGACGTATATAATGTTCCCACTGAGAAGTAGGTGCCGACCCGTCAGGAATGTTGGAAAATACTACATCCGAGGTGTTAGGTTGCCTTAGGTTATGATATATAACGCTATAGACGTATATAATGTACCAAACTAGACGTACGGGACGACAGGAACAGGATTCTGTAAAACATTACCAGCGAGGGGCTAGATGGGTTAGGTTAGGTTATATTATGTCAAAAACGTATATAATGTTCCCACCGAGAAGTAGGTGCCGACCCGTCAGGAATGTTGGAAAATACTACATCCGAGATGTTAGCATGCCTTAGGTTAGGATCTATAACGCTATAGACGTATATCATGACCCCAACGAGACGTACGGGCTGATACGACCGGGATTCTGTAAAACAATATCACCGAGGGGCTAGATGGGTTAGGTTAGGTTATATTATGTCATAGACGTATATAATGTTCCCACTGAGAAGTAGGTGCCGACCCGTCAGGAATGTTGGAAAATACTACATCCGAGGTGTTAGGTTGCCTTAGGTTATGATATATAACGCTATAGACGTATATCATGGCCCCAACGAGACGTACGGGCCGATACGACCGGGATTCTGTAAAACAATATCACCGAGGGGCTAGATGGGTTAGGTTAGGTTATATTATGTCATAGACGTACATAATGTTCCCACTGAGAAGTAGGTGCCGACCCGTCAGGAATGTTGGAAAATACTACATCCGAGGTGTTAGGTTGCCTTAGGTTATGATATATAACGCTATAGACGTATATAATGTACCAAACTAGACGTACGGGACGACAGGAACAGGATTCTGTAAAACATTACCAGCGAGGGGCTAGATGGGTTAGGTTAGGTTATATTATGTCAAAAACGTATATAATGTTCCCACCGAGAAGTAAGTGCCGACCCGTCAGGAATGTTGGAAAATACTACATCCGAGATGTTAGGTTGCCTTAGGTTATGATATATAACGCTATAGACGTATATAATGTACCAAACTAGACGTACGGGATGACAGGAACAGGATTCTGTAAAACATTACCAACGAGGGACTAGATGGGTTGGGTTAGGTTATATTATGTCACGGACGTATATAATGTTCCCACCGAGAAGTAAGTGCCGACCCGTCAGGAATGTTGGAAAATACTACATCCGAGATGTTAGCCTGCCTTAGGTTAGGATCTATAACGCTATAGACGTATATCATGGCCCCAACGAGACGTACGGGCCGATACGACCGGGATTCTGTAAAACAATATCACCGAGGGGCTAGATGGGTTAGGTTAGGTTATATTATGTCATAGACGTATATAATGTTCCCACTGAGAAGTAGGTGCCGACCCGTCAGGAATGTTGGAAAATACTACATCCGAGGTGTTAGGTTGCCTTAGGTTATGATATATAACGCTATAGACGTATATAATGTACCAAACTAGACGTACGGGACGACAGGAACAGGATTCTGTAAAACATTACCAGCGAGGGGCTAGATGGGTTAGGTTAGGTTATATTATGTCAAAAACGTATATAATGTTCCCACCGAGAAGTAGGTGCCGACCCGTCAGGAATGTTGGAAAATACTACATCCGAGATGTTAGCATGCCTTAGGTTAGGATCTATAACGCTATAGACGTATATCATGATCCCAACGAGACGTACGGGCCGATACGACCGGGATTCTGTAAAACAATATCACCGAGGGGCTAGATGGGTTAGGTTAGGTTATATTATGTCATAGACGTATATAATGTTCCCACTGAGAAGTAGGTGCCGACCCGTCAGGAATGTTGGAAAATACTACATCCGAGGTGTTAGGTTGCCTTAGGTTATGATATATAACGCTATAGACGTATATAATGTACCAAACTAGACGTACGGGACGACAGGAACAGGATTCTGTAAAACATTACCAGCGAGGGGCTAGATGGGTTAGGTTAGGTTATAATATGTCAAAAACGTATATAATGTTCCCACCGAGAAGTAGGTGCCGACCCGTCAGGAATGTTGGAAAATACTACATCCGAGATGTTAGCATGCCTTAGGTTAGGATATATAACGCCATAGACGTATATAATGTCCCAAACTAGACGTACGGGATGACAGGAACAGGATTCTGTAAAACATTAGCAACGAGGGGCTAGATGGGTTAGGTTAGGTTATATTATGTCACAGACGTATATAATGTTCCCTCCGAGAAGTAAGTGCCGACCCGTTAGGAACGTTGGAAAATACGACATCCGAGATGTTAGCATGCCTTAGGTTAGGATATATAACGCTATAGACGTATATAATGTCCCAGACTAGACGTACGGGACGACAGGAACAGGATTCTGTAAAACATTACCAACGACGGGCTAGATGGGTTAGGTTAGGTTATATTATGTCACAGACGTATATAATGTTCCCACCGAGAAGTAAGTGCCGACCCGTCAGGAATGTTGGAAAATACTACATCCGAGATGTTAGCATGCCTTAGGTTAGGATATATAACGCTATAGACGTATATAATATCCCAGACTAGACGTACGGGACGACAGGAACAGGATTCTGTAAAACATTACCAACGAGGGGCTAGATGGGTTAGGTTAGGTTATATTATGTCACAGACGTATATAATGTTCCCACCGAGAAGTAAGTGCCGACCCGTCAGGAATGTTGGAAAATACTACATCCGAGATGTTAGGTTGCCTTAGGTTATGATATATAACGCTATAGACGTATATAGTGTACCAAACTAGACGTACGGGACGACAGGAACAGTATTCTGTAAAACATTACCAGCGAGACGCTAGATGGGTTAGGTTAGGTTATATTATGTCACAGACGTATATAATGTTCCCACCGAGAAGTAGGTGCCGACCCGTCGGGAATGTTGGAAAATACTACATCCGAGATGTTAGCATGCCTTAGGTTAGGATATATAACGCTATAGACGTATATAATGTCCCAGACTAGACGTACGGGACGACAGGAACAGGATTCTGTAAAACATTACCAACGAGGGGCTAGATGGGTTAGGTTAGGTTATATTATGTCACGGACGTATATGATGTTCCCACCGAGAAGTAAGTGCCGACCCGTCAGGAATGTTGGAAAATACTACATCCGAGATGTTAGGTTGCCTTAGGTTATGATATATAACGCTATAGACGTATATAATGTACCAAACTAGACGAACGGGATGACAGGAACAGGATTCTGTAAAACATTACCAGCGAGGGGCTAGATGGGTTAGGTTAGGTTATATTATGTCATAGACCTATATAATGTTCCCACTGAGAAGTAGGTGCCGACCCGTCAGGAATGTTGGAAAATACTACATCCGAGGTGTTAGGTTGCCTTAGGTTATGATATATAACGCTATAGACGTATATAATGTACCAAACTAGACGTACGGGACGACAGGAACAGGATTCTGTAAAACATTACCAGCGAGGGGCTAGATGGGTTAGGTTAGGTTATATTATGTCAAAAACGTATATAATGTTCCCACCGAGAAGTAAGTGCCGACCCGTCAGGAATGTTGGAAAATACTACATCCGAGATGTTAGGTTGCCTTAGGTTATGATATATAACGCTATAGACGTATATAATGTACCAAACTAGACGTACGGGATGACAGGAACAGGATTCTGTAAAACATTACCAACGAGGGACTAGATGGGTTGGGTTAGGTTATATTATGTCACGGACGTATATAATGTTCCCACCGAGAAGTAAGTGCCGACCCGTCAGGAATGTTGGAAAATACTACATCCGAGATGTTAGCCTGCCTTAGGTTAGGATCTATAACGCTATAGACGTATATCATGGCCCCAACGAGACGTACGGACCGATACGACCGGGATTCTGTAAAACAATATCACCGAGGGGCTAGATGGGTTAGGTTAGGTTATATTATGTCATAGACGTATATAATGTTCCCACTGAGAAGTAGGTGCCGACCCGTCAGGAATGTTGGAAAATACTACATCCGAGGTGTTAGGTTGCCTTAGGTTATGATATATAACGCTATGGACGTATATAATGTACCAAACTAGACGTACGGGACGACAGGAACAGGATTCTGTAAAACATTACCAGCGAGGGGCTAGATGGGTTAGGTTAGGTTATATTATGTCAAAAACGTATATAATGTTCCCACCGAGAAGTAAGTGCCGACCCGTCAGGAATGTTGGAAAATACTACATCCGAGATGTTAGGTTGCCTTAGGTTATGATATATAACGCTATAGACGTATATAATGTACCAAACTAGACGTACGGGATGACAGGAACAGGATTCTGTAAAACATTACCAACGAGGGACCAGATGGGTTGGGTTAGGTTATATTATGTCACGGACGTATATAATGTTCCCACCGAGAAGTAAGTGCCGACCCGTCAGGAATGTTGGAAAATACTACATCCGAGATGTTAGCCTGCCTTAGGTTAGGATCTAAAACGCTATAGACGTATATCATGGCCCCAACGAGACGTACGGGCCGATACGACCGGGATTCTGTAAAACAATATCACCGAGGGGCTAGATGGGTTAGGTTAGGTTATATTATGTCATAGACGTATATAATGTTCCCACTGAGAAGTAGGTGCCGACCCGTCAGGAATGTTGGAAAATACTACATCCGAGGTGTTAGGTTGCCTTAGGTTATGATATATAACGCTATAGACGTATATAATGTACCAAACTAGACGTACGGGACGACAGGAACAGGATTCTGTAAAACATTACCAGCGAGGGGCTAGATGGGTTAGGTTAGGTTATATTATGTCAAAAACGTATATAATGTTCCCACCGAGAAGTAGGTGCCGACCCGTCAGGAATGTTGGAAAATACTACATCCGAGATGTTAGCATGCCTTAGGTTAGGATCTATAACGCTATAGACGTATATCATGACCCCAACGAGACGTACGGGCCGATACGACCGGGATTCTGTAAAACAATATCACCGAGGGGCTAGATGGGTTAGGTTAGGTTATATTATGTCATAGACGTATATAATGTTCCCACTGAGAAGTAGGTGCCGACCCGTCAGGAATGTTGGAAAATACTACATCCGAGGTGTTAGGTTGCCTTAGGTTATGATATATAACGCTATAGACGTATATAATGTACCAAACTAGACGTACGGGACGACAGGAACAGGATTCTGTAAAACATTACCAGCGAGGGGCTAGATGGGTTAGGTTAGGTTATATTATGTCAAAAACGTATATAATGTTCCCACCGAGAAGTAGGTGCCGACCCGTCAGGAATGTTGGAAAATACTACATCCGAGATGTTAGCATGCCTTAGGTTAGGATATATAACGCCATAGACGTATATAATGTCCCAAACTAGACGTACGGGATGACAGGAACAGGATTCTGTAAAACATTAGCAACGAGGGGCTAGATGGGTTAGGTTAGGTTATATTATGTCACAGACGTATATAATGTTCCCTCCGAGAAGTAAGTGCCGACCCGTCAGGAATGTTGGAAAATACTACATCCGAGATGTTAGCCTGCCTTAGGTTAGGATCTAAAACGCTATAGACGTATATCATGGCCCCAACGAGACGTACGGGCCGATACGACCGGGATTCTGTAAAACAATATCACCGAGGGGCTAGATGGGTTAGGTTAGGTTATATTATGTCATAGACGTATATAATGTTCCCACTGAGAAGTAGGTGCCGACCCGTCAGGAATGTTGGAAAATACTACATCCGAGGTGTTAGGTTGCCTTAGGTTATGATATATAACGCTATAGACGTATATAATGTACCAAACTAGACGTACGGGACGACAGGAACAGGATTCTGTAAAACATTACCAGCGAGGGGCTAGATGGGTTAGGTTAGGTTATATTATGTCAAAAACGTATATAATGTTCCCACCGAGAAGTAGGTGCCGACCCGTCAGGAATGTTGGAAAATACTACATCCGAGATGTTAGCATGCCTTAGGTTAGGATCTATAACGCTATAGACGTATATCATGACCCCAACGAGACGTACGGGCCGATACGACCGGGATTCTGTAAAACAATATCACCGAGGGGCTAGATGGGTTAGGTTAGGTTATATTATGTCATAGACGTATATAATGTTCCCACTGAGAAGTAGGTGCCGACCCGTCAGGAATGTTGGAAAATACTACATCCGAGGTGTTAGGTTGCCTTAGGTTATGATATATAACGCTATAGACGTATATAATGTACCAAACTAGACGTACGGGACGACAGGAACAGGATTCTGTAAAACATTACCAGCGAGGGGCTAGATGGGTTAGGTTAGGTTATATTATGTCAAAAACGTATATAATGTTCCCACCGAGAAGTAGGTGCCGACCCGTCAGGAATGTTGGAAAATACTACATCCGAGATGTTAGCATGCCTTAGGTTAGGATATATAACGCCATAGACGTATATAATGTCCCAAACTAGACGTACGGGATGACAGGAACAGGATTCTGTAAAACATTAGCAACGTGGGGCTAGATGGGTTAGGTTAGGTTATATTATGTCACAGACGTATATAATGTTCCCTCCGAGAAGTAAGTGCCGACCCGTCAGGAATGTTGGAAAATACGACATCCGAGATGTTAGCATGCCTTAGGTTAGGATATATAACGCTATAGACGTATATAATGTCCCAGACTAGACGTACGGGACGACAGGAACAGGATTCTGTAAAACATTACCAACGACGGGCTAGATGGGTTAGGTTAGGTTATATTATGTCACAGACGTATATAATGTTCCCACCGAGAAGTAAGTGCCGACCCGTCAGGAATGTTGGAAAATACTACATCCGAGATGTTAGCATGCCTTAGGTTAGGATATATAACGCTATAGACGTATATAATGTCCCAGACTAAACGTACGGGACGACAGGAACAGGATTCTGTAAAACATTACCAACGAGGGGCTAGATGGGTTAGGTTAGGTTATATTATGTCACAGACGTATATAATGTTCCCACCGAGAAGTAAGTGCCGACCCGTCAGGAATGTTGGAAAATACTACATCCGAGATGTTA
This sequence comes from Xylocopa violacea, assembly GCA_963969225.1. Classification (NCBI taxonomy): domain Eukaryota; kingdom Metazoa; phylum Arthropoda; class Insecta; order Hymenoptera; family Apidae; genus Xylocopa; species Xylocopa violacea. Next base: position 15,528,633 of record CAXAJV010000015.1, read on the forward strand.
GGTTGCCTTAGGTTATGATATATAACGCTATAGACGTATATAATGTACCAAACTAGACGTACGGGACGACAGGAACAGGATTCTGTAAAACATTACCAGCGAGACGCTAGATGGGTTAGGTTAGGTTATATTATGTCATAGACGTATATAATGTTCCCACTGAGAAGTAGGTGCCGACCCGTCAGGAATGTTGGAAAATACTACATCCGAGGTGTTAGGTTGCCTTAGGTTATGATATATAACGCTATAGACGTATATAATGTACCAAACTAGACGTACGGGACGACAGGAACAGGATTCTGTAAAACATTACCAGCGAGGGGCTAGATGGGTTAGGTTAGGTTATATTATGTCAAAAACGTATATAGTGTTCCCACCGAGAAGTAAGTGCCGACCCGTCAGGAATGTTGGAAAATACTACATCCGAGATGTTAGGTTGCCTTAGGTTATGATATATAACGCTATAGACGTATATAATGTACCAAACTAGACGTACGGGATGACAGGAACAGGATTCTGTAAAACATTACCAACGAGGGACTAGATGGGTTGGGTTAGGTTATATTATGTCACGGACGTATATAATGTTCCCACCGAGAAGTAAGTGCCGACCCGTCAGGAATGTTGGAAAATACTACATCCGAGATGTTAGCCTGCCTTAGGTTAGGATCTATAACGCTATAGACGTATATCATGGCCCCAACGAGACGTACGGGCCGATACGACCGGGATTCTGTAAAACAATATCACCGAGGGGCTAGATGGGTTAGGTTAGGTTATATTATGTCATAGACGTATATAATGTTCCCACTGAGAAGTAGGTGCCGACCCGTCAGGAATGTTGGAAAATACTACATCCGAGGTGTTAGGTTGCCTTAGGTTATGATATATAACGCTATAGACGTATATAATGTACCAAACTAGACGTACGGGACGACAGGAACAGGATTCTGTAAAACATTACCAGCGAGGGGCTAGATGGGTTAGGTTAGGTTATATTATGTCAAAAACGTATATAATGTTCCCACCGAGAAGTAGGTGCCGACCCGTCAGGAATGTTGGAAAATACTACATCCGAGATGTTAGCATGCCGTAGGTTAGGATCTATAACGCTATAGACGTATATCATGACCCCAACGAGACGTACGGGCCGATACGACCGGGATTCTGTAAAACAATATCACCGAGGGGCTAGATGGGTTAGGTTAGGTTATATTATGTCATAGACGTATATAATGTTCCCACTGAGAAGTAGGTGCCGACCCGTCAGGAATGTTGGAAAATACTACATCCGAGGTGTTAGGTTGCCTTAGGTTATGATATATAACGCTATAGACGTATATAATGTACCAAACTAGACGTACGGGACGACAGGAACAGGATTCTGTAAAACATTACCAGCGAGGGGCTAGATGGGTTAGGTTAGGTTATATTATGTCAAAAACGTATATAATGTTCCCACCGAGAAGTAGGTGCCGACCCGTCAGGAATGTTGGAAAATACTACATCCGAGATGTTAGCATGCCTTAGGTTAGGATATATAACGCCATAGACGTATATAATGTCCCAAACTAGACGTACGGGATGACAGGAACAGGATTCTGTAAAACATTACCAGCGAGACGCTAGATGGGTTAGGTTAGGTTATATTATGTCACAGACGTATATAATGTTCCCACCGAGAAGTAGGTGCCGACCCGTCGGGAATGTTGGAAAATACTACATCCGAGATGTTAGCATGCCTTAGGTTAGGATATATAACGCTATAGACGTATATAATGTCCCAGACTAGACGTACGGGACGACAGGAACAGGATTCTGTAAAACATTACCAACGAGGGGCTAGATGGGTTAGGTTAGGTTATATTATGTCACAGACGTATATAATGTTCCCACCGAGAAGTAAGTGCCGACCCGTCAGGAATGTTGGAAAATACTACATCCGAGATGTTAGGTTGCCTTAGGTTATGATATATAACGCTATAGACGTATATAATGTACCAAACTAGACGAACGGGATGACAGGAACAGGATTCTGTAAAACATTACCAGCGAGGGGCTAGATGGGTTAGGTTAGGTTATATTATGTCAAAAACGTATATAATGTTCCCACCGAGAAGTAGGTGCCGACCCGACAGGAATGTTGGAAAATACTACATCCGAGATGTTAGCATGCCTTAGGTTAGGATATATAACGCTATAGACGTATATATTGTCCCAGACTAGACGTACGGGACGACAGGAATAGGATTCTGTAGAACATTACCAGCGATGTGCTAGATGGGTTAGGTTAGGTTATATTATGTCATAGACGTATATAATGTTCCCACCGAGCAGTAGGTGCCGTCCCGTCAGGAATGTTGGAAAATACTACATCCGAGGTGTTAGGTTGCCTTAGGTTGGGATATATAATGTTAGAGACGTATATAATCTCCCCACCGATACGTACGGGCCGACACGACCGGCATTCTGTAAAACACTATCACCGAGGTGCTAGATGGGTTAGGTTAAGTTATATTTTGTTATAGACGTATATAATGTTCCCACCGAGAAGTAGGGGCCGACCCGCCAGGAATGTTGGAAAATACTACATCCGAGATGTTAGCCTGCCTTAGGTTAGGATCTATAACGCTATAGACGCATATCATGTCCCCAACGAGACGTACGGGCCGATACGACCGGGATTCTGTAAAACAATATCACCGAGGGGCAAGATGGGTTAGGTTAGGTTATATTATGTCTTAGACGTCTATAATGTTCCCACCGAGAAGTAATGGCCGACCCACCAGGAATGATGGAAAATACTACATCCGAGATGTTAGCCTGTCTTAGGTTAGGACATATAACGCTATAGACGTATATAATGTCCCAAACTAGTCGTACGGGGCGACAGGAACGGGCTTCTGTAAAACATTACCAGCGAGGGGTTAGATGGGTTAGGTTAGGGTATATTATGTCATAGACGTATATAATGTTCCCACCGAGAAGTAGGTGCCTACCCATCGGGAATGTTGTAAAATACAACATCCGAGGTGTTAGGTTGAATTAGGTTAGGATATATAACGCTATAGACGTATATAATTTCCCAACCGAGATGTACGGGACGATACGAACGGTATTCTGTAAAAAATTACCAGCGAGGGGCCAGATGGGTTAGGTTAGGTTATATTATGTCATAGACGTATATAATGTTACCACAGAGAAGTAGGTGCCGACCCATCAGGAATGTTGGAAAATACTACATCCGAGGTGTTAGGTTGCCTTAGGTTATGATATATAACGCTATAGACGTATATAATGTACCAAACTGGACGTACGGGACGACAGGAACAGGATTCTGTAAAACATTACCAGCGAGGCGCTAGATGGGTTAGGTTAGGTTATATTATGTCACAGACGTCTATAATGTTCCCACCGAGAAGTAGGTGCCGACCCGTCAGGAATGTTGGAAAGTACTACATCCGAAGTGTTAGGTTGCCTTAGGTTAGGATATATAACGCTATAAACATATATAATGTCCCAAACTAGACGAACGGGATGACAGGAACAGGATTCTGTAAAACATTACCAGCGAGGGGCTAGATGGGTTAGGTTAGGTTATATTATGTCAAAAACGTATATAATGTTCCCACCGAGAAGTAGGTGCCGACTCGTCAGGAATGTTGGAAAATACTACATCCGAGATGTTAGCATGCCTTAGGTTAGGATATATAACGCCATAGACGTATATAATGTCTCAAACTAGACGTACGGGATGACAGGAACAGGATTCTGTAAAACATTACCAACGAGGGGCTAGATGGGTTAGGTTAGGTTATATTATGTCACGGACGTATATAATGTTCCCACCGAGAAGTAAGTGCCGACCCGTCAGGAATGTTGGAAAATACTACATCCGAGATGTTAGGTTGCCTTAGGTTATGATATAGAACGCTATAGACGTATATAATGTACCAAACTAGACGTACGGGACGACAGGAACAGGATTCTGTAAAACATTACCAGCGAGGCGCTAGATGGGTTAGGTTAGGTTATATTATGTCACAGACGTATATAATGTTCCCACCGAGAAGTAGGTGCCGACCCGTCAGGAATGTTGGAAAATACTACATCCGAGGTGTTAGGTTGCCTTAGATTAAGATATATAACGCTAGAGACATATATAATGTCCCAAACTAGACGAACGGGATGACAGGAACAGGATTCTGTAAAACATTACCAGCGAGGGGCTAGATGGGTTAGGTTAGGTTATATTATGTCAAAAACGTATATAATGTTCCCACCGAGAAGTAGGTGCCGACCCGTCAGGAATGTTGGAAAATACTACATCCGAGATGTTAGCATGCCTTAGGTTAGGATATATAACGCCATAGACGTATATAATGTCCCAAACTAGACGTACGGGATGACAGGAACAGGATTCTGTAAAACATTACCAACGAGGGGCTAGATGGGTTAGGTTAGGTTATATTATGTCACAGACGTATATAATGTTCCCTCCGAGAAGTAAGTGCCGACCCGTCAGGAATGTTGGAAAATACTACATCCGAGATGTTAGGTTGCCTTAGGTTATGATATATAACGCTATAGACGTATATAATGTACCAAACTAGACGTACGGGACGACAGGAACAGGATTCTGTAAAACATTACCAGCGAGGCGCTAGATGGGTTAGGTTAGGTTATATTATGTCACAGACGTATATAATGTTCCCACCGATAAGTAATGGCCGACCCACCAGGAATGATGGAAAATACTACATTCGAGATGTTAGCCTGTCTTAGGTTAGGACATATAACGCTATAGACGTATATAATGTCCCAAACTAGTCGTATGGGACGACAGGAACGGGCTTCTGTAAAACATTACCAGCGAGGGGTTAGATGGGTTAGGTTAGGGTATATTATGTCATAGACGTATATAATGTACCCACCGAGAAGTAGGTGCCTACCCATCGGGAATGTTGTAAAATACTACATCCGAGGTGTTAGGTTGAATTAGGTTAGGATATATAACGCTACAGACGTATATAATTTCCCAACCGAGATGTACGGGACGATACGAACGGTATTCTGTAAAAAATTACCAGCGAGGGGCCAGATGGGTTAGGTTAGGTTATATTATGTCATAGACGTATATAATGTTACCACAGAGAAGTAGGTGCCGACCCATCAGGAATGTTGGAAAATACTACATCCGAGATGTTAGGTTGCCTTAGGTTATGATATAGAACGCTATAGACGTATATAATGTACCAAACTAAACGTACGGGACGACAGGAACAGGATTCTGTAAAACATTACCAGCGAGGCGCTAGATGGGTTAGGTTAGGTTATATTATGTCACAGACGTATATAATGTTCCCACCGAGAAGTAAGTGCCGACCTGTCAGGAATGTTGGAAAATACTACATCCGAGATGCTAGGTTGCCTTAGGTTATGATATATAACACTATAGACGTATATAATGTCCCAAACTAGACGTACGGGATGACAGGAACAGGATTCTGTAAAACATTACCAGCGAGGCGCTAGATGGGTTAGGTTAGGTTATATTATGTCACAGACGTATATAATATTCCCACCGAGAAGTAGGTGCCGACCCGTCAGGAATGTTGGAAAAAACTACATCCGAGGTGTTAGGTTCCCTTAGGTTAGGATATATAACGCTATAGACGTATATAATGTCCCAACCGAGATGTACGGGACGACACGAACGGTATTCTGTAAAACACTATCACCGAGGTGCTATATGGGTTAGGTTAGGTTATATTACGTTATAGACGTATATAATGTTCCCACCGAGAAGTAATGGCCGACCCACCAGGAATGATGGAAAATACTACATCCGAGATGTTAGCCTGTCTTAGGTTAGGACATATAACGCTATAGACGTATATAATGTCTCAAACTAGTCGTACGGGACGACAGGAACGGGCTTCTGTAAAACATTACCAGCGAGGGGCTAGATGGGTTAGGTTAGGGTATATTATGTCAAAGACGTATATAATGTTCCCACCGAGAAGTAGGTGCCTACCCATCAGGAATGTTGTAAAATACTACATCCGAGGTGTTAGGTTGAATTAGGTTACGATATATAACGCTATAGACGTATATAATTTCCCAACCGAGATGTACGGGACGATACGAACGGTATTCTGTAAAACATTACCAGCGAGGGGCTAGATGGATTAGGTTAGGTTATATTATGTCATAGACGTATATAATGTTCCCACAGAGAAGTAGGTGCCGACCCGTCAGGAATGTTGGAAAATACTACATCCGAGGTGTTAGGTTGCCTTAGGTTATGATATATAACGCTATAGACGTATATAATGTACCAAACTAGACGTACGGGACGACAGGAACAGGATTCTGTAAAACATTACCAGCGAGGCGCTAGATGGGTTAGGTTAGGTTATATTATGTCACAGACGTATATAATGTTCCCACCGAGAAGTAATGGCCGACCCACCAGGAATGATGGAAAATACTACATCCGAGATGTTAGCCTGTCTTAGGTTAGGACATATAACGCTATAGACGTATATAATGTCCCAAACTAGTCGTACGGGACGACAGGAACGGGCTTCTGTAAAACATTACCAGCGAGGGGCTAGATGGGTTAGGTTAGGGTATATTATGTCATAGACGTATATAATGTTCCCACCGAGAAGTAGGTGCCTACCCATCAGGAATGTTGTAAAATACTACATCCGAGGTGTTAGGTTGAATTAGGTTAGGATATATAACGCTATAGACGTATATAATTTCCCAACCGAGATGTACGGGACGATACGAACGGTATTCTGTAAAAAATTACCAGCGAGGGGCCAGATGGGTTAGGTTAGGTTATATTATGTCATAGACGTATATAATGTTACCACAGAGAAGTAGGTGCCGACCCATCAGGAATGTTGGAAAATACTACATCCGAGATGTTAGGTTGCCTTAGGTTATGATATAGAACGCTATAGACGTATATAATGTACCAAACTAGACGTACGGGACGACAGGAACAGGATTCTGTAAAACATTACCAGCGAGGCGCTAGATGGGTTAGGTTAGGTTATATTATGTCACAGACGTATATAATGTTCCCACCGAGAAGTAAGTGCCGACCCGTCAGGAATGTTGGAAAATACTACATCCGAGATGCTAGGTTGCCTTAGGTTATGATATATAACACTATAGACGTATATAATGTCCCAAACTAGACGTACGGGATGACAGGAACAGGATTCTGTAAAACATTACCAGCGAGGCGCTAGATGGGTTAGGTTAGGTTATATTATGTCACAGACGTATATAATATTCCCACCGAGAAGTAGGTGCCGACCCGTCAGGAATGTTGGAAAAAACTACATCCGAGGTGTTAGGTTCCCTTAGGTTAGGATATATAACGCTATAGACGTATATAATGTCCCAACCGAGATGTACGGGACGACACGAACGGTATTCTGTAAAACACTATCACCGAGGTGCTATATGGGTTAGGTTAGGTTATATTACGTTATAGACGTATATAATGTTCCCACCGAGAAGTAATGGCCGACCCACCAGGAATGATGGAAAATACTACATCCGAGATGTTAGCCTGTCTTAGGTTAGGACATATAACGCTATAGACGTATATAATGTCTCAAACTAGTCGTACGGGACGACAGGAACGGGCTTCTGTAAAACATTACCAGCGAGGGGCTAGATGGGTTAGGTTAGGGTATATTATGTCAAAGACGTATATAATGTTCCCACCGAGAAGTAGGTGCCTACCCATCAGGAATGTTGTAAAATACTACATCCGAGGTGTTAGGTTGAATTAGGTTACGATATATAACGCTATAGACGTATATAATTTCCCAACCGAGATGTACGGGACGATACGAACGGTATTCTGTAAAACATTACCAGCGAGGGGCTAGATGGATTAGGTTAGGTTATATTATGTCATAGACGTATATAATGTTCCCACAGAGAAGTAGGTGCCGACCCGTCAGGAATGTTGGAAAATACTACATCCGAGGTGTTAGGTTGCCTTAGGTTATGATATATAACGCTATAGACGTATATAATGTACCAAACTAGACGTACGGGACGACAGGAACAGGATTCTGTAAAACATTACCAGCGAGGCGCTAGATGGGTTAGGTTAGGTTATATTATGTCACAGACGTATATAATGTTCCCACCGAGAAGTAATGGCCGACCCACCAGGAATGATGGAAAATACTACATCCGAGATGTTAGCCTGTCTTAGGTTAGGACATATAACGCTATAGACGTATATAATGTCCCAAACTAGTCGTACGGGACGACAGGAACGGGCTTCTGTAAAACATTACCAGCGAGGGGCTAGATGGGTTAGGTTAGGGTATATTATGTCATAGACGTATATAATGTTCCCACCGAGAAGTAGGTGCCTACCCATCAGGAATGTTGTAAAATACTACATCCGAGGTGTTAGGTTGAATTAGGTTAGGATATATAACGCTATAGACGTATATAATTTCCCAACCGAGATGTACGGGACGATACGAACGGTATTCTGTAAAAAATTACCAGCGAGGGGCCAGATGGGTTAGGTTAGGTTATATTATGTCATAGACGTATATAATGTTACCACAGAGAAGTAGGTGCCGACCCATCAGGAATGTTGGAATATACTACATCCGAGATGTTAGGTTGCCTTAGGTTATGATATAGAACGCTATAGACGTATATAATGTACCAAACTAGACGTACGGGACGACAGGAACAGGATTCTGTAAAACATTACCAACGAGGGGCTAGATGGGTTAGGTTAGGTTATATTATGTCACAGACGTATATAATGTTCCCACCGAGAAGTAAGTGCCGACCCGTCAGGAATGTTGGAAAATACTACATCCGAGATGCTAGGTTGCCTTAGGTTATGATATATAACACTATAGACGTATATAATGTCCCAAACTAGACGAACGGGATGGCAGGAACAGGATTCTGTAAAACATTACCAGCGAGGGGCTAGATGGGTTAGGTTAGGTTATATTATGTCAAAAACGTATATAATGTTCCCACCGAGAAGTAGGTGCCGACCCGTCAGGAATGTTGGAAAATACTACATCCGAGATGTTAGCATGCCTTAGGTTAGGATATATAACGCCATAGACGTATATAATGTCCCAAACTAGACGTACGGGATGACAGGAACAGGATTCTGTAAAACATTATCAACGAGGGGCTAGATGGGTTAGGTTAGGTTATATTATGTCACAGACGTATATAATGTTCCCACCGAGAAGTAGGTGCCGACCCGTCAGGAATGTTGGAAAATACTACATCCGAGATGTTAGAATGCCTTAGGTTAGGATATATAACGCCATAGACGTGTATAATGTCCCAAACTAGAGGTACGGGATGACAGGAACAGGATTCTGTAAAACATTACCAACGAGGGGCTAGATGGGTTAGGTTAGGTTATATTATGTCACGGACGTATATAATGTTCCCACCGAGAAGTAAGTGCCGACAAGTCAGGAATGTTGGAAATTACTACATCCGAGATGTTAGGTTGCCGTAGGTTATGATATATAACGCTATAGACGTATATAATGTACCAAACTAGACGTACGGGACGACAGGAACAGCATTCTGTAAAACATTACCAACGAGGGGCTAGATGGGTTAGGTTAGGTTATATTATGTCACAGACGTATATAATGTTCCCACCGAGAAGTAAGTGCCGACCCGTCAGGAATGTTGGAAAATACTACATCCGAGATGCTAGGTTGCCTTAGGTTATGATATATAACACTATAGACGTATATAATGTCCCAAACTAGACGAACGGGATGGCAGGAACAGGATTCTGTAAAACATTACCAGCGAGGGGCTAGATGGGTTAGGTTAGGTTATATTATGTCAAAAACGTATATAATGTTCCCACCGAGAAGTAGGTGCCGACCCGTCAGGAATGTTGGAAAATACTACATCCGAGATGTTAGCATGCCTTAGGTTAGGATATATAACGCCATAGACGTATATAATGTCCCAAACTAGACGTACGGGATGACAGGAACAGGATTCTGTAAAACATTATCAACGAGGGGCTAGATGGGTTAGGTTAGGTTATATTATGTCACAGACGTATATAATGTTCCCACCGAGAAGTAGGTGCCGACCCGTCAGGAATGTTGGAAAATACTACATCCGAGATGTTAGAATGCCTTAGGTTAGGATATATAACGCCATAGACGTGTATAATGTCCCAAACTAGAGGTACGGGATGACAGGAACAGGATTCTGTAAAACATTACCAACGAGGGGCTAGATGGGTTAGGTTAGGTTATATTATGTCACGGACGTATATAATGTTCCCACCGAGAAGTAAGTGCCGACAAGTCAGGAATGTTGGAAATTACTACATCCGAGATGTTAGGTTGCCTTAGGTTATGATATATAACGCTATAGACGTATATAATGTACCAAACTAGACGTACGGGACGACAGGAACAGCATTCTGTAAAACATTACCATCGAGGGGCTAGATGGGTTAGGTTAGGTTATATTATGTCACAGACGTATATAATGTTCCCACCGAGAAGTAAGTGCCGACCCGTCAGGAATGTTGGAAAATACTACATCCGAGATGCTAGGTTGCCTTAGGTTATGATATATAACACTATAGAAGTATATAATGTCCCAAACTAGACGTACGGGATGACAGGAACAGGATTCTGTAAAACATTACCAGCGAGGCGCTAGATGGGTTAGGTTAGGTTATATTATGTCACAGACGTATATAATATTCCCACCGAGAAGTAGGTGCCGACCCGTCAGGAATGTTGGAAAATACTACATCCGAGGTGTTAGGTTGACTTAGGTTAGGATATATAACGCTATAGACGTATATAATGTCCCAACCGAGATGTACGGGACGACACGAACGGTATTCTGTAAAACACTATCACCGAGGTGCTATATGGGTTAGGTTAGGTTATATTACGTTATAGACGTATATAATGTTCCCACCGAGAAGTAATGGCCGACCCACCAGGAATGATGGAAAATACTACATCCGAGATGTTAGCCTGTCTTAGGTTAGGACATATAACGCTATAGACGTATATAATGTCCCAAACTAGTCGTACGGGACGACAGGAACGGGCTTCTGTAAAACATTACCAGCGAGGGGTTAGATGGGTTAGGTTAGGGTATATTATGTCATAGACGTATATAATGTTCCCACCGAGAAGTAGGTGCCTACCCATCGGGAATGTTGTAGAATACTACAACCGAGGTGTTAGGTTGAATTAGGTTAGGATATATAACGCTATAGACGTATATAATTTCCCAACCGAGATGTACGGGACGATGCGAACGGTATTCTGTAAAAAATTACCAGCGAGGGGCCAGATGGGTTAGGTTAGGTTATATTATGTCATAGACGTATATAATGTTACCACAGAGAAGTAGGTGCCGACCCATCAGGAATGTTGGAAAATACTACATCCGAGGTGTTAGGTTGCCTTAGGTTATGATATATAACGCTATAGACGTATATAATGTACCAAACTGTACGTACGGGACGACAGGAACAGGATTCTGTAAAACATTACCAACGAGGGGCTAGATGGGTTAGGTTAGGTTATATTATGTCACAGACGTATATAATGTTCCCACCGAGAAGTAAGTGCCGACCCGTCAGGAATGTTGGAAAATACTACATCCGAGATGTTAGGTTGCCTTAGGTTATGATATATAACGCTAGAGACGTATATAATGTACCAAACTAGACGTACGGGATGACAGGAATAGGATTCTGTAAAACATTACCAGCGAGGTGCTAGATGGGTTAGGTTAGGTTATATTATGTTATAGACGTATATAATGTTCCCACCGAGAAGTAGGTGCCTACCCGTCAGGAATGTTGGAAAATACTACATCCGAGATGTTAGCATGCCTTAGGTTAGGATATATAACGGCATAGACGTATATAATGTCTCAAACTAGACGTACGGGATTACAGGAACAGGATTCTGTAAAGCATTACCAACGAGGGGCTACATGGGTTAGGTTAGGTTATATTATGTCACGGACGTATATAATGTTCCCACCGAGAAGTAAGTGCCGACCCGTCAGGAATGTTGGAAATTACTTCATCCGAGATGTTAGGTTGCCTTAGGTTATGGTATATAACGCTAAAGACGTATATAATGTACCAAACTAGACGTACGGGACGACAGGAACAGGATTCTGTAAAACATTACCAACGAGGGGCTAGATGGGTTAGGTTAGGTTATATTATGTCACAGACGTATATAATGTTCCCACCGAGAAGTAGGTGCCGACCCGTCAGGAATGTTGGAAAATACTACATCCGAGATGTTAGCATGCCTTAGGTTAGGATATATAACGCTATAGACGTATATAATGTACCAAACTAGACGTACGGGACGACAGGAACAGGATTCTGTAAAACATTACCAACGAGGGGCTAGATGGGTTAGGTTAGGTTATATTATGTCACAGACGTATATAATGTTCCCACCGAGAAGTAAGTGCCGACCCGTCAGGAATGTTGGAAAATACTACATCCGAGATGTTAGGTTGCCTTAGGTTATGATATATAACGCTATAGACGTATATAATGTACCAAACTAGACGTACGGGATGACAGGAACAGGATTCTGTAAAACATTACCAACGAGGGGCTAGATGGGTTAGGTTAGGTTATATTATGTCACGGACGTATATAATGTTCCCACCGAGAAGTAAGTGCCGACCCGTCAGGAATGTTGGAAAATACTACATCCGAGATGTTAGCCTGCCTTAGGTTAGGATCTATAACGCTATAGACGTATATCATGACCCCAACGAGACGTACGGGCCGATACGACCGGGATTCTGTAAAACAATATCACCGAGGGGCTAGATGGGTTAGGTTAGGTTATATTATGTCATATACGTATATAATGTTCCCACCGAGAAGTAGGTGCCGACCCGTCAGGAATGTTGGAAAATACTACATCCGAGGTGTTAGGTTGCCTTATGTTATGATATATAACGCTATAGACGTATATAATGTACCAAACTAGACGTACGGGACGACAGGAACAGGATTCTGTAAAACATTACCAGCGAGGCGCTAGATGAGTTAGGTTAGGTTATATTATGTCACAGACGTATATAATATTCCCACCGAGAAGTAGGTGCCGACCCGTCAGGAATGTTGGAAAAAACTACATCCGAGGTGTTAGGTTCCCTTAGGTTAGGATATATAACGCTATAGACGTATATAATGTCCCAACCGAGATGTACGGGACGACACGAACGGTATTCTGTAAAACACTATCACCGAGGTGCTATATGGGTTAGGTTAGGTTATATTACGTTATAGACGTATATAATGTTCCCACCGAGAAGTAATGGCCGACCCACCAGGAATGATGGAAAATACTACATCCGAGATGTTAGCCTGTCTTAGGTTAGGACATATAACGCTATAGACGTATATAATGTCCCAAACTAGTCGTACGGGACGACAGGAACGGGCTTCTGTAAAACATTACCAGCGAGGGGTTAGATGGGTTAGGTTGGGGTATATTATGTCATAGACGTATATAATGTTCCCACCGAGAAGTAGGTGCCGACCCGTCGGGAATGTTGGAAAGTACTACATCCGAAGTGTTAGGTTGCCTTAGGTTAGGATATATAACGCTATAGACATATATAATGTCCCAAACTAGACGAACGGGATGACAGGAACAGGATTCTGTAAAACATTACCAGCGAGGGGCTAGATGGGTTAGGTTAGGTTATATTATGACAAAAACGTATATAATGTTCCCACCGAGAAGTAGGTGCCGACCCGTCAGGAATGTTGGAAAATACTACATCCGAGATGTTAGAATGCCTTAGGTTAGGATATATAACGCCATAGACGTGTATAATGTCCCAAACTAGAGGTACGGGATGACAGGAACAGGATTCTGTAAAACATTACCAACGAGGGGCTAGATGTGTTAGGTTAGGTTATATTATGTCACGGACGTATATAATGTTCCCACCGAGAAGTAAGTGCCGACAAGTCAGGAATGTTGGAAATTACTACATCCGATATGTTAGGTTGCCTTAGGTTATGATATATAACGCTATAGACGTATATAATGTACCAAACTAGACGTACGGGACGACAGGAACAGGATTCTGTAAAACATTACCAACGAGGGGCTAGATGGGTTAGGTTAGGTTATATTATGTCACAGACGTATATAATGTTCCCACCGAGAAGTAAGTGCCGACCCGTCAGGAATGTTGGAAAATACTACATCCGAGATGCTAGGTTGCCTTAGGTTATGATATATAACACTATAGACGTATATAATGTCCCAAACTAGACGTACGGGATGACAGGAACAGGATTCTGTAAAACATTACCAACGAGGGGCTAGATGGGTTAGGTTAGGTTATATTATGTCACAGACGTATATAATGTTCCCACCGAGAAGTAGGTGCCTACCCGTCAGGAATGTTGGAAAATACTACATCCGAGATGTTAGCATGCCTTAGGTTAGGATATATAACGCTATTGACGTATATAATGTACCAAACTAGACGTACGGGATTACAGGAACAGGATTCTGTAAAACATTACCAACGAGGGGCTAGATGGGTTAGGTTAGGTTATATTATGTCACAGACGTATATAATGTTCCCACCGAGAAGTAAGTGCCGACCCGTCAGGAATGTTGGAAAATACTACATCCGAGATGCTAGGTTGCCTTAGGTTATGATATATAACACTATAGACGTATATAATGTCCCAAACTAGACGTACGGGATGACAGGAACAGGATTCTGTAAAACATTACCAACGAGGGGCTAGATGGGTTAGGTTAGGTTATATTATGTCACAGACGTATATAATGTTCCCACCGAGAAGTAGGTGCCTACCCGTCAGGAATGTTGGAAAATACTACATCCGAGATGTTAGCATGCCTTAGGTTAGGATATATAACGGCATAGACGTATACAATGTCTCAAACTAGACGTACGGGATTACAGGAACAGGATTCTGTAAAACATTACCAACGAGGGGCTACATGGGTTAGGTTAGGTTATATTATGTCACGGACGTATATAATGTTCCCACCGAGAAGTAAGTGCCGACCCGTCAGGAATGTTGGAAATTACTTCATCCGAGATGTTAGGTTGCCTTAGGTTATGGTATATAACGCTAAAGACGTATATAATGTACCAAACTAGACGTAAGGGACGACAGGAACAGGATTCTGTAAAACATTACCAACGAGGGGCTAGATGGGTTAGGTTAGGTTATATTATGTCACAGACGTATATAATGTTCCCACCGAGAAGTAGGTGCCGACCCGTCAGGAATGTTGGAAAATACTACATCCGAGATGTTAGCATGCCTTAGGTTAGGATATATAACGCTATAGACGTATATAATGTACCAAACTAGACGTACGGGACGACAGGAACAGGATTCTGTAAAACATTACCAACGAGGGGCTAGATGGGTTAGGTTAGGTTATATTATGTCACAGACGTATATAATGTTCCCACCGAGAAGTAAGTGCCGACCCGTCAGGAATGTTGGAAAATACTACATCCGAGATGTTAGGTTGCCTTAGGTTATGATATATAACGCTATAGACGTATATAATGTACCAAACTAGACGTACGGGATGACAGGAACAGGATTCTGTAAAACATTACCAACGAGGGGCTAGATGGGTTAGGTTAGGTTATATTATGTCACGGACGTATATAATGTTCCCACCGAGAAGTAAGTGCCGACCCGTCAGGAATGTTGGAAAATACTACATCCGAGATGTTAGCCTGCCTTAGGTTAGGATCTATAACGCTATAGACGTATATCATGAGCCCAACGAGACGTACGGGCCGATACGACCGGGATTCTGTAAAACAATATCACCGAGGGGCTAGATGGGTTAGGTTAGGTTATATTATGTCATAGACGTATATAATGTTCCCACCGAGAAGTAGGTGCCGACCCGTCAGGAATGTTGGAAAATACTACATCCGAGGTGTTAGGTTGCCTTAGGTTATGATATATAACGCTATAGACGTATATAATGTCCCAGACTAGACGTACGGGACGACAGGAATAGGATTCTGTAAAACATTACCAGCGAGGTGCTAGATGGGTTAGGTTAGGTTATATTATGTCATAGACGTATATAATATTCCCACCGAGCAGTAGGTGCCGTCCCGTCAGGAATGTTGGAAAATACTACATCCGAGGTGTTAGGTTGCCTTAGGTTGGGATATATAATGTTAGAGACGTATATAATCTCCCCACCGATACGTACGGGCCGACACGACCGGCATTCTGTAAAACACTATCACCGAGGTGCTAGATGGGTTAGGTTAAGTTATATTATGTTATAGACGTATATAATGTTCCCACCGAGAAGTAGGGGCCGACCCGCCAGGAATGTTGGAAAATACTACATCCGAGATGTTAGCCTGCCTTAGGTTAGGATCTATAACGCTATAGACGCATATCATGTCCCCAACGAGACGTACGGGCCGATACGACCGGGATTCTGTAAAACAATATCACCGAGGGGCTAGATGGGTTAGGTTAGGTTATATTATGTCATAGACGTATATAATGTTCCCACCGAGAAGTAGGTGCCGACCCGTCAGGAATGTTGGAAAATACTACATCCGAGGTGTTAGGTTGCCTTAGGTTAGGATATATAACGCTATAGACGTATACAATGTCCCAACCGAGATGTACGGGACGACACGAACGGTATTCTGTAAAACACTATCACCGAGGTGCTATATGGGTTAGGTTAGGTTATATTACGTTATAGACGTATATAATGTTCCCACCGAGAAGTAATGGCCGACCCACAAGGAATGATGGAAAATACTACATCCGAGATGTTAGCCTGTCTTAGGTTAGGACATATAACGCTATAGACGTATATAATGTCCCAAACTAGTCGTACGGGACGACAGGAACGGGCTTCTGTAAAACATTACCAGCGAGGGGCTAGATGGGTTAGGTTAGGGTATATTATGTCATAGACGTATATAATGTTCCCACCGAGAAGTAGGTGCCTACCCATCAGGAATGTTGTAAAATACTACATCCGAGGTGTTAGGTTGAATTAGGTTAGGATATATAACGCTATAGACGTATATAATTTCCCAACCGAGATGTACGGGACGATACGAACGGTATTCTGTAAAAAATTACCAGCGAGGGGCCAGATGGGTTAGGTTAGGTTATATTATGTCATAGACGTATATAATGTTACCACAGAGAAGTAGGTGCCGACCCATCAGGAATGTTGGAATATACTACATCCGAGATGTTAGGTTGCCTTAGGTTATGATATAGAACGCTATAGACGTATATAATGTACCAAACTAGACGTACGGGACGACAGGAACAGGATTCTGTAAAACATTACCAACGAGGGGCTAGATGGGTTAGGTTAGGTTATATTATGTCACAGACGTATATAATGTTCCCACCGAGAAGTAAGTGCCGACCCGTCAGGAATGTTGGAAAATACTACATCCGAGATGTTAGCCTGCCTTAGGTTGGGATATATAATGTTAGAGACGTATATAATCTCCCCACCGATACGTACGGGCCGACACGACCGGCATTCTGTAAAACACTATCACCGAGGTGCTAGATGGGTTAGGTTAAGTTATATTATGTTATAGACGTATATAATGTTCCCACCGAGAAGTAGGGGCCGACCCGCCAGGAATGTTGGAAAATACTACATCCGAGATGTTAGCCTGCCTTAGGTTAGGATCTATAACGCTATAGACGCATATCATGTCCCCAACGAGACGTACGGGCCGATACGACCGGGATTCTGTAAAACAATATCACCGAGGGGCTAGATGGGTTAGGTTAGGTTATATTATGTCATAGACGTATATAATGTTCCCACCGAGAAGTAGGTGCCGACCCGTCAGGAATGTTGGAAAATACTACATCCGAGGTGTTAGGTTGCCTTAGGTTAGGATATATAACGCTATAGACGTATATAATGTCCCAACCGAGATGTACGGGACGACACGAACGGTATTCTGTAAAACACTATCACCGAGGTGCTATATGGGTTAGGTTAGGTTATATTACGTTATAGACGTATATAATGTTCCCACCGAGAAGTAATGGCCGACCCACCAGGAATGATGGAAAATACTACATCCGAGATGTTAGCCTGTCTTAGGTTAGGACATATAACGCTATAGACGTATATAATGTCCCAAACTAGTCGTACGGGACGACAGGAACGGGCTTCTGTAAAACATTACCAGCGAGGGGCTAGATGGGTTAGGTTAGGGTATATTATGTCATAGACGTATATAATGTTCCCACCGAGAAGTAGGTGCCTACCCATCAGGAATGTTGTAAAATACTACATCCGAGGTGTTAGGTTGAATTAGGTTAGGATATATAACGCTATAGACGTATATAATTTCCCAACCGAGATGTACGGGACGATACGAACGGTATTCTGTAAAACATTACCAGCGAGGGGCTAGATGGGTTAGGTTAGGTTATATTATGTCATAGACGTATATAATGTTACCACAGAGAAGTAGGTGCCGACCCATCAGGAATGTTGGAATATACTACATCCGAGATGTTAGGTTGCCTTAGGTTATGATATAGAACGCTATAGACGTATATAATGTACCAAACTAGACGTACGGGACGACAGGAACAGGATTCTGTAAAACATTACCAACGAGGGGCTAGATGGGTTAGGTTAGGTTATATTATGTCACAGACGTATATAATGTTCCCACCGAGAAGTAAGTGCCGACCCGTCAGGAATGTTGGAAAATACTACATCCGAGATGTTAGCCTGCCTTAGGTTGGGATATATAATGTTAGAGACGTATATAATCTCCCCACCGATACGTACGGGCCGACACGACCGGCATTCTGTAAAACACTATCACCGAGGTGCTAGATGGGTTAGGTTAAGTTATATTATGTTATAGACGTATATAATGTTCCCACCGAGAAGTAGGGGCCGACCCGCCAGGAATGTTGGAAAATACTACATCCGAGATGTTAGCCTGCCTTAGGTTAGGATCTATAACGCTATAGACGCATATCATGTCCCCAACGAGACGTACGGGCCGATACGACCGGGATTCTGTAAAACAATATCACCGAGGGGCTAGATGGGTTAGGTTAGGTTATATTATGTCATAGACGTATATAATGTTCCCACCGAGAAGTAGGTGCCGACCCGTCAGGAATGTTGGAAAATACTACATCCGAGGTGTTAGGTTGCCTTAGGTTAGGATATATAACGCTATAGACGTATATAATGTCCCAACCGAGATGTACGGGACGACACGAACGGTATTCTGTAAAACACTATCACCGAGGTGCTATATGGGTTAGGTTAGGTTATATTACGTTATAGACGTATATAATGTTCCCACCGAGAAGTAATGGCCGACCCACCAGGAATGATGGAAAATACTACATCCGAGATGTTAGCCTGTCTTAGGTTAGGACATATAACGCTATAGACGTATATAATGTCCCAAACTAGTCGTACGGGACGACAGGAACGGGCTTCTGTAAAACATTACCAGCGAGGGGCTAGATGGGTTAGGTTAGGGTATATTATGTCATAGACGTATATAATGTTCCCACCGAGAAGTAGGTGCCTACCCATCAGGAATGTTGTAAAATACTACATCCGAGGTGTTAGGTTGAATTAGGTTAGGATATATAACGCTATAGACGTATATAATTTCCCAACCGAGATGTACGGGACGATACGAACGGTATTCTGTAAAACATTACCAGCGAGGGGCTAGATGGGTTAGGTTAGGTTATATTATGTCATAGACGTATATAATGTTCCCACAGAGAAGTAGGTGCCGACCCGTCAGGAATGTTGGAAAATAATACATCCGAGGTGTTAGGTTGCCTTAGGTTATGATATATAACGCTATAGACGTATAGAATGTACCAAACTAGACGTACGGGACGACAGGAACAGGATTCTGTAAAACATTACCAGCGAGGCGCTAGATGGGTTAGGTTAGGTTATATTATGTCACAGACGTCTATAATGTTCCCACCGAGAAGTAGGTGCCGACCCGTCAGGAATGTTGGAAAGTACTACATCCGAAGTGTTAGGTTGCCTTAGGTTAGGATATATAACGCTATAGACATATATAATGTCCCAAACTAGACGAACGGGATGACAGGAACAGGATTCTGTAAAACATTACCAGCGAGGGGCTAGATGGGTTAGGTTAGGTTATATTATGTCAAAAACGTATATAATGTTCCCACCGAGAAGTAGGTGCCGACTCGTCAGGAATGTTGGAAAATACTACATCCGAGATGTTAGCATGCCTTAGGTTAGGATATATAACGCCATAGACGTATATAATGTCTCAAACTAGACGTACGGGATGACAGGAACAGGATTCTGTAAAACATTACCAACGAGGGGCTAGATGGGTTAGGTTAGGTTATATTATGTCACGGACGTATATAATGTTCCCACCGAGAAGTAAGTGCCGACCCGTCAGGAATGTTGGAAAATACTACATCCGAGATGTTAGGTTGCCTTAGGTTATGATATAGAACGCTATAGACGTATATAATGTACCAAACTAGACGTACGGGACGACAGGAACAGGATTCTGTAAAACATTACCAGCGAGGCGCTAGATGGGTTAGGTTAGGTTATATTATGTCACAGACGTATATAATGTTCCCACCGAGAAGTAGGTGCCGACCCGTCAGGAATGTTGGAAAATACTACATCCGAGGTGTTAGGTTGCCTTAGATTAAGATATATAACGCTATAGACATATATAATGTCCCAAACTAGACGAACGGGATGACAGGAACAGGATTCTGTAAAACATTACCAGCGAGGCTCTAGATGGGTTAGGTTAGGTTATATTATGTCAAAAACGTATATAATGTTCCCACCGAGAAGTAGGTGCCGACCCGTCAGGAATGTTGGAAAATACTACATCCGAGATGTTAGCATGCCTTAGGTTAGGATATATAACGCCATAGACGTATATAATGTCCCAAACTAGACGTACGGGATGACAGGAACAGGATTCTGTAAAACATTACCAACGAGGGGCTAGATGGGTTAGGTTAGGTTATATTATGTCACAGACGTATATAATGTTCCCTCCGAGAAGTAAGTGCCGACCCGTCAGGAATGTTGGAAAATACTACATCCGATGTGTTAGGTTGCCTTAGGTTATGATATATAACGCTATAGACGTATATAATGTACCAAACTAGACGTACGGGACGACAGGAACAGGATTCTGTAAAACATTACCAGCGAGGCGCTAGATGGGTTAGGTTAGGTTATATTATGTCACGGACGTATATAATGTTCCCACCGAGAAGTAAGTGCCGACCCGTCAGGAATGTTGGAAAATACTACATCCGAGGTGTTAGGTTGCCTTAGATTAAGATATATAACGCTATAGACATATATAATGTCCCAAACTAGACGAACGGGATGGCAGGAACAGGATTCTGTAAAACATTACCAGCGAGGGGCTAGATGGGTTAGGTTAGGTTATATTATGTCACAGACGTATATAATGTTCCCACCGAGAAGTAGGTGCCGACCCGTCAGGAATGTTGGAAAATACTACATCCGAGATGTTAGAATGCCTTAGGTTAGGATATATAACGCCATAGACGTGTATAATGTCCCAAACCAGAGGTACGGGATGACAGGAACAGGATTCTGTAAAACATTACCAACGAGGGGCTAGATGGGTTAGGTTAGGTTATATTATGTCACGGACGTATATAATGTTCCCACCGAGAAGTAAGTGCCGACAAGTCAGGAATGTTGGAAATTACTACATCCGAGATGTTAGGTTGCCTTAGGTTATGATATATAACGCTATAGACGTATATAATGTCCCAAACTAGACGTACGGGATGACAGGAACAGGATTCTGTAAAACATTACCAGCGAGGCGCTAGATGGGTTAGGTTAGGTTATATTATGTCACAGACGTATATAATATTCCCACCGAGAAGTAGGTGCCGACCCGTCAGGAATGTTGGAAAATACTACATCCGAGGTGTTAGGTTGACTTAGGTTAGGATATATAACGCTATAGACGTATATAATGTCCCAACCGAGATGTACGGGACGACACGAACGGTATTCTGTAAAACACTATCACCGAGGTGCTATATGGGTTAGGTTAGGTTATATTACGTTATAGACGTATATAATGTTCCCACCGAGAAGTAATGGCCGACCCACCAGGAATGATGGAAAATACTACATCCGAGATGTTAGCCTGTCTTAGGTTAGGACATATAACGCTATAGACGTATATAATGTCCCAAACTAATCGTACGGGACGACAGGAACGGGCTTCTGTAAAACATTACCAGCGAGGGGTTAGATGGGTTAGGTTAGGGTATATTATGTCATAGACGTATATAATGTTCCCACCGAGAAGTAGGTGCCTACCCATCGGGAATGTTGTAAAATACTACAACCGAGGTGTTAGGTTGAATTAGGTTAGGATATATAACGCTATAGACGTATATAATTTCCCAACCGAGATGTACGGGACGATACGAACGGTATTCTGTAAAAAATTACCAGCGAGGGGCCAGATGGGTTAGGTTAGGTTATATTATGTCATAGACGTATATAATGTTACCACAGAGAAGTAGGTGCCGACCCATCAGGAATGTTGGAAAATACTACATCCGAGGTGTTAGGTTGCCTTAGGTTATGATATATAACGCTATAGACGTATATAATGTACCAAACTAGACGTACGGGACGACAGGAACAGGATTCTGTAAAACATTACCAACGAGGGGCTAGATGGGTTAGGTTAGGTTATATTATGTCACAGACGTATATAATGTTCCCACCGAGAAGTAAGTGCCGACCCGTCAGGAATGTTGGAAAATACTACATCCGAGATGTTAGGTTGCCTTAGGTTATGATATATAACGCTATAGACGTATATAATGTACCAAACTAGACGTACGGGATGACAGGAACAGGATTCTGTAAAACATTACCAGCGAGGCGCTCGATGGGTTAGGTTAGGTTATATTATGTCACGGACGTATATAATGTTCCCACCGAGAAGTAAGTGCCGACCCGTCAGGAATGTTGGAAAATACTACATCCGAGGTGTTAGGTTGCCTTAGATTAAGATATATAACGCTATAGACATATATAATGTCCCAAACTAGACGAACGGGATGGCAGGAACAGGATTCTGTAAAACATTACCAGCGAGGGGCTAGATGGGTTAGGTTAGGTTATATTATGTCACGGACGTATATAATGTTCCCACCGAGAAGTAAGTGCCGACAAGTCAGGAATGTTGGATATTACTACATCCGATATGTTAGGTTGCCTTAGGTTATGATATATAACGCTATAGACGTATATAATGTACCAAACTAGACGTACGGGACGACAGGAACAGGATTCTGTAAAACATTACCAACGAGGGGCTAGATGGGTTAGGTTAGGTTATATTATGTCACAGACGTATATAATGTTCCCACCGAGAAGTAAGTGCCCACCCGTCAGGAATGTTGGAAAATACTACATCCGAGATGCTAGGTTGCCTTAGGTTATGATATATAACACTATAGACGTATATAATGTCCCAAACTAGACGTACGGGATGACAGGAACAGGATTCTGTAAAACATTACCAACGAGGGGCTAGATGGGTTAGGTTAGGTTATATTATGTCACAGACGTATATAATGTTCCCACCGAGAACTAAGTGCCGACCCGTCAGGAATGTTGGAAAATACTACATCCGAGATGTTAGCATGCCTTAGGTTAGGATATATAACGCTATAGACGTATATAATGTCCCAGACTAGACGTACGGGACGACAGGAATAGGATTCTGTAAAACATTACCAGCGAGGTGCTAGATGGGTTAGGTTAGGTTATATTATGTTATAGACGTATATAATGTTCCCACCGAGAAGTAGGGGCCGACCCGCCATGAATGTTGGAAAATACTACATCCGAGACGTTAGCCTGCCTTAGGTTAGGATCTATAACTCTATAGACGTATATCATGACCCCAACGAGACGTACGGGCCGATACGACCGGGATTCTGTAAAACATTACCAGCGAGGCGCTAGATGGGTTAGGTTAGGTTATATTATGTCATAGACGTATATAATGTTCCCACCGAGAAGTAGGTGCCGACCCGTCAGGAATGTTGGAAAATACTACATCCGAGGTGTTAGGTTGCCTTAGGTTATGATATATAACGCTATAGACGTATATAATGTCCCAGACTAGACGTACGGGACGACAGGAATAGGATTCTGTAAAACATTACCAGCGAGGTGCTAGATGGGTTAGGTTAGGTTATATTATGTCATAGACGTATATAATATTCCCACCGAGCAGTAGGTGCCGTCCCGTCAGGAATGTTGGAAAATACTACATCCGAGGTGTTAGGTTGCCTTAGGTTGGGATATATAATGTTAGAGACGTATATAATCTCCCCACCGATACGTACGGGCCGACACGACCGGCATTCTGTAAAACACTATCACCGAGGTGCTAGATGGGTTAGGTTAAGTTATATTATGTTATAGACGTATATAATGTTCCCACCGAGAAGTAGGGGCCGACCCGCCAGGAATGTTGGAAAATACTACATCCGAGATGTTAGCCTGCCTTAGGTTAGGATCTATAACGCTATAGACGCATATCATGTCCCCAACGAGACGTACGGGCCGATACGACCGGGATTCTGTAAAACAATATCACCGAGGGGCTAGATGGGTTAGGTTAGGTTATATTATGTCATAGACGTATATAATGTTCCCACCGAGAAGTAGGTGCCGACCCGTCAGGAATGTTGGAAAATACTACATCCGAGGTGTTAGGTTGCCTTAGGTTAGGATATATAACGCTATAGACGTATATAATGTCCCAACCGAGATGTACGGGACGACACGAACGGTATTCTGTAAAACACTATCACCGAGGTGCTATATGGGTTAGGTTAGGTTATATTACGTTATAGACGTATATAATGTTCCCACCGAGAAGTAATGGCCGACCCACCAGGAATGATAGAAAATACTACATCCGAGATGTTAGCCTGTCTTAGGTAAGGACATATAACGCTATAGACGTATATAATGTCCCAAACTAGTCGTACGGGACGACAGGAACGGGCTTCTGTAAAACATTACCAGCGAGGGGTTAGATGGGTTAGGTTAGGGTATATTATGTCATAGACGTATATAATGTTCCCACCGAGAAGTAGGTGCCTACCCATCGGGAATGTTGTAAAATACTACATCCGAGGTGTTAGGTTGAATTAGGTTAGGATATATAACGCTATAGACGTATATAATTTCCCAACCGAGATGTACGGGACGATACGAACGGTATTCTGTAAAAAATTACCAGCGAGGGGCCAGATGGGTTAGGTTAGGTTATATTATGTCATAGACGTATATAATGTTACCACAGAGAAGTAGGTGCCGACCCATCAGGAATGTTGGAAAATACTACATCCGAGGTGTTAGGTTGCCTTAGGTTATGATATATAACGCTATAGACGTATATAATGTACCAAACAAGACGTACGGGACGACAGGAACAGGATTCTGTAAAACATTACCAGCGAGGCGCTAGATGGGTTAGGTTAGGTTATATTATGTCACAGACGTATATAATATTCCCACCGAGAAGTAGGTGCCGACCCGTCAGGAATGTTGGAAAATACTACATCCGAGGTGTTAGGTTGCCTTAGATTAAGATATATAACGCTATAGACATATATAATGTCCGAAACTAGACGAACGGGATGACAGGAACAGGATTCTGTAAAACATTACCAGCGAGGGGCTAGATGGGTTAGGTTAGGTTATATTATGTCATAGACGTATATAATGTTCCCACAGAGAAGTAGGTGCCGACCCGTCAGGAATGTTGGAAAATAATACATCCGAGGTGTTAGGTTGCCTTAGGTTATGATATATAACGCTATAGACGTATAGAATGTACCAAACTAGACGTACGGGACGACAGGAACAGGATTCTGTAAAACATTACCAGCGAGGCGCTAGATGGGTTAGGTTAGGTTATATTATGTCACAGACGTCTATAATGTTCCCACCGAGAAGTAGGTGCCGACCCGTCAGGAATGTTGGAAAGTACTACATCCGAAGTGTTAGGTTGCCTTAGGTTAGGATATATCACGCTATAGACATATATAATGTCCCAAACTAGACGAACGGGATGACAGGAACAGGATTCTGTAAAACATTACCAGCGAGGGGCTAGATGGGTTAGGTTAGGTTATATTATGTCAAAAACGTATATAATGTTCCCACCGAGAAGTAGGTGCCGACTCGTCAGGAATGTTGGAAAATACTACATCCGAGATGTTAGCATGCCTTAGGTTAGGATATATAACGCCATAGACGTATATAATGTCTCAAACTAGACGTACGGGATGACAGGAACAGGATTCTGTAAAACATTACCAACGAGGGGCTAGATGGGTTAGGTTAGGTTATATTATGTCACGGACGTATATAATGTTCCCACCGAGAAGTAAGTGCCGACCCGTCAGGAATGTTGGAAAATACTACATCCGAGATGTTAGGTTGCCTTAGGTTATGATATAGAACGCTATAGACGTATATAATGTACCAAACTAGACGTACGGGACGACAGGAACAGGATTCTGTAAAACATTACCAGCGAGGCGCTAGATGGGTTAGGTTAGGTTATATTATGTCACAGACGTATATAATGTTCCCACCGAGAAGTAGGTGCCGACCCGTCAGGAATGTTGGAAAATACTACATCCGAGGTGTTAGGTTGCCTTAGATTAAGATATATAACGCTATAGACATATATAATGTCCCAAACTAGACGAACGGGATGACAGGAACAGGATTCTGTAAAACATTACCAGCGAGGCTCTAGATGGGTTAGGTTAGGTTATATTATGTCAAAAACGTATATAATGTTCCCACCGAGAAGTAGGTGCCGACCCGTCAGGAATGTTGGAAAATACTACATCCGAGATGTTAGCATGCCTTAGGTTAGGATATATAACGCCATAGACGTATATAATGTCCCAAACTAGACGTACGGGATGACAGGAACAGGATTCTGTAAAACATTACCAACGAGGGGCTAGATGGGTTAGGTTAGGTTATATTATGTCACAGACGTATATAATGTTCCCTCCGAGAAGTAAGTGCCGACCCGTCAGGAATGTTGGAAAATACTACATCCGATGTGTTAGGTTGCCTTAGGTTATGATATATAACGCTATAGACGTATATAATGTACCAAACTAGACGTACGGGACGACAGGAACAGGATTCTGTAAAACATTACCAGCGAGGCGCTAGATGGGTTAGGTTAGGTTATATTATGTCACGGACGTATATAATGTTCCCACCGAGAAGTAAGTGCCGACCCGTCAGGAATGTTGGAAAATACTACATCCGAGGTGTTAGGTTGCCTTAGATTAAGATATATAACGCTATAGACATATATAATGTCCCAAACTAGACGAACGGGATGGCAGGAACAGGATTCTGTAAAACATTACCAGCGAGGGGCTAGATGGGTTAGGTTAGGTTATATTATGTCACAGACGTATATAATGTTCCCACCGAGAAGTAGGTGCCGACCCGTCAGGAATGTTGGAAAATACTACATCCGAGATGTTAGAATGCCTTAGGTTAGGATATATAACGCCATAGACGTGTATAATGTCCCAAACCAGAGGTACGGGATGACAGGAACAGGATTCTGTAAAACATTACCAACGAGGGGCTAGATGGGTTAGGTTAGGTTATATTATGTCACGGACGTATATAATGTTCCCACCGAGAAGTAAGTGCCGACAAGTCAGGAATGTTGGAAATTACTACATCCGAGATGTTAGGTTGCCTTAGGTTATGATATATAACGCTATAGACGTATATAATGTCCCAAACTAGACGTACGGGATGACAGGAACAGGATTCTGTAAAACATTACCAGCGAGGCGCTAGATGGGTTAGGTTAGGTTATATTATGTCACAGACGTATATAATATTCCCACCGAGAAGTAGGTGCCGACCCGTCAGGAATGTTGGAAAATACTACATCCGAGGTGTTAGGTTGACTTAGGTTAGGATATATAACGCTATAGACGTATATAATGTCCCAACCGAGATGTACGGGACGACACGAACGGTATTCTGTAAAACACTATCACCGAGGTGCTATATGGGTTAGGTTAGGTTATATTACGTTATAGACGTATATAATGTTCCCACCGAGAAGTAATGGCCGACCCACCAGGAATGATGGAAAATACTACATCCGAGATGTTAGCCTGTCTTAGGTTAGGACATATAACGCTATAGACGTATATAATGTCCCAAACTAATCGTACGGGACGACAGGAACGGGCTTCTGTAAAACATTACCAGCGAGGGGTTAGATGGGTTAGGTTAGGGTATATTATGTCATAGACGTATATAATGTTCCCACCGAGAAGTAGGTGCCTACCCATCGGGAATGTTGTAAAATACTACAACCGAGGTGTTAGGTTGAATTAGGTTAGGATATATAACGCTATAGACGTATATAATTTCCCAACCGAGATGTACGGGACGATACGAACGGTATTCTGTAAAAAATTACCAGCGAGGGGCCAGATGGGTTAGGTTAGGTTATATTATGTCATAGACGTATATAATGTTACCACAGAGAAGTAGGTGCCGACCCATCAGGAATGTTGGAAAATACTACATCCGAGGTGTTAGGTTGCCTTAGGTTATGATATATAACGCTATAGACGTATATAATGTACCAAACTAGACGTACGGGACGACAGGAACAGGATTCTGTAAAACATTACCAACGAGGGGCTAGATGGGTTAGGTTAGGTTATATTATGTCACAGACGTATATAATGTTCCCACCGAGAAGTAAGTGCCGACCCGTCAGGAATGTTGGAAAATACTACATCCGATATGTTAGGTTGCCTTAGGTTATGATATATAACGCTATAGACGTATATAATGTACCAAACTAGACGTACGGGACGACAGGAACAGGATTCTGTAAAACATTACCAACGAGGGGCTAGATGGGTTAGGTTAGGTTATATTATGTCACAGACGTATATAATGTTCCCACCGAGAAGTAAGTGCCCACCCGTCAGGAATGTTGGAAAATACTACATCCGAGATGCTAGGTTGCCTTAGGTTATGATATATAACACTATAGACGTATATAATGTCCCAAACTAGACGTACGGGATGACAGGAACAGGATTCTGTAAAACATTACCAACGAGGGGCTAGATGGGTTAGGTTAGGTTATATTATGTCACAGACGTTTATAATGTTCCCACCGAGAACTAAGTGCCGACCCGTCAGGAATGTTGGAAAATACTACATCCGAGATGTTAGCATGCCTTAGGTTAGGATATATAACGCTATAGACGTATATAATGTCCCAGACTAGACGTACGGGACGACAGGAATAGGATTCTGTAAAACATTACCAGCGAGGTGCTAGATGGGTTAGGTTAGGTTATATTATGTTATAGACGTATATAATGTTCCCACCGAGAAGTAGGGGCCGACCCGCCAGGAATGTTGGAAAATACTACATCCGAGACGTTAGCCTGCCTTAGGTTAGGATCTATAACTCTATAGACGTATATCATGACCCCAACGAGACGTACGGGCCGATACGACCGGGATTCTGTAAAACATTACCAGCGAGGCGCTAGATGGGTTAGGTTAGGTTATATTATGTCATAGACGTATATAATGTTCCCACCGAGAAGTAGGTGCCGACCCGTCAGGAATGTTGGAAAATACTACATCCGAGGTGTTAGGTTGCCTTAGGTTATGATATATAACGCTATAGACGTATATAATGTCCCAGACTAGACGTACGGGACGACAGGAATAGGATTCTGTAAAACATTACCAGCGAGGTGCTAGATGGGTTAGGTTAGGTTATATTATGTCATAGACGTATATAATATTCCCACCGAGCAGTAGGTGCCGTCCCGTCAGGAATGTTGGAAAATACTACATCCGAGGTGTTAGGTTGCCTTAGGTTGGGATATATAATGTTAGAGACGTATATAATCTCCCCACCGATACGTACGGGCCGACACGACCGGCATTCTGTAAAACACTATCACCGAGGTGCTAGATGGGTTAGGTTAAGTTATATTATGTTATAGACGTATATAATGTTCCCACCGAGAAGTAGGGGCCGACCCGCCAGGAATGTTGGAAAATACTACATCCGAGATGTTAGCCTGCCTTAGGTTAGGATCTATAACGCTATAGACGCATATCATGTCCCCAACGAGACGTACGGGCCGATACGACCGGGATTCTGTAAAACAATATCACCGAGGGGCTAGATGGGTTAGGTTAGGTTATATTATGTCATAGACGTATATAATGTTCCCACCGAGAAGTAGGTGCCGACCCGTCAGGAATGTTGGAAAATACTACATCCGAGGTGTTAGGTTGCCTTAGGTTAGGATATATAACGCTATAGACGTATATAATGTCCCAACCGAGATGTACGGGACGACACGAACGGTATTCTGTAAAACACTATCACCGAGGTGCTATATGGGTTAGGTTAGGTTATATTACGTTATAGACGTATATAATGTTCCCACCGAGAAGTAATGGCCGACCCACCAGGAATGATAGAAAATACTACATCCGAGATGTTAGCCTGTCTTAGGTAAGGACATATAACGCTATAGACGTATATAATGTCCCAAACTAGTCGTACGGGACGACAGGAACGGGCTTCTGTAAAACATTACCAGCGAGGGGTTAGATGGGTTAGGTTAGGGTATATTATGTCATAGACGTATATAATGTTCCCACCGAGAAGTAGGTGCCTACCCATCGGGAATGTTGTAAAATACTACATCCGAGGTGTTAGGTTGAATTAGGTTAGGATATATAACGCTATAGACGTATATAATTTCCCAACCGAGATGTACGGGACGATACGAACGGTATTCTGTAAAAAATTACCAGCGAGGGGCCAGATGGGTTAGGTTAGGTTATATTATGTCATAGACGTATATAATGTTACCACAGAGAAGTAGGTGCCGACCCATCAGGAATGTTGGAAAATACTACATCCGAGGTGTTAGGTTGCCTTAGGTTATGATATATAACGCTATAGACGTATATAATGTACCAAACAAGACGTACGGGACGACAGGAACAGGATTCTGTAAAACATTACCAGCGAGGCGCTAGATGGGTTAGGTTAGGTTATATTATGTCACAGACGTATATAATATTCCCACCGAGAAGTAGGTGCCGACCCGTCAGGAATGTTGGAAAATACTACATCCGAGGTGTTAGGTTGCCTTAGATTAAGATATATAACGCTATAGACATATATAATGTCCGAAACTAGACGAACGGGATGACAGGAACAGGATTCTGTAAAACATTACCAGCGAGGGGCTAGATGGGTTAGGTTAGGTTATATTATGTCAAAAACGTATATAATGTTCCCACCGAGAAGTAGGTGCCGACCCGTCAGGAATGTTGGAAAATACTACATCCGAGATGTTAGCATGCCTTAGGTTAGGATATATAACGCCATAGACGTATATAATGTCCCAAACTAGACGTACGGGATGACAGGAACAGGATTCTGTAAAACATTACCAACGAGGGGCTAGATGGGTTAGGTTAGGTTATATTATGTAACAGACGTATATAATGTTCCCTCCGAGAAGTAAGTGCCGACCCGTCAGGAATGTTGGAAAATACTACATCCGAGATGCTAGGTTGCCTTAGGTTATGATATATAACACTATAGACATCTATAATGTCCCAAACTAGACGTACGGGATGACAGGAACAGGATTCTGTAAAACATTACCAGCGAGGCGCTAGATGGGTTAGGTTAGGTTATATTATGTCACAGACGTATATAATATTCCCACCGAGAAGTAGGTGCCGACCCGTCAGGAATGTTGGAAAATACTACATCCGAGGTGTTAGGTTGACTTAGGTTAGGATATATAACGCTATAGACGTATATAATGTCCCAACCGAGATGTACGGGACGACACGAACGGTATTCTGTAAAACACTATCACCGAGGTGCTATATGGGTTAGGTTAGGTTATATTACGTTATAGACGTATATAATGTTCCCACTGAGAAGTAATGGCAGACCCACCAGGAATGATGGAAAATACTACATCCGAGATGTTAGCCTGTCTTAGGTTAGGATATATAACGCTATAGACGTATATAATGTACCAAACTAGACGTACGGGACGACAGGAACAGGATTCTGTAAAACATTACCAGCGAGGCGCTAGATGGGTTAGGTTAGGTTATATTATGTCACAGACGTATATAATGTTCCCACCGAGAAGTAATGGCCGACCCACCAGGAATGATGGAAAATACTACATCCGAGATGTTAGCCTGTCTTAGGTTAGGACATATAACGCTATAGACGTATATAATGTCCCAAACTAGTCGTACGGGACGACAGGAACGGGCTTCTGTAAAACATTACCAGCGAGGGGCTAGATGGGTTAGGTTAGGGTATATTATGTCATAGACGTATATAATGTTCCCACCGAGAAGTAGGTGCCTACCCATCAGGAATGTTGGAAAATACTACATCCGAGATGTTAGGTTGCCTTAGGTTATGATATAGAACGCTATAGACGTATATAATGTACCAAACTAGACGTACGGGACGACAGGAACAGGATTCTGTAAAACATTACCAACGAGGGGCTAGATGGGTTAGGTTAGGTTATATTATGTCACAGACGTATATAATATTCCCACCGAGATGTAGGTGCCGACCCGTCAGGAATGTTGGAAAATACTACATCCGAGGTGTTAGGTTGACTTAGGTTAGGATATATAACGCTATAGACGTATATAATGTCCCAACCGAGATGTACGGGACGACACGAACGGTATTCTGTAAAACACTATCACCGAGGTGCTATATGGGTTAGGTTAGGTTATATTACGTTATAGACGTATATAATGTTCCCACCGAGAAGTAATGGCCGACCCACCAGGAATGATGGAAAATACTACATCCGAGATGTTAGCCTGTCTTAGGTTAGGACATATAACGCTATAGACGTATATAATGTCCCAAACTAGTCGTACGGGACGACAGGAACGGGCTTCTGTAAAACATTACCAGCGAGGGGTTAGATGGGTTAGGTTAGGGTATATTATGTCATAGACGTATATAATGTTCCCACCGAGAAGTAGGTGCCTACCCATCGGGAATGTTGTAAAATACTACAACCGAGGTGTTAGGTTGAATTAGGTTAGGATATATAACGCTATAGACGTATATAATTTCCCAACCGAGATGTACGGGACGATACGAACGGTATTCTGTAAAAAATTACCAGCGAGGGGCCAGATGGGTTAGGTTAGGTTATATTATGTCATAGACGTATATAATGTTACCACAGAGAAGTAGGTGCCGACCCATCAGGAATGTTGGAAAATACTACATCCGAGGTGTTAGGTTGCCTTAGGTTATGATATATAACGCTATAGACGTATATAATGTACCAAACTAGACGTACGGGACGACAGGAACAGGATTCTGTAAAACATTACCAACGAGGGGCTAGATGGGTTAGGTTAGGTTATATTATGTCACAGACGTATATAATATTCCCACCGAGATGTAGGTGCCGACCCGTCAGGAATGTTGGAAAATACTACATCCGAGGTGTTAGGTTGACTTAGGTTAGGATATATAACGCTATAGACGTATATAATGTCCCAACCGAGATGTACGGGACGACACGAACGGTATTCTGTAAAACACTATCACCGAGGTGCTATATGGGTTAGGTTAGGTTATATTACGTTATAGACGTATATAATGTTCCCACCGAGAAGTAATGGCCGACCCACCAGGAATGATGGAAAATACTACATCCGAGATGTTAGCCTGTCTTAGGTTAGGACATATAACGCTATAGACGTATATAATGTCCCAAACTAGTCGTACGGGACGACAGGAACGGGCTTCTGTAAAACATTACCAGCGAGGGGTTAGATGGGTTAGGTTAGGGTATATTATGTCATAGACGTATATAATGTTCCCACCGAGAGGTAGGTGCCTACCCATCGGGAATGTTGTAAAATACTACAACCGAGGTGTTAGGTTGAATTAGGTTAGGATATATAACGCTATAGACGTATATAATTTCCCAACCGAGATGTACGGGACGATACGAACGGTATTCTGTAAAAAATTACCAGCGAGGGGCCAGATGGGTTAGGTTAGGTTATATTATGTCATAGACGTATATAATGTTACCACAGAGAAGTAGGTGCCGACCCATCAGGAATGTTGGAAAATACTACATCCGAGGTGTTAGGTTGCCTTAGGTTATGATATATAACGCTATAGACGTATATAATGTACCAAACTAGACGTACGGGACGACAGGAACAGGATTCTGTAAAACATTACCAACGAGGGGCTAGATGGGTTAGGTTAGGTTATATTATGTCACAGACGTATATAATGTTCCCACCGAGAAGTAAGTGCCGACCCGTCAGGAATGTTGGAAAATACTACATCCGAGATGTTAGGTTGCCTTAGGTTATGATATATAACGCTATAGACGTATATAATGTACCAAACTAGACGTACGGGATGACAGGAACAGGATTCTGTAAAACATTACCAACGAGGGGCTAGATGGGTTAGGTTAGGTTATATTATGTCACGGACGTATATAATGTTCCCACCGAGAAGTAAGTGCCGACCCGTCAGGAATGTTGGAAAATACTACATCCGGGATGTTAGCCTGCCTTAGGTTAGGATCTATAACGCTATAGACGTATATAATGACCCCAACGAGACGTACGGGCCGATACGACCGGGATTCTGTAAAACAATATCACCGAGGGGCTAGATGGGTTAGGTTAGGTTATATTATGTCATAGACGTATATAATGTTCCCACCGAGAAGTAGGTGCCGACCCGTCAGGAATGTTGGAAAATACTACATCCGAGGTGTTAGGTTGCCTTATGTTATGATATATAACGCTATAGACGTATATAATGTACCAAACTAGACGTACGGGACGACAGGAACAGGATTCTGTAAAACATTACCAGCGAGGCGCTAGATGAGTTAGGTTAGGTTATATTATGTCACAGACGTATATAATATTCCCACCGAGAAGTAGGTGCCGACCCGTCAGGAATGTTGGAAAAAACTACATCCGAGGTGTTAGGTTCCCTTAGGTTAGGATATATAACGCTATAGACGTATATAATGTCCCAACCGAGATGTACGGGACGACACGAACGGTATTCTGTAAAACACTATCACCGAAGTGCTATATGGGTTAGGTTAGGTTATATTACGTTATAGACGTATATAATGTTCCCACCGAGAAGTAATGGCCGACCCAACAGGAATGATGGAAAATACTACATCCGAGATGTTAGCCTGTCTTAGGTTAGGACATATAACGCTATAGACGTATATAATGTCCCAAACTAGTCGTACGGGACGACAGGAACGAGCTTCTGTAAAACATTACCAGCGAGGGGCTAGATGGGTTAGGTTAGGGTATATTATGTCATAGACGTATATAATGTTCCCACCGAGAAGTAGGTGCCTACCCATCAGGAATGTTGTAAAATACTACATCCGAGGTGTTAGGTTGAATTAGGTTACGATATATAACGCTATAGACGTATATAATTTCCCAACCGAGATGTACGGGACGATACGAACGGTATTCTGTAAAACATTACCAGCGAGGGGCTAGATGGGTTAGGTTAGGTTATATTATGTCATAGACGTATATAATGTTCCCACAGAGAAGTAGGTGCCGACCCGTCAGGAATGTTGGAAAATACTACATCCGAGGTGTTAGGTTGCCTTAGGTTATGATATATAACGCTATAGACGTATATAATGTACCAAACTAGACGTACGGGACGACAGGAACAGGATTCTGTAAAACATTACCAGCGAGGCGCTAGATGGGTTAGGTTAGGTTATATTATGTCACGGACGTATATAATGTTCCCACCGAGAAGTAAGTGCCGACCCGTCAGGAATGTTGGAAAATACTACATCCGAGGTGTTAGGTTGCCTTAGATTAAGATATATAACGCTATAGACATATATAATGTCCCAAACTAGACGAACGGGATGGCAGGAACAGGATTCTGTAAAACATTACCAGCGAGGGGCTAGATGGGTTAGGTTAGGTTATATTATGTCAAAAACGTATATAATGTTCCCACAGAGAAGTAGGTGCCGACCCGTCAGGAATGTTGGAAAATACTACATCCGAGGTGTTAGGTTGCCTTAGGTTATGATATATAACGCTATAGACGTATATAATGTACCAAACTAGACGTACGGGACGACAGGAACAGGATTCTGTAAAACATTACCAGCGAGGGGCTAGATGGGTTAGGTTAGGTTATATTATGTCATAGACGTATATAATGTTCCCACAGAGAAGTAGGTGCCGACCCGTCAGGAATGTTGGAAAATACTACATCCGAGGTGTTAGGTTGACTTAGGTTAGGATATATAACGCTATAGACGTATATAATGTACCAAACTAGACGTACGGGATGACAGGAACAGGATTCTGTAAAACATTACCAACGAGGGGCTAGATGGGTTAGGTTAGGTTATATTATGTCACGGACGTATATAATGTTCCCACCGAGAAGTAAGTGCCGACCCGTCAGGAATGTTGGAAAATACTACATCCGGGATGTTAGCCTGCCTTAGGTTAGGATCTATAACGCTATAGACGTATATAATGACCCCAACGAGACGTACGGGCCGATACGACCGGGATTCTGTAAAACAATATCACCGAGGGGCTAGATGGGTTAGGTTAGGTTATATTATGTCATAGACGTATATAATGTTCCCACCGAGAAGTAGGTGCCGACCCGTCAGGAATGTTGGAAAATACTACATCCGAGGTGTTAGGTTGCCTTATGTTATGATATATAACGCTATAGACGTATATAATGTACCAAACTAGACGTACGGGACGACAGGAACAGGATTCTGTAAAACATTACCAGCGAGGCGCTAGATGAGTTAGGTTAGGTTATATTATGTCACAGACGTATATAATATTCCCACCGAGAAGTAGGTGCCGACCCGTCAGGAATGTTGGAAAAAACTACATCCGAGGTGTTAGGTTCCCTTAGGTTAGGATATATAACGCTATAGACGTATATAATGTCCCAACCGAGATGTACGGGACGACACGAACGGTATTCTGTAAAACACTATCACCGAAGTGCTATATGGGTTAGGTTAGGTTATATTACGTTATAGACGTATATAATGTTCCCACCGAGAAGTAATGGCCGACCCAACAGGAATGATGGAAAATACTACATCCGAGATGTTAGCCTGTCTTAGGTTAGGACATATAACGCTATAGACGTATATAATGTCCCAAACTAGTCGTACGGGACGACAGGAACGAGCTTCTGTAAAACATTACCAGCGAGGGGCTAGATGGGTTAGGTTAGGGTATATTATGTCATAGACGTATATAATGTTCCCACCGAGAAGTAGGTGCCTACCCATCAGGAATGTTGTAAAATACTACATCCGAGGTGTTAGGTTGAATTAGGTTACGATATATAACGCTATAGACGTATATAATTTCCCAACCGAGATGTACGGGACGATACGAACGGTATTCTGTAAAACATTACCAGCGAGGGGCTAGATGGGTTAGGTTAGGTTATATTATGTCATAGACGTATATAATGTTCCCACAGAGAAGTAGGTGCCGACCCGTCAGGAATGTTGGAAAATACTACATCCGAGGTGTTAGGTTGCCTTAGGTTATGATATATAACGCTATAGACGTATATAATGTACCAAACTAGACGTACGGGACGACAGGAACAGGATTCTGTAAAACATTACCAGCGAGGCGCTAGATGGGTTAGGTTAGGTTATATTATGTCACGGACGTATATAATGTTCCCACCGAGAAGTAAGTGCCGACCCGTCAGGAATGTTGGAAAATACTACATCCGAGGTGTTAGGTTGCCTTAGATTAAGATATATAACGCTATAGACATATATAATGTCCCAAACTAGACGAACGGGATGGCAGGAACAGGATTCTGTAAAACATTACCAGCGAGGGGCTAGATGGGTTAGGTTAGGTTATATTATGTCAAAAACGTATATAATGTTCCCACCGAGAAGTAGGTGCCGACCCGTCAGGAATGTTGGAAAATACTACATCCGAGATGTTAGAATGCCTTAGGTTAGGATATATAACGCCATAGACGTGTATAATGTCCCAAACTAGAGGTACGGGATGACAGGAACAGGATTCTGTAAAACATTACCAACGAGGGGCTAGATGGGTTAGGTTAGGTTATATTATGTCACGGACGTATATAATGTTCCCACCGAGAAGTAAGTGCCGACAAGTCAGGAATGTTGGAAATTACTACATCCGATATGTTAGGTTGCCTTAGGTTATGATATATAACGCTATAGACGTATATAATGTGCCAAACTAGACGTACGGGACGACAGGAACAGGATTCTGTAAAACATTACCAACGAGGGGCTAGATGGGTTAGGTTAGGTTATATTATGTCACAGACGTATATAATGTTCCCACCGAGAAGTAAGTGCCGACCCGTCAGGAATATTGGAAAATACTACATCCGAGATGTTAGGTTGCCTTAGGTTATGATATAGAACGCTATAGACGTATATAATGTACCAAACTAGACGTACGGGACGACAGGAACAGGATTCTGTAAAACATTACCAGCGAGGGGCTAGATGGGTTAGGTTAGGTTATATTATGTCAAAAACGTATATAATGTTCCCACCGAGAAGTAGGTGCCGACCCGTCAGGAATGTTGGACAATACTACATCCGAGATGTTAGGTTGCCTTAGGTTAGGATATATAACGCCATAGACGTATATAATGTCCCAAACTAGACGTACGGAACGACAGGAACAGGATTCTGTAAAACATTACCAGCGAGGCCCTAGATGGGTTAGGTTAGGTTATATTATGTCACAGACGTATATAATGTTCCCACCGAGAAGTAAGTGCCGACCCGTCAGGAATGTTGGAAAATACTACATCCGAGATGTTAGGTTGCCTTAGGTTATGATATATAACGCTATAGACGTATATAATGTACCAAACTAGACGTACGGGATGACAGGAACAGGATTCTGTAAAACATTACCAACGAGGGGCTAGATGGGTTAGGTTAGGTTATATTATGTCACGGACGTATATAATGTTCCCACCGAGAAGTAAGTGCCGACCCGTCAGGAATGTTGGAAAAAACTACATCCGAGGTGTTAGGTTCCCTTAGGTTAGGATATATAACGCTATAGACGTATATAATGTCCCAACCGAGATGTACGGGACGACACGAACGGTATTCTGTAAAACACTATCACCGAGGTGCTATATGGGTTAGGTTAGGTTATATTACGTTATAGACGTATATAATGTTCCCACCGAGAAGTAATGGCCGACCCACCAGGAATGATGGAAAATACTACATCCGAGATGTTAGCCTGTC
Organism: Xylocopa violacea; assembly: GCA_963969225.1. Classification (NCBI taxonomy): domain Eukaryota; kingdom Metazoa; phylum Arthropoda; class Insecta; order Hymenoptera; family Apidae; genus Xylocopa; species Xylocopa violacea. The sequence continues at coordinate 15,568,351 of CAXAJV010000015.1, forward strand.
TTAGGTTAGGACATATAACGCTATAGACGTATATAATGTCCCAAACTAGTCGTACGGGACGACAGGAACGAGCTTCTGTAAAACATTACCAGCGAGGGGCTAGATGGGTTAGGTTAGGGTATATTATGTCATAGACGTATATAATGTTCCCACCGAGAAGTAGGTGCCTACCCATCAGGAATGTTGTAAAATACTACATCCGAGGTGTTAGGTTGAATTAGGTTACGATATATAACGCTATAGACGTATATAATTTCCCAACCGAGATGTACGGGACGATACGAACGGTATTCTGTAAAACATTACCAGCGAGGGGCTAGATGGGTTAGGTTAGGTTATATTATGTCATAGACGTATATAATGTTCCCACAGAGAAGTAGGTGCCGACCCGTCAGGAATGTTGGAAAATACTACATCCGAGGTGTTAGGTTGCCTTAGGTTATGATATATAACGCTATAGACGTATATAATGTACCAAACTAGACGTACGGGACGACAGGAACAGGATTCTGTAAAACATTACCAGCGAGGCGCTAGATGGGTTAGGTTAGGTTATATTATGTCACGGACGTATATAATGTTCCCACCGAGAAGTAAGTGCCGACCCGTCAGGAATGTTGGAAAATACTACATCCGAGGTGTTAGGTTGCCTTAGGTTAGGATATATAACGCTATAGACGTATATAATGTACCAAACTAGACGTACGGGACGACAGGAACAGGATTCTGTAAAACATTACCAGCGAGGCGCTAGATGGGTTAGGTTAGGTTATATTATGTCACAGACGTATATAATATTCCCACCGAGAAGTAGGTGCCGACCCGTCAGGAATGTTGGAAAATACTACATCCGAGGTGTTAGGTTGACTTAGGTTAGGATATATAACGCTATAGACGTATATAATGTCCCAACCGAGATGTACGGGACGACACGAACGGTATTCTGTAAAACACTATCACCGAGGTGCTATATGGGTTAGGTTAGGTTATATTACGTTATAGACGTATATAATGTTCCCACCGAGAAGTAATGGCCGACCCACCAGGAATGATGGAAAATACTACATCCGAGATGTTAGCCTGTCTTAGGTTAGGACATATAACGCTATAGACGTATATAATGTCCCAAACTAGTCGTACGGGACGACAGGAACGGGCTTCTGTAAAACATTACCAGCGAGGGGTTAGATGGGTTAGGTTAGGGTATATTATGTCATAGACGTATATAATGTTCCCACCGAGAAGTAGGTGCCTACCCATCGGGAATGTTGTAAAATACTACAACCGAGGTGTTAGGTTGAATTAGGTTAGGATATATAACGCTATAGACGTATATAATTTCCCAACCGAGATGTACGGGACGATACGAACGGTATTCTGTAAAAAATTACCAGCGAGGGGCCAGATGGGTTAGGTTAGGTTATATTATGTCATAGACGTATATAATGTTACCACAGAGAAGTAGGTGCCGACCCATCAGGAATGTTGGAAAATACTACATCCGAGGTGTTAGGTTGCCTTAGGTTATGATATATAACGCTATAGACGTATATAATGTACCAAACTAGACGTACGGGACGACAGGAACAGGATTCTGTAAAACATTACCAACGAGGGGCTAGATGGGTTAGGTTAGGTTATATTATGTCACAGACGTATATAATATTCCCACCGAGATGTAGGTGCCGACCCGTCAGGAATGTTGGAAAATACTACATCCGAGGTGTTAGGTTGACTTAGGTTAGGATATATAACGCTATAGACGTATATAATGTCCCAACCGAGATGTACGGGACGACACGAACGGTATTCTGTAAAACACTATCACCGAGGTGCTATATGGGTTAGGTTAGGTTATATTACGTTATAGACGTATATAATGTTCCCACCGAGAAGTAATGGCCGACCCACCAGGAATGATGGAAAATACTACATCCGAGATGTTAGCCTGTCTTAGGTTAGGACATATAACGCTATAGACGTATATAATGTCCCAAACTAGTCGTACGGGACGACAGGAACGGGCTTCTGTAAAACATTACCAGCGAGGGGTTAGATGGGTTAGGTTAGGGTATATTATGTCATAGACGTATATAATGTTCCCACCGAGAGGTAGGTGCCTACCCATCGGGAATGTTGTAAAATACTACAACCGAGGTGTTAGGTTGAATTAGGTTAGGATATATAACGCTATAGACGTATATAATTTCCCAACCGAGATGTACGGGACGATACGAACGGTATTCTGTAAAAAATTACCAGCGAGGGGCCAGATGGGTTAGGTTAGGTTATATTATGTCATAGACGTATATAATGTTACCACAGAGAAGTAGGTGCCGACCCATCAGGAATGTTGGAAAATACTACATCCGAGGTGTTAGGTTGCCTTAGGTTATGATATATAACGCTATAGACGTATATAATGTACCAAACTAGACGTACGGGACGACAGGAACAGGATTCTGTAAAACATTACCAACGAGGGGCTAGATGGGTTAGGTTAGGTTATATTATGTCACAGACGTATATAATGTTCCCACCGAGAAGTAAGTGCCGACCCGTCAGGAATGTTGGAAAATACTACATCCGAGATGTTAGGTTGCCTTAGGTTATGATATATAACGCTATAGACGTATATAATGTACCAAACTAGACGTACGGGATGACAGGAACAGGATTCTGTAAAACATTACCAACGAGGGGCTAGATGGGTTAGGTTAGGTTATATTATGTCACGGACGTATATAATGTTCCCACCGAGAAGTAAGTGCCGACCCGTCAGGAATGTTGGAAAATACTACATCCGGGATGTTAGCCTGCCTTAGGTTAGGATCTATAACGCTATAGACGTATATAATGACCCCAACGAGACGTACGGGCCGATACGACCGGGATTCTGTAAAACAATATCACCGAGGGGCTAGATGGGTTAGGTTAGGTTATATTATGTCATAGACGTATATAATGTTCCCACCGAGAAGTAGGTGCCTACCCATCAGGAATGTTGTAAAATACTACATCCGAGGTGTTAGGTTGAATTAGGTTACGATATATAACGCTATAGACGTATATAATTTCCCAACCGAGATGTACGGGACGATACGAACGGTATTCTGTAAAACATTACCAGCGAGGGGCTAGATGGGTTAGGTTAGGTTATATTATGTCATAGACGTATATAATGTTCCCACAGAGAAGTAGGTGCCGACCCGTCAGGAATGTTGGAAAATACTACATCCGAGGTGTTAGGTTGCCTTAGGTTATGATATATAACGCTATAGACGTATATAATGTACCAAACTAGACGTACGGGACGACAGGAACAGGATTCTGTAAAACATTACCAGCGAGGCGCTAGATGGGTTAGGTTAGGTTATATTATGTCACGGACGTATATAATGTTCCCACCGAGAAGTAAGTGCCGACCCGTCAGGAATGTTGGAAAATACTACATCCGAGGTGTTAGGTTGCCTTAGATTAAGATATATAACGCTATAGACATATATAATGTCCCAAACTAGACGAACGGGATGGCAGGAACAGGATTCTGTAAAACATTACCAGCGAGGGGCTAGATGGGTTAGGTTAGGTTATATTATGTCAAAAACGTATATAATGTTCCCACCGAGAAGTAGGTGCCGACCCGTCAGGAATGTTGGAAAATACTACATCCGAGATGTTAGAATGCCTTAGGTTAGGATATATAACGCCATAGACGTGTATAATATCCCAAACTAGAGGTACGGGATGACAGGAACAGGATTCTGTAAAACATTACCAACGAGGGGCTAGATGGGTTAGGTTAGGTTATATTATGTCACGGACGTATATAATGTTCCCACCGAGAAGTAAGTGCCGACAAGTCAGGAATGTTGGAAATTACTACATCCGATATGTTAGGTTGCCTTAGGTTATGATATATAACGCTATAGACGTATATAATGTGCCAAACTAGACGTACGGGACGACAGGAACAGGATTCTGTAAAACATTACCAACGAGGGGCTAGATGGGTTAGGTTAGGTTATATTATGTCACAGACGTATATAATGTTCCCACCGAGAAGTAAGTGCCGACCCGTCAGGAATATTGGAAAATACTACATCCGAGATGTTAGGTTGCCTTAGGTTATGATATAGAACGCTATAGACGTATATAATGTACCAAACTAGACGTACGGGACGACAGGAACAGGATTCTGTAAAACATTACCAGCGAGGGGCTAGATGGGTTAGGTTAGGTTATATTATGTCAAAAACGTATATAATGTTCCCACCGAGAAGTAGGTGCCGACCCGTCAGGAATGTTGGACAATACTACATCCGAGATGTTAGGTTGCCTTAGGTTAGGATATATAACGCCATAGACGTATATAATGTCCCAAACTAGACGTACGGAACGACAGGAACAGGATTCTGTAAAACATTACCAGCGAGGCCCTAGATGGGTTAGGTTAGGTTATATTATGTCACAGACGTATATAATGTTCCCACCGAGAAGTAAGTGCCGACCCGTCAGGAATGTTGGAAAATACTACATCCGAGATGTTAGGTTGCCTTAGGTTATGATATATAACGCTATAGACGTATATAATGTACCAAACTAGACGTACGGGATGACAGGAACAGGATTCTGTAAAACATTACCAACGAGGGGCTAGATGGGTTAGGTTAGGTTATATTATGTCACGGACGTATATAATGTTCCCACCGAGAAGTAAGTGCCGACCCGTCAGGAATGTTGGAAAATACTACATCCGGGATGTTAGCCTGCCTTAGGTTAGGATCTATAACGCTATAGACGTATATAATGACCCCAACGAGACGTACGGGCCGATACGACCGGGATTCTGTAAAACAATATCACCGAGGGGCTAGATGGGTTAGGTTAGGTTATATTATGTCATAGACGTATATAATGTTCCCACCGAGAAGTAGGTGCCGACCCGTCAGGAATGTTGGAAAATACTACATCCGAGGTGTTAGGTTGCCTTATGTTATGATATATAACGCTATAGACGTATATAATGTACCAAACTAGACGTACGGGACGACAGGAACAGGATTCTGTAAAACATTACCAGCGAGGCGCTAGATGAGTTAGGTTAGGTTATATTATGTCACAGACGTCTATAATATTCCCACCGAGAAGTAGGTGCCGACCCGTCAGGAATGTTGGAAAAAACTACATCCGAGGTGTTAGGTTCCCTTAGGTTAGGATATATAACGCTATAGACGTATATAATGTCCCAACCGAGATGTACGGGACGACACGAACGGTATTCTGTAAAACACTATCACCGAGGTGCTATATGGGTTAGGTTAGGTTATATTACGTTATAGACGTATATAATGTTCCCACCGAGAAGTAATGGCCGACCCACCAGGAATGATGGAAAATACTACATCCGAGATGTTAGCCTGTCTTAGGTTAGGACATATAACGCTATAGACGTATATAATGTCCCAAACTAGTCGTACGGGACGACAGGAACGAGCTTCTGTAAAACATTACCAGCGAGGGGCTAGATGGGTTAGGTTAGGGTATATTATGTCATAGACGTATATAATGTTCCCACCGAGAAGTAGGTGCCTACCCATCAGGAATGTTGTAAAATACTACATCCGAGGTGTTAGGTTGAATTAGGTTACGATATATAACGCTATAGACGTATATAATTTCCCAACCGAGATGTACGGGACGATACGAACGGTATTCTGTAAAACATTACCAGCGAGGGGCTAGATGGGTTAGGTTAGGTTATATTATGTCATAGACGTATATAATGTTCCCACAGAGAAGTAGGTGCCGACCCGTCAGGAATGTTGGAAAATACTACATCCGAGGTGTTAGGTTGCCTTAGGTTATGATATATAACGCTATAGACGTATATAATGTACCAAACTAGACGTACGGGACGACAGGAACAGGATTCTGTAAAACATTACCAGCGAGGCGCTAGATGGGTTAGGTTAGGTTATATTATGTCACGGACGTATATAATGTTCCCACCGAGAAGTAAGTGCCGACCCGTCAGGAATGTTGGAAAATACTACATCCGAGGTGTTAGGTTGCCTTAGATTAAGATATATAACGCTATAGACATATATAATGTCCCAAACTAGACGAACGGGATGGCAGGAACACGATTCTGTAAAACATTCCCAGCGAGGGGCTAGATGGGTTAGGTTAGGTTATATTATGTCAAAAACGTATATAATGTTCCCACCGAGAAGTAGGTGCCGACCCGTCAGGAATGTTGGAAAATACTACATCCGAGATGTTAGAATGCCTTAGGTTAGGATATATAACGCCATAGACGTGTATAATGTCCCAAACTAGAGGTACGGGATGACAGGAACAGGATTCTGTAAAACATTACCAACGAGGGGCTAGATGGGTTAGGTTAGGTTATATTATGTCACGGACGTATATAATGTTCCCACCGAGAAGTAAGTGCCGACCCGTCAGGAATGTTGGAAAATACTACATCCGAGATGTTAGGTTGCCTTAGGTTATGATATAGAACGCTATAGACGTATATAATGTACCAAACTAGACGTACGGGACGACAGGAACAGGATTCTGTAAAACATTACCAGCGAGGCGCTAGATGGGTTAGGTTAGGTTATATTATGTCACAGACGTATATAATGTTCCCACCAAGAAGTAGGTGCCGACCCGTCAGGAATGTTGGAAAATACTACATCCGAGGTGTTAGGTTGCCTTAGATTAAGATATATAACGCTATAGACATATATAATGTCCCAAACTAGAAGAACGGGATGACAGGAACAGGATTCTGTAAAACATTACCAGCGAGGGGCTAGATGGGTTAGGTTAGGTTATATTATGTCAAAAACGTATATAATGTTCCCACCGAGAAGTAGGTGCCGACCCGTCAGGAATGTTGGACAATACTACATCCGAGATGTTAGCATGCCTTAGGTTAGGATATATAACGCCATAGACGTATATAATGTCCCAAACTAGACGTACGGAACGACAGGAACAGGATTCTGTAAAACATTACCAGCGAGGCCCTAGATGGGTTAGGTTAGGTTATATTATGTCACAGACGTCTATAATGTTCCCACCGAGAAGTAGGTGCCGACCCATCGGGAATGTTGGAAAATACTACATCCGAGGTGTTAGGTTGCCTTAGGTTAGGATATATAACGCTATAGACATATATAATGTCCCAAACTAGACTAACGGGATGACAGGAACAGGATTCTGTAAAACATTACCAGCGAGGGGCTAGATGGGTTAGGTTAGGTTATATTATGTCAAAAACGTATATAATGTTCCCTCCGAGAAGTAAGTGCCGACCCGTCAGGAATGTTGGAAAATACTACATCCGAGATGTTAGCATGCCTTAGGTTAGGATATATAACGCTATAGACGTATATAATGTCCCAGACTAGACGTACGGGACGACAGGAACAGGATTCTGTAAAACATTACCAACGAGGGGCTAGATGGGTTAGGTTAGGTTATATTATGTCACAGACGTATATAATGTTCCCACCGAGAAGTAAGTGCCGACCCGTCAGGAATGTTGGAAAATACTACATCCGAGATGTTAGCATGCCTTAGGTTAGGATATATAACGCTATAGACATATATAATGTCCCAAACTAGACTAACGGGATGACAGGAACAGGATTCTGTAAAACATTACCAGCGAGGGGCTAGATGGGTTAGGTTAGGTTATATTATGTCAAAAACGTATATAATGTTCCCACCGAGAAGTAGGTGCCGACCGTCAGGAATGTTGGAAAATACTACATCCGAGATGTTAGCATGCCTTAGGTTAGGATATATAACGCCATAGACGTATATAATGTCTCAAACTAGACGTACGGGATGACAGGAACAGGATTCTGTAAAACATTACCAACGAGGGGCTAGATGGGTTAGGTTAGGTTAGGTTAGGTTAGGTTAGGTTAGGTTAGGTTAGGTTAGGTTAGGTTAGGTTAGGTTAGCTTAGGTTAGGTCTATGCCTTAGGTTAGGATATATAACGCCATAGACGTATATAATGTCCCAAACTAGACGTACGGGATGACAGGAACAGGATTCTGTAAAACATTACCAACGAGGGGCTAGATGGGTTAGGTTAGGTTATATTATCTCACAGACGTATATAATGTTCCCTCCGAGAAGTAAGTGCCGACCCGTCAGGAATGTTGGAAAATACTACATCCGAGATGTTAGCATGCCTTAGGTTAGGATATATAACGCTATAGACGTATATAATGTCCCAGACTAGACGTACGGGACGACAGGAACAGGATTCTGTAAAACATTACCAACGAGGGGCTAGATGGGTTAGGTTAGGTTATATTATGTCACAGACGTGTATAATGTTCCCACCGAGAAGTAAGTGCCGACCCGTCAGGAATGCTGGAAAATACTACATCCGAGATGTTAGGTTGCCATAGGTTATGATATATAACGCTATAGACGTATATAATGTACCAAACTAGACGTACGGGACGACAGGAACAGGATTCTGTAAAACATTACCAGCGAGGCGCTAGATGGGTTAGGTTAGGTTATATTATGTCACAGACGTATATAATGTTCCCACCGAGAAGTAGGTGCCGACCCGTCAGGAATGTTGGAAAATACTACATCCGAGGTGTTAGGTTGCCTTAGATTAAGATATATAACGCTATAGACATATATAATGTCCCAAACTAGACGAACGGGATGACAGGAACAGGATTCTGTAAAACATTACCAGCGAGGGGCTAGATGGGTTAGGTTAGGTTATATTATGTCAAAAACGTATATAATGTTCCCACCGAGAAGTAGGTGCCGACCCGTCAGGAATGTTGGACAATACTACATCCGGGATGTTAGCATTCCTTAGGTTAGGATATATAACGCCATAGACGTATATAATGTACCAAACTAGACGTACGGGACGACAGGAACAGGATTCTGTAAAACATTACCAACGAGGGGCTAGATGGGTTAGGTTAGGTTATATTATGTCACAGACGTATATAATGTTCCCACCGAGAAGTAAGTGCCGACCCGTCAGGAATGTTGGAAAATACTACATCCGAGATGTTAGGTTGCCTTAGGTTATGATATAGAACGCTATAGACGTATATAATGTACCAAACTAGACGTACGGGACGACAGGAACAGGATTCTGTAAAACATTACCAGCGAGGCGCTAGATGGGTTAGGTTAGGTTATATTATGTCACAGACGTATATAATGTTCCCACCAAGAAGTAGGTGCCGACCCGTCAGGAATGTTGGAAAATACTACATCCGAGGTGTTAGGTTGCCTTAGATTAAGATATATAACGCTATAGACATATATAATGTCCTAAACTAGAAGAACGGGATGACAGGAACAGGATTCTGTAAAACATTACCAGCGAGGGGCTAGATGGGTTAGGTTAGGTTATATTATGTCAAAAACGTATATAATGTTCCCACCGAGAAGTAGGTGCCGACCCGTCAGGAATGTTGGACAATACTACATCCGAGATGTTAGCATGCCTTAGGTTAGGATATATAACGCCATAGACGTATATAATGTCCCAAACTAGACGTACGGAACGACAGGAACAGGATTCTGTAAAACATTACAAGCGAGGCCCTAGATGGGTTAGGTTAGGTTATATTATGTCACAGACGTCTATAATGTTCCCACCGAGAAGTAGGTGCCGACCCGTCAGGAATGTTGGCAAATACTACATCCGAGGTGTTAGGTTGCCTTAGGTTAGGATATATAACGCTATAGACATATATAATGTCCCAAACTAGACTAGCGGGATGACAGGAACAGGATTCTGTAAAACATTACCAGCGAGGGGCTAGATGGGTTAGGTTAGGTTATATTATGTCAAAAACGTATATAATGTTCCCACCGAGAAGTAGGTGCCGACCCGTCAGGAATGTTGGACAATACTACATCCGAGATGTTAGCATGCCTTAGGTTAGGATATATAACGCCATAGACGTATATAATGTCCCAAACTAGACGTACGGAACGACAGGAACAGGATTCTGTAAAACATTACCAGCGAGGCCCTAGATGGGTTAGGTTAGGTTATATTATGTCACAGACGTCTATAATGTTCCCACCGAGAAGTAGGTGCCGACCCGTCAGGAATGTTGGCAAATACTACATCCGAGGTGTTAGGTTGCCTTAGGTTAGGATATATAACGCTATAGACATATATAATGTCCCAAACTAGACGTACGGGATGACAGGAACAGGATTCTGTAAAACATTACCAACGAGGGGCTAGATGGGTTAGGTTAGGTTATATTATCTCACAGACGTATATAATGTTCCCTCCGAGAAGTAAGTGCCGACCCGTCAGGAATGTTGGAAAATACTACATCCGAGATGTTAGCATGCCTTAGGTTAGGATATATAACGCTATAGACGTATATAATGTCCCAGACTAGACGTACGGGACGACAGGAACAGGATTCTGTAAAACATTACCAACGAGGGGCTAGATGGGTTAGGTTAGGTTATATTATGTCACAGACGTATATAATGTTCCCACCGAGAAGTAAGTGCCGACCCGTCAGGAATGTTGGAAAATACTACATCCGAGATGTTAGGTTGCCTTAGGTTATGATACATAACGCTATAGACGTATATAATGTACCAAACTAGACGTACGGGACGACAGGAACAGGATTCTGTAAAACATTACCAGCGAGGCGCTAGATGGGTTAGGTTAGGTTATATTATGTCACAGACGTATATAATGTGCCCACCGAGAAGTAAGTGCCGACCCGTCAGGAATGTTGGAAAATACTACATCCGAGATGTTAGGTTGCCTTAGGTTAGGATATATAACGCTATAGACATATATAATGTCCCAAACTAGACGAACGGGATGACAGGAACAGGATTCTGTAAAACATTACCAGCGAGGGGCTAGATGGGTTAGGTTAGGTTATATTATGTCAAAAACGTATATAATGTTCCCACCGAGAAGTAGGTGCCGACCCGTCAGGAATGTTGGAAAATACTACATCCGAGATGTTAGCATGCCTTAGGTTAGGATATATAACGCCATAGACGTATATAATGTCTCAAACTAGACGTACGGAATGACAGGAACAGGATTCTGTAAAACATTACCAACGAGGGGCTACATGGGTTAGGTTAGGTTATATTATGTCACGGACGTATATAATGTTCCCACCGAGAAGTAAGTGCCGACCCGTCAGGAATGTTGGAAATTACTACATCCGAGATGTTAGGTTGCCTTAGGTTATGATATATAACGCTATAGACGTATATAATGTACCAAACTAGACGTACGGGACGACAGGAACAGGATTCTGTAAAACATTACCAACGAGGGGCTAGATGGGTTAGGTTAGGTTATATTATGTCACAGACGTATATAATGTTCCCACCGAGAAGTAAGTGCCGACCCGTCAGGAATGTTGGAAAATACTACATCCGAGATGTTAGGTTGCCTTAGGTTATGATATAGAACGCTATAGACGTATATAATGTACCAAACTAGACGTACGGGACGACAGGAACAGGATTCTGTAAAACATTACCAGCGAGGCGCTAGATGGGTTAGGTTAGGTTATATTATGTCACAGACGTATATAATGTTCCCACCAAGAAGTAGGTGCCGACCCGTCAGGAATGTTGGAAAATACTACATCCGAGGTGTTAGGTTGCCTTAGATTAAGATATATAACGCTATAGACATATATAATGTCCTAAACTAGAAGAACGGGATGACAGGAACAGGATTCTGTAAAACATTACCAGCGAGGGGCTAGATGGGTTAGGTTAGGTTATATTATGTCAAAAACGTATATAATGTTCCCACCGAGAAGTAGGTGCCGACCCGTCAGGAATGTTGGACAATACTACATCCGAGATGTTAGCATGCCTTAGGTTAGGATATATAACGCCATAGACGTATATAATGTCCCAAACTAGACGTACGGAACGACAGGAACAGGATTCTGTAAAACATTACAAGCGAGGCCCTAGATGGGTTAGGTTAGGTTATATTATGTCACAGACGTCTATAATGTTCCCACCGAGAAGTAGGTGCCGACCCGTCAGGAATGTTGGCAAATACTACATCCGAGGTGTTAGGTTGCCTTAGGTTAGGATATATAACGCTATAGACATATATAATGTCCCAAACTAGACTAGCGGGATGACAGGAACAGGATTCTGTAAAACATTACCAGCGAGGGGCTAGATGGGTTAGGTTAGGTTATATTATGTCAAAAACGTATATAATGTTCCCACCGAGAAGTAGGTGCCGACCCGTCAGGAATGTTGGACAATACTACATCCGAGATGTTAGCATGCCTTAGGTTAGGATATATAACGCCATAGACGTATATAATGTCCCAAACTAGACGTACGGAACGACAGGAACAGGATTCTGTAAAACATTACCAGCGAGGCCCTAGATGGGTTAGGTTAGGTTATATTATGTCACAGACGTCTATAATGTTCCCACCGAGAAGTAGGTGCCGACCCGTCAGGAATGTTGGCAAATACTACATCCGAGGTGTTAGGTTGCCTTAGGTTAGGATATATAACGCTATAGACATATATAATGTCCCAAACTAGACGTACGGGATGACAGGAACAGGATTCTGTAAAACATTACCAACGAGGGGCTAGATGGGTTAGGTTAGGTTATATTATCTCACAGACGTATATAATGTTCCCTCCGAGAAGTAAGTGCCGACCCGTCAGGAATGTTGGAAAATACTACATCCGAGATGTTAGCATGCCTTAGGTTAGGATATATAACGCTATAGACGTATATAATGTCCCAGACTAGACGTACGGGACGACAGGAACAGGATTCTGTAAAACATTACCAACGAGGGGCTAGATGGGTTAGGTTAGGTTATATTATGTCACAGACGTATATAATGTTCCCACCGAGAAGTAAGTGCCGACCCGTCAGGAATGTTGGAAAATACTACATCCGAGATGTTAGGTTGCCTTAGGTTATGATACATAACGCTATAGACGTATATAATGTACCAAACTAGACGTACGGGACGACAGGAACAGGATTCTGTAAAACATTACCAGCGAGGCGCTAGATGGGTTAGGTTAGGTTATATTATGTCACAGACGTATATAATGTTCCCACCGAGAAGTAGGTGCCGACCCGTCAGGAATGTTGGAAAATACTACATCCGACATGTTAGCATGGCTTAGGTTAGGATATATAACGCTATAGACGTATATAATGTCCCAGACTAGACGTACGGGACGACAGGAATAGGATTCTGTAAAACATTACCAGCGAGGTGCTAGATGGGTTAGGTTAGGTTATATTATGTCATAGACGTATATAATGTTCCCACCGAGCAGTAGGTGCCGACCCGTCAGGAATGTTGGAAAATACTACATCCGAGGTGTTAGGTTGCCTTAGGTTATGATATATAACGCTATAGACGTATATAATGTACCAAACTAGACGTACGGGACGACAGGAACAGGATTCTGTAAAACATTACCAGCGAGGCGCTAGATGAGTTAGGTTAGGTTATATTATGTCACAGACGTATATAATATTCCCACCGAGAAGTAGGTGCCTACCCATCGGGAATGTTGTAAAATACTACATCCGAGGTGTTAGGTTGAATTAGGTTAGGATATATAACGCTATAGACGTATATAATTTCCCAACCGAGATGTACGGGACGATACGAACGGTATTCTGTAAAAAATTACCAGCGAGGGGCCAGATGGGTTAGGTTAGGTTATATTATGTCATAGACGTATATAATGTTCCCACAGAGAAGTAGGTGCCGACCCGTCAGGAATGTTGGAAAATACTACATCCGAGATGTTAGGTTGCCTTAGTGTTATGATATATAACGCTATAGACGTATATAATGTACCAAACTAGACGTACGGGACGACAGGAACAGGATTCTGTAAAACATTACCAACGAGGGGCTAGATGGGTTAGGTTAGGTTATATTATGTCACAGACGTATATAATGTGCCCACCGAGAAGTAAGTGCCGACCCGTCAGGAATGTTGGAAAATACTACATCCGAGATGTTAGGTTGCCTTAGGTTAGGATATATAACGCTATAGACATATATAATGTCCCAAACTAGACGAACGGGATGACAGGAACAGGATTCTGTAAAACATTACCAGCGAGGGGCTAGATGGGTTAGGTTAGGTTATATTATGTCAAAAACGTATATAATGTTCCCACCGAGAAGTAGGTGCCGACCGTCAGGAATGTTGGAAAGTACTACATCCGAGATGTTAGCATGCCTTAGGTTAGGATATATAACGCCATAGACGTATATAATGTCTCAAACTAGACGTACGGGATGACAGGAACAGGATTCTGTAAAACATTACCAACGAGGGGCTACATGGGTTAGGTTAGGTTATATTATGTCACGGACGTATATAATGTTCCCACCGAGAAGTAAGTGCCGACCCGTCAGGAATGTTGGAAATTACTACATCCGAGATGTTAGGTTGCCTTAGGTTATGATATAGAACGCTATAGACGTATATAATGTACCAAACTAGACGTACGGGACGGCAGGAACAGGATTCTGTAAAACATTACCAGCGAGGCGCTAGATGGGTTAGGTTAGGTTATATTATGTCACAGACGTATATAATGTTCCCACCGAGAAGTAGGTGCCGACCCGTCAGGAATGTTGGAAAATACTACATCCGAGGTGTTAGGTTGCCTTAGATTAAGATATATAACGCTATAGACATATATAATGTCCCAAACTAGACGTACGGGATGACAGGAACAGGATTCTGTAAAACATTACCAACGAGGGCTAGATGAGTTAGGTTAGGTTATATTATCTCACAGACGTATATAATGTTCCCTCCGAGAAGTAAGTGCCGACCCGTCAGGAATGTTGGAAAATACTACATCCGAGATGTTAGCATGCCTTAGGTAAGGATATATAACGCTATAGACGTATATAATGTCCCAGACTAGACGTACGGGACGACAGGAACAGGATTCTGTAAAACATTACCAACGAGGGGCTAGATGGGTTAGGTTAGGTTATATTATGTCACAGACGTATATAATGTTCCCACCGAGAAGTAAGTGCCGACCCGTCAGGAATGCTGGAAAATACTACATCCGAGATGTTAGGTTGCCATAGGTTATGATATATAACGCTATAGACGTATATAATGTACCAAACTAGACGTACGGGACGACAGGAACAGGATTCTGTAAAACATTACCAGCGAGGCGCTAGATGGGTTAGGTTAGGTTATATTATGTCACAGACGTATATAATGTTCCCACCGAGAAGTAGGTGCCGACCCGTCAGGAATGTTGGAAAATACTACATCCGAGGTGTTAGGTTGCCTTAGATTAAGATATATAACGCTATAGACATATATAATGTCCCAAACTAGACGAACGGGATGACAGGAACAGGATTCTGTAAAACATTACCAGCGAGGGGCTAGATGGGTTAGGTTAGGTTATATTATGTCAAAAACGTATATAATGTTCCCACCGAGAAGTAGGTGCCGACCGTCAGGAATGTTGGAAAATACTACATCCGAGATGTTAGCATGCCTTAGGTTAGGATATATAACGCCATAGACGTATATAATGTCTCAAACTAGACGTACGGGATGACAGGAACAGGATTCTGTAAAACATTACCAACGAGGGGCTACATGGGTTAGGTTAGGTTATATTATGTCACGGACGTATATAATGTTCCCACCGAGAAGTAAGTGCCGACCCGTCAGGAATGTTGGAAATTACTACATCCGAGATGTTAGGTTGCCTTAGGTTATGATATAGAACGCTATAGACGTATATAATGTACCAAACTAGACGTACGGGACGGCAGGAACAGGATTCTGTAAAACATTACCAGCGAGGGGCTAGATGGGTTAGGTTAGGTTATATTATGTCACAGACGTATATAATGTTCCCACCGAGAAGTAAGTGCCGACCCGTCAGGAATGTTGGAAAATACTACATCCGAGATGTTAGGTTGCCTTAGGTTATGATATAGAACGCTATAGACGTATACAATGTACCAAACTAGACGTACGGGACGACAGGAACAGGATTCTGTAAAACATTACCAGCGAGGCGCTAGATGGGTTAGGTTAGGTTATATTATGTCACAGACGTATATAATGTTCCCACCGAGAAGTAGGTGCCGACCCGTCAGGAATGTTAGAAAATACTACATCCGAGGTGTTAGGTTGCCTTAGATTAAGATATATAACGCTATAGACATATATAATGTCCCAAACTAGACGAACGGGATGACAGGAACAGGATTCTGTAAAACATTACCAGCGAGGGGCTAGATGGGTTAGGTTAGGTTATATTATGTCAAAAACGTATATAATGTTCCCACCGAGAAGTAGGTGCCGACCCGTCAGGAATGTTGGAAAATACTACATCCGAGGTGTTAGGTTGCCTTAGGTTAGGATATATAAGGCCATAGACGTATATAATGTCCCAAACTAGACGTACGGGACGACAGGAACAGGATTCTGTAAAACATTACCAGCGAGGCGCTAGATGGGTTAGGTTAGGTTATATTATGTCACAGACGTCTATAATGTTCCCACCGAGAAGTAGGTGCCGACCCGTCAGGAATGTTGGAAAATACTACATCCGAGGTGTTAGGTTGCCTTAGGTTAGGATATATAACGCTATAGACATATATAATGTCCCAAACTAGACTAACGGGATGACAGGAACAGGATTTTGTAAAACATTACCAGCGAGGGGCTAGATGGGTTAGGTTAGGTTATATTATGTCAAAAACGTATATAATGTTCCCACCGAGAAGTAGGTGCCGACCGTCAGGAATGTTGGAAAATACTACATCCGAGATGTTAGCATGCCTTAGGTTAGGATATATAACGCCATAGACGTATATAATGTCTCAAACTAGACGTACGGGATGACAGGAACAGGATTCTGTAAAACATTACCAACGAGGGGCTACATGGGTTAGGTTAGGTTATATTATGTCACGGACGTATATAATGTTCCCACCGAGAAGTAAGTGCCGACCCGTCAGGAATGTTGGAAATTACTACATCCGAGATGTTAGGTTGCCTTAGGTTATGATATAGAACGCTATAGACGTATATAATGTACCAAACTAGACGTACGGGACGACAGGAACAGGATTCTGTAAAACATTACCAGCGAGGCGCTAGATGGGTTAGGTTAGGTTATATTATGTCACAGACGTATATAATGTTCCCACCGAGAAGTAGGTGCCGACCCGTCAGGAATGTTGGAAAATACTACATCCGAGGTGCTAGGTTGCCTTAGATTAAGATATATAACGCTATAGACATATATAATGTCCCAAACTAGACGAACGGGATGACAGGAACAGGATTCTGTAAAATATTACCAGCGAGGGGCTAGATGGGTTAGGTTAGGTTATATTATGTCAAAAACGTATATAATGTTCCCACCGAGAAGTAGGTGCCGACCGTCAGGAATGTTGGAAAATACTACATCCGAGATGTTAGCATGCCTTAGGTTAGGATATATAACGCCATAGACGTATATAATGTCTCAAACTAGACGTACGGGATGACAGGAACAGGATTCTGTAAAACATTACCAACGAGGGGCTACATGGGTTAGGTTAGGTTATATTATGTCACGGACGTATATAATATTCCCACCGAGAAGTAAGTGCCGACCCGTCAGGAATGTTGGAAATTACTACATCCGAGATGTTAGGTTGCCTTAGGTTATGATATAGAACGCTATAGACGTATATAATGTACCAAACTAGACGTACGGGACGACAGGAACAGGATTCTGTAAAACATTACCAGCGAGGGGCTAGATGGGTTAGGTTAGGTTATATTATGTCACAGACGTATATAATGTTCCCACCGAGAAGTAAGTGCCGACCCGTCAGGAATGTTGGAAAATACTACATCCGAGATGTTAGGTTGTCTTAGGTTATGATATAGAACGCTATAGACGTATACAATGTACCAAACTAGACGTACGGGACGACAGGAACAGGATTCTGTAAAACATTACCAGCGAGGCGCTAGATGGGTTAGGTTAGGTTATATTATGTCACAGACGTATATAATGTTCCCACCGAGAAGTAGGTGCCGACCCGTCAGGAATGTTGGAAAATACTACATCCGAGGTGTTAGGTTGCCTTAGATTAAGATATATAACGCTATAGACATATATAATGTCCCAAACTAGACGAACGGGATGACAGGAACAGGATTCTGTAAAACATTACCAGCGAGGGGCTAGATGGGTTAGGTTAGGTTATATTATGTCAAAAACGTATATAATGTTCCCACCGAGAAGTAGTTCCCGACCCGTCAGGAATGTTGGACAATACTACATCCGAGATGTTAGCATGCCTTAGGTTAGGATATATAACGCCATAGACGTATATAATGTCCCAAACTAGACGTACGGGACGACAGGAACAGGATTCTGTAAAACATTACCAGCGAGGCGCTAGATGGGTTAGGTTAGGTTATATTATGTCACAGACGTCTATAATGTTCCCACCGAGAAGTAGGTGCCGACCCGTCAGGAATGTTGGAAAATACTACATCCGAGGTGTTAGGTTGCCTTAGGTTAGGATATATAACGCCATAGACGTATATAATGTCCCAAACTAGACGTACGGGATGACAGGAACAGGATTCTGTAAAACATTACCAACGAGGGCTAGATGAGTTAGGTTAGGTTATATTATCTCACAGACGTATATAATGTTCCCTCCGAGAAGTAAGTGCCGACCCGTCAGGAATGTTGGAAAATACTACATCCGAGATGTTAGCATGCCTTAGGTTAGGATATATAACGCCATAGACGTATATAATGTCTCAAACTAGACGTACGGTATGACAGGAACAGGATTCTGTAAAACATTACCAACGAGGGGCTACATGGGTTAGGTTAGGTTATATTATGTCACGGACGTATATAATGTTCCCACCGAGAAGTAAGTGCCGACCCGTCAGGAATGTTGGAAATTACTACATCCGAGATGTTAGGTTGCCTTAGGTTATGATATAGAACGCTATAGACGTATACAATGTACCAAACTAGACGTACGGGACGACAGGAACAGGATTCTGTAAAACATTACCAGCGAGGCGCTAGATGGGTTAGGTTAGGTTATATTATGTCACAGACGTATATAATGTTCCCACCGAGAAGTAGGTGCCGACCCGTCAGGAATGTTGGAAAATACTACATCCGAGGTGTTAGGTTGCCTTAGATTAAGATATATAACGCTATAGACATATATAATGTCCCAAACTAGACGAACGGGATGACAGGAACAGGATTCTGTAAAACATTACCAGCGAGGGGCTAGATGGGTTAGGTTAGGTTATATTATGTCAAAAACGTATATAATGTTCCCACCAAGAAGTAGGTGCCGACCCGTCAGGAATGTTGGACATTACTACATCCGAGATGTTAGCATGCCTTAGGTTAGGATATATAACGCCATAGACGTATATAATGTCCCAAACTAGACGTACGGGACGACAGGAACAGGATTCTGTAAAACATTACCAGCGAGGCGCTAGATGGGTTAGGTTAGGTTATATTATGTCACAGACGTCTATAATGTTCCCACCGAGAAGTAGGTGCCGACCCGTCAGGAATGTTGGAAAATACTACATCCGAGGTGTTAGGTTGCCTTAGGTTAGGATATATAACGCTATAGACATATATAATGTCCCAAACTAGACTAACGGGATGACAGGAACAGGATTTTGTAAAACATTACCAGCGAGGGGCCAGATGGGTTAGGTTAGGTTATATTATGTCAAAAACGTATATAATGTTCCCACCGAGAAGTAGGTGCCGACCGTCAGGAATGTTGGAAAATACTACATCCGAGATGTTAGCATGCCTTAGGTTAGGATATATAACGCCATAGACGTATATAATGTCTCAAACTAGACGTACGGGATGACAGGAACAGGATTCTGTAAAACATTACCAACGAGGGGCTACATGGGTTAGGTTAGGTTATATTATGTCACGGACGTATATAATGTTCCCACCGAGAAGTAAGTGCCGACCCGTCAGGAATGTTGGAAATTACTACATCCGAGATGTTAGGTTGCCTTAGGTTATGATATAGAACGCTATAGACGTATATAATGTACCAAACTAGACGTACGGGACGACAGGAACAGGATTCTGTAAAACATTACCAGCGAGGGGCTAGATGGGTTAGGTTAGGTTATATTATGTCACAGACGTATATAATGTTCCCACCGAGAAGTAAGTGCCGACCCGTCAGGAATGTTGGAAAATACTACATCCGAGATGTTAGGTTGCCTTAGGTTATGATATATAACGCTATAGACGTATATAATGTACCAAACTAGACGTACGGGACGACAGGAACAGGATTCTGTAAAACATTACCAGCGAGGCGCTAGATGGGTTAGATTAGGTTATATTATGTCAAAAACGTATATAATGTTCCCACCGAGAAGTAGGTGCCGACCGTCAGGAATGTTGGAAAATACTACATCCGAGATGTTAGCATGCCTTAGGTTAGGATATATAACGCCATAGACGTATATAATTTCTCAAACTAGACGTACGGGATGACAGGAACAGGATTCTGTAAAACATTACCAACGAGGGGCTACATGGGTTAGGTTAGGTTATATTATGTCACGGACGTATATAATATTCCCACCGAGAAGTAAGTGCCGACCCGTCAGGAATGTTGGAAAATACTACATCCGAGATGTTAGGTTGCCTTAGGTTATGATATAGAACGCTATAGACGTATACAATGTACCAAACTAGACGTACGGAACGACAGGAACAGGATTCTGTAAAACATTACCAGCGAGGCGCTAGATGGGTTAGGTTAGGTTATATTATGTCACAGACGTATATAATGTTCCCACCGAGAAGTAAGTGCCGACCCGTCAGGAATGTTGGAAAATACTACATCCGAGATGTTAGGTTGCCTTAGGTTATGATATAGAACGCTATAGACGTATACAATGTACCAAACTAGACGTACGGAACGACAGGAACAGGATTCTGTAAAACATTACCAGCGAGGCGCTAGATGGGTTAGGTTAGGTTATATTATGTCACAGACGTATATAATGTTCCCACCGAGAAGTAAGTGCCGACCCGTCAGGAATGTTGGAAAATACTACATCCGAGGTGTTAGGTTGCCTTAGATTAAGATATATAACGCTATAGACATATATAATGTCCCAAACTAAACGAACGGGATGACAGGAACAGGATTCTGTAAAACATTACCAGCGAGGGGCTAGATGGGTTAGGTTAGGTTATATTATGTCAAAAACGTATATAATGTTCCCACCGAGAAGTAGTTCCCGACCCGTCAGGAATGTTGGACAATACTACATCCGAGATGTTAGCATGCCTTAGGTTAGGATATATAACGCCATAGACGTATATAATGTCCCAAACTAGACGTACGGGACGACAGGAACAGGATTCTGTAAAACATTACCAGCGAGGCGCTAGATGGGTTAGGTTAGGTTATATTATGTCACAGACGTCTATAATGTTCCCACCGAGAAGTAGGTGCCGACCCGTCAGGAATGTTGGAAAATACTACATCCGAGGTGTTAGGTTGCCTTAGGTTAGGATATATAACGCTATAGACATATATAATGTCCCAAACTAGACTAACGGGATGACAGGAACAGGATTCTGTAAAACATTACCAGCGAGGGGCTAGATGGGTTAGGTTAGGTTATATTATGTCAAAAACGTATATAATGTTCCCACCGAGAAGTAGGTGCCGACCGTCAGGAATGTTGGAAAATACTACATCCGAGATGTTAGCATGCCTTAGGTTAGGATATATAACGCCATAGACGTATATAATGTCTCAAACTAGACGTACGGGATGACAGGAACAGGATTCTGTAAAACATTACCAACGAGGGGCTACATGGGTTAGGTTAGGTTATATTATGTCACGGACGTATATAATGTCCCCACCGAGAAGTAAGTGCCGACCCGTCAGGAATGTTGGAAATTACTACATCCGAGATGTTAGGTTGCCTTAGGTTATGATATAGAACGCTATAGACGTATATAATGTACCAAACTAGACGTACGGGACGACAGGAACAGGATTCTGTAAAACATTACCAGCGAGGGGCTAGATGGGTTAGGTTAGGTTATATTATGTCACAGACGTATATAATGTTCCCACCGAGAAGTAAGTGCCGACCCGTCAGGAATGTTGGAAAATACTACATCCGAGATGTTAGGTTGCCTTAGGTTATGATATATAACGCTATAGACGTATATAATGTACCAAACTAGACGTACGGGACGACAGGAACAGGATTCTGTAAAACATTACCAGCGAGGAGCTAGATGGGTTAGGTTAGGTTATATTATGTCACAGACGTCTATAATGTTCCCACCGAGAAGTAGGTGCCGACCCGTCAGGAATGTAGGAAAATACTACATCCGAGGTGTTAGGTTGCCTTAGGTTAGGATATATAACGCTATAGACATATATAATGTCCCAAACTAGACGAACGGGATGACAGGAACAGGATTCTGTAAAACATTACCAGCGAGGGTCTAGATGGGTTAGGTTAGGTTATATTATGTCAAAAACGTATATAATGTTCCCACCGAGAAGTAGGTGCCGACCGTCAGGAATGTTGGAAAATACTACATCCGAGATGTTAGCATGCCTTAGGTCAGGATATATAACGCCATAGACGTATATAATGTCTCAAACTAGACGTACGGGATGACAGGAACAGGATTCTGTAAAACATTACCAACGAGGGGCTACATGGGATAGGTTAGGTTATATTATGTCACGGACGTATATAATGTTCCCACCGAGAAGTAAGTGCCGACCCGTCAGGAATGTTGGAAATTACTACATCCGAGATGTTAGGTTGCCTTAGGTTATGATATAGAACGCTATAGACGTATATAATGTACCAAACTAGACGTACGGGACGACAGGAACAGGATTCTGTAAAACATTACCAGCGAGGCGCTAGATGGGTTAGGTTAGGTTATATTATGTCACAGACGTATATAATGTTCCCACCGAGAAGTAGGTGCCGACCCGTCAGGAATGTTGGAAAATACTACATCCGAGGTGTTAGGTTGCCTTAGATTAAGATATATAACGCTATAGACATATATAATGTCCCAAACTAGACGAACGGGATGACAGGAACAGGATTCTGTAAAACATTACCAGCGAGGGGCTAGATGGGTTAGGTTAGGTTATATTATGTCAAAAACGTATATAATGTTCCCACCGAGAAGTAGGTGCCGACCCGTCAGGAATGTTGGAAAATACTACATCCGAGATGTTAGCATGCCTTAGGTTAGGATATATAACGCCATAGACGTATATAATGTCCCAAACTAGACGTACGGGATGACAGGAACAGGATTCTGTAAAACATTACCAACGAGGGCTAGATGAGTTAGGTTAGGTTATATTATCTCACAGACGTATATAATGTTCCCGCCGAGAAGTAAGTGCCGACCCGTCAGGAATGTTGGAAAATACTACATCCGAGATGTTAGCATGCCTTAGGTTAGGATATATAACGCTATAGACGTATATAATGTCCCAGACTAGACGTACGGGACGACAGGAACAGGATTCTGTAAAACATTACCAGCGAGGGGCTAGATGGGTTAGGTTAGGTTATATTATGTCAAAAACGTATATAATGTTCCCACCGAGAAGTAGTTCCCGACCCGTCAGGAATGTTGGACAATACTACATCCGAGATGTTAGCATGCCTTAGGTTAGGATATATAACGCCATAGACGTATATAATGTCCCAAACTAGACGTACGGGACGACAGGAACAGGATTCTGTAAAACATTACCAGCGAGGCGCTAGATGGGTTAGGTTAGGTTATATTATGTCACAGACGTATATAATGTTCCCACCGAGAAGTAGGTGCCGACCCGTCAGGAATGTTGGAAAATACTACATCCGAGGTGTTAGGTTGCCTTAGATTAAGATATATAACGCTATAGACATATATAATGTCCCAAACTAGACGAACGGGATGACAGGAACAGGATTCTGTAAAACATTACCAGCGAGGGGCTAGATGGGTTAGGTTAGGTTATATTATGTCAAAAACGTATATAATGTTCCCACCGAGAAGTAGGTGCCGACCCGTCAGGAATGTTGGAAAATACTACATCCGAGATGTTAGCATGCCTTAGGTTAGGATATATAACGCCATAGACGTATATAATGTCCCAAACTAGACGTACGGGATGACAGGAACAGGATTCTGTAAAACATTACCAACGAGGGCTAGATGAGTTAGGTTAGGTTATATTATCTCACAGACGTATATAATGTTCCCGCCGAGAAGTAAGTGCCGACCCGTCAGGAATGTTGGAAAATACTACATCCGAGATGTTAGCATGCCTTAGGTTAGGATATATAACGCTATAGACGTATATAATGTCCCAGACTAGACGTACGGGACGACAGGAACAGGATTCTGTAAAACATTACCAACGAGGGGCTAGATGGGTTAGGTTAGGTTATATTATGTCACAGACGTATATAATGTTCCCACCGAGAAGTAAGTGCCGACCCGTCAGGAATGCTGGAAAATACTACATCCGAGATGTTAGGTTGCCATAGGTTATGATATATAACGCTATAGACGTATATAATGTACCAAACTAGACGTACGGGACGACAGGAACAGGATTCTGTAAAACATTACCAGCGAGGCGCTAGATGGGTTAGGTTAGGTTATATTATGTCACAGACGTATATAATGTTCCCACCGAGAAGTAGGTGCCGACCCGTCAGGAATGTTGGAAAATACTACATCCGAGGTGTTAGGTTGCCTTAGATTAAGATATATAACGCTATAGACATATATAATGTCCCAAACTAGACGAACGGGATGACAGGGACAGGATTCTGTAAAACATTACCAGCGAGGGGCTAGATGGGTTAGGTTAGGTTATATTATGTCAAAAACGTATATAATGTTCCCACCGAGAAGTAAGTGCCGACCCGTCAGGAATGTTGGAAAATACTACATCCGAGATGTTAGGTTGCCTTAGGTTATGATATAGAACGCTATAGACGTATACAATGTACCAAACTAGACGTACGGGACGACAGGAACAGGATTCTGTAAAACATTACCAGCGAGGCGCTAGATGGGTTAGGTTAGGTTATATTATGTCACAGACGTATATAATGTTCCCACCGAGAAGTAGGTGCCGATCCGTCAGGAATGTTGGAAAATACTACAACCGAGGTGTTAGGTTGCCTTAGATTAAGATATATAACGCTATAGACATATATAATGTCCCAAACTAGACGAACGGGATGACAGGAACAGGATTCTGTAAAACATTACCAGCGAGGGGCTAGATGGGTTAGGTTAGGTTATATTATGTCACAGACGTATATAATGTTCCCACCGAGAAGTAAGTGCCGACCCGTCAGGAATGCTGGAAAATACTACATCCGAGATGTTAGGTTGCCATAGGTTATGATATATAACGCTATAGACGTATATAATGTACCAAACTAGACGTACGGGACGACAGGAACAGGATTCTGTAAAACATTACCAGCGAGGCGCTAGATGGGTTAGGTTAGGTTATATTATGTCACAGACGTCTATAATGTTCCCACCGAGAAGTAGGTGCCGACCCGTCAGGAATGTTGGAAAATACTACATCCGAGGTGTTAGGTTGCCTTAGGTTAGGATATATAACGCTATAGACATATATAATGTCCCAAACTAGACTAACGGGATGACAGGAACAGGATTTTGTAAAACATTACCAGCGAGGGGCTAGATGGGTTAGGTTAGGTTATATTATGTCAAAAACGTATATAATGTTCCCACCGAGAAGTAGGTGCCGACCGTCAGGAATGTTGGAAAATACTACATCCGAGATGTTAGCATGCCTTAGGTTAGGATATATAACGCCATAGACGTATATAATGTCTCAAACTAGACGTACGGGATGACAGGAACAGGATTCTGTAAAACATTACCAACGAGGGGCTACATGGGTTAGGTTAGGTTATATTATGTCACGGACGTATATAATGTTCCCACCGAGAAGTAAGTGCCGACCCGTCAGGAATGTTGGAAATTACTACATCCGAGATGTTAGGTTGCCTTAGGTTATGATATAGAACGCTATAGACGTATATAATGTACCAAACTAGACGTACGGGACGACAGGAACAGGATTCTGTAAAACATTACCAGCGAGGGGCTAGATGGGTTAGGTTAGGTTATATTATGTCACAGACGTATATAATGTTCCCACCGAGAAGTAAGTGCCGACCCGTCAGGAATGTTGGAAAATACTACATCCGAGATGTTAGGTTGCCTTAGGTTATGATATATAACGCTATAGACGTATATAATGTACCAAACTAGACGTACGGGACGACAGGAACAGGATTCTGTAAAACATTACCAGCGAGGCGCTAGATGGGTTAGATTAGGTTATATTATGTCAAAAACGTATATAATGTTCCCACCGAGAAGTAGGTGCCGACCGTCAGGAATGTTGGAAAATACTACATCCGAGATGTTAGCATGCCTTAGGTTAGGATATATAACGCCATAGACGTATATAATTTCTCAAACTAGACGTACGGGATGACAGGAACAGGATTCTGTAAAACATTACCAACGAGGGGCTACATGGGTTAGGTTAGGTTATATTATGTCACGGACGTATATAATATTCCCACCGAGAAGTAAGTGCCGACCCGTCTGGAATGTTGGAAATTACTACATCCGAGATGTTAGGTTGCCTTAGGTTATGATATAGAACGCTATAGACGTATATAATGTACCAAACCAGACGTACGGGACGACAGGAACAGGATTCTGTAAAACATTACCAGCGAGGGGCTAGATGGGTTAGGTTAGGTTATATTATGTCACAGACGTATATAATGTTCCCACCGAGAAGTAAGTGCCGACCCGTCAGAAATGTTGGAAAATACTACATCCGAGATGTTAGGTTGCCTTAGGTTATGATATAGAACGCTATAGACGTATACAATGTACCAAACTAGACGTACGGGACGACAGGAACAGGATTCTGTAAAACATTACCAGCGAGGCGCTAGATGGGTTAGGTTAGGTTATATTATGTCACAGACGTATATAATGTTCCCACCGAGAAGTAAGTGCCGACCCGTCAGGAATGTTGGAAAATACTACATCCGAGGTGTTAGGTTGCCTTAGATTAAGATATATAACGCTATAGACATATATAATGTCCCAAACTAGACGAACGGGATGACAGGAACAGGATTCTGTAAAACATTACCAGCGAGGGGCTAGATGGGTTAGGTTAGGTTATATTATGTCAAAAACGTATATAATGTTCCCACCGAGAAGTAGTTCCCGACCCGTCAGGAATGTTGGACAATACTACATCCGAGATGTTAGCATGCCTTAGGTTAGGATATATAACGCCATAGACGTATATAATGTCCCAAACTAGACGTACGGGACGACAGGAACAGGATTCTGTAAAACATTACCAGCGAGGCGCTAGATGGGTTAGGTTAGGTTATATTATGTCACAGACGTCTATAATGTTCCCACCGAGAAGTAGGTGCCGACCCGTCAGGAATGTTGGAAAATACTACATCCGAGGTGTTAGGTTGCCTTAGGTTAGGATATATAACGCTATAGACATATATAATGTCCCAAACTAGACTAACGGGATGACAGGAACAGGATTCTGTAAAACATTACCAGCGAGGGGCTAGATGGGTTAGGTTAGGTTATATTATGTCAAAAACGTATATAATGTTCCCACCGAGAAGTAGGTGCCGACCGTCAGGAATGTTGGAAAATACTACATCCGAGATGTTAGCATGCCTTAGGTTAGGATATATAACGCCATAGACGTATATAATGTCTCAAACTAGACGTACGGGATGACAGGAACAGGATTCTGTAAAACATTACCAACGAGGGGCTACATGGGTTAGGTTAGGTTATATTATGTCACGGACGTATATAATGTTCCCACCGAGAAGTAAGTGCCGACCCGTCAGGAATGTTGGAAATTACTGCATCCGAGATGTTAGGTTGCCTTAGGTTATGATATAGAACGCTATAGACGTATATAATGTACCAAACTAGACGTGCGGGACGACAGGAACAGGATTCTGTAAAACATTACCAACGAGGGGCTAGATGGGTTAGGTTAGGTTATATTATGTCACAGACGTATATAATGTTCCCACCGAGAAGTAAGTGCCGACCCGTCAGGAATGCTGGAAAATACTACATCCGAGATGTTAGGTTGCCATAGGTTATGATATATAACGCTATAGACGTATATAATGTACCAAACTAGACGTACGGGACGACAGGAACAGGATTCTGTAAAACATTACCAGCGAGGCGCTAGATGGGTTAGGTTAGGTTATATTATGTCACAGACGTATATAATGTTCCCACCGAGAAGTAGGTGCCGACCCGTCAGGAATGTTGGAAAATACTACATCCGAGGTGTTAGGTTGCCTTAGATTAAGATATATAACGCTATAGACATATATAATGTCCCAAACTAGACGAACGGGATGACAGGGACAGGATTCTGTAAAACATTACCAGCGAGGGGCTAGATGGGTTAGGTTAGGTTATATTATGTCAAAAACGTATATAATGTTCCCACCGAGAAGTAAGTGCCGACCCGTCAGGAATGTTGGAAAATACTACATCCGAGATGTTAGGTTGCCTTAGGTTATGATATAGAACGCTATAGACGTATACAATGTACCAAACTAGACGTACGGGACGACAGGAACAGGATTCTGTAAAACATTACCAGCGAGGCGCTAGATGGGTTAGGTTAGGTTATATTATGTCACAGACGTATATAATGTTCCCACCGAGAAGTAGGTGCCGATCCGTCAGGAATGTTGGAAAATACTACAACCGAGGTGTTAGGTTGCCTTAGATTAAGATATATAACGCTATAGACATATATAATGTCCCAAACTAGACGAACGGGATGACAGGAACAGGATTCTGTAAAACATTACCAGCGAGGGGCTAGATGGGTTAGGTTAGGTTATATTATGTCACAGACGTATATAATGTTCCCACCGAGAAGTAAGTGCCGACCCGTCAGGAATGCTGGAAAATACTACATCCGAGATGTTAGGTTGCCATAGGTTATGATATATAACGCTATAGACGTATATAATGTACCAAACTAGACGTACGGGACGACAGGAACAGGATTCTGTAAAACATTACCAGCGAGGCGCTAGATGGGTTAGGTTAGGTTATATTATGTCACAGACGTCTATAATGTTCCCACCGAGAAGTAGGTGCCGACCCGTCAGGAATGTTGGAAAATACTACATCCGAGGTGTTAGGTTGCCTTAGGTTAGGATATATAACGCTATAGACATATATAATGTCCCAAACTAGACTAACGGGATGACAGGAACAGGATTTTGTAAAACATTACCAGCGAGGGGCTAGATGGGTTAGGTTAGGTTATATTATGTCAAAAACGTATATAATGTTCCCACCGAGAAGTAGGTGCCGACCGTCAGGAATGTTGGAAAATACTACATCCGAGATGTTAGCATGCCTTAGGTTAGGATATATAACGCCATAGACGTATATAATGTCTCAAACTAGACGTACGGGATGACAGGAACAGGATTCTGTAAAACATTACCAACGAGGGGCTACATGGGTTAGGTTAGGTTATATTATGTCACGGACGTATATAATGTTCCCACCGAGAAGTAAGTGCCGACCCGTCAGGAATGTTGGAAATTACTACATCCGAGATGTTAGGTTGCCTTAGGTTATGATATAGAACGCTATAGACGTATATAATGTACCAAACTAGACGTACGGGACGACAGGAACAGGATTCTGTAAAACATTACCAGCGAGGGGCTAGATGGGTTAGGTTAGGTTATATTATGTCACAGACGTATATAATGTTCCCACCGAGAAGTAAGTGCCGACCCGTCAGGAATGTTGGAAAATACTACATCCGAGATGTTAGGTTGCCTTAGGTTATGATATATAACGCTATAGACGTATATAATGTACCAAACTAGACGTACGGGACGACAGGAACAGGATTCTGTAAAACATTACCAGCGAGGCGCTAGATGGGTTAGATTAGGTTATATTATGTCAAAAACGTATATAATGTTCCCACCGAGAAGTAGGTGCCGACCGTCAGGAATGTTGGAAAATACTACATCCGAGATGTTAGCATGCCTTAGGTTAGGATATATAACGCCATAGACGTATATAATTTCTCAAACTAGACGTACGGGATGACAGGAACAGGATTCTGTAAAACATTACCAACGAAGGGCTACATGGGTTAGGTTAGGTTATATTATGTCACGGACGTATATAATATTCCCACCGAGAAGTAAGTGCCGACCCGTCTGGAATGTTGGAAATTACTACATCCGAGATGTTAGGTTGCCTTAGGTTATGATATAGAACGCTATAGACGTATATAATGTACCAAACCAGACGTACGGGACGACAGGAACAGGATTCTGTAAAACATTACCAGCGAGGGGCTAGATGGGTTAGGTTAGGTTATATTATGTCACAGACGTATATAATGTTCCCACCGAGAAGTAAGTGCCGACCCGTCAGAAATGTTGGAAAATACTACATCCGAGATGTTAGGTTGCCTTAGGTTATGATATAGAACGCTATAGACGTATACAATGTACCAAACTAGACGTACGGGACGACAGGAACAGGATTCTGTAAAACATTACCAGCGAGGCGCTAGATGGGTTAGGTTAGGTTATATTATGTCACAGACGTATATAATGTTCCCACCGAGAAGTAAGTGCCGACCCGTCAGGAATGTTGGAAAATACTACATCCGAGGTGTTAGGTTGCCTTAGATTAAGATATATAACGCTATAGACATATATAATGTCCCAAACTAGACGAACGGGATGACAGGAACAGGATTCTGTAAAACATTACCAGCGAGGGGCTAGATGGGTTAGGTTAGGTTATATTATGTCAAAAACGTATATAATGTTCCCACCGAGAAGTAGTTCCCGACCCGTCAGGAATGTTGGACAATACTACATCCGAGATGTTAGCATGCCTTAGGTTAGGATATATAACGCCATAGACGTATATAATGTCCCAAACTAGACGTACGGGACGACAGGAACAGGATTCTGTAAAACATTACCAGCGAGGCGCTAGATGGGTTAGGTTAGGTTATATTATGTCACAGACGTCTATAATGTTCCCACCGAGAAGTAGGTGCCGACCCGTCAGGAATGTTGGAAAATACTACATCCGAGGTGTTAGGTTGCCTTAGGTTAGGATATATAACGCTATAGACATATATAATGTCCCAAACTAGACTAACGGGATGACAGGAACAGGATTCTGTAAAACATTACCAGCGAGGGGCTAGATGGGTTAGGTTAGGTTATATTATGTCAAAAACGTATATAATGTTCCCACCGAGAAGTAGGTGCCGACCGTCAGGAATGTTGGAAAATACTACATCCGAGATGTTAGCATGCCTTAGGTTAGGATATATAACGCCATAGACGTATATAATGTCTCAAACTAGACGTACGGGATGACAGGAACAGGATTCTGTAAAACATTACCAACGAGGGGCTACATGGGTTAGGTTAGGTTATATTATGTCACGGACGTATATAATGTTCCCACCGAGAAGTAAGTGCCGACCCGTCAGGAATGTTGGAAATTACTACATCCGAGATGTTAGGTTGCCTTAGGTTATGATATAGAACGCTATAGACGTATATAATGTACCAAACTAGACGTGCGGGACGACAGGAACAGGATTCTGTAAAACATTACCAGCGAGGGGCTAGATGGGTTAGGTTAGGTTATATTATGTCACAGACGTATATAATGTTCCCACCGAGAAGTAAGTGCCGACCCGTCAGGAATGTTGGAAAATACTACATCCGAGATGTTAGGTTGCCTTAGGTTATGATATATAACGCTATAGACGTATATAATGTACCAAACTAGACGTACGGGACGACAGGAACAGGATTCTGTAAAACATTACCAGCGAGGAGCTAGATGGGTTAGGTTAGGTTATATTATGTCACAGACGTCTATAATGTTCCCACCGAGAAGTAGGTGCCGACCCGTCAGGAATGTAGGAAAATACTACATCCGAGGTGTTAGGTTGCCTTAGGTTAGGATATATAACGCTATAGACATATATAATGTCCCAAACTAGACGAACGGGATGACAGGAACAGGATTCTGTAAAACATTACCAGCGAGGGGCTAGATGGGTTAGGTTAGGTTATATTATGTCAAAAACGTATATAATGTTCCCACCGAGAAGTAGGTGCCGACCGTCAGGAATGTTGGAAAATACTACATCCGAGATGTTAGCATGCCTTAGGTTAGGATATATAACGCCATAGACGTATATAATGTCTCAAACTAGACGTACGGGATGACAGGAACAGGATTCTGTAAAACATTACCAACGAGGGGCTACATGGGTTAGGTTAGGTTATATTATGTCACGGACGTATATAATGTTCCCACCGAGAAGTAAGTGCCGACCCGTCAGGAATGTTGGAAATTACTACATCCGAGATGTTAGGTTGCCTTAGGTTATGATATAGAACGCTATAGACGTATATAATGTACCAAACTAGACGTACGGGATGACAGGAACAGGATTCTGTAAAACATTACCAGCGAGGGGCTAGATGGGTTAGGTTAGGTTATATTATGTCAAAAACGTATATAATGTTCCCACCGAGAAGTAGGTGCCGACCCGTCAGGAATGTTGGACATTACTACATCCGAGATGTTAGCATGCCTTAGGTTAGGATATATAACGCCATAGACGTATATAATGTCCCAAACTAGACGTACGGGACGACAGGAACAGGATTCTGTAAAACATTACCAGCGAGGCGCTAGATGGGTTAGGTTAGGTTATATTATGTCACAGACGTCTATAATGTTCCCACCGAGAAGTAGGTGCCGACCCGTCAGGAATGTTGGAAAATACTACATCCGAGGTGTTAGGTTGCCTTAGGTTAGGATATATAACGCTATAGACATATATAATGTCCCAAACTAGACTAACGGGATGACAGGAACAGGATTTTGTAAAACATTACCAGCGAGGGGCTAGATGGGTTAGGTTAGGTTATATTATGTCAAAAACGTATATAATGTTCCCACCGAGAAGTAGGTGCCGACCGTCAGGAATGTTGGAAAATACTACATCCGAGATGTTAGCATGCCTTAGGTTAGGATATATAACGCCATAGACGTATATAATGTCTCAAACTAGACGTACGGGATGACAGGAACAGGATTCTGTAAAACATTACCAACGAGGGGCTACATGGGTTAGGTTAGGTTATATTATGTCACGGACGTATATAATGTTCCCACCGAGAAGTAAGTGCCGACCCGTCAGGAATGTTGGAAATTACTACATCCGAGATGTTAGGTTGCCTTAGGTTATGATATAGAACGCTATAGACGTATATAATGTACCAAACTAGACGTACGGGACGACAGGAACAGGATTCTGTAAAACATTACCAGCGAGGCGCTAGATGGGTTAGATTAGGTTATATTATGTCAAAAACGTATATAATGTTCCCACCGAGAAGTAGGTGCCGACCGTCAGGAATGTTGGAAAATACTACATTCGAGATGTTAGCATGCCTTAGGTTAGGATATATAACGCCATAGACGTATATAATTTCTCAAACTAGACGTACGGGATGACAGGAACAGGATTCTGTAAAACATTACCAACGAGGGGCTACATGGGTTAGGTTAGGTTATATTATGTCACGGACGTATATAATATTCCCACCGAGAAGTAAGTGCCGACCCGTCAGGAATGTTGGAAATTACTACATCCGAGATGTTAGGTTGCCTTAGGTTATGATATAGAACGCTATAGACGTATACAATGTACCAAACTAGACGTACGGGACGACAGGAACAGGATTCTGTAAAACATTACCAGCGAGGCGCTAGATGGGTTAGGTTAGGTTATATTATGTCACAGACGTATATAATGTTCCCACCGAGAAGTAAGTGCCGACCCGTCAGGAATGTTGGAAAATACTACATCCGAGGTGTTAGGTTGCCTTAGGTTAGGATATATAACGCTATAGACATATATAATGTCCCAAACTAGACTAACGGGATGACAGGAACAGGATTCTGTAAAACATTACCAGCGAGGGGCTAGATGGGTTAGGTTAGGTTATATTATGTCAAAAACGTATATAATGTTCCCACCGAGAAGTAGGTGCCGACCGTCAGGAATGTTGGAAAATACTACATCCGAGATGTTAGCATGCCTTAGGTTAGGATATATAACGCCATAGACGTATATAATGTCTCAAACTAGACGTACGGGATGACAGGAACAGGATTCTGTAAAACATTACCAACGAGGGGCTACATGGGTTAGGTTAGGTTATATTATGTCACGGACGTATATAATGTTCCCACCGAGAAGTAAGTGCCGACCCGTCAGGAATGTTGGAAATTACTACATCCGAGATGTTAGGTTGCCTTAGGTTATGATATAGAACGCTATAGACGTATATAATGTACCAAACCAGACGTACGGGACGACAGGAACAGGATTCTGTAAAACATTACCAGCGAGGGGCTAGATGGGTTAGGTTAGGTTATATTATGTCACAGACGTATATAATGTTCCCACCGAGAAGTAAGTGCCGACCCGTCAGAAATGTTGGAAAATACTACATCCGAGATGTTAGGTTGCCTTAGGTTATGATATAGAACGCTATAGACGTATACAATGTACCAAACTAGACGTACGGGACGACAGGAACAGGATTCTGTAAAACATTACCAGCGAGGCGCTAGATGGGTTAGGTTAGGTTATATTATGTCACAGACGTATATAATGTTCCCACCGAGAAGTAAGTGCCGACCCGTCAGGAATGTTGGAAAATACTACATCCGAGGTGTTAGGTTGCCTTAGATTAAGATATATAACGCTATAGACATATATAATGTCCCAAACTAGACGAACGGGATGACAGGAACAGGATTCTGTAAAACATTACCAGCGAGGGGCTAGATGGGTTAGGTTAGGTTATATTATGTCAAAAACGTATATAATGTTCCCACCGAGAAGTAGTTCCCGACCCGTCAGGAATGTTGGACAATACTACATCCGAGATGTTAGCATGCCTTAGGTTAGGATATATAACGCCATAGACGTATATAATGTCCCAAACTAGACGTACGGGACGACAGGAACAGGATTCTGTAAAACATTACCAGCGAGGCGCTAGATGGGTTAGGTTAGGTTATATTATGTCACAGACGTCTATAATGTTCCCACCGAGAAGTAGGTGCCGACCCGTCAGGAATGTTGGAAAATACTACATCCGAGGTGTTAGGTTGCCTTAGGTTAGGATATATAACGCTATAGACATATATAATGTCCCAAACTAGACTAACGGGATGACAGGAACAGGATTCTGTAAAACATTACCAGCGAGGGGCTAGATGGGTTAGGTTAGGTTATATTATGTCAAAAACGTATATAATGTTCCCACCGAGAAGTAGGTGCCGACCGTCAGGAATGTTGGAAAATACTACATCCGAGATGTTAGCATGCCTTAGGTTAGGATATATAACGCCATAGACGTATATAATGTCTCAAACTAGACGTACGGGATGACAGGAACAGGATTCTGTAAAACATTACCAACGAGGGGCTACATGGGTTAGGTTAGGTTATATTATGTCACGGACGTATATAATGTTCCCACCGAGAAGTAAGTGCCGACCCGTCAGGAATGTTGGAAATTACTACATCCGAGATGTTAGGTTGCCTTAGGTTATGATATAGAACGCTATAGACGTATATAATGTACCAAACTAGACGTGCGGGACGACAGGAACAGGATTCTGTAAAACATTACCAGCGAGGGGCTAGATGGGTTAGGTTAGGTTATATTATGTCACAGACGTATATAATGTTCCCACCGAGAAGTAAGTGCCGACCCGTCAGGAATGTTGGAAAATACTACATCCGAGATGTTAGGTTGCCTTAGGTTATGATATATAACGCTATAGACGTATATAATGTACCAAACTAGACGTACGGGACGACAGGAACAGGATTCTGTAAAACATTACCAGCGAGGAGCTAGATGGGTTAGGTTAGGTTATAATATGTCACAGACGTCTATAATGTTCCCACCGAGAAGTAGGTGCCGACCCGTCAGGAATGTAGGAAAATACTACATCCGAGGTGTTAGGTTGCCTTAGGTTAGGATATATAACGCTATAGACATATATAATGTCCCAAACTAGACGAACGGGATGACAGGAACAGGATTCTGTAAAACATTACCAGCGAGGGGCTAGATGGGTTAGGTTAGGTTATATTATGTCAAAAACGTATATAATGTTCCCACCGAGAAGTAGGTGCCGACCGTCAGGAATGTTGGAAAATACTACATCCGAAATGTTAGCATGCCTTAGGTTAGGATATATAACGCCATAGACGTATATAATATCTCAAACTAGACGTACGGGATGACAGGAACAGGATTCTGTAAAACATTACCAACGAGGGGCTACATGGGTTAGGTTAGGTTATATTATGTCACGGACGTATATAATGTTCCCACCGAGAAGTAAGTGCCGACCCGTCAGGAATGTTGGAAATTACTACATCCGAGATGTTAGGTTGCCTTAGGTTATGATATAGAACGCTATAGACGTATATAATGTACCAAACTAGACGTACGGGATGACAGGAACAGGATTCTGTAAAACATTACCAGCGAGGGGCTAGATGGGTTAGGTTAGGTTATATTATGTCAAAAACGTATATAATGTTCCCACCGAGAAGTAGGTGCCGACCCGTCAGGAATGTTGGACATTACTACATCCGAGATGTTAGCATGCCTTAGGTTAGGATATATAACGCCATAGACGTATATAATGTCCCAAACTAGACGTACGGGACGACAGGAACAGGATTCTGTAAAACATTACCAGCGAGGCGCTAGATGGGTTAGGTTAGGTTATATTATGTCACAGACGTCTATAATGTTCCCACCGAGAAGTAGGTGCCGACCCGTCAGGAATGTTGGAAAATACTACATCCGAGGTGTTAGGTTGCCTTAGGTTAGGATATATAACGCTATAGACATATATAATGTCCCAAACTAGACTAACGGGATGACAGGAACAGGATTTTGTAAAACATTACCAGCGAGGGGCTAGATGGGTTAGGTTAGGTTATATTATGTCAAAAACGTATATAATGTTCCCACCGAGAAGTAGGTGCCGACCGTCAGGAATGTTGGAAAATACTACATCCGAGATGTTAGCATGCCTTAGGTTAGGATATATAACGCCATAGACGTATATAATGTCTCAAACTAGACGTACGGGATGACAGGAACAGGATTCTGTAAAACATTACCAACGAGGGGCTACATGGGTTAGGTTAGGTTATATTATGTCACGGACGTATATAATGTTCCCACCGAGAAGTAAGTGCCGACCCGTCAGGAATGTTGGAAATTACTACATCCGAGATGTTAGGTTGCCTTAGGTTATGATATAGAACGCTATAGACGTATATAATGTACCAAACTAGACGTACGGGACGACAGGAACAGGATTCTGTAAAACATTACCAGCGAGGGGCTAGATGGGTTAGGTTAGGTTATATTATGTCACAGACGTATATAATGTTCCCACCGAGAAGTAAGTGCCGACCCGTCAGGAATGTTGGAAAATACTACCTCCGAGATGTTAGGTTGCCTTAGGTTATGATATATAACGCTATAGACGTATATAATGTACCAAACTAGACGTACGGGACGACAGGAACAGGATTCTGTAAAACATTACCAGCGAGGCGCTAGATGGGTTAGATTAGGTTATATTATGTCAAAAACGTATATAATGTTCCCACCGAGAAGTAGGTGCCGACCGTCAGGAACGTTGGAAAATACTACATCCGAGATGTTAGCATGCCTTAGGTTAGGATATATAACGCCATAGACGTATATAATTTCTCAAACTAGACGTACGGGATGACAGGAACAGGATTCTGTAAAACATTACCAACGAGGGGCTACATGGGTTAGGTTAGGTTATATTATGTCACGGACGTATATAATATTCCCACCGAGAAGTAAGTGCCGACCCGTCAGGAATGTTGGAAATTACTACATCCGAGATGTTAGGTTGCCTTAGGTTATGATATAGAACGCTATAGACGTATACAATGTACCAAACTAGACGTACGGGACGACAGGAACAGGATTCTGTAAAACATTACCAGCGAGGCGCTAGATGGGTTAGGTTAGGTTATATTATGTCACAGACGTATATAATGTTCCCACCGAGAAGTAGGTGCCGACCCGTCAGGAATGTTGGAAAATACTACATCCGAGGTGTTAGGTTGCCTTAGATTAAGATATATAACGCTATAGACATATATAATTTCCCAAACTAGACGAACGGGATGACAGGAACAGGATTCTGTAAAACATTACCAGCGAGGGGCTAGATGGGTTAGGTTAGGTTATATTATGTCAAAAACGTATATAATGTTCCCACCGAGAAGTAGTTGCCGACCCGTCAGGAATGTTGGACAATACTACATCCGAGATGTTAGCATGCCTTAGGTTAGGTTATATAACGCCATAGACGTATATAATGTCCAAAACTAGACGTACGGGACGACAGGAACAGGATTCTGTAAAACATTACCAGCGAGGCGCTAGATGGGTTAGGTTAGGTTATATTATGTCACAGACGTCTATAATGTTCCCACCGAGAAGTAGGTGCCGACCCGTCAGGAATGTTGGAAAATACTACATCCGAGGTGTTAGGTTGCCTTAGGTTAGGATAAATAACGCTATAGACATATATAATGTCCCAAACTAGACTAACGGGATGACAGGAACAGGATTCTGTAAAACATTACCAGCGAGGGGCTAGATGGGTTAGGTTAGGTTATATTATGTCAAAAACGTATATAATGTTCCCACCGAGAAGTAGGTGCCGACCGTCAGGAATGTTGGAAAATACTACATCCGAGATGTTAGCATGCCTTAGTTTAGGATATATAACGCCATAGACGTATATAATGTCTCAAACTAGACGTACGGGATGACAGGAACAGGATTCTGTAAAACATTACCAACGAGGGGCTACATGGGTTAGGTTAGGTTATATTATGTCACGGACGTATATAATGTTCCCACCGAGAAGTAAGTGCCGACCCGTCAGGAATGTTGGAAATTACTACATCCGAGATGTTAGGTTGCCTTAGGTTATGATATAGAACGCTATAGACGTATATAATGTACCAAACTAGACGTACGGGACGACAGGAACAGGATTCTGTAAAACATTACCAGCGAGGGGCTAGATGGGTTAGGTTAGGTTATATTATGTCACAGACGTATATAATGTTCCCACCGAGAAGTAAGTGCCGACCCGTCAGGAATGTTGGAAAATACTACATCCGAGGTGTTAGGTTGCCTTAGATTAAGATATATAACGCTATAGACATATATAATGTCCCAAACTAGACGA
The DNA here is from genome assembly GCA_963969225.1 of Xylocopa violacea. Classification (NCBI taxonomy): domain Eukaryota; kingdom Metazoa; phylum Arthropoda; class Insecta; order Hymenoptera; family Apidae; genus Xylocopa; species Xylocopa violacea. The sequence continues at coordinate 15,608,067 of CAXAJV010000015.1, forward strand.
ACGGGATGACAGGAACAGGATTCTGTAAAACATTACCAGCGAGGGGCTAGATGGGTTAGGTTAGGTTATATTATGTCAAAAACGTATATAATGTTCCCACCGAGAAATAGGTGCCGACCCGTCAGGAATGTTGGACAATACTACATCCGAGATGTTAGCATGCCTTAGGTTAGGATATATAACGCCATAGACGTATATAATGTCCCAAACTAGACGTACGGGACGACAGGAACAGGATTCTGTAAAACATTACCAGCGAGGCGCTAGATGGGTTAGGTTAGGTTATATTATGTCACAGACGTCTATAATGTTCCCACCGAGAAGTAGGTGCCGACCCGTCAGGAATGTTGGAAAATACTACATCCGAGATGTTAGGTTGCCTTAGGTTATGATATAGAACGCTATAGACGTATACAATGTACCAAACTAGACGTACGGGACGACAGGAACAGGATTCTGTAAAACATTACCAGCGAGGCGCTAGATGGGTTAGGTTAGGTTATATTATGTCACAGACGTATATAATGTTCCCACCGAGAAGTAAGTGCCGACCCGTCAGGAATGTTGGAAAATACTACATCCGAGGTGTTAGGTTGCCTTAGATTAAGATATATAACGCTATAGACATATATAATGTCCCAAACTAGACGAACGGGATGACAGGAACAGGATTCTGTAAAACATTACCAGCGAGGGGCTAGATGGGTTAGGTTAGTTAATATTATGTCAAAAACGTATATAATGTTCCCACCGAGAAGTAGTTCCCGACCCGTCAGGAATGTTGGACAATACTACATCCGAGATGTTAGCATGCCTTAGGTTAGGATATATAACGACATAGACGTATATAATGTCCCAAACTAGACGTACGGGACGACAGGAACAGGATTCTGTAAAACATTATCAGGGAGGCGCTAGATGGGTTAGGTTAGGTTATATTATGTCACAGACGTCTATAATGTTCCCACCGAGAAGTAGGTGCCGACCCGTCAGGAATGTTGGAAAATACTACATCCGAGGTGTTAGGTTGCCTTAGGTTAGGATATATAACGCTATAGACATATATAATGTCCCAAACTAGACTAACGGGATGACAGGAACAGGATTCTGTAAAACATTACCAGCGAGGGGCTAGATGGGTTAGGTTAGGTTATATTATGTCAAAAACGTATATAATGTTCCCACCGAGAAGTAGGTGCCGACCGTCAGGAATGTTGGAAAATACTACATCCGAGATGTTAGCATGCCTTAGGTTAGGATATATAACGCCATAGACGTATATAATGTCTCAAACTAGACGTACGGGATGACAGGAACAGGATTCTGTAAAACATTACCAACGAGGGGCTACATGGGTTAGGTTAGGTTATATTATGTCACGGACGTATATAATGTTCCCACCGAGAAGTAAGTGCCGACCCGTCAGGAATGTTGGAAATTACTACATCCGAGATGTTAGGTTGCCTTAGGTTATGATATAGAACGCTATAGACGTATATAATGTACCAAACTAGACGTACGGGACGACAGGAACAGGATTCTGTAAAACATTACCAGCGAGGGGCTAGATGGGTTAGGTTAGGTTATATTATGTCACAGACGTATATAATGTTCCCACCGAGAAGTAAGTGCCGACCCGTCAGGAATGTTGGAAAATACTACATCCGAGATGTTAGGTTGCCTTAGGTTATGATATATAACGCTATAGACGTATATAATGTACCAAACTAGACGTACGGGACGACAGGAACAGGATTCTGTAAAACATTACCAGCGAGGAGCTAGATGGGTTAGGTTAGGTTATATTATGTCACAGACGTCTATAATGTTCCCACCGAGAAGTAGGTGCCGACCCGTCAGGAATGTAGGAAAATACTACATCCGAGGTGTTAGGTTGCCTTAGGTTAGGATATATAACGCTATAGACATATATAATGTCCCAAACTAGACGAACGGGATGACAGGAACAGGATTCTGTAAAACATTACCAGCGAGGAGCTAGATGGGTTAGGTTAGGTTATATTATGTCAAAAACGTATATAATGTTCCCACCGAGAAGTAGGTGCCGACCCGTCAGGAATGTTGGAAAATCCTACATCCGAGATGTTAGCATGCCTTAGGTTAGGATATATAACGCCATAGACGTATATAATGTCTCAGACTAGACGTACGGGATGACAGGAACAGGATTCTGTAAAACATTACCAACGAGGGGCTACATGGGTTAGGTTAGGTTATATTATGTCACGGACGTATATAATGTCCCCACCGAGAAGTAAGTGCCGACCCGTCAGGAATGTTGGAAATTACTACATCCGAGATGTTAGGTTGCCTTAGGTTATGATATATAACGCTATAGACGTATATAATGTACCAAACTAGACGTACGGGACGACAGGAACAGGATTCTGTAAAACATTACCAACGAGGGGCTAGATGGGTTAGGTTAGGTTATATTATGTCACAGGCGTATATAATGTTCCCGCCGAGAAGTAAGTGCCGACCCGTCAGGAATGTTGGAAAATACTACATCCGAGATGTTAGGTTGCCTTAGGTTATGATATAGAACGCTATAGACGTATACAATGTACCAAACTAGACGTACGGGACGACAGGAACAGGATTCTGTAAAACATTACCAGCGAGGCGCTAGATGGGTTAGGTTAGGTTATATTATGTCACAGACGTATATAATGTTCCCACCGAGAAGTAGGTGCCGACCCGTCAGGAATGTTGGAAAATACTACATCCGAGGTGTTAGGTTGCCTTAGATTAAGATATATAACGCTATAGACATATATAATTTCCCAAACTAGACGAACGGCATGACAGGAACAGGATTCTGTAAAACATTACCAGCGAGGCGCTAGATGGGTTAGGTTAGGTTATATTATGTCACAGACGTCTATAATGTTCCCACCGAGAAGTAGGTGCCGACCCGTCAGGAATGTTGGAAAATACTACATCCGAGGTGTTAGGTAGCCTTAGGTTAGGATAAATAACGCTATAGACATATATAATGTCCCAAACTAGACTAACGGGATGACAGGAACAGGATTCTGTAAAACATTACCAGCGAGGGGCTAGATGGGTTAGGTTAGTTAATATTATGTCAAAAACGTATATAATGTTCCCACCGAGAAGTAGTTCCCGACCCGTCAGGAATGTTGGACAATACTACATCCGAGATGTTAGCATGCCTTAGGTTAGGATATATAACGACATAGACGTATATAATGTCCCAAACTAGACGTACGGGACGACAGGAACAGGATTCTGTAAAACATTATCAGCGAGGCGCTAGATGGGTTAGGTTAGGTTATATTATGTCACAGACGTCTATAATGTTCCCACCGAGAAGTAGGTGCCGACCCGTCAGGAATGTTGGAAAATACTACATCCGAGGTGTTAGGTTGCCTTAGGTTAGGATATATAACGCTATAGACATATATAATGTCCCAAACTAGACTAACGGGATGACAGGAACAGGATTCTGTAAAACATTACCAGCGAGGGGCTAGATGGGTTAGGTTAGGTTATATTATGTCAAAAACGTATATAATGTTCCCACCGAGAAGTAGGTGCCGACCGTCAGGAATGTTGGAAAATACTACATCCGAGATGTTAGCATGCCTTAGGTTAGGATATATAACGCCATAGACGTATATAATGTCTCAAACTAGACGTACGGGATGACAGGAACAGGATTCTGTAAAACATTACCAACGAGGGGCTACATGGGTTAGGTTAGGTTATATTATGTCACGGACGTATATAATGTTCCCACCGAGAAGTAAGTGCCGACCCGTCAGGAATGTTGGAAATTACTACATCCGAGATGTTAGGTTGCCTTAGGTTATGATATAGAACGCTATAGACGTATATAATGTACCAAACTAGACGTACGGGACGACAGGAACAGGATTCTGTAAAACATTACCAGCGAGGGGCTAGATGGGTTAGGTTAGGTTATATTATGTCACAGACGTATATAATGTTCCCACCGAGAAGTAAGTGCCGACCCGTCAGGAATGTTGGAAAATACTACATCCGAGATGTTAGGTTGCCTTAGGTTATGATATATAACGCTATAGACGTATATAATGTACCAAACTAGACGTACGGGACGACAGGAACAGGATTCTGTAAAACATTACCAGCGAGGAGCTAGATGGGTTAGGTTAGGTTATATTATGTCACAGACGTCTATAATGTTCCCACCGAGAAGTAGGTGCCGACCCGTCAGGAATGTAGGAAAATACTACATCCGAGGTGTTAGGTTGCCTTAGGTTAGGATATATAACGCTATAGACATATATAATGTCCCAAACTAGACGAACGGGATGACAGGAACAGGATTCTGTAAAACATTACCAGCGAGGAGCTAGATGGGTTAGGTTAGGTTATATTATGTCAAAAACGTATATAATGTTCCCACCGAGAAGTAGGTGCCGACCCGTCAGGAATGTTGGAAAATCCTACATCCGAGATGTTAGCATGCCTTAGGTTAGGATATATAACGCCATAGACGTATATAATGTCTCAGACTAGACGTACGGGATGACAGGAACAGGATTCTGTAAAACATTACCAACGAGGGGCTACATGGGTTAGGTTAGGTTATATTATGTCACGGACGTATATAATGTCCCCACCGAGAAGTAAGTGCCGACCCGTCAGGAATGTTGGAAATTACTACATCCGAGATGTTAGGTTGCCTTAGGTTATGATATATAACGCTATAGACGTATATAATGTACCAAACTAGACGTACGGGACGACAGGAACAGGATTCTGTAAAACATTACCAACGAGGGGCTAGATGGGTTAGGTTAGGTTATATTATGTCACAGGCGTATATAATGTTCCCGCCGAGAAGTAAGTGCCGACCCGTCAGGAATGTTGGAAAATACTACATCCGAGATGTTAGGTTGCCTTAGGTTATGATATAGAACGCTATAGACGTATACAATGTACCAAACTAGACGTACGGGACGACAGGAACAGGATTCTGTAAAACATTACCAGCGAGGCGCTAGATGGGTTAGGTTAGGTTATATTATGTCACAGACGTATATAATGTTCCCACCGAGAAGTAGGTGCCGACCCGTCAGGAATGTTGGAAAATACTACATCCGAGGTGTTAGGTTGCCTTAGATTAAGATATATAACGCTATAGACATATATAATTTCCCAAACTAGACGAACGGCATGACAGGAACAGGATTCTGTAAAACATTACCAGCAAGGGGCTAGATGGGTTAGGTTAGGTTATATTATGTCAAAAACGTATATAATGTTCCCACCGAGAAGTAGTTGCCGACCCGTCAGGAATGTTGGACAATACTACATCCGAGATGTTAGCATGCCTTAGGTTAGGTTATATAACGCCATAGACGTATATAATGTCCAAAACTAGACGTACGGGACGACAGGAACAGGATTCTGTAAAACATTACCAGCGAGGCGCTAGATGGGTTAGGTTAGGTTATATTATGTCACAGACGTCTATAATGTTCCCACCGAGAAGTAGGTGCCGACCCGTCAGGAATGTTGGAAAATACTACATCCGAGGTGTTAGGTTGCCTTAGGTTAGGATAAATAACGCTATAGACATATATAATGTCCCAAACTAGACTAAAGGGATGACAGGAACAGGATTCTGTAAAACATTACCAGCGAGGGGCTAGATGGGTTAGGTTAGGTTATATTATGTCAAAAACGTATATAATGTTCCCACCGAGAAGTAGGTGCCGACCGTCAGGAATGTTGGAAAATACTACATCCGAGATGTTAGCATGCCTTAGTTTAGGATATATAACGCCATAGACGTATATAATGTCTCAAACTAGACGTACGGGATGACAGGAACAGGATTCTGTAAAACATTACCAACGAGGGGCTACATGGGTTAGGTTAGGTTATATTATGTCACGGACGTATATAATGTTCCCACCGAGAAGTAAGTGCCGACCCGTCAGGAATGTTGGAAATTACTACATCCGAGATGTTAGGTTGCCTTAGGTTATGATATAGAACGCTATAGACGTATATAATGTACCAAACTAGACGTACGGGACGACAGGAACAGGATTCTGTAAAACATTACCAGCGAGGGGCTAGATGGGTTAGGTTAGGTTATATTATGTCACAGACGTATATAATGTTCCCACCGAGAAGTAAGTGCCGACCCGTCAGGAATGTTGGAAAATACTACATCCGAGATGTTAGGTTGCCTTAGGTTATGATATAGAACGCTATAGACGTATACAATGTACCAAACTAGACGTACGGGACGACAGGAACAGGATTCTGTAAAACATTACCAGCGAGGCGCTAGATGGGTTAGGTTAGGTTATATTATGTCACAGACGTATATAATGTTCCCACCGAGAAGTAGGTGCCGACCCGTCAGGAATGTTGGAAAATACTACATCCGAGGAGTTAGGTTGCCTTAGATTAAGATATATAACGCTATAGACATATATAATGTCCCAAACTAGACGAACGGGATGACAGGAACAGGATTCTGTAAAACATTACCAGCGAGGGGCTAGATGGGTTAGGTTAGGTTATATTATGTCAAAAACGTATATAATGTTCCCACCGAGAAGTAGGTGCCGACCCGTCAGGAATGTTGGAAAATACTACATCCGAGATGTTAGCATGCCTTAGGTTAGGATATATAACGCCATAGACGTATATAATGTCTCAAACTAGACGTACGGGATGACAGGAACAGGATTCTGTAAAACATTACCAACGAGGGGCTACATGGGTTAGGTTAGGTTATATTATATCACGGACGTATATAATGTCCCCACCGAGAAGTAAGTGCCGACCCGTCAGGAATGTTGGAAATTACTACATCCGAGATGTTAGGTTGCCTTAGGTTATGATATATAACGCTATAGACGTATATAATGTACCAAACTAGACGTACGGGACGACAGGAACAGGACTCTGTAAAACATTACCAACGAGGGGCTAGATGGGTTAGGTTAGGTTATATTATGTCACAGGCGTATATAATGTTCCCGCCGAGAAGTAAGTGCCGACCCGTCAGGAATGTTGGAAAATACTACATCCGAGATGTTAGGTTGCCTTAGGTTATGATATAGAACGCTATAGACGTATACAATGTACCAAACTAGACGTACGGGACGACAGGAACAGGATTCTGTAAAACATTACCAGCGAGGCGCTAGATGGGTTAGGTTAGGTTATATTATGTCACAGACGTATATAATGTTCCCACCGAGAAGTAGGTGCCGACCCGTCAGGAATGTTGGAAAATACTACATCCGAGGTGTTAGGTTGCCTTAGATTAAGATATATAACGCTATAGACATATATAATGTCCCAAACTAGACGAACGGGATGACAGGAACAGGATTCTGTAAAACATTACCAGCGAGGGGCTAGATGGGTTAGGTTAGGTTATATTATGTCAAAAACGTATATAATGTTCCCACCGAGAAGTAGGTGCCGACCCGTCAGGAATGTTGGACATTACTACATCCGAGATGTTAGCATGCCTTAGGTTAGGATATATAACGCCATAGACGTATATAATGTCCCAAACTAGACGTACGGGACGACAGGAACAGGATTCTGTAAAACATTACCAGCGAGGCGCTAGATGGGTTAGGTTAGGTTATATTATGTCACAGACGTCTATAATGTTCCCACCGAGAAGTAGGAGCCGACCCGTCAGGAATGTTGGAAAATACTACATCCGAGGTGTTAGGTTGCCTTAGGTTAGGATATATAACGCTATAGACATATATAATGTCCCAAACTAGACTAACGGGATGACAGGAACAGGATTCTGTAAAACATTACCAGCGAGGGGCTAGATGGGTTAGGTTAGGTTATATTATGTCAAAAACGTATATAATGTTCCCACCGAGAAGTAGGTGCCGACCGTCAGGAATGTTGGAAAATACTACATCCGAGATGTTAGCATGCCTTAGGTTAGGATATATAACGCCATAGACGTATATAATGTCTCAAACTAGACGTACGGGATGACAGGAACAGGATTCTGTAAAACATTACCAACGAGGGGCTACATGGGTTAGGTTAGGTTATATTATGTCACGGACGTATATAATGTCCCCACCGAGAAGTAAGTGCCGACCCGTCAGGAATGTTGGAAATTACTACATCCGAGATGTTAGGTTGCCTTAGGTTATGATATATAACGCTATAGACGTATATAATGTACCAAACTAGACGTACGGGACGACAGGAACAGGATTCTGTAAAACATTACCAACGAGGGGCTAGATGGGTTAGGTTAGGTTATATTATGTCACAGGCGTATATAATGTTCCCGCCGAGAAGTAAGTGCCGACCCGTCAGGAATGTTGGAAAATACTACATCCGAGATGTTAGGTTGCCTTAGGTTATGATATAGAACGCTATAGACGTATACAATGTACCAAACTAGACGTACGGGACGACAGGAACAGGATTCTGTAAAACATTACCAGCGAGGCGCTAGATGGGTTAGGTTAGGTTATATTATGTCACAGACGTATATAATGTTCCCACCGAGAAGTAGGTGCCGACCCGTCAGGAATGTTGGAAAATACTACATCCGAGGTGTTAGGTTGCCTTAGATTAAGATATATAACGCTATAGACATATATAATTTCCCAAACTAGACGAACGGCATGACAGGAACAGGATTCTGTAAAACATTACCAGCGAGGGGCTAGATGGGTTAGGTTAGGTTATATTATGTCAAAAACGTATATAATGTTCCCACCGAGAAGTAGTTGCCGACCCGTCAGGAATGTTGGACAATACTACATCCGAGATGTTAGCATGCCTTAGGTTAGGTTATATAACGCCATAGACGTATATAATGTCCAAAACTAGACGTACGGGACGACAGGAACAGGATTCTGTAAAACATTACCAGCGAGGCGCTAGATGGGTTAGGTTAGGTTATATTATGTCACAGACGTCTATAATGTTCCCACCGAGAAGTAGGTGCCGACCCGTCAGGAATGTTGGAAAATACTACATCCGAGGTGTTAGGTTGCCTTAGGTTAGGATAAATAACGCTATAGACATATATAATGTCCCAAACTAGACTAAAGGGATGACAGGAACAGGATTCTGTAAAACATTACCAGCGAGGGGCTAGATGGGTTAGGTTAGGTTATATTATGTCAAAAACGTATATAATGTTCCCACCGAGAAGTAGGTGCCGACCGTCAGGAATGTTGGAAAATACTACATCCGAGATGTTAGCATGCCTTAGTTTAGGATATATAACGCCATAGACGTATATAATGTCTCAAACTAGACGTACGGGATGACAGGAACAGGATTCTGTAAAACATTACCAACGAGGGGCTACATGGGTTAGGTTAGGTTATATTATGTCACGGACGTATATAATGTTCCCACCGAGAAGTAAGTGCCGACCCGTCAGGAATGTTGGAAATTACTACATCCGAGATGTTAGGTTGCCTTAGGTTATGATATAGAACGCTATAGACGTATATAATGTACCAAACTAGACGTACGGGACGACAGGAACAGGATTCTGTAAAACATTACCAGCGAGGGGCTAGATGGGTTAGGTTAGGTTATATTATGTCACAGACGTATATAATGTTCCCACCGAGAAGTAAGTGCCGACCCGTCAGGAATGTTGGAAAATACTACATCCGAGATGTTAGGTTGCCTTAGGTTATGATATAGAACGCTATAGACGTATACAATGTACCAAACTAGACGTACGGGACGACAGGAACAGGATTCTGTAAAACATTACCAGCGAGGCGCTAGATGGGTTAGGTTAGGTTATATTATGTCACAGACGTATATAATGTTCCCACCGAGAAGTAGGTGCCGACCCGTCAGGAATGTTGGAAAATACTACATCCGAGGAGTTAGGTTGCCTTAGATTAAGATATATAACGCTATAGACATATATAATGTCCCAAACTAGACGAACGGGATGACAGGAACAGGATTCTGTAAAACATTACCAGCGAGGGGCTAGATGGGTTAGGTTAGGTTATATTATGTCAAAAACGTATATAATGTTCCCACCGAGAAGTAGGTGCCGACCCGTCAGGAATGTTGGAAAATACTACATCCGAGATGTTAGCATGCCTTAGGTTAGGATATATAACGCCATAGACGTATATAATGTCTCAAACTAGACGTACGGGATGACAGGAACAGGATTCTGTAAAACATTACCAACGAGGGGCTACATGGGTTAGGTTAGGTTATATTATATCACGGACGTATATAATGTCCCCACCGAGAAGTAAGTGCCGACCCGTCAGGAATGTTGGAAATTACTACATCCGAGATGTTAGGTTGCCTTAGGTTATGATATATAACGCTATAGACGTATATAATGTACCAAACTAGACGTACGGGACGACAGGAACAGGACTCTGTAAAACATTACCAACGAGGGGCTAGATGGGTTAGGTTAGGTTATATTATGTCACAGGCGTATATAATGTTCCCGCCGAGAAGTAAGTGCCGACCCGTCAGGAATGTTGGAAAATACTACATCCGAGATGTTAGGTTGCCTTAGGTTATGATATAGAACGCTATAGACGTATACAATGTACCAAACTAGACGTACGGGACGACAGGAACAGGATTCTGTAAAACATTACCAGCGAGGCGCTAGATGGGTTAGGTTAGGTTATATTATGTCACAGACGTATATAATGTTCCCACCGAGAAGTAGGTGCCGACCCGTCAGGAATGTTGGAAAATACTACATCCGAGGTGTTAGGTTGCCTTAGATTAAGATATATAACGCTATAGACATATATAATGTCCCAAACTAGACGAACGGGATGACAGGAACAGGATTCTGTAAAACATTACCAGCGAGGGGCTAGATGGGTTAGGTTAGGTTATATTATGTCAAAAACGTATATAATGTTCCCACCGAGAAGTAGGTGCCGACCCGTCAGGAATGTTGGACATTACTACATCCGAGATGTTAGCATGCCTTAGGTTAGGATATATAACGCCATAGACGTATATAATGTCCCAAACTAGACGTACGGGACGACAGGAACAGGATTCTGTAAAACATTACCAGCGAGGCGCTAGATGGGTTAGGTTAGGTTATATTATGTCACAGACGTCTATAATGTTCCCACCGAGAAGTAGGAGCCGACCCGTCAGGAATGTTGGAAAATACTACATCCGAGGTGTTAGGTTGCCTTAGGTTAGGATATATAACGCTATAGACATATATAATGTCCCAAACTAGACTAACGGGATGACAGGAACAGGATTCTGTAAAACATTACCAGCGAGGGGCTAGATGGGTTAGGTTAGGTTATATTATGTCAAAAACGTATATAATGTTCCCACCGAGAAGTAGGTGCCGACCGTCAGGAATGTTGGAAAATACTACATCCGAGATGTTAGCATGCCTTAGGTTAGGATATATAACGCCATAGACGTATATAATGTCTCAAACTAGACGTACGGGATGACAGGAACAGGATTCTGTAAAACATTACCAACGAGGGGCTACATGGGTTAGGTTAGGTTATATTATGTCACGGACGTATATAATGTCCCCACCGAGAAGTAAGTGCCGACCCGTCAGGAATGTTGGAAATTACTACATCCGAGATGTTAGGTTGCCTTAGGTTATGATATATAACGCTATAGACGTATATAATGTACCAAACTAGACGTACGGGACGACAGGAACAGGATTCTGTAAAACATTACCAACGAGGGGCTAGATGGGTTAGGTTAGGTTATATTATGTCACAGGCGTATATAATGTTCCCGCCGAGAAGTAAGTGCCGACCCGTCAGGAATGTTGGAAAATACTACATCCGAGATGTTAGGTTGCCTTAGGTTATGATATAGAACGCTATAGACGTATACAATGTACCAAACTAGACGTACGGGACGACAGGAACAGGATTCTGTAAAACATTACCAGCGAGGAGCTAGATGGGTTAGGTTAGGTTATATTATGTCACAGACGTCTATAATGTTCCCACCGAGAAGTAGGTGCCGACCCGTCAGGAATGTAGGAAAATACTACATCCGAGGTGTTAGGTTGCCTTAGGTTAGGATATATAACGCTATAGACATATATAATGTCCCAAACTAGACGAACGGGATGACAGGAACAGGATTCTGTAAAACATTACCAGCGAGGAGCTAGATGGGTTAGGTTAGGTTATATTATGTCAAAAACGTATATAATGTTCCCACCGAGAAGTAGGTGCCGACCCGTCAGGAATGTTGGAAAATCCTACATCCGAGATGTTAGCATGCCTTAGGTTAGGATATATAACGCCATAGACGTATATAATGTCTCAGACTAGACGTACGGGATGACAGGAACAGGATTCTGTAAAACATTACCAACGAGGGGCTACATGGGTTAGGTTAGGTTATATTATGTCACGGACGTATATAATGTCCCCACCGAGAAGTAAGTGCCGACCCGTCAGGAATGTTGGAAATTACTACATCCGAGATGTTAGGTTGCCTTAGGTTATGATATATAACGCTATAGACGTATATAATGTACCAAACTAGACGTACGGGACGACAGGAACAGGATTCTGTAAAACATTACCAACGAGGGGCTAGATGGGTTAGGTTAGGTTATATTATGTCACAGGCGTATATAATGTTCCCGCCGAGAAGTAAGTGCCGACCCGTCAGGAATGTTGGAAAATACTACATCCGAGATGTTAGGTTGCCTTAGGTTATGATATAGAACGCTATAGACGTATACAATGTACCAAACTAGACGTACGGGACGACAGGAACAGGATTCTGTAAAACATTACCAGCGAGGCGCTAGATGGGTTAGGTTAGGTTATATTATGTCACAGACGTATATAATGTTCCCACCGAGAAGTAGGTGCCGACCCGTCAGGAATGTTGGAAAATACTACATCCGAGGTGTTAGGTTGCCTTAGATTAAGATATATAACGCTATAGACATATATAATTTCCCAAACTAGACGAACGGCATGACAGGAACAGGATTCTGTAAAACATTACCAGCGAGGCGCTAGATGGGTTAGGTTAGGTTATATTATGTCACAGACGTCTATAATGTTCCCACCGAGAAGTAGGTGCCGACCCGTCAGGAATGTTGGAAAATACTACATCCGAGGTGTTAGGTTGCCTTAGGTTAGGATAAATAACGCTATAGACATATATAATGTCCCAAACTAGACTAACGGGATGACAGGAACAGGATTCTGTAAAACATTACCAGCGAGGGGCTAGATGGGTTAGGTTAGTTAATATTATGTCAAAAACGTATATAATGTTCCCACCGAGAAGTAGTTCCCGACCCGTCAGGAATGTTGGACAATACTACATCCGAGATGTTAGCATGCCTTAGGTTAGGATATATAACGACATAGACGTATATAATGTCCCAAACTAGACGTACGGGACGACAGGAACAGGATTCTGTAAAACATTATCAGCGAGGCGCTAGATGGGTTAGGTTAGGTTATATTATGTCACAGACGTCTATAATGTTCCCACCGAGAAGTAGGTGCCGACCCGTCAGGAATGTTGGAAAATACTACATCCGAGGTGTTAGGTTGCCTTAGGTTAGGATATATAACGCTATAGACATATATAATGTCCCAAACTAGACTAACGGGATGACAGGAACAGGATTCTGTAAAACATTACCAGCGAGGGGCTAGATGGGTTAGGTTAGGTTATATTATGTCAAAAACGTATATAATGTTCCCACCGAGAAGTAGGTGCCGACCGTCAGGAATGTTGGAAAATACTACATCCGAGATGTTAGCATGCCTTAGGTTAGGATATATAACGCCATAGACGTATATAATGTCTCAAACTAGACGTACGGGATGACAGGAACAGGATTCTGTAAAACATTACCAACGAGGGGCTACATGAGTTAGGTTAGGTTATATTATGTCACGGACGTATATAATGTTCCCACCGAGAAGTAAGTGCCGACCCGTCAGGAATGTTGGAAATTACTACATCCGAGATGTTAGGTTGCCTTAGGTTATGATATAGAACGCTATAGACGTATATAATGTACCAAACTAGACGTACGGGACGACAGGAACAGGATTCTGTAAAACATTACCAGCGAGGGGCTAGATGGGTTAGGTTAGGTTATATTATGTCACAGACGTATATAATGTTCCCACCGAGAAGTAAGTGCCGACCCGTCAGGAATGTTGGAAAATACTACATCCGAGATGTTAGGTTGCCTTAGGTTATGATATATAACGCTATAGACGTATATAATGTACCAAACTAGACGTACGGGACGACAGGAACAGGATTCTGTAAAACATTACCAGCGAGGAGCTAGATGGGTTAGGTTAGGTTATATTATGTCACAGACGTCTATAATGTTCCCACCGAGAAGTAGGTGCCGACCCGTCAGGAATGTAGGAAAATACTACATCCGAGGTGTTAGGTTGCCTTAGGTTAGGATATATAACGCTATAGACATATATAATGTCCCAAACTAGACGAACGGGATGACAGGAACAGGATTCTGTAAAACATTACCAGCGAGGAGCTAGATGGGTTAGGTTAGGTTATATTATGTCAAAAACGTATATAATGTTCCCACCGAGAAGTAGGTGCCGACCCGTCAGGAATGTTGGAAAATCCTACATCCGAGATGTTAGCATGCCTTAGGTTAGGATATATAACGCCATAGACGTATATAATGTCTCAGACTAGACGTACGGGATGACAGGAACAGGATTCTGTAAAACATTACCAACGAGGGGCTACATGGGTTAGGTTAGGTTATATTATGTCACGGACGTATATAATGTCCCCACCGAGAAGTAAGTGCCGACCCGTCAGGAATGTTGGAAATTACTACATCCGAGATGTTAGGTTGCCTTAGGTTATGATATATAACGCTATAGACGTATATAATGTACCAAACTAGACGTACGGGACGACAGGAACAGGATTCTGTAAAACATTACCAACGAGGGGCTAGATGGGTTAGGTTAGGTTATATTATGTCACAGGCGTATATAATGTTCCCGCCGAGAAGTAAGTGCCGACCCGTCAGGAATGTTGGAAAATACTACATCCGAGATGTTAGGTTGCCTTAGGTTATGATATAGAACGCTATAGACGTATACAATGTACCAAACTAGACGTACGGGACGACAGGAACAGGATTCTGTAAAACATTACCAGCGAGGCGCTAGATGGGTTAGGTTAGGTTATATTATGTCACAGACGTATATAATGTTCCCACCGAGAAGTAGGTGCCGACCCGTCAGGAATGTTGGAAAATACTACATCCGAGGTGTTAGGTTGCCTTAGATTAAGATATATAACGCTATAGACATATATAATTTCCCAAACTAGACGAACGGCATGACAGGAACAGGATTCTGTAAAACATTACCAGCGAGGGGCTAGATGGGTTAGGTTAGGTTATATTATGTCAAAAACGTATATAATGTTCCCACCGAGAAGTAGTTGCCGACCCGTCAGGAATGTTGGACAATACTACATCCGAGATGTTAGCATGCCTTAGGTTAGGTTATATAACGCCATAGACGTATATAATGTCCAAAACTAGACGTACGGGACGACAGGAACAGGATTCTGTAAAACATTACCAGCGAGGCGCTAGATGGGTTAGGTTAGGTTATATTATGTCACAGACGTCTATAATGTTCCCACCGAGAAGTAGGTGCCGACCCGTCAGGAATGTTGGAAAATACTACATCCGAGGTGTTAGGTTGCCTTAGGTTAGGATAAATAACGCTATAGACATATATAATGTCCCAAACTAGACTAACGGGATGACAGGAACAGGATTCTGTAAAACATTACCAGCGAGGGGCTAGATGGGTTAGGTTAGGTTATATTATGTCAAAAACGTATATAATGTTCCCACCGAGAAGTAGGTGCCGACCGTCAGGAATGTTGGAAAATACTACATCCGAGATGTTAGCATGCCTTAGTTTAGGATATATAACGCCATAGACGTATATAATGTCTCAAACTAGACGTACGGGATGACAGGAACAGGATTCTGTAAAACATTACCAACGAGGGGCTACATGGGTTAGGTTAGGTTATATTATGTCACGGACGTATATAATGTTCCCACCGAGAAGTAAGTGCCGACCCGTCAGGAATGTTGGAAATTACTACATCCGAGATGTTAGGTTGCCTTAGGTTATGATATAGAACGCTATAGACGTATATAATGTACCAAACTAGACGTACGGGACGACAGGAACAGGATTCTGTAAAACATTACCAGCGAGGGGCTAGATGGGTTAGGTTAGGTTATATTATGTCACAGACGTATATAATGTTCCCACCGAGAAGTAAGTGCCGACCCGTCAGGAATGTTGGAAAATACTACATCCGAGATGTTAGGTTGCCTTAGGTTATGATATAGAACGCTATAGACGTATACAATGTACCAAACTAGACGTACGGGACGACAGGAACAGGATTCTGTAAAACATTACCAGCGAGGCGCTAGATGGGTTAGGTTAGGTTATATTATGTCACAGACGTATATAATGTTCCCACCGAGAAGTAGGTGCCGACCCGTCAGGAATGTTGGAAAATACTACATCCGAGGAGTTAGGTTGCCTTAGATTAAGATATATAACGCTATAGACATATATAATGTCCCAAACTAGACGAACGGGATGACAGGAACAGGATTCTGTAAAACATTACCAGCGAGGGGCTAGATGGGTTAGGTTAGGTTATATTATGTCAAAAACGTATATAATGTTCCCACCGAGAAGTAGGTGCCGACCCGTCAGGAATGTTGGAAAATACTACATCCGAGATGTTAGCATGCCTTAGGTTAGGATATATAACGCCATAGACGTATATAATGTCTCAAACTAGACGTACGGGATGACAGGAACAGGATTCTGTAAAACATTACCAACGAGGGGCTACATGGGTTAGGTTAGGTTATATTATATCACGGACGTATATAATGTCCCCACCGAGAAGTAAGTGCCGACCCGTCAGGAATGTTGGAAATTACTACATCCGAGATGTTAGGTTGCCTTAGGTTATGATATATAACGCTATAGACGTATATAATGTACCAAACTAGACGTACGGGACGACAGGAACAGGACTCTGTAAAACATTACCAACGAGGGGCTAGATGGGTTAGGTTAGGTTATATTATGTCACAGGCGTATATAATGTTCCCGCCGAGAAGTAAGTGCCGACCCGTCAGGAATGTTGGAAAATACTACATCCGAGATGTTAGGTTGCCTTAGGTTATGATATAGAACGCTATAGACGTATACAATGTACCAAACTAGACGTACGGGACGACAGGAACAGGATTCTGTAAAACATTACCAGCGAGGCGCTAGATGGGTTAGGTTAGGTTATATTATGTCACAGACGTATATAATGTTCCCACCGAGAAGTAGGTGCCGACCCGTCAGGAATGTTGGAAAATACTACATCCGAGGTGTTAGGTTGCCTTAGATTAAGATATATAACGCTATAGACATATATAATGTCCCAAACTAGACGAACGGGATGACAGGAACAGGATTCTGTAAAACATTACCAGCGAGGGGCTAGATGGGTTAGGTTAGGTTATATTATGTCAAAAACGTATATAATGTTCCCACCGAGAAGTAGGTGCCGACCCGTCAGGAATGTTGGACATTACTACATCCGAGATGTTAGCATGCCTTAGGTTAGGATATATAACGCCATAGACGTATATAATGTCCCAAACTAGACGTACGGGACGACAGGAACAGGATTCTGTAAAACATTACCAGCGAGGCGCTAGATGGGTTAGGTTAGGTTATATTATGTCACAGACGTCTATAATGTTCCCACCGAGAAGTAGGAGCCGACCCGTCAGGAATGTTGGAAAATACTACATCCGAGGTGTTAGGTTGCCTTAGGTTAGGATATATAACGCTATAGACATATATAATGTCCCAAACTAGACTAACGGGATGACAGGAACAGGATTCTGTAAAACATTACCAGCGAGGGGCTAGATGGGTTAGGTTAGGTTATATTATGTCAAAAACGTATATAATGTTCCCACCGAGAAGTAGGTGCCGACCGTCAGGAATGTTGGAAAATACTACATCCGAGATGTTAGCATGCCTTAGGTTAGGATATATAACGCCATAGACGTATATAATGTCTCAAACTAGACGTACGGGATGACAGGAACAGGATTCTGTAAAACATTACCAACGAGGGGCTACATGGGTTAGGTTAGGTTATATTATGTCACGGACGTATATAATGTCCCCACCGAGAAGTAAGTGCCGACCCGTCAGGAATGTTGGAAATTACTACATCCGAGATGTTAGGTTGCCTTAGGTTATGATATATAACGCTATAGACGTATATAATGTACCAAACTAGACGTACGGGACGACAGGAACAGGATTCTGTAAAACATTACCAGCGAGGGGCTAGATGGGTTAGGTTAGGTTATATTATGTCAAAAACGTATATAATGTTCCCACCGAGAAGTAGGTGCCGACCCGTCAGGAATGTTGGACATTACTACATCCGAGATGTTAGCATGCCTTAGGTTAGGATATATAACGCCATAGACGTATATAATGTCCCAAACTAGACGTACGGGACGACAGGAACAGGATTCTGTAAAACATTACCAGCGAGGCGCTAGATGGGTTAGGTTAGGTTATATTATGTCACAGACGTCTATAATGTTCCCACCGAGAAGTAGGAGCCGACCCGTCAGGAATGTTGGAAAATACTACATCCGAGGTGTTAGGTTGCCTTAGGTTAGGATATATAACGCTATAGACATATATAATGTCCCAAACTAGACTAACGGGATGACAGGAACAGGATTCTGTAAAACATTACCAGCGAGGGGCTAGATGGGTTAGGTTAGGTTATATTATGTCAAAAACGTATATAATGTTCCCACCGAGAAGTAGGTGCCGACCGTCAGGAATGTTGGAAAATACTACATCCGAGATGTTAGCATGCCTTAGGTTAGGATATATAACGCCATAGACGTATATAATGTCTCAAACTAGACGTACGGGATGACAGGAACAGGATTCTGTAAAACATTACCAACGAGGGGCTACATGGGTTAGGTTAGGTTATATTATGTCACGGACGTATATAATGTTCCCACCGAGAAGTAAGTGCCGACCCGTCAGGAATGTTGGAAATTACTACATCCGAGATGTTAGGTTGCCTTAGGTTATGATATAGAACGCTATAGACGTATATAATGTACCAAACTAGACGTACGGGACGACAGGAACAGGATTCTGTAAAACATTACCAGCGAGGGGCTAGATGGGTTAGGTTAGGTTATATTATGTCACAGACGTATATAATGTTCCCACCGAGAAGTAAGTGCCGACCCGTCAGGAATGTTGGAAAATACTACATCCGAGATGTTAGGTTGCCTTAGGTTATGATATATAACGCTATAGACGTATATAATGTACCAAACTAGACGTACGGGGCGACAGGAACAGGATTCTGTAAAACATTACCAGCGAGGGGCTAGATGGGTTAGGTTAGGTTATATTATGTCAAAAACGTATATAATGTTCCCACCGAGAAGTAGGTGCCGACCCGTCAGGAATGTTGGAAAATACTACATCCGAGATGTTAGCATGCCTTAGGTTAGGATATATAACGCCATAGACCTATATAATGTCTCAAACTAGACGTACGGGATGACAGGAACAGGATTCTGTAAAACATTACCAACGAGGGGCTACATGGGTTAGGTTAGGTTATATTATGTCACGGACGTATATAATGTCCCCACCGAGAAGTAAGTGCCGACCCGTCAGGAATGTTGGAAATTACTACATCCGAGATGTTAGGTTGCCTTAGGTTATGATATATAACGCTATAGACGTATAAAATGTACCAAACTAGACGTACGGGACGACAGGAACAGGATTCTGTAAAACATTACCAACGAGGGGCTAGATGGGTTAGGTTAGGTTATATTATGTCACAGGCGTATATAATGTTCCCGCCGAGAATTAAGTGCCGACCCGTCAGGAATGTTGGAAAATACTACATCCGAGATGTTAGGTTGCCTTAGGTTATGATATAGAACGCTATAGACGTATACAATGTACCAAACTAGACGTACGGGACGACAGGAACAGGATTCTGTAAAACATTACCAGCGAGGCGCTAGATGGGTTAGGTTAGGTTATATTATGTCACAGACGTATATAATGTTCCCACCGAGAAGTAGGTGCCGACCCGTCAGGAATGTTGGAAAATACTACATCCGAGGTGTTAGGTTGCCTTAGATTAAGATATATAACGCTATAGACATATATAATGTCCCAAACTAGACGAACGGGATGACAGGAACAGGATTCTGTAAAACATTACCAGCGAGGGGCTAGATGGGTTAGGTTAGGTTATATTATGTCAAAAACGTATATAATGTTCCCACCGAGAAGTAGTTGCCGACCCGTGAGGAATGTTGGACAATACTACATCAGAGATGTTAGCATGCCTTAGGTTAGGATATATAACGCCATAGACGTATATAATGTCCCAAACTAGACGTACGGGACGACAGGAACAGGATTCTGTAAAACATTACCAGCGAGGCGCTAGATGGGTTAGGTTAGGTTATCTTATGTCACAGACGTCTATAATGTTCCCACCGAGAAGTAGGTGCCGACCCGTCAGGAATGTTGGAAAATACTACATCCGAGGTGTTAGGTTGCCTTAGGTTAGGATATATAACGCTATAGACATATATAATGTCCCAAACTAGACTAACGGGATGACAGGAACAGGATTCTGTAAAACATTACCAGCGAGGGGCTAGATGGGTTAGGTTAGGTTATATTATGTCAAAAACGTATATAATGTTCCCACCGAGAAGTAGGTGCCGACCGTCAGGAATGTTGGAAAATACTACATCCGAGATGTTAGCATGCCTTAGGTTAGGATATATAACGCCATAGACGTATATAATGTCTCAAACTAGACGTACGGGATGACAGGAACAGGATTCTGTAAAACATTACCAACGAGGGGCTAGATGGGTTAGGTTAGGTTATATTATGTCACAGACGTATATAATGTTCCCACCGAGAAGTAAGTGCCGACCCGTCAGGAATGTTGGAAAATACTACATCCGAGATGTTAGGTTGCCTTAGGTTATGATATAGAACGCTATAGACGTATACAATGTACCAAACTAGACGTACGGGACGACAGGAACAGGATTCTGTAAAACATTACCAGCGAGGCGCTAGATGGGTTAGGTTAGGTTATATTATGTCACAGACGTATATAATGTTCCCACCGAGAAGTAGGTGCCGACCCGTCAGGAATGTTGGAAAATACTACATCCGAGGTGTTAGGTTGCCTTAGATTAAGATATATAACGCTATAGACATATATAATGTCCCAAACTAGACGAACGGGATGACAGGAACAGGATTCTGTAAAACATTACCAGCGAGGGGCTAGATGGGTTAGGTTAGGTTATATTATGTCAAAAACGTATATAATGTTCCCACCGAGAAGTAGGTGCCGACCCGTCAGGAATGTTGGACATTACTACATCCGAGATGTTAGCATGCCTTAGGTTAGGATATATAACGCCATAGACGTATATAATGTCTCAAACTAGACGTACGGGATGACAGGAACAGGATTCTGTAAAACATTACCAACGAGGGGCTACATGGGTTAGGTTAGGTTATATTATGTCACGGACGTATATAATGTTCCCACCGAGAAGTAGGTGCCGACCCGTCAGGAATGTTGGACATTACTACATCCGAGATGTTAGCATGCCTTAGGTTAGGATATATAACGCCATAGACGTATATAACGTCCCAAACTAGACGTACGGGACGACAGGAACAGGATTCTGTAAAACATTACCAGCGAGGCGCTAGATGGGTAAGGTTAGGTTATATTATGTCACAGACGTCTATAATGTTCCCACCGAGAAGTAGGTGCCGACCCGTCAGGAATGTTGGAAAATACTACATCCGAGGTGTTAGGTTGCCTTAGGTTAGGATATATAACGCTATAGACATATATAATGTCCCAAACTAGACGAACGGGATGACAGGAACAGGATTCTGTAAAACATTACCAGCGAGGGGCTAGATGGGTTAGGTTAGGTTATATTATGTCAAAAACGTATATAATGTTCCCACCGAGAAGTAGGTGCCGACCCGTCAGGAATGTTGGACATTACTACATCCGAGATGTTAGCATGCCTTAGGTTATGATATATAACGCTATAGACGTATATAATGTACCAAACTAGACGTACGGGACGACAGGAACAGGAGTCTGTAAAACATTACCAGCGAGGCGCTAGATGGGTTAGGTTAGGTTATATTATGTCACAGACGTCTATAATGTTCCCACCGAGAAGTAGGTGCCGACCCGTCAGGAATGTAGGAAAATACTACATCCGAGGTGTTAGGTTGCCTTAGGTTAGGATATATAACGCTATAGACATATATAATGTCCCAAACTAGACGAATGGGATGACAGGAACAGGATTCTGTAAAACATTACCAGCGAGGGGCTAGATGGGTTAGGTTAGGTTATATTATTTCAAAAACGTATATAATGTTCCCACCGAGAAGTAGGTGCCGACCCGTCAGGAATGTTGGAAAATACTACATCCGAGATGTTAGCATGCCTTAGGTTAGGATATATAACGCCATAGACGTATATAATGTCTCAAACTAGACGTACGGGATGACAGGAACAGGATTCTGTAAAACATTACCAACGAGGGGCTACATGGGTTAGGTTAGGTTATATTATGTCACGGACGTATATAATGTCCCCACCGAGAAGTAAGTGCCGACCCGTCAGGAATGTTGGAAATTACTACATCCGAGATGTTAGGTTGCCTTAGGTTATGATATATAACGCTATAGACGTATATAATGTCCCAAACTAGACGTACGGGACGACAGGAACAGGATTCTGTAAAACATTACCAACGAGGGGCTAGATGGGTTAGGTTAGGTTATATTATGTCACAGGCGTATATAATGTTCCCGCCGAGAAGTAAGTGCCGACCCGTCAGGAATGTTGGAAAATACTACATCCGAGATGTTAGGTTGCCTTAGGTTATGATATAGAACGCTATAGACGTATACAATGTACCAAACTAGACGTACGGGACGACAGGAACAGGATTCTGTAAAACATTACCAGCGAGGCGCTAGATGGGTTAGGTTAGGTTATATTATGTCACAGACGTCTATAATGTTCCCACCGAGAAGTAGGTGCCGACCCGTCAGGAATGTTGGAAAATACTACATCCGAGGTGTTAGGTTGCCTTAGGTTAGGATATATAACGCTATAGACATATATAATGTCCCAAACTAGACGAACGGGATGACAGGAACAGGATTCTGTAAAACATTACCAGCGAGGGGCTAGATGGGTTAGGTTAGGTTATATTATTTCAAAAACGTATATAATGTTCCCACCGAGAAGTAGGTGCCGACCCGTCAGGAATGTTGGAAAATACTACATCCGAGATGTTAGCATGCCTTAGGTTAGGATATATAACGCCATAGACGTATATAATGTCTCAAACTAGACGTACGGGATGACAGGAACAGGATTCTGTAAAACATTACCAACGAGGGGCTACATGGGTTAGGTTAGGTTATATTATGTCACGGACGTATATAATGTCCCCACCGAGAAGTAAGTGCCGACCCGTCAGGAATGTTGGAAATTACTACATCCGAGATGTTAGGTTGCCTTAGGTTATGATATATAACGCTATAGACGTATATAATGTCCCAAACTAGACGTACGGGACGACAGGAACAGGATTCTGTAAAACATTACCAGCGAGGGGCTAGATGGGTTAGGTTAGGTTATATTATGTCAAAAACGTATATAATGTTCCCACCGAGAAGTAGGTGCCGACCCGTCAGGAATGTTGGACATTACTACATCCGAGATGTTAGCATGCCTTAGGTTAGGATATATAACGCCATAGACGTATATAATGTCCCAAACTAGACGTACGGGACGACAGGAACAGGATTCTGTAAAACATTACCAGCGAGGCGCTAGATGGGTTAGGTTAGGTTATATTATGTCACAGACGTCTATAATGTTCCCACCGAGAAGTAGGAGCCGACCCGTCAGGAATGTTGGAAAATACTACATCCGAGGTGTTAGGTTGCCTTAGGTTAGGATATATAACGCTATAGACATATATAATGTCCCAAACTAGACTAACGGGATGACAGGAACAGGATTCTGTAAAACATTACCAGCGAGGGGCTAGATGGGTTAGGTTAGGTTATATTATGTCAAAAACGTATATAATGTTCCCACCGAGAAGTAGGTGCCGACCGTCAGGAATGTTGGAAAATACTACATCCGAGATGTTAGCATGCCTTAGGTTAGGATATATAACGCCATAGACGTATATAATGTCTCAAACTAGACGTACGGGATGACAGGAACAGGATTCTGTAAAACATTACCAACGAGGGGCTACATGGGTTAGGTTAGGTTATATTATGTCACGGACGTATATAATGTCCCCACCGAGAAGTAAGTGCCGACCCGTCAGGAATGTTGGAAATTACTACATCCGAGATGTTAGGTTGCCTTAGGTTATGATATATAACGCTATAGACGTATATAATGTACCAAACTAGACGTACGGGACGACAGGAACAGGATTCTGTAAAACATTACCAACGAGGGGCTAGATGGGTTAGGTTAGGTTATATTATGTCACAGGCGTATATAATGTTCCCGCCGAGAAGTAAGTGCCGACCCGTCAGGAATGTTGGAAAATACTACATCCGAGATGTTAGGTTGCCTTAGGTTATGATATAGAACGCTATAGACGTATACAATGTACCAAACTAGACGTACGGGACGACAGGAACAGGATTCTGTAAAACATTACCAGCGAGGCGCTAGATGGGTTAGGTTAGGTTATATTATGTCACAGACGTATATAATGTTCCCACCGAGAAGTAGGTGCCGACCCGTCAGGAATGTTGGAAAATACTA
Organism: Xylocopa violacea; assembly: GCA_963969225.1. Lineage (NCBI taxonomy): Eukaryota > Metazoa > Arthropoda > Insecta > Hymenoptera > Apidae > Xylocopa > Xylocopa violacea. Next base: position 15,633,153 of record CAXAJV010000015.1, read on the forward strand.
CATCCGAGGTGTTAGGTTGCCTTAGATTAAGATATATAACGCTATAGACATATATAATGTCCCAAACTAGACGAACGGGATGACAGGAACAGGATTCTGTAAAACATTACCAGCGAGGGGCTAGATGGGTTAGGTTAGGTTATATTATGTCAAAAACGTATATAATGTTCCCACCGAGAAGTAGGTGCCGACCCGTCAGGAATGTTGGACATTACTACATCCGAGATGTTAGCATGCCTTAGGTTAGGATATATAACGCCATAGACGTATATAATGTCCCAAACTAGACGTACGGGACGACAGGAACAGGATTCTGTAAAACATTACCAGCGAGGCGCTAGATGGGTTAGGTTAGGTTATATTATGTCACAGACGTCTATAATGTTCCCACCGAGAAGTAGGAGCCGACCCGTCAGGAATGTTGGAAAATACTACATCCGAGGTGTTAGGTTGCCTTAGGTTAGGATATATAACGCTATAGACATATATAATGTCCCAAACTAGACTAACGGGATGACAGGAACAGGATTCTGTAAAACATTACCAGCGAGGGGCTAGATGGGTTAGGTTAGGTTATATTATGTCAAAAACGTATATAATGTTCCCACCGAGAAGTAGGTGCCGACCGTCAGGAATGTTGGAAAATACTACATCCGAGATGTTAGCATGCCTTAGGTTAGGATATATAACGCCATAGACGTATATAATGTCTCAAACTAGACGTACGGGATGACAGGAACAGGATTCTGTAAAACATTACCAACGAGGGGCTACATGGGTTAGGTTAGGTTATATTATGTCACGGACGTATATAATGTCCCCACCGAGAAGTAAGTGCCGACCCGTCAGGAATGTTGGAAATTACTACATCCGAGATGTTAGGTTGCCTTAGGTTATGATATATAACGCTATAGACGTATAAAATGTACCAAACTAGACGTACGGGACGACAGGAACAGGATTCTGTAAAACATTACCAACGAGGGGCTAGATGGGTTAGGTTAGGTTATATTATGTCACAGGCGTATATAATGTTCCCGCCGAGAATTAAGTGCCGACCCGTCAGGAATGTTGGAAAATACTACATCCGAGATGTTAGGTTGCCTTAGGTTATGATATAGAACGCTATAGACGTATACAATGTACCAAACTAGACGTACGGGACGACAGGAACAGGATTCTGTAAAACATTACCAGCGAGGCGCTAGATGGGTTAGGTTAGGTTATATTATGTCACAGACGTATATAATGTTCCCACCGAGAAGTAGGTGCCGACCCGTCAGGAATGTTGGAAAATACTACATCCGAGGTGTTAGGTTGCCTTAGATTAAGATATATAACGCTATAGACATATATAATGTCCCAAACTAGACGAACGGGATGACAGGAACAGGATTCTGTAAAACATTACCAGCGAGGGGCTAGATGGGTTAGGTTAGGTTATATTATGTCAAAAACGTATATAATGTTCCCACCGAGAAGTAGTTGCCGACCCGTGAGGAATGTTGGACAATACTACATCAGAGATGTTTGCATGCCTTAGGTTAGGATATATAACGCCATAGACGTATATAATGTCCCAAACTAGACGTACGGGACGACAGGAACAGGATTCTGTAAAACATTACCAGCGAGGCGCTAGATGGGTTAGGTTAGGTTATCTTATGTCACAGACGTCTATAATGTTCCCACCGAGAAGTAGGTGCCGACCCGTCAGGAATGTTGGAAAATACTACATCCGAGGTGTTAGGTTGCCTTAGGTTAGGATATATAACGCTATAGACATATATAATGTCCCAAACTAGACTAACGGGATGACAGGAACAGGATTCTGTAAAACATTACCAGCGAGGGGCTAGATGGGTTAGGTTAGGTTATATTATGTCAAAAACGTATATAATGTTCCCACCGAGAAGTAGGTGCCGACCGTCAGGAATGTTGGAAAATACTACATCCGAGATGTTAGCATGCCTTAGGTTAGGATATATAACGCCATAGACGTATATAATGTCTCAAACTAGACGTACGGGATGACAGGAACAGGATTCTGTAAAACATTACCAACGAGGGGCTAGATGGGTTAGGTTAGGTTATATTATGTCACAGACGTATATAATGTTCCCACCGAGAAGTAAGTGCCGACCCGTCAGGAATGTTGGAAAATACTACATCCGAGATGTTAGGTTGCCTTAGGTTATGATATAGAACGCTATAGACGTATACAATGTACCAAACTAGACGTACGGGACGACAGGAACAGGATTCTGTAAAACATTACCAGCGAGGCGCTAGATGGGTTAGGTTAGGTTATATTATGTCACAGACGTATATAATGTTCCCACCGAGAAGTAGGTGCCGACCCGTCAGGAATGTTGGAAAATACTACATCCGAGGTGTTAGGTTGCCTTAGATTAAGATATATAACGCTATAGACATATATAATGTCCCAAACTAGACGAACGGGATGACAGGAACAGGATTCTGTAAAACATTACCAGCGAGGGGCTAGATGGGTTAGGTTAGGTTATATTATGTCAAAAACGTATATAATGTTCCCACCGAGAAGTAGGTGCCGACCCGTCAGGAATGTTGGACATTACTACATCCGAGATGTTAGCATGCCTTAGGTTAGGATATATAACGCCATAGACGTATATAATGTCTCAAACTAGACGTACGGGATGACAGGAACAGGATTCTGTAAAACATTACCAACGAGGGGCTACATGGGTTAGGTTAGGTTATATTATGTCACGGACGTATATAATGTTCCCACCGAGAAGTAGGTGCCGACCCGTCAGGAATGTTGGACATTACTACATCCGAGATGTTAGCATGCCTTAGGTTAGGATATATAACGCCATAGACGTATATAACGTCCCAAACTAGACGTACGGGACGACAGGAACAGGATTCTGTAAAACATTACCAGCGAGGGGCTAGATGGGTTAGGTTAGGTTATATTATGTCAAAAACGTATATAATGTTCCCACCGAGAAGTAGGTGCCGACCCGTCAGGAATGTTGGACATTACTACATCCGAGATGTTAGCATGCCTTAGGTTATGATATATAACGCTATAGACGTATATAATGTACCAAACTAGACGTACGGGACGACAGGAACAGGATTCTGTAAAACATTACCAGCGAGGCGCTAGATGGGTTAGGTTAGGTTATATTATGTCACAGACGTCTATAATGTTCCCACCGAGAAGTAGGTGCCGACCCGTCAGGAATGTAGGAAAATACTACATCCGAGGTGTTAGGTTGCCTTAGGTTAGGATATATAACGCTATAGACATATATAATGTCCCAAACTAGACGAATGGGATGACAGGAACAGGATTCTGTAAAACATTACCAGCGAGGGGCTAGATGGGTTAGGTTAGGTTATATTATTTCAAAAACGTATATAATGTTCCCACCGAGAAGTAGGTGCCGACCCGTCAGGAATGTTGGAAAATACTACATCCGAGATGTTAGCATGCCTTAGGTTAGGATATATAACGCCATAGACGTATATAATGTCTCAAACTAGACGTACGGGATGACAGGAACAGGATTCTGTAAAACATTACCAACGAGGGGCTACATGGGTTAGGTTAGGTTATATTATGTCACGGACGTATATAATGTCCCCACCGAGAAGTAAGTGCCGACCCGTCAGGAATGTTGGAAATTACTACATCCGAGATGTTAGGTTGCCTTAGGTTATGATATATAACGCTATAGACGTATATAATGTCCCAAACTAGACGTACGGGACGACAGGAACAGGATTCTGTAAAACATTACCAACGAGGGGCTAGATGGGTTAGGTTAGGTTATATTATGTCACAGGCGTATATAATGTTCCCGCCGAGAAGTAAGTGCCGACCCGTCAGGAATGTTGGAAAATACTACATCCGAGATGTTAGGTTGCCTTAGGTTATGATATAGAACGCTATAGACGTATACAATGTACCAAACTAGACGTACGGGACGACAGGAACAGGATTCTGTAAAACATTACCAGCGAGGCGCTAGATGGGTTAGGTTAGGTTATATTATGTCACAGACGTCTATAATGTTCCCACCGAGAAGTAGGTGCCGACCCGTCAGGAATGTTGGAAAATACTACATCCGAGGTGTTAGGTTGCCTTAGGTTAGGATATATAACGCTATAGACATATATAATGTCCCAAACTAGACGAACGGGATGACAGGAACAGGATTCTGTAAAACATTACCAGCGAGGGGCTAGATGGGTTAGGTTAGGTTATATTATTTCAAAAACGTATATAATGTTCCCACCGAGAAGTAGGTGCCGACCCGTCAGGAATGTTGGAAAATACTACATCCGAGATGTTAGCATGCCTTAGGTTAGAATATATAACGCCATAGACGTATATAATGTCTCAAACTAGACGTACGGGATGACAGGAACAGGATTCTGTAAAACATTACCAACGAGGGGCTACATGGGTTAGGTTAGGTTATATTATGTCACGGACGTATATAATGTCCCCACCGAGAAGTAAGTGCCGACCCGTCAGGAATGTTGGAAATTACTACATCCGAGATGTTAGGTTGCCTTAGGTTATGATATATAACGCTATAGACGTATATAATGTCCCAAACTAGACGTACGGGACGACAGGAACAGGATTCTGTAAAACATTACCAACGAGGGGCTAGATGGGTTAGGTTAGGTTATATTATGTCACAGGCGTATATAATGTTCCCGCCGAGAAGTAAGTGCCGACCCGTCAGGAATGTTGGAAAATACTACATCCGAGATGTTAGGTTGCCTTAGGTTATGATATAGAACGCTATAGACGTATACAATGTACCAAACTAGACGTACGGGACGACAGGAACAGGATTCTGTAAAACATTACCAGCGAGGCGCTAGATGGGTTAGGTTAGGTTATATTATGTCACAGACGTCTATAATGTTCCCACCGAGAAGTAGGTGCCGACCCGTCAGGAATGTTGGAAAATACTACATCCGAGGTGTTAGGTTGCCTTAGGTTAGGATATATAACGCTATAGACATATATAATGTCCCAAACTAGACTAACGGGATGACAGGAACAGGATTCTGTAAAACATTACCAGCGAGGGGCTAGATGGGTTAGGTTAGGTTATATTATGTCAAAAACGTATATAATGTTCCCACCGAGAAGTAGGTGCCGACCGTCAGGAATGTTGGAAAATACTACATCCGAGATGTTAGCATGCCTTAGGTTAGGATATATAACGCCATAGACGTATATAATGTCTCAAACTAGACGTACGGGATGACAGGAACAGGATTCTGTAAAACATTACCAACGAGGGGCTAGATGGGTTAGGTTAGGTTATATTATGTCACAGACGTATATAATGTTCCCACCGAGAAGTAAGTGCCGACCCGTCAGGAATGTTGGAAAATACTACATCCGAGATGTTAGGTTGCCTTAGGTTATGATATAGAACGCTATAGACGTATACAATGTACCAAGCTAGACGTACGGGACGACAGGAACAGGATTCTGTAAAACATTACCAACGAGGGGCTAGATGGGTTAGGTTAGGTTATATTATGTCACAGGCGTATATAATGTTCCCGCCGAGAAGTAAGTGCCGACCCGTCAGGAATGTTGGAAAATACTACATCCGAGATGTTAGGTTGCCTTAGGTTATGATATAGAACGCTATAGACGTATACAATGTACCAAACTAGACGTACGGGACGACAGGAACAGGATTCTGTAAAACATTACCAGCGAGGCGCTAGATGGGTTAGGTTAGGTTATATTATGTCACAGACGTATATAATGTTCCCACCGAGAAGTAGGTGCCGACCCGTCAGGAATGTTGGAAAATACTACATCCGAGGTGTTAGGTTGCCTTAGATTAAGATATATAACGCTATAGACATATATAATGTCCCAAACTAGACGAACGGGATGACAGGAACAGGATTCTGTAAAACATTACCAGCGAGGGGCTAGATGGGTTAGGTTAGGTTATATTATGTCAAAAACGTATATAATGTTCCCACCGAGAAGTAGGTGCCGACCCGTCAGGAATGTTGGACATTACTACATCCGAGATGTTAGCATGCCTTAGGTTAGGATATATAACGCCATAGACGTATATAATGTCCCAAACTAGACGTACGGGACGACAGGAACAGGATTCTGTAAAACATTACCAGCGAGGCGCTAGATGGGTTAGGTTAGGTTATATTATGTCACAGACGTCTATAATGTTCCCACCGAGAAGTAGGAGCCGACCCGTCAGGAATGTTGGAAAATACTACATCCGAGGTGTTAGGTTGCCTTAGGTTAGGATATATAACGCTATAGACATATATAATGTCCCAAACTAGACTAACGGGATGACAGGAACAGGATTCTGTAAAACATTACCAGCGAGGGGCTAGATGGGTTAGGTTAGGTTATATTATGTCAAAAACGTATATAATGTTCCCACCGAGAAGTAGGTGCCGACCGTCAGGAATGTTGGAAAATACTACATCCGAGATGTTAGCATGCCTTAGGTTAGGATATATAACGCCATAGACGTATATAATGTCTCAAACTAGACGTACGGGATGACAGGAACAGGATTCTGTAAAACATTACCAACGAGGGGCTACATGGGTTAGGTTAGGTTATATTATGTCACGGACGTATATAATGTTCCCACCGAGAAGTAAGTGCCGACCCGTCAGGAATGTTGGAAATTACTACATCCGAGATGTTAGGTTGCCTTAGGTTATGATATAGAACGCTATAGACGTATATAATGTACCAAACTAGACGTACGGGACGACAGGAACAGGATTCTGTAAAACATTACCAGCGAGGGGCTAGATGGGTTAGGTTAGGTTATATTATGTCACAGACGTATATAATGTTCCCACCGAGAAGTAAGTGCCGACCCGTCAGGAATGTTGGAAAATACTACATCCGAGATGTTAGGTTGCCTTAGGTTATGATATATAACGCTATAGACGTATATAATGTACCAAACTAGACGTACGGGGCGACAGGAACAGGATTCTGTAAAACATTACCAGCGAGGGGCTAGATGGGTTAGGTTAGGTTATATTATGTCAAAAACGTATATAATGTTCCCACCGAGAAGTAGGTGCCGACCCGTCAGGAATGTTGGAAAATACTACATCCGAGATGTTAGCATGCCTTAGGTTAGGATATATAACGCCATAGACCTATATAATGTCTCAAACTAGACGTACGGGATGACAGGAACAGGATTCTGTAAAACATTACCAACGAGGGGCTACATGGGTTAGGTTAGGTTATATTATGTCACAGGCGTATATAATGTTCCCGCCGAGAATTAAGTGCCGACCCGTCAGGAATGTTGGAAAATACTACATCCGAGATGTTAGGTTGCCTTAGGTTATGATATAGAACGCTATAGACGTATACAATGTACCAAACTAGACGTACGGGACGACAGGAACAGGATTCTGTAAAACATTACCAGCGAGGCGCTAGATGGGTTAGGTTAGGTTATATTATGTCACAGACGTATATAATGTTCCCACCGAGAAGTAGGTGCCGACCCGTCAGGAATGTTGGAAAATACTACATCCGAGGTGTTAGGTTGCCTTAGATTAAGATATATAACGCTATAGACATATATAATGTCCCAAACTAGACGAACGGGATGACAGGAACAGGATTCTGTAAAACATTACCAGCGAGGGGCTAGATGGGTTAGGTTAGGTTATATTATGTCAAAAACGTATATAATGTTCCCACCGAGAAGTAGTTGCCGACCCGTGAGGAATGTTGGACAATACTACATCAGAGATGTTAGCATGCCTTAGGTTAGGATATATAACGCCATAGACGTATATAATGTCCCAAACTAGACGTACGGGACGACAGGAACAGGATTCTGTAAAACATTACCAGCGAGGCGCTAGATGGGTTAGGTTAGGTTATCTTATGTCACAGACGTCTATAATGTTCCCACCGAGAAGTAGGTGCCGACCCGTCAGGAATGTTGGAAAATACTACATCCGAGGTGTTAGGTTGCCTTAGGTTAGGATATATAACGCTATAGACATATATAATGTCCCAAACTAGACTAACGGGATGACAGGAACAGGATTCTGTAAAACATTACCAGCGAGGGGCTAGATGGGTTAGGTTAGGTTATATTATGTCAAAAACGTATATAATGTTCCCACCGAGAAGTAGGTGCCGACCGTCAGGAATGTTGGAAAATACTACATCCGAGATGTTAGCATGCCTTAGGTTAGGATATATAACGCCATAGACGTATATAATGTCTCAAACTAGACGTACGGGATGACAGGAACAGGATTCTGTAAAACATTACCAACGAGGGGCTAGATGGGTTAGGTTAGGTTATATTATGTCACAGACGTATATAATGTTCCCACCGAGAAGTAAGTGCCGACCCGTCAGGAATGTTGGAAAATACTACATCCGAGATGTTAGGTTGCCTTAGGTTATGATATAGAACGCTATAGACGTATACAATGTACCAAACTAGACGTACGGGACGACAGGAACAGGATTCTGTAAAACATTACCAGCGAGGCGCTAGATGGGTTAGGTTAGGTTATATTATGTCACAGACGTATATAATGTTCCCACCGAGAAGTAGGTGCCGACCCGTCAGGAATGTTGGAAAATACTACATCCGAGGTGTTAGGTTGCCTTAGATTAAGATATATAACGCTATAGACATATATAATGTCCCAAACTAGACGAACGGGATGACAGGAACAGGATTCTGTAAAACATTACCAGCGAGGGGCTAGATGGGTTAGGTTAGGTTATATTATGTCAAAAACGTATATAATGTTCCCACCGAGAAGTAGGTGCCGACCCGTCAGGAATGTTGGACATTACTACATCCGAGATGTTAGCATGCCTTAGGTTAGGATATATAACGCCATAGACGTATATAATGTCTCAAACTAGACGTACGGGATGACAGGAACAGGATTCTGTAAAACATTACCAACGAGGGGCTACATGGGTTAGGTTAGGTTATATTATGTCACGGACGTATATAATGTTCCCACCGAGAAGTAGGTGCCGACCCGTCAGGAATGTTGGACATTACTACATCCGAGATGTTAGCATGCCTTAGGTTAGGATATATAACGCCATAGACGTATATAACGTCCCAAACTAGACGTACGGGACGACAGGAACAGGATTCTGTAAAACATTACCAGCGAGGCGCTAGATGGGTAAGGTTAGGTTATATTATGTCACAGACGTCTATAATGTTCCCACCGAGAAGTAGGTGCCGACCCGTCAGGAATGTTGGAAAATACTACATCCGAGGTGTTAGGTTGCCTTAGGTTAGGATATATAACGCTATAGACATATATAATGTCCCAAACTAGACGAACGGGATGACAGGAACAGGATTCTGTAAAACATTACCAGCGAGGGGCTAGATGGGTTAGGTTAGGTTATATTATGTCAAAAACGTATATAATGTTCCCACCGAGAAGTAGGTGCCGACCCGTCAGGAATGTTGGACATTACTACATCCGAGATGTTAGCATGCCTTAGGTTATGATATATAACGCTATAGACGTATATAATGTACCAAACTAGACGTACGGGACGACAGGAACAGGATTCTGTAAAACATTACCAGCGAGGCGCTAGATGGGTTAGGTTAGGTTATATTATGTCACAGACGTCTATAATGTTCCCACCGAGAAGTAGGTGCCGACCCGTCAGGAATGTAGGAAAATACTACATCCGAGGTGTTAGGTTGCCTTAGGTTAGGATATATAACGCTATAGACATATATAATGTCCCAAACTAGACGAATGGGATGACAGGAACAGGATTCTGTAAAACATTACCAGCGAGGGGCTAGATGGGTTAGGTTAGGTTATATTATTTCAAAAACGTATATAATGTTCCCACCGAGAAGTAGGTGCCGACCCGTCAGGAATGTTGGACATTACTACATCCGAGATGTTAGCATGCCTTAGGTTAGGATATATAACGCCATAGACGTATATAACGTCCCAAACTAGACGTACGGGACGACAGGAACAGGATTCTGTAAAACATTACCAGCGAGGCGCTAGATGGGTAAGGTTAGGTTATATTATGTCACAGACGTCTATAATGTTCCCACCGAGAAGTAGGTGCCGACCCGTCAGGAATGTTGGAAAATACTACATCCGAGGTGTTAGGTTGCCTTAGGTTAGGATATATAACGCTATAGACATATATAATGTCCCAAACTAGACGAACGGGATGACAGGAACAGGATTCTGTAAAACATTACCAGCGAGGGGCTAGATGGGTTAGGTTAGGTTATATTATGTCAAAAACGTATATAATGTTCCCACCGAGAAGTAGGTGCCGACCCGTCAGGAATGTTGGACATTACTACATCCGAGATGTTAGCATGCCTTAGGTTATGATATATAACGCTATAGACGTATATAATGTACCAAACTAGACGTACGGGACGACAGGAACAGGATTCTGTAAAACATTACCAGCGAGGCGCTAGATGGGTTAGGTTAGGTTATATTATGTCACAGACGTCTATAATGTTCCCACCGAGAAGTAGGTGCCGACCCGTCAGGAATGTAGGAAAATACTACATCCGAGGTGTTAGGTTGCCTTAGGTTAGGATATATAACGCTATAGACATATATAATGTCCCAAACTAGACGAATGGGATGACAGGAACAGGATTCTGTAAAACATTACCAGCGAGGGGCTAGATGGGTTAGGTTAGGTTATATTATTTCAAAAACGTATATAATGTTCCCACCGAGAAGTAGGTGCCGACCCGTCAGGAATGTTGGAAAATACTACATCCGAGATGTTAGCATGCCTTAGGTTAGGATATATAACGCCATAGACGTATATAATGTCTCAAACTAGACGTACGGGATGACAGGAACAGGATTCTGTAAAACATTACCAACGAGGGGCTACATGGGTTAGGTTAGGTTATATTATGTCACGGACGTATATAATGTCCCCACCGAGAAGTAAGTGCCGACCCGTCAGGAATGTTGGAAATTACTACATCCGAGATGTTAGGTTGCCTTAGGTTATGATATATAACGCCATAGACGTATATAATGTCTCAAACTAGACGTACGGGATGACAGGAACAGGATTCTGTAAAACATTACCAACGAGGGGCTACATGGGTTAGGTTAGGTTATATTATGTCACGGACGTATATAATGTCCCCACCGAGAAGTAAGTGCCGACCCGTCAGGAATGTTGGAAATTACTACATCCGAGATGTTAGGTTGCCTTAGGTTATGATATATAACGCTATAGACGTATATAATGTACCAAACTAGACGTACGGGACGACAGGAACAGGATTCTGTAAAACATTACCAACGAGGGGCTAGATGGGTTAGGTTAGGTTATATTATGTCACAGGCGTATATAATGTTCCCGCCGAGAATTAAGTGCCGACCCGTCAGGAATGTTGGAAAATACTACATCCGAGGTGTTAGGTTGCCTTAGATTAAGATATATAACGCTATAGACATATATAATGTCCCAAACTAGACGAACGGGATGACAGGAACAGGATTCTGTAAAACATTACCAGCGAGGGGCTAGATGGGTTAGGTTAGGTTATATTATGTCAAAAACGTATATAATGTTCCCACCGAGAAGTAGGTGCCGACCCGTCAGGAATGTTGGACATTACTACATCCGAGATGTTAGCATGCCTTAGGTTAGGATATATAACGCCATAGACGTATATAATGTCTCAAACTAGACGTACGGGATGACAGGAACAGGATTCTGTAAAACATTACCAACGAGGGGCTACATGGGTTAGGTTAGGTTATATTATGTCACGGACGTATATAATGTTCCCACCGAGAAGTAGGTGCCGACCCGTCAGGAATGTTGGACATTACTACATCCGAGATGTTAGCATGCCTTAGGTTAGGATATATAACGCCATAGACGTATATAATGTCTCAAACTAGACGTACGGGATGACAGGAACAGGATTCTGTAAAACATTACCAACGAGGGGCTACATGGGTTAGGTTAGGTTATATTATGTCACGGACGTATATAATGTTCCCACCGAGAAGTAGGTGCCGACCCGTCAGGAATGTTGGACATTACTACATCCGAGATGTTAGCATGCCTTAGGTTAGGATATATAACGCCATAGACGTATATAATGTCCCAAACTAGACGTACGGGACGACAGGAACAGGATTCTGTAAAACATTACCAGCGAGGCGCTAGATGGGTTAGGTTAGGTTATATTATGTCACAGACGTCTATAATGTTCCCACCGAGAAGTAGGTGCCGACCCGTCAGGAATGTTGGAAAATACTACATCCGAGGTGTTAGGTTGCCTTAGGTTAGGATATATAACGCTATAGACATATATAATGTCCCAAACTAGACTAACGGGATGACAGGAACAGGATTCTGTAAAACATTACCAGCGAGGGGCTAGATGGGTTAGGTTAGGTTATATTATGTCAAAAACGTATATAATGTTCCCACCGAGAAGTAGGTGCCGACCGTCAGGAATGTTGGAAAATACTACATCCGAGATGTTAGCATGCCTTAGGTTAGGATATAGAACGCTATAGACGTATATAATGTACCAAACTAGACGTACGGGACGACAGGAACAGGATTCTGTAAAACATTACCAGCGAGGGGCTAGATGGGTTAGGTTAGGTTATATTATGTCACAGACGTATATAATGTTCCCACCGAGAAGTAAGTGCCGACCCGTCAGGAATGTTGGAAAATACTACATCCGAGATGTTAGGTTGCCTTAGGTTATGATATATAACGCTATATACGTATATAATGTACCAAACTAGACGTACGGGACGACAGGAACAGGATTCTGTAAAACATTACCAGCGAGGCGCTAGATGGGTTAGGTTAGGTTATATTATGTCACAGACGTCTATAATGTTCCCACCGAGAAGTAGGTGCCGACCCGTCAGGAATGTAGGAAAATACTACATCCGAGGTGTTAGGTTGCCTTAGGTTAGGATATATAACGCTATAGACATATATAATGTCCCAAACTATACGAACGGGATGACAGGAACAGGATTCTGTAAAACATTACCAGCGAGGGGCTAGATGGGTTAGGTTAGGTTATATTATGTCAAAAACGTATATAATGTTCCCACCGAGAAGTAGGTGCCGACCCGTCAGGAATGTTGGAAAATACTACATCCGAGATGTTAGCATGCCTTAGGTTAGGATATATAAAGCCATAGACGTATATAATGTCTCAAACTAGACGTACGGGATGACAGGAACAGGATTCTGTAAAACATTACCAACGAGGGGCTACATGGGTTAGGTTAGGTTATATTATGTCACGGACGTATATAATGTCCCCACCGAGAAGTAAGTGCCGACCCGTCAGGAATGTTGGAAATTACTACATCCGAGATGTTAGGTTGCCTTAGGTTATGATATATAACGCTATAGACGTATATAATGTACCAAACTAGACGTACGGGACGACAGGAACAGGATTCTGTAAAACATTACCAACGAGGGGCTAGATGGGTTAGGTTAGGTTATATTATGTCACAGGCGTATATAATGTTCCCGCCGAGAATTAAGTGCCGACCCGTCAGGAATGTTGGAAAATACTACATCCGAGATGTTAGGTTGCCTTAGGTTATGATATAGAACGCTATAGACGTATACAATGTACCAAACTAGACGTACGGGACGACAGGATCAGGATTCTGTAAAACATTACCAGCGAGGCGCTAGATGGGTTAGGTTAGGTTATATTATGTCACAGACGTATATAATGTTCCCACCGAGAAGTAGGTGCCGACCCGTCAGGAATGTTGGAAAATACTACATCCGAGGTGTTAGGTATGCCTTAGATTAAGATATATAACGCTATAGACATATATAATGTCCCAAACTAGACGAACGGGATGACAGGAACAGGATTCTGTAAAACATTACCAGCGAGGGGCTAGATGGGTTAGGTTAGGTTATATTATGTCAAAAACGTATATAATGTTCCCACCGAGAAGTAGTTGCCGACCCGTCAGGAATGTTGGACAATACTACATCCGAGATGTTAGCATGCCTTAGGTTAGGATATATAACGCCATAGACGTATATAATGACCCAAACTAGACGTACGGGACGACAGGAACAGGATTCTGTAAAACATTACCAGCGAGGCGCTAGATGGGTTAGGTTAGGTTATATTATGTCATAGACGTATACAATGTTCCCATCGAGAAGTAGGTGCCGACCCGTCAGGAATGTTGGAAAATACTACATCCGAGGTGTTAGGTTGCCTTAGGTTATGATATATAACGCTATAGACGTATATAATGTACCAAACTAGACGTACGGGACGACAGGAACAGGATTCTGTAAAACATTACCAGCGAGGCGCTAGATGAGTTAGGTTAGGTTATATTATGTCACAGACGTATATAATGTTCCCACCGAGAAGTAGGTGCCGACCGTCAGGAATGTTGGAAAATACTACATCCGAGATGTTAGCATGCCTTAGGTTAGGATATATAACGCCATAGACGTATATAATGTCTCAAACTAGACGTACGGGATGACAGGAACAGGATTCTGTAAAACATTACCAACGAGGGGCTACATGGGTTAGGATAGGTTATATTATGTCACGGACGTATATAATGTCCCCACCGAGAAGTAAGTGCCGACCCGTCAGGAATGTTGGAAATTACTACATCCGGGATGTTAGGTTGCCATAGGTTATGATATATAACGCTATAGACGTATATAATGTACCAAACTAGACGTACGGGACGACAGGAACAGGATTCTGTAAAACATTACCAACGAGGGGCTAGATGGGTTAGGTTAGGTTATATTATGTCACAGGCGTATATAATGTTCCCGCCGAGAAGTAAGTGCCGACCCGTCAGGAATGTTGGAAAATACTACATCCGAGATGTTAGGTTGCCTTAGGTTATGATATAGAACGCTATAGACGTATACAATGTACCAAACTAGACGTACGGGACGACAGGAACAGGATTCTGTAAAACATTACCAGCGAGGCGCTAGATGGGTTAGGTTAGGTTATATTATGTCACAGACGTATATAATGTTCCCACCGAGAAGTAGGTGCCGACCCGTCAGGAATGTTGGAAAATACTACATCCGAGGTGTTAGGTTGCCTTAGATTAAGATATATAACGCTATAGACATATATAATGTCCCAAACTAGACGAACGGGATGACAGGAACAGGATTCTGTAAAACATTACCAGCGAGGGGCTAGATGGGTTAGGTTAGGTTATATTATGTCAAAAACGTATATAATGTTCCCACCGAGAAGTAGGTGCCGACCCGTCAGGAATGTTGGACAATACTACATCCGAGATGTTAGCATGCCTTAGGTTAGGATATATAACGCCATAGACGTATATAATGTCCCAAACTAGACGTACGGGACGACAGGAACAGGATTCTGTAAAACATTACCAGCGAGGCGCTAGATGGGTTAGGTTAGGTTATATTATGTCACAGACGTCTATAATGTTCCCACCGAGAAGTAGGTGCCGACCCGTCAGGAATGTTGGAAAATACTACATCCGAGGTGTTAGGTTGCCTTAGGTTAGGATATATAACGCTATAGACATATATAATGTCCCAAACTAGACTAACGGGATGACAGGAACAGGATTCTGTAAAACATTACCAGCGAGGGGCTAGATGGGTTAGGTTAGGTTATATTATGTCAAAAACGTATATAATGTTCCCACCGAGAAGTAGGTGCCGACCGTCAGGAATGTTGGAAAATACTACATCCGAGATGTTAGCATGCCTTAGGTTAGGATATATAACGCCATAGACGTAGATAATGTCTCAAACTAGACGTACGGGATGACAGGAACAGGATTCTGTGAAACATTACCAACGAGGGGCTACATGGGTTAGGTTAGGTTATATTATGTCACGGACGTATATAATGTTCCCACCGAGAAGTAAGTGCCGACCCGTCAGGAATGTTGGAAATTACTACATCCGAGATGTTAGGTTGCCTTAGGTTATGATATAGAACGCTATAGACGTATATAATGTACCAAACTAGACGTACGGGACGACAGGAACAGGATTCTGTAAAACATTACCAGCGAGGGGCTAGATGGGTTAGGTTAGGTTATATTATGTCAAAAACGTATATAATGTTCCCACCGAGAAGTAGGTGCCGACCGTCAGGAATGTTGGAAAATACTACATCCGAGATGTTAGCATGCCTTAGGTTAGGATATATAACGCCATAGACGTATATAATGTCTCAAACTAGACGTACGGGATGACAGGAACAGGATTCTGTGAAACATTACCAACGAGGGGCTACATGGGTTAGGTTAGGTTATATTATGTCACGGACGTATATAACGTTCCCACCGAGAAGTAAGTGCCGACCCGTCAGGAATGTTGGAAATTACTACATCCGAGATGTTAGGTTGCCTTAGGTTATGATATAGAACGCTATAGACGTATATAATGTACCAAACTAGACGTACGGGACGACAGGAACAGGATTCTGTAAAACATTACCAGCGAGGCGCTAGATGGGTTAGGTTAGGTTATATTATGTCACAGACGTATATAATGTTCCCACCGAGAAGTAAGTGCCGACCCGTCAGGAATGTTGGAAAATACTACATCCGAGGTGTTAGCATGCCTTAGGTTAGGATATATAACGCCATAGACGTATATAATGTCCCAAACTAGACGTACGGGACGACAGGAACAGGATTCTGTAAAACATTACCAGCGAGGCGCTAGATGGGTAAGGTTAGGTTATATTATGTCACAGACGTCTATAATGTTCCCACCGAGAAGTAGGTGCCGACCCGTCAGGAATGTTGGAAAATACTACATCCGAGGTGTTAGGTTGCCTTAGGTTAGGATATATAACGCTATAGACATATATAATGTCCCAAACTAGACTAACGGGATGACAGGAACAGGATTCTGTAAAACATTACCAGCGAGGGGCTAGATGGGTTAGGTTAGGTTATATTATGTCAAAAACGTATATAATGTTCCCACCGAGAAGTAGGTGCCGACCGTCAGGAATGTTGGAAAATACTACATCCGAGATGTTAGCATGCCTTAGGTTAGGATATATAAAGCCATAGACGTATATAATGTCTCAAACTAGACGTACGGGATGACAGGAACAGGATTCTGTAAAACATTACCAACGAGGGGCTACATGGGTTAGGTTAGGTTATATTATGTCACGGACGTATATAATGTCCCCACCGAGAAGTAAGTGCCGACCCGTCAGGAATGTTGGAAATTACTACATCCGAGATGTTAGGTTGCCTTAGGTTATGATATATAACGCTATAGACGTATATAATGTACCAAACTAGACGTACGGGACGACAGGAACAGGATTCTGTAAAACATTACCAACGAGGGGCTAGATGGGTTAGGTTAGGTTATATTATGTCACAGGCGTATATAATGTTCCCGCCGAGAATTAAGTGCCGACCCGTCAGGAATGTTGGAAAATACTACATCCGAGGTGTTAGGTTGCCTTAGATTAAGATATATAACGCTATAGACATATATAATGTCCCAAACTAGACGAACGGGATGACAGGAACAGGATTCTGTAAAACATTACCAGCGAGGGGCTAGATGGGTTAGGTTAGGTTATATTATGTCAAAAACGTATATAATGTTCCCACCGAGAAGTAGGTGCCGACCCGTCAGGAATGTTGGACATTACTACATCCGAGATGTTAGCATGCCTTAGGTTAGGATATATAACGCCATAGACGTATATAATGTCTCAAACTAGACGTACGGGATGACAGGAACAGGATTCTGTAAAACATTACCAACGAGGGGCTACATGGGTTAGGTTAGGTTATATTATGTCACGGACGTATATAATGTTCCCACCGAGAAGTAGGTGCCGACCCGTCAGGAATGTTGGACATTACTACATCCGAGATGTTAGCATGCCTTAGGTTAGGATATATAACGCCATAGACGTATATAACGTCCCAAACTAGACGTACGGGACGACAGGAACAGGATTCTGTAAAACATTACCAGCGAGGCGCTAGATGGGTAAGGTTAGGTTATATTATGTCACAGACGTCTATAATGTTCCCACCGAGAAGTAGGTGCCGACCCGTCAGGAATGTTGGAAAATACTACATCCGAGGTGTTAGGTTGCCTTAGGTTAGGATATATAACGCTATAGACATATATAATGTCCCAAACTAGACGAACGGGATGACAGGAACAGGATTCTGTAAAACATTACCAGCGAGGGGCTAGATGGGTTAGGTTAGGTTATATTATGTCAAAAACGTATATAATGTTCCCACCGAGAAGTAGGTGCCGACCCGTCAGGAATGTTGGACATTACTACATCCGAGATGTTAGCATGCCTTAGGTTATGATATATAACGCTATAGACGTATATAATGTACCAAACTAGACGTACGGGACGACAGGAACAGGATTCTGTAAAACATTACCAGCGAGGCGCTAGATGGGTTAGGTTAGGTTATATTATGTCACAGACGTCTATAATGTTCCCACCGAGAAGTAGGTGCCGACCCGTCAGGAATGTAGGAAAATACTACATCCGAGGTGTTAGGTTGCCTTAGGTTAGGATATATAACGCTATAGACATATATAATGTCCCAAACTAGACGAATGGGATGACAGGAACAGGATTCTGTAAAACATTACCAGCGAGGGGCTAGATGGGTTAGGTTAGGTTATATTATTTCAAAAACGTATATAATGTTCCCACCGAGAAGTAGGTGCCGACCCGTCAGGAATGTTGGAAAATACTACATCCGAGATGTTAGCATGCCTTAGGTTAGGATATATAACGCCATAGACGTATATAATGTCTCAAACTAGACGTACGGGATGACAGGAACAGGATTCTGTAAAACATTACCAACGAGGGGCTACATGGGTTAGGTTAGGTTATATTATGTCACGGACGTATATAATGTCCCCACCGAGAAGTAAGTGCCGACCCGTCAGGAATGTTGGAAATTACTACATCCGAGATGTTAGGTTGCCTTAGGTTATGATATATAACGCTATAGACGTATATAATGTCCCAAACTAGACGTACGGGACGACAGGAACAGGATTCTGTAAAACATTACCAACGAGGGGCTAGATGGGTTAGGTTAGGTTATATTATGTCACAGGCGTATATAATGTTCCCGCCGAGAAGTAAGTGCCGACCCGTCAGGAATGTTGGAAAATACTACATCCGAGATGTTAGGTTGCCTTAGGTTATGATATAGAACGCTATAGACGTATACAATGTACCAAACTAGACGTACGGGACGACAGGAACAGGATTCTGTAAAACATTACCAGCGAGGCGCTAGATGGGTTAGGTTAGGTTATATTATGTCACAGACGTCTATAATGTTCCCACCGAGAAGTAGGTGCCGACCCGTCAGGAATGTTGGAAAATACTACATCCGAGGTGTTAGGTTGCCTTAGGTTAGGATATATAACGCTATAGACATATATAATGTCCCAAACTAGACGAACGGGATGACAGGAACAGGATTCTGTAAAACATTACCAGCGAGGGGCTAGATGGGTTAGGTTAGGTTATATTATTTCAAAAACGTATATAATGTTCCCACCGAGAAGTAGGTGCCGACCCGTCAGGAATGTTGGAAAATACTACATCCGAGATGTTAGCATGCCTTAGGTTAGGATATATAACGCCATAGACGTATATAATGTCTCAAACTAGACGTACGGGATGACAGGAACAGGATTCTGTAAAACATTACCAACGAGGGGCTACATGGGTTAGGTTAGGTTATATTATGTCACGGACGTATATAATGTCCCCACCGAGAAGTAAGTGCCGACCCGTCAGGAATGTTGGAAATTACTACATCCGAGATGTTAGGTTGCCTTAGGTTATGATATATAACGCTATAGACGTATATAATGTCCCAAACTAGACGTACGGGACGACAGGAACAGGATTCTGTAAAACATTACCAACGAGGGGCTAGATGGGTTAGGTTAGGTTATATTATGTCACAGGCGTATATAATGTTCCCGCCGAGAAGTAAGTGCCGACCCGTCAGGAATGTTGGAAAATACTACATCCGAGATGTTAGGTTGCCTTAGGTTATGATATAGAACGCTATAGACGTATACAATGTACCAAACTAGACGTACGGGACGACAGGAACAGGATTCTGTAAAACATTACCAGCGAGGCGCTAGATGGGTTAGGTTAGGTTATATTATGTCACAGACGTCTATAATGTTCCCACCGAGAAGTAGGTGCCGACCCGTCAGGAATGTTGGAAAATACTACATCCGAGGTGTTAGGTTGCCTTAGGTTAGGATATATAACGCTATAGACATATATAATGTCCCAAACTAGACTAACGGGATGACAGGAACAGGATTCTGTAAAACATTACCAGCGAGGGGCTAGATGGGTTAGGTTAGGTTATATTATGTCAAAAACGTATATAATGTTCCCACCGAGAAGTAGGTGCCGACCGTCAGGAATGTTGGAAAATACTACATCCGAGATGTTAGCATGCCTTAGGTTAGGATATATAACGCCATAGACGTATATAATGTCTCAAACTAGACGTACGGGATGACAGGAACAGGATTCTGTAAAACATTACCAACGAGGGGCTAGATGGGTTAGGTTAGGTTATATTATGTCACAGACGTATATAATGTTCCCACCGAGAAGTAAGTGCCGACCCGTCAGGAATGTTGGAAAATACTACATCCGAGATGTTAGGTTGCCTTAGGTTATGATATAGAACGCTATAGACGTATACAATGTACCAAACTAGACGTACGGGACGACAGGAACAGGATTCTGTAAAACATTACCAGCGAGGCGCTAGATGGGTTAGGTTAGGTTATATTATGTCACAGACGTATATAATGTTCCCACCGAGAAGTAGGTGCCGACCCGTCAGGAATGTTGGAAAATACTACATCCGAGGTGTTAGGTTGCCTTAGATTAAGATATATAACGCTATAGACATATATAATGTCCCAAACTAGACGAACGGGATGACAGGAACAGGATTCTGTAAAACATTACCAGCGAGGGGCTAGATGGGTTAGGTTAGGTTATATTATGTCAAAAACGTATATAATGTTCCCACCGAGAAGTAGGTGCCGACCCGTCAGGAATGTTGGACATTACTACATCCGAGATGTTAGCATGCCTTAGGTTAGGATATATAACGCCATAGACGTATATAATGTCTCAAACTAGACGTACGGGATGACAGGAACAGGATTCTGTAAAACATTACCAACGAGGGGCTACATGGGTTAGGTTAGGTTATATTATGTCACGGACGTATATAATGTTCCCACCGAGAAGTAGGTGCCGACCCGTCAGGAATGTTGGACATTACTACATCCGAGATGTTAGCATGCCTTAGGTTAGGATATATAACGCCATAGACGTATATAATGTCCCAAACTAGACGTACGGGACGACAGGAACAGGATTCTGTAAAACATTACCAGCGAGGCGCTAGATGGGTAAGGTTAGGTTATATTATGTCACAGACGTCTATAATGTTCCCACCGAGAAGTAGGTGCCGACCCGTCAGGAATGTTGGAAAATACTACATCCGAGGTGTTAGGTTGCCTTAGGTTAGGATATATAACGCTATAGACATATATAATGTCCCAAACTAGACTAACGGGATGACAGGAACAGGATTCTGTAAAACATTACCAGCGAGGGGCTAGATGGGTTAGGTTAGGTTATATTATGTCAAAAACGTATATAATGTTCCCACCGAGAAGTAGGTGCCGACCGTCAGGAATGTTGGAAAATACTACATCCGAGATGTTAGCATGCCTTAGGTTAGGATATATAACGCCATAGACGTATATAATGTCTCAAACTAGACGTACGGGATGACAGGAACAGGATTCTGTAAAACATTACCAACGAGGGGCTACATGGGTTAGGTTAGGTTATATTATGTCACGGACGTATATAATGTCCCCACCGAGAAGTAAGTGCCGACCCGTCAGGAATGTTGGAAATTACTACATCCGAGATGTTAGGTTGCCTTAGGTTATGATATATAACGCTATAGACGTATATAATGTACCAAACTAGACGTACGGGACGACAGGAACAGGATTCTGTAAAACATTACCAACGAGGGGCTAGATGGGTTAGGTTAGGTTATATTATGTCACAGGCGTATATAATGTTCCCGCCGAGAATTAAGTGCCGACCCGTCAGGAATGTTGGAAAATACTACATCCGAGGTGTTAGCATGCCTTAGGTTAGGATATATAACGCCATAGACGTATATAATGTCCCAAACTAGACGTACGGGACGACAGGAACAGGATTCTGTAAAACATTACCAGCGAGGCGCTAGATGGGTAAGGTTAGGTTATATTATGTCACAGACGTCTATAATGTTCCCACCGAGAAGTAGGTGCCGACCCGTCAGGAATGTTGGAAAATACTACATCCGAGGTGTTAGGTTGCCTTAGGTTAGGATATATAACGCTATAGACATATATAATGTCCCAAACTAGACTAACGGGATGACAGGAACAGGATTCTGTAAAACATTACCAGCGAGGGGCTAGATGGGTTAGGTTAGGTTATATTATGTCAAAAACGTATATAATGTTCCCACCGAGAAGTAGGTGCCGACCGTCAGGAATGTTGGAAAATACTACATCCGAGATGTTAGCATGCCTTAGGTTAGGATATATAACGCCATAGACGTATATAATGTCTCAAACTAGACGTACGGGATGACAGGAACAGGATTCTGTAAAACATTACCAACGAGGGGCTACATGGGTTAGGTTAGGTTATATTATGTCACGGACGTATATAATGTCCCCACCGAGAAGTAAGTGCCGACCCGTCAGGAATGTTGGAAATTACTACATCCGAGATGTTAGGTTGCCTTAGGTTATGATATATAACGCTATAGACGTATATAATGTACCAAACTAGACGTACGGGACGACAGGAACAGGATTCTGTAAAACATTACCAACGAGGGGCTAGATGGGTTAGGTTAGGTTATATTATGTCACAGGCGTATATAATGTTCCCGCCGAGAATTAAGTGCCGACCCGTCAGGAATGTTGGAAAATACTACATCCGAGGTGTTAGGTTGCCTTAGATTAAGATATATAACGCTATAGACATATATAATGTCCCAAACTAGACGAACGGGATGACAGGAACAGGATTCTGTAAAACATTACCAGCGAGGGGCTAGATGGGTTAGGTTAGGTTATATTATGTCAAAAACGTATATAATGTTCCCACCGAGAAGTAGGTGCCGACCCGTCAGGAATGTTGGACATTACTACATCCGAGATGTTAGCATGCCTTAGGTTAGGATATATAACGCCATAGACGTATATAATGTCTCAAACTAGACGTACGGGATGACAGGAACAGGATTCTGTAAAACATTACCAACGAGGGGCTACATGGGTTAGGTTAGGTTATATTATGTCACGGACGTATATAATGTTCCCACCGAGAAGTAGGTGCCGACCCGTCAGGAATGTTGGACATTACTACATCCGAGATGTTAGCATGCCTTAGGTTAGGATATATAACGCCATAGACGTATATAATGTCTCAAACTAGACGTACGGGATGACAGGAACAGGATTCTGTAAAACATTACCAACGAGGGGCTACATGGGTTAGGTTAGGTTATATTATGTCACGGACGTATATAATGTTCCCACCGAGAAGTAGGTGCCGACCCGTCAGGAATGTTGGACATTACTACATCCGAGATGTTAGCATGCCTTAGGTTAGGATATATAACGCCATAGACGTATATAATGTCCCAAACTAGACGTACGGGACGACAGGAACAGGATTCTGTAAAACATTACCAGCGAGGCGCTAGATGGGTTAGGTTAGGTTATATTATGTCACAGACGTCTATAATGTTCCCACCGAGAAGTAGGTGCCGACCCGTCAGGAATGTTGGAAAATACTACATCCGAGGTGTTAGGTTGCCTTAGGTTAGGATATATAACGCTATAGACATATATAATGTCCCAAACTAGACTAACGGGATGACAGGAACAGGATTCTGTAAAACATTACCAGCGAGGGGCTAGATGGGTTAGGTTAGGTTATATTATGTCAAAAACGTATATAATGTTCCCACCGAGAAGTAGGTGCCGACCGTCAGGAATGTTGGAAAATACTACATCCGAGATGTTAGCATGCCTTAGGTTAGGATATAGAACGCTATAGACGTATATAATGTACCAAACTAGACGTACGGGACGACAGGAACAGGATTCTGTAAAACATTACCAGCGAGGGGCTAGATGGGTTAGGTTAGGTTATATTATGTCACAGACGTATATAATGTTCCCACCGAGAAGTAAGTGCCGACCCGTCAGGAATGTTGGAAAATACTACATCCGAGATGTTAGGTTGCCTTAGGTTATGATATATAACGCTATATACGTATATAATGTACCAAACTAGACGTACGGGACGACAGGAACAGGATTCTGTAAAACATTACCAGCGAGGCGCTAGATGGGTTAGGTTAGGTTATATTATGTCACAGACGTCTATAATGTTCCCACCGAGAAGTAGGTGCCGACCCGTCAGGAATGTAGGAAAATACTACATCCGAGGTGTTAGGTTGCCTTAGGTTAGGATATATAACGCTATAGACATATATAATGTCCCAAACTATACGAACGGGATGACAGGAACAGGATTCTGTAAAACATTACCAGCGAGGGGCTAGATGGGTTAGGTTAGGTTATATTATGTCAAAAACGTATATAATGTTCCCACCGAGAAGTAGGTGCCGACCCGTCAGGAATGTTGGAAAATACTACATCCGAGATGTTAGCATGCCTTAGGTTAGGATATATAACGCCATAGACGTATATAATGTCTCAAACTAGACGTACGGGATGACAGGAACAGGATTCTGTAAAACATTACCAACGAGGGGCTACATGGGTTAGGTTAGGTTATATTATGTCACGGACGTATATAATGTCCCCACCGAGAAGTAAGTGCCGACCCGTCAGGAATGTTGGAAATTACTACATCCGAGATGTTAGGTTGCCTTAGGTTATGATATATAACGCTATAGACGTATATAATGTACCAAACTAGACGTACGGGACGACAGGAACAGGATTCTGTAAAACATTACCAACGAGGGGCTAGATGGGTTAGGTTAGGTTATATTATGTCACAGGCGTATATAATGTTCCCGCCGAGAATTAAGTGCCGACCCGTCAGGAATGTTGGAAAATACTACATCCGAGATGTTAGGTTGCCTTAGGTTATGATATAGAACGCTATAGACGTATACAATGTACCAAACTAGACGTACGGGACGACAGGATCAGGATTCTGTAAAACATTACCAGCGAGGCGCTAGATGGGTTAGGTTAGGTTATATTATGTCACAGACGTATATAATGTTCCCACCGAGAAGTAGGTGCCGACCCGTCAGGATTGTTGGAAAATACTACATCCGAGGTGTTAGGTATGCCTTAGATTAAGATATATAACGCTATAGACATATATAATGTCCCAAACTAGACGAACGGGATGACAGGAACAGGATTCTGTAAAACATTACCAGCGAGGGGCTAGATGGGTTAGGTTAGGTTATATTATGTCAAAAACGTATATAATGTTCCCACCGAGAAGTAGTTGCCGACCCGTCAGGAATGTTGGACAATACTACATCCGAGATGTTAGCATGCCTTAGGTTAGGATATATAACGCCATAGACGTATATAATGACCCAAACTAGACGTACGGGACGACAGGAACAGGATTCTGTAAAACATTACCAGCGAGGCGCTAGATGGGTTAGGTTAGGTTATATTATGTCATAGACGTATACAATGTTCCCATCGAGAAGTAGGTGCCGACCCGTCAGGAATGTTGGAAAATACTACATCCGAGGTGTTAGGTTGCCTTAGGTTATGATATATAACGCTATAGACGTATATAATGTACCAAACTAGACGTACGGGACGACAGGAACAGGATTCTGTAAAACATTACCAGCGAGGCGCTAGATGAGTTAGGTTAGGTTATATTATGTCACAGACGTATATAATGTTCCCACCGAGAAGTAGGTGCCGACCGTCAGGAATGTTGGAAAATACTACATCCGAGATGTTAGCATGCCTTAGGTTAGGATATATAACGCCATAGACGTATATAATGTCTCAAACTAGACGTACGGGATGACAGGAACAGGATTCTGTAAAACATTACCAACGAGGGGCTACATGGGTTAGGATAGGTTATATTATGTCACGGACGTATATAATGTCCCCACCGAGAAGTAAGTGCCGACCCGTCAGGAATGTTGGAAATTACTACATCCGGGATGTTAGGTTGCCATAGGTTATGATATATAACGCTATAGACGTATATAATGTACCAAACTAGACGTACGGGACGACAGGAACAGGATTCTGTAAAACATTACCAACGAGGGGCTAGATGGGTTAGGTTAGGTTATATTATGTCACAGGCGTATATAATGTTCCCGCCGAGAAGTAAGTGCCGACCCGTCAGGAATGTTGGAAAATACTACATCCGAGATGTTAGGTTGCCTTAGGTTATGATATAGAACGCTATAGACGTATACAATGTACCAAACTAGACGTACGGGACGACAGGAACAGGATTCTGTAAAACATTACCAGCGAGGCGCTAGATGGGTTAGGTTAGGTTATATTATGTCACAGACGTATATAATGTTCCCACCGAGAAGTAGGTGCCGACCCGTCAGGAATGTTGGAAAATACTACATCCGAGGTGTTAGGTTGCCTTAGATTAAGATATATAACGCTATAGACATATATAATGTCCCAAACTAGACGAACGGGATGACAGGAACAGGATTCTGTAAAACATTACCAGCGAGGGGCTAGATGGGTTAGGTTAGGTTATATTATGTCAAAAACGTATATAATGTTCCCACCGAGAAGTAGGTGCCGACCCGTCAGGAATGTTGGACAATACTACATCCGAGATGTTAGCATGCCTTAGGTTAGGATATATAACGCCATAGACGTATATAATGTCCCAAACTAGACGTACGGGACGACAGGAACAGGATTCTGTAAAACATTACCAGCGAGGCGCTAGATGGGTTAGGTTAGGTTATATTATGTCACAGACGTCTATAATGTTCCCACCGAGAAGTAGGTGCCGACCCGTCAGGAATGTTGGAAAATACTACATCCGAGGTGTTAGGTTGCCTTAGGTTAGGATATATAACGCTATAGACATATATAATGTCCCAAACTAGACTAACGGGATGACAGGAACAGGATTCTGTAAAACATTACCAGCGAGGGGCTAGATGGGTTAGGTTAGGTTATATTATGTCAAAAACGTATATAATGTTCCCACCGAGAAGTAGGTGCCGACCGTCAGGAATGTTGGAAAATACTACATCCGAGATGTTAGCATGCCTTAGGTTAGGATATATAACGCCATAGACGTAGATAATGTCTCAAACTAGACGTACGGGATGACAGGAACAGGATTCTGTGAAACATTACCAACGAGGGGCTACATGGGTTAGGTTAGGTTATATTATGTCACGGACGTATATAATGTTCCCACCGAGAAGTAAGTGCCGACCCGTCAGGAATGTTGGAAATTACTACATCCGAGATGTTAGGTTGCCTTAGGTTATGATATAGAACGCTATAGACGTATATAATGTACCAAACTAGACGTACGGGACGACAGGAACAGGATTCTGTAAAACATTACCAGCGAGGGGCTAGATGGGTTAGGTTAGGTTATATTATGTCAAAAACGTATATAATGTTCCCACCGAGAAGTAGGTGCCGACCCGTCAGGAATGTTGGACAATACTACATCCGAGATGTTAGCATGCCTTAGGTTAGGATATATAACGCCATAGACGTATATAATGTCCCAAACTAGACGTACGGGACGACAGGAACAGGATTCTGTAAAACATTACCAGCGAGGCGCTAGATGGGTTAGGTTAGGTTATATTATGTCACAGACGTCTATAATGTTCCCACCGAGAAGTAGGTGCCGACCCGTCAGGAATGTTGGAAAATACTACATCCGAGGTGTTAGGTTGCCTTAGGTTAGGATATATAACGCTATAGACATATATAATGTCCCAAACTAGACTAACGGGATGACAGGAACAGGATTCTGTAAAACATTACCAGCGAGGGGCTAGATGGGTTAGGTTAGGTTATATTATGTCAAAAACGTATATAATGTTCCCACCGAGAAGTAGGTGCCGACCGTCAGGATTGTTGGAAAATACTACATCCGAGATGTTAGCATGCCTTAGGTTAGGATATATAACGCCATAGACGTATATAATGTCTCAAACTAGACGTACGGGATGACAGGAACAGGATTCTGTGAAACATTACCAACGAGGGGCTACATGGGTTAGGTTAGGTTATATTATGTCACGGACGTATATAACGTTCCCACCGAGAAGTAAGTGCCGACCCGTCAGGAATGTTGGAAATTACTACATCCGAGATGTTAGGTTGCCTTAGGTTATGATATAGAACGCTATAGACGTATATAATGTACCAAACTAGACGTACGGGACGACAGGAACAGGATTCTGTAAAACATTACCAGCGAGGCGCTAGATGGGTTAGGTTAGGTTATATTATGTCACAGACGTATATAATGTTCCCACCGAGAAGTAAGTGCCGACCCGTCAGGAATGTTGGAAAATACTACATCCGAGGTGTTAGCATGCCTTAGGTTAGGATATATAACGCCATAGACGTATATAATGTCCCAAACTAGACGTACGGGACGACAGGAACAGGATTCTGTAAAACATTACCAGCGAGGCGCTAGATGGGTAAGGTTAGGTTATATTATGTCACAGACGTCTATAATGTTCCCACCGAGAAGTAGGTGCCGACCCGTCAGGAATGTTGGAAAATACTACATCCGAGGTGTTAGGTTGCCTTAGGTTAGGATATATAACGCTATAGACATATATAATGTCCCAAACTAGACTAACGGGATGACAGGAACAGGATTCTGTAAAACATTACCAGCGAGGGGCTAGATGGGTTAGGTTAGGTTATATTATGTCAAAAACGTATATAATGTTCCCACCGAGAAGTAGGTGCCGACCGTCAGGAATGTTGGAAAATACTACATCCGAGATGTGAGCATGCCTTAGGTTAGGATATATAACGCCATAGACGTATATAATGTCTCAAACTAGACGTACGCGATGACAGGAACAGGATTCTGTAAAACATTACCAACGAGGGGCTACATGGGTTAGGTTAGGTTATATTATGTCACGGACGTATATAATGTCCCCACCGAGAAGTAAGTGCCGACCCGTCAGGAATGTTGGAAATTACTACATCCGAGATGTTAGGTTGCCTTAGGTTATGATATATAACGCTATAGACGTATATAATGTACCAAACTAGACGTACGGGACGACAGGAACAGGATTCTGTAAAACATTACCAACGAGGGGCTAGATGGGTTAGGTTAGGTTATATTATGTCACAGGCGTATATAATGTTCCCGCCGAGAATTAAGTGCCGACCCGTCAGGAATGTTGGAAAATACTACATCCGAGGTGTTAGGTTGCCTTAGATTAAGATATATAACGCTATAGACATATATAATGTCCCAAACTAGACGAACGGGATGACAGGAACAGGATTCTGTAAAACATTACCAGCGAGGGGCTAGATGGGTTAGGTTAGGTTATATTATGTCAAAAACGTATATAATGTTCCCACCGAGAAGTAGGTGCCGACCCGTCAGGAATGTTGGACATTACTACATCCGAGATGTTAGCATGCCTTAGGTTAGGATATATAACGCCATAGACGTATATAATGTCTCAAACTAGACGTACGGGATGACAGGAACAGGATTCTGTAAAACATTACCAACGAGGGGCTACATGGGTTAGGTTAGGTTATATTATGTCACGGACGTATATAATGTTCCCACCGAGAAGTAGGTGCCGACCCGTCAGGAATGTTGGACATTACTACATCCGAGATGTTAGCATGCCTTAGGTTAGGATATATAACGCCATAGACGTATATAATGTCTCAAACTAGACGTACGGGATGACAGGAACAGGATTCTGTAAAACATTACCAACGAGGGGCTACATGGGTTAGGTTAGGTTATATTATGTCACGGACGTATATAATATTCCCACCGAGAAGTAGGTGCCGACCCGTCAGGAATGTTGGACATTACTACATCCGAGATGTTAGCATGCCTTAGGTTAGGATATATAACGCCATAGACGTATATAATGTCCCAAACTAGACGTACGGGACGACAGGAACAGGATTCTGTAAAACATTACCAGCGAGGCGCTAGATGGGTTAGGTTAGGTTATATTATGTCACAGACGTCTATAATGTTCCCACCGAGAAGTAGGTGCCGACCCGTCAGGAATGTTGGAAAATACTACATCCGAGATGTTAGCATGCCTTAGGTTAGGATATATAACGCCATAGACGTATATAATGTCTCAAACTAGACGTACGCGATGACAGGAACAGGATTCTGTAAAACATTACCAACGAGGGGCTACATGGGTTAGGTTAGGTTATATTATGTCACGGACGTATATAATGTCCCCACCGAGAAGTAAGTGCCGACCCGTCAGGAATGTTGGAAATTACTACATCCGAGATGTTAGGTTGCCTTAGGTTATGATATATAACGCTATAGACGTATATAATGTACCAAACTAGACGTACGGGACGACAGGAACAGGATTCTGTAAAACATTACCAACGAGGGGCTAGATGGGTTAGGTTAGGTTATATTATGTCACAGGCGTATATAATGTTCCCGCCGAGAATTAAGTGCCGACCCGTCAGGAATGTTGGAAAATACTACATCCGAGATGTTAGGTTGCCTTAGGTTATGATATAGAACGCTATAGACGTATACAATGTACCAAACTAGACGTACGGGACGACAGGATCAGGATTCTGTAAAACATTACCAGCGAGGCGCTAGATGGGTTAGGTTAGGTTATATTATGTCACAGACGTATATAATGTTCCCACCGAGAAGTAGGTGCCGACCCGTCAGGAATGTTGGAAAATACTACATCCGAGGTGTTAGGTATGCCTTAGATTAAGATATATAACGCTATAGACATATATAATGTCCCAAACTAGACGAACGGGATGACAGGAACAGGATTCTGTAAAACATTACCAGCGAGGGGCTAGATGGGTTAGGTTAGGTTATATTATGTCAAAAACGTATATAATGTTCCCACCGAGAAGTAGGTGCCGACCCGTCAGGAATGTTGGACAATACTACATCCGAGATGTTAGCATGCCTTAGGTTAGGATATATAACGCCATAGACGTATATAATGTCCCAAACTAGACGTACGGGACGACAGGAACAGGATTCTGTAAAACATTACCAGCGAGGCGCTAGATGGGTTAGGTTAGGTTATATTATGTCACAGACGTCTATAATGTTCCCACCGAGAAGTAGGTGCCGACCCGTCAGGAATGTTGGAAATTACTACATCCGAGATGTTAGGTTGCCTTAGGTTATGATATAGAACGCTATAGACGTATATAATGTACCAAACTAGACGTACGGGACGACAGGAACAGGATTCTGTAAAACATTACCAGCGAGGGGCTAGATGGGTTAGGTTAGGTTATATTATGTCACGGACGTATATAATGTTCCCACCGAGAAGTAAGTGCCGACCCGTCAGGAATGTTGGAAATTACTACATCCGAGATGTTAGGTTGCCTTAGGTTATGATATAGAACGCTATAGACGTATATAATGTACCAAACTAGACGTACGGGACGACAGGAACAGGATTCTGTAAAACATTACCAGCGAGGGGCTAGATGGGTTAGGTTAGGTTATATTATGTCACAGACGTATATAATGTTCTCACCGAGAAGTAAGTGCCGACCCGTCAGGAATGTTGGAAAATACTACATCCGAGATGTTAGGTTGCCTTAGGTTATGATATAGAACGCCATAGACGTATACAATGTACCAAACTAGACGTACGGGACGACAGGAACAGGATTCTGTAAAACATTACCAGCGAGGCGCTAGAGGGGGTTAGGTTAGGTTATATTATGTCACAGACGTATATAATGTTCCCACCGAGAAGTAGGTGCCGACCCGTCAGGAATGTTGGAAAATACTACATCCGAGGTGTTAGGTTGCCTTAGATTAAGATATATAACGCTATAGACATATATAATGTCCCAAACTAGACGAACGGGATGACAGGAACAGGATTCTGTAAAACATTACCAGCGAGGGGCTAGATGGGTTAGGTTAGGTTATATTATGTCAAAAACGTATATAATGTTCCCACCGAGAAGTAGGTGCCGACCCGTCAGGAATGTTGGACAATACTACATCCGAGATGTTAGCATGCCTTAGGTTAGGATATATAACGCCATAGACGTATATAATGTCTCAAACTAGACGTACGGGATGACAGGAACAGGATTCTGTAAAACATTACCAACGAGGGGCTACATGGGTTAGGTTAGGTTATATTATGTCACGGACGTATATAATGTCCCCACCGAGAAGTAAGTGCCGACCCGTCAGGAATGTTGGAAATTACTACATCCGAGATGTTAGGTTGCCTTAGGTTATGATATATAACGCTATAGACGTATATAATGTACCAAACTAGACGTACGGGACGACAGGAACAGGATTCTGTAAAACATTACCAACGAGGGGCTAGATGGGTTAGGATAGGTTATATTATGTCACAGGCGTATATAATGTTCCCGCCGAGAATTAAGTGCCGACCCGTCAGGAATGTTGGAAAATACTACATCCGAGATGTTAGGTTGCCTTAGGTTATGATATAGAACGCTATAGACGTATACAATGTACCAAACTAGACGTACGGGACGACAGGTACAGGATTCTGTAAAACATTACCAGCGAGGCGCTAGATGGGTTAGGTTAGGTTATATTATGTCACAGACGTATATAATGTTCCCACCGAGAAGTAGGTGCCGACCCGTCAGGAATGTTGGAAAATACTACATCCGAGGTGTTAGGTATGCCTTAGATTAAGATATATAACGCTATAGACATATATAATGTCCCAAACTAGACGAACGGGATGACAGGAACAGGATTCTGTAAAACATTACCAGCGAGGGGCTAGATGGGTTAGGTTAGGTTATATTATGTCAAAAACGTATATAATGTTCCCACCGAGAAGTAGTTGCCGACCCGTCAGGAATGTTGGACAATACTACATCCGAGATGTTAGCATGCCTTAGGTTAGGATATATAACGCCATAGACGTATATAATGACCCAAACTAGACGTACGGGACGACAGGAACAGGATTCTGTAAAACATTACCAGCGAGGCGCTAGATGGGTTAGGTTAGGTTATATTATGTCATAGACGTATACAATGTTCCCATCGAGAAGTAGGTGCCGACCCGTCAGGAATGTTGGAAAATACTACATCCGAGGTGTTAGGTTGCCTTAGGTTATGATATATAACGCTATAGACGTATATAATGTACCAAACTAGACGTACGGGACGACAGGAACAGGATTCTGTAAAACATTACCAGCGAGGCGCTAGATGAGTTAGGTTAGGTTATATTATGTCACAGACGTATATAATGTTCCCACCGAGAAGTAGGTGCCGACCGTCAGGAATGTTGGAAAATACTACATCCGAGATGTTAGCATGCCTTAGGTTAGGATATATAACGCCATAGACGTATATAATGTCTCAAACTAGACGTACGGGATGACAGGAACAGGATTCTGTAAAACATTACCAACGAGGGGCTACATGGGTTAGGATAGGTTATATTATGTCACGGACGTATATAATGTCCCCACCGAGAAGTAAGTGCCGACCCGTCAGGAATGTTGGAAATTACTACATCCGAGATGTTAGGTTGCCATAGGTTATGATATATAACGCTATAGACGTATATAATGTACCAAACTAGACGTACGGGACGACAGGAACAGGATTCTGTAAAACATTACCAACTAGGGGCTAGATGGGTTAGGTTAGGTTATATTATGTCACAGGCGTATATAATGTTCCCGCCGAGAAGTAAGTGCCGACCCGTCAGGAATGTTGGAAAATACTACATCCGAGATGTTAGGTTGCCTTAGGTTATGATATAGAACGCTATAGACGTATACAATGTACCAAACTAGACGTACGGGACGACAGGAACAGGATTCTGTAAAACATTACCAGCGAGGCGCTAGATGGGTTAGGTTATGTTATATTATGTCACAGACGTATATAATGTTCCCACCGAGAAGTAGGTGCCGACCCGTCAGGAATGTTGGAAAATACTACATCCGAGGTGTTTGGTTGCCTTAGATTAAGATATATAACGCTATAGACATATATAATGTCCCAAACTAGACGAACGGGATGACAGGAACAGGATTCTGTAAAACATTACCAGCGAGGGGCTAGATGGGTTAGGTTAGGTTATATTATGTCAAAAACGTATATAATGTTCCCACCGAGAAGTAGGTGCCGACCCGTCAGGAATGTTGGACAATACTACATCCGAGATGTTAGCATGCCTTAGGTTAGGATATATAACGCCATAGACGTATATAATGTCCCAAACTAGACGTACGGGACGACAGGAACAGGATTCTGTAAAACATTACCAGCGAGGCGCTAGATGGGTTAGGTTAGGTTATATTATGTCACAGACG
Organism: Xylocopa violacea; assembly: GCA_963969225.1. NCBI lineage: Eukaryota > Metazoa > Arthropoda > Insecta > Hymenoptera > Apidae > Xylocopa > Xylocopa violacea. The sequence goes on from CAXAJV010000015.1 coordinate 15,668,017, forward strand.
TCTATAATGTTCCCACCGAGAAGTAGGTGCCGACCCGTCAGGAATGTTGGAAAATACTACATCCGAGGTGTTAGGTTGCCTTAGGTTAGGATATATAACGCTATAGACATATATAATGTCCCAAACTAGACTAACGGGATGACAGGAACAGGATTCTGTAAAACATTACCAGCGAGGGGCTAGATGGGTTAGGTTAGGTTATATTATGTCAAAAACGTATATAATGTTCCCACCGAGAAGTAGGTGCCGACCGTCAGGAATGTTGGAAAATACTACATCCGAGATGTTAGCATGCCTTAGGTTAGGATATATAACGCCATAGACGTAGATAATGTCTCAAACTAGACGTACGGGATGACAGGAACAGGATTCTGTGAAACATTACCAACGAGGGGCTACATGGGTTAGGTTAGGTTATATTATGTCACGGACGTATATAATGTTCCCACCGAGAAGTAAGTGCCGACCCGTCAGGAATGTTGGAAATTACTACATCCGAGATGTTAGGTTGCCTTAGGTTATGATATAGAACGCTATAGACGTATATAATGTACCAAACTAGACGTACGGGACGACAGGAACAGGATTCTGTAAAACATTACCAGCGAGGGGCTAGATGGGTTAGGTTAGGTTATATTATGTCAAAAACGTATATAATGTTCCCACCGAGAAGTAGGTGCCGACCCGTCAGGAATGTTGGACAATACTACATCCGAGATGTTAGCATGCCTTAGGTTAGGATATATAACGCCATAGACGTATATAATGTCCCAAACTAGACGTACGGGACGACAGGAACAGGATTCTGTAAAACATTACCAGCGAGGCGCTAGATGGGTTAGGTTAGGTTATATTATGTCACAGACGTCTATAATGTTCCCACCGAGAAGTAGGTGCCGACCCGTCAGGAATGTTGGAAAATACTACATCCGAGGTGTTAGGTTGCCTTAGGTTAGGATATATAACGCTATAGACATATATAATGTCCCAAACTAGACTAACGGGATGACAGGAACAGGATTCTGTAAAACATTACCAGCGAGGGGCTAGATGGGTTAGGTTAGGTTATATTATGTCAAAAACGTATATAATGTTCCCACCGAGAAGTAGGTGCCGACCGTCAGGAATGTTGGAAAATACTACATCCGAGATGTTAGCATGCCTTAGGTTAGGATATATAACGCCATAGACGTAGATAATGTCTCAAACTAGACGTACGGGATGACAGGAACAGGATTCTGTGAAACATTACCAACGAGGGGCTACATGGGTTAGGTTAGGTTATATTATGTCACGGACGTATATAATGTTCCCACCGAGAAGTAAGTGCCGACCCGTCAGGAATGTTGGAAATTACTACATCCGAGATGTTAGGTTGCCTTAGGTTATGATATAGAACGCTATAGACGTATATAATGTACCAAACTAGACGTACGGGACGACAGGAACAGGATTCTGTAAAACATTACCAGCGAGGGGCTAGATGGGTTAGGTTAGGTTATATTATGTCAAAAACGTATATAATGTTCCCACCGAGAAGTAGGTGCCGACCCGTCAGGAATGTTGGACAATACTACATCCGAGATGTTAGCATGCCTTAGGTTAGGATATATAACGCCATAGACGTATATAATGTCCCAAACTAGACGTACGGGACGACAGGAACAGGATTCTGTAAAACATTACCAGCGAGGCGCTAGATGGGTTAGGTTAGGTTATATTATGTCACAGACGTCTATAATGTTCCCACCGAGAAGTAGGTGCCGACCCGTCAGGAATGTTGGAAAATACTACATCCGAGGTGTTAGGTTGCCTTAGGTTAGGATATATAACGCTATAGACATATATAATGTCCCAAACTAGACTAACGGGATGACAGGAACAGGATTCTGTAAAACATTACCAGCGAGGGGCTAGATGGGTTAGGTTAGGTTATATTATGTCAAAAACGTATATAATGTTCCCACAGAGAAGTAGGTGCCGACCGTCAGGAATGTTGGAAAATACTACATCCGAGATGTTAGCATGCCTTAGGTTAGGATATATAACGCCATAGACGTAGATAATGTCTCAAACTAGACGTACGGGATGACAGGAACAGGATTCTGTGAAACATTACCAACGAGGGGCTACATGGGTTAGGTTAGGTTATATTATGTCACGGACGTATATAATGTTCCCACCGAGAAGTAAGTGCCGACCCGTCAGGAATGTTGGAAATTACTACATCCGAGATGTTAGGTTGCCTTAGGTTATGATATAGAACGCTATAGACGTATATAATGTACCAAACTAGACGTACGGGACGACAGGAACAGGATTCTGTAAAACATTACCAGCGAGGGGCTAGATGGGTTAGGTTAGGTTATATTATGTCAAAAACGTATATAATGTTCCCACCGAGAAGTAGGTGCCGACCCGTCAGGAATGTTGGACAATACTACATCCGAGATGTTAGCATGCCTTAGGTTAGGATATATAACGCCATAGACGTATATAATGTCCCAAACTAGACGTACGGGACGACAGGAACAGGATTCTGTAAAACATTACCAGCGAGGCGCTAGATGGGTTAGGTTAGGTTATATTATGTCACAGACGTCTATAATGTTCCCACCGAGAAGTAGGTGCCGACCCGTCAGGAATGTTGGAAAATACTACATCCGAGGTGTTAGGTTGCCTTAGGTTAGGATATATAACGCTATAGACATATATAATGTCCCAAACTAGACTAACGGGATGACAGGAACAGGATTCTGTAAAACATTACCAGCGAGGGGCTAGATGGGTTAGGTTAGGTTATATTATGTCAAAAACGTATATAATGTTCCCACAGAGAAGTAGGTGCCGACCGTCAGGAATGTTGGAAAATACTACATCCGAGATGTTAGCATGCCTTAGGTTAGGATATATAACGCCATAGACGTAGATAATGTCTCAAACTAGACGTACGGGATGACAGGAACAGGATTCTGTGAAACATTACCAACGAGGGGCTACATGGGTTAGGTTAGGTTATATTATGTCACGGACGTATATAATGTTCCCACCGAGAAGTAAGTGCCGACCCGTCAGGAATGTTGGAAATTACTACATCCGAGATGTTAGGTTGCCTTAGGTTATGATATAGAACGCTATAGACGTATATAATGTACCAAACTAGACGTACGGGACGACAGGAACAGGATTCTGTAAAACATTACCAGCGAGGGGCTAGATGGGTTAGGTTAGGTTATATTATGTCAAAAACGTATATAATGTTCCCACCGAGAAGTAGGTGCCGACCCGTCAGGAATGTTGGACAATACTACATCCGAGATGTTAGCATGCCTTAGGTTAGGATATATAACGCCATAGACGTATATAATGTCCCAAATTAGACGTACGGGACGACAGGAACAGGATTCTGTAAAACATTACCAGCGAGGCGCTAGATGGGTTAGGTTAGGTTATATTATGTCACAGACGTCTATAATGTTCCCACCGAGAAGTAGGTGCCGACCCGTCAGGAATGTTGGAAAATACTACATCCGAGGTGTTAGGTTGCCTTAGGTTAGGATATATAACGCTATAGACATATATAATGTCCCAAACTAGACTAACGGGATGACAGGAACAGGATTCTGTAAAACATTACCAGCGAGGGGCTAGATGGGTTAGGTTAGGTTATATTATGTCAAAAACGTATATAATGTTCCCACCGAGAAGTAGGTGCCGACCGTCAGGAATGTTGGAAAATACTACATCCGAGATGTTAGCATGCCTTAGGTTAGGATATATAACGCCATAGACGTATATAATGTCTCAAACTAGACGTACGGGATGACAGGAACAGGATTCTGTGAAACATTACCAACGAGGGGCTACATGGGTTAGGTTAGGTTATATTATGTCACGGACGTATATAATGTTCCCACCGAGAAGTAAGTGCCGACCCGTCAGGAATGTCGGAAATTACTACATCCGAGATGTTAGCATGCCTTAGGTTAGGATATATAACGCCATAGACGTATATAATGTCCCAAACTAGACGTACGGGACGACAGGAACAGGATTCTGTAAAACATTACCAGCGAGGCGCTAGATGGGTTAGGTTAGGTTATATTATGTCACAGACGTCTATAATGTTCCCACCGAGAAGTAGGTGCCGACCCGTCAGGAATGTTGGAAAATACTACATCCGAGGTGTTAGGTTGCCTTAGGTTAGGATATATAACGCTATAGACATATATAATGTCCCAAACTAGACTAACGGGATGACAGGAACAGGATTCTGTAAAACATTACCAGCGAGGGGCTAGATGGGTTAGGTTAGGTTATATTATGTCAAAAACGTATATAATGTTCCCACCGAGAAGTAGGTGCCGACCGTCAGGAATGTTGGAAAATACTACATCCGAGATGTTAGCATGCCTTAGGTTAGGATATATAACGCCATAGACGTATATAATGTCTCAAACTAGACGTACGGGATGACAGGAACAGGATTCTGTGAAACATTACCAACGAGGGGCTACATGGGTTAGGTTAGGTTATATTATGTCACGGACGTATATAACGTTCCCACCGAGAAGTAAGTGCCGACCCGTCAGGAATGTTGGAAATTACTACATCCGAGATGTTAGGTTGCCTTAGGTTATGATATAGAACGCTATAGACGTATATAATGTACCAAACTAGACGTACGGGACGACAGGAACAGGATTCTGTAAAACATTACCAGCGAGGCGCTAGATGGGTTAGGTTAGGTTATATTATGTCACAGACGTATATAATGTTCCCACCGAGAAGTAAGTGCCGACCCGTCAGGAATGTTGGAAAATACTACATCCGAGATGTTAGGTTGCCTTAGGTTATGATATATAAAGCTATAGACGTATATAATGTACCAAACTAGACGTACGGGACGACAGGAACAGGATTCTTTAAAACATTACCAGCGAGGCGCTAGATGGGTTAGGTTAGGTTATATTATGTCACAGACGTCTATAATGTTCCCACCGAGAAGTAGGTGCCGACCCGTCGGGAATGTAGGAAAATACTACATCCGAGGTGTTAGGTTGCCTTAGGTTAGGATATATAACGCTATAGACATATATAATGTCCCAAACTAGACGAACGGGATGACAGGAACAGGATTCTGTAAAACATTACCAGCGAGGGGCTATATGGGTTAGGTTAGGTTATATTATGTCAAAAACGTATATATTGTTCCCACCGAGAAGTAGGTGCCGACCCGTCAGGAATGTTGGAAAATACTACATCCGAGATGTTAGCATGCCTTAGGTTAGGATATATAACGCCATAGACGTATATAATGTCTCAAACTAGACGTACGGGATGACAGGAACAGGATTCTGTAAAACATTACCAACGAGGGGCTACATGGGTTAGGTTAGGTTATATTATGTCACGGACGTATATAATGTCCCCACCGAGAAGTAAGTGCCGACCCGTCAGGAATGTTGGAAATTACTACATCCGAGATGTTAGGTTGCCTTAGGTTATGATATATAACGCTATAGACGTATATAATGTACCAAACTAGACGTACGGGACGACAGGAACATGATTCCGTAAAACATTACCAGCGAGGCGCTAGATGGGTTAGGTTAGGTTATATTATGTCACAGACGTATATAATGTTCCCACCGAGAAGTAGGTGCCGACCCGTCAGGAATGTTGGAAAATACTACATCCGAGGTGTTAGGTTGCCTTAGATTAAGATATATAACGCTATAGACATATATAATGTCCCAAACTAGACGAACGGGATGACAGGAACAGGATTCTGTAAAACATTACCAGCGAGGTGCTAGATGGGTTAGGTTAGGTTATATTATGTCAAAAACGTATATAATGTTCCCACCGAGAAGTATGTGCCGACCCGTCAGGAATGTTGGACAATACTACATCCGAGATGTTAGCATGCCTTAGGTTAGGATATATAACGCCATAGACGTATATAATGTCCCAAACTAGACGTACGGGACGACAGGAACAGGATTCTGTAAAACATTACCAGCGAGGCGCTAGATGGGTTAGGTTAAGTTATATTATGTCACAGACGTCTATAATGTTCCCACCGAGAAGTAGGTGCCGACCCGTCAGGAATGTTGGAAAATACTACATCCGAGGTGTTAGGTTGCCTTAGGTTCGGATATATAACGCTATAGACATATATAATGTCCCAAACTAGACGTACGGGACGACAGGAACAGGATTCTGTAAAACATTACCAGCGAGGCGCTAGATGGGTTAGGTTAGGTTATATTATGTCACAGACGTCTATAATGTTCCCACCGAGAAGTAGGTGCCGACCCGTCAGGAATGTTGGAAATTACTACATCCGAGATGTTAGGTTGCCTTAGGTTATGATATAGAACGCTATAGACGTATATAATGTACCAAACTAGACGTACGGGACGACAGGAACAGGATTCTGTAAAACATTACCAGCGAGGGGCTAGATGGGTTAGGTTAGGTTATATTATGTCACGGACGTATATAATGTTCCCACCGAGACGTAAGTGCCGACCCGTCAGGAATGTTGGAAATTACTACATCCGAGATGTTAGGTTGCCTTAGGTTATGATATAGAACGCTATAGACGTATATAATGTACCAAACTAGACGTACGGGACGACAGGAACAGGATTCTGTAAAACATTACCAGCGAGGGGCTAGATGGGTTAGGTTAGGTTATATTATGTCACAGACGTATATAATGTTCTCACCGAGAAGTAAGTGCCGACCCGTCAGGAATGTTGGAAAATACTACATCCGAGATGTTAGGTTGCCTTAGGTTATGATATAGAACGCCATAGACGTATACAATGTACCAAACTAGACGTACGGGACGACAGGAACAGGATTCTGTAAAACATTACCAGCGAGGCGCTAGAGGGGGTTAGGTTAGGTTATATTATGTCACAGACGTATATAATGTTCCCACCGAGAAGTAGGTGCCGACCCGTCAGGAATGTTGGAAAATACTACATCCGAGGTGTTAGGTTGCCTTAGATTAAGATATATAACGCTATAGACATATATAATGTCCCAAACTAGACGAACGGGATGACAGGAACAGGATTCTGTAAAACATTACCAGCGAGGGGCTAGATGGGTTAGGTTAGGTTATATTATGTCAAAAACGTATATAATGTTCCCACCGAGAAGTAGGTGCCGACCCGTCAGGAATGTTGGACAATACTACATCCGAGATGTTAGCATGCCTTAGGTTAGGATATATAACGCCATAGACGTATATAATGTCCCAAACTAGACGTACGGGACGACAGGAACAGGATTCTGTAAAACATTACCAGCGAGGCGCTAGATGGGTTAGGTTAGGTTATATTATGTCACAGACGCCTATAATGTTCCCACCGAGAAGTAGGTGCCGACCCGTCAGGAATGTTGGAAAATACTACATCCGAGGTGTTAGGTTGCCTTAGGTTAGGATATATAACGCTATAGACATATATAATGTCCCAAACTAGACTAACGGGATGACAGGAACAGGATTCTGTAAAACATTACCAGCGAGGGGCTAGATGGGTTAGGTTAGGTTATATTATGTCAAAAACGTATATAATGTTCCCACCGAGAAGTAGGTGCCGACCGTCAGGAATGTTGGAAAATACTACATCCGAGATGTTAGCATGCCTTAGGTTAGGATATATAACGCCATAGACGTATATAATGTCTCAAACTAGACGTACGGGATGACAGGAACAGGATTCTGTGAAACATTACCAACGAGGGGCTACATGGGTTAGGTTAGGTTATATTATGTCACGGACGTATATAATGTTCCCACCGAGAAGTAAGTGCCGACCCGTCAGGAATGTTGGAAATTACTACATCCGAGATGTTAGCATGCCTTAGGTTAGGATATATAACGCCATAGACGTATATAATGTCCCAAACTAGACGTACGGGACGACAGGAACAGGATTCTGTAAAACATTACCAGCGAGGCGCTAGATGGGTTAGGTTAGGTTATATTATGTCACAGACGTCTATAATGTTCCCACCGAGAAGTAGGTGCCGACCCGTCAGGAATGTTGGAAAATACTACATCCGAGGTGTTAGGTTGCCTTAGGTTAGGATATATAACGCTATAGACATATATAATGTCCCAAACTAGACTAACGGGATGACAGGAACAGGATTCTGTAAAACATTACCAGCGAGGGGCTAGATGGGTTAGGTTAGGTTATATTATGTCAAAAACGTATATAATGTTCCCACCGAGAAGTAGGTGCCGACCGTCAGGAATGTTGGAAAATACTACATCCGAGATGTTAGCATGCCTTAGGTTAGGATATATAACGCCATAGACGTATATAATGTCTCAAACTAGACGTACGGGATGACAGGAACAGGATTCTGTGAAACATTACCAACGAGGGGCTACATGGGTTAGGTTAGGTTATATTATGTCACGGACGTATATAACGTTCCCACCGAGAAGTAAGTGCCGACCCGTCAGGAATGTTGGAAATTACTACATCCGAGATGTTAGGTTGCCTTAGGTTATGATATAGAACGCTATAGACGTATATAATGTACCAAACTAGACGTACGGGACGACAGGAACAGGATTCTGTAAAACATTACCAGCGAGGTGCTAGATGGGTTAGGTTAGGTTATATTATGTCACAGACGTATATAATGTTCCCACCGAGAAGTAAGTGCCGACCCGTCAGGAATGTTGGAAAATACTACATCCGAGATGTTAGGTTGCCTTAGGTTATGACATATAACGCTATAGACGTATATAATGTACCAAACTAGACGTACGGGACGACAGGAACAGGATTCTTTAAAACATTACCAGCGAGGCGCTAGATGGGTTAGGTTAGGTTATATTATGTCACAGACGTCTATAATGTTCCCACCGAGAAGTAGGTGCCGACCCGTCAGGAATGTAGGAAAATACTACATACGAGGTGTTAGGTTGCCTTAGGTTAGGATATATAACGCTATAGACATATATAATGTCCCAAACTAGACGAACGGGATGACAGGAACAGGATTCTGTAAAACATTACCAGCGAGGGGCTATATGGGTTAGGTTAGGTTATATTATGTCAAAAACGTATATATTGTTCCCACCGAGAAGTAGGTGCCGACCCGTCAGGAATGTTGGAAAATACTACATCCGAGATGTTAGCATGCCTTAGGTTAGGATATATAACGCCATAGACGTATATAATGTCTCAAACTAGACGTACGGGATGACAGGAACAGGATTCTGTAAAACATTACCAACGAGGGGCTACATGGGTTAGGTTAGGTTATATTATGTCACGGACGTATATAATGTCCCCACCGAGAAGTAAGTGCCGACCCGTCAGGAATGTTGGAAATTACTACATCCGAGATGTTAGGTTGCCTTAGGTTATGATATATAACGCTATAGACGTATATAATGTACCAAACTAGACGTACGGGACGACAGGAACAGGATTCTGTAAAACATTACCAACGAGGGGCTAGATGGGTTAGGTTAGGTTATATTATGTCACAGGCGTATATAATGTTCCCGCCGAGAAGTAAGTGCCGACCCGTCAGGAATGTTGGAAAATACTACATCCGAGATGTTAGGTTGCCTTAGGTTATGATATAGAACGCTATAGACGTATACAATGTACCAAACTAGACGTACGGGACGACAGGAACAGGATTCTGTAAAACATTACCAGCGAGGCGCTAGATGGGTTAGGTTAGGTTATATTATGTCACAGACGTATATAATGTTCCCACCGAGAAGTAGGTGCCGACCCGTCAGGAATGTTGGAAAATACTACATCCGAGGTGTTAGGTTGCCTTAGATTAAGATATATAACGCTATAGACATATATAATGTCCCAAACTAGACGAACGGGATGACAGGAACAGGATTCTGTAAAACATTACCAGCGAGGGGCTAGATGGGTTAGGTTAGGTTATATTATGTCAAAAACGTATATAATGTTCCCACCGAGAAGTAGGTGCCGACCCGTCAGGAATGTTGGACAATACTACATCCGAGATGTTAGCATGCCTTAGGTTAGGATATATAACGCCATAGACGTATATAATGTCCCAAACTAGACGTACGGGACGACAGGAACAGGATTCTGTAAAACATTACCAGCGAGGCGCTAGATGGGTTAGGTTAAGTTATATTATGTCACAGACGTCTATAATGTTCCCACCGAGAAGTAGGTGCCGACCCGTCAGGAATGTTGGAAAATACTACATCCGAGGTGTTAGGTTGCCTTAGGTTAGGATATATAACGCTATAGACATATATAATGTCCCAAACTAGACGTACGGGACGACAGGAACAGGATTCTGTAAAACATTACCAGCGAGGCGCTAGATGGGTTAGGTTAGGTTATATTATGTCACAGACGTCTATAATGTTCCCACCGAGAAGTAGGTGCCGACCCGTCAGGAATGTTGGAAATTACTACATCCGAGATGTTAGGTTGCCTTAGGTTATGATATAGAACGCTATAGACGTATATAATGTACCAAACTAGACGTACGGGACGACAGGAACAGGATTCTGTAAAACATTACCAGCGAGGGGCTAGATGGGTTAGGTTAGGTTATATTATGTCACGGACGTATATAATGTTCCCACCGAGAAGTAAGTGCCGACCCGTCAGGAATGTTGGAAATTACTACATCCGAGATGTTAGGTTGCCTTAGGTTATGATATAGAACGCTATAGACGTATATAATGTACCAAACTAGACGTACGGGACGACAGGAACAGGATTCTGTAAAACATTACCAGCGAGGGGCTAGATGGGTTAGGTTAGGTTATATTATGTCAAAAACGTATATAATGTTCCCACCGAGAAGTAGGTGCCGACCGTCAGGAATGTTGGAAAATACTACATCCGAGATGTTAGCATGCCTTAGGTTAGGATATATAACGCCATAGACGTATATAATGTCTCAAACTAGACGTACGGGATGACAGGAACAGGATTCTGTGAAACATTACCAACGAGGGGCTACATGGGTTAGGTTAGGTTATATTATGTCACGGACGTATATAATGTTCCCACCGAGAAGTAAGTGCCGACCCGTCAGGAATGTTGGAAATTACTACATCCGAGATGTTAGCATGCCTTAGGTTAGGATATATAACGCCATAGACGTATATAATGTCCCAAACTAGACGAACGGGATGACAGGAACAGGATTCTGTAAAACATTACCAGCGAGGGGCTAGATGGGTTAGGTTAGGTTATATTATGTCAAAAACGTATATAATGTTCCCACCGAGAAGTAGGTGCCGACCCGTCAGGAATGTTGGACAATACTACATCCGAGATGTTAGCATGCCTTAGGTTAGGATATATAACGCCATAGACGTATATAATGTCCCAAACTAGACGTACGGGACGACAGGAACAGGATTCTGTAAAACATTACCAGCGAGGCGCTAGATGGGTTAGGTTAAGTTATATTATGTCACAGACGTCTATAATGTTCCCACCGAGAAGTAGGTGCCGACCCGTCAGGAATGTTGGAAAATACTACATCCGAGGTGTTAGGTTGCCTTAGGTTAGGATATATAACGCTATAGACATATATAATGTCCCAAACTAGACGTACGGGACGACAGGAACAGGATTCTGTAAAACATTACCAGCGAGGCGCTAGATGGGTTAGGTTAGGTTATATTATGTCACAGACGTCTATAATGTTCCCACCGAGAAGTAGGTGCCGACCCGTCAGGAATGTTGGAAATTACTACATCCGAGATGTTAGGTTGCCTTAGGTTATGATATAGAACGCTATAGACGTATATAATGTACCAAACTAGACGTACGGGACGACAGGAACAGGATTCTGTAAAACATTACCAGCGAGGGGCTAGATGGGTTAGGTTAGGTTATATTATGTCACGGACGTATATAATGTTCCCACCGAGAAGTAAGTGCCGACCCGTCAGGAATGTTGGAAATTACTACATCCGAGATGTTAGGTTGCCTTAGGTTATGATATAGAACGCTATAGACGTATATAATGTACCAAACTAGACGTACGGGACGACAGGAACAGGATTCTGTAAAACATTACCAGCGAGGCGCTAGAGGGGGTTAGGTTAGGTTATATTATGTCACAGACGTATATAATGTTCCCACCGAGAAGTAGGTGCCGACCCGTCAGGAATGTTGGAAATTACTACATCCGAGATGTTAGGTTGCCTTAGATTAAGATATATAACGCTATAGACATATATAATGTCCCAAACTAGACGTACGGGACGACAGGAACAGGATTCTGTAAAACATTACCAGCGAGGCGCTAGATGGGTTAGGTTAGGTTATATTATGTCACAGACGTATATAATGTTCCCACCGAGAAGTAGGTGCCGACCCGTCAGGAATGTTGGAAATTACTACATCCGAGATGTTAGGTTGCCTTAGGTTATGATATAGAACGCTATAGACGTATATAATGTACCAAACTAGACGTACGGGACGACAGGAACAGGATTCTGTAAAACATTACCAGCGAGGGGCTAGATGGGTTAGGTTAGGTTATATTATGTCACGGACGTATATAATGTTCCCACCGAGAAGTAAGTGCCGACCCGTCAGGAATGTTGGAAATTACTACATCCGAGATGTTAGGTTGCCTTAGGTTATGATATAGAACGCTATAGACGTATATAATGTACCAAACTAGACGTACGGGACGACAGGAACAGGATTCTGTAAAACATTACCAGCGAGGGGCTAGATGGGTTAGGTTAGGTTATATTATGTCACAGACGTATATAATGTTCTCACCGAGAAGTAAGTGCCGACCCGTCAGGAATGTTGGAAAATACTACATCCGAGATGTTAGGTTGCCTTAGGTTATGATATAGAACGCCATAGACGTATACAATGTACCAAACTAGACGTACGGGACGACAGGAACAGGATTCTGTAAAACATTACCAGCGAGGGGCTAGATGGGTTAGGTTAGGTTATATTATGTCACGGACGTATATAATGTTCCCACCGAGAAGTAAGTGCCGACCCGTCAGGAATATTGGAAATTACTACATCCGAGATGTTAGGTTGCCTTAGGTTATGATATAGAACGCTATAGACGTATATAATGTACCAAACTAGACGTACGGGACGACAGGAACAGGATTCTGTAAAACATTACCAGCGAGGGGCTAGATGGGTTAGGTTAGGTTATATTATGTCACAGACGTATATAATGTTCTCACCGAGAAGTAAGTGCCGACCCGTCAGGAATGTTGGAAAATACTACATCCGAGATGTTAGGTTGCCTTAGGTTATGATATAGAACGCCATAGACGTATACAATGTACCAAACTAGACGTACGGGACGACAGGAACAGGATTCTGTAAAACATTACCAGCGAGGCGCTAGAGGGGGTTAGGTTAGGTTATATTATGTCACAGACGTATATAATGTTCCCACCGAGAAGTAGGTGCCGACCCGTCAGGAATGTTGGAAAATACTACATCCGAGGTGTTAGGTTGCCTTAGATTAAGATATATAACGCTATAGACATATATAATGTCCCAAACTAGACGAACGGGATGACAGGAACAGGATTCTGTAAAACATTACCAGCGAGGGGCTAGATGGGTTAGGTTAGGTTATATTATGTCAAAAACGTATATAATGTTCCCACCGAGAAGTAGGTGCCGACCCGTCAGGAATGTTGGACAATACTACATCCGAGATGTTAGCATGCCTTAGGTTAGGATATATAACGCCATAGACGTATATAATGTACCAAACTAGACGTACGGGACGACAGGAACAGGATTCTGTAAAACATTACCAGCGAGGGGCTAGATGGGTTAGGTTAGGTTATATTATGTCACAGACGTATATAATGTTCTCACCGAGAAGTAAGTGCCGACCCGTCAGGAATGTTGGAAAATACTACATCCGAGATGTTAGGTTGCCTTAGGTTATGATATAGAACGCCATAGACGTATACAATGTACCAAACTAGACGTACGGGACGACAGGAACAGGATTCTGTAAAACATTACCAGCGAGGGGCTAGATGGGTTAGGTTAGGTTATATTATGTCACGGACGTATATAATGTTCCCACCGAGAAGTAAGTGCCGACCCGTCAGGAATATTGGAAATTACTACATCCGAGATGTTAGGTTGCCTTAGGTTATGATATAGAACGCTATAGACGTATATAATGTACCAAACTAGACGTACGGGACGACAGGAACAGGATTCTGTAAAACATTACCAGCGAGGGGCTAGATGGGTTAGGTTAGGTTATATTATGTCACAGACGTATATAATGTTCTCACCGAGAAGTAAGTGCCGACCCGTCAGGAATGTTGGAAAATACTACATCCGAGATGTTAGGTTGCCTTAGGTTATGATATAGAACGCCATAGACGTATACAATGTACCAAACTAGACGTACGGGACGACAGGAACAGGATTCTGTAAAACATTACCAGCGAGGCGCTAGAGGGGGTTAGGTTAGGTTATATTATGTCACAGACGTATATAATGTTCCCACCGAGAAGTAGGTGCCGACCCGTCAGGAATGTTGGAAAATACTACATCCGAGGTGTTAGGTTGCCTTAGATTAAGATATATAACGCTATAGACATATATAATGTCCCAAACTAGACGAACGGGATGACAGGAACAGGATTCTGTAAAACATTACCAGCGAGGGGCTAGATGGGTTAGGTTAGGTTATATTATGTCAAAAACGTATATAATGTTCCCACCGAGAAGTAGGTGCCGACCCGTCAGGAATGTTGGACAATACTACATCCGAGATGTTAGCATGCCTTAGGTTAGGATATATAACGCCATAGACGTATATAATGTCCCAAACTAGACGTACGGGACGACAGGAACAGGATTCTGTAAAATATTACCAGCGAGGCGCTAGATGGGTTAGGTTAGGTTATATTATGTCACAGACGTCTATAATGTTCCCACCGAGAAGTAGGTGCCGACCCGTCAGGAATGTTGGAAAATACTACATCCGAGGTGTTAGGTTGCCTTAGGTTAGGATATATAACGCTGTAGACATATATAATGTCCCAAACTAGACTAACGGGATGACAGGAACAGGATTCTGTAAAACATTACCAGCGAGGGGCAGGATGGGTTAGGTTAGGTTATATTATGTCAAAAACGTATATAATGTTCCCACCGAGAAGTAGGTGCCGACCGTCAGGAATGTTGGAAAATACTACATCCAAGATGTTAGCATGCCTTAGGTTAGGATATATAACGCCATAGACGTATATAATGTCTCAAACTAGACGTACGGGATGATAGGAACAGGATTCTGTAAAACATTACCAACGAGGGGCTACATGGGTTAGGTTAGGTTATATTATGTCACGGACGTATATAATGTTCCCACCGAGAAGTAAGTGCCGACCCGTCAGGAATGTTGGAAATTACTACATCCGAGATGTTAGGTTGCCTTAGGTTATGATATAGAACGCTATAGACGTATATAATGTACCAAACTAGACGTACGGGACGACAGGAACAGGATTCTGTAAAACATTACCAGCGAGGGGCTAGATGGGTTAGGTTAGGTTATATTATGTCACAGACGTATATAATGTTCCCACCGAGAAGTAAGTGCCGACCCGTCAGGAATGTTGGAAAATAGTACATCCGAGATGTTAGGTTGCCTTAGGTTATGATATATAACGCTATAGACGTATATAATGTACCAAACTAGACGTACGGGACGACAGGAACAGGATTCTGTAAAACATTACCAGCGAGGCGCTAGATGGGTTAGGTTAGGTTATATTATGTCACAGACGTATATAATGTTCCCACCGAGAAGTAGGTGCCGACCGTCAGGAATGTTGGAAAATACTACATCCGAGATGTTAGCATGCCTTAGGTTAGGATATATAACGCCATAGACGTATATAATGTCTCAAACTAGACGTACGGGATGATAGGAACAGGATTCTGTAAAACATTACCAACCAGGGGCTACATGGGTTAGGTTAGGTTATATTATGTCACGGACGTATATAATGTTCCCACCGAGAAGTAAGTGCCGACCCGTCAGGAATGTTGGAAATTACTACATCCGAGATGTTAGGTTGCCTTAGGTTATGATATAGAACGCTATAGACGTATATAATGTACCAAACTAGACGTACGGGACGACAGGAACAGGATTCTGTAAAACATTACCAGCGAGGGGCTAGATGGGTTAGGTTAGGTTATATTATGTCACAGACGTATATAATGTTCTCACCGAGAAGTAAGTGCCGACCCGTCAGGAATGTTGGAAAATACTACATCCGAGATGTTAGGTTGCCTTAGGTTATGATATAGAACGCCATAGACGTATACAATGTACCAAACTAGACGTACGGGACGACAGGAACAGGATTCTGTAAAACATTACCAGCGAGGCGCTAGAGGGGGTTAGGTTAGGTTATATTATGTCACAGACGTATATAATGTTCCCACCGAGAAGTAGGTGCCGACCCGTCAGGAATGTTGGAAAATACTACATCCGAGGTGTTAGGTTGCCTTAGATTAAGATATATAACGCTATAGACATATATAATGTCCCAAACTAGACGAACGGGATGACAGGAACAGGATTCTGTAAAACATTACCAGCGAGGGGCTAGATGGGTTAGGTTAGGTTATATTATGTCAAAAACGTATATAATGTTCCCACCGAGAAGTAGGTGCCGACCCGTCAGGAATGTTGGACAATACTACATCCGAGATGTTAGCATGCCTTAGGTTAGGATATATAACGCCATAGACGTATATAATGTCCCAAACTAGACGTACGGGACGACAGGAACAGGATTCTGTAAAATATTACCAGCGAGGCGCTAGATGGGTTAGGTTAGGTTATATTATGTCACAGACGTCTATAATGTTCCCACCGAGAAGTAGGTGCCGACCCGTCAGGAATGTTGGAAATTACTACATCCGAGATGTTAGGTTGCCTTAGGTTATGATATAGAACGCTATAGACGTATATAATGTACCAAACTAGACGTACGGGACGACAGGAACAGGATTCTGTAAAACATTACCAGCGAGGGGCTAGATGGGTTAGGTTAGGTTATATTATGTCACGGACGTATATAATGTTCCCACCGAGAAGTAAGTGCCGACCCGTCAGGAATGTTGGAAATTACTACATCCGAGATGTTAGGTTGCCTTAGGTTATGATATAGAACGCTATAGACGTATATAATGTACCAAACTAGACGTACGGGACGACAGGAACAGGATTCTGTAAAACATTACCAGCGAGGGGCTAGATGGGTTAGGTTAGGTTATATTATGTCACAGACGTATATAATGTTCTCACCGAGAAGTAAGTGCCGACCCGTCAGGAATGTTGGAAAATACTACATCCGAGATGTTAGGTTGCCTTAGGTTATGATATAGAACGCCATAGACGTATACAATGTACCAAACTAGACGTACGGGACGACAGGAACAGGATTCTGTAAAACATTACCAGCGAGGGGCTAGATGGGTTAGGTTAGGTTATATTATGTCACGGACGTATATAATGTTCCCACCGAGAAGTAAGTGCCGACCCGTCAGGAATATTGGAAATTACTACATCCGAGATGTTAGGTTGCCTTAGGTTATGATATAGAACGCTATAGACGTATATAATGTACCAAACTAGACGTACGGGACGACAGGAACAGGATTCTGTAAAACATTACCAGCGAGGGGCTAGATGGGTTAGGTTAGGTTATATTATGTCACAGACGTATATAATGTTCTCACCGAGAAGTAAGTGCCGACCCGTCAGCAATGTTGGAAAATACTACATCCGAGATGTTAGGTTGCCTTAGGTTATGATATAGAACGCCATAGACGTATACAATGTACCAAACTAGACGTACGGGACGACAGGAACAGGATTCTGTAAAACATTACCAGCGAGGCGCTAGAGGGGGTTAGGTTAGGTTATATTATGTCACAGACGTATATAATGTTCCCACCGAGAAGTAGGTGCCGACCCGTCAGGAATGTTGGAAAATACTACATCCGAGGTGTTAGGTTGCCTTAGATTAAGATATATAACGCTATAGACATATATAATGTCCCAAACTAGACGAACGGGATGACAGGAACAGGATTCTGTAAAACATTACCAGCGAGGGGCTAGATGGGTTAGGTTAGGTTATATTATGTCAAAAACGTATATAATGTTCCCACCGAGAAGTAGGTGCCGACCCGTCAGGAATGTTGGACAATACTACATCCGAGATGTTAGCATGCCTTAGGTTAGGATATATAACGCCATAGACGTATATAATGTCCCAAACTAGACGTACGGGACGACAGGAACAGGATTCTGTAAAATATTACCAGCGAGGCGCTAGATGGGTTAGGTTAGGTTATATTATGTCACAGACGTCTATAATGTTCCCACCGAGAAGTAGGTGCCGACCCGTCAGGAATGTTGGAAAATACTACATCCGAGGTGTTAGGTTGCCTTAGGTTAGGATATATAACGCTGTAGACATATATAATGTCCCAAACTAGACTAACGGGATGACAGGAACAGGATTCTGTAAAACATTACCAGCGAGGGGCAGGATGGGTTAGGTTAGGTTATATTATGTCAAAAACGTATATAATGTTCCCACCGAGAAGTAGGTGCCGACCGTCAGGAATGTTGGAAAATACTACATCCAAGATGTTAGCATGCCTTAGGTTAGGATATATAACGCCATAGACGTATATAATGTCTCAAACTAGACGTACGGGATGATAGGAACAGGATTCTGTAAAACATTACCAACGAGGGGCTACATGGGTTAGGTTAGGTTATATTATGTCACGGACGTATATAATGTTCCCACCGAGAAGTAAGTGCCGACCCGTCAGGAATGTTGGAAATTACTACATCCGAGATGTTAGGTTGCCTTAGGTTATGATATAGAACGCTATAGACGTATATAATGTACCAAACTAGACGTACGGGACGACAGGAACAGGATTCTGTAAAACATTACCAGCGAGGGGCTAGATGGGTTAGGTTAGGTTATATTATGTCACAGACGTATATAATGTTCCCACCGAGAAGTAAGTGCCGACCCGTCAGGAATGTTGGAAAATAGTACATCCGAGATGTTAGGTTGCCTTAGGTTATGATATATAACGCTATAGACGTATATAATGTACCAAACTAGACGTACGGGACGACAGGAACAGGATTCTGTAAAACATTACCAGCGAGGCGCTAGATGGGTTAGGTTAGGTTATATTATGTCACAGACGTATATAATGTTCCCACCGAGAAGTAGGTGCCGACCGTCAGGAATGTTGGAAAATACTACATCCGAGATGTTAGCATGCCTTAGGTTAGGATATATAACGCCATAGACGTATATAATGTCTCAAACTAGACGTACGGGATGATAGGAACAGGATTCTGTAAAACATTACCAACCAGGGGCTACATGGGTTAGGTTAGGTTATATTATGTCACGGACGTATATAATGTTCCCACCGAGAAGTAAGTGCCGACCCGTCAGGAATGTTGGAAATTACTACATCCGAGATGTTAGGTTGCCTTAGGTTATGATATAGAACGCTATAGACGTATATAATGTACCAAACTAGACGTACGGGACGACAGGAACAGGATTCTGTAAAACATTACCAGCGAGGGGCTAGATGGGTTAGGTTAGGTTATATTATGTCACAGACGTATATAATGTTCTCACCGAGAAGTAAGTGCCGACCCGTCAGGAATGTTGGAAAATACTACATCCGAGATGTTAGGTTGCCTTAGGTTATGATATAGAACGCCATAGACGTATACAATGTACCAAACTAGACGTACGGGACGACAGGAACAGGATTCTGTAAAACATTACCAGCGAGGCGCTAGAGGGGGTTAGGTTAGGTTATATTATGTCACAGACGTATATAATGTTCCCACCGAGAAGTAGGTGCCGACCCGTCAGGAATGTTGGAAAATACTACATCCGAGGTGTTAGGTTGCCTTAGATTAAGATATATAACGCTATAGACATATATAATGTCCCAAACTAGACGAACGGGATGACAGGAACAGGATTCTGTAAAACATTACCAGCGAGGGGCTAGATGGGTTAGGTTAGGTTATATTATGTCAAAAACGTATATAATGTTCCCACCGAGAAGTAGGTGCCGACCCGTCAGGAATGTTGGACAATACTACATCCGAGATGTTAGCATGCCTTAGGTTAGGATATATAACGCCATAGACGTATATAATGTCCCAAACTAGACGTACGGGACGACAGGAACAGGATTCTGTAAAACATTACCAGCGAGGCGCTAGATGGGTTAGGTTAAGTTATATTATGTCACAGACGTCTATAATGTTCCCACCGAGAAGTAGGTGCCGACCCGTCAGGAATGTTGGAAAATACTACATCCGAGGTGTTAGGTTGCCTTAGGTTAGGATATATAACGCTATAGACATATATAATGTCCCAAACTACACGTACGGGACGACAGGAACAGGATTCTGTAAAACATTACCAGCGAGGCGCTAGATGGGTTAGGTTAGGTTATATTATGTCACAGACGTCTATAATGTTCCCACCGAGAAGTAGGTGCCGACCCGTCAGGAATGTTGGAAATTACTACATCCGAGATGTTAGGTTGCCTTAGGTTATGATATAGAACGCTATAGACGTATATAATGTACCAAACTAGACGTACGGGACGACAGGAACAGGATTCTGTAAAACATTACCAGCGAGGGGCTAGATGGGTTAGGTTAGGTTATATTATGTCACAGACGTATATAATGTTCTCACCGAGAAGTAAGTGCCGACCCGTCAGGAATGTTGGAAAATACTACATCCGAGATGTTAGGTTGCCTTAGGTTATGATATAGAACGCCATAGACGTATACAATGTACCAAACTAGACGTACGGGACGACAGGAACAGGATTCTGTAAAACATTACCAGCGAGGCGCTAGAGGGGGTTAGGTTAGGTTATATTATGTCACAGACGTATATAATGTTCCCACCGAGAAGTAGGTGCCGACCCGTCAGGAATGTTGGAAAATACTACATCCGAGGTGTTAGGTTGCCTTAGATTAAGATATATAACGCTATAGACATATATAATGTCCCAAACTAGACGAACGGGATGACAGGAACAGGATTCTGTAAAACATTACCAGCGAGGGGCTAGATGGGTTAGGTTAGGTTATATTATGTCAAAAACGTATATAATGTTCCCACCGAGAAGTAGGTGCCGACCCGTCAGGAATGTTGGACAATACTACATCCGAGATGTTAGCATGCCTTAGGTTAGGATATATAACGCCATAGACGTATATAATGTCCCAAACTAGACGTACGGGACGACAGGAACAGGATTCTGTAAAATATTACCAGCGAGGCGCTAGATGGGTTAGGTTAGGTTATATTATGTCACAGACGTCTATAATGTTCCCACCGAGAAGTAGGTGCCGACCCGTCAGGAATGTTGGAAAATACTACATCCGAGGTGTTAGGTTGCCTTAGGTTAGGATATATAACGCTGTAGACATATATAATGTCCCAAACTAGACTAACGGGATGACAGGAACAGGATTCTGTAAAACATTACCAGCGAGGGGCAGGATGGGTTAGGTTAGGTTATATTATGTCAAAAACGTATATAATGTTCCCACCGAGAAGTAGGTGCCGACCGTCAGGAATGTTGGAAAATACTACATCCGAGATGTTAGCATGCCTTAGGTTAGGATATATAACGCCATAGACGTATATAATGTCTCAAACTAGACGTACGGGATGATAGGAACAGGATTCTGTAAAACATTACCAACGAGGGGCTACATGGGTTAGGTTAGGTTATATTATGTCACGGACGTATATAATGTTCCCACCGAGAAGTAAGTGCCGACCCGTCAGGAATGTTGGAAATTACTACATCCGAGATGTTAGGTTGCCTTAGGTTATGATATAGAACGCTATAGACGTATATAATGTACCAAACTAGACGTACGGGACGACAGGAACAGGATTCTGTAAAACATTACCAGCGAGGGGCTAGATGGGTTAGGTCAGGTTATATTATGTCACAGACGTATATAATGTTCCCACCGAGAAGTAAGTGCCGACCCGTCAGGAATGTTGGAAAATAGTACATCCGAGATGTTAGGTTGCCTTAGGTTATGATATATAACGCTATAGACGTATATAATGTACCAAACTAGACGTACGGGACGACAGGAACAGGATTCTGTAAAACATTACCAGCGAGGCGCTAGATGGGTTAGGTTAGGTTATATTATGTCACAGACGTATATAATGTTCCCACCGAGAAGTAGGTGCCGACCCGTCAGGAATGTTGGAAAATACTACATCCGAGATGTTAGCATGGCTTAGGTTAGGATATATAACGCTATAGACGTATATAATGTCCCAGACTAGACGTACGGGACGACAGGAATAGGATTCTGTAAAACATTACCAGCGAGGTGCTAGATGGGTTAGGTTAGGTTATATTATGTCATAGACGTATATAATGTTCCCACCGAGCAGTAGGTGCCGTCCCGTCAGGAATGTTGGAAAATACTACATCCGAGGTGTTAGGTTGCCTTAGGTTGGGATATATAACGTTCGAGACGTATATAATCTCCCCACCGATACGTACGGGCCGACACGACCGGCATTCTGTAAAACACTATCACCGAGGTGCTAGATGGGTTAGGTTAAGTTATATTATGTTATACACGTATATAATGTTCCCACCGAGAAGTAGGGGCCGTCCCGCCAGGAATGTTGGAAAATACTACATCCGAGATGTTAGCCTGCCTTAGGTTAGGATCTATTACGCTATAGACGTATATCATGTCCCCAACGAGACGTACGGGCCGATACGACCGGGATTCTGTAAAACAATATCACCGAGGGGCTAGATGGGTTAGGTTAGGTTATATTATGTCATAGACGTATATAATGTTCCCACCGAGAAGTAGGTGCCGACCCGTCAGGAATGTTGGAAAATACTACATCCGAGGTGTTAGGTTGCCTTGGGTTATGATATATAACGCTATAGACGTATATAATGTACCAAACTAGACGTACGGGACGACAGGAACAGGATTCTGTAAAACATTACCAGCGAGGCGCTAGATGGGTTAGGTTAGGTTATATTATGTCACAGACGTATATAATGTTCCCACCGAGAAGTAAGTGCCGACCCGTCAGGAATGTTGGAAAATACTACATCCGAGATGTTAGCATGCCTTAGGTTAGGATATATAACGCTATAGACGTATATAATGTCCCAGACTAGACGTACGGGACGACAGGAATAGGATTCTGTAAAACATTACCAGCGAGGTGCTAGATGGGTTAGGTTAGGTTATATTATGTTATAGACGTATATAATGTTCCCACCGAGAAGTAGGGGCCGACCCGCCAGGAATGTTGGAAAATACTACATCCGAGATGTTAGCCTGCCTTAGGTTAGGATCTATAACGCTATAGACGTATATCATGACCCCAACGAGACGTACGGGCCGATACGACCGGGATTCTGTAAAACAATATCACCGAGGGGCTAGATGGGTTAGGTTAGGTTATATTATGTCATAGACGTATACAATGTTCCCACCGAGAAGTAGGTGCCGACCCGTCAGGAATGTTGGAAAATACTACATCCGAGGTGTTAGGTTGCCTTAGGTTATGATATATAACGCTATAGACGTATATAATGTACCAAACTAGACGTACGGGACGACAGGAACAGGATTCTGTAAAACATTACCAGCGAGGCGCTAGATGAGTTAGGTTAGGTTATATTATGTCACAGACGTATATAATATTCCCACCGAGAAGTAGGTGCCTACCCATCGGGAATGTTGTAAAATACTACATCCGAGGTGTTAGGTTGAATTAGGTTAGGATATATAACGCTATAGACGTATATAATTTCCCAACCGAGATGTACGGGACGATACGAACGGTATTCTGTAAAAAATTACCAGCGAGGGGCCAGATGGGTTAGGTTAGGTTATATTATGTCATAGACGTCTATAATGTTCCCACCGAGAAGTAGGTGCCGACCCGTCAGGAATGTTGGAAAATACTACATCCGAGGTGTTAGGTTGCCTTAGATTAAGATATATAACGCTATAGACATATATAATGTCCCAAACTAGACGAACGGGATGACAGGAACAGGATTCTGTAAAACATTACCAGCGAGGGGCTAGATGGGTTAGGTTAGGTTATATTATGTCAAAAACGTATATAATGTTCCCACCGAGAAGTAGGTGCCGACCCGTCAGGAATGTTGGACAATACTACATCCGAGATGTTAGCATGCCTTAGGTTAGGATATATAACGCCATGGACGTATATAATGTCCCAAACTAGACGTACGGGACGACAGGAACAGGATTCTGTAAAACATTACCAGCGAGGCGCTAGATGGGTTAGGTTAGGTTATATTATGTCACAGACGTATATAATGTTCCCACCGAGAAGTAGGTGCCGACCCGTCAGGAATGTTGGAAATTACTACATCCGAGATGTTAGGTTGCCTTAGGTTATGATATAGAACGCTATAGACGTATATAATGTACCAAACTAGACGTACGGGACGACAGGAACAGGATTCTGTAAAACATTACCAGCGAGGGGCTAGATGGGTTAGGTTAGGTTATATTATGTCACAGACGTATATAATGTTCCCACCGAGAAGTAAGTGCCGACCCGTCAGGAATGTTGGAAAATACTACATCCGAGATGTTAGCATGTCTTAGGTTAGGATATATAACGCCATAGACGTATATAATGTCTCAAACTAGACGTACGGGATGACAGGAACAGGATTCTGTAAAACATTACCAACGAGGGGCTACATGGGTTAGGTTAGGTTATATTATGTCACGGACGTATATAATGTCCCCACCGAGAAGTAAGTGCCGACCCGTCAGGAATGTTGGAAATTACTACATCCGAGATGTTAGGTTGCCTTAGGTTATGATATATAACGCTATAGACGTATATAATGTACCAAACTAGACGTACGGGACGACAGGAACAGGATTCTGTAAAACATTACCAACGAGGGGCTAGATGGGTTAGGTTAGGTTATATTATGTCACAGGCGTATATAATGTTCCCGCCGAGAAGTAAGTGCCGACCCGTCAGGAATGTTGGAAAATACTACATCCGAGATGTTAGGTTGCCTTAGGTTATGATATAGAACGCTATAGACGTATACAATGTACCAAACTAGACGTACGGGACGACAGGAACAGGATTCTGTAAAACATTACCAGCGAGGCGCTAGATGGGTTAGGTTAGGTTATATTATGTCACAGACGTATATAATGTTCCCACCGAGACGTAAGTGCCGACCCGTCAGGAATGTTGGAAAATACTACATCCGAGATGTTAGCATGCCTTAGGTTAGGATATATAACGCCATAGACGTATATAATGTCTCAAACTAGACGTACGGGATGACAGGAACAGGATTCTGTAAAACATTACCAACGAGGGGCTACATGGGATAGGTTAGGTTATATTATGTCACGGACGTATATAATGTCCCCACCGAGAAGTAAGTGCCGACCCGTCAGGAATGTTGGAAATTACTACATCCGAGATGTTAGGTTGCCTTAGGTTATGATATATAACGCTATAGACGTATATAATGTACCAAACTAGACGTACGGGACGACAGGAACAGGATTCTGTAAAACATTACCAACGAGGGGCTAGATGGGTTAGGTTAGGTTATATTATGTCACAGGCGTATATAATGTTCCCGCCGAGAAGTAAGTGCCGACCCGTCAGGAATGTTGGAAAATACTACATCCGAGATGTTAGGTTGCCTTAGGTTATGATATAGAACGCTATAGACGTATACAATGTACCAAACTAGACGTACGGGACGACAGGAACAGGATTCTGTAAAACATTACCAGCGAGGCGCTAGATGGGTTAGGTTAGGTTATATTATGTCACAGACGTATATAATGTTCCCACCGAGAAGTAGGTGCCGACCCGTCAGGAATGTTGGAAAATACTACATCCGAGGTGTTAGGTTGCCTTAGATTAAGATATATAACGCTATAGACATATATAATGTCCCAAACTAGACGAACGGGATGACAGGAACAGGATTCTGTAAAACATTACCAGCGAGGGGCTAGATGGGTTATGTTAGGTTATATTATGTCAAAAACGTATATAATGTTCCCACCGAGAAGTAGGTGCCGACCCGTCAGGAATGTT
This sequence comes from Xylocopa violacea, assembly GCA_963969225.1. Lineage (NCBI taxonomy): Eukaryota > Metazoa > Arthropoda > Insecta > Hymenoptera > Apidae > Xylocopa > Xylocopa violacea. The sequence continues at coordinate 15,694,316 of CAXAJV010000015.1, forward strand.
GGACAATACTACATCCGAGATGTTAGCATGCCTTAGGTTAGGATATATAACGCCATAGACGTATATAATGTCCCAAACTAGACGTACGGGACGACAGGAACAGGATTCTGTAAAACATTACCAGCGAGGCGCTAGATGGGTTAGGTTAAGTTATATTATGTCACAGACGTCTATAATGTTCCCACCGAGAAGTAGGTGCCGACCCGTCAGGAATGTTGGAAAATACTACATCCGAGGTGTTAGGTTGCCTTAGGTTAGGATATATAACGCTATAGACATATATAATGTCCCAAACTAGACTAACGGGATGACAGGAACAGGATTCTGTAAAACATTACCAGCGAGGGGCTAGATGGGTTAGGTTAGGTTATATTATGTCAAAAACGTATATAATGTTCCCACCGAGAAGTAGGTGCCGACCGTCAGGAATGTTGGAAAATAATACATCCGAGATGTTAGCATGCCTTAGGTTAGGATATATAACGCCATAGACGTATATAATGTCTCAAACTAGACGTACGGGATGACAGGACCAGGATTCTGTAAAACATTACCAACGAGGGGCTACATGGGTTAGGTTAGGTTATATTATGTCACGGACGTATATAATGTTCCCACCGAGAAGTAAGTGCCGACCCGTCAGGAATGTTGGAAATTTCTACATCCGAGATGTTAGGTTGCCTTAGGTTATGATATAGAACGCTATAGACGTATATAATGTACCAAACTAGACGTACGGGACGACAGGAACAGGATTCTGTAAAACATTACCAGCGAGGGGCTAGATGGGTTAGGTTAGGTTATATTATGTCACAGACGTATATAATGTTCCCACCGAGAAGTAAGTGCCGACCCGTCAGGAATGTTGGAAAATACTACATCCGAGATGTTAGGTTGCCTTAGGTTATGATATAGAACGCCATAGACGTATACAATGTACCAAACTAGACGTACCGGACGACAGGAACAGGATTCTGTAAAACATTACCAGCGAGGCGCTAGATGGGTTAGGTTAGGTTATATTATGTCACAGACGTATATAATGTTCCCACCGAGAAGTAGGTGCCGACCCGTCAGGAATGTTGGAAAATACTACATCCGAGGTGTTAGGTTGCCTTAGATTAAGATATAGAACGCTATAGACGTATACAATGTACCAAACTAGACGTACGGGACGACAGGAACAGGATTCTGTAAAACATTACCAGCGAGGGGCTAGATGGGTTAGGTTAGGTTATATTATGTCACAGACGTATATAATGTTCCCACCGAGAAGTAAGTGCCGACCCGTCAGGAATGTTGGAAAATACTACATCCGAGATGTTAGCATGGCTTAGGTTAGGATATATAACGCTATAGACGTATATAATGTCCCAGACTAGACGTACGGGACGACAGGAATAGGATTCTGTAAAACATTACCAGCGAGGTGCTAGATGGGTTAGGTTAGGTTATATTATGTCATAGACGTATATAATGTTCCCACCGAGCAGTAGGTGCCGTCCCGTCAGGAATGTTGGAAAATACTACATCCGAGGTGTTAGGTTGCCTTAGGTTGGGATATATAACGTTGGAGACGTATATAATCTCCCCACCGATACGTACGGGCCGACACGACCGGCATTCTGTAAAACACTATCACCGAGGTGCTAGATGGGTTAGGTTAAGTTATATTATGTTATACACGTATATAATGTTCCCACCGAGAAGTAGGGGCCGTCCCGCCAGGAATGTTGGAAAATACTACATCCGAGATGTTAGCCTGCCTTAGGTTAGGATCTATTACGCTATAGACGTATATCATGTCCCCAACGAGACGTACGGGCCGATACGACCGGGATTCTGTAAAACAATATCACCGAGGGGCTAGATGGGTTAGGTTAGGTTATATTATGTCATAGACGTATACAATGTTCCCACCGAGAAGTAGGTGCCGACCCGTCAGGAATGTTGGAAAATACTACATCCGAGGTGTTAGGTTGCCTTAGATTAAGATATATAACGCTATAGACATATATAATGTACCAAACTAGACGTACGGGACGACAGGAACAGGATTCTGTAAAACATTACCAGCGAGGCGCTAGATGAGTTAGGTTAGGTTATATTATGTCACAGACGTATATAATATTCCCACCGAGAAGTAGGTGCCTACCCATCGGGAATGTTGTAAAATACTACATCCGAGGTGTTAGGTTGAATTAGGTTAGGATATATAACGGTATAGACGTATATAATTTCCCAACCGAGATGTACGGGACGATACGAACGGTATTCTGTAAAAAATTACCAGCGAGGGGCCAGATGGGTTAGGTTAGGTTATATTATGTCATAGACGTATATAATGTTCCCACAAAGAAGTAGGTGCCGACCCGTCAGGAATGTTGGAAAATACTACATCCGAGGTGTTAGGTTGCCTTAGGTTATGATATATAACGCTATAGACATATATAATGTCCCAAACTAGACGAACGGGATGACAGGAACAGGATTCTGTAAAACATTACCAGCGAGGGGCTAGATGGGTTAGGTTAGGTTATATTATGTCAAAAACGTATATAATGTTCCCACCGAGAAGTAGGTGCCGACCGTCAGGAATGTTGGAAAATACTACATCCGAGATGTTAGCATGCCTTAGGTTAGGATATATAACGCCATAGACGTATATAATGTCTCAAACTAGACGTACGGGATGACAGGAACAGGATTCTGTAAAACATTACCAACGAGGGGCTACATGGGTTAGGTTAGGTTATATTATGTCACGGACGTATATAATGTTCCCACCGAGAAGTAGGGGCCGACCCGCCAGGAATGTTGGAAAATACTACATCCGAGATGTTAGGTTGCCTTAGGTTATGATATAGAACGCTATAGACGTATATAATGTACCAAACTAGACGTACGGGACGACAGGAACAGGATTCTGTAAAACATTACCAGCGAGGCGCTAGATGGGTTAGGTTAGGTTATATTATGTCACAGACGTATATAATGTTCCCACCGAGAAGTAGGTGCCGACCCGTCAGGAATGTTGGAAAATACTACATCCGAGGTGTTAGGTTGCCTTAGATTAAGATATATAACGCTATAGACATATATAATGTCCCAAACTAGACGAACGGGATGACAGGAACAGGATTCTGTAAAACATTACCAGCGAGGGGCTAGATGGGTTAGGTTAGGTTATATTATGTCATAAACGTATATAATGTTCCCACCGAGAAGTAGGTGCCGACCCGTCAGGAATGTTGGAAAATACTACATCCGAGATGTTAGCATGCCTTAGGTTAGGATATATAACGCCATAGACGTATATAATGTCCCAAACTAGACGTACGGGATGACAGGAACAGGATTCTGTAAAACATTACCAACGAGGGGCTAGATGGGTTAGGTTAGGTTATATTATCTCACAGACGTATATAATGTTCCCTCCGAGAAGTAAGTGCCGACCCGTCAGGAATGTTGGAAAATACTACATCCGAGATGTTAGCATGCCTTAGGTTAGGATATATAACGCTATAGACGTATATAATGTCCCAGACTAGACGTACGGGACGACAGGAACAGGATTCTGTAAAACATTACCAACGAGGGGCTAGATGGGTTAGGTTAGGTTATATTATGTCACAGACGTATATAATGTTCCCACCGAGAAGTAAGTGCCGACCCGTCAGGAATGTTGGAAAATACTACATCCGAGATGTTAGGTTGCCTTAGGTTATGATACATAACGCTATAGACGTATATAATGTACCAAACTAGACGTACGGGACGACAGGAACAGGATTCTGTAAAACATTACCAGCGAGGCGCTAGATGGGTTAGGTTAGGTTATATTATGTCACAAACGTATATAATGTTCCCACCGAGAAGTAGGTGCCGACCCGTCAGGAATGTTGGAAAATACTACATCCGACATGTTAGCATGGCTTAGGTTAGGATATATAACGCTATAGACGTATATAATGTCCCAGACTAGACGTACGGGACGACAGGAATAGGATTCTGTAAAACATTACCAGCGAGGTGCTAGATGGGTTAGGTTAGGTTATATTATGTCATAGACGTATATAATGTTCCCACCGAGCAGTAGGTGCCGATCCGTCAGGAATGTTGGAAAATACTACATCCGAGGTGTTAGGTTGCCTTAGGTTAGGATATATAACGCTATAGACATATATAATGTTCCAAACTAGACGAACGGGATGACAGGAACAGGATTCTGTAAAACATTACCAGCGAGGGGCTAGATGGGTTAGGTTAGGTTATATTATGTCACAGACGTCTATAATGTTCCCACCGAGAAGTAGGTGCCGACCCGTCAGGAATGTAGGAAAATACTACATCCGAGGTGTTAGGTTGCCTTAGGTTAGGATATATAACGCTATAGACATATATAATGTCCCAAACTAGACGAACGGGATGACAGGAACAGGATTCTGTAAAACATTACCAGCGAGGGGCTAGATGGGTTAGGTTAGGTTATATTATGTCAAAAACGTATATAATGTTCCCACCGAGAAGTAGGTGCCGACCCGTCAGGAATGGTGGAAAATACTACATCCGAGATGTTAGCATGCCTTAGGTTAGGATATATAACGCCATAGACGTATATAATGTCTCAAACTAGACGTACGGGATGACAGGAACAGGATTCTGTAAAACATTACCAACGAGGGGCTACATGGGTTAGGTTAGGTTATATTATGTCACGGACGTATATAATGTTCCCACCGAGAAGTAAGTGCCGACCCGTCAGGAATGTTGGAAATTACTACATCCGAGATGTTAGGTTGCCTTAGGTTATGATATATAACGCTATAGACGTATATAATGTACCAAACTAGACGTACGGGACGACAGGAACAGGATTCTGTAAAACATTACCAGCGAGGCGCTAGATGGGTTAGGTTAGGTTATATTATGTCACAGACGTCTATAATGTTCCCACCGAGAAGTAGGTGCCGACCCGTCAGGAATGTAGGAAAATACTACATCCGAGGTGTTAGGTTGCCTTAGGTTAGGATATATAACGCTATAGACATATATAATGTCCCAAACTAGACGAACGGGATGACAGGAACAGGATTCTGTAAAACATTACCAGCGAGGGGCTAGATGGGTTAGGTTAGGTTATATTATGTCAAAAACGTATATAATGTTCCCACCGAGAAGTAGGTGCCGACCCGTCAGGAATGTTGGAAAATACTACATCCGAGATGTTAGCATGCCTTAGGTTAGGATATATAACGCCATAGACGTATATAATGTCTCAAACTAGACGTACGGGATGACAGGAACAGGATTCTGTAAAACATTACCAACGAGGGGCTACATGGGTTAGGCTAGGTTATATTATGTCACGGACGTATATAATGTTCCCACCGAGAAGTAAGTGCCGACCCGTCAGGAATGTTGGAAATTACTACATCCGAGATGTTAGGTTGCCTTAGGTTATGATATATAACGCTATAGACGTATAAAATGTCCCAAACTAGACGTACGGGATGACAGGAACAGGATTCTGTAAAACATTACCAACGAGGGGCTAGATGGGTTAGGTTAGGTTATATTATCTCACAGACGTATATAATGTTCCCTCCGAGAAGTAAGTGCCGACCCGTCAGGAATGTTGGAAAATACTACATCCGAGATGTTAGCATGCCTTAGGTTAGGATATATAACGCTATAGACGTATATAATGTACCAGACTAGACGTACGGGACGACAGGAACAGGATTCTGTAAAACATTACCAACGAGGGGCTAGATGGGTTAGGTTAGGTTATATTATGTCACAGACGTATATAATGTTCCCACCGAGCAGTAGGTGCCGACCCGTCAGGAATGTTGGAAAATACTACATCCGAGGTGTTAGGTTGCCTTAGGTTATGATATATAACGCTATAGACGTATATAATGTACCAAATTAGACGTACGGGACGACAGGAACAGGATTCTGTAAAACATTACCAGCGAGGCGCTAGATGAGTTAGGTTAGGTTATATTATGTCACAGACGTATATAATATTCCCACCGAGAAGTAGGTGCCTACCCATCGGGAATGTTGTAAAATACTACATCCGAGGTGTTAGGTTGAATTAGGTTAGGATATATAACGCTATAGACGTATATAATTTCCCAACCGAGATGTACGGGAAGATACGAACGGTATTCTGTAAAAAATTACCAGCGAGGGGCCAGATGGGTTAGGTTAGGTTATATTATGTCATAGACGTATATAATGTTCCCACAGAGAAGTAGGTGCCGACCCGTCAGGAATGTTGGAAAATACTACATCCGAGATGTTAGGTTGCCTTAGGTTAGGACATATAACGCTATAGACATATATAATGTCCCAAACTAGACGTACGGGATGACAGGAACAGGATTCTGTAAAACATTACCAACGAGGGGCTACATGGGTTAGGTTAGGTTATATTATGTCACGGACGTATATAATGTTCCCACCGAGAAGTAAGTGCCGACCCGTCAGGAATGTTGGAAATTACTACATCCGAGATGTTAGGTTGCCTTAGGTTATGATATATAACGCTATAGACGTATATAATGTACCAAACTAGACGTACGGGACGACAGGAACAGGATTCTGTAAAACATTACAAACGAGGGGCTAGATGGGTTAGGTTAGGCTATATTATGTCACAGGCGTATATAATGTTCCCGCCGAGAAGTAAGTGCCGACCCGTGAGGAATGTTGGAAAATACTACATCCGAGATGTTAGGTTGCCTTAGGTTATGATATAGAAGGCTATAGACGTATACAATGTACCAAACTAGACGTACGGGACGACAGGAACAGGATTCTGTAAAACATTACCAGCGAGGCGCTAGATGGGTTAGGTTAGGTTATATTATGTCACAGACGTATATAATGTTCCCACCGAGAAGTAGGTGCCGACCCGTCAGGAATGTTGGAAAATACTACATCCGAGGTGTTAGGTTGCCTTAGATTAAGATATATAACGCTATAGACATATATAATGTCCCAAACTAGACGAACGGGATGACAGGAACAGGATTCTGTAAAACATTACCAGCGAGGGGCTAGATGGGTTAGGTTAGGTTATATTATGTCACAGACGTATATAATGTTCCCACCGAGAAGTAGGTGCCGACCCGTCAGGAATGTTGGAAAATACTACATCCGAGGTGTTAGGTTGCCTTAGATTAAGATATATAACGCTATAGACATATATAATGTCCCAAACTAGACGAACGGGATGACAGGAACAGGATACTGTAAAACATTACCAGCGAGGGGCTAGATGGGTTAGGTTAGGTTATATTATGTCAAAAACGTATATAATGTTCCCACCGAGAAGTAGGTGCCGACCCGTCAGGAATGTTGGACAATACTACATCCGAGATGTTAGCATGCCTTAGGTTAGGATATATAACGCCATAGACGTATATAATGTCCCAGACTAGACGTACGGGACGACAGGAACAGGATTCTGTAAAACATTACCAACGAGGGGCTAGATGGGTTAGGTTAGGTTATATTATGTCATAGACGTATATAATGTTCCCACCGAGCAGTAGGTGCCGACCCGTCAGGAATGTTGGAAAATACTACATCCGAGGTGTTAGGTTGCCTTAGGTTATGATATATAACGCTATAGACGTATATAATGTACCAAACTAGACGTACGGGACGACAGGAACAGGATTCTGTAAAACATTACCAGCGAGGCGCTAGATGAGTTAGGTTAGGTTATATTATGTCACAGACGTATATAATATTCCCACCGAGAAGTAGGTGCCTACCCATCGGGAATGTTGTAAAATACTACATCCGAGGTGTTAGGTTGAATTAGGTTAGGATATATAACGCTATAGACGTATATAATTTCCCAACCGAGATGTACGGGACGATACGAACGGTATTCTGTAAAAAATTACCAGCGAGGGGCCAGATGGGTTAGGTTAGGTTATATTATGTCATAGACGTATATAATGTTCCCACAGAGAAGTAGGTGCCGACCCGTCAGGAATGTTGGAAAATACTACATCCGAGGTGTTAGGTTGCCTTAGGTTATGATATATAACGCTATAGACGTATATAATGTACCAAACTAGACGTACGGGACGACAGGAACAGGATTCTGTAAAACATTACCAGCGAGGCGCTAGATGGGTTAGGTTAGGTTATATTATGTCACAGACGTCTATAATGTTCCCACCGAGAAGTAGGTGCCGACCCGTCAGGAATGTAGGAAAATACTACATCCGAGGTGTTAGGTTGCCTTAGGTTAGGATATATAACGCTATAGACATATATAATGTCCCAAACTAGACGAACGGGATGACAGGAACAGGATTCTGTAAAACATTACCAGCGAGGGGCTAGATGGGTTAGGTTAGGTTATATTATGTCAAAAACGTATATAATGTTCCCACCGAGAAGTAGGTGCCGACCCGTCAGGAATGTTGGAAAATACTACATCCGAGATGTTAGCATGCCTTAGGTTAGGATATATAACGCCATAGACGTATATAATGTCTCAAACTAGACGTACGGGATGACAGGAACAGGATTCTGTAAAACATTACCAACGAGGGGCTACATGGGTGAGGTTAGGTTATATTATGTCACGGACGTATATAATGTTCCCACCGAGAAGTAAGTGCCGACCCGTCAGGAATGTTGGAAATTACTACATCCGAGATGTTAGGTTGCCTTAGGTTATGATATATAACGCTATAGACGTATAAAATGTCCCAAACTAGACGTACGGGATGACAGGAGCAGGATTCTGTAAAACATTACCAACGAGGGGCTAGATGGGTTAGGTTAGGTTATATTATCTCACAGACGTATATAATGTTCCCTCCGAGAAGTAAGTGCCGACCCGTCAGGAATGTTGGAAAATACTACATCCGAGATGTTAGCATGCCTTAGGTTAGGATATATAACGCTATAGACGTATATAATGTCCCAGACTAGACGTACGGGACGACAGGAACAGGATTCTGTAAAACATTACCAACGAGGGGCTAGATGGGTTAGGTTAGGTTATATTATGTCACAGACGTATATAATGTTCCCACCGAGCAGTAGGTGCCGACCCGTCAGGAATGTTGGAAAATACTACATCCGAGGTGTTAGGTTGCCTTAGGTTATGATATATAACGCTATAGACGTATATAATGTACCAAATTAGACGTACGGGACGACAGGAACAGGATTCTGTAAAACATTACCAGCGAGGCGCTAGATGAGTTAGGTTAGGTTATATTATGTCACAGACGTATATAATATTCCCACCGAGAAGTAGGTGCCTACCCATCGGGAATGTTGTAAAATACTACATCCGAGGTGTTAGGTTGAATTAGGTTAGGATATATAACGCTATAGACGTATATAATTTCCCAACCGAGATGTACGGGACGATACGAACGGTATTCTGTAAAAAATTACCAGCGAGGGGCCAGATGGGTAAGGTTAGGTTATATTATGTCATAGACGTATATAATGTTCCCACAGAGAAGTAGGTGCCGACCCGTCAGGAATGTTGGAAAATACTACATCCGAGATGTTAGGTTGCCTTAGGTTAGGATATATAACGCTATAGACATATATAATGTCCCAAACTAGACGAACGGGATGACAGGAACAGGATTCTGTAAAACATTACCAGCGAGGGGCTAGATGGGTTAGGTTAGGTTATATTATGTCAAAAACGTATATAATGTTCCCACCGAGAAGTAGGTGCCGACCCGTCAGGAATGTTGGAAAATACTACATCCGAGATGTTAGCATGCCTTAGGTTAGGATATATAACGCCATAGACGTATATAATGTCTCAAAATAGACGTACGGGATGACAGGAACAGGATTCTGTAAAACATTACCAGCGAGGGGCTAGATGGGTTAGGTTAGGTTATATTATGTCAAAAACGTATATAATGTTCCCACCGAGAAGTAGGTGCCGACCCGTCAGGAATGTTGGAAAATACTACATCCGAGATGTTAGCATGCCTTAGGTTAGGATATATAACGCCATAGACGTATATAATGTCTCAAACTAGACGTACGGGATGACAGGAACAGGATTCTGTAAAACATTACCAACGAGGGGCTACATGGGTGAGGTTAGGTTATATTATGTCACGGACGTATATAATGTTCCCACCGAGAAGTAAGTGCCGACCCGTCAGGAATGTTGGAAATTACTACATCCGAGATGTTAGGTTGCCTTAGGTTATGATATATAACGCTATAGACGTATAAAATGTCCCAAACTAGACGTACGGGATGACAGGAACAGGATTCTGTAAAACATTACCAACGAGGGGCTAGATGGGTTAGGTTAGGTTATATTATCTCACAGACGTATATAATGTTCCCTCCGAGAAGTAAGTGCCGACCCGTCAGGAATGTTGGAAAATACTACATCCGAGATGTTAGCATGCCTTAGGTTAGGATATATAACGCTATAGACGTATATAATGTCCCAGACTAGACGTACGGGACGACAGGAACAGGATTCTGTAAAACATTACCAACGAGGGGCTAGATGGGTTAGGTTAGGTTATATTATGTCACAGACGTATATAATGTTCCCACCGAGAAGTAGGTGCCGACCCGTCAGGAATGTTGGAAAATACTACATCCGAGATGTTAGCATGCCTTAGGTTAGGATATATAACGCCATAGACGTATATAATGTCTCAAACTAGACGTACGGGATGACAGGAACAGGATTCTGTAAAACATTACCAACGAGGGGCTACATGGGTGAGGTTAGGTTATATTATGTCACGGACGTATATAATGTTCCCACCGAGAAGTAAGTGCCGACCCGTCAGGAATGTTGGAAATTACTACATCCGAGATGTTAGGTTGCCTTAGGTTATGATATATAACGCTATAGACGTATAAAATGTCCCAAACTAGACGTACGGGATGACAGGAACAGGATTCTGTAAAACATTACCAACGAGGGGCTAGATGGGTTAGGTTAGGTTATATTATCTCACAGACGTATATAATGTTCCCTCCGAGAAGTAAGTGCCGACCCGTCAGGAATGTTGGAAAATACTACATCCGAGATGTTAGCATGCCTTAGGTTAGGATATATAACGCTATAGACGTATATAATGTCCCAGACTAGACGTACGGGACGACAGGAACAGGATTCTGTAAAACATTACCAACGAGGGGCTAGATGGGTTAGGTTAGGTTATATTATGTCACAGACGTATATAATGTTCCCACCGAGCAGTAGGTGCCGACCCGTCAGGAATGTTGGAAAATACTACATCCGAGGTGTTAGGTTGCCTTAGGTTATGATATATAACGCTATAGACGTATATAATGTACCAAATTAGACGTACGGGACGACAGGAACAGGATTCTGTAAAACATTACCAGCGAGGCGCTAGATGAGTTAGGTTAGGTTATATTATGTCACAGACGTATATAATATTCCCACCGAGAAGTAGGTGCCTACCCATCGGGAATGTTGTAAAATACTACATCCGAGGTGTTAGGTTGAATTAGGTTAGGATATATAACGCTATAGACGTATATAATTTCCCAACCGAGATGTACGGGACGATACGAACGGTATTCTGTAAAAAATTACCAGCGAGGGGCCAGATGGGTAAGGTTAGGTTATATTATGTCATAGACGTATATAATGTTCCCACAGAGAAGTAGGTGCCGACCCGTCAGGAATGTTGGAAAATACTACATCCGAGATGTTAGGTTGCCTTAGGTTAGGATATATAACGCTATAGACATATATAATGTCCCAAACTAGACGAACGGGATGACAGGAACAGGATTCTGTAAAACATTACCAGCGAGGGGCTAGATGGGTTAGGTTAGGTTATATTATGTCAAAAACGTATATAATGTTCCCACCGAGAAGTAGGTGCCGACCCGTCAGGAATGTTGGAAAATACTACATCCGAGATGTTAGCATGCCTTAGGTTAGGATATATAACGCCATAGACGTATATAATGTCTCAAAATAGACGTACGGGATGACAGGAACAGGATTCTGTAAAACATTACCAACGAGGGGCTACATGGGTTAGGTTAGGTTATATTATGTCACGGACGTATATAATGTTCCCACCGAGAAGTAGGTGCCGACCCGTCAGGAATGTTGGACAATACTACATCCGAGATGTTAGCATGCCTTAGGTTAGGATATATAACGCCATAGACGTATATAATGTCCCAAACTAGACGTACGGAACGACAGGAACAGGATTCTGTAAAACATTACCAGCGAGGCGCTAGATGGGTTAGGTTAGGTTATATTATGTCACAGACGTCTATAATGTTCCCACCGAGAAGTAGGTGCCGACCCGTCAGGAATGTTGGAAAATACTACATCCGAGGTGTTAGGTTGCCTTAGGTTAGGATATATAACGCTATAGACATATATAATGTCCCAAACAAGACTAACGGGATGACAGGAACAGGATTCTGTAAAACATTACCAGCGAGGGGCTAGATGGTTTAGGTTAGGTTATATTATGTCAAAAACGTATATAATGTTCCCACCGAGAAGTAGGTGCCGACCGTCAGGAATGTTGGAAAATACTACATCCGAGATGTTAGCATGCCTTAGGTTAGGATATATAACGCCATAGACGTATATAATGTCCCAAACTAGACGTACGGGATGACAGGAACAGGATTCTGTAAAACATTACCAACGAGGGGCTAGATGGGTTAGGTTAGGTTATATTATCTCACAGACGTATATAATGTTCCCTCCGAGAAGTAAGTGCCGACCCGTCAGGAATGTTGGAAAATACTACATCCGAGATGTTAGCATGCCTTAGGTTAGGATATATAACGCTATAGACGTATATAATGTCCCAGACTAGACGTACGGGACGACAGGAACAGGATTCTGTAAAACATTACCAACGAGGGGCTAGATGGGTTAGGTTAGGTTATATTATGTCACAGACGTATATAATGTTCCCACCGAGCAGTAGGTGCCGACCCGTCAGGAATGTTGGAAAATACTACATCCGAGGTGTTAGGTTGCCTTAGGTTATGATATATAACGCTATAGACGTATATAATGTACCAAATTAGACGTACGGGACGACAGGAACAGGATTCTGTAAAACATTACCAGCGAGGCGCTAGATGAGTTAGGTTAGGTTATATTATGTCACAGACGTATATAATATTCCCACCGAGAAGTAGGTGCCTACCCATCGGGAATGTTGTAAAATACTACATCCGAGGTGTTAGGTTGAATTAGGTTAGGATATATAACGCTATAGACGTATATAATTTCCCAACCGAGATGTACGGGACGATACGAACGGTATTCTGTAAAAAATTACCAGCGAGGGGCCAGATGGGTAAGGTTAGGTTATATTATGTCATAGACGTATATAATGTTCCCACAGAGAAGTAGGTGCCGACCCGTCAGGAATGTTGGAAAATACTACATCCGAGATGTTAGGTTGCCTTAGGTTAGGATATATAACGCTATAGACATATATAATGTCCCAAACTAGACGAACGGGATGACAGGAACAGGATTCTGTAAAACATTACCAGCGAGGGGCTAGATGGGTTAGGTTAGGTTATATTATGTCAAAAACGTATATAATGTTCCCACCGAGAAGTAGGTGCCGACCCGTCAGGAATGTTGGAAAATACTACATCCGAGATGTTAGCATGCCTTAGGTTAGGATATATAACGCCATAGACGTATATAATGTCTCAAAATAGACGTACGGGATGACAGGAACAGGATTCTGTAAAACATTACCAACGAGGGGCTACATGGGTTAGGTTAGGTTATATTATGTCACGGACGTATATAATGTTCCCACCGAGAAGTAGGTGCCGACCCGTCAGGAATGTTGGACAATACTACATCCGAGATGTTAGCATGCCTTAGGTTAGGATATATAACGCCATAGACGTATATAATGTCCCAAACTAGACGTACGGAACGACAGGAACAGGATTCTGTAAAACATTACCAGCGAGGCGCTAGATGGGTTAGGTTAGGTTATATTATGTCACAGACGTCTATAATGTTCCCACCGAGAAGTAGGTGCCGACCCGTCAGGAATGTTGGAAAATACTACATCCGAGGTGTTAGGTTGCCTTAGGTTAGGATATATAACGCTATAGACATATATAATGTCCCAAACAAGACTAACGGGATGACAGGAACAGGATTCTGTAAAACATTACCAGCGAGGGGCTAGATGGTTTAGGTTAGGTTATATTATGTCAAAAACGTATATAATGTTCCCACCGAGAAGTAGGTGCCGACCGTCAGGAATGTTGGAAAATACTACATCCGAGATGTTAGCATGCCTTAGGTTAGGATATATAACGCCATAGACGTATATAATGTCCCAAACTAGACGTACGGGATGACAGGAACAGGATTCTGTAAAACATTACCAACGAGGGGCTAGATGGGTTAGGTTAGGTTATATTATCTCACAGACGTAAATAATGTTCCCTCCGAGAAGTAAGTGCCGACCCGTCAGGAATGTTGGAAAAAACTACATCCGAGATGTTAGGTTGCCTTAGGTTATGATATAGAACGCTATAGACGTATATAATGTACCAAACTAGACGTACGGGACGACAGGAACAGGATTCTGTAAAACATTACCAGCGAGGCGCTAGATGGGTTAGGTTAGGTTATATTATGTCACAGACGTATATAATGTTCCCACCGAGAAGTAGGTGCCGACCCGTCAGGAATGTTGGAAAATACTACATCCGAGGTGTTAGGTTGCCTTAGATTAAGATATATAACGCTATAGACATATATAATGTCCCAAACTAGACGAACGGGATGACAGGAACAGGATTCTGTAAAACATTACCAGCGAGGGGCTAGATGGGTTAGGTTAGGTTATATTATGTCAAAAACGTATATAATGTTCCCACCGAGAAGTAGGTGCCGACCCGTCAGGAATGTTGGAAAATACTACATCCGAGATGTTAGCATGCCTTAGGTTAGGATATATAACGCCATAGACGTATATAATGTCCCAAACTATACGTACGGGATGACAGGAACAGGATTCTGTAAAACATTACCAACGAGGCGCTAGATGGGTTAGGTTAGGTTATATTATCTCACAGACGTATATAATGTTCCCTCCGAGAAGTAAGTGCCGACTCGTCAGGAATGTTGGAAAATACTACATCCGAGATGTTAGCATGCCTTAGGTTAGGATATATAACGCTATAGACGTATATAATGTCCCAGACTAGACGTACGGGACGACAGGAACAGGATTCTGTAAAACATTACCAACGAGGGGCTAGATGGTTTAGGTTAGGTTATATTATGTCACAGACGTATATAATGTTCCCACCGAGAAGTAAGTGCCGACCCGTCAGGAATGCTGGAAAATACTACATCCGAGATGTTAGGTTGCCTTAGGTTATGATATATAACGCTATAGACGTATATAATGTACCAAACTAGACGTACGGGACGACAGGAACAGGATTCTGTAAAACATTACCAGCGAGGCGCTAGATGGGTTAGGTTAGGTTATATTATGTCACAGACGTATATAATGTTCCCACCGAGAAGTAGGTGCCGACCCGTCAGGAATGTTGGAAAATACTACATCCGAGATGTTGGCATGGCTTAGGTTAGGATATATAACGCTATAGACGTATATAATGTCCCAGACTAGACGTACGGGACGACAGGAATAGGATTCTGTAAAACATTACCAGCGAGGTGCTAGATGGGTTAGGTTAGGTTATATTATGTCATAGACGTATATAATGTTCCCACCGAGCAGTAGGTGCCGACCCGTCAGGAATGTTGGAAAATACTACATCCGAGGTGTTAGGTTGCCTTAGGTTATGATATATAACGCTATAGACGTATATAATGTACCAAACTAGACGTACGGGACGACAGGAACAGGATTCTGTAAAACATTACCAGCGAGGCGCTAGATGGGTTAGGTTAGGTTATATTATGTCACAGACGTCTATAATGTTCCCACCGAGAAGTAGGTGCCGACCCGTCAGGAATGTAGGAAAATACTACATCCGAGGTGTTAGGTTGCCTTAGGTTAGGATATATAACGCTATAGACATATATAATGTCCCAAACTAGACGAACGGGATGACAGGAACAGGATTCTGTAAAACATTACCAGCGAGGGGCTAGATGGGTTAGGTTAGGTTATATTATGTCAAAAACGTATATAATGTCCCCAGCGAGAAGTAAGTGCCGACCCGTCAGGAATGTTGGAAATTACTACATCCGAGATGTTAGGTTGCCTTAGGTTAGGATATATAACGCTATAGACGTATATAATGTACCAAACTAGACGTACGGGACGACAGGAACAGGATTCTGTAAAACATTACCAACGAGGGGCTAGATGGGTTAGGTTAGGCTATATTATGTCACAGGCGTATATAATGTTCCCGCCGAGAAGTAAGTGCCGACCCGTGAGGAATGTTGGAAAATACTACATCCGAGATGTTAGGTTGCCTTAGGTTATGATATAGAAGGCTATAGACGTATACAATGTACCAAACTAGACGTACGGGACGACAGGAACAGGATTCTGTAAAACATTACCAGCGAGGCGCTAGATGGGTTAGGTTAGGTTATATTATGTCACAGACGTATATAATGTTCCCACCGAGAAGTAGGTGCCGACCCGTCAGGAATGTTGGAAAATACTACATCCGAGGTGTTAGGTTGCCTTAGATTAAGATATATAACGCTATAGACATATATAATGTCCCAAACTAGACGAACGGGATGACAGGAACAGGATTCTGTAAAACATTACCAGCGAGGGGCTAGATGGGTTAGGTTAGGTTATATTATGTCAAAAACGTATATAATGTTCCCACCGAGAAGTAGGTGCCGCCCGTCAGGAATGTTGGACAATACTACATCCGAGATGTTAGCATGCCTTAGGTTAGGATATATAACGCCATAGACGTATATAATGTCCCAAACTAGACGTACGGGACGACAGGAACAGGATTCTGTAAAACATTACCAGCGAGGCGCTAGATGGGTTAGGTTAGGTTATATTATGTCACAGACGTCTATAATGTTCCCACCGAGAAGTAGGTGCCGACCCGTCAGGAATGTTGGAAAATACTACATCCGAGGTGTTAGGTTGCCTTAGGTTAGGATATATAACGCTATAGACATATATAATGTCCCAAACTAGACTAACGGGATGACAGGAACAGGATTCTGTAAAACATTACCAGCGAGGGGCTAGATGGGTTAGGTTAGGTTATATTATGTCAAAAACGTATATAATGTTCCCACCGAGAAGTAGGTGCCGACCGTCAGGAATGTTGGAAAATACTACATCCGAGATGTTAGCATGCCTTAGGTTAGGATATATAACGCCATAGACGTATATAATGTCTCAAACTAGACGTACGGGATGACAGGAACAGGATTCTGTAAAACATTACCAACGAGGGGCTACATGGGTTAGGTTAGGTTATATTATGTCACGGACGTATATAATGTTCCCACCGAGAAGTAAGTGCCGACCCGTCAGGAATGTTGGAAATTACTACATCCGAGATGTTAGGTTGCCTTAGGTTATGATATGGAACGCTATAGACGTATATAATGTACCAAACTAGACGTACGGGACGACAGGAACAGGATTCTGTAAAACATTACCAGCGAGGGGCTAGATGGGTTAGGTTAGGTTATATTATGTCACAGACGTATATAATGTTCGCACCGAGAAGTAGGTGCCTTACCATCGGGAATGTTGTAAAATACTACATCCGAGGTGTTAGGTTGAATTAGGTTAGGATATATAACGCTATAGACGTATATAATTTCCCAACCGAGATGTACGGGACGATACGAACGGTATTCTGTAAAAAATTACCAGCGAGGGGCCAGATGGGTTAGGTTAGGTTATATTATGTCATAGACGTATATAATGTTCCCACAGAGAAGTAGGTGCCGACCCGTCAGGAATGTTGGAAAATACTACATCCGAGGTGTTAGGTTGCCTTAGGTTATGATATATAACGCTATAGACGTATATAATGTACCAAACTAGACGTACGGGACGACAGGAACAGGATTCTGTAAAACATTACCAGCGAGGCGCTAGATGGGTTAGGTTAGGTTATATTATGTCACAGACGTCTATAATGTTCCCACCGAGAAGTAGGTGCCGACCCGTCAGGAATGTAGGAAAATACTACATCCGAGGTGTTAGGTTGCCTTAGGTTAGGATATATAACGCTATAGACATATATAATGTCCCAAACTAGACGAACGGGATGACAGGAACAGGATTCTGTAAAACATTACCAGCGAGGGGCTAGATGGGTTAGGTTAGGTTATATTATGTCAAAAACGTATATAATGTTCCCACCGAGAAGTAGGTGCCGACCCGTCAGGAATGTTGGAAAATACTACATCCGAGATGTTAGCATGCCTTAGGTTAGGATATATAACGCCATAGACGTATATAATGTCTCAAACTAGACGTACGGGATGACAGGAACAGGATTCTGTAAAACATTACCAACGAGGGGCTACATGGGTTAGGTTAGGTTATATTATGTCACAGGCGTATATAATGTTCCCGCCGAGAAGTAAGTGCCGACCCGTCAGGAATGTTGGAAAATACTACATCCGAGATGTTAGGTTGCCTTAGGTTATGATATAGAACGCTATAGACGTATACAATGTACCAAACTAGACGTACGGGACGACAGGAACAGGATTCTGTAAAACATTACCAGCGAGGCGCTAGATGGGTTAGGTTAGGTTATATTATGTCACAGACGTATATAATGTTCCCACCGAGAAGTAGGTGCCGACCCGTCAGGAATGTTGGAAAATACTACATCCGAGGTGTTAGGTTGCCTTAGATTAAGATATATAACGCTATAGACATATATAATGTCCCAAACTAGACGAACGGGATGACAGGAACAGGATTCTGTAAAACATTACCAGCGAGGGGCTAGATGGGTTAGGTTAGGTTATATTATGTCAAAAACGTATATAATGTTCCCACCGAGAAGTAGGTGCCGACCCGTCAGGAATGTTGGACAATACTACATCCGTGATGTTAGCATGCCTTAGGTTAGGATATATAACGCCATAGACGTATATAATGTCCCAAACTAGACGTACGGGACGACAGGAACAGGATTCTGTAAAACATTACCAGCGAGGCGCTAGATGGGTTAGGTTAGGTTATATTATGTCACAGACGTCTATAATGTTCCCACCGAGAAGTAGGTGCCGACCCGTCAGGAATGTTGGAAAATACTACATCCGAGGTGTTAGGTTGCCTTAGGTTAGGATATATAACGCTATAGACATATATAATGTCCCAAACTAGACTAACGGGATGACAGGAACAGGATTCTGTAAAACATTACCAGCGAGGGGCTAGATGGGTTAGGTTAGGTTATATTATGTCAAAAACGTATATAATGTTCCCACCGAGAAGTAGGTGCCGACCGTCAGGAATGTTGGAAAATACTACATCCGAGATGTTAGCATGCCTTAGGTTAGGATATATAACGCCATAGACGTATATAATGTCTCAAACTAGACGTACGGGATGACAGGAACAGGATTCTGTAAAACATTACCAACGAGGGGCTACATGGGTTAGGTTAGGTTATATTATGTCACGGACGTATATAATGTCCCCACCGAGAAGTAAGTGCCGACCCGTCAGGAATGTTGGAAATTACTACATCCGAGATGTTAGGTTGCCTTAGGTTATGATATGGAACGCTATAGACGTATATAATGTACCAAACTAGACGTACGGGACGACAGGAACAGGATTCTGTAAAACATTACCAGCGAGGGGCTAGATGGGTTAGGTTAGGTTATATTATGTCACAGACGTATATAATGTTCCCACCGAGAAGTAAGTGCCGACCCGTCAGGAATGTTGGAAAATACTACATCCGAGGTGTTAGGTTGCCTTAGATTAAGATATATAACGCTATAGACATATATAATGTCCAAAACTAGACGAACGGGATGACAGGAACAGGATTCTGTAAAACATTACCAGCGAGGGGCTAGATGGGTTAGGTTAGGTTATATTATGTCAAAAACGTATATAATGTTCCCACCGAGAAGTAGGTGCCGACCCGTCAGGAATGTTGGACATTACTACATCCGAGGTGTTAGGTTGCCTTAGGTTATGATATATAACGCTATAGACGTATATAATGTACCAAACTAGACGTACGGGACGACAGGAACAGGATTCTGTAAAACATTACCAGCGAGGCGCTAGATGGGTTAGGTTAGGTTATATTATGTCACAGACGTCTATAATGTTCCCACCGAGAAGTAGGTGCCGACCCGTCAGGAATGTAGGAAAATACTACATCTGAGGTGTTAGGTTGCCTTAGGTTAGGATATATAACGCTATAGACATATATAATGTCCCAAACTAGACGAACGGGATGACAGGAACAGGATTCTGTAAAACATTACCAGCGAGGGGCTAGATGGGTTAGGTTAGGTTATATTATGTCACAGACGTCTATAATGTTCCCACCGAGAAGTAGGTGCCGACCCGTCAGGAATGTTGGAAAATACTACATCCGAGGTGTTAGGTTGCCTTAGGTTAGGATATATAACGCTATAGACATATATAATGTCCCAAACTAGACTAACGGGATGACAGGAACAGGATTCTGTAAAACATTACCAGCGAGGGGCTAGGTGGATTAGGTTAGGTTACATTATGTCACAGACGTATATAATGTTCCCACCGAGAAGTAAGTGCCGACCCGTCAGGAATGTTGGAAAATACTACATCCGAGATGTTAGGTTGCCTTAGGTTATGATATATAACGCTATACACGTATATAATGTACCAAACTAGACGTACGGGACGACAGGAACAGGATTCTGTAAAACATTACCAGCGAGGCGCTAGATGGGTTAGGTTAGGTTATATTATGTCACAGACGTCTATAATGTTCCCACCGAGAAGTAGGTGCCGACCCGTCAGGAATGTAGGAAAATACTACATCCGAGGTGTTAGGTTGCCTTAGGTTAGGATATATAACGCTATAGACATATATAATGTCCCAAACTAGACGAACGGGATGACAGGAACAGGATTCTGTAAAACATTACCAGCGAGGGGCTAGATGGGTTAGGTTAGGTTATATTATGTCAAAAACGTATATAATGTTCCCACCGAGAAGTAGGTGCCGACCCGTCAGGAATGTTGGAAAATACTACATCCGAGATGTTAGCATGCCTTAGGTTAGGATATATAACGCCATAGACGTATATAATGTCTCAAACTAGACGTACGGGATGACAGGAACAGGATTCTGTAAAACATTACCAACGAGGGGCTACATGGGTTAGGTTAGGTTATATTATGTCACGGACGTATATAATGTCCCCACCGAGAAGTAAGTGCCGACCCGTCAGGAATGTTGGAAATTACTACATCCGAGATGTTAGGTTGCCTTAGGTTATGATATATAACGCTATAGACGTATATAATGTACCAAACTAGACGTACGGGACGACAGGAACAGGATTCTGTAAAACATTACCAACGAGGGGCTAGATGGGTTAGGTTAGGTTATATTATGTCACAGGCGTATATAATGTTCCCGCCGAGAAGTAAGTGCCGACCCGTCAGGAATGTTGGAAAATACTACATCCGAGATGTTAGGTTGCCTTAGGTTATGATATAGAACGCTATAGACGTATACAATGTACCAAACTAGACGTACGGGACGACAGGAACAGGATTCTGTAAAACATTACCAGCGAGGCACTAGATGGGTTAGGTTAGGTTATATTATGTCACAGACGTATATAATGTTCCCACCGAGAAGTAGGTGCCGACCCGTCAGGAATGTTGGAAAACACTACATCCGAGGTGTTAGGTTGCCTTAGATTAAGATATATAACGCTATAGACATATATAATGTCCCAAACTAGACGAACGGGATGACAGGAACAGGATTCTGTAAAACATTACCAGCGAGGGGCTAGATGGGTTAGGTTAGGTTATATTATGTCAAAAACGTATATAATGTTCCCACCGAGAAGTAGGTGCCGACCCGTCAGGAATGTTGGAAAATACTACATCCGAGATGTTAGCATGCCTTAGGTTAGGATATATAACGCCATAGACGTATATAATGTCTCAAACTAGACGTACGGGATGACAGGAACAGGATTCTGTAAAACATTACCAACGAGGGGCTACATGGGTTAGGTTAGGTTATATTATGTCACAGGCGTATATAATGTTCCCGCCGAGAAGTAAGTGCCGACCCGTCAGGAATGTTGGAAAATACTACATCCGAGATGTTAGGTTGCCTTAGGTTATGATATAGAACGCTATAGACGTATACAATGTACCAAACTAGACGTACGGGACGACAGGAACAGGATTCTGTAAAACATTACCAGCGAGGCGCTAGATGGGTTAGGTTAGGTTATATTATGTCACAGACGTATATAATGTTCCCACCGAGAAGTAGGTGCCGACCCGTCAGGAATGTTGGAAAATACTACATCCGAGGTGTTAGGTTGCCTTAGATTAAGATATATAACGCTATAGACATATATAATGTCCCAAACTAGACGAACGGGATGACAGGAACAGGATTCTGTAAAACATTACCAGCGAGGGGCTAGATGGGTTAGGTTAGGTTATATTATGTCAAAAACGTATATAATGTTCCCACCGAGAAGTAGGTGCCGACCCGTCAGGAATGTTGGACAATACTACATCCGTGATGTTAGCATGCCTTAGGTTAGGATATATAACGCCATAGACGTATATAATGTCCCAAACTAGACGTACGGGACGACAGGAACAGGATTCTGTAAAACATTACCAGCGAGGCGCTAGATGGGTTAGGTTAGGTTATATTATGTCACAGACGTCTATAATGTTCCCACCGAGAAGTAGGTGCCGACCCGTCAGGAATGTTGGAAAATACTACATCCGAGGTGTTAGGTTGCCTTAGGTTAGGATATATAACGCTATAGACATATATAATGTCCCAAACTAGACTAACGGGATGACAGGAACAGGATTCTGTAAAACATTACCAGCGAGGGGCTAGATGGGTTAGGTTAGGTTATATTATGTCAAAAACGTATATAATGTTCCCACCGAGAAGTAGGTGCCGACCGTCAGGAATGTTGGAAAATACTACATCCGAGATGTTAGCATGCCTTAGGTTAGGATATATAACGCCATAGACGTATATAATGTCTCAAACTAGACGTACGGGATGACAGGAACAGGATTCTGTAAAACATTACCAACGAGGGGCTACATGGGTTAGGTTAGGTTATATTATGTCACAGACGTATATAATGTTCCCACCGAGAAGTAAGTGCCGACCCGTCAGGAATGTTGGAAAATACTACATCCGAGGTGTTAGGTTGCCTTAGATTAAGATATATAACGCTATAGACATATATAATGTCCCAAACTAGACGAACGGGATGACAGGAACAGGATTCTGTAAAACATTACCAGCGAGGGGCTAGATGGGTTAGGTTAGGTTATATTATGTCAAAAACGTATATAATGTTCCCACCGAGAAGTAGGTGCCGACCCGTCAGGAATGTTGGACATTACTACATCCGAGGTGTTAGGTTGCCTTAGGTTATGATATATAACGCTATAGACGTATATAATGTACCAAACTAGACGTACGGGACGACAGGAACAGGATTCTGTAAAACATTACCAGCGAGGCGCTAGATGGGTTAGGTTAGGTTATATTATGTCACAGACGTCTATAATGTTCCCACCGAGAAGTAGGTGCCGACCCGTCAGGAATGTAGGAAAATACTACATCTGAGGTGTTAGGTTGCCTTAGGTTAGGATATATAACGCTATAGACATATATAATGTCCCAAACTAGACGAACGGGATGACAGGAACAGGATTCTGTAAAACATTACCAGCGAGGGGCTAGATGGGTTAGGTTAGGTTATATTATGTCAAAAACGTATATAATGTTCCCACCGAGAAGTAGGTGCCGACCCGTCAGGAATGTTGGACAATACTACATCCGAGATGTTAGCATGCCTTAGGTTAGGATATATAACGCCATAGACGTATATAATGTCCCAAACTAGACGTACGGGACGACAGGAACAGGATTCTGTAAAACATTACCAGCGAGGCGCTAGATGGGTTAGGTTAGGTTATATTATGTCACAGACGTCTATAATGTTCCCACCGAGAAGTAGGTGCCGACCCGTCAGGAATGTTGGAAAATACTACATCCGAGGTGTTAGGTTGCCTTAGGTTAGGATATATAACGCTATAGACATATATAATGTCCCAAACTAGACTAACGGGATGACAGGAACAGGATTCTGTAAAACATTACCAGCGAGGGGCTAGGTGGGTTAGGTTAGGTTATATTATGTCAGAAACGTATATAATGTTCCCACCGAGAAGTAGGTGCCGACCGTCAGGAATGTTGGAAAATACTACATCCGAGATGTTAGCATGCCTTAGGTTAGGATATATAACGCCATAGACGTAAATAATGTCTCAAACTAGACGTACGGGATGACAGGAACAGGATTCTGTAAAACATTACCAACGAGGGGCTACATGGGTTAGGTTAGGTTATATTATGTCACGGACGTATATAATGTTCCCACCGAGAAGTAAGTGCCGACCCGTCAGGAATGTTGGAAATTACTACATCCGAGATGTTAGGTTGCCTTAGGTTATGATATGGAACGCTATAGACGTATATAATGTACGGGACGACAGGAACAGGATTCTGTAAAACATTACCAGCGAGGGGCTAGATGGGTTAGGTTAGGTTATATTATGTCACAGACGTATATAATGTTCCCACCGAGAAGTAAGTGCCGACCCGTCAGGAATGTTGGAAAATACTACATCCGAGGTGTTAGGTTGCCTTAGATTAAGATATATAACGCTATAGACATATATAATGTCCCAAACTAGACGAACGGGATGACAGGAACAGGATTCTGTAAAACATTACCAGCGAGGGGCTAGATCCGTTAGGTTAGGTTATATTATGTCAAAAACGTATATAATGTTCCCACCGAGAAGTAGGTGCCGTCCCGTCAGGAATGTTGGAAAATACTACATCCGAGTCCAACATTACCAACGAGGGGCTACATGGGTTAGATTAGGTTATATTATGTCACGGACGTATATAATGTTCCCACCGAGAAGTAAGTGCCGACCCGTCAGGAATGTTGGAAATTACTACATCCGAGATGTTAGGTTGCCTTAGGTTATGATATAGAACGCTATAGACGTATATAATGTACCAAACTAGACGTACGGGACGACAGGAACAGGATTCTGTAAAACATTACCAGCGAGGGGCTAGATGGGTTAGGTTAGGTTACATTATGTCACAGACGTATATAATGTTCCCACCGAGAAGTAAGTGCCGACCCGTCAGGAATGTTGGAAAATACTACATCCGAGATGTTAGGTTGCCTTAGGTTATGATATAGAACGCTATAGACGTATACAATGTACCAAACTAGACGTACGGGACGACAGGAACAGGATTCTGTAAAACATTACCAGCGAGGCGCTAGATGGGTTAGGTTAGGTTATATTATGTCAAAAACGTATATAATGTTCCCACCGAGAAGTAGGTGCCGACCCGTCAGGAATGTTGGACAATACTACATCCGAGATGTTAGCATGCCTTAGGTTAGGATATATAACGCCATAGACGTATATAATGTCCCAAACTAGACGTACGGGACGACAGGAACAGGATTCTGTAAAACATTACCAGCGAGGCGCTAGATGGGTTAGGTTAGGTTATATTATGTCACAGACGTCTATAATGTTCCCACCGAGAAGTAGGTGCCGACCCGTCAGGAATGTTGGAAAATACTACATCCGAGGTGTTAGGTTGCCTTAGGTTAGGATATATAACGCTATAGACATATATAATGTCCCAAACTAGACTAACGGGATGACAGGAACAGGATTCTGTAAAACATTACCAGCGAGGGGCTAGATGGGTTAGGTTAGGTTATATTATGTCAAAAACGTATATAATGTTCCCACCGAGAAGTAGGTGCCGACCGTCAGGAATGTTGGAAAATACTACATCCGAGATGTTAGCATGCCTTAGGTTAGGATATATAACGCCATAGACGTATATAATGTCTCAAACTAGACGTACGGGATGACAGGAACAGGATTCTGTAAAACATTACCAACGAGGGGCTACATGGGTTAGGTTAGCTTATATTATGTCACGGACGTATATAATGTTCCCACCGAGAAGTAAGTGCCGACCCGTCAGGAATGTTGGAAATTACTACATCCGAGATGTTAGGTTGCCTTAGGTTATGATATGGAACGCTATAGACGTATATAATGTACCAAACTAGACGTACGGGACGACAGGAACAGGATTCTGTAAAACATTACCAGCGAGGGGCTGGATGGGTTAGGTTAGGTTATATTATGTCACAGACGTATATAATGTTCCCACCGAGAAGTAAGTGCCGACCCGTCAGGAATGTTGGAAAATACTACATCCTAGGTGTTAGGTTGCCTTAGATTAAGATATATAACGCTATAGACATATATAATGTCCCAAACTAGACGAACGGGATGACAGGAACAGGATTCTGTAAAACATTACCAGCGAGGGGCTAGATCCGTTAGGTTAGGTTATATTATGTCAAAAACGTATATAATGTTCCCACCGAGAAGTAGGTGCCGACCCGTCAGGAATGTTGGACATTACTACATCCGAGGTGTTAGGTTGCCTTAGGTTATGATATATAACGCTATAGACGTATATAATGTACCAAACTAGACGTACGGGACGACAGGAACAGGATTCTGTAAAACATTACCAGCGAGGCGCTAGATGGGTTAGGTTAGGTTATATTATGTCACAGACGTCTATAATGTTCCCACCGAGAAGTAGGTGCCGACCCGTCAGGAATGTAGGAAAATACTACATCCGAGGTGTTAGGTTGCCTTAGGTTAGGATATATAACGCTATAGACATATATAATGTCCCAAACTAGACGAACGGGATGACAGGAACAGGATTCTGTAAAACATTACCAGCGAGGGGCTAGATGGGTTAGGTTAGGTTATATTATGTCAAAAACGTATATAATGTTCCCACCGAGAAGTAGGTGCCGACCCGTCAGGAATGTTGGAAAATACTACATCCGAGATGTTAGCATGCCTTAGGTTAGGATATATAACGCCATAGACGTATATAATGTCTCAAACTAGACGTACGGGATGACAGGAACAGGATTCTGTAAAACATTACCAACGAGGGGCTACATGGGTTAGGTTAGGTTATATTATGTCACGGACGTATATAATGTCCCCACCGAGAAGTAAGTGCCGACCCGTCAGGAATGTTGGAAATTACAACATCCGAGATGTTAGGTTGCCTTAGGTTATGATATATAACGCTATAGACGTATATAATGTCCCAAACTAGACGAACGGGATGACAGGAACAGGATTCTGTAAAACATTACCAGCGAGGGGCTAGATGGGTTAGGTTAGGTTATATTATGTCAAAAACGTATATAATGTTCCCACCGAGAAGTAGGTGCCGACCCGTCAGGAATGTTGGACAATACTACATCCGAGATGTTAGCATGCCTTAGGTTAGGATATATAACGCCATAGACGTATATAATGTCCCAAACTAGACGTACGGGACGACAGGAACAGGATTCTGTAAAACATTACCAGCGAGGCGCTAGATGGGTTAGGTTAGGTTATATTATGTCACAGACGTCTATAATGTTCCCACCGAGAAGTAGGTGCCGACCCGTCAGGAATGTTGGAAAATACTACATCCGAGGTGTTAGGTTGCCTTAGGTTAGGATATATAACGCTATAGACATATATAATGTCCCAAACTAGACTAACGGGATGACAGGAACAGGATTCTGTAAAACATTACCAGCGAGGGGCTAGATGGGTTAGGTTAGGTTATATTATGTCAAAAACGTATATAATGTTCCCACCGAGAAGTAGGTGCCGACCGTCAGGAATGTTGGAAAATACTACATCCGAGATGTTAGCATGCCTTAGGTTAGGATATATAACGCCATAGACGTATATAATGTCTCAAACTAGACGTACGGGATGACAGGAACAGGATTCTGTAAAACATTACCAACGAGGGGCTACATGGGTTAGGTTAGGTTATATTATGTCACGGACGTATATAATGTTCCCACCGAGAAGTAAGTGCCGACCCGTCAGGAATGTTGGAAATTACTACATCCGAGATGTTAGGTTGCCTTAGGTTATGATATGGAACGCTATAGACGTATATAATGTACGGGACGACAGGAACAGGATTCTGTAAAACATTACCAGCGAGGGGCTAGATGGGTTAGGTTAGGTTATATTATGTCACAGACGTATATAATGTTCCCACCGAGAAGTAAGTGCCGACCCGTCAGGAATGTTGGAAAATACTACATCCGAGGTGTTAGGTTGCCTTAGATTAAGATATATAACGCTATAGACGTATATAATGTCCCAAACTAGACGAACGGGATGACAGGAACAGGATTCTGTAAAACATTACCAGCGAGGGGCTAGATGGGTTAGGTTAGGTTATATTATGTCAAAAACGTATATAATGTTCCCACCGAGAAGTAGGTGCCGACCCGTCAGGAATGTTGGAAAATACTACATCCGAGTCCAACATTACCAACGAGGGGCTACATGGGTTAGGTTAGGTTATATTATGTCACGGACGTATATAATGTTCCCACCGAGAAGTAAGTGCCGACCCGTCAGGAATGTTGGAAATTACTACATCCGAGATGTTAGGTTGCCTTAGGTTATGATATAGAACGCTATAGACGTATATAATGTACCAAACTAGACGTACGGGACGACAGGAACAGGATTCTGTAAAACATTACCAGCGAGGGGCTAGATGGGTTAGGTTAGGTTACATTATGTCACAGACGTATATAATGTTCCCACCGAGAAGTAAGTGCCGACCCGTCAGGAATGTTGGAAAATACTACATCCGAGATGTTAGGTTGCCTTAGGTTATGATATAGAACGCTATAGACGTATACAATGTACCAAACTAGACGTACGGGACGACAGGAACAGGATTCTGTAAAACATTACCAGCGAGGCGCTAGATGGGTTAGGTTAGGTTATATTATGTCACAGACGTATATAATGTTCCCACCGAGAAGTAGGTGCCGACCCGTCAGGAATGTTGGAAAATACTACATCCGAGGTGTTAGGTTGCCTTAGATTAAGATATATAACGCTATAGACATATATAATGTCCCAAACTAGACGAACGGGATGACAGGAACAGGATTCTGTAAAACATTACCAGCGAGGGGCTAGATCCGTTAGGTTAGGTTATATTATGTCAAAAACGTATATAATGTTCCCACCGAGAAGTAGGTGCCGACCCGTCAGGAATGTTGGACAATACTACATCCGAGATGTTAGCATGCCTTAGGTTAGGATATATAACGCCATAGACGTATATAATGTCCCAAACTAGACGTACGGGACGACAGGAACAGGATTCTGTAAAACATTACCAGCGAGGCGCTAGATGGGTTAGGTTAGGTTATATTATGTCACAGACGTCTATAATGTTCCCACCGAGAAGTAGGTGCCGACCCGTCAGGAATGTTGGAAAATACTACATCCGAGGTGTTAGGTTGCCTTAGGTTAGGATATATAACGCTATAGACATATATAATGTCCCAAACTAGACTAACGGGATGACAGGAACAGGATTCTGTAAAACATTACCAGCGAGGGGCTAGATGGGTTAGGTTAGGTTATATTATGTCAAAAACGTATATAATGTTCCCGCCGAGAAGTAGGTGCCGACCGTCAGGAATGTTGGAAAATACTACATCCGAGATGTTAGCATGCCTTAGGTTAGGATATATAACGCCATAGACGTATATAATGTCTCAAACTAGACGTACGGGATGACAGGAACAGGATTCTGTAAAACATTACCAACGAGGGGCTACATGGGTTAGGTTAGGTTATATTATGTCACGGACGTATATAATGTTCCCACCGAGAAGTAAGTGCCGACCCGTCAGGAATGTTGGAAATTACTACATCCGAGATGTTAGGTTGCCTTAGGTTATGATATGGAACGCTATAGACGTATATAATGTACCAAACTAGACGTACGGGACGACAGGAACCGGATTCTGTAAAACATTACCAGCGAGGGGCTAGATGGGTTAGGTTAGGTTATATTATGTCACAGACGTATATAATGTTCCCACCGAGAAGTAAGTGCCGACCCGTCAGGAATGTTGGAAAATACTACATCCGAGGTGTTAGGTTGCCTTAGGTTATGATATAGAACGCTATAGACGTATATAATGTACCAAACTAGACGTACGGGACGACAGGAACAGGATTCTGCAAAACATTACCAGCGAGGGGCTAGATGGGTTAGGTTAGGTTATATTATGTCACAGACGTATATAATGTTCCCACCGAGAAGTAAGTGCCGACCCGTCAGGAATGTTGGAAAATACTACATCCTAGGTGTTAGGTTGCCTTAGATTAAGATATATAACGCTATAGACATATATAATGTCCCAAACTAGACGAACGGGATGACAGGAACAGGATTCTGTAAAACATTACCAGCGAGGGGCTAGATGGGTTAGGTTAGGTTATATTATGTCAAAAACGTATATAATGTTCCCACCGAGAAGTAGGTGCCGACCCGTCAGGAATGTTGGAAAATACTACATCCGAGATGTTAGCATGCCTTAGGTTAGGATATATAACGCCATAGACGTATATAATGTCTCAAACTAGACGTACGGGATGACAGGAACAGGATTCTGTAAAACATTACCAACGAGGGGCTACATGGGTTAGGTTAGGTTATATTATGTCACGGACGTATATAATGTCCCCACCGAGAAGTAAGTCCCGACCCGTCAGGAATGTTGGAAAATACTACATCCGAGATGTTAGGTTGCCTTAGGTTATGATATAGAACGCTATAGACGTATACAATGTACCAAACTAGACGTACGGGACGACAGGAACAGGATTCTGTAAAACATTACCAGCGAGGCGCTAGATGGGTTAGGTTAGGTTATATTATGTCACAGACGTATATAATGTTCCCACCGAGAAGTAGGTGCCGACCCGTCAGGAATGTTGGAAAATACTACATCCGAGGTGTTAGGTTGCCTTAGATTAAGATATATAACGCTATAGACATATATAATGTCCCAAACTAGACGAACGGGATGACAGGAACAGGATTCTGTAAAACATTACCAGCGAGGGGCTAGATCCGTTAGGTTAGGTTATATTATGTCAAAAACGTATATAATGTTCCCACCGAGAAGTAGGTGCCGACCCGTCAGGAATGTTGGACAATACTACATCCGAGATGTTAGCATGCCTTAGGTTAGGATATATAACGCCATAGACGTATATAATGTCCCAAACTAGACGTACGGGACGACAGGAACAGGATTCTGTAAAACATTACCAGCGAGGCGCTAGATGGGTTAGGTTAGGTTATATTATGTCACAGACGTCTATAATGTTCCCACCGAGAAGTAGGTGCCGACCCGTCAGGAATGTTGGAAAATACTACATCCGAGGTGTTAGGTTGCCTTAGGTTAGGATATATAACGCTATAGACATATATAATGTCCCAAATTAGACTAACGGGATGACAGGAACAGGATTCTGTAAAACATTACCAGCGAGGGGCTAGATGGGTTAGGTTAGGTTATATTATGTCAAAAACGTATATAATGTTCCCACCGAGAAGTAGGTGCCGACCGTCAGGAATGTTGGAAAATACTACATCCGAGATGTTAGCATGCCTTAGGTTAGGATATATAACGCCATAGACGTATATAATGTCTCAAACTAGACGTACGGGATGACAGGAACAGGATTCTGTAAAACATTACCAACGAGGGGCTACATGGGTTAGGTTAGGTTATATTATGTCACGGACGTATATAATGTTCCCACCGAGAAGTAAGTGCCGACCCGTCAGGAATGTTGGAAATTACTACATCCGAGATGTTAGGTTGCCTTAGGTTATGATATGGAACGCTATAGACGTATATAATGTACCAAACTAGACGTACGGGACGACAGGAACCGGATTCTGTAAAACATTACCAGCGAGGGGCTAGATGGGTTAGGTTAGGTTATATTATGTCACAGACGTATATAATGTTCCCACCGAGAAGTAAGTGCCGACCCGTCAGGAATGTTGGAAAATACTACACCCTAGGTGTTAGGTTGCCTTAGATTAAGATATATAACGCTATAGACATATATAATGTCCCAAACTAGACGAACGGGATGACAGGAACAGGATTCTGTAAAACATTACCAGCGAGGGGCTAGATCCGTTAGGTTAGGTTATATTATGTCAAAAACGTATATAATGTTCCCACCGAGAAGTAGGTGCCGACCCGTCAGGAATGTTGGACATTACTACATCCGAGGTGTTAGGTTGCCTTAGGTTATGATATATAACGCTATAGACGTATATAATGTACCAAACTAGACGTACGGGACGACAGGAACAGGATTCTGTAAAACATTACCAGCGAGGCGCTAGATGGGTTAGGTTAGGTTATATTATGTCACAGACGTCTATAATGTTCCCACCGAGAAGTAGGTGCCGACCCGTCAGGAATGTAGGAAAATACTACATCCGAGGTGTTAGGTTGCCTTAGGTTAGGATATATAACGCTATAGACATATATAATGTCCCAAACTAGACGAACGGG
Source organism: Xylocopa violacea (assembly GCA_963969225.1). Classification (NCBI taxonomy): domain Eukaryota; kingdom Metazoa; phylum Arthropoda; class Insecta; order Hymenoptera; family Apidae; genus Xylocopa; species Xylocopa violacea. Next base: position 15,727,167 of record CAXAJV010000015.1, read on the forward strand.
ATGACAGGAACAGGATTCTGTAAAACATTACCAGCGAGGGGCTAGATGGGTTAGGTTAGGTTATATTATGTCAAAAACGTATATAATGTTCCCACCGAGAAGTAGGTGCCGACCCGTCAGGAATGTTGGAAAATACTACATCCGAGATGTTAGCATGCCTTAGGTTAGGATATATAACGCCATAGACGTATATAATGTCTCAAACTAGACGTACGGGATGACAGGAACAGGATTCTGTAAAACATTACCAACGAGGGGCTACATGGGTTAGGTTAGGTTATATTATGTCACGGACGTATATAATGTCCCCACCGAGAAGTAAGTGCCGACCCGTCAGGAATGTTGGAAATTACAACATCCGAGATGTTAGGTTGCCTTAGGTTATGATATATAACGCTATAGACGTATATGATGTCCCAAACTAGACGAACGGGATGACAGGAACAGGATTCTGTAAAACATTACCAGCGAGGGGCTAGATGGGTTAGGTTAGGTTATATTATGTCAAAAACGTATATAATGTTCCCACCGAGAAGTAGGTGCCGACCCGTCAGGAATGTTGGACAATACTACATCCGAGATGTTAGCATGCCTTAGGTTAGGATATATAACGCCATAGACGTATATAATGTCCCAAACTAGACGTACGGGACGACAGGAACAGGATTCTGTAAAACATTACCAGCGAGGCGCTAGATGGGTTTGGTTAGGTTATATTATGTCACAGACGTCTATAATGTTCCCACCGAGAAGTAGGTGCCGACCCGTCAGGAATGTTGGAAAATACTACATCCGAGGTGTTAGGTTGCCTTAGGTTAGGATATATAACGCTATAGACATATATAATGTCCCAAACTAGACTAACGGGATGACAGGAACAGGATTCTGTAAAACATTACCAGCGAGGGGCTAGATGGGTTAGGTTAGGTTATATTATGTCAAAAACGTATATAATGTTCCCACCGAGAAGTAGGTGCCGACCGTCAGGAATGTTGGAAAATACTACATCCGAGATGTTAGCATGCCTTAGGTTAGGATATATAACGCCATAGACGTATATAATGTCTCAAACTAGACTAACGGGATGACAGGAACAGGATTCTGTAAAACATTACCAGCGAGGGGCTAGATGGGTTAGGTTAGGTTATATTATGTCAAAAACGTATATAATGTTCCCACCGAGAAGTAAGTGCCGACCCGTCAGGAATGTTGGAAATTACTACATCCGAGATGTTAGGTTGCCTTAGGTTATGATATAGAACGCTATAGACGTATATAATGTACCAAACTAGACGTACGGGACGACAGGAACAGGATTCTGTAAAACATTACCAGCGAGGGGCTAGATGGGTTAGGTTAGGTTACATTATGTCACAGACGTATATAATGTTCCCACCGAGAAGTAAGTGCCGACCGTCAGGAATGTTGGAAAATACTACATCCGAGATGTTAGCATGCCTTAGGTTAGGATATATAACGCCATAGACGTATATAATGTCTCAAACTAGACGTACGGGATGACAGGAACAGGATTCTGTAAAACATTACCAACGAGGGGCTACATGGGTTAGGTTAGGTTATATTATGTCACGGACGTATATAATGTTCCCACCGAGAAGTAAGTGCCGACCCGTCAGGAATGTTGGAAAATACTACATCCGAGGTGTTAGGTTGCCTTAGATTAAGATATATAACGCTATAGACATATATAATGTCCCAAACTAGACGAACGGGATGACAGGAACAGGATTCTGTAAAACATTACCAGCGAGGGGCTAGATCCGTTAGGTTAGGTTATATTATGTCAAAAACGTATATAATGTTCCCACCGAGAAGTAGGTGCCGACCCGTCAGGAATGTTGGACAATACTACATCCGAGATGTTAGCATGCCTTAGGTTAGGATATATAACGCCATAGACGTATATAATGTCCCAAACTAGACGTACGGGACGACAGGAACAGGATTCTGTAAAACATTACCAGCGAGGCGCTAGATGGGTTAGGTTAGGTTATATTATGTCAAAAACGTATATAATGTTCCCACCGAGAAGTAGGTGCCGACCCGTCAGGAATGTTGGACAATACTACATCCGAGATGTTAGCATGCCTTAGGTTAGGATATATAACGCCATAGACGTATATAATGTCCCAAACTAGACGTACGGGACGACAGGAACAGGATTCTGTAAAACATTACCAGCGAGGCGCTAGATGGGTTAGGTTAGGTTATATTATGTCACAGACGTCTATAATGTTCCCACCGAGAAGTAGGTGCCGACCCGTCAGGAATGTTGGAAAATACTACATCCGAGGTGTTAGGTTGCCTTAGGTTAGGATATATAACGCTATAGACATATATAATGTCCCAAACTAGACTAACGGGATGACAGGAACAGGATTCTGTAAAACATTACCAGCGAGGGGCTAGATGGGTTAGGTTAGGTTATATTATGTCAAAAACGTATATAATGTTCCCACCGAGAAGTAGGTGCCGACCGTCAGGAATGTTGGAAAATACTACATCCGAGATGTTAGCATGCCTTAGGTTAGGATATATAACGCCATAGACGTATATAATGTCTCAAACTAGACGTACGGGATGACAGGAACAGGATTCTGTAAAACATTACCAACGAGGGGCTACATGGGTTAGGTTAGGTTATATTATGTCACGGACGTATATAATGTTCCCACCGAGAAGTAAGTGCCGACCCGTCAGGAATGTTGGAAATTACTACATCCGAGATGTTAGGTTGCCTTAGGTTATGATATGGAACGCTATAGACGTATATAATGTACGGGACGACAGGAACAGGATTCTGTAAAACATTACCAGCGAGGCGCTAGATGGGTTAGGTTAGGTTATATTATGTCACAGACGTATATAATGTTCCCACCGAGAAGTAAGTGCCGACCCGTCAGGAATGTTGGAAAATACTACATCCGAGGTGTTAGGTTGCCTTAGATTAAGATATATAACGCTATAGACGTATATAATGTCCCAAACTAGACGAACGGGATGACAGGAACAGGATTCTGTAAAACATTACCAGCGAGGGGCTAGATGGGTTAGGTTAGGTTATATTATGTCAAAAACGTATATAATGTTCCCACCGAGAAGTAGGTGCCGACCCGTCAGGAATGTTGGAAAATACTACATCCGAGTCCAACATTACCAACGAGGGGCTACATGGGTTAGGTTAGGTTATATTATGTCACGGACGTATATAATGTTCCCACCGAGAAGTAAGTGCCGACCCGTCAGGAATGTTGGAAATTACTACATCCGAGATGTTAGGTTGCCTTAGGTTATGATATAGAACGCTATAGACGTATATAATGTACCAAACTAGACGTACGGGACGACAGGAACAGGATTCTGTAAAACATTACCAGCGAGGGGCTAGATGGGTTAGGTTAGGTTACATTATGTCACAGACGTATATAATGTTCCCACCGAGAAGTAAGTGCCGACCCGTCAGGAATGTTGGAAAATACTACATCCGAGAGGTTAGGTTGCCTTAGGTTATGATATAGAACGCTATAGACGTATACAATGTACCAAACTAGACGTACGGGACGACAGGAACAGGATTCTGTAAAACATTACCAGCGAGGCGCTAGATGGGTTAGGTTAGGTTATATTATGTCACAGACGTATATAATGTTCCCACCGAGAAGTAGGTGCCGACCCGTCAGGAATGTTGGAAAATACTACATCCGAGGTGTTAGGTTGCCTTAGATTAAGATATATAACGCTATAGACATATATAATGTCCCAAACTAGACGAACGGGATGACAGGAACAGGATTCTGTAAAACATTACCAGCGAGGGGCTAGATCCGTTAGGTTAGGTTATATTATGTCAAAAACGTATATAATGTTCCCACCGAGAAGTAGGTGCCGACCCGTCAGGAATGTTGGACAATACTACATCCGAGATGTTAGCATGCCTTAGGTTAGGATATATAACGCCATAGACGTATATAATGTCCCAAACTAGACGTACGGGACGACAGGAACAGGATTCTGTAAAACATTACCAGCGAGGCGCTAGATGGGTTAGGTTAGGTTATATTATGTCACAGACGTCTATAATGTTCCCACCGAGAAGTAGGTGCCGACCCGTCAGGAATGTTGGAAAATACTACATCCGAGGTGTTAGGTTGCCTTAGGTTAGGATATATAACGCTATAGACATATATAATGTCCCAAACTAGACTAACGGGATGACAGGAACAGGATTCTGTAAAACATTACCAGCGAGGGGCTAGATGGGTTAGGTTAGGTTATATTATGTCAAAAACGTATATAATGTTCCCACCGAGAAGTAGGTGCCGACCGTCAGGAATGTTGGAAAATACTACATCCGAGATGTTAGCATGCCTTAGGTTAGGATATATAACGCCATAGACGTATATAATGTCTCAAACTAGACGTACGGGATGACAGGAACAGGATTCTGTAAAACATTACCAACGAGGGGCTACATGGGTTAGGTTAGGTTATATTATGTCACGGACGTATATAATGTTCCCACCGAGAAGTAAGTGCCGACCCGTCAGGAATGTTGGAAATTACTACATCCGAGATGTTAGGTTGCCTTAGGTTATGATATGGAACGCTATAGACGTATATAATGTACCAAACTAGACGTACGGGACGACAGGAACCGGATTCTGTAAAACATTACCAGCGAGGGGCTAGATGGGTTAGGTTAGGTTATATTATGTCACAGACGTATATAATGTTCCCACCGAGAAGTAAGTGCCGACCCGTCAGGAATGTTGGAAAATACTACATCCGAGGTGTTAGGTTGCCTTAGGTTATGATATAGAACGCTATAGACGTATATAATGTACCAAACTAGACGTACGGGACGACAGGAACAGGATTCTGTAAAACATTACCAGCGAGGGGCTAGATGGGTTAGGTTAGGTTACATTATGTCACAGACGTATATAATGTTCCCACCGAGAAGTAAGTGCCGACCCGTCAGGAATGTTGGAAAATACTACATCCGAGATGTTAGGTTGCCTTAGGTTATGATATATAACGCTATACACGTATATAATGTACCAAACTAGACGTACGGGACGACAGGAACAGGATTCTGTAAAACATTACCAGCGAGGCGCTAGATGGGTTAGGTTAGGTTATATTATGTCACAGACGTCTATAATGTTCCCACCGAGAAGTAGGTGCCGACCCGTCAGGAATGTAGGAAAATACTACATCCGAGGTGTTAGGTTGCCTTAGGTTAGGATATATAACGCTATAGACATATATAATGTCCCAAACTAGACGAACGGGATGACAGGAACAGGATTCTGTAAAACATTACCAGCGAGGGGCTAGATGGGTTAGGTTAGGTTATATTATGTCAAAAACGTATATAATGTTCCCACCGAGAAGTAGGTGCCGACCCGTCAGGAATGTTGGAAAATACTACATCCGAGATGTTAGCATGCCTTAGGTTAGGATATATAACGCCATAGACGTATATAATGTCTCAAACTAGACGTACGGGATGACAGGAACAGGATTCTGTAAAACATTACCAACGAGGGGCTACATGGGTTAGGTTAGGTTATATTATGTCACGGACGTATATAATGTCCCCACCGAGAAGTAAGTGCCGACCCGTCAGGAATGTTGGAAATTACTACATCCGAGATGTTAGGTTGCCTTAGGTTATGATATATAACGCTATAGACGTATATAATGTACCAAACTAGACGTACGGGACGACAGGAACAGGATTCTGTAAAACATTACCAACGAGGGGCTAGATGGGTTAGGTTAGGTTATATTATGTCACAGGCGTATATAATGTTCCCGCCGAGAAGTAAGTGCCGACCCGTCAGGAATGTTGGAAAATACTACATCCGAGATGTTAGGTTGCCTTAGGTTATGATATAGAACGCTATAGACGTATACAATGTACCAAACTAGACGTACGGGACGACAGGAACAGGATTCTGTAAAACATTACCAGCGAGGCGCTAGATGGGTTAGGTTAGGTTATATTATGTCACAGACGTATATAATGTTCCCACCGAGAAGTAGGTGCCGACCCGTCAGGAATGTTGGAAAACACTACATCCGAGGTGTTAGGTTGCCTTAGATTAAGATATATAACGCTATAGACATATATAATGTCCCAAACTAGACGAACGGGATGACAGGAACAGGATTCTGTAAAACATTACCAGCGAGGGGCTAGATGGGTTAGGTTAGGTTATATTATGTCAAAAACGTATATAATGTTCCCACCGAGAAGTAGGTGCCGACCCGTCAGGAATGTTGGACAATACTACATCCGAGATGTTAGCATGCCTTAGGTTAGGATATATAACGCCATAGACGTATATAATGTCCCAAACTAGACGTACGGGACGACAGGAACAGGATTCTGTAAAACATTACCAGCGAGGCGCTAGATGGGTTAGGTTAGGTTATATTATGTCACAGACGTCTATAATGTTCCCACCGAGAAGTAGGTGCCGACCCGTCAGGAATGTTGGACAATACTACATCCGAGATGTTAGCATGCCTTAGGTTAGGATATATAACGCCATAGACGTATATAATGTCCCAAACTAGACGTACGGGACGACAGGAACAGGATTCTGTAAAACATTACCAGCGAGGCGCTAGATGGGTTAGGTTAGGTTATATTATGTCACAGACGTCTATAATGTTCCCACCGAGAAGTAGGTGCCGACCCGTCAGGAATGTTGGAAAATACTACATCCGAGGTGTTAGGTTGCCTTAGGTTAGGATATATAACGCTATAGACATATATAATGTCCCAAACTAGACTAACGGGATGACAGGAACAGGATTCTGTAAAACATTACCAGCGAGGGGCTAGATGGGTTAGGTTAGGTTATATTATGTCAAAAACGTATATAATGTTCCCACCGAGAAGTAGGTGCCGACCGTCAGGAATGTTGGAAAATACTACATCCGAGATGTTAGCATGCCTTAGGTTAGGATATATAACGCCATAGACGTATATAATGTCTCAAACTAGACGTACGGGATGACAGGAACAGGATTCTGTAAAACATTACCAACGAGGGGCTACATGGGTTAGGTTAGGTTATATTATGTCACGGACGTATATAATGTTCCCACCGAGAAGTAAGTGCCGACCCGTCAGGAATGTTGGAAATTACTACATCCGAGATGTTAGGTTGCCTTAGGTTATGATATGGAACGCTATAGACGTATATAATGTACGGGACGACAGGAACAGGATTCTGTAAAACATTACCAGCGAGGCGCTAGATGGGTTAGGTTAGGTTATATTATGTCACAGACGTATATAATGTTCCCACCGAGAAGTAAGTGCCGACCCGTCAGGAATGTTGGAAAATACTACATCCGAGGTGTTAGGTTGCCTTAGATTAAGATATATAACGCTATAGACGTATATAATGTCCCAAACTAGACGAACGGGATGACAGGAACAGGATTCTGTAAAACATTACCAGCGAGGGGCTAGATGGGTTAGGTTAGGTTATATTATGTCAAAAACGTATATAATGTTCCCACCGAGAAGTAGGTGCCGACCCGTCAGGAATGTTGGAAAATACTACATCCGAGTCCAACATTACCAACGAGGGGCTACATGGGTTAGGTTAGGTTATATTATGTCACGGACGTATATAATGTTCCCACCGAGAAGTAAGTGCCGACCCGTCAGGAATGTTGGAAATTACTACATCCGAGATGTTAGGTTGCCTTAGGTTATGATATAGAACGCTATAGACGTATATAATGTACCAAACTAGACGTACGGGACGACAGGAACAGGATTCTGTAAAACATTACCAGCGAGGGGCTAGATGGGTTAGGTTAGGTTACATTATGTCACAGACGTATATAATGTTCCCACCGAGAAGTAAGTGCCGACCCGTCAGGAATGTTGGAAAATACTACATCCGAGATGTTAGGTTGCCTTAGGTTATGATATAGAACGCTATAGACGTATACAATGTACCAAACTAGACGTACGGGACGACAGGAACAGGATTCTGTAAAACATTACCAGCGAGGCGCTAGATGGGTTAGGTTAGGTTATATTATGTCACAGACGTATATAATGTTCCCACCGAGAAGTAGGTGCCGACCCGTCAGGAATGTTGGAAAATACTACATCCGAGGTGTTAGGTTGCCTTAGATTAAGATATATAACGCTATAGACATATATAATGTCCCAAACTAGACGAACGGGATGACAGTAACAGGATTCTGTAAAACATTACCAGCGAGGGGCTAGATCCGTTAGGTTAGGTTATATTATGTCAAAAACGTATATAATGTTCCCACCGAGAAGTAGGTGCCGACCCGTCAGGAATGTTGGACAATACTACATCCGAGATGTTAGCATGCCTTAGGTTAGGATATATAACGCCATAGACGTATATAATGTCCCAAACTAGACGTACGGGACGACAGGAACAGGATTCTGTAAAACATTACCAGCGAGGCGCTAGATGGGTTAGGTTAGGTTATATTATGTCACAGACGTCTATAATGTTCCCACCGAGAAGTAGGTGCCGACCCGTCAGGAATGTTGGAAAATACTACATCCGAGGTGTTAGGTTGCCTTAGGTTAGGATATATAACGCTATAGACATATATAATGTCCCAAACTAGACTAACGGGATGACAGGAACAGGATTCTGTAAAACATTACCAGCGAGGGGCTAGATGGGTTAGGTTAGGTTATATTATGTCAAAAACGTATATAATGTTCCCACCGAGAAGTAGGTGCCGACCGTCAGGAATGTTGGAAAATACTACATCCGAGATGTTAGCATGCCTTAGGTTAGGATATATAACGCCATAGACGTATATAATGTCTCAAACTAGACGTACGGGATGACAGGAACAGGATTCTGTAAAACATTACCAACGAGGGGCTACATGGGTTAGGTTAGGTTATATTATGTCACGGACGTATATAATGTTCCCACCGAGAAGTAAGTGCCGACCCGTCAGGAATGTTGGAAATTACTACATCCGAGATGTTAGGTTGCCTTAGGTTATGATATGGAACGCTATAGACGTATATAATGTACCAAACTAGACGTACGGGACGACAGGAACCGGATTCTGTAAAACATTACCAGCGAGGGGCTAGATGGGTTAGGTTAGGTTATATTATGTCACAGACGTATATAATGTTCCCACCGAGAAGTAAGTGCCGACCCGTCAGGAATGTTGGAAAATACTACATCCGAGGTGTTAGGTTGCCTTAGGTTATGATATAGAACGCTATAGACGTATATAATGTACCAAACTAGACGTACGGGACGACAGGAACAGGATTCTGTAAAACATTACCAGCGAGGGGCTAGATGGGTTAGGTTAGGTTACATTATGTCACAGACGTATATAATGTTCCCACCGAGAAGTAAGTGCCGACCCGTCAGGAATGTTGGAAAATACTACATCCGAGATGTTAGGTTGCCTTAGGTTATGATATATAACGCTATACACGTATATAATGTACCAAACTAGACGTACGGGACGACAGGAACAGGATTCTGTAAAACATTACCAGCGAGGCGCTAGATGGGTTAGGTTAGGTTATATTATGTCACAGACGTCTATAATGTTCCCACCGAGAAGTAGGTGCCGACCCGTCAGGAATGTAGGAAAATACTACATCCGAGGTGTTAGGTTGCCTTAGGTTAGGATATATAACGCTATAGACATATATAATGTCCCAAACTAGACGAACGGGATGACAGGAACAGGATTCTGTAAAACATTACCAGCGAGGGGCTAGATGGGTTAGGTTAGGTTATATTATGTCAAAAACGTATATAATGTTCCCACCGAGAAGTAGGTGCCGACCCGTCAGGAATGTTGGAAAATACTACATCCGAGATGTTAGCATGCCTTAGGTTAGGATATATAACGCCATAGACGTATATAATGTCTCAAACTAGACGTACGGGATGACAGGAACAGGATTCTGTAAAACATTACCAACGAGGGGCTACATGGGTTAGGTTAGGTTATATTATGTCACGGACGTATATAATGTCCCCACCGAGAAGTAAGTGCCGACCCGTCAGGAATGTTGGAAATTACTACATCCGAGATGTTAGGTTGCCTTAGGTTATGATATATAACGCTATAGACGTATATAATGTACCAAACTAGACGTACGGGACGACAGGAACAGGATTCTGTAAAACATTACCAACGAGGGGCTAGATGGGTTAGGTTAGGTTATATTATGTCACAGGCGTATATAATGTTCCCGCCGAGAAGTAAGTGCCGACCCGTCAGGAATGTTGGAAAATACTACATCCGAGATGTTAGGTTGCCTTAGGTTATGATATAGAACGCTATAGACGTATACAATGTACCAAACTAGACGTACGGGACGACAGGAACAGGATTCTGTAAAACATTACCAGCGAGGCGCTAGATGGGTTAGGTTAGGTTATATTATGTCACAGACGTATATAATGTTCCCACCGAGAAGTAGGTGCCGACCCGTCAGGAATGTTGGAAAACACTACATCCGAGGTGTTAGGTTGCCTTAGATTAAGATATATAACGCTATAGACATATATAATGTCCCAAACTAGACGAACGGGATGACAGGAACAGGATTCTGTAAAACATTACCAGCGAGGGGCTAGATGGGTTAGGTTAGGTTATATTATGTCAAAAACGTATATAATGTTCCCACCGAGAAGTAGGTGCCGACCCGTCAGGAATGTTGGACAATACTACATCCGAGATGTTAGCATGCCTTAGGTTAGGATATATAACGCCATAGACGTATATAATGTCCCAAACTAGACGTACGGGACGACAGGAACAGGATTCTGTAAAACATTACCAGCGAGGCGCTAGATGGGTTAGGTTAGGTTATATTATGTCACAGACGTCTATAATGTTCCCACCGAGAAGTAGGTGCCGACCCGTCAGGAATGTTGGAAAATACTACATCCGAGGTGTTAGGTTGCCTTAGGTTAGGATATATAACGCTATAGACATATATAATGTCCCAAACTAGACTAACGGGATGACAGGAACAGGATTCTGTAAAACATTACCAGCGAGGGGCTAGATGGGTTAGGTTAGGTTATATTATGTCAAAAACGTATATAATGTTCCCACCGAGAAGTAGGTGCCGACCGTCAGGAATGTTGGAAAATACTACATCCGAGATGTTAGCATGCCTTAGGTTAGGATATATAACGCCATAGACGTATATAATGTCTCAAACTAGACGTACGGGATGACAGGAACAGGATTCTGTAAAACATTACCAGCGAGGCGCTAGATGGGTTAGGTTAGGTTATATTATGTCACAGACGTCTATAATGTTCCCACCGAGAAGTAAGTGCCGACCCGTCAGGAATGTTGGAAATTACTACATCCGAGATGTTAGGTTGCCTTAGGTTATGATATAGAACGCTATAGACGTATATAATGTACCAAACTAGACGTACGGGACGACAGGAACAGGATTCTGTAAAACATTACCAGCGAGGGGCTAGATGGGTTAGGTTAGGTTATATTATGTCACAGACGTATATAATGTTCCCACCGAGAAGTAAGTGCCGACCCGTCAGGAATGTTGGAAAATACTACATCCGAGATGTTAGGTTGCCTTAGGTTATGATATATAACGCTATAGACGTATATAATGTACCAAACTAGACGTACGGGGCGACAGGAACAGGATTCTGTAAAACATTACCAGCGAGGCGCTAGATGGGTTAGGTTAGGTTATATTATGTCACAGACGTATATAATGTTCCCACCGAGAAGTAGGTGCCGACCCGTCAGGAATGTTGGAAAATACTACATCCGAGATGTTAGCATGGCTTAGGTTAGGATATATAACGCTATAGACGTATATAATGTCCCAGACTAGACGTACGGGACGACAGGAATAGGATTCTGTAAAACATTACCAGCGAGGTGCTAGATGGGTTAGGTTAGGTTATATTATGTCATAGACGTATATAATGTTCCCACCGAGCAGTAGGTGCCGTCCCGTCAGGAATGTTGGAAAATACTACATCCGAGGTGTTAGGTTGCCTTAGGTTGGGATATATAACGTTGGAGACGTATATAATCTCCCCACCGATACGTACGGGCCGACACGACCGGCATTCTGTAAAACACTATCACCGAGGTGCTAGATGGGTTAGGTTAAGTTATATTATGTTATACACGTATATAATGTTCCCACCGAGAAGTAGGGGCCGTCCCGCCAGGAATGTTGGAAAATACTACATCCGAGATGTTAGCCTGCCTTAGGTTAGGATCTATTACGCTATAGACGTATATCATGTCCCCAACGAGACGTACGGGCCGATACGACCGGGATTCTGTAAAACAATATCACCGAGGGGCTAGATGGGTTAGGTTAGGTTATATTATGTCATAGACGTATATAATGTTCCCACCGAGAAGTAGGTGCCGACCCGTCAGGAATGTTGGAAAATATTACATCCGAGGAGTTAGGTTGCCTTAGGTTATGATATATAACGCTATAGACGTATATAATGTACCAAACTAGACTAACGGGATGACAGGAACAGGATTCTGTAAAACATTACCAGCGAGGGGCTAGATGGGTTAGGTTAGGTTATATTATGTCAAAAACGTATATAATGTTCCCACCGAGAAGTAGGTGCCGACCGTCAGGAATGTTGGAAAATACTACATCCGAGATGTTAGGTTGCCTTAGGTTATGATATATAACGCTATACACGTATATAATGTACCAAACTAGACGTACGGGACGACAGGAACAGGATTCTGTAAAACATTACCAGCGAGGCGCTAGATGGGTTAGGTTAGGTTATATTATGTCACAGACGTCTATAATGTTCCCACCGAGAAGTAGGTGCCGACCCGTCAGGAATGTAGGAAAATACTACATCCGAGGTGTTAGGTTGCCTTAGGTTAGGATATATAACGCTATAGACATATATAATGTCCCAAACTAGACGAACGGGATGACAGGAACAGGATTCTGTAAAACATTACCAGCGAGGGGCTAGATGGGTTAGGTTAGGTTATATTATGTCAAAAACGTATATAATGTTCCCACCGAGAAGTAGGTGCCGACCCGTCAGGAATGTTGGAAAATACTACATCCGAGATGTTAGCATGCCTTAGGTTAGGATATATAACGCCATAGACGTATATAATGTCTCAAACTAGACGTACGGGATGACAGGAACAGGATTCTGTAAAACATTACCAACGAGGGGCTACATGGGTTAGGTTAGGTTATATTATGTCACGGACGTATATAATGTCCCCACCGAGAAGTAAGTGCCGACCCGTCAGGAATGTTGGAAATTACTACATCCGAGATGTTAGGTTGCCTTAGGTTATGATATATAACGCTATAGACGTATATAATGTACCAAACTAGACGTACGGGACGACAGGAACAGGATTCTGTAAAACATTACCAACGAGGGGCTAGATGGGTTAGGTTAGGTTATATTATGTCACAGGCGTATATAATGTTCCCGCCGAGAAGTAGGTGCCGACCCGTCAGGAATGTTGGAAAATACTACATCCGAGGTGTTAGGTTGCCTTAGGTTAGGATATATAACGCTATAGACATATATAATGTCCCAAATTAGACTAACGGGATGACAGGAACAGGATTCTGTAAAACATTACCAGCGAGGCGCTAGATGGGTTAGGTTAGGTTATATTATGTCACAGACGTCTATAATGTTCCCACCGAGAAGTAGGTGCCGACCCGTCAGGAATGTTGGAAAATACTACATCCGAGGTGTTAGGTTGCCTTAGGTTAGGATATATAACGCTATAGACATATATAATGTCCCAAACTAGACTAACGGGATGACAGGAACAGGATTCTGTAAAACATTACCAGCGAGGGGCTAGATGGGTTAGGTTAGGTTATATTATGTCAAAAACGTATATAATGTTCCCACCGAGAAGTAGGTGCCGACCGTCAGGAATGTTGGAAAATACTACATCCGAGATGTTAGCATGCCTTAGGTTAGGATATATAACGCCATAGACGTATATAATGTCTCAAACTAGACGTACGGGATGACAGGAACAGGATTCTGTAAAACATTACCAGCGAGGCGCTAGATGGGTTAGGTTAGGTTATATTATGTCACAGACGTCTATAATGTTCCCACCGAGAAGTAAGTGCCGACCCGTCAGGAATGTTGGAAATTACTACATCCGAGATGTTAGGTTGCCTTAGGTTATGATATAGAACGCTATAGACGTATATAATGTACCAAACTAGACGTACGGGACGACAGGAACAGGATTCTGTAAAACATTACCAGCGAGGGGCTAGATGGGTTAGGTTAGGTTATATTATGTCACAGACGTATATAATGTTCCCACCGAGAAGTAAGTGCCGACCCGTCAGGAATGTTGGAAAATACTACATCCGAGATGTTAGGTTGCCTTAGGTTATGATATATAACGCTATAGACGTATATAATGTACCAAACTAGACGTACGGGGCGACAGGAACAGGATTCTGTAAAACATTACCAGCGAGGCGCTAGATGGGTTAGGTTAGGTTATATTATGTCACAGACGTATATAATGTTCCCACCGAGAAGTAGGTGCCGACCCGTCAGGAATGTTGGAAAATACTACATCCGAGATGTTAGCATGGCTTAGGTTAGGATATATAACGCTATAGACGTATATAATGTCCCAGACTAGACGTACGGGACGACAGGAATAGGATTCTGTAAAACATTACCAGCGAGGTGCTAGATGGGTTAGGTTAGGTTATATTATGTCATAGACGTATATAATGTTCCCACCGAGCAGTAGGTGCCGTCCCGTCAGGAATGTTGGAAAATACTACATCCGAGGTGTTAGGTTGCCTTAGGTTGGGATATATAACGTTGGAGACGTATATAATCTCCCCACCGATACGTACGGGCCGACACGACCGGCATTCTGTAAAACACTATCACCGAGGTGCTAGATGGGTTAGGTTAAGTTATATTATGTTATACACGTATATAATGTTCCCACCGAGAAGTAGGGGCCGTCCCGCCAGGAATGTTGGAAAATACTACATCCGAGATGTTAGCCTGCCTTAGGTTAGGATCTATTACGCTATAGACGTATATCATGTCCCCAACGAGACGTACGGGCCGATACGACCGGGATTCTGTAAAACAATATCACCGAGGGGCTAGATGGGTTAGGTTAGGTTATATTATGTCATAGACGTATATAATGTTCCCACCGAGAAGTAGGTGCCGACCCGTCAGGAATGTTGGAAAATATTACATCCGAGGAGTTAGGTTGCCTTAGGTTATGATATATAACGCTATAGACGTATATAATGTACCAAACTAGACGTACGGGACGACAGGAACAGGATTCTGTAAAACATTACCAGCGAGGCGCTAGATGGGTTAGGTTAGGTTATATTATGTCACAGACGTATATAATGTTCCCACCGAGAAGTAAGTGCCGACCCGTCAGGAATGCTGGAAAATACTACATCCGAGATGTTAGCATGCCTTAGGTTAGGATATATAACGCTATAGACGTATATAATGTACCAAACTAGACGTACGGGACGACAGGAACAGGATTCTGTAAAACATTACCAGCGAGGCGCTAGATGGGTTAGGTTAGGTTATATTATGTCACAGACGTCTATAATGTTCCCACCGAGAAGTAGGTGCCGACCCGTCAGGAATGTTGGAAAATACTACATCCGAGGTGTTAGGTTGCCTTAGGTTAGGATATATAACGCTATAGACATATATAATGTCCCAAACTAGACGAACGGGATGACAGGAACAGGATTCTGTAAAACATTACCAGCGAGGGGCTAGATGGGTTAGGTTAGGTTATATTATGTCAAAAACGTATATAATGTTCCCACCGAGAAGTAGGTGCCGACCCGTCAGGTATGTTGGAAAATACTACATCCGAGATGTTAGCATGCCTTAGGTTAGGATATATAACGCTATACACGTATATAATGTACCAAACTAGACGTACGGGACGACAGGAACAGGATTCTGTAAAACATTACCAGCGAGGCGCTAGATGGGTTAGGTTAGGTTATATTATGTCACAGACGTCTATAATGTTCCCACCGAGAAGTAGGTGCCGACCCGTCAGGAATGTAGGAAAATACTACATCCGAGGTGTTAGGTTGCCTTAGGTTAGGATATATAACGCTATAGACATATATAATGTCCCAAACTAGACGAACGGGATGACAGGAACAGGATTCTGTAAAACATTACCAGCGAGGGGCTAGATGGGTTAGGTTAGGTTATATTATGTCAAAAACGTATATAATGTTCCCATCGAGAAGTAGGTGCCGACCCGTCAGGAATGTTGGAAAATACTACATCCGAGATGTTAGCATGCCTTAGGTTAGGATATATAACGCCATAGACGTATATAATGTCTCAAACTAGACGTACGGGATGACAGGAACAGGATTCTGTAAAACATTACCAACGAGGGGCTACATGGGTTAGGTTAGGTTATATTATGTCACGGACGTATATAATGTCCCCACCGAGAAGTAAGTGCCGACCCGTCAGGAATGTTGGAAATTACTACATCCGAGATGTTAGGTTGCCTTAGGTTATGATATATAACGCTATAGACGTATATAATGTACCAAACTAGACGTACGGGACGACAGGAACAGGATTCTGTAAAACATTACCAACGAGGGGCTAGATGGGTTAGGTTAGGTTATATTATGTCACAGGCGTATATAATGTTCCCGCCGAGAAGTAGGTGCCGACCCGTCAGGAATGTTGGAAAATACTACATCCGAGGTGTTAGGTTGCCTTAGGTTAGGATATATAACGCTATAGACATATATAATGTCCCAAATTAGACTAACGGGATGACAGGAACAGGATTCTGTAAAACATTACCAGCGAGGCGCTAGATGGGTTAGGTTAGGTTATATTATGTCACAGACGTCTATAATGTTCCCACCGAGAAGTAGGTGCCGACCCGTCAGGAATGTTGGAAAATACTACATCCGAGGTGTTAGGTTGCCTTAGGTTAGGATATATAACGCTATAGACATATATAATGTCCCAAACTAGACTAACGGGATGACAGGAACAGGATTCTGTAAAACATTACCAGCGAGGGGCTAGATGGGTTAGGTTAGGTTATATTATGTCAAAAACGTATATAATGTTCCCACCGAGAAGTAGGTGCCGACCGTCAGGAATGTTGGAAAATACTACATCCGAGATGTTAGCATGCCTTAGGTTAGGATATATAACGCCATAGACGTATATAATGTCTCAAACTAGACGTACGGGATGACAGGAACAGGATTCTGTAAAACATTACCAGCGAGGCGCTAGATGGGTTAGGTTAGGTTATATTATGTCACAGACGTCTATAATGTTCCCACCGAGAAGTAAGTGCCGACCCGTCAGGAATGTTGGAAATTACTACATCCGAGATGTTAGGTTGCCTTAGGTTATGATATAGAACGCTATAGACGTATATAATGTACCAAACTAGACGTACGGGACGACAGGAACAGGATTCTGTAAAACATTACCAGCGAGGGGCTAGATGGGTTAGGTTAGGTTATATTATGTCACAGACGTATATAATGTTCCCGCCGAGAAGTAGGTGCCGACCCGTCAGGAATGTTGGAAAATACTACATCCGAGGTGTTAGGTTGCCTTAGGTTAGGATATATAACGCTATAGACATATATAATGTCCCAAATTAGACTAACGGGATGACAGGAACAGGATTCTGTAAAACATTACCAGCGAGGCGCTAGATGGGTTAGGTTAGGTTATATTATGTCACAGACGTCTATAATGTTCCCACCGAGAAGTAGGTGCCGACCCGTCAGGAATGTTGGAAAATACTACATCCGAGGTGTTAGGTTGCCTTAGGTTAGGATATATAACGCTATAGACATATATAATGTCCCAAACTAGACTAACGGGATGACAGGAACAGGATTCTGTAAAACATTACCAGCGAGGGGCTAGATGGGTTAGGTTAGGTTATATTATGTCAAAAACGTATATAATGTTCCCACCGAGAAGTAGGTGCCGACCGTCAGGAATGTTGGAAAATACTACATCCGAGGTGTTAGGTTGCCTTAGATTAAGATATATAACGCTATAGACATATATAATGTCCCAAACTAGACGAACGGGATGACAGGAACAGGATTCTGTAAAACATTACCAGCGAGGGGCTAGATGGGTTAGGTTAGGTTATATTATGTCACGGACGTATATAATGTTCCCACCGAGAAGTAAGTGCCGACCCGTCAGGAATGTTGGAAAATACTACATCCGAGATGTTAGGTTGCCTTAGGTTATGATATATAACGCTATAGACGTATATAATGTACCAGACTAGACGTACGGGACGACAGGAATAGCATTCTGTAAAACATTACCAGCGAGGTGCTAGATGGGTTAGGTTAGGTTATATTATGTCATAGACGTATATAATGTTCCCACCGAGCAGTAGGTGCCGACCCGTCAGGAATGTTGGAAAATACTACATCCGAGGTGTTAGGTTGCCTTAGGTTATGATATATAACGCTATAGACGTATATAATGTACCAAACTAGACCTACGGGACGACAGGAACAGGATTCTGTAAAACATTACCAGCGAGGCGCTAGATGAGTTAGGTTAGGTTATATTATGTCACAGACGTATATAATATTCCCACCGAGAAGTAGGTGCCTACCCATCGGGAATGTTGTAAAATACTACATCCGAGGTGTTAGGTTGAATTAGGTTAGGATATATAACGCTATAGACGTATATAATTTCCCAACCGAGATGTACGGGACGATACGAACGGTATTCTGTAAAAAATTACCAGCGAGGGGCCAGATGGGTTAGGTTAGGTTATATTATGTCATAGACGTATATAATGTTCCCACCGAGCAGTAGGTGCCGTCCCGTCAGGAATGTTGGAAAATACTACATCCGAGGTGTTAGGTTGCCTTAGGTTGGGATATATAACGTTGGAGACGTATATAATCTCCCCACCGATACGTACGGGCCGACACGACCGGCATTCTGTAAAACACTATCACCGAGGTGCTAGATGGGTTAGGTTAAGTTATATTATGTTATACACGTATATAATGTTCCCACCGAGAAGTAGGGGCCGTCCCGCCAGGAATGTTGGAAAATACTACATCCGAGATGTTAGCCTGCCTTAGGTTAGGATCTATTACGCTATAGACGTATATCATGTCCCCAACGAGACGTACGGGCCGATACGACCGGGATTCTGTAAAACAATATCACCGAGGGGCTAGATGGGTTAGGTTAGGTTATATTATGTCATAGACGTATATAATGTTCCCACCGAGAAGTAGGTGCCGACCCGTCAGGAATGTTGGAAAATATTACATCCGAGGAGTTAGGTTGCCTTAGGTTATGATATATAACGCTATAGACGTATATAATGTACCAAACTAGACGTACGGGACGACAGGAACAGGATTCTGTAAAACATTACCAGCGAGGCGCTAGATGGGTTAGGTTAGGTTATATTATGTCACAGACGTATATAATGTTCCCACCGAGAAGTAAGTGCCGACCCGTCAGGAATGCTGGAAAATACTACATCCGAGATGTTAGCATGCCTTAGGTTAGGATATATAACGCTATAGACGTATATAATGTACCAAACTAGACGTACGGGACGACAGGAACAGGATTCTGTAAAACATTACCAGCGAGGCGCTAGATGGGTTAGGTTAGGTTATATTATGTCACAGACGTCTATAATGTTCCCACCGAGAAGTAGGTGCCGACCCGTCAGGAATGTTGGAAAATACTACATCCGAGGTGTTAGGTTGCCTTAGGTTAGGATATATAACGCTATAGACATATATAATGTCCCAAACTAGACGAACGGGATGACAGGAACAGGATTCTGTAAAACATTACCAGCGAGGGGCTAGATGGGTTAGGTTAGGTTATATTATGTCAAAAACGTATATAATGTTCCCACCGAGAAGTAGGTGCCGACCCGTCAGGTATGTTGGAAAATACTACATCCGAGATGTTAGCATGCCTTAGGTTAGGATATATAACGCCATAGACGTATATAATGTTCCAAACTAGACGTACGGGATGACAGGTACAGGATTCTGTAAAACATTACCAACGAGGGGCTAGATGGGTTAGGTTAGGTTATATTATGTCACAGACGTATATAATGTTCCCACCGAGAAGTAGGTGCCGACCCGTCAGGAATGTTGGAAAATACTACATCCGAGGTGTTAGGTTGCCTTAGATTAAGATATATAACGCTATAGACATATATAATGTCCCAAACTAGACGAACGGGATGACAGGAACAGGATTCTGTAAAACATTACCAGCGAGGGGCTAGATGGGTTAGGTTAGGTTATATTATGTCACGGACGTATATAATGTTCCCACCGAGAAGTAAGTGCCGACCCGTCAGGAATGTTGGAAAATACTACATCCGAGATGTTAGGTTGCCTTAGGTTATGATATATAACGCTATAGACGTATATAATGTACCAGACTAGACGTACGGGACGACAGGAATAGCATTCTGTAAAACATTACCAGCGAGGTGCTAGATGGGTTAGGTTAGGTTATATTATGTCATAGACGTATATAATGTTCCCACCGAGCAGTAGGTGCCGACCCGTCAGGAATGTTGGAAAATACTACATCCGAGGTGTTAGGTTGCCTTAGGTTATGATATATAACGCTATAGACGTATATAATGTACCAAACTAGACCTACGGGACGACAGGAACAGGATTCTGTAAAACATTACCAGCGAGGCGCTAGATGAGTTAGGTTAGGTTATATTATGTGACAGACGTATATAATATTCCCACCGAGAAGTAGGTGCCTACCCATCGGGAATGTTGTAAAATACTACATCCGAGGTGTTAGGTTGAATTAGGTTAGGATATATAACGCTATAGACGTATATAATTTCCCAACCGAGATGTACGGGACGATACGAACGGTATTCTGTAAAAAATTACCAGCGAGGGGCCAGATGGGTTAGGTTAGGTTATATTATGTCATAGACGTATATAATGTTCCCACAGAGAAGTAGGTGCCGACCCGTCAGGAATGTTGGAATATACTACATCCGAGGTGTTAGGTTGCCTTAGGTTATGATATATAACGCTATAGACGTATATAATGTACCAAACTAGACGTACGGGACGACAGGAACAGGATTCTGTAAAACATTACCAGCGAGGCGCTAGATGGGTTAGGTTAGGTTATATTATGTCACAGGCGTCTATAATGTTCCCACCGAGAAGTAGGTGCCGACCCGTCAGGAATGTTGGAAAATACTACATCCGAGATGTTAGGTTGCCTTAGGTTATGATATAGAACGCTATAGACGTATATAATGTACCAAACTAGACGTACGGGACGACAGGAACAGGATTCTGTAAAACATTACCAGCGAGGCGCTAGATGGGTTAGGTTAGGTTATATTATGTCACAGACGTATATAATGTTCCCACCGAGAAGTAGGTGCCGACCCGTCAGGTATGTTGGAAAATACTACATCCGAGATGTTAGCATGCCTTAGGTTAGGATATATAACGCCATAGACGTATATAATGTCCCAAACTAGACGTACGGGATGACAGGTACAGGATGCTGTAAAACATTACCAACGAGGGGCTAGATGGGTTAGGTTAGGTTATATTATGTCACAGACGTATATAATGTTCCCACCGAGAAGTAGGTGCCGACCCGTCAGGAATGTTGGAAAATACTACATCCGAGGTGTTAGGTTGCCTTAGATTAAGATATATAACGCTATAGACATATATAATGTCCCAAACTAGACGAACGGGATGACAGGAACAGGATTCTGTAAAACATTACCAGCGAGGGGCTAGATGGGTTAGGTTAGGTTATATTATGTCACGGACGTATATAATGTTCCCACCGAGAAGTAAGTGCCGACCCGTCAGGAATGTTGGAAATTACTACATCCGAGATGTTAGGTTGCCTTAGGTTATGATATGTAACGCTATAGACGTATATAATGTACCAAACTAGACGTACGGGACGACAGGAACAGGATTCTGTAAAACATTACCAGCGAGGCGCTAGATGGGTTAGGTTAGGTTATATTATGTCATAGACGTATATAATGTTCCCACCGAGCAGTAGGTGCCGTCCCGTCAGGAATGTTGGAAAATACTACATCCGAGGTGTTAGGTTGCCTTAGGTTGGGATATATAACGTTGGAGACGTATATAATCTCCCCAACGATACGTACGGGCCGACACGACCGGCATTCTGTAAAAGACTATCACCGAGGTGCTAGATGGGTTAGGTTAAGTTATATTATGTTATACACGTATATAATGTTCCCACCGAGAAGTAGGTGCCGACCGTCAGGAATGTTGGAAAATACTACATCCGAGATGTTAGCATGCCTTAGGTTAGGATCTATTACGCTATAGACGTATATCATGTCCCCAACGAGACGTACGGGCCGATACGACCGGGATTCTGTAAAACAATATCACCGAGGGGCTAGATGGGTTAGGTTAGGTTATATTATGTCATAGACGTATATAATGTTCCCACCGAGAAGTAGGTGCCGACCCGTCAGGAATGTTGGAAAATACTACATCCGAGGTGTTAGGTTGCCTTAGGTTATGATATATAACGCTATAGACGTATATAATGTACCAAACTAGACGTACGGGACGACAGGAACAGGATTCTGTAAAACATTACCAGCGAGGCGCTAGATGGGTTAGGTTAGGTTATATTATGTCACAGACGTATATAATGTTCCCACCGAGAAGTAAGTGCCGACCCGTCAGGCATGTTGGAAAATACTACATCCGAGATGTTAGCATGCCTTAGGTTAGGATATATAACGCTATAGACGTATATAATGTCCCAGACTAGACGTACGGGACGACAGGAATAGGATTCTGTAAAACATTACCAGCGAGGTGCTAGATGGGTTAGGTTAGGTTATATTATGTTATAGACGTATATAATGTTCCCACCGAGAAGTAGGGGCCGACCCGCCAGGAATGTTGGAAAATACTACATCCGAGGTGTTAGGTTGAATTAGGTTAGGATATATAACGCTATAGACGTATATAATTTCCCAACCGAGATGTACGGGACGATACGAACGGTATTCTGTAAAAAATTACCAGCGAGGGGCCAGATGGGTTAGGTTAGGTTATATTATGTCATAGACGTATATAATGTTCCCACAGAGAAGTAGGTGCCGACCCGTCAGGAATGTTGGAAAATACTACATCCGAGGTGTTAGGTTGCCTTAGGTTATGATATATAACGCTATAGACGTATATAATGTACCAAACTAGACGTACGGGACGACAGGAACAGGATTCTGTAAAACATTACCAGCGAGGGGCTAGATGGGTTAGGTTAGGTTATATTATGTCACAGACGTCTATAATGTTCCCACCGAGAAGTAGGTGCCGACCCGTCAGGAATGTTGGAAAATACTACATCCGAGGTGTTAGGTTGCCTTAGGTTAGGATATATAACGCTATAGACATATATAATGTCCCAAACTAGACGAACGGGATGACAGGAACAGGATTCTGTAAAACATTACCAACGAGGGGCTACATGGGTTAGGTTAGGTTATATTATGTCACGGACGTATATAATGTTCCCACCGAGAAGTAAGTGCCGACCCGTCAGGAATGTTGGAAATTACTACATCCGAGATGTTAGGTTGCCTTAGGTTATGATATATAACGCTATAGATGTATATAATGTACCAAACTAGACGTACGGGACGACAGGAACAGGATTCTGTAAAACATTACCAACGAGGGGCTAGATGGGTTAGGTTAGGTTATATTATGTCACAGACGTATATAATGTTCCCACCGAGAAGTAAGTGCCGACCCGTCAGGAATGTTGGAAAATACTACATCCGAGATGTTAGGTTGCCTTAGGTTATGATATAGAACGCTATAGACGTATATAATGTACCAAACTAGACGTACGGGACGACAGGAACAGGATTCTGTAAAACATTACCAGCGAGGCGCTAGATGGGTTAGGTTAGGTTATATTATGTCACAGACGTCTATAATGTTCCCACCGAGAAGTAGGTGCCGACCCGTCAGGAATGTTGGAAAATACTACATCCGAGGTGTTAGGTTGCCTTAGATTAAGATATATAACGCTATAGACATATATAATGTCCCAAACTAGACGAACGGGATGACAGGAACAGGATTCTGTAAAACATTACCAGCGAGGGGCTAGATGGGTTAGGTTAGGTTATATTATGTCAAAAACGTATATAATGTTCCCACCGAGAAGTAGGTGCCGACCCGTCAGGAATGTTGGAAAATACTACATCCGAGATGTTAGCATGCCTTAGGTTAGGATATATAACGCCATAGACGTATATAATGTCCCAAACTAGACGTACGGGATGACAGGTACAGGATTCTGTAAAACATTACCAACGAGGGGCTAGATGGGTTAGGTTAGGTTATATTATGTCACAGACGTATATAATGTTCCCACCGAGAAGTAGGTGCCGACCCGTCAGGAATGTTGGAAAATACTATATCCGAGGTGTTAGGTTGCCTTAGATTAAGATATATAACGCTATAGACATATATAATGTCCCAAACTAGACGAACGGGATGACAGGAACAGGATTCTGTAAAACATTACCAGCGAGGGGCTAGATGGGTTAGGTTAGGTTATATTATGTCACGGACGTATATAATGTTCCCACCGAGAAGTAAGTGCCGACCCGTCAGGAATGTTGGAAATTACTACATCCGAGATGTTAGGTTGCCTTAGGTTATGATATGTAACGCTATAGACGTATATAATGTACCAAACTAGACGTACGGGACGACAGGAACAGGATTCTGTAAAACATTACCAGCGAGGCGCTAGATGGGTTAGGTTAGGTTATATTATGTCATAGACGTATATAATGTTCCCACCGAGAAGTAGGTGCCGACCCGTCAGGAATGTTGGAAAATACTACATCCGAGGTGTTAGGTTGCCTTAGGTTATGATATATAACGCTATAGACGTATATAATGTACCAAACTAGACGTACGGGACGACAGGAACAGGATTCTGTAAAACATTACCAGCGAGGCGCTAGATGAGTTAGGTTAGGTTATATTATGTCACAGACGTATATAATATTCCCACCGAGAAGTAGGTGCCTACCCATCGGGAATGTTGTAAAATACTACATCCGAGGTGTTAGGTTGAATTAGGTTAGGATATATAACGCTATAGACGTATATAATTTCCCAACCGAGATGTACGGGACGATACGAACGGTATTCTGTAAAAAATTACCAGCGAGGGGCCAGATGGGTTAGGTTAGGTTATATTATGTCATAGACGTATATAATGTTCCCACAGAGAAGTAGGTGCCGACCCGTCAGGAATGTTGGAAAATACTACATCCGAGGTGTTAGGTTGCCTTAGGTTATGATATATAACGCTATAGACGTATATAATGTACCAAACTAGACGTACGGGACGACAGGAACAGGATTCTGTAAAACATTACCAGCGAGGCGCTAGATGGGTTAGGTTAGGTTATATTATGTCACAGACGTCTATAATGTTCCCACCGAGAAGTAGGTGCCGACCCGTCAGGAATGTAGGAAAATACTACATCCGAGGTGTTAGGTTGCCTTAGGTTAGGATATATAACGCTATAGACATATATAATGTCCCAAACTAGACGAACGGGATGACAGGAACAGGATTCTGTAAAACATTACCAGCGAGGGGCTAGATGGGTTAGGTTAGGTTATATTATGTCAAAAACGTATATAATGTTCCCACCGAGAAGTAGGTGCAGACCGTCAGGAATGTTGGAAAATACTACATCCGAGATGTTAGCATGCCTTAGGTTAGGATATATAACGCCATAGACGTATATAATGTCTCAAACTAGACGTACGGGATGACAGGAACAGGATTCTGTAAAACATTACCAACGAGGGGCTACATGGGTTAGGTTAGGTTATATTATGTCACGGACGTATATAATGTTCCCACCGAGAAGTAAGTGCCGACCCGTCAGGAATGTTGGCAATTACTACATCCGAGATGTTAGGTTGCCTTAGGTTATGATATATAACGCTATAGATGTATATAATGTACCAAACTAGACGTACGGGACGACAGGAACAGGATTCTGTAAAACATTACCAACGAGGGGCTAGATGGGTTAGGTTAGGTTATATTATGTCACAGACGTATATAATGTTCCCACCGAGAAGTAAGTGCCGACCCGTCAGGAATGTTGGAAAATACTACATCCGAGATGTTAGGTTGCCTTAGGTTATGATATAGAACGCTATAGACGTATATAATGTACCAAACTAGACGTACGGGACGACAGGAACAGGATTCTGTAAAACATTACCAGCGAGGGGCTAGATGGGTTAGGTTAGGTTATATTATGTCAAAAACGTATATAATGTTCCCACCGAGAAGTAGGTGCCGACCCGTCAGGAATGTTGGAAAATACTACATCCGAGATGTTAGCATGCCTTAGGTTAGGATATATAACGCCATAGACGTATATAATGTCTCAAACTAGACGTACGGGATGACAGGAACAGGATTCTGTAAAACATTACCAACGAGGGGCTACATGGGTTAGGTTAGGTTATATTATGTCACGGACGTATATAATGTTCCCACCGAGAAGTAAGTGCCGACCCGTCAGGAATGTTGGAAATTACTACATCCGAGATGTTAGGTTGCCTTAGGTTATGATATATAACGCTATAGATGTATATAATGTACCAAACTAGACGTACGGGACGACAGGAACAGGATTCTGTAAAACATTACCAACGAGGGGCTAGATGGGTTAGGTTAGGTTATATTATGTCACAGACGTATATAATGTTCCCACCGAGAAGTAAGTGCCGACCCGTCAGGAATGTTGGAAAATACTACATCCGAGATGTTAGGTTGCCTTAGGTTATGATATAGAACGCTATAGACGTATATAATGTACCAAACTAGACGTACGGGACGACAGGAACAGGATTCTGTAAAACATTACCAGCGAGGCGCTAGATGGGTTAGGTTAGGTTATATTATGTCACAGACGTATATAATGTTCCCACCGAGAAGTAGGTGCCGACCCGTCAGGAATGTTGGAAAATACTACATCCGAGGTGTTAGGTTGCCTTAGATTAAGATATATAACGCTATAGACATATATAATGTCCCAAACTAGACGAACGGGATGACAGGAACAGGATTCTGTAAAACATTACCAGCGAGGGGCTAGATGGGTTAGGTTAGGTTATATTATGTCACGGACGTATATAATGTTCCCACCGAGAAGTAAGTGCCGACCCGTCAGGAATGTTGGAAATTACTACATCCGAGATGTTAGGTTGCCTTAGGTTATGATATGTAACGCTATAGACGTATATAATGTACCAAACTAGACGTACGGGACGACAGGAACAGGATTCTGTAAAACATTACCAGCGAGGCGCTAGATGGGTTAGGTTAGGTTATATTATGTCATAGACGTATATAATGTTCCCACCGAGAAGTAGGTGCCGACCCGTCAGGAATGTTGGAAAATACTACATCCGAGGTGTTAGGTTGTCTTAGGTTATGATATATAACGCTATAGACGTATATAATGTACCAAACTAGACGTACGGGACGACAGGAACAGGATTCTGTAAAACATTACCAGCGAGGCGCTAGATGAGTTAGGTTAGGTTATATTATGTCACAGACGTATATAATATTCCCACCGAGAAGTAGCTGCCTACCCATGGGGAATGTTGTAAAATACTACATCCGAGGTGTTAGGTTGAATTAGGTTAGGATATATAACGCTATAGACGTATATAATTTCCCAACCGAGATGTACGGGACGATACGAACGGTATTCTGTAAAAAATTACCAGCGAGGGGCCAGATGGGTTAGGTTAGGTTATATTATGTCATAGACGTATATAATGTTCCCACAGAGAAGTAGGTGCCGACCCGTCAGGAATGTTGGAAAATACTACATCCGAGGTGTTAGGTTGCCTTAGGTTATGATATATAACGCTATAGACGTATATAATGTACCAAACTAGACGTACGGGACGACAGGAACAGGATTCTGTAAAACATTACCAGCGAGGGGCTAGATGGGTTAGGTTAGGTTATATTATGTCAAAAACGTATATAATGTTCCCACCGAGAAGTAGGTGCCGACCGTCAGGAATGTTGGAAAATACTACATCCGAGATGTTAGCATGCCTTAGGTTAGGATATATAACGCCATAGACGTATATAATGTCTCAAACTAGACGTACGGGATGACAGGAACAGGATTCTGTAAAACATTACCAACGAGGGGCTACATGGGTTAGGTTGGGTTATATTATGTCACGGACGTATATAATGTTCCCACCGAGAAGTAAGTGCCGACCCGTCAGGAATGTTGGAAATTACTACATCCGAGATGTTAGGTTGCCTTAGGTTATGATATATAACGCTATAGATGTATATAATGTACCAAACTAGACGTACGGGACGACAGGAACAGGATTCTGTAAAACATTACCAACGAGGGGCTAGATGGGTTAGGTTAGGTTATATTATGTCACAGACGTATATAATGTTCCCACCGAGAAGTAAGTGCCGACCCGTCAGGAATGTTGGAAAATACTACATCCGAGATGTTAGGTTGCCTTAGGTTATGATATAGAACGCTATAGACGTATATAATGTACCAAACTAGACGTACGGGACGACAGGAACAGGATTCTGTAAAACATTACCAGCGAGGCGCTAGATGGGTTAGGTTAGGTTATATTATGTCACAGACGTATATAATGTTCCCACCGAGAAGTAGGTGCCGACCCGTCAGGAATGTTGGAAAATACTACATCCGAGGTGTTAGGTTGCCTTAGATTAAGATATATAACGCTATAGACATATATAATGTCCCAAACTAGACGAACGGGATGACAGGAACAGGATTCTGTAAAACATTACCAGCGAGGGGCTAGATGGGTTAGGTTAGGTTATATTATGTCAAAAACGTATATAATGTTCCCACCGAGAAGTAGGTGCCGACCCGTCAGGAATGTTGGACAATACTACATCCGAGATGTTAGCATGCCTTAGGTTAGGATATATAACGCCATAGACGTATATAATGTCCCAAACTAGACGTACGGGACGACAGGAACAGGATTCTGTAAAACATTACGAGCGAGGCGCTAGATGGGTTAGGTTAGGTTATATTATGTCACAGACGTCTATAATGTTCCCACCGAGAAGTAGGTGCCGACCCGTCAGGAATGTTGGAAAATACTACATCCGAGGTGTTAGGTTGCCTTAGGTTAGGATATATAACGCTATAGACATATATAATGTCCCAAACTAGACTAACGGGATGACAGGAACAGGATTCTGTAAAACATTACCAGCGAGGGGCTAGATGGGTTAGGTTAGGTTATATTATGTCAAAAACGTATATAATGTTCCCACCGAGAAGTAGGTGCCGACCGTCAGGAATGTTGGAAAATACTACATCCGAGATGTTAGCATGCCTTAGGTTAGGATATATAACGCCATAGACGTATATAATGTCTCAAACTAGACGTACGGGATGACAGGAACAGGATTCTGTAAAACATTACCAACGAGGGGCTACATGGGTTAGGTTAGGTTATATTATGTCACGGACGTATATAATGTTCCCACCGAGAAGTAAGTGCCGACCCGTCAGGAATGTTGGCAATTACTACATCCGAGATGTTAGGTTGCCTTAGGTTATGATATATAACGCTATAGATGTATATAATGTACCAAACTAGACGTACGGGACGACAGGAACAGGATTCTGTAAAACATTACCAACGAGGGGCTAGATGGGTTAGGTTAGGTTATATTATGTCACAGACGTATATAATGTTCCCACCGAGAAGTAAGTGCCGACCCGTCAGGAATGTTGGAAAATACTACATCCGAGATGTTAGGTTGCCTTAGGTTATGATATAGAACGCTATAGACGTATATAATGTACCAAACTAGACGTACGGGACGACAGGAACAGGATTCTGTAAAACATTACCAGCGAGGGGCTAGATGGGTTAGGTTAGGTTATATTATGTCAAAAACGTATATAATGTTCCCACCGAGAAGTAGGTGCCGACCCGTCAGGAATGTTGGAAAATACTACATCCGAGATGTTAGCATGCCTTAGGTTAGGATATATAACGCCATAGACGTATATAATGTCTCAAACTAGACGTACGGGATGACAGGAACAGGATTCTGTAAAACATTACCAACGAGGGGCTACATGGGTTAGGTTAGGTTATATTATGTCACGGACGTATATAATGTTCCCACCGAGAAGTAAGTGCCGACCCGTCAGGAATGTTGGAAATTACTACATCCGAGATGTTAGGTTGCCTTAGGTTATGATATATAACGCTATAGATGTATATAATGTACCAAACTAGACGTACGGGACGACAGGAACAGGATTCTGTAAAACATTACCAACGAGGGGCTAGATGGGTTAGGTTAGGTTATATTATGTCACGGACGTATATAATGTTCCCACCGAGAAGTAAGTGCCGACCCGTCAGGAATGTTGGAAATTACTACATCCGAGATGTTAGGTTGCCTTAGGTTATGATATGTAACGCTATAGACGTATATAATGTACCAAACTAGACGTACGGGACGACAGGAACAGGATTCTGTAAAACATTACCAGCGAGGCGCTAGATGGGTTAGGTTAGGTTATATTATGTCATAGACGTATATAATGTTCCCACCGAGAAGTAGGTGCCGACCCGTCAGGAATGTTGGAAAATACTACATCCGAGGTGTTAGGTTGCCTTAGGTTATGATATATAACGCTATAGACGTATATAATGTACCAAACTAGACGTACGGGACGACAGGAACAGGATTCTGTAAAACATTACCAGCGAGGCGCTAGATGAGTTAGGTTAGGTTATATTATGTCACAGACGTATATAATATTCCCACCGAGAAGTAGGTGCCTACCCATCGGGAATGTTGTAAAATACTACATCCGAGGTGTTAGGTTGAATTAGGTTAGGATATATAACGCTATAGACGTATATAATTTCCCAACCGAGATGTACGGGACGATACGAACGGTATTCTGTAAAAAATTACCAGCGAGGGGCCAGATGGGTTAGGTTAGGTTATATTATGTCATAGACGTATATAATGTTCCCACAGAGAAGTAGGTGCAGACCCGTCAGGAATGTTGGAAAATACTACATCCGAGGTGTTAGGTTGCCTTAGGTTATGATATATAACGCTATAGACGTATATAATGTACCAAACTAGACGTACGGGACGACAGGAACAGGATTCTGTAAAACATTACCAGCGAGGCGCTAGATGGGTTAGGTTAGGTTATATTATGTCACAGACGTCTATAATGTTCCCACCGAGAAGTAGGTGCCGACCCGTCAGGAATGTAGGAAAATACTACATCCGAGGTGTTAGGTTGCCTTAGGTTAGGATATATAACGCTATAGACATATATAATGTCCCAAACTAGACGAACGGGATGACAGGAACAGGATTCTGTAAAACATTACCAGCGAGGGGCTAGATGGGTTAGGTTAGGTTATATTATGTCAAAAACGTATATAATGTTCCCACCGAGAAGTAGGTGCAGACCGTCAGGAATGTTGGAAAATACTACATCCGAGATGTTAGCATGCCTTAGGTTAGGATATATAACGCCATAGACGTATATAATGTCTCAAACTAGACGTACGGGATGACAGGAACAGGATTCTGTAAAACATTACCAACGAGGGGCTACATGGGTTAGGTTAGGTTATATTATGTCACGGACGTATATAATGTTCCCACCGAGAAGTAAGTGCCGACCCGTCAGGAATGTTGGCAATTACTACATCCGAGATGTTAGGTTGCCTTAGGTTATGATATATAACGCTATAGATGTATATAATGTACCAAACTAGACGTACGGGACGACAGGAACAGGATTCTGTAAAACATTACCAACGAGGGGCTAGATGGGTTAGGTTAGGTTATATTATGTCACAGACGTATATAATGTTCCCACCGAGAAGTAAGTGCCGACCCGTCAGGAATGTTGGAAAATACTACATCCGAGATGTTAGGTTGCCTTAGGTTATGATATAGAACGCTATAGACGTATATAATGTACCAAACTAGACGTACGGGACGACAGGAACAGGATTCTGTAAAACATTACCAGCGAGGGGCTAGATGGGTTAGGTTAGGTTATATTATGTCAAAAACGTATATAATGTTCCCACCGAGAAGTAGGTGCCGACCCGTCAGGAATGTTGGAAAATACTACATCCGAGATGTTAGCATGCCTTAGGTTAGGATATATAACGCCATAGACGTATATAATGTCTCAAACTAGACGTACGGGATGACAGGAACAGGATTCTGTAAAACATTACCAACGAGGGGCTACATGGGTTAGGTTAGGTTATATTATGTCACGGACGTATATAATGTTCCCACCGAGAAGTAAGTGCCGACCCGTCAGGAATGTTGGAAATTGCTACATCCGAGATGTTAGGTTGCCTTAGGTTATGATATATAACGCTATAGATGTATATAATGTACCAAACTAGACGTACGGGACGACAGGAACAGGATTCTGTAAAACATTACCAACGAGGGGCTAGATGGGTTAGGTTAGGTTATATTATGTCACAGACGTATATAATGTTCCCACCGAGAAGTAAGTGCCGACCCGTCAGGAATGTTGGAAAATACTACATCCGAGATGTTAGGTTGCCTTAGGTTATGATATAGAACGCTATAGACGTATATAATGTACCAAACTAGACGTACGGGACGACAGGAACAGGATTCTGTAAAACATTACCAGCGAGGCGCTAGATGGGTTAGGTTAGGTTATATTATGTCACAGACGTATATAATGTTCCCACCGAGAAGTAGGTGCCGACCCGTCAGGAATGTTGGAAAATACTACATCCGAGGTGTTAGGTTGCCTTAGATTAAGATATATAACGCTATAGACATATATAATGTCCCAAACTAGACGAACGGGATGACAGGAACAGGATTCTGTAAAACATTACCAGCGAGGGGCTAGATGGGTTAGGTTAGGTTATATTATGTCACGGACGTATATAATGTTCCCACCGAGAAGTAAGTGCCGACCCGTCAGGAATGTTGGAAATTACTACATCCGAGATGTTAGGTTGCCTTAGGTTATGATATGTAACGCTATAGACGTATATAATGTACCAAACTAGACGTACGGGACGACAGGAACAGGATTCTGTAAAACATTACCAGCGAGGCGCTAGATGGGTTAGGTTAGGTTATATTATGTCATAGACGTATATAATGTTCCCACCGAGAAGTAGGTGCCGACCCGTCAGGAATGTTGGAAAATACTACATCCGAGGTGTTAGGTTGTCTTAGGTTATGATATATAACGCTATAGACGTATATAATGTACCAAACTAGACGTACGGGACGACAGGAACAGGATTCTGTAAAACATTACCAGCGAGGCGCTAGATGAGTTAGGTTAGGTTATATTATGTCACAGACGTATATAATATTCCCACCGAGAAGTAGCTGCCTACCCATGGGGAATGTTGTAAAATACTACATCCGAGGTGTTAGGTTGAATTAGGTTAGGATATATAACGCTATAGACGTATATAATTTCCCAACCGAGATGTACGGGACGATACGAACGGTATTCTGTAAAAAATTACCAGCGAGGGGCCAGATGGGTTAGGTTAGGTTATATTATGTCATAGACGTATATAATGTTCCCACAGAGAAGTAGGTGCCGACCCGTCAGGAATGTTGGAAAATACTACATCCGAGGTGTTAGGTTGCCTTAGGTTATGATATATAACGCTATAGACGTATATAATGTACCAAACTAGACGTACGGGACGACAGGAACAGGATTCTGTAAAACATTACCAGCGAGGGGCTAGATGGGTTAGGTTAGGTTATATTATGTCAAAAACGTATATAATGTTCCCACCGAGAAGTAGGTGCCGACCGTCAGGAATGTTGGAAAATACTACATCCGAGATGTTAGCATGCCTTAGGTTAGGATATATAACGCCATAGACGTATATAATGTCTCAAACTAGACGTACGGGATGACAGGAACAGGATTCTGTAAAACATTACCAACGAGGGGCTACATGGGTTAGGTTGGGTTATATTATGTCACGGACGTATATAATGTTCCCACCGAGAAGTAAGTGCCGACCCGTCAGGAATGTTGGAAATTACTACATCCGAGATGTTAGGTTGCCTTAGGTTATGATATATAACGCTATAGATGTATATAATGTACCAAACTAGACGTACGGGACGACAGGAACAGGATTCTGTAAAACATTACCAACGAGGGGCTAGATGGGTTAGGTTAGGTTATATTATGTCACAGACGTATATAATGTTCCCACCGAGAAGTAAGTGCCGACCCGTCAGGAATGTTGGAAAATACTACATCCGAGATGTTAGGTTGCCTTAGGTTATGATATAGAACGCTATAGACGTATATAATGTACCAAACTAGACGTACGGGACGACAGGAACAGGATTCTGTAAAACATTACCAGCGAGGCGCTAGATGGGTTAGGTTAGGTTATATTATGTCACAGACGTATATAATGTTCCCACCGAGAAGTAGGTGCCGACCCGTCAGGAATGTTGGAAAATACTACATCCGAGGTGTTAGGTTGCCTTAGATTAAGATATATAACGCTATAGACATATATAATGTCCCA
Source organism: Xylocopa violacea (assembly GCA_963969225.1). Lineage (NCBI taxonomy): Eukaryota > Metazoa > Arthropoda > Insecta > Hymenoptera > Apidae > Xylocopa > Xylocopa violacea. The sequence continues at coordinate 15,762,079 of CAXAJV010000015.1, forward strand.
AACTAGACGAACGGGATGACAGGAACAGGATTCTGTAAAACATTACCAGCGAGGGGCTAGATGGGTTAGGTTAGGTTATATTATGTCAAAAACGTATATAATGTTCTCACCGAGAAGTAGGTGCCGACCCGTCAGGAATGTTGGACAATACTACATCCGAGATGTTAGCATGCCTTAGGTTAGGATATATAACGCCATAGACGTATATAATGTCCCAAACTAGACGTACGGGACGACAGGAACAGGATTCTGTAAAACATTACCAACGAGGGGCTAGATGGGTTAGGTTAGGTTATATTATGTCACAGACGTATATAATGTTCCCACCGAGAAGTAAGTGCCGACCCGTCAGGAATGTTGGAAAATACTACATCCGAGATGTTAGGTTGCCTTAGGTTATGATATAGAACGCTATAGACGTATATAATGTACCAAACTAGACGTACGGGACGACAGGAACAGGATTCTGTAAAACATTACCAGCGAGGCGCTAGATGGGTTAGGTTAGGTTATATTATGTCACAGACGTATATAATGTTCCCACCGAGAAGTAGGTGCCGACCCGTCAGGAATGTTGGAAAATACTACATCCGAGGTGTTAGGTTGCCTTAGATTAAGATATATAACGCTATAGACATATATAATGTCCCAAACTAGACGAACGGGATGACAGGAACAGGATTCTGTAAAACATTACCAGCGAGGGGCTAGATGGGTTAGGTTAGGTTATATTATGTCAAAAACGTATATAATGTTCTCACCGAGAAGTAGGTGCCGACCCGTCAGGAATGTTGGACAATACTACATCCGAGATGTTAGCATGCCTTAGGTTAGGATATATAACGCCATAGACGTATATAATGTCCCAAACTAGACGTACGGGACGACAGGAACAGGATTCTGTAAAACATTACGAGCGAGGCGCTAGATGGGTTAGGTTAGGTTATATTATGTCACAGACGTCTATAATGTTCCCACCGAGAAGTAGGTGCCGACCCGTCAGGAATGTTGGAAAATACTACATCCGAGGTGTTAGGTTGCCTTAGGTTAGGATATATAACGCTATAGACATATATAATGTCCCAAACTAGACTAACGGGATGACAGGAACAGGATTCTGTAAAACATTACCAGCGAGGGGCTAGATGGGTTAGGTTAGGTTATATTATGTCAAAAACGTATATAATGTTCCCACCGAGAAGTAGGTGCCGACCGTCAGGAATGTTGGAAAATACTACATCCGAGATGTTAGCATGCCTTAGGTTAGGATATATAACGCCATAGACGTATATAATGTCTCAAACTAGACGTACGGGATGACAGGAACAGGATTCTGTAAAACATTACCAACGAGGGGCTACATGGGTTAGGTTAGGTTATATTATGTCACGGACGTATATAATGTTCCCACCGAGAAGTAAGTGCCGACCCGTCAGGAATGTTGGCAATTACTACATCCGAGATGTTAGGTTGCCTTAGGTTATGATATATAACGCTATAGATGTATATAATGTACCAAACTAGACGTACGGGACGACAGGAACAGGATTCTGTAAAACATTACCAACGAGGGGCTAGATGGGTTAGGTTAGTTTATATTATGTCACAGACGTATATAATGTTCCCACCGAGAAGTAAGTGCCGACCCGTCAGGAATGTTGGAAAATACTACATCCGAGATGTTAGGCTGCCTTAGGTTATGATATAGAACGCTATAGACGTATATAATGTACCAAACTAGACGTACGGGACGACAGGAACAGGATTCTGTAAAACATTACCAGCGAGGGGCTAGATGGGTTAGGTTAGGTTATATTATGTCAAAAACGTATATAATGTTCCCACCGAGAAGTAGGTGCCGACCCGTCAGGAATGTTGGAAAATACTACATCCGAGATGTTAGCATGCCTTAGGTTAGGATATATAACGCCATAGACGTATATAATGTCTCAAACTAGACGTACGGGATGACAGGAACAGGATTCTGTAAAACATTACCAACGAGGGGCTACATGGGTTAGGTTAGGTTATATTATGTCACGGACGTATATAATGTTCCCACCGAGAAGTAAGTGCCGACCCGTCAGGAATGTTGGAAATTACTACATCCGAGATGTTAGGTTGCCTTAGGTTATGATATATAACGCTATAGATGTATATAATGTACCAAACTAGACGTACGGGACGACAGGAACAGGATTCTGTAAAACATTACCAACGAGGGGCTAGATGGGTTAGGTTAGGTTATAGTATGTCACAGACGTATATAATGTTCCCACCGAGAAGTAAGTGCCGACCCGTCAGGAATGTTGGAAAATACTACATCCGAGATGTTAGGTTGCCTTAGGTTATGATATAGAACGCTATAGACGTATATAATGTACCAAACTAGACGTACGGGACGACAGGAACAGGATTCTGTAAAACATTACCAGCGAGGCGCTAGATGGGTTAGGTTAGGTTATATTATGTCACAGACGTATATAATGTTCCCACCGAGAAGTAGGTGCCGACCCGTCAGGAATGTTGGAAAATACTACATCCGAGGTGTTAGGTTGCCTTAGATTAAGATATATAACGCTATAGACATATATAATGTCCCAAACTAGACGAACGGGATGACAGGAACAGGATTCTGTAAAACATTACCAGCGAGGGGCTAGATGGGTTAGGTTAGGTTATATTATGTCACGGACGTATATAATGTTCCCACCGAGAAGTAAGTGCCGACCCGTCAGGAATGTTGGAAATTACTACATCCGAGATGTTAGGTTGCCTTAGGTTATGATATGTAACGCTATAGACGTATATAATGTACCAAACTAGACGTACGGGACGACAGGAACAGGATTCTGTAAAACATTACCAGCGAGGCGCTAGATGGGTTAGGTTAGGTTATATTATGTCATAGACGTATATAATGTTCCCACCGAGAAGTAGGTGCCGACCCGTCAGGAATGTTGGAAAATACTACATCCGAGGTGTTAGGTTGCCTTAGGTTATGATATATAACGCTATAGACGTATATAATGTACCAAACTAGACGTACGGGACGACAGGAACAGGATTCTGTAATACATTACCAGCGAGGCGCTAGATGAGTTAGGTTAGGTTATATTATGTCACAGACGTATATAATATTCCCACCGAGAAGTAGGTGCCTACCCATCGGGAATGTTGTAAAATACTACATCCGAGGTGTTAGGTTGAATTAGGTTAGGATATATAACGCTATAGACGTATATAATTTCCCAACCGAGATGTACGGGACGATACGAACGGTATTCTGTAAAAAATTACCAGCGAGGGGCCAGATGGGTTAGGTTAGGTTATATTATGTCATAGACGTATATAATGTTCCCACAGAGAAGTAGGTGCAGACCCGTCAGGAATGTTGGAAAATACTACATCCGAGGTGTTAGGTTGCCTTAGGTTATGATATATAACGCTATAGACGTATATAATGTACCAAACTAGACGTACGGGACGACAGGAACAGGATTCTGTAAAACATTACCAGCGAGGCGCTAGATGGGTTAGGTTAGGTTATATTATGTCACAGACGTCTATAATGTTCCCACCGAGAAGTAGGTGCCGACCCGTCAGGAATGTAGGAAAATACTACATCCGAGGTGTTAGGTTGCCTTAGGTTAGGATATATAACGCTATAGACATATATAATGTCCCAAACTAGACGAACGGGATGACAGGAACAGGATTCTGTAAAACATTACCAGCGAGGGGCTAGATGGGTTAGGTTAGGTTATATTATGTCAAAAACGTATATAATGTTCCCACCGAGAAGTAGGTGCAGACCGTCAGGAATGTTGGAAAATACTACATCCGAGATGTTAGCATGCCTTAGGTTAGGATATATAACGCCATAGACGTATATAATGTCTCAAACTAGACGTACGGGATGACAGGAACAGGATTCTGTAAAACATTACCAACGAGGGGCTACATGGGTTAGGTTAGGTTATATTATGTCACGGACGTATATAATGTTCCCACCGAGAAGTAAGTGCCGACCCGTCAGGAATGTTGGCAATTACTACATCCGAGATGTTAGGTTGCCTTAGGTTATGATATATAACGCTATAGATGTATATAATGTACCAAACTAGACGTACGGGACGACAGGAACAGGATTCTGTAAAACATTACCAACGAGGGGCTAGATGGGTTAGGTTAGGTTATATTATGTCACAGACGTATATAATGTTCCCACCGAGAAGTAAGTGCCGACCCGTCAGGAATGTTGGAAAATACTACATCCGAGATGTTAGGTTGCCTTAGGTTATGATATAGAACGCTATAGACGTATATAATGTACCAAACTAGACGTACGGGACGACAGGAACAGGATTCTGTAAAACATTACCAGCGAGGGGCTAGATGGGTTAGGTTAGGTTATATTATGTCAAAAACGTATATAATGTTCCCACCGAGAAGTAGGTGCAGACCCGTCAGGAATGTTGGAAAATACTACATCCGAGATGTTAGCATGCCTTAGGTTAGGATATATAACGCCATAGACGTATATAATGTCTCAAACTAGACGTACGGGATGACAGGAACAGGATTCTGTAAAACATTACCAACGAGGGGCTACATGGGTTAGGTTAGGTTATATTATGTCACGGACGTATATAATGTTCCCACCGAGAAGTAAGTGCCGACCCGTCAGGAATGTTGGAAAATACTACATCCGAGATGTTAGGTTGCCTTAGGTTATGATATAGAACGCTATAGACGTATATAATGTACCAAACTAGACGTACGGGACGACAGGAACAGGATTCTGTAAAACATTACCAGCGAGGCGCTAGATGGGTTAGGTTAGGTTATATTATGTCACAGACGTATATAATGTTCCCACCGAGAAGTAGGTGCCGACCCGTCAGGAATGTTGGAAAATACTACATCCGAGGTGTTAGGTTGCCTTAGATTAAGATATATAACGCTATAGACATATATAATGTCCCAAACTAGACGAACGGGATGACAGGAACAGGATTCTGTAAAACATTACCAGCGAGGGGCTAGATGGGTTAGGTTAGGTTATATTATGTCACGGACGTATATAATGTTCCCACCGAGAAGTAAGTGCCGACCCGTCAGGAATGTTGGAAATTACTACATCCGAGATGTTAGGTTGCCTTAGGTTATGATATGTAACGCTATAGACGTATATAATGTACCAAACTAGACGTACGGGACGACAGGAACAGGATTCTGTAAAACATTACCAGCGAGGCGCTAGATGGGTTAGGTTAGGTTATATTATGTCATAGACGTATATAATGTTCCCACCGAGAAGTAGCTGCCTACCCATGGGGAATGTTGTAAAATACTACATCCGAGGAGTTAGGTTGAATTAGGTTAGGATATATAACGCTATAGACGTATATAATTTCCCAACCGAGATGTACGGGACGATACGAACGGTATTCTGTAAAAAATTACCAGCGAGGGGCCAGATGGGTTAGGTTAGGTTATATTATGTCATAGACGTATATAATGTTCCCACAGAGAAGTAGGTGCCGACCCGTCAGGAATGTTGGAAAATACTACATCCGAGGTGTTAGGTTGCCTTAGGTTATGATATATAACGCTATAGACGTATATAATGTACCAAACTAGACGTACGGGACGACAGGAACAGGATTCTGTAAAACATTACCAGCGAGGGGCTAGATGGGTTAGGTTAGGTTATATTATGTCAAAAACGTATATAATGTTCCCACCGAGAAGTAGGTGCCGACCGTCAGGAATGTTGGAAAATACTACATCCGAGATGTTAGCATGCCTTAGGTTAGGATATATAACGCCATAGACGTATATAATGTCTCAAACTAGACGTACGGGATGACAGGAACAGGATTCTGTAAAACATTACCAACGAGGGGCTACATGGGTTAGGTTGGGTTATATTATGTCACGGACGTATATAATGTTCCCACCGAGAAGTAAGTGCCGACCCGTCAGGAATGTTGGAAATTACTACATCCGAGATGTTAGGTTGCCTTAGGTTATGATATATAACGCTATAGATGTATATAATGTACCAAACTAGACGTACGGGACGACAGGAACAGGATTCTGTAAAACATTACCAACGAGGGGCTAGATGGGTTAGGTTAGGTTATATTATGTCACAGACGTATATAATGTTCCCACCGAGAAGTAAGTGCCGACCCGTCAGGAATGTTGGAAAATACTACATCCGAGATGTTAGGTTGCCTTAGGTTATGATATAGAACGCTATAGACGTATATAATGTACCAAACTAGACGTACGGGACGACAGGAACAGGATTCTGTAAAACATTACCAGCGAGGCGCTAGATGGGTTAGGTTAGGTTATATTATGTCACAGACGTATATAATGTTCCCACCGAGAAGTAGGTGCCGACCCGTCAGGAATGTTGGAAAATACTACATCCGAGGTGTTAGGTTGCCTTAGATTAAGATATATAACGCTATAGACATATATAATGTCCCAAACTAGACGAACGGGATGACAGGAACAGGATTCTGAAAACATTACCAGCGAGGGGCTAGATGGGTTAGGTTAGGTTATATTATGTCAAAAACGTATATAATGTTCCCACCGAGAAGTAGGTGCCGACCCGTCAGGAATGTTGGACAATACTACATCCGAGATGTTAGCATGCCTTAGGTTAGGATATATAACGCCATAGACGTATATAATGTCCCAAACTAGACGTACGGGACGACAGGAACAGGATTCTGTAAAACATTACGAGCGAGGCGCTAGATGGGTTAGGTTAGGTTATATTATGTCACAGACGTCTATAATGTTCCCACCGAGAAGTAGGTGCCGACCCGTCAGGAATGTTGGAAAATACTACATCCGAGGTGTTAGGTTGCCTTAGGTTAGGATATATAACGCTATAGACATATATAATGTCCCAAACTAGACTAACGGGATGACAGGAACAGGATTCTGTAAAACATTACCAGCGAGGGGCTAGATGGGTTAGGTTAGGTTATATTATGTCAAAAACGTATATAATGTTCCCACCGAGAAGTAGGTGCCGACCGTCAGGAATGTTGGAAAATACTACATCCGAGGTGTTAGGTTGCCTTAGATTAAGATATATAACGCTATAGACATATATAATGTCCCAAACTAGACGAACGGGATGACAGGAACAGGATTCTGTAAAACATTACCAGCGAGGGGCTAGATGGGTTAGGTTAGGTTATATTATGTCAAAAACGTATATAATGTTCCCACCGAGAAGTAGGTGCCGACCCGTCAGGAATGTTGGAAAATACTACATCCGAGATGTTAGCATGCCTTAGGTTAGGATATATAACGCCATAGACGTATATAATGTCCCAAACTAGACGTACGGGATGACAGGAACAGGATTCTGTAAAACATTACCAACGAGGGGCTAGATGGGTGAGGTTAGGTTATATTATCTCACAGACGTATATAATGTTCCCTCCGAGAAGTAAGTGCCGACCCGTAGGAATGTTGGAAAATACTACATCCGAGATGTTAGCATGCCTTAGGTTAGGATATATAACGCCATGGACGTATATAATGTCTCAAACTAGACGTACGGGATGACAGGAACAGGATTCTGTAAAACATTACCAACGAGGGGCTACATGGGTTAGGTTAGGTTATATTATGTCACGGACGTATATAATGTTCCCACCGAGAAGTAAGTGCCGACCCGTCAGGAATGTTGGCAATTACTACATCCGAGATGTTAGGTTGCCTTAGGTTATGATATAGAACGCTATAGACGTATATAATGTACCAAACTAGACGTACGGCACGACAGGAACAGGATTCTGTAAAACATTACCAGCGAGGCGCTAGATGGGTTAGGTTAGGTTATATTATGTCACAGACGTATATAATGTTCCCACCGAGAAGTAGGTGCCGACCCGTCAGGAATGTTGGAAAATACTACATCCGAGGTGTTAGGTTGCCTTAGATTAAGATATATAACGCTATAGACATATATAATGTCCCAAACTAGACGAACGGGATGACAGGAACAGGATTCTGTAAAACATGACCAGCGAGGGGCTAGATGGGTTAGGTTAGGTTATATTATGTCAAAAACGTATATAATGTTCCCACCGAGAAGTAGGTGCCGACCCGTCAGGAATGCTGTAAAATACTACATCCGAGATGTTAGCATGCCTTAGGTTAGGATATATAACGCCATAGACGTATATAATGTCCCAAACTAGACGTACGGGATGACAGGAACAGGATTCTGTAAAACATTACCAACGAGGGGCTAGATGGGTTAGGTTAGGTTATATTATCTCACAGACGTATATAATGTTCCCTCCGAGAAGTAAGTGCCGACCCGTCAGGAATGTTGGAAAATACTACATCCGAGATGTTAGCATGCCTTAGGTTAGGATATATAACGCTATAGACGTATATAATGTCCCAGACTAGACGTACGGGACGACAGGAACAGGATTCTGTAAAACATTACCAACGAGGGGCTAGATGGGTTAGGTTAGGTTATATTATGTCAAAAACGTATATAATGTTCCCACCGAGAAGTAGGTGCCGACCGTCAGGAATGTTGGAAAATACTACATCCGAGATGTTAGCATGCCTTAGGTTAGGATATATAACGCCATAGACGTATATAATGTCTCAAACTAGACGTACGGGATGACAGGAACAGGATTCTGTAAAACATTACCAACGAGGGGCTACATGGGTTAGGTTAGGTTATATTATGTCACGGACGTATATAATGTTCCCACCGAGAAGTAAGTGCCGACCCGTCAGGAATGTTGGCAATTACTACATCCGAGATGTTAGGTTGCCTTAGGTTATGATATATAACGCTATAGATGTATATAATGTACCAAACTAGACGTACGGGACGACAGGAACAGGATTCTGTAAAACATTACCAACGAGGGGCTAGATGGGTTAGGTTAGGTTATATTATGTCACGGACGTATATAATGTTCCCACCGAGAAGTAGGTGCCGACCGTCAGGAATGTTGGAAAATACTACATCCGAGATGTTAGCATGCCTTAGGTTAGGATATATAACGCCATAGACGTATATAATGTCTCAAACTAGACGTACGGGATGACAGGAACAGGATTCTGTAAAACATTACCAACGAGGGGCTACATGGGTTAGGTTAGGTTATATTATGTCACGGACGTATATAATGTTCCCACCGAGAAGTAAGTGCCGACCCGTCAGGAATGTTGGCAATTACTACATCCGAGATGTTAGGTTGCCTTAGGTTATGATATATAACGCTATAGATGTATATAATGTACCAAGCTAGACGTACGGGACGACAGGAACAGGATTCTGTAAAACATTACCAACGAGGGGCTACATGGGTTAGGTTAGGTTATATTATGTCACGGACGTATATAATGTTCCCACCGAGAAGTAAGTGCCGACCCGTCAGGAATGTTGGAAAATACTACATCCGAGATGTTAGGTTGCCTTAGGTTATGATATGTAACGCTATAGACGTATATAATGTACCAAACTAGACGTACGGGACGACAGGAACAGGATTCTGTAAAACATTACCAACGAGGGGCTAGATGGGTTAGGTTAGGTTATATTATGTCACAGACGTATATAATGTTCCCACCGAGAAGTAAGTGCCGACCCGTCAGGAATGTTGGAAAATACTACATCCGAGATGTTAGGTTGCCTTAGGTTATGATATAGAACGCTATAGACGTATATAATTTCCCAACCGAGATGTACGGGACGATACGAACGGTATTCTGTAAAAAATTACCAGCGAGGGGCCAGATGGGTTAGGTTAGGTTATATTATGTCATAGACGTATATAATGTTCCCACAGAGAAGTAGGTGCCGACCCGTCAGGAATGTTGGAAAATACTACATCCGAGGTGTTAGGTTGCCTTAGGTTATGATATATAACGCTATAGACGTATATAATGTACCAAACTAGACGTACGGGACGACAGGAACAGGATTCTGTAAAACATTACCAGCGAGGGGCTAGATGGGTTAGGTTAGGTTATATTATGTCAAAAACGTATATAATGTTCCCACCGAGAAGTAGGTGCCGACCGTCAGGAATGTTGGAAAATACTACATCCGAGATGTTAGCATGCCTTAGGTTAGGATATATAACGCCATAGACGTATATAATGTCTCAAACTAGACGTACGGGATGACAGGAACAGGATTCTGTAAAACATTACCAACGAGGGGCTACATGGGTTAGGTTGGGTTATATTATGTCACGGACGTATATAATGTTCCCACCGAGAAGTAAGTGCCGACCCGTCAGGAATGTTGGAAATTACTACATCCGAGATGTTAGGTTGCCTTAGGTTATGATATATAACGCTATAGATGTATATAATGTACCAAACTAGACGTACGGGACGACAGGAACAGGATTCTGTAAAACATTACCAACGAGGGGCTAGATGGGTTAGGTTAGGTTATATTATGTCACAGACGTATATAATGTTCCCACCGAGAAGTAAGTGCCGACCCGTCAGGAATGTTGGAAAATACTACATCCGAGATGTTAGGTTGCCTTAGGTTATGATATAGAACGCTATAGACGTATATAATGTACCAAACTAGACGTACGGGACGACAGGAACAGGATTCTGTAAAACATTACCAGCGAGGCGCTAGATGGGTTAGGTTAGGTTATATTATGTCACAGACGTATATAATGTTCCCACCGAGAAGTAGGTGCCGACCCGTCAGGAATGTTGGAAAATACTACATCCGAGGTGTTAGGTTGCCTTAGATTAAGATATATAACGCTATAGACATATATAATGTCCCAAACTAGACGAACGGGATGACAGGAACAGGATTCTGTAAAACATTACCAGCGAGGGGCTAGATGGGTTAGGTTAGGTTATATTATGTCAAAAACGTATATAATGTTCCCACCGAGAAGTAGGTGCCGACCCGTCAGGAATGTTGGACAATACTACATCCGAGATGTTAGCATGCCTTAGGTTAGGATATATAACGCCATAGACGTATATAATGTCCCAAACTAGACGTACGGGACGACAGGAACAGGATTCTGTAAAACATTACGAGCGAGGCGCTAGATGGGTTAGGTTAGGTTATATTATGTCACAGACGTCTATAATGTTCCCACCGAGAAGTAGGTGCCGACCCGTCAGGAATGTTGGAAAATACTACATCCGAGGTGTTAGGTTGCCTTAGGTTAGGATATATAACGCTATAGACATATATAATGTCCCAAACTAGACTAACGGGATGACAGGAACAGGATTCTGTAAAACATTACCAGCGAGGGGCTAGATGGGTTAGGTTAGGTTATATTATGTAAAAACGTATATAATGTTCCCACCGAGAAGTAGGTGCCGACCGTCAGGAATGTTGGAAAATACTACATCCGAGGTGTTAGGTTGCCTTAGATTAAGATATATAACGCTATAGACATATATAATGTCCCAAACTAGACGAACGGGATGACAGGAACAGGATTCTGTAAAACATTACCAGCGAGGGGCTAGATGGGTTAGGTTAGGTTATATTATGTCAAAAACGTATATAATGTTCCCACCGAGAAGTAGGTGCCGACCCGTCAGGAATGTTGGACAATACTACATCCGAGATGTTAGCATGCCTTAGGTTAGGATATATAACGCCATAGACGTATATAATATCCCAAACTAGACGTACGGGACGACAGGAACAGGATTCTGTAAAACATTACGAGCGAGGCGCTAGATGGGTTAGGTTAGGTTATATTATGTCACAGACGTCTATAATGTTCCCACCGAGAAGTAGGTGCCGACCCGTCAGGAATGTTGGAAAATACTACATCCGAGGTGTTAGGTTGCCTTAGGTTAGGATATATAACGCTATAGACATATATAATGTCCCAAACTAGACTAACGGGATGACAGGAACAGGATTCTGTAAAACATTACCAGCGAGGGGCTAGATGGGTTAGGTTAGGTTATATTATGTCAAAAACGTATATAATGTTCCCACCGAGAAGTAGGTGCCGACCGTCAGGAATGTTGGAAAATACTACATCCGAGGTGTTAGGTTGCCTTAGATTAAGATATATAACGCTATAGACATATATAATGTCCCAAACTAGACGAACGGGATGACAGGAACAGGATTCTGTAAAACATTACCAGCGAGGGGCTAGATGGGTTAGGTTAGGTTATATTATGTCAAAAACGTATATAATGTTCCCACCGAGAAGTAGGTGCCGACCCGTCAGGAATGTTGGAAAATACTACATCCGAGATGTTAGCATGCCTTAGGTTAGGATATATAACGCCATAGACGTATATAATGTCCCAAACTAGACGTACGGGATGACAGGAACAGGATTCTGTAAAACATTACCAACGAGGGGCTAGATGGGTGAGGTTAGGTTATATTATCTCACAGACGTATATAATGTTCCCTCCGAGAAGTAAGTGCCGACCCGTAGGAATGTTGGAAAATACTACATCCGAGATGTTAGCATGCCTTAGGTTAGGATATATAACGCCATGGACGTATATAATGTCTCAAACTAGACGTACGGGATGACAGGAACAGGATTCTGTAAAACATTACCAACGAGGGGCTACATGGGTTAGGTTAGGTTATATTATGTCACGGACGTATATAATGTTCCCACCGAGAAGTAAGTGCCGACCCGTCAGGAATGTTGGCAATTACTACATCCGAGATGTTAGGTTGCCTTAGGTTATGATATAGAACGCTATAGACGTATATAATGTACCAAACTAGACGTACGGCACGACAGGAACAGGATTCTGTAAAACATTACCAGCGAGGCGCTAGATGGGTTAGGTTAGGTTATATTATGTCACAGACGTATATAATGTTCCCACCGAGAAGTAGGTGCCGACCCGTCAGGAATGTTGGAAAATACTACATCCGAGGTGTTAGGTTGCCTTAGATTAAGATATATAACGCTATAGACATATATAATGTCCCAAACTAGACGAACGGGATGACAGGAACAGGATTCTGTAAAACATGACCAGCGAGGGGCTAGATGGGTTAGGTTAGGTTATATTATGTCAAAAACGTATATAATGTTCCCACCGAGAAGTAGGTGCCGACCCGTCAGGAATGCTGTAAAATACTACATCCGAGATGTTAGCATGCCTTAGGTTAGGATATATAACGCCATAGACGTATATAATGTCCCAAACTAGACGTACGGGATGACAGGAACAGGATTCTGTAAAACATTACCAACGAGGGGCTAGATGGGTTAGGTTAGGTTATATTATCTCACAGACGTATATAATGTTCCCTCCGAGAAGTAAGTGCCGACCCGTCAGGAATGTTGGAAAATACTACATCCGAGATGTTAGCATGCCTTAGGTTAGGATATATAACGCTATAGACGTATATAATGTCCCAGACTAGACGTACGGGACGACAGGAACAGGATTCTGTAAAACATTACCAACGAGGGGCTAGATGGGTTAGGTTAGGTTATATTATGTCAAAAACGTATATAATGTTCCCACCGAGAAGTAGGTGCCGACCGTCAGGAATGTTGGAAAATACTACATCCGAGATGTTAGCATGCCTTAGGTTAGGATATATAACGCCATAGACGTATATAATGTCTCAAACTAGACGTACGGGATGACAGGAACAGGATTCTGTAAAACATTACCAACGAGGGGCTACATGGGTTAGGTTAGGTTATATTATGTCACGGACGTATATAATGTTCCCACCGAGAAGTAAGTGCCGACCCGTCAGGAATGTTGGCAATTACTACATCCGAGATGTTAGGTTGCCTTAGGTTATGATATATAACGCTATAGATGTATATAATGTACCAAACTAGACGTACGGGACGACAGGAACAGGATTCTGTAAAACATTACCAACGAGGGGCTACATGGGTTAGGTTAGGTTATATTATGTCACGGACGTATATAATGTTCCCACCGAGAAGTAGGTGCCGACCGTCAGGAATGTTGGAAAATACTACATCCGAGATGTTAGCATGCCTTAGGTTAGGATATATAACGCCATAGACGTATATAATGTCTCAAACTAGACGTACGGGATGACAGGAACAGGATTCTGTAAAACATTACCAACGAGGGGCTACATGGGTTAGGTTAGGTTATATTATGTCACGGACGTATATAATGTTCCCACCGAGAAGTAAGTGCCGACCCGTCAGGAATGTTGGCAATTACTACATCCGAGATGTTAGGTTGCCTTAGGTTATGATATATAACGCTATAGATGTATATAATGTACCAAACTAGACGTACGGGACGACAGGAACAGGATTCTGTAAAACATTACCAACGAGGGGCTACATGGGTTAGGTTAGGTTATATTATGTCACGGACGTATATAATGTTCCCACCGAGAAGTAAGTGCCGACCCGTCAGGAATGTTGGAAAATACTACATCCGAGATGTTAGGTTGCCTTAGGTTATGATATGTAACGCTATAGACGTATATAATGTACCAAACTAGACGTACGGGACGACAGGAACAGGATTCTGTAAAACATTACCAACGAGGGGCTAGATGGGTTAGGTTAGGTTATATTATGTCACAGACGTATATAATGTTCCCACCGAGAAGTAAGTGCCGACCCGTCAGGAATGTTGGAAAATACTACATCCGAGATGTTAGGTTGCCTTAGGTTATGATATAGAACGCTATAGACGTATATAATTTCCCAACCGAGATGTACGGGACGATACGAACGGTATTCTGTAAAAAATTACCAGCGAGGGGCCAGATGGGTTAGGTTAGGTTATATTATGTCATAGACGTATATAATGTTCCCACAGAGAAGTAGGTGCCGACCCGTCAGGAATGTTGGAAAATACTACATCCGAGGTGTTAGGTTGCCTTAGGTTATGATATATAACGCTATAGACGTATATAATGTATCAAACTAGACGTACGGGACGACAGGAACAGGATTCTGTAAAACATTACCAGCGAGGGGCTAGATGGGTTAGGTTAGGTTATATTATGTCAAAAACGTATATAATGTTCCCACCGAGAAGTAGGTGCCGACCGTCAGGAATGTTGGAAAATACTACATCCGAGATGTTAGCATGCCTTAGGTTAGGATATATAACGCCATAGACGTATATAATGTCTCAAACTAGACGTACGGGATGACAGGAACAGGATTCTGTAAAACATTACCAACGAGGGGCTACATGGGTTAGGTTGGGTTATATTATGTCACGGACGTATATAATGTTCCCACCGAGAAGTAAGTGCCGACCCGTCAGGAATGTTGGAAATTACTACATCCGAGATGTTAGGTTGCCTTAGGTTATGATATATAACGCTATAGATGTATATAATGTACCAAACTAGACGTACGGGACGACAGGAACAGGATTCTGTAAAACATTACCAACGAGGGGCTAGATGGGTTAGGTTAGGTTATATTATGTCACAGACGTATATAATGTTCCCACCGAGAAGTAAGTGCCGACCCGTCAGGAATGTTGGAAAATACTACATCCGAGATGTTAGGTTGCCTTAGGTTATGATATAGAACGCTATAGACGTATATAATGTACCAAACTAGACGTACGGGACGACAGGAACAGGATTCTGTAAAACATTACCAGCGAGGCGCTAGATGGGTTAGGTTAGGTTATATTATGTCACAGACGTATATAATGTTCCCACCGAGAAGTAGGTGCCGACCCGTCAGGAATGTTGGAAAATACTACATCCGAGGTGTTAGGTTGCCTTAGATTAAGATATATAACGCTATAGACATATATAATGTCCCAAACTAGACGAACGGGATGACAGGAACAGGATTCTGTAAAACATTACCAGCGAGGGGCTAGATGGGTTAGGTTAGGTTATATTATGTCAAAAACGTATATAATGTTCCCACCGAGAAGTAGGTGCCGACCCGTCAGGAATGTTGGACAATACTACATCCGAGATGTTAGCATGCCTTAGGTTAGGATATATAACGCCATAGACGTATATAATGTCCCAAACTAGACGTACGGGACGACAGGAACAGGATTCTGTAAAACATTACGAGCGAGGCGCTAGATGGGTTAGGTTAGGTTATATTATGTCACAGACGTCTATAATGTTCCCACCGAGAAGTAGGTGCCGACCCGTCAGGAATGTTGGAAAATACTACATCCGAGGTGTTAGGTTGCCTTAGGTTAGGATATATAACGCTATAGACATATATAATGTCCCAAACTAGACTAACGGGATGACAGGAACAGGATTCTGTAAAACATTACCAGCGAGGGGCTAGATGGGTTAGGTTAGGTTATATTATGTCAAAAACGTATATAATGTTCCCACCGAGAAGTAGGTGCCGACCGTCAGGAATGTTGGAAAATACTACATCCGAGGTGTTAGGTTGCCTTAGATTAAGATATATAACGCTATAGACATATATAATGTCCCAAACTAGACGAACGGGATGACAGGAACAGGATTCTGTAAAACATTACCAGCGAGGGGCTAGATGGGTTAGGTTAGGTTATATTATGTCAAAAACGTATATAATGTTCCCACCGAGAAGTAGGTGCCGACCCGTCAGGAATGTTGGAAAATACTACATCCGAGATGTTAGCATGCCTTAGGTTAGGATATATAACGCCATAGACGTATATAATGTCCCAAACTAGACGTACGGGATGACAGGAACAGGATTCTGTAAAACATTACCAACGAGGGGCTAGATGGGTGAGGTTAGGTTATATTATCTCACAGACGTATATAATGTTCCCTCCGAGAAGTAAGTGCCGACCCGTAGGAATGTTGGAAAATACTACATCCGAGATGTTAGCATGCCTTAGGTTAGGATATATAACGCCATGGACGTATATAATGTCTCAAACTAGACGTACGGGATGACAGGAACAGGATTCTGTAAAACATTACCAACGAGGGGCTACATGGGTTAGGTTAGGTTATATTATGTCACGGACGTATATAATGTTCCCACCGAGAAGTAAGTGCCGACCCGTCAGGAATGTTGGCAATTACTACATCCGAGATGTTAGGTTGCCTTAGGTTATGATATAGAACGCTATAGACGTATATAATGTACCAAACTAGACGTACGGCACGACAGGAACAGGATTCTGTAAAACATTACCAGCGAGGCGCTAGATGGGTTAGGTTAGGTTATATTATGTCACAGACGTATATAATGTTCCCACCGAGAAGTAGGTGCCGACCCGTCAGGAATGTTGGAAAATACTACATCCGAGGTGTTAGGTTGCCTTAGATTAAGATATATAACGCTATAGACATATATAATGTCCCAAACTAGACGAACGGGATGACAGGAACAGGATTCTGTAAAACATGACCAGCGAGGGGCTAGATGGGTTAGGTTAGGTTATATTATGTCAAAAACGTATATAATGTTCCCACCGAGAAGTAGGTGCCGACCCGTCAGGAATGCTGTAAAATACTACATCCGAGATGTTAGCATGCCTTAGGTTAGGATATATAACGCCATAGACGTATATAATGTCCCAAACTAGACGTACGGGATGACAGGAACAGGATTCTGTAAAACATTACCAACGAGGGGCTAGATGGGTTAGGTTAGGTTATATTAT
Organism: Xylocopa violacea; assembly: GCA_963969225.1. Taxonomy (NCBI): domain Eukaryota; kingdom Metazoa; phylum Arthropoda; class Insecta; order Hymenoptera; family Apidae; genus Xylocopa; species Xylocopa violacea. Next base: position 15,779,722 of record CAXAJV010000015.1, read on the forward strand.
CTCACAGACGTATATAATGTTCCCTCCGAGAAGTAAGTGCCGACCCGTCAGGAATGTTGGAAAATACTACATCCGAGATGTTAGCATGCCTTAGGTTAGGATATATAACGCTATAGACGTATATAATGTCCCAGACTAGACGTACGGGACGACAGGAACAGGATTCTGTAAAACATTACCAACGAGGGGCTAGATGGGTTAGGTTAGGTTATATTATGTCAAAAACGTATATAATGTTCCCACCGAGAAGTAGGTGCCGACCGTCAGGAATGTTGGAAAATACTACATCCGAGATGTTAGCATGCCTTAGGTTAGGATATATAACGCCATAGACGTATATAATGTCTCAAACTAGACGTACGGGATGACAGGAACAGGATTCTGTAAAACATTACCAACGAGGGGCTACATGGGTTAGGTTAGGTTATATTATGTCACGGACGTATATAATGTTCCCACCGAGAAGTAAGTGCCGACCCGTCAGGAATGTTGGAAAATACTACATCCGAGATGTTAGGTTGCCTTAGGTTATGATATGTAACGCTATAGACGTATATAATGTACCAAACTAGACGTACGGGACGACAGGAACAGGATTCTGTAAAACATTACCAACGAGGGGCTAGATGGGTTAGGTTAGGTTATATTATGTCACAGACGTATATAATGTTCCCACCGAGAAGTAAGTGCCGACCCGTCAGGAATGTTGGAAAATACTACATCCGAGATGTTAGGTTGCCTTAGGTTATGATATAGAACGCTATAGACGTATATAATGTACCAAACTAGACGTACGGGACGACAGGAACAGGATTCTGTAAAACATTACCAGCGAGGCGCTAGATGGGTTAGGTTAGGTTATATTATGTCACAGACGTATATAATGTTCCCACCGAGAAGTAGGTGCCGACCCGTCAGGAATGTTGGAAAATACTACATCCGAGGTGTTAGGTTGCCTTAGATTAAGATATATAACGCTATAGACATATATAATGTCCCAAACTAGACGACCGGGATGACAGGAACAGGATTCTGTAAAACATTACCAGCGAGGGGCTAGATGGGTTAGGTTAGGTTATATTATGTCAAAAACGTATATAATGTTCCCACCGAGAAGTAGGTGCCGACCCGTCAGGAATGTTGGCAATTACTACATCCGAGATGTTAGGTTGCCTTAGGTTATGATATATAACGCTATAGATGTATATAATGTACCAAACTAGACGTACGGGTCGACAGGAACAGGATTCTGTAAAACATTACCAACGAGGGGCTAGATGGGTTAGGTTAGGTTATATTATGTCACAGACGTATATAATGTTCCCACCGAGAAGTAAGTGCCGACCCGTCAGGAATGTTGGAAAATACTACATCCGAGATGTTAGGTTGCCTTAGGTTATGATATAGAACGCTATAGACGTATATAATGTACCAAACTAGACGTACGGGACGACAGGAACAGGATTCTGTAAAACATTACCAGCGAGGGGCTAGATGGGTTAGGTTAGGTTATATTATGTCAAAAACGTATATAATGTTCCCACCGAGAAGTAGGTGCCGACCCGTCAGGAATGTTGGAAAATACTACATCCGAGATGTTAGCATGCCTTAGGTTAGGATATATAACGCCATAGACGTATATAATGTCCCAAACTAGACGTACGTGATGACAGGAACAGGATTCTGTAAAACATTACCAACGAGGGGCTAGATGGGTTAGGTTAGGTTATATTATCTCACAGACGTAAATAATGTTCCCTCCGAGAAGTAAGTGCCGACCCGTCAGGAATGTTGGAAATTACTACATCCGAGATGTTAGGTTGCCTTAGGTTATGATATGGAACGCTATAGACGTATATAATGTACGGGACGACAGGAACAGGATTCTGTAAAACATTACCAGCGAGGGGCTAGATGGGTTAGGTTAGGTTATATTATGTCACAGACGTATATAATGTTCCCACCGAGAAGTAAGTGCCGACCCGTCAGGAATGTTGGAAAATACTACATCCGAGGTGTTAGGTTGCCTTAGATTAAGATATATAACGCTATAGACATATATAATGTCCCAAACTAGACGAACGGGATGACAGGAACAGGATTCTGTAAAACATTACCAGCGAGGGGCTAGATGGGTTAGGTTAGGTTATATTATGTCAAAAACGTATATAATGTTCCCACCGAGAAGTAGGTGCCGACCCGTCAGGAATGTTGGAAAATACTACATCCGAGTCCAACATTACCAACGAGGGGCTACATGGGTTAGGTTAGGTTATATTATGTCACGGACGTATATAATGTTCCCACCGAGAAGTAAGTGCCGACCCGTCAGGAATGTTGGAAATTACTACATCCGAGATGTTAGGTTGCCTTAGGTTATGATATAGAACGCTATAGACGTATATAATGTACCAAACTAGACGTACGGGACGACAGGAACAGGATTCTGTAAAACATTACCAGCGAGGGGCTAGATGGGTTAGGTTAGGTTACATTATGTCACAGACGTATATAATGTTCCCACCGAGAAGTAAGTGCCGACCCGTCAGGAATGTTGGAAATTACTACATCCGAGATGTTAGGTTGCCTTAGGTTATGATATGTAACGCTATAGACGTATATAATGTACCAAACTAGACGTACGGGACGACAGGAACAGGATTCTGTAAAACATTACCAACGAGGGGCTAGATAGGTTAGGTTAGGTTATATTATGTCACAGACGTATATAATGTTCCCACCGAGAAGTAAGTGCCGACCCGTCAGGAATGTTGGAAAATACTACATCCGAGATGTTAGGTTGCCTTAGGTTATGATATAGAACGCTATAGACGTATATAATGTACCAAACTAGACTAACGGGATGACAGGAACAGGATTCTGTAAAACATTACCAGCGAGGGGCTAGATGGGTTAGGTTAGGTTATATTATGTCAAAAACGTATATAATGTTCCCACCGAGAAGTAGGTGCCGACCGTCAGGAATGTTGGAAAATACTACATCCGAGATGTTAGCATGCCTTAGGTTAGGATATATAACGCTATAGACGTATATAATGTCCCAGACTAGACGTACGGGACGACAGGAATATGATTCTGTAAAACATTACCAGCGAGGCACTAGATGGGTTAGGTTAGGTTATATTATGTCACAGACGTATATAATGTTCCCACCGAGAAGTAAGTGCCGACCCGTCAGGAATGTTGGAAAATACTACATCCGAGATGTTAGGTTGCCTTAGGTTATGATATAGAACGCTATAGACGTATATAATGTACCAAACTAGACGTACGGGACGACAGGAACAGGATTCTGTAAAACATTACCAGCGAGGGGCTAGATGGGTTAGGTTAGGTTATATTATGTCAAAAACGTATATTATGTTCCCACCGAGAAGTAGGTGCCGACCCGTCAGGAATGTTGGAAAATACTACATCCGAGATGTTAGCATGCCTTAGGTTAGGATATATAACGCCATAGACGTATATAATGTCCCAAACTAGACGTACGTGATGACAGGAACAGGATTCTGTAAAACATTACCAACGAGGGGCTAGATGGGTTTGGTTAGGTTATATTATGTCACGGACGTATATAATGTTCCCACCGAGAAGTAAGTGCCGACCCGTCAGGAATGTTGGAAATTACTACATCCGAGATGTTAGGTTGCCTTAGGTTATGATATGTAACGCTATAGACGTATATAATGTACCAAACTAGACGTACGGGACGACAGGAACAGGATTCTGTAAAACATTACCAACGAGGGGCTAGATGGGTTAGGTTAGGTTATATTATGTCACAGACGTATATAATGTTCCCACCGAGAAGTAAGTGCCGACCCGTCAGGAATGTTGGAAAATACTACATCCGAGATGTTAGGTTGCCTTAGGTTATGATATAGAACGCTATAGACGTATATAATGTACCAAACTAGACGTACGGGACGACAGGAACAGGATTCTGTAAAACATTACCAGCGAGGCACTAGATGGGTTAGGTTAGGTTATATTATGTCACAGACGTATATAATGTTCCCACCGAGAAGTAAGTGCCGACCCGTCAGGAATGTTGGAAAATACTACATCCGAGATGTTAGGTTGCCTTAGGTTATGATATAGAACGCTATAGACGTATATAATGTACCAAACTAGACGTACGGGACGACAGGAACAGGATTCTGTAAAACATTACCAGCGAGGGGCTAGATGGGTTAGGTTAGGTTATATTATGTCAAAAACGTATATTATGTTCCCACCGAGAAGTAGGTGCCGACCCGTCAGGAATGTTGGAAAATACTACATCCGAGATGTTAGCATGCCTTAGGTTAGGATATATAACGCCATAGACGTATATAATGTCCCAAACTAGACGTACGTGATGACAGGAACAGGATTCTGTAAAACATTACCAACGAGGGGCTAGATGGGTTAGGTTAGGTTATATTATCTCACAGACGTAAATAATGTTCCCTCCGAGAAGTAAGTGCCGACCCGTCAGGAATGTTGGAAAATACTACATCCGAGATGTTAGCATGCCTTAGGTTAGGATATATAACGCCATAGACGTATATAATGTCCCAAACTAGACGTACGGGATGACAGGAACAGGATTCTGTAAAACATTACCAACGAGGGGCTAGATGGGTGAGGTTAGGTTATATTATCTCACAGACGTATATAATGTTCCCTCCGAGAAGTAAGTGCCGACCCGTCAGGAATGTTGGAAAATACTACATCCGAGATGTTAGCATGCCTTAGGTTAGGACATATAACGCCATGGACGTATATAATGTCTCAAACTAGACGTACGGGATGACAGGAACAGGATTCTGTAAAACATTACCAACGAGGGGCTACATGGGTTAGGTTAGGTTATATTATGTCACGGACGTATATAATGTTCCCACCGAGAAGTAAGTGCCGACCCGTCAGGAATGTTGGCAATTACTACATCCGAGATGTTAGGTTGCCTTAGGTTATGATATAGAACGCTATAGACGTATATAATGTACCAAACTGGACGTACGGCACGACAGGAACAGGATTCTGTAAAACATTACCAGCGAGGCGCTAGATGGGTTAGGTTAGGTTATATTATGTCACAGACGTATATAATGTTCCCACCGAGAAGTAAGTGCCGACCCGTCAGGAATGTTGGAAAATACTACATCCGAGATGTTAGCATGCCTTAGGTTAGGATATATAACGCTATAGACGTATATAATGTCCCAGACTAGACGTACGGGACGACAGGAATAGGATTCTGTAAAACATTACCAGCGAGGTGCTAGATGGGTTAGGTTAGGTTATACTGTGTCATAGACGTATATAATGTTCCCACCGAGCAGTAGGTGCCGACCCGTCAGGAATGTTGGAAAATACTACGTCCGAGATGTTAGGTTGCCTTAGGTTATGATATATAACGCTGTAGACGTATATAATGTACCAAACTAGACGTACGGGACGACAGGAACAGGATTCTGTAAAACATTACCAGCGAGGCGCTAGATGGGTTAGGTTAAGTTATATTATGTCACAGACGTATATAATGTTCCCACCGAGAAGTAAGTGCCGACCCGTCAGGAATGTTGGAAAATACTACATCCGAGATGTTAGCATGCCTTAGGTTATGATATAGAACGCTATAGACGTATATAATGTACCAAACTAGACGTACGGGACGACAGGAACAGGATTCTGTAAAACATTACCAGCGAGGCGCTAGATGGGTTAGGTTAGGTTATATTATGTCACAGACGTATATAATGTTCCCACCGAGAAGTAGGTGCCGACCCGTCAGGAATGTTGGAAAATACTACATCCGAGGTGTTAGGTTGCCTTAGATTAAGATATATAACGCTATAGACATATATAATGTCCCAAACTAGACGACCGGGATGACAGGAACAGGATTCTGTAAAACATTACCAGCGAGGGGCTAGATGGGTTAGGTTAGGTTATATTATGTCAAAAACGTATATAATGTTCCCACCGAGAAGTAGGTGCCGACCCGTCAGGAATGTTGGCAATTACTACATCCGAGATGTTAGGTTGCCTTAGGTTATGATATATAACGCTATAGATGTATATAATGTACCAAACTAGACGTACGGGTCGACAGGAACAGGATTCTGTAAAACATTACCAACGAGGGGCTAGATGGGTTAGGTTAGGTTATATTATGTCACAGACGTATATAATGTTCCCACCGAGAAGTAAGTGCCGACCCGTCAGGAATGTTGGAAAATACTACATCCGAGATGTTAGGTTGCCTTAGGTTATGATATAGAACGCTATAGACGTATATAATGTACCAAACTAGACGTACGGGACGACAGGAACAGGATTCTGTAAAACATTACCAGCGAGGGGCTAGATGGGTTAGGTTAGGTTATATTATGTCAAAAACGTATATAATGTTCCCACCGAGAAGTAGGTGCCGACCCGTCAGGAATGTTGGAAAATACTACATCCGAGATGTTAGCATGCCTTAGGTTAGGATATATAACGCCATAGACGTATATAATGTCCCAAACTAGACGTACGTGATGACAGGAACAGGATTCTGTAAAACATTACCAACGAGGGGCTAGATGGGTTAGGTTAGGTTATATTATCTCACAGACGTAAATAATGTTCCCTCCGAGAAGTAAGTGCCGACCCGTCAGGAATGTTGGAAATTACTACATCCGAGATGTTAGGTTGCCTTAGGTTATGATATGGAACGCTATAGACGTATATAATGTACGGGACGACAGGAACAGGATTCTGTAAAACATTACCAGCGAGGGGCTAGATGGGTTAGGTTAGGTAATATTATGTCACAGACGTATATAATGTTCCCACCGAGAAGTAAGTGCCGACCCGTCAGGAATGTTGGAAAATACTACATCCGAGGTGTTAGGTTGCCTTAGATTAAGATATATAACGCTATAGACATATATAATGTCCCAAACTAGACGAACGGGATGACAGGAACAGGATTCTGTAAAACATTACCAGCGAGGGGCTAGATGGGTTAGGTTAGGTTATATTATGTCAAAAACGTATATAATGTTCCCACCGAGAAGTAGGTGCCGACCCGTCAGGAATGTTGGAAAATACTACATCCGAGTCCAACATTACCAACGAGGGGCTACATGGGTTAGGTTAGGTTATATTATGTCACGGACGTATATAATGTTCCCACCGAGAAGTAAGTGCCGACCCGTCAGGAATGTTGGAAATTACTACATCCGAGATGTTAGGTTGCCTTAGGTTATGATATAGAACGCTATAGACGTATATAATGTACCAAACTAGACGTACGGGACGACAGGAACAGGATTCTGTAAAACATTACCAGCGAGGGGCTAGATGGGTTAGGTTAGGTTACATTATGTCACAGACGTATATAATGTTCCCACCGAGAAGTAAGTGCCGACCCGTCAGGAATGTTGGAAATTACTACATCCGAGATGTTAGGTTGCCTTAGGTTATGATATGTAACGCTATAGACGTATATAATGTACCAAACTAGACGTACGGGACGACAGGAACAGGATTCTGTAAAACATTACCAACGAGGGGCTAGATAGGTTAGGTTAGGTTATATTATGTCACAGACGTATATAATGTTCCCACCGAGAAGTAAGTGCCGACCCGTCAGGAATGTTGGAAAATACTACATCCGAGATGTTAGGTTGCCTTAGGTTATGATATAGAACGCTATAGACGTATATAATGTACCAAACTAGACTAACGGGATGACAGGAACAGGATTCTGTAAAACATTACCAGCGAGGGGCTAGATGGGTTAGGTTAGGTTATATTATGTCAAAAACGTATATAATGTTCCCACCGAGAAGTAGGTGCCGACCGTCAGGAATGTTGGAAAATACTACATCCGAGATGTTAGCATGCCTTAGGTTAGGATATATAACGCTATAGACGTATATAATGTCCCAGACTAGACGTACGGGACGACAGGAATATGATTCTGTAAAACATTACCAGCGAGGCACTAGATGGGTTAGGTTAGGTTATATTATGTCACAGACGTATATAATGTTCCCACCGAGAAGTAAGTGCCGACCCGTCAGGAATGTTGGAAAATACTACATCCGAGATGTTAGGTTGCCTTAGGTTATGATATAGAACGCTATAGACGTATATAATGTACCAAACTAGACGTACGGGACGACAGGAACAGGATTCTGTAAAACATTACCAGCGAGGGGCTAGATGGGTTAGGTTAGGTTATATTATGTCAAAAACGTATATTATGTTCCCACCGAGAAGTAGGTGCCGACCCGTCAGGAATGTTGGAAAATACTACATCCGAGATGTTAGCATGCCTTAGGTTAGGATATATAACGCCATAGACGTATATAATGTCCCAAACTAGACGTACGTGATGACAGGAACAGGATTCTGTAAAACATTACCAACGAGGGGCTAGATGGGTTAGGTTAGGTTATATTATCTCACAGACGTAAATAATGTTCCCTCCGAGAAGTAAGTGCCGACCCGTCAGGAATGTTGGAAAATACTACATCCGAGATGTTAGCATGCCTTAGGTTAGGATATATAACGCCATAGACGTATATAATGTCCCAAACTAGACGTACGGGATGACAGGTACAGGATTCTGTAAAACATTACCAACGAGGGGCTAGATGGGTTTGGTTAGGTTATATTATGTCACGGACGTATATAATGTTCCCACCGAGAAGTAAGTGCCGACCCGTCAGGAATGTTGGAAATTACTACATCCGAGATGTTAGGTTGCCTTAGGTTATGATATGTAACGCTATAGACGTATATAATGTACCAAACTAGACGTACGGGACGACAGGAACAGGATTCTGTAAAACATTACCAACGAGGGGCTAGATGGGTTAGGTTAGGTTATATTATGTCACAGACGTATATAATGTTCCCACCGAGAAGTAAGTGCCGACCCGTCAGGAATGTTGGAAAATACTACATCCGAGATGTTAGGTTGCCTTAGGTTATGATATAGAACGCTATAGACGTATATAATGTACCAAACTAGACGTACGGGACGACAGGAACAGGATTCTGTAAAACATTACCAGCGAGGCACTAGATGGGTTAGGTTAGGTTATATTATGTCACAGACGTATATAATGTTCCCACCGAGAAGTAAGTGCCGACCCGTCAGGAATGTTGGAAAATACTACATCCGAGATGTTAGGTTGCCTTAGGTTATGATATAGAACGCTATAGACGTATATAATGTACCAAACTAGACGTACGGGACGACAGGAACAGGATTCTGTAAAACATTACCAGCGAGGGGCTAGATGGGTTAGGTTAGGTTATATTATGTCAAAAACGTATATTATGTTCCCACCGAGAAGTAGGTGCCGACCCGTCAGGAATGTTGGAAAATACTACATCCGAGATGTTAGCATGCCTTAGGTTAGGATATATAACGCCATAGACGTATATAATGTCCCAAACTAGACGTACGTGATGACAGGAACAGGATTCTGTAAAACATTACCAACGAGGGGCTAGATGGGTTAGGTTAGGTTATATTATCTCACAGACGTAAATAATGTTCCCTCCGAGAAGTAAGTGCCGACCCGTCAGGAATGTTGGAAAATACTACATCCGAGATGTTAGCATGCCTTAGGTTAGGATATATAACGCCATAGACGTATATAATGTCCCAAACTAGACGTACGGGATGACAGGAACAGGATTCTGTAAAACATTACCAACGAGGGGCTAGATGGGTGAGGTTAGGTTATATTATCTCACAGACGTATATAATGTTCCCTCCGAGAAGTAAGTGCCGACCCGTCAGGAATGTTGGAAAATACTACATCCGAGATGTTAGCATGCCTTAGGTTAGGACATATAACGCCATGGACGTATATAATGTCTCAAACTAGACGTACGGGATGACAGGAACAGGATTCTGTAAAACATTACCAACGAGGGGCTACATGGGTTAGGTTAGGTTATATTATGTCACGGACGTATATAATGTTCCCACCGAGAAGTAAGTGCCGACCCGTCAGGAATGTTGGCAATTACTACATCCGAGATGTTAGGTTGCCTTAGGTTATGATATAGAACGCTATAGACGTATATAATGTACCAAACTGGACGTACGGCACGACAGGAACAGGATTCTGTAAAACATTACCAGCGAGGCGCTAGATGGGTTAGGTTAGGTTATATTATGTCACAGACGTATATAATGTTCCCACCGAGAAGTAAGTGCCGACCCGTCAGGAATGTTGGAAAATACTACATCCGAGATGTTAGCATGCCTTAGGTTAGGATATATAACGCTATAGACGTATATAATGTCCCAGACTAGACGTACGGGACGACAGGAATAGGATTCTGTAAAACATTACCAGCGAGGTGCTAGATGGGTTAGGTTAGGTTATACTGTGTCATAGACGTATATAATGTTCCCACCGAGCAGTAGGTGCCGACCCGTCAGGAATGTTGGAAAATACTACGTCCGAGATGTTAGGTTGCCTTAGGTTATGATATATAACGCTGTAGACGTATATAATGTACCAAACTAGACGTACGGGACGACAGGAACAGGATTCTGTAAAACATTACCAGCGAGGCGCTAGATGGGTTAGGTTAAGTTATATTATGTCACAGACGTATATAATGTTCCCACCGAGAAGTAAGTGCCGACCCGTCAGGAATGTTGGAAAATACTACATCCGAGATGTTAGCATGCCTTAGGTTAGGGTATATAACGCCATAGACGTATATAATGTCCCAAACTAGACGTACGGGATGACAGGAACAGGATTCCGTAAAACATTACCAACGAGGAGCTAGATGGGTTAGGTTAGGTTATATTATGTCACAGACGTATATAATGTTCCCACCGAGAAGTAAGTGCCGACCCGTCAGGAATGTTGGAAAATACTACATCCGAGATGTTAGCATGCCTTAGGTTAGGATATATAACGCTATAGACGTATATAATGTCCCAGACTAGACGTACGGGACGACAGGAATAGGATTCTGTAAAACATTACCAGCGAGGCGCTAGATGGGTTAGGTTAGGTTATATTATGTCACAGACGTATATAATGTTCCCACCGAGAAGTAAGTGCCGACCCGTCAGGAATGTTGGAAAATACTACATCCGAGATGTTAGCATGCCTTAGGTTAGGATATATAACGCTATAGACGTATATAATGTCCCAGACTAGACGTACGGGACGACAGGAATATGATTCTGTAAAACATTACCAGCGAGGTGGTAGATGGGTTAGGTTAGGTTATATTATGTCACAGACGTATATAATGTTCCCACCGAGAAGTAAGTGCCGACCCGTCAGGAATGTTGGAAAATACTACATCCGAGATGTTAGCATGCCTTAGGTTAGGATATATAACGCTATAGACGTATATAATGTCCCAGACTAGACGTACGGGACGACAGGAATAGGATTCTGTAAAACATTACCAGCGAGGTGCTAGATGGGTTAGGTTAGGTTATATTATGTCACAGACGTATATAATGTTCCCACCGAGAAGTAAGTGCCGACCCGTCAGGAATGTTGGAAAATACTACATCCGAGATGTTAGCATGCCTTAGGTTAGGATATATAACGCTATAGACGTATATAATGTCCCAGACTAGACGTACGGGACGACAGGAATAGGATTCTGTAAAACATTACCAGCGAGGTGCTAGATGGGTTAGGTTAGGTTATATTATGTCATAGACGTATATAATGTTCCCACCGAGCAGTAGGTGCCGTCCCGTCAGGAATGTTGGAAAATACTACATCCGAGGTGTTAGGTTGCCTTAGGTTGGGATATATAACGCTATAAACATATATAATGTCCCAAACTAGACAAACGGGATGACAGGAACAGGATTCTGTAAAACATTACCAGCGAGGGGCTAGATGGGTTAGGTTAGGTTATATTATGTCAAAAACGTATATAATGTTCCCACCGAGAAGTAGGTGCCGACCCGTCAGGAATGTTGGAAAATACTACATCCGAGATGTTAGCATGCCTTAGGTTAGGATATATAATGCCATAGACGTATATAATGTCTCAAACTAGACGTACGGGATGACAGGAACAGGATTCTGTAAAACATTACCAACGAGGGGCTAGATGGGTTAGGTTAGGTTATATTATGTCACAGACGTATATAATGTTCCCACCGAGAAGTAAGTGCCGACCCGTCAGGAATGTTGGAAAATACTACATCCGAGATGTTAGCATGCCTTAGGTTAGGATATATAACGCTATAGACGTATATAATGTCCCAGACTAGACGTACGGGACGACAGGAATAGGATTCTGTAAAACATTACCAGCGAGGCGCTAGATGGGTTAGGTTAGGTTATATTATGTCACAGACGTATATAATGTTCCCACCGAGAAGTAGGTGCCGACCCGTCAGGAATGTTGGAAAATACTACATCCGAGGTGTTAGGTTGCCTTAGGTTATGATATATAACGCTATAGACGTATATAATGTACCAAACTAGACGTACGGGACGACAGGAACAGGATTCTGTAAAACATTACCAGCGAGGGGCTAGATGGGTTAGGTTAGGTTATATTATGTCAAAAACGTATATAATGTTCCCACCGAGAAGTAGGTGCCGACCCGTCAGGAATGTTGGAAAATACTATATCCGAGATGTTAGCATGCCTTAGGTTAGGATATATAACGCCATGGACGTATATAATGTCCCAAACTAGACGTACGGGATGACAGGAACAGGATTCTGTAAAACATTACCAACGAGGGGCTAGATGAGTTAGGTTAGGTTATATTATGTCACAGACGTATATAATGTTCCCTCCGAGAAGTAAGTGCCGACCCGTCAGGAATGTTGGAAAATACTACATCCGAGATGTTAGCATGCCTTAGGTTAGGATATATAACGCTATAGACGTATATAATGTCCCAGACTAGACGTACGGGACGACAGGAATAGGATTCTGTAAAACATTACCAGCGAGGTGCTAGATGGGTTAGGTTAGGTTATATTATGTCATAGACGTATATAATGTTCCCACCGAGCAGTAGGTGCCGTCCCGTCCGGAATGTTGGAAAATACTACATCCGAGGTGTTAGGTTGCCTTAGGTTGGGATATATAACGCTATAAACATATATAATGTCCCAAACTAGACAAACGGGATGACAGGAACAGGATTCTGTAAAACATTACCAGCGAGGGGCTAGATGGGTTAGGTTAGGTTATATTATGTCAAAAACGTATATAATGTTCCCACCGAGAAGTAGGTGCCGACCCGTCAGGAATGTTGGAAAATACTACATCCGAGATGTTAGCATGCCTTAGGTTAGGATATATAACGCCATAGACGTATATAATGTCTCAAACTAGACGTACGGGATGACAGGAACAGGATTCTGTAAAACATTACCAACGAGGGGCTAGATGGGTTAGGTTAGGTTATATTATGTCACAGACGTATATAATGTTCCCACCGAGAAGTAAGTGCCGACCCGTCAGGAATGTTGGAAAATACTACATCCTAGATGTTAGGTTGCCTTAGGTTATGATATATAACGCTACAGACGTATATAATGTACCAAACTAGACGTACGGGACGACAGGAACAGGTTTCTGTAAAACATTACCAGCGAGGCGCTAGATGGGTTAGGTTAGGTTATATTATGTCACAAACGTATATAATGTTCCCACCGAGAAGTAGGTGCCGACCCGTCAGGAATGTTGGAAAATACTACATCCGAGGTGTTAGGTTGCCTTAGATTAAGATATATAACGCTATAGACATATATAATGTCCCAAACTAGACGAACGGGATGACAGGAACAGGATTCTGTAAAACATTACCAGCGAGGGGCTAGATGGGTTAGGTTAGGTTATATTATGTCAAAAACGTATATAATGTTCCCACCGAGAAGTAGGTGCCGACCCGTCAGGAATGTTGGAAAATACTACATCCGAGGTGTTAGGTTGCCTTAGATTAAGATATATAACGCTATAGACATATATAATGTCCTAAACTAGACGAACGGGATGACAGGAACAGGATTCTGTAAAACATTACCAGCGAGGGGCTAGATGGGTTAGGTTAGGATATATTATGTCAAAAACGTATATAATGTTCCCACCGAGAAGTAGGTGCCGACCCGTCAGGAATGTTGGAAAATACTATATCCGACATGTTAGCATGCCTTAGGTTAGCATATATAACGCCATGGACGTATATAATGTCCCAAACTAGACGTACGGGATGACAGGAACAGGATTCTGTAAAACATTACCAACGAGGGGCTAGATGGGTTAGGTTAGGTTATACTATGTCATAGACGTATATAATGTTCCCACCGAGCAGTAGGTGCCGACCCGTCAGGAATGTTGCAAAATACTACGTCCGAGATGTTAGGTTGCCTTAGGTTATGATATATAACGCTATAGACGTATATAATGTACCAAACTAGACGTACGGGACGACAGGAACAGGATTCTGTAAAACATTACCAGCGAGGCGCTAGATGGGTTTGGCTAGGTTATATTATGTCACAGACGTATATAATGTTCCCACCGAGAAGTAGGTGCCGACCCGTCAGGAATGTTGGAAATTACTACATCCGAGATGTTAGGTTGCCTTAGGTTATGATATATAACGCTATAGACGTATATAATGTACCAAACTAGACGTACGGGACGACAGGAACAGGATTCTGTAAAACATTACCAACGAGGGGCTAGATGGGTTAGGTTAGGTTATATTATGTCACAGACGTATATAATGTTCCCACCGAGAAGTAAGTGCCGACCCGTCAGGAATGTTGGAAAATACTACATCCGAGATGTTAGGTTGCCTTAGGTTATGATATATAACGCTATAGACGTATATAATGTACCAAACTAGACGTACGGGACGACAGGAACAGGATTCTGTAAAACATTACCAGCGAGGCGCTAGATGGGTTAGGCTAGGTTATATTATGTCACAGACGTGTATAATGTTCCCACCGAGAAGTAGGTGCCGACCCGTCAGGAATGTTGGAAAATACTACATCCGGGGTGTTAGGTTGCCTTAGGTTATGATATATAACGCTATAGACGTATATAATGTACCAAACTAGACGTACGGGACGACAGGAACAGGATTCTGTAAAACATTACCAGCGAGGCGCTAGATGGGTTAGGTTAGGTTATATTATGTCACAGACGTATATAATGTTCCCACCGAGAAGTAGGTGCCGACCCGTCAGGAATGTTGGAAAATACTACATCCGAGGTGTTAGGTTGCCTTAGGTTAGGATATATAACGCTATGGACATATATAATGTCCCAAACTAGACGAACGGGATGACAGGAACAGGATTCTGTAAAACATTACCAGCGAGGGGCTAGATGGGTTAGGTTAGGTTATATTATGTCACAGACGTATATAATGTTCCCACCGAGAAGTAGGTGCCGACCCGTCAGGAATGTTGGAAAATACTACATCCGAGGAGTTAGGTTGCCTTAGGTTAGGATATATAACGCTATAGACGTATATAATGTCCCAACCGAGATGTACGGGACGACACTAACGGTATTCTGTAAAACACTATCACCGAGGTGCTATATGGGTTAGGTTAGGTTATATTACGTTATAGACGTATATAATGTTCCCACCGAGAAGTAATGGCCGACCCACCAGGAATGATGGAAAATATTACATCCGAGGTGTTAGGTTGCCTTAGGTTAGGATATATAACGCTATAGACATATATAATGTCCCAAACTATACGAACGGGATGACAGGAACAGGATTCTGTAAAACATTACCAGTGAGGCGCTAGATGGGTTAGGTTAGATTATATTATGTCACAGACGTATATAATGTTCCCACCGAGAAGTAGGTGCCGACCCGTCAAGAATGTTGGAAAATACTACATCCGAGGTGTTAGGTTGCCTTATGTTATGATATATAACGCTATAGGCGTATATAATGTACCAAACTAGACGTACGGGACGACAGGAACAGGATTCTGTAAAACATTACCAACGAGGGGCTAGATGGGTTAGGTTAGGTTATATTATGTCACAGACGTATATAATGTTCCCACCGAGAAGTAAGTGCCGACCCGTCAGGAATGTTGGAAAATACTACATCCGAGATGTTAGCATGCCTTAGGTTAGGATATATAACGCTATAGACGTATATAATGTCCCAGACTAGACGTACGGGACGACAGGAATAGGATTCTGTAAAACATTACCAGCGAGGTGCTAGATGGGTTAGGTTAGGTTATACTATGTCATAGACGTATATAATGTTCCCACCGAGCAGTAGGTGCCGTCCCGTCAGGAATGTTGGAAAATACTACATCCGAGGTGTTAGGTGGCCTTAGGTTAGGATATATAACGCTATAGACATATATAATGCCCCAAACTAGACGAACGGGATGACAGGAACAGGATTCTGTAAAACATTACCAGCGAGGCGCTAGATGGGTTAGGTTAGATTATATTATGTCACAGACGTATATAATGTTCCCACCGAGAAGTAGGTGCCGACCCGTCAGGAATGTTGGAAAATACTACATCCGAGGTGTTAGGTTGCCTTAGGTTATGATATATAACGCTATAGACGTATATAATGTACCAAACTAGACGTACGGGACGACAGGAACAGGATTCTGTAAAACATTACCAACGAGGGGCTAGATGGGTTAGGTTAGGTTATATTATGTCACAGACGTATATAATGTTCCCACCGAGAAGTAAGTGCCGACCCGTCAGGAATGTTGGAAAATACTACATCCGAGATGTTAGCATGCCTTAGGTTAGGATATATAACGCTATAGACGTATATAATGTCCCAGACTAGACGTACGGGACGACAGGAATAGGATTCTGTAAAACATTACCAGCGAGGTGCTAGATGGGTTAGGTTAGGTTATATTATGTCATAGACGTATATAATGTTCCCACCGAGCAGTAGGTGCCGTCCCGTCAGGAATGTTGGAAAATACTACATCCGAGGTGTTAGGTTGCCTTAGGTTGGGATATATAACGTTAGAGATGTATATAATCTCCCCACCGATACGTACCGGCCGACACGACCGGCATTCTGTAAAACACTATCACCGAGGTGCTAGATGGGTTAGGTTAGGTTATATTATGTCACAGACGTATATAATGTTCCCACCGAGAAGTAGGTGCCGACCCGTCAGGAATGTTGGAAAATACTACATCCGAGGTGTTAGGTTGCCTTAGGTTATGATATATAACGCTATAGACGTATATAATGTACCAAACGAGACGTACGGGACGACAGGAACAGGATTCTGTAAAACATTACCAACGAGGGGCTAGATGGGTTAGGTTAGGTTATATTATGTCAAAAACGTATATAATGTTCCCACCGAGAAGTGGGTGCCGACCCGTCAGGAATGTTGGAAAATACTACATCCGAGATGTTAGCATGCCTTAGGTTAGGATATATAACGCTATAGACGTATATAATGTCCCAGACTAGACGTACGGGACGACAGGAACAGGATTCTGTAAAACATTACCAACGAGGGGCTAGATGGGTTAGGTTAGGTTATATTATGTCACAGACGTATATAATGTTCCCACCGAGAAGTAGGTGCCGACCCGTCAGGAATGTTGGAAAATACTACATCCGAGATGTTAGCATGCCTTAGGTTAGGATATATAACGCTATAGACGTATATAATGTCCCAGACTAGACGTACGGGACGACAGGAACAGGATTCTGTAAAACATTACCAACGAGGGGCTAGATGGGTTAGGTTAGGTTATATTATGTCACAGACGTATATAATGTTCCCACCGAGAAGTAAGTGCCGACCCGTCAGGAATGTTGGAAAATAATACATCCGAGATGTTAGGTTGCCTTAGGTTATGATATATAACGCTATAGACGTATATAATGTACCAAACTAGACGTACGGGACGACAGGAACAGGATTCTGTAAAACATTACCAGCGAGGCGCTAGATGGGTTAGGTTAGGTTATATTATGTCACAGACGTATATAATGTTCCCACCGAGAAGTAGGTGCCGACCCGTCAGGAATGTTGGAAAATACTACATCCGAGGTGTTAGGTTGCCTTAGATTAAGATATATAACGCTATAGACATATATAATGTCCTAAACTAGACGAACGGGATGACAGGAACAGGATTCTGTAAAACATTACCAGCGAGGGGCTAGATGGGTTAGGTTAGGATATATTATGTCAAAAACGTATATAATGTTCCCACCGACAAGTAGGTGCCGACCCGTCAGGAATGTTGGAAAATACTATATCCGACATGTTAGCATGCCTTAGGTTAGGATATATAACGCCATGGACGTATATAATGTCCCAAACTAGACGTACGGGATGACAGGAACAGGATTCTGTAAAACATTACCAACGAGGGGCTAGATGGGTTAGGTTAGGTTATACTATGTCATAGACGTATATAATGTTCCCACCGAGCAGTAGGTGCCGACCCGTCAGGAATGTTGGAAAATACTACGTCCGAGATGTTAGGTTGCCTTAGGTTATGATATATAACGCTATAGACGTATATAATGTACCAAACTAGACGTACGGGACGACAGGAACAGGATTCTGTAAAACACTATCACCGAGGTGCTATATGGGTTAGGTTAGGTTATATTACGTTATAGACGTATATAATGTACCCACTGAGAAGTAATGGCCGACCCACCAGGAATGATGGAAAATATTACATCCGAGGTGTTAGGTTGCCTTAGGTTAGGATATATAACGCTATAGACATATATAATGTCCCAAACTAGACGAACGGGATGACAGGAACAGGATTCTGTAAAACATTACCAGCGAAGCGCTAGATGGGTTAGGTTAGATTATATTATGTCACAGACGTATATAATGTTCCCACCGAGAAGTAGGTGCCGACCCGTCAGGAATGTTGGAAAATACTACATCCGAGGTGTTAGGTTGCCTTAGGTTATGATATATAACGCTATAGACGTATATAATGTACCAAACGAGACGTACGGGACGACAGGAACAGGATTCTGTAAAACATTACCAGCGAGGCGCTAGATGGGTTAGGCTAGGTTATATTATGTCACAGACGTATATAATGTTCCCACCGAGATGTAGGTGCCGACCCGTCAGGAATGTTGGAAAATACTACATCCGAGGTGTTAGGTTGCCTTAGGTTATGATATATAACGCTATAGACGTATATAATGTACCAAACTAGACGTACGGGACGACAGGAACAGGATTCTGTAAAACATTACCAGCGAGGCGCTAGATGGGTTAGGTTAGGTTATATTATGTCACAGACGTATATAATGTTCCCACCGAGAAGTAGGTGCCGACCCGTCAGGAATGTTGGAAAATACTACATCCGAGGTGTTAGGTTGCCTTAGGTTATGATATATAACGCTATAGACGTATATAATGTACCAAACGAGACGTACGGGACGACAGGAACAGGATTCTGTAAAACATTACCAACGAGGGGCTAGATGGGTTAGGTTAGGTTATATTATGTCAAAAACGTATATAATGTTCCCACCGAGAAGTGGGTGCCGACCCGTCAGGAATGTTGGAAAATACTACATCCGAGATGTTAGCATGCCTTAGGTTAGGATATATAACGCTATAGACGTATATAATGTCCCAGACTAGACGTACGGGACGACAGGAACAGGATTCTGTAAAACATTACCAACGAGGGGCTAGATGGGTTAGGTTAGGTTATATTATGTCACAGACGTATATAATGTTCCCACCGAGAAGTAGGTGCCGACCCGTCAGGAATGTTGGAAAATACTACATCCGAGATGTTAGCATGCCTTAGGTTAGGATATATAACGCTATAGACGTATATAATGTCCCAGACTAGACGTACGGGACGACAGGAACAGGATTCTGTAAAACATTACCAACGAGGGGCTAGATGGGTTAGGTTAGGTTATATTATGTCACAGACGTATATAATGTTCCCACCGAGAAGTAAGTGCCGACCCGTCAGGAATGTTGGAAAATAATACATCCGAGATGTTAGGTTGCCTTAGGTTATGATATATAACGCTATAGACGTATATAATGTACCAAACTAGACGTACGGGACGACAGGAACAGGATTCTGTAAAACATTACCAGCGAGGCGCTAGATGGGTTAGGTTAGGTTATATTATGTCACAGACGTATATAATGTTCCCACCGAGAAGTAGGTGCCGACCCGTCAGGAATGTTGGAAAATACTACATCCGAGGTGTTAGGTTGCCTTAGATTAAGATATATAACGCTATAGACATATATAATGTCCTAAACTAGACGAACGGGATGACAGGAACAGGATTCTGTAAAACATTACCAGCGAGGGGCTAGATGGGTTAGGTTAGGATATATTATGTCAAAAACGTATATAATGTTCCCACCGAGAAGTAGGTGCCGACCCGTCAGGAATGTTGGAAAATACTATATCCGACATGTTAGCATGCCTTAGGTTAGGATATATAACGCCATGGACGTATATAATGTCTCAAACTAGACGTACGGGATGACAGGAACAGGATTCTGTAAAACATTACCAACGAGGGGCTAGATGGGTTAGGTTAGGTTATACTATGTCATAGACGTATATAATGTTCCCACCGAGCAGTAGGTGCCGACCCGTCAGGAATGTTGGAAAATACTACGTCCGAGATGTTAGGTTGCCTTAGGTTATGATATATAACGCTATAGACGTATATAATGTACCAAACTAGACGTACGGGACGACAGGAACAGGATTCTGTAAAACACTATCACCGAGGTGCTATATGGGTTAGGTTAGGTTATATTACGTTATAGACGTATATAATGTACCCACTGAGAAGTAATGGCCGACCCACCAGGAATGATGGAAAATATTAGATCCGAGGTGTTAGGTTGCCTTAGGTTAGGATATATAACGCTATAGACATATATAATGTCCCAAACTAGACGAACGGGATGACAGGAACAGGATTCTGTAAAACATTACCAGCGAAGCGCTAGATGGGTTAGGTTAGATTATATTATGTCACAGACGTATATAATGTTCCCACCGAGAAGTAGGTGCCGACCCGTCAGGAATGTTGGAAAATACTACATCCGAGGTGTTAGGTTGCCTTAGGTTATGATATATAACGCTATAGACGTATATAATGTACCAAACGAGACGTACGGGACGACAGGAACAGGATTCTGTAAAACATTACCAGCGAGGCGCTAGATGGGTTAGGCTAGGTTATATTATGTCACAGACGTATATAATGTTCCCACCGAGATGTAGGTGCCGACCCGTCAGGAATGTTGGAAAATACTACATCCGAGGTGTTAGGTTGCCTTAGGTTATGATATATAACGCTATAGACGTATATAATGTACCAAACTAGACGTACGGGACGACAGGAACAGGATTCTGTAAAACATTACCAGCGAGGCGCTAGATGGGTTAGGTTAGGTTATATTATGTCACAGACGTATATAATGTTCCCACCGAGAAGTAGGTGCCGACCCGTCAGGAATGTTGGAAAATACTACATCCGAGGTGTTAGTTTGAATTAGGTTAGGATATATGACGCTATAGACGTATATAATTTCCCAACCGAGATGTACGGGACGATACGAACGGTATTCTGTAAAAAATTACCAGCGGGGGGCCAGATGGGTTAGGTCAGGTTATATTATGTCATAGACGTATATAATGTTCCCACCGAGAAGTAGGTGCCCACCCGTCAGGAATGTTGGAAAATACTACATCCGAGGTGTTAGGTTGCCTTAGGTTAGGATATATTACGCTATAGACGTATATAATGTACCAAACTAGACGTACGGGACGACAGGAACAGGATTCTGTAAAACATTACCAACGAGGGGCTAGATGGGTTAGGTTAGGTTATATTATGTCACAGACGTATATAATGTTCCCACCGAGAAGTAAGTGCCGACCCGTCAGGAATGTTGGAAAATACTACATCCGAGATGTTAGCATGCCTTAGGTTAGGATATATAACGCTATAGACGTATATAATGTCCCAGACTAGACGTACGGGACGACAGGAATAGGATTCTGTAAAACATTACCAGCGAGGTGCTAGATGGGTTAGGTTAGGTTATATTATGTCATAGACGTATATAATGTTCCCACCGAGCAGTAGGTGCCGTCCCGTCAGGAATGTTGGAAAATACTACATCCGAGGTGTTAGGTTGCCTTAGGTTGGGATATATAACGTTAGAGATGTATATAATCTCCCCACCGATACGTACCGGCCGACACGACCGGCATTCTGTAAAACACTATCACCGAGGTGCTAGATGGGTTAGGTTAGGTTATATTATGTCACAGACGTATATAATGTTCCCACCGAGAAGTAGGTGCCGACCCGTCAGGAATGTTGGAAAATACTACATCCGAGGTGTTAGGTTGCCTTAGGTTATGATATATAACGCTATAGACGTATATAATGTACCAAACGAGACGTACGGGACGACAGGAACAGGATTCTGTAAAACATTACCAACGAGGGGCTAGATGGGTTAGGTTAGGTTATATTATGTCAAAAACGTATATAATGTTCCCACCGAGAAGTAGGTGCCGACCCGTCAGGAATGTTGGAAAATACTACATCCGAGATGTTAGCATGCCTTAGGTTAGGATATATAACGCTATAGACGTATATAATGTCCCAGACTAGACGTACGGGACGACAGGAACAGGATTCTGTAAAACATTACCAACGAGGGGCTAGATGGGTTAGGTTAGGTTATATTATGTCACAGACGTATATAATGTTCCCACCGAGAAGTAAGTGCCGACCCGTCAGGAATGTTGGAAAATACTACATCCGAGATGTTAGGTTGCCTTAGGTTATGATATATAACGCTATAGACGTATATAATGTACCAAACTAGACGTACGGGACGACAGGAACAGGATTCTGTAAAACATTACCAGCGAGGCGCTAGATGGGTTAGGTTAGGTTATATTATGTCACAGACGTATATAATGTTCCCACCGAGAAGTAGGTGCCGACCCGTCAGGAATGTTGGAAAATACTACATCCGAGATGTTAGCATGCCTTAGGTTAGGATATATAACGCTATAGACGTATATAATGTCCCAGACTAGACGTACGGGACGACAGGAACAGGATTCTGTAAAACATTACCAACGAGGGGCTAGATGGGTTAGGTTAGGTTATATTATGTCACAGACGTATATAATGTTCCCACCGAGAACTAAGTGCCGACCCGTCAGGAATGTTGGAAAATACTACATCCGAGATGTTAGGTTGCCTTAGGTTATGATATATAACGCTATAGACGTATATAATGTACCAAACTAGACGTACGGGACGACAGGAACAGGATTCTGTAAAACATTACCAGCGAGGCGCTAGATGGGTTAGGTTAGGTTATATTATGTCACAGACGTATATAATGTTCCCACCGAGAAGTAAGTGCCGACCCGTCAGGAATGTTGGAAAATACTACGTCCGAGATGTTAGGTTGCCTTAGGTTATGATATATAACGCTATAGACGTATATAATGTACCAAACTAGACGTACGGGACGACAGGAACAGGATTCTGTAAAACATTACCAGCGAGGCGCTAGATGGGTTAGGCTAGGTTGTATTATGTCACAGACGTATATAATGTTCCCACCGAGAAGTAGGTGCCGACCCGTCAGGAATGTTGGAAATTACTACATCCGAGATGTTAGGTTGCCTTAGGTTATGATATATAACGCTATAGACGTATATAATGTACCAAACTAGACGTACGGGACGACAGGAACAGGATTCTGTAAAACATTACCAACGAGGGGCTAGATGGGTTAGGTTAGGTTATATTATGTCACAGACGTATATAATGTTCCCACCGAGAAGTAAGTGCCGACCCGTCAGGAATGTTGGGAAATACTACATCCGAGATGTTAGGTTGCCTTAGGTTATGATATATAACGCTATAGACGTATATAATGTACCAAACTAGACGTACGGGACGACAGGAACAGGATTCTGTAAAACATTACCAGCGAGGCGCTAGATGGGTTAGGCTAGGTTATATTATGTCACAGACGTATATAATGTTCCCACCGAGAAGTAGGTGCCGACCCGTCAGGAATGTTGGAAAATACTACATCCGAGGTGTTAGGTTGCCTTAGGTTATGATATATAACGCTATAGACGTATATAATGTACCAAACTAGACGTACGGGACGACAGGAACAGGATTCTGTAAAACATTACCAGCGAGGCGCTAGATGGGTTAGGTTAGGTTATATTATGTCACAGACGTATATAATGTTCCCACCGAGAAGTAGGTGCCGACCCGTCAGGAATGTTGGAAAATACTACATCCGAGGTGTTAGGTTGCCTTAGGTTAGGATATATAACGCTATGGACATATATAATGTCCCAAACTAGACGAACGGGATGACAGGAACAGGATTCTGTAAAACATTACCAGCGAGGGGCTAGATGGGTTAGGTTAGGTTATATTATGTCACAGACGTATATAATGTTCCCACCGAGAAGTAGGTGCCGACCCGTCAGGAATGTTGGAAAATACTACATCCGAGGAGTTAGGTTGCCTTAGGTTAGGATATATAACGCTATAGACGTATATAATGTCCCAACCGAGATGTACGGGACGACACTAACGGTATTCTGTAAAACACTATCACCGAGGTGCTATATGGGTTAGGTTAGGTTATATTACGTTATAGACGTATATAATGTTCCCACCGAGAAGTAATGGCCGACCCACCAGGAATGATGGAAAATACTACATCCGAGATGTTAGCCTGCCTTAGCTTAGGACATATAACGCTATAGACGTATATAATGTCCCAAACTAGTCGTACGGGACGACAGGAACGGGCTTCTGTAAAACATTATCAGCGAGGGGCTAGATGGGTTAGGTTAGGGTACATTATGTCATAGACGTATATAATGTTTCCACCGAGAAGTAGGTGCCTACCCATCAGGAATGTTGGAAAATACTACATCCGAGGTGTTAGTTTGAATTAGGTTAGGATATATGACGCTATAGACGTATATAATTTCCCAACCGAGATGTACGGGACGATACGAACGGCATTCTGTAAAAAATTACCAGCGGGGGGCCAGATGGGTTAGGTCAGGTTATATTATGTCATAGACGTATATAATGTTCCCACCGAGAAGTAGGTGCCCACCCGTCAGGAATGTTGGAAAATACTACATCCGAGGTGTTAGGTTGCCTTAGGTTATGATATATAACGCTATAGACGTATATAATGTACCAAACTAGACGTACGGGACGACAGGAACAGGATTCTGTAAAACATTACCAACGAGGGGCTAGATGGGTTAGGTTAGGTTATATTATGTCACAGACGTATATAATGTTCCCACCGAGAAGTAAGTGCCGACCCGTCAGGAATGTTGGAAAATACTACATCCGAGATGTTAGCATGCCTTAGGTTAGGATATATAACGCTATAGACGTATATAATGTCCCAGACTAGACGTACGGGACGACAGGAATAGGATTCTGTAAACCATTACCAGCGAGGTGCTAGATGGGTTAGGTTAGGTTATATTATGTCATAGACGTATATAATGTTCCCACCGAGCAGTAGGTGCCGTCCCGTCAGGAATGTTGGAAAATACTACATCCGAGGTGTTAGGTTGCCTTAGGTTGGGATATATAACGTTAGAGATGTATATAATCTCCCCACCGATACGTACCGGCCGACACGACCGGCATTCTGTAAAACACTATCACCGAGGTGCTAGATGGGTTAGGTTAGGTTATATTATGTCACAGACGTATATAATGTTCCCACCGAGAAGTAGGTGCCGACCCGTCAGGAATGTTGGAAAATACTACATCCGAGATGTTAGCATGCCTTAGGTTAGGATATATAACGCTATAGACGTATAAAATGTCCCAGACTAGACGTACGGGACGACAGGAACAGGATTCTGTAAAACATTACCAACGAGGGGCTAGATGGGTTAGGTTAGGTTATATTATGTCACAGACGTATATAATGTTCCCACCGAGAAGTAAGTGCCGACCCGTCAGGAATGTTGGAAAATACTACATCCGAGATGTTAGGTTGCCTTAGGTTATGATATATAACGCTATAGACGTATATAATGTACCAAACTAGACGTACGGGACGACAGGAACAGGATTCTGTAAAACATTACCAGCGAGGCGCCAGATGGGTTAGGTTAGGTTATATTATGTCACAGACGTATATAATGTTCCCACCGAGAAGTAGGTGCCGACCCGTCAGGAATGTTGGAAAATACTACATCCGAGGTGTTAGGTTGCCTTAGATTAAGATATATAACGCTATAGACATATATAATGTCCTAAACTAGACGAACGGGATGACAGGAACAGGATTCTGTAAAACATTACCAGCGAGGGGCTAGATGGGTTAGGTTAGGTTATATTATGTCAAAAACGTATATAATGTTCCCACCGAGAAGTAGGTGCCGACCCGTCAGGAATGTTGGAAAATACTATATCCGAGATGTTAGCATGCCTTAGGTTAGGATATATAACGCCATGGACGTATATAATGTCCCAAACTAGACGTACGGGATGACAGGAACAGGATTCTGTAAAACATTACCAACGAGGGGCTAGATGGGTTAGGTTAGGTTATATTATGTCACAGACGTATATAATGTTCCCTCCGAGAAGTAAGTGCCGACCCGTCAGGAATGTTGGAAAATACTACATCCGAGGAGTTAGGTTGCCTTAGGTTAGGATATATAACGCTATAGACGTATATAATGTCCCAACCGAGATGTACGGGACGACACTAACGGTATTCTGTAAAACACTATCACCGAGGTGCTATATGGGTTAGGTTAGGTTATATTACGTTATAGACGTATATAATGTTCCCACCGAGAAGTAATGGCCGACCCACCAGGAATGATGGAAAATACTACATCCGAGATGTTAGCCTGCCTTAGGTTAGGACATATAACGCTATAGACGTATATAATGTCCCAAACTAGTCGTACGGGACGACAGGAACGGGCTTCTGTAAAACATTATCAGCGAGGGGCTAGATGGGTTAGGTTAGGGTACATTATGTCATAGACGTATATAATGTTCCCACCGAGAAGTAGGTGCCTACCCATCAGGAATGTTGGAAAATACTACATCCGAGGTGTTAGTTTGAATTAGGTTAGGATATATGACGCTATAGACATATATAATGTCCCAAACTAGACGAACGGGATGACAGGAACAGGATTCTGTAAAACATTACCAGCGAGGCGCTAGATGGGTTAGGTTAGATTATATTATGTCACAGACGTATATAATGTTCCCACCGAGAAGTAGGTGCCGACCCGTCAGGAATGTTGGAAAGTACTACATCCGAGGTGTTAGGTTGCCTTAGGTTATGATATATAACGCTATAGACGTATATAATGTACCAAACTAGACGTACGGGACGACAGGAACAGGATTCTGTAAAACATTACCAACGAGGGGCTAGATGGGTTAGGTTAGGTTATATTATGTCACAGACGTATATAATGTTCCCACCGAGAAGTAGGTGCCGACCCGTCAGGAATGTTGGAAAATACTACATCCGAGGTGTTAGGTTGCCTTAGGTTGGGATATATAACGTTAGAGATGTATATAATCTCCCCACCGATACGTACCGGCCGACACGACCGGCATTCTGTAAAACACTATCACCGAGGTGCTAGATGGGTTAGGTTAGGTTATATTATGTCACAGACGTATATAATGTTCCCACCGAGAAGTAGGTGCCGACCCGTCAGGAATGTTGGAAAATACTACATCCGAGATGTTAGCATGCCTTAGGTTAGGATATATAACGCTATAGACGTATATAATATCCCAGACTAGACGTACGGGACGACAGGAACAGGATTCTGTAAAACATTACCAACGAGGGGCTAGATGGGTTAGGTTAGGTTATATTATGTCACAGACGTATATAATGTTCCCACCGAGAAGTAAGTGCCGACCCGTCAGGAATGTTGGAAAATACTACATCCGAGATGTTAGGTTGCCTTAGGTTATGATATATAACGCTATAGACGTATATAATGTACCAAACTAGACGTACGGGACGACAGGAACAGGATTCTGTAAAACATTACCAGCGAGGCGCCAGATGGGTTAGGTTAGGTTATATTATGTCACAGACGTATATAATGTTCCCACCGAGAAGTAGGTGCCGACCCGTCAGGAATGTTGGAAAATACTACATCCGAGGTGTTAGGTTGCCTTAGATTAATATATATAACGCTATAGACATATATAATGTCCTAAACTAGACGAACGGGATGACAGGAACAGGATTCTGTAAAACATTACCAGCGAGGGGCTAGATGGGTTAGGTTAGGTTATATTATGTCAAAAACGTATATAATGTTCCCACCGAGAAGTAGGTGCCGACCCGTCAGGAATGTTGGAAAATACTATATCCGAGATGTTAGCATGCCTTAGGTTAGGATATATAACGCCATGGACGTATATAATGTCCCAAACTAGACGTACGGGATGACAGGAACAGGATTCTGTAAAACATTACCAACGAGGGGCTAGATGGGTTAGGTTAGGTTATATTATGTCACAGACGTACATAATGTTCCCTCCGAGAAGTAAGTGCCGACCCGTCAGGAATGTTGGAAAGTACTACATCCGAGATGTTAGCATGCCTTAGGTTAGGATATATAACGCTATAGACGTATATAATGTCCCAGACTAGACGTACGGGACGACAGGAATAGGATTCTGTAAAACATTACCAGCGAGGTGCTAGATGGGTTAGGTTAGGTTATATTATGTCATAGACGTATATAATGTTCCCACCGAGCAGTAGGTGCCGTCCCGTCAGGAATGTTGGAAAATACTACATCCGAGGTCTTAGGTTGCCTTAGGTTGGAATATATAACGTTAGAGACGTATATAATCTCCCCACCGATACGTACGGGCCGACACGACCGGCATTCTGTAAAACACTATCACCGAGGTGCTAGATGGGTTAGGTTAAGTTATATTATGTTATAGACGTATATAATGTTCCCACCGAGAAGTAGGGGCCGTCCCGCCAGGAATGTTATAAAATACTACATCCGAAATGTTAGCCTGCCTTAGGTTATGATCTATAACGCTATAGACGTATATCATGTCCCCAACGAGACGTACGGGCCGATACGACCGGGATTCTGTAAAACAATATCACCGAGGGGCTAGATGGGTTAGGTTAGGTTATATTATGTCATAGACGTATATAATGTTCCCACCGAGAAGTAGGTGCCGACCCGTCAGGAATGTTGGAAAATACTACATCCGAGATGTTAGGTTGCCTTAGGTTATGATATATAACGCTATAGACGTATATAATGTACCAAACTAGACGTACGGGACGACAGGAACAGGATTCTGTAAAACATTACCAACGAGGGGCTAGATGGGTTAGGTTAGGTTATATTATGTCACAGACGTATATAATGTTCCCACCGAGAAGTAGGTGCCGACCCGTCAGAAATGTTGGAAAATACTACATCCGAGGAGTTAGGTTGCCTTAGGTTAGGATATATAACGCTATAGACGTATATAATGTCCCAACCGAGATGTACGGGACGACACTAACGGTATTCTGTAAAACACTATCACCGAGGTGCTATATGGGTTAGGTTAGGTTATATTACGTTATAGACGTATATAATGTTCCCACCGAGAAGTAATGGCCGACCCACCAGGAATGATGGAAAATACTACATCCGAGATGTTAGCCTGCCTTAGGTTAGGACATATAACGCTATAGACGTATATAATGTCCCAAACTAGTCGTACGGGACGACAGGAACGGGCTTCTGTAAAACATTACCAGCGAGGGGCTAGATGGGTTAGGTTAGGGTACATTATGTCATAGACGTATATAATGTTCCCACCGAGAAGTAGGTGCCTACCCATCAGGAATGTTGGAAAATACTACATCCGAGGTGTTAGTTTGAATTAGGTTAGGATATATGACGCTATAGACGTATATAATTTCCCAACCGAGATGTACGGGACGATACGAACGGTATTCTGTAAAAAATTACCAGCGAGGGGCCAGATGGGTTAGGTTAGGTTATATTATGTCATAGACGTATATAATGTTCCCACCGAGAAGTAGGTGCCCACCCGTCAGGAATGTTGGAAAATACTACATCCGAGGTGTTAGGTTGCCTTAGGTTATGATATATAACGCTATAGACGTATATAATGTACCAAACTAGACGTACGGGACGACAGGAACAGGATTCTGTAAAACATTACCAGCGAGGCGCTAGATGGGTTAGGTTAGGTTATATTATGTCACAGACGTATATAATGTTCCCACCGAGAAGTAGGTGCCGACCCGTCAGGAATGTTGGAAAATACTACATCCGAGGTGTTAGGTTGCCTTAGATTAAGATATATAACGCTATAGGCATATATAATGTCCCAAACTAGAGGAACGGGATGACAGGAACAGGATTCTGTAAAACATTACCAGCGAGGGGCTAGATGGGTTAGGTTAGGTTATATTATGTCATAGACGTATATAATGTTCCCAAGGAGCAGTAGGTGCCGTCCCGTCAGGAATGTTGGAAAATACTACATCCGAGGTGTTAGGTTGCCTTAGGTTGGGATATATAACGTTAGAGACGTATATAATCTCCCCACCGATACGTACCGGCCGACACGACCGGCATTCTGTAAAACACTATCACCGAGGTGCTAGATGGGTTAGGTTAGGTTATATTATGTCACAGACGTATATAATGTTCCCACCGAGAAGTAGGTGCCGACCCGTCCGGAATGTTGGAAAATACTACATCCGAGGTGTTAGGTTGCCTTAGGTTATGATATATAACGCTATAGACGTATATAATGTACCAAACGAGACGTACGGGACGACAGGAACAGGATTCTGTAAAACATTACCAACGATGGGCTAGATGGGTTAGGTTAGGTTATATTATGTCACAGACGTATATAATGTTCCCACCGAGAAGTAAGTGCCGACCCGTCAGGAATGTTGGAAAATACTACATCCGAGATGTTAGGTTGCCTTAGGTTATGATATAGAACGCTATAGACGTATATAATGTACCAAACTAGACGTTCGGGACGACAGGAACAGGATCCTGTAAAACATTACCAGCGAGGCGCTAGATGGGTTAGGTTAGGTTATATTATGTCACAGACGTATATAATGTTCCCACCGAGAAGTAGGTGCCGACCCGTCAGGAATGTTGGAAAATACTACATCCGAGGTGTTAGGTTGCCTTAGATTAAGATATATAACGCTATAGACATATATAATGTCCCAAACTAGACGAACGGGATGACAGGAACAGGATTCTGTAAAACATTACCAGCGAGGGGATAGATGGGTTAGGTTAGGTTATATTATGTCAAAAACGTATATAATGTTCCCACCGAGAAGTAGGTGCCGACCCGTCAGGAATGTTGGAAAATACTACATCCGAGATGTTAGCATGCCTTAGGTTAGGATATATAACGCCATTGACGTATATAATGTCCCAAACTAGACGTACGGGACGACAGGAACAGGATTCTGTAAAACATTACCAACGAGGGGCTACATGGGTTAGGTTAGGTTATATTATGTCACAGACGTATATAATGTTCCCACCGAGAAGTAGGGGCCGTCCCGCCAGGAATGTTGGAAAATACTACATCCGAGATGTTAGCCTGCCTTAGGTTAGGATCTATAACGCTATAGACGTATATCATATCCCCAACGAGACGTACGGGCCGATACGACCGGGATTCTGTAAAACAATATCACCGAGGGGCTAGATGGGTTAGGTTAGGTTATATTATGTCATAGACGTATATAATGTTCCCACCGAGAAGTAGGTGCCGACCCGTCAGGAATGTTGGAAAATACTACATCCGAGATGTTAGCATGCCTTAGGTTAGGATATATAACGCCATAGACGTATATAATGTTCCCACCGAGAAGTAGGTGCCGACCCGTCAGGAATGTTGGAAAATACTACATCCGAGATGTTAGGTTGCCTTAGGTTATGATATAGAACGCTATAGACGTATATAATGTACCAAACTAGACGTACGGGACGACAGGAACAGGATTCTGTAAAACATTACCAGCGAGGCGCTAGATGGGTTAGGTTAGGTTATATTATGTCACAGACGTATATAATGTTCCCACCGAGAAGTAGGTGCCGACCCGTCAGGAATGTTGGAAAATACTACATCCGAGGTGTTAGGTTGCCTTAGATTAAGATATATAACGCTATAGACATATATAATGTCCCAAACTAGACGAGCGGGATGACAGGAACAGGATTCTGTAAAACATTACCAGCGAGGGGCTAGATGGGTTAGGTTAGGTTA
This sequence comes from Xylocopa violacea, assembly GCA_963969225.1. Classification (NCBI taxonomy): domain Eukaryota; kingdom Metazoa; phylum Arthropoda; class Insecta; order Hymenoptera; family Apidae; genus Xylocopa; species Xylocopa violacea. Next base: position 15,812,162 of record CAXAJV010000015.1, read on the forward strand.
TATTATGTCAAAAACGTATATAATGTTCCCACCGAGAAGTAGGTGCCGACCCGTCAGGAATGTTGGAAAATACTACATCCGAGATGTTAGCATGCCTTAGGTTAGGATATATAACGCCATAGACGTATATAATGTCCCAAACTAGACGTACGGGATGACAGGAACAGGATTCTGTAAAACATTACCAACGAGGGGCTAGATGGGTTAGGTTAGGTTATATTATGTCACAGACGTATATAATGTTCCGTCCGAGAAGTAAGTGCCGACCCGACAGGAATGTTGGAAAATACTACATCCGAGATGTTAGCATGCCTTAGGTTAGGATATATAACGCTATAGACGTATATAATGTCCCAGACTAGACGTACGGGACGACAGGAACAGGATTCTGTAAAACATTACCAACGAGGGGCTAGATGGGTTAGGTTAGGTTATATTATGTCACAGACGTATATAATGTTCCCACCGAGAAGTAAGTGCCGACCCGTCAGGAATGTTGGAAAATACTACATCCGAGATGTTAGGTTGCCTTAGGTTATGATATATAACGCTATAGACGTATATAATGTCCCAACCGAGATGTACGGGACGACACTAACGGTATTCTGTAAAACACTATCACCGAGGTGCTATATGGGTTAGGTTAGGTTATATTACGTTATAGACGTATATAATGTTCCCACCGAGAAGTAATGGCCGACCCACCAGGAATGATGGAAAATACTACATCCGAGATGTTAGCCTGCCTTAGGTTAGGACATATAACGCTATAGACGTATATAATGTCCCAAACTAGTCGTACGGGACGACAGGAACGGGCTTCTGTAAAACATTATCAGCGAGGGGCTAGATGGGTTAGGTTAGGGTACATTATGTCATAGACGTATATAATGTTCCCACCGAGAAGTAGGTGCCTACCCATCAGGAATGTTGGAAAATACTACATCCGAGGTGTTAGTTTGAATTAGGTTAGGATATATGACGCTATAGACATATATAATGTCCCAAACTAGACGAACGGGATGACAGGAACAGGATTCTGTAAAACATTACCAGCGAGGCGCTAGATGGGTTAGGTTAGATTATATTATGTCACAGACGTATATAATGTTCCCACCGAGAAGTAGGTGCCGACCCGTCAGGAATGTTGGAAAATACTACATCCGAGGTGTTAGGTTGCCTTAGGTTATGATATATAACGCTATAGACGTATATAATGTACCAAACTAGACGTACGGGACGACAGGAACAGGATTCTGTAAAACATTACCAACGAGGGGCTAGATGGGTTAGGTTAGGTTATATTATGTCACAGACGTATATAATGTTCCCACCGAGAAGTAGGTGCCGACCCGTCAGGAATGTTGGAAAATACTACATCCGAGGTGTTAGGTTGCCTTAGGTTGGGATATATAACGTTAGAGATGTATATAATCTCCCCACCGATACGTACCGGCCGACACGACCGGCATTCTGTAAAACACTATCACCGAGGTGCTAGATGGGTTAGGTTAGGTTATATTATGTCACAGACGTATATAATGTTCCCACCGAGAAGTAGGTGCCGACCCGTCAGGAATGTTGGAAAATACTACATCCGAGGTGTTAGGTTGCCTTAGATTAAGATATATAACGCTATAGACATATATAATGTCCTAAACTAGACGAACGGGATGACAGGAACAGGATTCTGTAAAACATTACCAGCGAGGGGCTAGATGGGTTAGGTTAGGTTATATTATGTCAAAAACGTATATAATGTTCCCACCGAGAAGTAGGTGCCGACCCGTCAGGAATGTTGGAAAATACTATATCCGAGATGTTAGCATGCCTTAGGTTAGGATATATAACGCCATGGACGTATATAATGTCCCAAACTAGACGTACGGGATGACAGGAACAGGATTCTGTAAAACATTACCAACGAGGGGCTAGATGGGTTAGGTTAGGTTATATTATGTCACAGACGTACATAATGTTCCCTCCGAGAAGTAGGTGCCGACCCGTCAGGAATGTTGGAAAATACTACATCCGAGGTGTTAGGTTGCCTTAGATTAAGATATATAACGCTATAGACATATATAATGTCCCAAACTAGACGAACGGGATGACAGGAACAGGATTCTGTAAAACATTACCAGCGAGGGGATAGATGGGTTAGGTTAGGTTATATTATGTCAAAAACGTATATAATGTTCCCACCGAGAAGTAGGTGCCGACCCGTCAGGAATGTTGGAAAATACTACATCCGAGATGTTAGCATGCCTTAGGTTAGGATATATAACGCCATAGACGTATATAATGTCCCAAACTAGACGTACGGGACGACAGGAACAGGATTCCGTAAAACATTACCAACGAGGGGCTACATGGGTTAGGTTAGGTTATATTATGTCACAGACGTATATAATGTTCCCACCGAGAAGTAGGGGCCGTCCCGCCAGGAATGTTGGAAAATACTACATCCGAGATGTTAGCCTGCCTTAGGTTAGGATCTATAACGCTATAGACGTATATCATATCCCCAACGAGACGTACGGGCCGATACGACCGGGATTCTGTAAAACAATATCACCGAGGGGCTAGATGGGTTAGGTTAGGTTATATTATGTCATAGACGTATATAATGTTCCCACCGAGAAGTAGGTGCCGACCCGTCAGGAATGTTGGAAAATACTACATCCGAGATGTTAGCATGCCTTAGGTTAGGATATATAACGCCATAGACGTATATAATGTTCCCACCGAGAAGTAGGTGCCGACCCGTCAGGAATGTTGGAAAATACTACATCCGAGGTGTTAGGTTGCCTTAGATTAAGATATATAACGCTATAGACATATATAATGTCCCAAACTAGACGAACGGGATGACAGGAACAGGATTCTGTAAAACATTACCAGCGAGGGGCTAGATGGGTTAGGTTAGGTTATATTATGTCATAGACGTATATAATGTTCCCACCGAGCAGTAGGTGCCGTCCCGTCAGGAATGTTGGAAAATACTACATCTGAGGTGTTAGGTTGCCTTAGGTTGGGATATATAACGTTAGAGACGTATATAATCTCCCCACCGATACGTACCGCCGACACGACCGGCATTCTGTAAAACACTATCACCGAGGTGCTAGATGGGTTAGGTTAGGTTATATTATGTCACAGACGTATATAATGTTCCCACCGAGAAGTAGGTGCCGACCCGTCCGGAATGTTGGAAAATAATACATCCGAGGTGTTAGGTTGCCTTAGGTTATGATATATAACGCTATAGACGTATATAATGTACCAAACGAGACGTACGGGACGACAGGAACAGGATTCTGTAAAACATTACCAACGAGGGGCTAGATGGGTTAGGTTAGGTTATATTATGTCACAGACGTATATAATGTTCCCACCGAGAAGTAAGTGCCGACCCGTCAGGAATGTTGGAAAATACTACATCCGAGATGTTAGGTTGCCTTAGGTTATGATATAGAACGCTATAGACGTATATAATGTACCAAACTAGACGTACGGGACGACAGGAACAGGATTCTGTAAAACATTACCAGCGAGGCGCTAGATGGGTTAGGTTAGGTTATATTATGTCACAGACGTATATAATGTTCCCACCGAGAAGTAGGTGCCGACCCGTCAGGAATGTTGGAAAATACTACATCCGAGGTGTTAGGTTGCCTTAGATTAAGATATATAACGCTATAGACATATATAATGTCCCAAACTAGACGAGCGGGATGACAGGAACAGGATTCTGTAAAACATTACCAGCGAGGGGCTAGATGGGTTAGGTTAGGTTATATTATGTCAAAAACGTATATAATGTTCCCACCGAGAAGTAGGTGCCGACCCGTCAGGAATGTTGGAAAATACTACATCCGAGATGTTAGCATGCCTTAGGTTAGGATATATAACGCCATAGACGTATATAATGTCCCAAACTAGACGTACGGGATGACAGGAACAGGATTCTGTAAAACATTACCAACGAGGGGCTAGATGGGTTAGGTTAGGTTATATTATGTCACAGACGTATATAATGTTCCGTCCGAGAAGTAAGTGCCGACCCGACAGGAATGTTGGAAAATACTACATCCGAGATGTTAGCATGCCTTAGGTTAGGATATATAACGCTATAGACGTATATAATGTCCCAGACTAGACGTACGGGACGACAGGAACAGGATTCTGTAAAACATTACCAACGAGGGGCTAGATGGGTTAGGTTAGGTTATATTATGTCACAGACGTATATAATGTTCCCACCGAGAAGTAAGTGCCGACCCGTCAGGAATGTTGGAAAATACTACATCCGAGATGTTAGGTTGCCTTAGGTTATGATATATAACGCTATAGACGTATATAATGTACCAAACTAGTCGTACGGGACGACAGGAACGGGCTTCTGTAAAACATTACCAGCGAGGGGCTAGATGGGTTAGGTTAGGGTACATTATGTCATAGACGTATATAATGTTCCCACCTAGAAGTAGGTGCCGACCCGTCAGGAATGTTGGAAAATACTACATCCGAGATGTTAGGTTGCCTTAGGTTATGATATAGAACGCTATAGACGTATATAATGTACCAAACTAGACGTTCGGGACGACAGGAACAGGATTCTGTAAAACATTACCAGCGAGGCGCTAGATGGGTTAGGTTAGGTTATATTATGTCACAGACGTATATAATGTTCCCACCGAGAAGTAGGTGCCGACCCGTCAGGAATGTTGGAAAATACTACATCCGAGGTGTTAGGTTGCCTTAGATTAAGATATATAACGCTATAGACATATATAATGTCCCAAACTAGACGAACGGGATGACAGGAACAGGATTCTGTAAAACATTACCAGCGAGGGGATAGATGGGTTAGGTTAGGTTATATTATGTCACAGACGTATATAATGTTCCCACCGAGAAGTAGGGGCCGTCCCGCCAGGAATGTTGGAAAATACTACATCCGAGATGTTAGCCTGCCTTAGGTTAGGATCTATAACGCTATAGACGTATATCATATCCCCAACGAGACGTACGGGCCGATACGACCGGGATTCTGTAAAACAATATCACCGAGGGGCTAGATGGGTTAGGTTAGGTTATATTATGTCATAGACGTATATAATGTTCCCACCGAGAAGTAGGGGCCGTCCCGCCAGGAATGTTGGAAAATACTACATCCGAGATGTTAGCCTGCCTTAGGTTAGGATCTATAACGCTATAGACGTATATCAAATCCCCAACGAGACGTACGGGCCGATACGACCGGGATTCTGTAAAACAATATCACCGAGGGGCTAGATGGGTTAGGTTAGGTTATATTATGTCATAGACGTATATAATGTTCCCACCGAGAAGTAGGTGCCGACCCGTCAGGAATGTTGGAAAATACTACATCCGAAATGTTAGCATGCCTTAGGTTAGGATATATAACGCCATAGACGTATATAATGTTCCCACCGGGAAGTAGGTGCCGACCCGTCAGGAATGTTGGAAAATACTACATCCGAGGTGTTAGGTTGCCTTAGATTAAGATATATAACGCTATAGACATATATAATGTCCCAAACTAGACGAACGGGATGACAGGAACAGGATTCTGTAAAACATTACCAGCGAGGGGCTAGATGGGTTAGGTTAGGTTATATTATGTCATAGACGTATATAATGTTCCCACCGAGCAGTAGGTGCCGTCCCGTCAGGAATGTTGGAAAATACTACATCTGAGGTGTTAGGTTGCCTTAGGTTGGGATATATAACGTTAGAGACGTATATAATCTCCCCACCGATACGTACCGCCCGACACGACCGGCATTCTGTAAAACACTATCACCGAGGTGCTAGATGGGTTAGGTTAGGTTATATTATGTCACAGACGTATATAATGTTCCCACCGAGAAGTAGGTGCCGACCCGTCCGGAATGTTGGAAAATACTACATCCGAGGTGTTAGGTTGCCTTAGGTTATGATATATAACGCTATAGACGTATATAATGTACCAAACGAGACGTACGGGACGACAAGAACAGGATTCTGTAAAACATTACCAACGAGGGGCTAGATGGGTTAGGTTAGGTTATATTATGTCACAGACGTATATAATGTTCCCACCGAGAAGTAAGTGCCGACCCGTCAGGAATGTTGGAAAATACTACATCCGAGATGTTAGCATGCCTTAGGTTAGGATATATAACGCCATAGACGTATATAATGTCCCAAACTAGACGTACGGGATGACAGGAACAGGATTCTGTAAAACATTACCAACGAGGGGCTAGATGGGTTAGGTTAGGTTATATTATGTCACAGACGTATATAATGTTCCGTCCGAGAAGTAAGTGCCGACCCGACAGGAATGTTGGAAAATACTACATCCGAGATGTTAGCATGCCTTAGGTTAGGATATATAACGCTATAGACGTATATAATGTCCCAGACTAGACGTACGGGACGACAGGAACAGGATTCTGTAAAACATTACCAACGAGGGGCTAGATGGGTTAGGTTAGGTTATATTATGTCACAGACGTATATAATGTTCCCACCGAGAAGTAAGTGCCGACCCGTCAGGAATGTTGGAAAATACTACATCCGAGATGTTAGGTTGCCTTAGGTTATGATATATAACGCTATAGACGTATATAATGTACCAAACTAGTCGTACGGGACGACAGGAACGGGCTTCTGTAAAACATTACCAGCGAGGGGCTAGATGGGTTAGGTTAGGGTACATTATGTCATAGACGTATATAATGTTCCCACCTAGAAGTAGGTGCCGACCCGTCAGGAATGTTGGAAAATACTACATCCGAGGTGTTAGGTTGCCTTAGGTTATGATATATAACGCTATAGACGTATATAATGTACCAAACGAGACGTACGGGACGACAGGAACAGGATTCTGTAAAACATTACCAACGAGGGGCTAGATGGGTTAGGTTAGGTTATATTATGTCAAAAACGTATATAATGTTCCCACCGAGAAGTAGGTGCCGACCCGTCAGGAATGTTGGAAAATACTACATCCGAGATGTTAGCATGCCTTAGGTTAGGATATATAACGCCATAGACGTATATAATGTCCCAAACTAGACGTACGGGATGACAGGAACAGGATTCTGTAAAACATTACCAACGAGGGGCTAGATGGGTTAGGTTAGGTTATATTATGTCACAGACGTATATAATGTTCCGTCCGAGAAGTAAGTGCCGACCCGACAGGAATGTTGGAAAATACTACATCCGAGATGTTAGCATGCCTTAGGTTAGGATATATAACGCTATAGACGTATATAATGTCCCAGACTAGACGTACGGGACGACAGGAACAGGATTCTGTAAAACATTACCAACGAGGGGCTAGATGGGTTAGGTTAGGTTATATTATGTCACAGACGTATATAATGTTCCCACCGAGAAGTAAGTGCCGACCCGTCAGGAATGTTGGAAAATACTACATCCGAGATGTTAGGTTGCCTTAGGTTATGATATATAACGCTATAGACGTATATAATGTACCAAACTAGACGTACGGGACGACAGGAACAGGATTCTGTAAAACATTACCAGCGAGGCGCTAGATGGGTTAGGTTAGGTTATATTATGTCACAGACGTATATAATGTTCCCACCGAGAAGTAGGTGCCGACCCGTCAGGAATGTTGGAAAATACTACATCCGAGGTGTTAGGTTGCCTTAGATTAAGATATATAACGCTATAGACATATATAATGTCCCAAACTAGACGAACGGGATGACAGGAACAGGATTCTGTAAAACATTACCAGCGAGGGGCTAGATGGGTTAGGTTAGGTTATATTATGTCAAAAACGTATATAATGTTCCCACCGAGAAGTAGGTGCCGACCCGTCAGGAATGTTGGAAAATACTACATCCGAGATGTTAGGTTGCCTTAGGTTATGATATATAACGCTATAGACGTATATAATGTACCAAACTAGACGTACGGGACGACAGGAACAGGATTCTGTAAAACATTACCAACGAGGGGCTAGATGGGTTAGGTTAGGTTATATTATGTCACAGACGTATATAATGTTCCCACCGAAAAGTAGGTGCCGACCCGTCAGAAATGTTGGAAGATACTACATCCGAGGAGTTAGGTTGCCTTAGGTTAGGATATATAACGCTATAGACGTATATAATGTCCCAACCGAGATGTACGGGACGACACTAACGGTATTCTGTAAAACACTATCACCGAGGTGCTATATGGGTTAGGTTAGGTTATATTACGTTATAGACGTATATAATGTTCCCACCGAGAAGTAATGGCCGACCCACCAGGAATGATGGAAAATACTACATCCGAGATGTTAGCCTGCCTTAGGTTAGGACATATAACGCTATAGACGTATATAATGTCCCAAACTAGTCGTACGGGACGACAGGAACGGGCTTCTGTAAAACATTACCAGCGAGGGGCTAGATGGGTTAGGTTAGGGTACATTATGTCATAGACGTATATAATGTTCCCACCGAGAAGTAGGTGCCTACCCATCAGGAATGTTGGAAAATACTACATCCGAGGTGTTAGTTTGAATTAGGTTAGGATATATGACGCTATAGACGTATATAATTTCCCAACCGAGATGTACGGGACGATACGAACGGTATTCTGTAAAAAATTACCAGCGAGGGGCCAGATGGGTTAGGTTAGGTTATATTATGTCATAGACGTATATAATGTTCCCACCGAGAAGTAGGTGCCCACCCGTCAGGAATGTTGGAAAATACTACATCCGAGGTGTTAGGTTGCCTTAGGTTATGATATATAACGCTATAGACGTGTATAATGTACCAAACTAGACGTACGGGACGACAGGAACAGGATTCTGTAAAACATTACCAGCGAGGCGCTAGATGGGTTAGGTTAGGTTATATTATGTCACAGACGTATATAATGTTCCCACCGAGAAGTAGGTGCCGACCCGTCAGGAATGTTGGAAAATACTACATCCGAGGTGTTAGGTTGCCTTAGATTAAGATATATAACGCTATAGGCATATATAATGTCCCAAACTAGACGAACGGGATGACAGGAACAGGATTCTGTAAAACATTACCAGCGAGGGGCTAGATGGGTTAGGTTAGGTTATATTATGTCATAGACGTATATAATGTTCCCAAGGAGCAGTAGGTGCCGTCCCGTCAGGAATGTTGGAAAATACTACATCCGAGGTGTTAGGTTGCCTTAGGTTGGGATATATAACGTTAGAGACGTATATAATCTCCCCACCGATACGTACCGGCCGACACGACCGGCATTCTGTAAAACACTATCACCGAGGTGCTAGATGGGTTAGGTTAGGTTATATTATGTCACAGACGTATATAATGTTCCCACCGAGAAGTAGGTGCCGACCCGTCCGGAATGTTGGAAAATACTACATCCGAGGTGTTAGGTTGCCTTAGGTTATGATATATAACGCTATAGACGTATATAATGTACCAAACGAGACGTACGGGACGACAGGAACAGGATTCTGTAAAACATTACCAACGATGGGCTAGATGGGTTAGGTTAGGTTATATTATGTCACAGACGTATATAATGTTCCCACCGAGAAGTAAGTGCCGACCCGTCAGGAATGTTGGAAAATACTACATCCGAGATGTTAGGTTGCCTTAGGTTATGATATAGAACGCTATAGACGTATATAATGTACCAAACTAGACGTTCGGGACGACAGGAACAGGATTCTGTAAAACATTACCAGCGAGGCGCTAGATGGGTTAGGTTAGGTTATATTATGTCACAGACGTATATAATGTTCCCACCGAGAAGTAGGTGCCGACCCGTCAGGAATGTTGGAAAATACTACATCCGAGGTGTTAGGTTGCCTTAGATTAAGATATATAACGCTATAGACATATATAATGTCCCAAACTAGACGAACGGGATGACAGGAACAGGATTCTGTAAAACATTACCAGCGAGGGGATAGATGGGTTAGGTTAGGTTATATTATGTCAAAAACGTATATAATGTTCCCACCGAGAAGTAGGTGCCGACCCGTCAGGAATGTTGGAAAATACTACATCCGAGATGTTAGCATGCCTTAGGTTAGGATATATAACGCCATAGACGTATATAATGTCCCAAACTAGACGTACGGGACGACAGGAACAGGATTCTGTAAAACATTACCAACGAGGGGCTACATGGGTTAGGTTAGGTTATATTATGTCACAGACGTATATAATGTTCCCACCGAGAAGTAGGGGCCGTCCCGCCAGGAATGTTGGAAAATACTACATCCGAGATGTTAGCCTGCCTTAGGTTAGGATCTATAACGCTATAGACGTATATCATATCCCCAACGAGACGTACGGGCCGATACGACCGGGATTCTGTAAAACAATATCACCGAGGGGCTAGATGGGTTAGGTTAGGTTATATTATGTCATAGACGTATATAATGTTCCCACCGAGAAGTAGGTGCCGACCCGTCAGGAATGTTGGAAAATACTACATCCGAGATGTTAGCATGCCTTAGGTTAGGATATATAACGCCATAGACGTATATAATGTTCCCACCGAGAAGTAGGTGCCGACCCGTCAGGAATGTTGGAAAATACTACATCCGAGGTGTTAGGTTGCCTTAGATTAAGATATATAACGCTATAGACATATATAATGTCCCAAACTAGACGAACGGGATGACAGGAACAGGATTCTGTAAACCATTACCAGCGAGGGGCTAGATGGGTTAGGTTAGGTTATATTATGTCATAGACGTATATAATGTTCCCACCGAGCAGTAGGTGCCGTCCCGTCAGGAATGTTGGAAAATACTACATCTGAGGTGTTAGGTTGCCTTAGGTTGGGATATATAACGTTAGAGACGTATATAATCTCCCCACCGATACGTACCGCCCGACACGACCGGCATTCTGTAAAACACTATCACCGAGGTGCTAGATGGGTTAGGTTAGGTTATATTATGTCACAGACGTATATAATGTTCCCACCGAGCAGTAGGTGCCGACCCGTCCGGAATGTTGGAAAATACTACATCCGAGGTGTTAGGTTGCCTTAGGTTATGATATATAACGCTATAGACGTATATAATGTACCAAACGAGACGTACGGGACGACAGGAACAGGATTCTGTAAAACATTACCAACGAGGGGCTAGATGGGTTAGGTTAGGTTATATTATGTCACAGACGTATATAATGTTCCCACCGAGAAGTAGGTGCCGACCCGTCAGGAATGTTGGAAAATACTACATCCGAGATGTTAGCATGCCTTAGGTTAGGATATATAACGCCATAGACGTATATAATGTCCCAAACTAGACGTACGGGATGACAGGAACAGGATTCTGTAAAACATTACCAACGAGGGGCTAGATGGGTTAGGTTAGGTTATATTATGTCACAGACGTATATAATGTTCCCTCCGAGAAGTAAGTGCCGACCCGACAGGAATGTTGGAAAATACTACATCCGAGATGTTAGCATGCCTTAGGTTAGGATATATAATGCTATAGACGTATATAATGTCCCAGACTAGACGTACGGGACGACAGGAACAGGATTCTGTAAAACATTACCAACGAGGGGCTAGATGGGTTAGGTTAGGTTATATTATGTCACAGACGTATATAATGTTCCTTCCGAGAAGTAAGTGCCGACCCGTCAGGAATGTTGTAAAATACTACATCCTAGATGTTAGCATGCCTTAGGTTAGGATATATAACGCTATAGACGTATATAATGTCCCAGACTAGACGTACGGGACGTCAGGAATAGGATTCTGTAAAACATTACCAGCGAGGTGCTAGATGGGTTAGGTTAGGTTATATTATGTCATAGACGTATATAATGTTCCCACCGAGCAGTAGGTGCCGTCCCGTCAGGAATGTTGGAAAATACTACATCCGAGGTGTTAGGTTGCCTTAGGTTGGGATATATAACGTTGGAGACGTATATAATCTCCCCACCGATACGTACGGCCGACACGACCGGCATTCTGTAAAACACTATCACCGAGGTGCTAGATGGGTTAGGTTAAGTTATATTATGTTATAGACGTATATAATGTTCCCACCGAGAAGTAGGGGCCCTCCCGCCAGGAATGTTGGAAAATACTACAACCGAGATGTTAGCCTGCCTTAGGTTAGGATCTATTACGCTATAGACGTATATCATGTCCCCAACGAGACGTGCGGGCCGATACGACCGGGATTCTGTAAAACAATATCACCGAGGGGCTAGATGGGTTAGGTTAGGTTATATTATGTCATAGACGTATATAATGTTCCCACCGAGAAGTAGGTGCCGACCCGTCAGGAATGTTGGAAAATACTACATCCGAGGTGTTAGGTTGCCTTAGGTTATGATATAGAACGCTATAGACGTATATAATGTACCAAACTAGACGTACGGGACGACAGGAACAGGATTCTGTAAAACATTACCAGCGAGGCGCTAGATGGGTTAGGTTAGGTTATATTATGTCACAGACGTATATAATGTTCCCACCGAGAAGTAGGTGCCGACCCGTCAGGAATGTTGGAAAATACTACATCCGAGGTGTTAGGTTGCCTTAGGTTAGGATATATAACGCTATAGACGTATATAATGTCCCAACCGAGATGTACGGGACGACACGAACGGTATTCTGTAAAACACTATCACCGAGGTGCTATATGGGTTAGGTTAGGTTATATTACGTTATAGACGTATATAATGTTCCCACCGAGAAGTAATGGCCGACCCACCAGGAATGATGGAAAATACTACATCCGAGATGTTAGCCTGCCTTAGGTTAGGACATATAACGCTATAGACGTATATAATGTACCAAACGAGACGTACGGGACGACAGGAACAGGATTCTGTAAAACATTACCAACGAGGGGCTAGATGGGTTAGGTTAGGTTATATTATGTCACAGACGTATATAATGTTCCCACCGAGAAGTAAGTGCCGACCCGTCAGGAATGTTGGAAAATACTACATCCGAGATGTTAGCATGCCTTAGGTTAGGATATATAACGCTATAGACGTATATAATGTCCCAGACTAGACGTACGGGACGACAGGAACAGGATTCTGTAAAACATTACCAACGAGGGGCTAGATGGGTTAGGTTAGGTTATACTATGTCACAGACGTATATAATGTTCCCACCGAGAAGTACGTGCCGAACCGTCAGGAATGTTGGAAAATACTACATCCGAGGTGTTAGGTTGCCTTAGGTTAGGATATATAACGCTATAGACATATATAATGTCCCAAACTAGACGAACGGGATGACAGGAACAGGATTCTGTAAAACATTACCAGCGAGGGGCTAGATGGGTTAGGTTAGGTTATATTATGTCAAAAACGTATATAATGTTCCCACCGAGAAGTAGGTGCCGACCCGTCAGGAATGTTGGAAAATACTACATCCGAGATGTTAGCATGCCTTAGGTTAGGATATATAACGCCATAGACGTATATAATGTCTCAAACTAGACGTACGGGATGACAGGAACAGGATTCTGTAAAACATTACCAACGAGGGGCTAGATGGGTTAGGTTAGGTTATACTATGTCACGGACGTATATAATGTTCCCACCGAGAAGTAAGTGCCGACCCGTCAGGAATGTTGGAAATTACTACATCCGAGATGTTAGGTTGCCTTAGATTATGATATATAACGCTATAGACGTATATAATGTACCAAACTAGACGTACGGGACGACAGGAACAGGATTCTGTAAAACATTACCAGCGAGGCGCTAGATGGGTTAGGCTAGGTTATATTATGTCACAGACGTATATAATGTTCCCACCGAGAAGTAGGGGCCGTCCCGCCAGGAATGTTGGAAAATACTACATCCGAGGTGTTAGCCTGCCTTAGGTTAGGATCTATAACGCTATAGACGTATATCATATCGCCAACGAGACGTACGGGCCGATACGACCGGGATTCTGTAAAACAATATCACCGAGGGGCTAGATGGGTTAGGTTAGGTTATATTATGTCATAGACGTATATAATGTTCCCACCGAGAAGTAGGTGCCGACCCGTCAGGAATGTTGGAAAATACTACATCCGAGGTGTTAGGTTGCCTTAGATTAAGATATATAACGCTATAGACATATATAATGTCCCAAACTAGACGAACGGGATGACAGGAACAGGATTCTGTAAAACATTACCAGCGAGGGGCTAGATGGGTTAGGTTAGGTTATATTATGTCATAGACGTATATAATGTTCCCACCGAGCAGTAGGTGCCGTCCCGTCAGGAATGTTGGAAAATACTACATCCGAGGTGTTAGGTTGCCTTAGGTTGGGATATATAACGTTAGAGACGTATATAATCTCCCCACCGATACGTACCGGCCGACACGACCGGCATTCTGTAAAACACTATCACCGAGGTGCTAGATGGGTTAGGTTAGGTTATATTATGTCACAGACGTATATAATGTTCCCACCGAGAAGTAGGTGCCGACCCGTCCGGAATGTTGGAAAATACTACATCCGAGGTGTTAGGTTGCCTTAGGTTATGATATATAACGCTATAGACGTATATAATGTACCAAACGAGACGTACGGGACGACAGGAACAGGATTCTGTAAAACATTACCAACGAGTGGCTAGATGGGTTAGGTTAGGTTATATTATGTCACAGACGTATATAATGTTCCCACCGATAAGTAAGTGCCGACCCGTCAGGAATGTTGGAAAATACTACATCCGAGATGTTAGGTTGCCTTAGGTTATGATATAGAACGCTATAGACGTATATAATGTACCAAACTAGACGTACGGGACGACAGGAACAGGATTCTGTAAAACATTACCAGCGAGGCGCTAGATGGGTTAGGTTAGGTTATATTATCTCCTAGACGTATATAATGTTCCCACCGAGAAGTAGGTGCCGACCCGTCAGGAATGTTGGAAAATACTACATCCGAGGTGTTAGGTTGCCTTAGGTTATGATATATAACGCTATAGATGTATATAATGTACCAAACTAGACGTACGGGACGACAGGAACAGGATTCTGTAAAACATTACCAGCAAGGCGCTAGATGGGTTAGGTTAGGTTATATTATGTCACAGACGTATATAATGTTCCCACCGAGAAGTAGGTGCCGACCCGTCAGGAATGTTGGAAAATACTACATCCGAGGTGTTAGGTTGCCTTAGGTTAGGATATATAACGCTATAGACATATATAATGTCCCAAACTAGACGAATGGGATGACAGGAACAGGATTCTGTAAAACATTACCAGCGAGGGGCTAGATGAGTTAGGTTAGGTTATATTATGTCAAAAACGTATATAATGTTCCCACCGAGAAGTAGGTGCCGACCCGTCAGGAATGTTGGAAAATACTACATCCGAGATGTTAGCATGCCTTAGGTTAGGATATATAACGCCATAGACGTATATAATGTCTCAAACTAGACGTACGGGATGACAGGAACAGGATTCTGTAAAACATTACCAACGAGGGGCTAGATGGGTTAGGTTAGGTTATACTATGTCACGGACGTATATAATGTTCCCACCGAGAAGTAAGTGCCGACCCGTCAGGAATGTTGGAAATTACTACATCCGAGATGTTAGGTTGCCTTAGGTTATGATATAGAACGCTATAGACGTATATAATGTACCAAACTAGACGTACGGGACGACAGGAACAGGATTCTGTAAAACATTACCAGCGAGGCGCTAGATGGGTTAGGTTAGGTTATATTATCTCATAGACGTATATAATGTTCCCACCGAGAAGTAGGTGCCGACCCGTCAGGAATGTTGGAAAATACTACATCCGAGATGTTAGCCTGCCTTAGGTTAGGATCTATAACGCTATAGACGTATATCATATCCGCAACGAGACGTACGGGCCGATACGACCGGGATTCTGTAAAACAATATCACCGAGGGGCTAGATGGGTTAGGTTAGGTTATATTATGTCACAGACGTATATAATGTTCCCACCGAGAAGTAAGTGCCTACCCGTCAGGAATGTTGGAAAATACTACATCCGAGATGTTAGGTTGCCTTAGATTATGATATATAACGCTATAGACGTATATAATGTACCAAACTAGACGTACGGGACGACAGGAGCAGGATTCTGTAAAACATTACCAGCGAGGCGCTAGATGGGTTAGGTTAGGTTATATTATGTCACAGACGTATATAATGTTCCCACCGAGAAGTAGGGGCCGTCCCGCCAGGAATGTTGGAAAATACTACATCCGAGATGTTAGCCTGCCTTAGGTTAGGATCTATAACGCTATAGACGTATATCATATCCCCAACGAGACGTACGGGCCGATACGACCGGGATTCTGTAAAACAATATCACCGAGGGGCTAGATGGGTTAGGTTAGGTTATATTATGTCATAGACGTATATAATGTTCCCACCGAGAAGTAGGTGCCGACCCGTCAGGAATGTTGGAAAATACTACATCCGAGGTGTTAGGTTGCCTTAGGTTATGATATATAACGCTATAGACATATATAATGTAATAAACTAGACGTACGGGACGACAGGAACAGGATTCTGTAAAACATTACCAGCGAGGCGCTAGATGGGTTAGGTTAGGTTATATTATGTCACAGACGTATATAATGTTCCCACCGAGAAGTAGGTGCCGACCCGTCAGGAATGTTGGAAAATACTACATCCGAGGTGTTAGGTTGCCTTAGGTTAGGATATATAACGCTATAGACGTATATAATGTCCCAACCGAGATGTACGGGACGACACGAACGGTATTCTGTAAAACACTATCACCGAGGTGCTATATGGGTTAGGTTAGGTTATATTACGTTATAGACGTATATAATGTTCCCACCGAGAAGTAGGTGCCGACCCGTCAGGAATGTTGGAAAATACTACATCCGAGATGTTAGCATGCCTTAGGTTAGGATATATAACGCCGTAGACGTATATAATGTCTCAAACTAGACGTACGGGATGACAGGAACAGGATTCTGTAAAACATTACCAACGAGGGGCTAGATGGGTTAGGTTAGGTTATATTATGTCACGGACGTATATAATGTTCCCACCGAGAAGTAAGTGCCGACCCGTCAGGAATGTTGGGAATTACTACATCCGAGATATTAGGTTGCCTTAGGTTATGATATATAACGCTATAGACGTATATAATGTTCCAAACTAGACGTACGGGACGACAGGAACAGGATTCTGTAAAACATTACCAGCGAGGCGCTAGATGGGTTAGGTTAGGTTATATTATCTCCTAGACGTATATAATGTTCCCACCGAGAAGTAGGTGCCGACCCGTCAGGAATGTTGGAAAATACTACATCCGAGGTGTTAGGTTACCTTAGGTTATGATATATAACGCTATAGATGTATATAATGTACCAAACTAGACGTACGGGACGACAGGAACAGGATTCTGTAAAACATTACCAGGAAGGCGCTAGATGGGTTAGGTTAGGTTATATTATGTCACAGACGTATATAATGTTCCCACCGAGAAGTAGGTGCCGACCCGTCAGGAATGTTGGAAAATACTACATCCGAGGTGTTAGGTTGCCTTAGGTTAGGATATATAACGCTATAGACATATATAATGTCCCAAACTAGACGAACGGGATGACAGGAACAGGATTCTGTAAAACATTACCAGCGAGGGGCTAGATGAGTTAGGTTAGGTTATATTATGTCAAAAACGTATATAATGTTCCCACCGAGAAGTAGGTGCCGACCCGTCAGGAATGTTGGAAAATACTACATCCGAGATGTTAGCATGCCTTAGGTTAGGATATATAACGCCATAGACGTATATAATGTCTCAAACTAGACGTACGGGATGACAGGAACAGGATTCTGTAAAACATTACCAACGAGGGGCTAGATGGGTTAGGTTAGGTTATACTATGTCACGGACGTATATAATGTTCCCACCGAGAAGTAAGTGCCGACCCGTCAGGAATGTTGGAAATTACTACATCCGAGATGTTAGGTTGCCTTAGGTTATGATATAGAACGCTATAGACGTATATAATGTACCAAACTAGACGTACGGGACGACAGGAACAGGATTCTGTAAAACATTACCAGCGAGGCGCTAGATGGGTTAGGTTAGGTTATATTATCTCATAGACGTATATAATGTTCCCACCGAGAAGTAGGTGCCGACCCGTCAGGAATGTTGGAAAATACTACATCCGAGATGTTAGCCTGCCTTAGGTTAGGATCTATAACGCTATAGACGTATATCATATCCGCAACGAGACGTACGGGCCGATACGACCGGGATTCTGTAAAACAATATCACCGAGGGGCTAGATGGGTTAGGTTAGGTTATATTATGTCACAGACGTATATAATGTTCCCACCGAGAAGTAAGTGCCTACCCGTCAGGAATGTTGGAAAATACTACATCCGAGATGTTAGGTTGCCTTAGATTATGATATATAACGCTATAGACGTATATAATGTACCAAACTAGACGTACGGGACGACAGGAACAGGATTCTGTAAAACATTACCAGCGAGGCGCTAGATGGGTTAGGTTAGGTTATATTATGTCACAGACGTATATAATGTTCCCACCGAGAAGTAGGGGCCGCCCCGCCAGGAATGTTGGAAAATACTACATCCGAGATGTTAGCCTGCCTTAGGTTAGGATCTATAACGCTATAGACGTATATCATATCCCCAACGAGACGTACGGGCCGATACGACCGGGATTCTGTAAAACAATATCACCGAGGGGCTAGATGGGTTAGGTTAGGTTATATTATGTCATAGACGTATATAATGTTCCCACCGAGAAGTAGGTGCCGACCCGTCAGGAATGTTGGAAAATACTACATCCGAGGTGTTAGGTTGCCTTAGGTTATGATATATAACGCTATAGACATATATAATGTAATAAACTAGACGTACGGGACGACAGGAACAGGATTCTGTAAAACATTACCAGCGAGGCGCTAGATGGGTTAGGTTAGGTTATATTATGTCACAGACGTATATAATGTTCCCACCGAGAAGTAGGTGCCGACCCGTCAGGAATGTTGGAAAATACTACATCCGAGGTGTTAGGTTGCCTTAGGTTAGGATATATAACGCTATAGACGTATATAATGTTCCAAACTAGACGTACGGGACGACAGGAACAGGATTCTGTAAAACATTATCAACGAGGGGCTAGATGGGTTAGGTTAGGTTATATTATGTCACAGACGTATATAATGTTCCCACCGAGAAGTAAGTGCCGACCCGTCAGGAATGTTGGAAAATACTACGTCCGAGGTGTTAGGTTGCCTTAGATTAAGATATATAACGCTATAGACATATATAATGTCCCAAACTAGACGTACGGGACGACAGGAACAGGATTCTGTAAAACATTACCAGCGAGGCGCTAGATGGGTTAGGTTAGGTTCTATTATGTCACAGACGTATATAATGTTCCCACCGAGAAGTAGGTGCCGACCCGTCAGGAATGTTGGAAAATACTACATCCGAGATGTTGGCATGCCTTAGGTTAGGATATATAACGCTATAGACGTATATAATGTCCCAGACTAGACGTACGGGACGACAGGAACAGGATTCTGTAAAACATTACCAACGAGGGGCTAGATGGGTTAGGTTAGGTTATATTATGTCACAGACGTATAAAATGTTCCCTCCGAGAAGTAAGTGCCGACCCGTCAGGAATGATGGAAAATACTACATCCGAGATGTTAGCATGCCTTAGGTTAGGATATATAACGCTATAGACGTATATAATGTCCCAGACTAGACGTACGGGACGACAGGAACAGGATTCTGTAAAACATTACCAACGAGGAGCTAGATGGGTTAGGTTAGGTTATATTATGTCACAGACGTATATAATGTTCCCACCGAGAAGTAAGTGCCGACCCGTCAGGAATGTTGGAAAATACTACATCCGAGATGTTAGGTTGCCTTAGGTTAGGATATATAACGCCATAGACGTATATAATGTACCAGACTAGACGTACGGGACGACAGGAACAGGATTCTGTAAAACATTACCAACGAGGGGCTAGATGGGTTAGGTTAGGTTATATTATGTCACAGACGTATATAATATTCCCACCGAGAAGTAGGTGCCTACCCATCAGGAATGTTGGAAAATACTACATCCGAGGTGTTAGGTTGAATTAGGTTGGGATATATAACGCTATAGACGTATATAATTTCCCAACCGAGATGTACGGGACGATACGAACGGTATTCTGTAAAAAATTACCAGCGAGGGGCCAGATGGGTTAGGTTAGGTTATATTATGTCATAGACGTATATAATGTTCCCACCGAGAAGTAGGTGCCGACCCGTCAGGAATGTTGGAAAATACTACATCCGAGGTGTTAGGTTGCCTTAGATTAAGATATATAACGCTATAGACATATATAATGTCCCAAACTAGACGAACGGGATGACAGGAACAGGATTCTGTAAAACATTACCAGCGAGGGGCTAGATGGGTTAGGTTAGGTTATATTATGTCAAAAACGTATATAATGTTCCCACCGAGACGTAGGTGCCGACCCGTCAGGAATGTTGGAAAATACTACATCCGAGGTGTTAGGTTGCCTTAGGTTGGGATATATAACGTTAGAGACATATATAATGTCCCAAACTAGACGAACGGGATGACAGGAACAGGATTCTGTAAAACATTACCAGCGAGGGGCTAGATGGGTTAGGTTAGGTTATATTATGTCAAAAACGTATATAATGTTCCCACCGAGCAGTAGGTGCCGTCCCGTCAGGAATGTTGGAAAATACTACATCCGAGATGTTAGCATGCCTTAGGTTAGGATATATAACGCTATAGACGTATATAATGTCCCAGACTAGACGTACGGGACGACAGGAACAGGATTCTGTAAAACATTACCAACGAGGAGCTAGATGGGTTAGGTTAGGTTATATTATGTCACAGACGTATATAATGTTCCCACCGAGAAGTAAGTGCCGACCCGTCAGGAATGTTGGAAAATACTACATCCGAGATGTTAGGTTGCCTTAGGTTAGGATATATAACGCCATAGACGTATATAATGTACCAGACTAGACGTACGGGACGACAGGAACAGGATTCTGTAAAACATTACCAACGAGGGGCTAGATGGGTTAGGTTAGGTTATATTATGTCACAGACGTATATAATGTTCCCACCGAGAAGTAGGTGCCTACCCATCAGGAATGTTGGAAAATACTACATCCGAGGTGTTAGGTTGAATTAGGTTGGGATATATAACGCTATAGACGTATATAATTTCCCAACCGAGATGTACGGGACGATACGAACGGTATTCTGTAAAAAATTACCAGCGAGGGGCCAGATGGGTTAGGTTAGGTTATATTATGTCATAGACGTATATAATGTTCCCACCGAGAAGTAGGTGCCGACCCGTCAGGAATGTTGGAAAATACTAAATCCGAGGTGTTAGGTTGCCTTAGATTAAGATATATAACGCTATAGACATATATAATGTCCCAAACTAGACGAACGGGATGACAGGAACAGGATTCTGTAAAACATTACCAGCGAGGGGCTAGATGGGTTAGGTTAGGTTATATTATGTCAAAAACGTATATAATGTTCCCACCGAGACGTAGGTGCCGACCCGTCAGGAATGTTGGAAAATACTACATCCGAGGTGTTAGGTTGCCTTAGGTTGGGATATATAACGTTAGAGACATATATAATGTCCCAAACTAGACGAACGGGATGACAGGAACAGGATTCTGTAAAACATTACCAGCGAGGGGCTAGATGGGTTAGGTTAGGTTATATTATGTCAAAAACGTATATAATGTTCCCACCGAGCAGTAGGTGCCGTCCCGTCAGGAATGTTGGAAAATACTACATCCGAGATGTTAGCATGCCTTAGGTTAGGATATATAACGCCATAGACGTATATAATGTCCCAAACTAGACGTTCGGGATGACAGGAACAGGATTCTGTAAAACATTACCAACGAGGGGCTAGATGGGTTAGGTTAGGTTATATTATGTCATAGGCGTATATAATGTTCCCACCGAGCAGTAGGTGCCGTCCCGTCAGGAATGTTGGAAAATACTACATCCGAGGTGTTAGGTTGCCTTAGGTTGGGATATATAACGTTAGAGACGTATATAATCTCCCCACCGATACGTACGGGCCGACACGACCGGCATTCTGTAAAACACTATCACCGAGGTGCTAGATGGGTTAGGTTAAGTTATATTATGTTATAGACGTATATAATGTTCCCACCGAGAAGTAGGGGCCGTCCAGCCAGGAATGTTGGAAAATACTACATCCGAGATGTTAGCCTGCCTTAGGTTAGGATCTATTACGCTATAGACGTATATCATGTCCCCAACGAGATGTACGGGCCGATACGACCGGGATTCTGTAAAACAATATCACCGAGGGGCTAGATGGGTTAGGTTAGGTTATATTATGTCTTAGACGTATATAATGTTCCCACCGAGAAGTAGGTGCCGACCCGTCAGGAATGTTGGAAAATACTACATCCGAGGTGTTAGGTTGCCTTAGGTTATGATATATAAAGCTATAGACGTATATAATGTACCAAACTAGACGTACGGGACGACAGGAACAGGATTCTGTAAAACATTACCAACGAGGGGCTAGATGGGTTAGGTTAGGTTATATTATGTCACAGACGTATAAAATGTTCCCTCCGAGAAGTAAGTGCCGACCCGTCAGGAATGATGGAAAATACTACATCCGACATGTTAGCATGCCTTAGGTTAGGATATATAACGCTATAGACGTATATAATGTCCCAGACTAGACGTACGGGACGACAGGAACAGGATTCTGTAAAACATTACCAACGAGGAGCTAGATGGGTTAGGTTAGGTTATATTATGTCACAGACGTATATAATGTTCCCACCGAGAAGTAAGTGCCGACCCGTCAGGAATGTTGGAAAATACTACATCCGAGATGTTAGGTTGCCTTAGGTTAGGATATATAACGCCATAGACGTATATAATGTACCAGACTAGACGTACGGGACGACAGGAACAGGATTCTGTAAAACATTACCAACGAGGGGCTAGATGGGTGAGGTTAGGTTATATTATGTCACAGACGTATATAATGTTCCCACCGAGAAGTAGGTGCCTACCCATCAGGAATGTTGGTACATACTACATCCGAGGTGTTAGGTTGAATTAGGTTAGGATATATAACGCTATAGACGTATATAATTTCCCAACCGAGATGTACGGGACGATACGAACGGTATTCTGTAAAAAATTACCAGCGAGGGGCCAGATGGGTTAGGTTAGGTTATATTATGTCATAGACGTATATAATGTTCCCACCGAGAAGTAGGTGCCGACCCGTCAGGAATGTTGGAAAATACTACATCCGATGTGTTAGGTTGCCTTAGATTAAGATATATAACGCTATAGACATATATAATGTCCCAAACTAGACGAACGGGATGACAGGAACAGGATTCTGTAAAACATTACCAGCGAGGGGCTAGATGGGTTAGGTTAGGTTATATTATGTCAAAAACGTATATAATGTTCCCACCGAGACGTAGGTGCCGACCCGTCAGGAATGTTGGAAAATACTACATCCGAGGTGTTAGGTTGCCTTAGGTTGGGATATATAACGTTAGAGACATATATAATGTCCCAAACTAGACGAACGGGATGACAGGAACAGGATTCTGTAAAACATTACCAGCGAGGGGCTAGATGGGTTAGGTTAGGTTATATTATGTTATAGACGTATATAATGTTCCCACCGAGAAGTAGGGGCCGACCCGCCAGGAATGTTGGAAAATACTACATCCGAGATGTTAGCCTGCCTTACGTTAGGATATATAAAGCTATAGACGTATATCATGTCCCCAACGAGACGTACGGACCGATACGACCGGGATTCTGTAAAACAATATCACCGAGGGGCTAGATGGGTTAGGTTAGGTTATATTATGTCACAGACGTATATAATGTTCCCACCGTGAAGTAGGTGCCGACCCGTCAGGAATGTTGGAAAATACTACATCCGAGATGTTAGCATGCCTTAGGTTAGGATATATAACGCCATAGACGTATATAATGTCCCAAACTAGACGTACGGGATGACAGGAACAGGATTCTGTAAAACATTACCAACGAGGGGCTAGATGGGTTAGGTTAGGTTATATTATGTCACAGACGTAAATAATGTTCCCACCGAGAAGTAGGGGCCGTCCCGCCAGGAATGTTGGAAAATACTACATCCGAGATGTTAGCCTGCCTTAGGTTAGGATCTATTACGCTATAGACGTATATCATGTCCGCAACGAGACGTACGGGCCGATACGACCGGGATTCTGTAAAACAATATCACCGAGGGGCTAGATGGGTTAGGTTAGGTTTTACTATGTCTTAGACGTATATAATGTTCCCACCGAGAAGTAGGTGCCGACCCGTCAGGAATGTTGGAAAATACTACATCCGAGGTGTTAGGTTGCCTTAGATTAAGATATATAACGCTATAGACATATATAATGTCCCAAACTAGACGAACGGGATGACAGGAACAGGATTCTGTAAAACATTACCAGCGAGGGGCTAGATGGGTTAGGTTAGGTTATATTATGTCAAAAACGTATATAATGTTCCCACCGAGACGTAGGTGCCGACCCGTCAGGAATGTTGGAAAATACTACATCCGAGGTGTTAGGTTGCCTTAGGTTGGGATATATAACGTTAGAGACATATATAATGTCCCAAACTAGACGAACGGGATGACAGGAACAGGATTCTGTAAAACATTACCAGCGAGGGGCTGGATGGGTTAGGTTAGGTTATATTATGTCAAAAACGTATATAATGTTCCCACCGAGAAGTAGGTGCCGACCCGTCAGGAATGTTGGAAAATACTACATCCGAGATGTTAGCATGCCTTAGGTTAGGATATATAACGCCATAGACGTATATAATGTCCCAAACTAGTCGTTCGGGATGACAGGAACAGGATTCTGTAAAACATTACCAACGAGGGGCTAGATAGGTTAGGTTAGGTTATATTATGTCATAGACGTATATAATGTTCCCACCGAGCAGTAGGTGCCGTCCCGTCAGGAATGTTGGAAAATACTACATCCGAGGTGTTAGGTTGCCTTAGGTTGGGATATATAACGTTAGAGACGTATATAATCTCCCCACCGATACGTACGGGCCGACACGACCGGCATTCTGTAAAACACTATCACCGAGGTGCTAGATGGGTTAGGTTAAGTTATATTATGTTATAGACGCATATAATGTTCCCACCGAGAAGTAGGGGCCGTCCAGCCAGGAATGTTGGAAAATACTACATCCGAGATGTTAGCCTGCCTTAGGTTAGGATCTATTACGCTATAGACGTATATCATGTCCCCAACGAGACGTACGGGCCGATACGACCGGGATTCTGTAAAACAATATCACCGAGGGGCTAGATGGGTTAGGTTAGGTTATATTATGTCTTAGACGTATATAATGTTCCCACCGAGAAGTAGGTGCCGACCCGTCAGGAATGTTGGAAAATACTACATCCGAGGTGTTAGGTTGCCTTAGGTTATGATATATAAAGCTATAGACGTATATAATGTACCAAACTAGACGTACGGGATGACAGGAACAGGATTCTGTAAAACATTACCAGCGAGGCGCTAGATGGGTTAGGTTAGGTTATATTATGTCACAGACGTATATAATGTTCCCACCGAGAAGTAGGTGCCGACCCGTCAGGAATGTCGGAAAATACTACATCCGAGATGTTAGCATGCCTTAGGTTAGGATATATAACGCCATAGACGTATATAATGTCCCAAACTAGACGTACGGGATGACAGGAACAGGATTCTGTAAAACATTACCAACGAGGGGCTAGATGGGTTAGGTTAGGTTATATTATGTCACAGACGTATATAACGTTCCCTCCGAGAAGTAAGTGCCGACCCATCAGGAATGTTGGAAAATACTACATCCGAGATGTTAGCATGCCTTAGGTTAGGATATATAACGCTATAGACGTATATAATGTCCCAGACTAGACGTACGGGACGACAGGAATAGGATTCTGTAAAACATTACCAGCGAGGTGCTAGATGGGTTAGGTTAGGTTATATTATGTCATAGACGTATATAATGTTACCACCGAGCAGTAGGTGCCGTCCCGTCAGGAATGTTGGAAAATACTACATCCGAGGTGTTAGGTTGCCTTAGATTAAGATATATAACGCTATAGACATATATAATGTCCCAAACTAGACGAACGGGATGACAGGAACAGGATTCTGTAAAACATTACCAGCGAGGGGCTAGATGGGTTAGGTTAGGTTATATTATGTCAAAAACGTATATAATGTTCCCACCGAGAGGTAGGTGCCGACCCGTCAGGAATGTTGGAAAATACTACATCCGAGATGTTAGCATGCCTTAGGTTAGGATATATAACGCCATAGACGTATATAATGTCCCAAACTAGACGTACGGGATGACAGGAACAGGATTCTGTAAAACATTACCAACGAGGGGCTAGATGGGTTAGGTTAGGTTATATTATGTCACAGACGTATATAATGTTCCCTCCGAGAAGTAAGTGCCGACCCGTCAGGAATGTTGGAAAATACTACATCCGAGATGTTAGCATGCCTTAGGTTAGGATATATAACGCTATAGACGTATATAATGTCCCAGACTAGACGTACGGGACGACAGGAACAGGATTCTGTAAAACATTACCAACGAGGGGCTAGATGGGTTAGGTTAGGTTATATTATGTCACAGACGTATATAATGTTCCCACCGAGAAGTAAGTGCCGACCCGTCAGGAATGTTGGAAAATACTACATCCGAGATGTTAGGTTGCCTTAGGTTATGATATATTACGCTATAGACGTATATAATGTACCAAACTAGACGTACGGGACGACAGGAACAGGATTCTGTAAAACATTACCAGCGAGGCGCTAGATGGGTTAGGTTAGGTTATATTATGTCACAGACGTATATAATGTTCCCACCGAGAAGTAGGTGCCGACCCGTCAGGAATGTTGGAAAATACTACATCCGAGGTGTTAGGTTGCCTTAGATTAAGATATATAACGCTATAGACATATATAATGTCCCAAACTAGACGAACAGGATGACAGGAACAGGATTCTGTAAAACATTACCAGCCAGGGGCTAGATGGGTTAGGTTAGCTTATATTATGTCAAAAACGTATATAATGTTCCCACCGAGAAGTAGGTGCCTAGTCGTCAGGAATGTTGGAAAATACTACATCCGAGGTGTTAGGTTGCCTTAGGTTAGGATATATAACGCTATAGACGTATATAATGTCCCCAACTAGACGTACGGGACGACAGGAACAGGATTCTGTAAAACATTACCAGCGAGGCGCTAGATGGGTTAGGTTAGGTTATATTATGTCACAGACGTATATAATGTTCCCACCGAGAAGTAGGTGCCGACCCGTCAGGAATGTTGGAAAATACTACATCCGAGGTGTTAGGTTGCCTTAGATTAAGATATATAACGCTATAGACATATATAATGTCCCAAACTAGACGAACAGGATGACAGGAACAGGATTCTGTAAAATATTACCAGCCAGGGGCTAGATGGGTTAGGTTAGGTTATATTATGTCAAAAACGTATATAATGTTCCCACCGAGAAGTAGGTGCCTAGTCGTCAGGAATGTTGGAAAATACTACATCCGAGGTGTTAGGTTGCCTTAGGTTAGGATATATAACGCTATAGACGTATATAATGTCCCCAACTAGACGTACGGGACGACAGGAACAGGATTCTGTAAAACATTACCAGCGAGGCGCTAGATGGGTTAGGTTAGGTTATATTATGTCACAGACGTATATAATGTTCCCCCCGAGAATTAGGTGCCGACCCGTCAGGAATGTTGGAAAATACTACATCCGAGGTGTTAGGTTGCCTTAGGCTAGGATATATAACACTATAGACATATATATTGTACCAAACTAGACGAACGGGATGACAGGAACAGGATTCTGTAAAACATTACCAGCGAGGGGCTAGATGGGTTAGGTTAGGTTATATTATGTCAAAAACGTATATAATGTTCCCACCGAGAAGTAGGTGCCGACCCGTCAGGAATGTTGGAAAATACTACATCCGAGATGTTAGCATGCCTTAGGTTAGAATATATAACGCCATAGACGTATATAATGTCCCAAACTAGACGTACGGGATGACAGGAACAGGATTCTGTAAAACATTACCAAAGAGGGGCTAGATGGGTTAGGTTAGGTTATATTATGTCACAGACGTATATAATGTTCTCACCGAGAAGTAAGTGCCGACCCGTCAGGAATGTTGGAAAATACTACATCCGAGATGTTAGCATGCCTTAGGTTAGGATATACAACGCTATAGACGTATATAATTTCCCAACCGAGATGTACGGGACGATACGAACGGTATTCTGTAAAAAATTACCAGCGAGGGGCCAGATGGGTTAGGTTAGGTTATATTATGTCATAGACGTATATAATGTTCCCACCGAGAAGTAGGTGCCTAGCCATCAGGAATGTTGGAAAATACTACATCCGAGGTGTTAGGTTGCCTTGGGTTAGGATATATAACGCTATAGACGTATATAATGTCCCCAACTAGACGTACGGGACGACAGGAATGGGACTCTGTAAAACATTACCGGCGAAGGGCTAGATGGGTTAGGTTAGGTTCTATTATGTCATAGACGTATATAATGTTCCCACCGAGCAGTAGGTGCCGTCCCGTCAGGAATGTTGGAAAATACTACATCCGAGGTGTTAGGTTGCCTTAGGTTGGGATATATAACGTTAGAGACGTATATAATCTCCCCACCGATACGTACGGGCCGACACGACCGGCATTCTGTAAAACACTATCACCGAGGTGCTAGATGGGTTAGGTTAAGTTATATTATGTTATAGACGTATATAATGTTCCCACCGAGAAGTAGGGGCCGACCCGCCAGGAATGTTGGAAAATACTACATCCGAGATGTTAGCCTGCCTTAGGTTAGGATATATAACGCTATAGACGTATATCATGTCCCCAACGAGACGTACGGGCCGATACGACCGGGATTCTGTAAAACAATATCACCGAGGGGCTAGATGGGTTAGGTTAGGTTATATTATGTTATAGACGTATATAATGTTCCCACCGAGAAGTAGGTGCCGACCCGTCAGGAATGTTGGAAAATACTACATCCGAGATGTTAGCATGCCTTAGGTTAGGATATATAACGCTATAGACGTATATAATGTCCCAAACTAGACGTACGGGACGACAGGAATGGGATCCTGTAAAACATTACCAGCGAGGGACTAGATGGGTTAGGTTAGGTTATATTATGTCATAGACGTATATAATGTTCCCACCGAGAAGTAGGTGCCGACCCGTCAGGAATGTTGGAAAATACTACATCCGAGGTGTTAGGTTGCCTTAGGTTAGGATATATAACGCTATAGACATATATAATGTCCCAAACTAGACGAACGGGATGACAGGAACAGGATTCTGCAAATCATTACCAACGAGGGGCTAGATGGGTTAGGTTAGGTTATATTATGTCCCAGACGTATATAATGTTCCCACCGATAAGTAAGTGCCGACCCGTCAGGAATGTTGGAAAATACTACATCCGAGATGTTAGCATGCCTTTGGTTAGGATATATAACGCTATAGACGTATATAATTTCCCAACCGAGATGTACGGGACGATACGAACGGTATTCTGTAAAAAATTACCAGCGAGGGGCCAGATGGGTTAGGTTAGGTTATATTATGTCATAGACGTATATAATGTTCCCACCGAGAAGTAGGTGCCTAGCCATCAGGAATGTTGGAGAATACTACATCCGAGGTGTTAGGTTGCCTTAGGTTAGGATATATAACGCTATAGACGTATATAATGTCCCCAACTAGACGTATGGGACGACAGGAATGGGATTCTGTAAAACATTACCAGCGAAGGGCTAGATGGGTTAGGTTAGGTTATATTATGTCATAGACGTATATAATGTTCCCACCGAGCAGTAGGTGCCGTCCCGTCAGGAATGTTGGAAAATACTACATCCGAGGTGTTAGGTTGCCTTAGGTTGGGATATATAACGTTAGAGACGTATATAATCTCCCCACCGATACGTACGGGCCGACACGACCGGCATTCTGTAAAACACTATCACCGAGGTGCTAGATGGGATAGGTTAAGTTATATTATGTTATAGACGTATATAATGTTCCCACCGAGAAGTAGGTGCCGACCCGTCAGGAATGTTGGAAAATACTACATCCGAGGTGTTAGGTTGCCTTAGGTTGGGATATGTAACGCTATAGACGTATATAATGTCCCAACCGAGATGTACGGGACGACATGAACGGTATTCTGTAAAACACTATCACCGAGGTGCTATATGGGTTAGGTTAGGTTATATTACGTTATAGACGTATATAATGTTCCCACCGAGAAGTAATGGCCGACCAACCAGGAATGATGGAAAATACTACATCCGAGATGTTAGCCTGTCTTAGGTTAGGACATATAACGCTATAGACGTATATAATGTCCCAAACTAGTCGTACGGGACGACAGGAACAGGATTCTGTAAAACATTACCAGCGAGGCGCTAGATGGGTTAGGTTAGGTTATATTATGTCACAGACGTATATAATGTTCCCCCCGAGAATTAGGTGCCGACCCGTCAGGAATGTTGGAAAATACTACATCCGAGGTGTTAGGTTGCCTTAGGCTAGGATATATAACACTATAGACATATATATTGTCCCAAACTAGACGAACGGGATGACAGGAACAGGATTCTGTAAAACATTACCAGCGAGGGGCTAGATGGGTTAGGTTAGGTTATATTATGTCAAAAACGTATATAATGTTCCCACCGAGAAGTAGGTGCCGACCCGTCAGGAATGTTGGAAAATACTACATCCGAGATGTTAGCATGCCTTAGGTTAGAATATATAACGCCATAGACGTATATAATGTCCCAAACTAGACGTACGGGATGACGGGAACAGGATTCTGTAAAACATTACCAACGAGGGGCTAGATGGGTTAGGTTAGGTTATATTATGTCACAGACGTATATAATGTTCTCACCGAGAAGTAAGTGCCGACCTGTCAGGAATGTTGGAAAATACTACATCCGAGATGTTAGCATGCCTTAGGTTAGGATATACAACGCTATAGACGCATATAATTTCCCAACCGAGATGTACGGGACGATACGAACGGTATTCTGTAAAAAATTACCAGCGAGGGGCCAGATGGGTTAGGTTAGGTTATATTATGTCATAGACGTATATAATGTTCCCACCGAGAAGTAGGTGCCTAGCCATCAGGAATGTTGGAAAATACTACATCCGAGGTGTTAGGTTGCCTTGGGTTAGGATATATAACGCTATAGACGTATATAATGTCCCCAACTAGACGTACGGGACGACAGGAATGGGATTCTGTAAAACATTACCAGCGAAGGGCTAGATGGGTTAGGTTAGGTTATACTATGTCATAGACGTATATAATGTTCCCGCCGAGCAGTAAGTGCCGTCCCGTCAGGAATGTTGGAAAATACTACATCCGAGGTGTTAGGTTGCCTTAGGTTGGGATATATAACGTTAGAGACGTATATAATCTCCCCACCGATACGTACGGGCCGACACGACCGGCATTCTGTAAAACACTATCACCGAGGTGCTAGATGGGTTAGGTTAAGTTATATTATGTTATAGACGTATATAATGTTCCCACCGAGAAGTAGGGGCCGACCCGCCAGGAATGTTGGAAAATACTACATCCGAGATGTTAGCCTGCCTTAGGTTAGGATATATAACGCTATAGACGTATATCATGTCCCCAACGAGACGTACGGGCCGATACGACCGGGATTCTGTAAAACACTATCACCGACGTGCTATATGGGTTAGGTTAGGTTATATTACGTTATAGACGTATATAATGTTCCCACCGAGAAGTAATGGCCGACCCACCAGGAATGATGGAAAATACTACATCCGAGATGTTAGCCTGTCTTAGGTTAGGACATATAACGCTATAGACGTATATAATGTCCCAAACTAGTCGTACGGGACGACAGGAACGGGCTTCTGTAAAACATTACCAGCGAGGGGCTAGATGGGTTAGGTTAGGGTATATTATGTCATAGACGTATATAATGTTCCCACCGAGAAGTAGGTGCCTACCCATCAGGAATGTTGGAAAATACTACATCCGAGGTGTTAGGTTGAATTAGGTTAGGATATATAACGCTATAGACGTATATAATTTCCCAACCGAGATGTACGGGACGATACGAACGGTATTCTGTAAAAAATTACCAGCGAGGGGCCAGATGGGTTAGGTTAGGTTATATTATGTCATAGACGTATATAATGTTCCCACCGAGAAGTAGGTGCCGACCCGTCAGGAATGTTGGAAAATACTACATCCGAGGTGTTAGGTTGCCTTAGGTTATGATATATAACGCTATAGACGTATATAATGTACCAAACTAGACGTACGGGACGACAGGAACAGGATTCCGTAAAACATTACCAGCGAGGGGCTAGATGGGTTAGGTTAGGGTATATTATGTCATAGACGTATATAATGTTCCCACCGAGAAGTAGGTGCCGACCCGTCAGGAATGTTGGAAAATACTACATCCGAGATGTTAGCATGCCTTAGGTTAGGATATATAACGCCATAGACGTATATAATGTCCCAAACTAGACGTACGGGATGACAGGAACAGGATTCTGTAAAACATTACCAACGAGGGGCTAGATGGGTTAGGTTAGGTTATATTATGTCACAGACGTATATAATGTTCCCACCGAGAAGTAAGTGCCGACCCGTCAGGAATGTTGGAAAATACTACATCCGAGATGTTAGCATCCCTTAGGTTAGGATATATAACGCTATAGACGTATATAATTTCCCAACCGAGATGTACGGGACGATACGAACGGTATTCTGTAAAAAATTACCAGCGAGGGGCCAGATGGTTTAGGTTAGGTTATATTATGTCATAGACGTATATAATGTTCCCACCGAGAAGTAGGTGCCTAGTCGTCAGGAATGTTGGAAAATACTACATCCGAGGTGTTAGGTTGCCTTGGGTTAGGACATATAACGCTATAGACGTATATAATGTCCCCAACTAGACGTACGGGACGACAGGAATGGGATTCTGTAAAACATTACCAGCGAAGGGCTAGATGGGTTAGGTTAGGTTATATTATGTCATAGACGTATATAATGTTCCCGCCGAGCAGTAGGTGCCGTCCCGTCAGGAATGTTGGAAAATACTACATCCGAGGTGTTAGGTTGCCTTAGGTTGGGATATATAACGTTAGAGACGTATATAATCTCCCCACCGATACGTACGGGCCGACACGACCGGCATTCTGTAAAACACTATCACCGAGGTGCTAGATGGGTTAGGTTAAGTTATATTATGTTATAGACGTATATAATGTTCCCACCGAGAAGTAGGGGCCGACCCGCCAGGAATGTTGGAAAATACTACATCCGAGATGTTAGCCTGCCTTAGGTTAGGATATATAAAGCTATAGACGTATATCATGTCCCCAACGAGACGTACGGACCGATACGACCGGGATTCTGTAAAACAATATCACCGAGGGGCTAGATGGGTTAGGTTAGGTTATATTATGTTATAGACGTATATAATGTTCCCACCGAGAAGTAGGTGCCGACCCGTCAGGAATGTTGGAAAATACTACATCCGAGATGTTAGCATGCCTTTGGTTAGGATATATAACGCTATAGACGTATATAATTTCCCAACCGAGATGTACGGGACGATACGAACGGTATTCTGTAAAAAATTACCAGCGAGGGGCCAGATGGGTTAGGTTAGGTTATATTATGTCATAGACGTATATAATGTTCCCACCGAGAAGTAGGTGCCTAGCCATCAGGAATGTTGGAGAATACTACATCCGAGGTGTTAGGTTGCCTTAGGTTAGGATATATAACGCTATAGACGTATATAATGTCCCCAACTAGACGTATGGGACGACAGGAATGGGATTCTGTAAAACATTACCAGCGAAGGGCTAGATGGGTTAGGTTAGGTTATATTATGTCATAGACGTATATAATGTTCCCACCGAGAAGTAGGTGCCCACCCGTCAGGAATGTTGGAAAATACTACATCCGAGATGTTAGCATGCCTTAGGTTAGGATATATAACACTATAGACGTATATAATGTCCCAACCTAGACGTACGGGACGACAGGAATGGGATTCTGTAAAACATTACCAGCGAGGGACTAGATGGGTTAGGTTAGGTTATATTATGTCACAGACGTATATAATGTTCCCACCGAGAAGTAGGTGCCGACCCGTCAGGAATGTTGGAAAATACTACATCCGAGGTGTTAGGTTGCCTTAGATTAAGATATATAACGCTATAGACATATATAATGTCCCAAACTAGACGAACGGGATGACAGGAACAGGATTCTGTAAAACATTACCAGCGAGGCGCTAGATGGGTTAGGTTAGGTTATATTATGTCACAGACGTATATAATGTTCCCACCGAGAATTAGGTGCCGACCCATCAGGAATGTTGGAAAATACTACATCCGAGATGTTAGCATGCCTTAGATTAGGATATATAACGCCATAGACGTATATAATGTCCCAAACTAGACGTACGGGATGACAGGAACAGGATTCTGTAAAACATTACCAACGAGGGGCTAGATGGGTTAGGTTAGGTTATATTATGTCACAGACGTATATAATGTTCCCACCGAGAAGTAGGTGCCGACCCGTCAGGAATGTTGGAAAATACTA
This sequence comes from Xylocopa violacea, assembly GCA_963969225.1. NCBI lineage: Eukaryota > Metazoa > Arthropoda > Insecta > Hymenoptera > Apidae > Xylocopa > Xylocopa violacea. The sequence goes on from CAXAJV010000015.1 coordinate 15,847,065, forward strand.
CATCCGAGATGTTAGCATGCCTTAGGTTAGAATATATAACGCCATAGACGTATATAATGTCCCAAACTAGACGTACGGGATGACGGGAACAGGATTCTGTAAAACATTACCAACGAGGGGCTAGATGGGTTAGGTTAGGTTATATTATGTCACAGACGTATATAATGTTCTCACCGAGAAGTAAGTGCCGACCCGTCAGGAATGTTGGAAAATACTACATCCGAGATGTTAGCATGCCTTAGGTTAGGATATACAACGCTATAGACGCATATAATTTCCCAACCGAGATGTACGGGACGATACGAACGGTATTCTGTAAAAAATTACCAGCGAGGGGCCAGATGGGTTAGGTTAGGTTATATTATGTCATAGACGTATATAATGTTCCCACCGAGAAGTAGGTGCCTAGCCATCAGGAATGTTGGAAAATACTACATCCGAGGTGTTAGGTTGCCTTGGGTTAGGATATATAACGCTATAGACGTATATAATGTCCCCAACTAGACGTACGGGACGACAGGAATGGGATTCTGTAAAACATTACCAGCGAAGGGCTAGATGGGTTAGGTTAGGTTATATTATGTCATAGACGTATATAATGTTCCCGCCGAGCAGTAGGTGCCGTCCCGTCAGGAATGTTGGAAAATACTACATCCGAGGTGTTAGGTTGCCTTAGGTTGGGATATATAACGTTAGAGACGTATATAATCTCCCCACCGATACGTACGGGCCGACACGACCGGCATTCTGTAAAACACTATCACCGAGGTGCTAGATGGGTTAGGTTAAGTTATATTATGTTATAGACGTATATAATGTTCCCACCGAGAAGTAGGGGCCGACCCGCCAGGAATGTTGGAAAATACTACATCCGAGATGTTAGCCTGCCTTAGGTTAGGATATATAACGCTATAGACGTATATCATGTCCCCAACGAGACGTACGGGCCGATACGACCGGGATTCTGTAAAACACTATCACCGAGGTGCTATATGGGTTAGGTTAGGTTATATTACGTTATAGACGTATATAATGTTCCCACCGAGAAGTAATGGCCGACCCACCAGGAATGATGGAAAATACTACATCCGAGATGTTAGCCTGTCTTAGGTTAGGACATATAACGCTATAGACGTATATAATGTCCCAAACTAGTCGTACGGGACGACAGGAACGGGCTTCTGTAAAACATTACCAGCGAGGGGCTAGATGGGTTAGGTTAGGGTATATTATGTCATAGACGTATATAATGTTCCCACCGAGAAGTAGGTGCCTACCCATCAGGAATGTTGGAAAATACTACATCCGAGGTGTTAGGTTGAATTAGGTTAGGATATATAACGCTATAGACGTATATAATTTCCCAACCGAGATGTACGGGACGATACGAACGGTATTCTGTAAAAAATTACCAGCGAGGGGCCAGATGGGTTAGGTTAGGTTATATTATGTCATAGACGTATATAATGTTCCCACCGAGAAGTAGGTGCCGACCCGTCAGGAATGTTGGAAAATACTACATCCGAGGTGTTAGGTTGCCTTAGGTTATGATATATAACGCTATAGACGTATATAATGTACCAAACTAGACGTACGGGACGACAGGAACAGGATTCCGTAAAACATTACCAGCGAGGGGCTAGATGGGTTAGGTTAGGGTATATTATGTCATAGACGTATATAATGTTCCCACCGAGAAGTAGGTGCCGACCCGTCAGGAATGTTGGAAAATACTACATCCGAGATGTTAGCATGCCTTAGGTTAGGATATATAACGCCATAGACGTATATAATTTCCCAAACTAGACGTACGGGATGACAGGAACAGGATTCTGTAAAACATTACCAACGAGGGGCTAGATGGGTTAGGTTAGGTTATATTATGTCACAGACGTATATAATGTTCCCACCGAGAAGTAAGTGCCGACCCGTCAGGAATGTTGGAAAATACTACATCCGAGATGTTAGCATCCCTTAGGTTAGGATATATAACGCTATAGACGTATATAATTTCCCAACCGAGATGTACGGGACGATACGAACGGTATTCTGTAAAAAATTACCAGCGAGGGGCCAGATGGTTTAGGTTAGGTTATATTATGTCATAGACGTATATAATGTTCCCACCGAGAAGTAGGTGCCTAGTCGTCAGGAATGTTGGAAAATACTACATCCGAGGTGTTAGGTTGCCTTGGGTTAGGACATATAACGCTATAGACGTATATAATGTCCCCAACTAGACGTACGGGACGACAGGAATGGGATTCTGTAAAACATTACCAGCGAAGGGCTAGATGGGTTAGGTTAGGTTATATTATGTCATAGACGTATATAATGTTCCCGCCGAGCAGTAGGTGCCGTCCCGTCAGGAATGTTGGAAAATACTACATCCGAGGTGTTAGGTTGCCTTAGGTTGGGATATATAACGTTAGAGACGTATATAATCTCCCCACCGATACGTACGGGCCGACACGACCGGCATTCTGTAAAACACTATCACCGAGGTGCTAGATGGGTTAGGTTAAGTTATATTATGTTATAGACGTATATAATGTTCCCACCGAGAAGTAGGGGCCGACCCGCCAGGAATGTTGGAAAATACTACATCCGAGATGTTAGCCTGCCTTAGGTTAGGATATATAAAGCTATAGACGTATATCATGTCCCCAACGAGACGTACGGACCGATACGACCGGGATTCTGTAAAACAATATCACCGAGGGGCTAGATGGGTTAGGTTAGGTTATATTATGTTATAGACGTATATAATGTTCCCACCGAGAAGTAGGTGCCCACCCGTCAGGAATGTTGGAAAATACTACATCCGAGATGTTAGCATGCCTTAGGTTAGGATATATAACACTATAGACGTATATAATGTCCCAAACTAGACGTACGGGACGACAGGAATGGGATTCTGTAAAACATTACCAGCGAGGGACTAGATGGGTTAGGTTAGGTTATATTATGTCACAGACGTATATAATGTTCCCACCGAGAAGTAGGTGCCGACCCGTCAGGAATGTTGGAAAATACTACATCCGAGGTGTTAGGTTGCCTTAGGTTAGGATATATAACGCTATAGACATATATAATGTCCCAAACTAGACGAACGGGATGACAGGAACAGGATTCTGTAAAACATTACCAGCGAGGCGCTAGATGGGTTAGGTTAGGTTATATTATGTCACAGACGTATATAATGTTCCCACCGAGAATTAGGTGCCGACCCGTCAGGAATGTTGGAAAATACTACATCCGAGATGTTAGCATGCCTTAGGTTAGGATATATAACGCCATAGACGTATATAATGTCCCAAACTAGACGTACGGGATGACAGGAACAGGATTCTGTAAAACATTACCAACGAGGGGCTAGATGGGTTAGGTTAGGTTATATTATGTCACAGACGTATATAATGTTCCCACCGAGAAGTAAGTGCCGACCCGTCACGAATGTTGGAAAATACTACATCCGAGATGTTAGCATGCCTTAGGTTAGGATATATAACGCTATAGACGTATATAATTTCCCAACCGAGATGCACGGGACGATACGAACGGTATTCTGTAAAAAATTACCAGCGAGGGGCCAGATGGGTTAGGTTAGGTTAAATTATGTCATAGACGTATATAATGTTCCCACCGAGAAGTAGGTGCCTAGCCGTCAGGAATGTTGGAAAATACTACATCCGAGGTGTTAGGTTGCCTTAGGTTAGGATATATAACGCTATAGACGTATATAATGTCCCCAACTAGACGTACGGGACGACAGGAATGGGGTTCTCTAAAACATTACCAGCGAAGGGCTAGATGGGTTAGGTTAGGTTATATTATGTCATAGACGTATATAATGTTCCCACCGAGCAGTAGGTGCCGTCCCGTCAGGAATGTTGGAAAATACTACATCCGAGGTGTTAGGTTGCCTTAGGTTGGGATATATAACGTTAGAGACGTATATAATCTCCCCACCGATACGTACGGGCCGACACGACCGGCATTCTGTAAAACACTATCACCGAGGTGCTAGATGGGTTAGGTTAAGTTATATTATGTCACAGACGTATATAATGTTCCCACCGAGAAGTAGGTGCCGACCCGTCAGGAATGTTGGAAAATACTACATCCGAGATGTTAGCATGCCTTAGGTTAGGATATATAACGCCATAGACGTATATAATGTCCCAGACTAGACGTACGGGACGACAGGAATAGGATTCTGTAAAACATTACCAACGAGGTGCTAGATGGGTTAGATTAGGTTATATTATATCATAGACGTATATAATGTTCCCACCGAGCAGTAGGTGCCGTCCCGTCAGGAATGTTGGAAAATACTACATCCGAGGTGTTAGGTTGCCTTAGATTGGGATATATAACGTTAGAGACGTATATAATCTCCCCACCGATAGGTACGGGCCGACACGACCGGCATTCTGTAAAACACTATCACCGAGGTGCTAGATGGGTTAGGTTAAGTTATATTATGTTATAGACGTATATAATGTTCCCACCGAGAAGTAGGGGCCGTCCCGCCAGGAATGTTGGAAAATACTACATCCGAGATGTTAGCCTGCCTTAGGTTAGGATCTATTACGCTATAGACGTATATCATGTCCCCAACGAGACGTACGGGCCGATACGACCGCGATTCTGTAAAACAATATCACCGAGGGGCTAGATGGGTTAGGTTAGGTTATATTATGTCATAGACGTATATAATGTTCCCACCGAGAAGTAGGTGCCGACCCGTCAGGAATGTTGGAAAATACTACATCCGAGGTGTTAGGTTGCCTTAGGTTATGATATATAACGCTATAGACGTACATAATGTACCAAACTAGATGTACGGGACGACAGGAACAGGATTCTGTAAAACATTACCAGCGAGGCGCTAGATGGGTTAGGTTAGGTTATATTATGTCATAGACGTATATAATGTTCCCACCGAGAAGTAGGTGCCTAGCCATCAGGAATGTTGGAAAATACTACATCCGAGGTGTTATGTTGCCTTGGGTTAGGATATATAACGCTATAGACGTATATAATGTCCCCAACTAGACGTACGGGACGACAGGAATGGGATTCTGTAAAACATTACCAGCGAAGGGCTAGATGGGTTAGGTTAGGTTATATTATGTCATAGACGTATATAATGTTCCCGCCGAGCAGTAGGTGCCGTCCCGTCAGGAATGTTGGAAAATACTACATCCGAGGTGTTAAGTTGCCTTAGGTTGGGAGATATAACGTTAGAGACGTATATAATCTCCCCACCGATACGTACGGGCCGACACGACCGGCATTCTGTAAAACACTATCACCGAGGTGCTAGATGGGTTAGGTTAAGTTATATTATGTTATAGACGTATATAATGTTCCCACCGAGAAGTAGGGGCCGACCCGCCAGGAATGTTGGAAAATACTACATCCGAGATGTTAGCCTGCCTTAGGTTAGGATATATAACGCTATAGACGTATATCATGTCCCCAACGAGACGTACGGGCCGATACGACCGGGATTCTGTAAAACAATATCACCGAGGGGCTAGATGGGTTAGGTTAGGTTATATTATGTTATAGACGTATATAATGTTCCCACCGAGAAGTAGGTGCCGACCCGTCAGGAATGTTGGAAAATACTACATCCGAGATGTTAGCATGCCTTAGGTTAGGATATATAACGCTATAGACGTATATAATGTCCCAAACTAGACGTACGGGACGACAGGAATGGGATGCTGTAAAACATTACCAGCGAGGGACTAGATGGGTTAGGTTAGGTTATATTATGTCATAGACGTATATAATGTTCCCACCGAGAAGTAGGTGCCGACCCGTCAGGAATGTTGGAAAATACTACATCCGAGGTGTTAGGTTGCCTTAGGTTAGGATATATAACGCTATAGACATATATAATGTCCCAAACTAGACGAACGGGATGACAGGAACAGGATTCTGTAAATCATTACCAACGAGGGGCTAGATGGGTTAGGTTAGGTTATATTATGTCACAGACGTATATAATGTTCCCACCGAGAATTAGGTGCCGACCCGTCAGGAATGTTGGAAAATACTACATCCGAGATGTTAGCTTGCCTTTGGTTAGGATATATAACGCTATAGACGTATATAATTTCCCAACCGAGATGTACGGGACGATACGAACGGTATTCTGTAAAAAATTACCAGCGAGGGGCCAGATGGGTTAGGTTAGGTTATATTATGTCATAGACGTATATAATGTTCCCACCGAGAAGTAGGTGCCTAGCCATCAGGAATGTTGGAAAATACTACATCCGAGGTGTTAGGTTGCCTTAGGTTATGATATATAACGCTATAGACGTACATAATGTACCAAACTAGATGTACGGGACGACAGGAACAGGATTCTGTAAAACATTACCAGCGAGGCGCTAGATGGGTTAGGTTAGGTTATATTATGTCATAGACGTATATAATGTTCCCACCGAGAAGTAGGTGCCTAGCCATCAGGAATGTTGGAAAATACTACATCCGAGGTGTTATGTTGCCTTGGGTTAGGATATATAACGCTATAGACGTATATAATGTCCCCAACTAGACGTACGGGACGACAGGAATGGGATTCTGTAAAACATTACCAGCGAAGGGCTAGATGGGTTAGGTTAGGTTATATTATGTCATAGACGTATATAATGTTCCCGCCGAGCAGTAGGTGCCGTCCCGTCAGGAATGTTGGAAAATACTACATCCGAGGTGTTAAGTTGCCTTAGGTTGGGATATATAACGTTAGAGACGTATATAATCTCCCCACCGATACGTACGGGCCGACACGACCGGCATTCTGTAAAACACTATCACCGAGGTGCTAGATGGGTTAGGTTAAGTTATATTATGTTATAGACGTATATAATGTTCCCACCGAGAAGTAGGGGCCGACCCGCCAGGAATGTTGGAAAATACTACATCCGAGATGTTAGCCTGCCTTAGGTTAGGATATATAACGCTATAGACGTATATCATGTCCCCAACAAGACGTACGGGCCGATACGACCGGGATTCTGTAAAACAATATCACCGAGGGGCTAGATGGGTTAGGTTAGGTTATATTATGTTATAGACGTATATAATGTTCCCACCGAGAAGTAGGTGCCGACCCGTCAGGAATGTTGGAAAATACTACATCCGAGATGTTAGCATGCCTTAGGTTAGGATATATAACGCTATAGACGTATATAATGTCCCAAACTAGACGTACGGGACGACAGGAATGGGATCCTGTAAAACATTACCAGCGAGGGACTAGATGGGTTAGGTTAGGTTATATTATGTCATAGACGTATATAATGTTCCCACCGAGAAGTAGGTGCCGACCCGTCAGGAATGTTGGAAAATACTACATCCGAGGTGTTAGGTTGCCTTAGGTTAGGATATATAACGCTATAGACATATATAATGTCCCAAACTAGACGAACGGGATGACAGGAACAGGATTCTGTAAATCATTACCAACGAGGGGCTAGATGGGTTAGGTTAGGTTATATTATGTCACAGACGTATATAATGTTCCCACCGAGAATTAGGTGCCGACCCGTCAGGAATGTTGGAAAATACTACATCCGAGATGTTAGCTTGCCTTTGGTTAGGATATATAACGCTATAGACGTATATAATTTCCCAACCGAGATGTACGGGACGATACGAACGGTATTCTGTAAAAAATTACCAGCGAGGGGCCAGATGGGTTAGGTTAGGTTATATTATGTCATAGACGTATATAATGTTCCCACCGAGAAGTAGGTGCCTAGCCATCAGGAATGTTGGAAAATACTACATCCGAGGTGTTAGCATGCCTTAGGTTAGGATATATAACGCCATAGACGTATATAATGTCCCAGACTAGACGTACGGGACGACAGGAATAGGATTCTGTAAAACATTACCAGCGAGGTGCTAGATGGGTTAGATTAGGTTATATTATATCATAGACGTATATAATGTTCCCACCGAGCAGTAGGTGCCGTCCCGTCAGGAATGTTGGAAAATACTACATCCGAGGTGTTAGGTTGCCTTAGATTGGGATATATAACGTTAGAGACGTATATCATGTCCCCAACGAGACGTACGGGCCGATACGACCGGGATTCTGTAAAACAATATCACCGAGGGGCTAGATGGGTTAGGTTAGGTTATATTATGTTATAGACGTATATAATGTTCCCACCGAGAAGTAGGTGCCGACCCGTCAGGAATGTTGGAAAATACTACATCCGAGATGTTAGCATGCCTTAGGTTAGGATATATAACGCTATAGACGTATATAATGTCCCAAACTAGACGTACGGGACGACAGGAATGGGATCCTGTAAAACATTACCAGCGAGGGACTAGATGGGTTAGGTTAGGTTATATTATGTCATAGACGTATATAATGTTCCCACCGAGAAGTAGGTGCCGACCCGTCAGGAATGTTGGAAAATACTACATCCGAGGTGTTAGGTTGCCTTAGGTTATGATATATAACGCTATAGACGTATATAATGTACCAAACTAGATGTACGGGACGACAGGAACAGGATTCTGTAAAACATTACCAGCGAGGCGCTAGATGGGTTAGGTTAGGTTATATTATGTCATAGACGTATATAATGTTCCCACCGAAAAGTAGGTGCCTAGCCATCAGGAATGTTGGAAAATACTACATCCGAGGTGTTATGTTGCCTTGGGTTAGGATATATAACGCTATAGACGTATATAATGTCCCCAACTAGACGTACGGGACGACAGGAATGGGATTCTGTAAAACATTACCAGCGAAGGGCTAGATGGGTTAGGTTAGGTTATATTATGTCATAGACGTATATAGTGTTCCCACCGAGCAGTAGGTGCCGTCCCGTCAGGAATGTTGGAAAATACTACATCCGAGGTGTTAGGTTGCCTTAGGTTGGGATATATAACGTTAGAGACGTATATAATCTCCCCACCGATACGTACGGGCCGACACGACCGGCATTCTGTAAAACACTATCACCGAGGTGCTAGATGGGTTAGGTTAAGTTATATTATGTTATAGACGTATATAATGTTCCCACCGAGAAGTAGGGGCCGACCCGCCAGGAATGTTGGAAAATACTACATCCGAGATGTTAGCCTGCCTTAGGTTAGGATATATAACGCTATAGACGTATATCACGTCCCCAACGAGACGTACGGGCCGATACGACCGGGATTCTGTAAAACATTATCACCGAGGTGCTAGATGGGTTAAGTTAGGTTATATTATGTTATAGACGTATATAATGTTCCCACCGAGGAGTAGGTGCCGAACCGTCAGGAATGTTGGAAAATACTACATCCGAGATGTTAGCATGCCTTAGGTTAGGATATATAACGCTATAGACGTATATAATGTCCCAAACTAGACGTACGGGATGACAGGAACAGGATTCTGTAAAACATTACCAGCGAGGGGCTAGATGGGTTAGGTTAGGTTATACTATGTCAAAGACGTATATAATTTTCCCACCGAGAAGTAGGTGCCGACCCGTCAGGAATGTTGGAAAATACTACATCCGATGTGTTAGGTTGCCTTAGGTTATAATATATAACGCTATAGACGTATATAATGTCCCAAACTAGACGTACGGGAAGACAGGAACAGGATTCTGTAAAACATTACCAGCGAGTGGCTAGATGGGTTAGGATAGGTTATATTATGTCATAGCCGTATATAATGTTCCCACCGAGAAGTAGGTGCCGTCCCGTCAGGAATGTTGGAAAATACTACGTCCGAGGTGTTAGGTTGCCTTAGGTTGGGATATATAACGTTAGAGACGTATATAATCTCCCCACCGATACGTACGGGCCGACACGACCGGCATTCTGTAAAACACTATCACCGAGGTGCTAGAAGGGTTAGGTTAGGTTATATTACGTTATAGACGTATATAATGTTCCCACCGAGAAGTAAGTGCCGACCCGTCAGGAATGTTGGAAAATACTACATCCGAGATGTTAGCCAGCCTTAGGTTAGGATATATAACGCTATAGACGTATATCATGTCCCCAACGAGACGTTCGGGCCGATACGACCGGGATTCTGTAAAACAATATCACCGAGGTGCTAGATGGGTTAGGTTAGGTTATATTATGTTATAGACGTATATAATGTTCCCACCGAGCAGTAGGTGCCGTCCCGTCAGGAATGTTGGAAAATACTACATCCGAGGTGTTCGGTTGCCTTAGGTTAGGATATATAACGCTATAGACGTATATAATCTCCCCACTGATACGTACGGGCCGACACGACCGGCATTCTGTAAAACACTATCACCGAGGTGCTGGATGGGTTAGGTTAGGTTATATTATGTTATAGACGTATATAATGTTCCCACCGAGAAGTAGGGGCCGACCCGCCAGGAATGATGGAAAATACTACATCCGAGGTGTTAGGTTGCCTTAGGTTGGGATATATAACGTTAGAGACGTATATAATCTCCCCACCGATACGTACAGGCCGACACGACCGGCATTCTGTAAAACACTATCACCTAGGTGCTAGATGGGTTAGGTTAAGTTATATTATGTTATAGACGTATATAATGTTCCCACCGAGAAGTAGGGGCCGACCCGCCAGGAATGATGGCAAATACTACATCCAAGGTGTTAGGTTGCCTTAGGTTATAATATATAACGCTATAGACGTATATAATGTCCCAAACTAGACGTACGGGACGACAGGAACAGGATTCTGTAAATCGTTACCAGCGAGGCGCTAGATGGGTTAGGTTAGGTTATATTATGTCACAGACGTATATAATGTTCCCACCGAGAAGTAAGTGCCGACCCGTCAGGAATGTTGGAAAATACTACATCCGAGATGTTAGCATGCCTTAGGTTAGGATATATAACGCTATAGACGTATATAATGTCCCAGACTAGACGTACGGGACGACAGGAATAGGATTCTGTAAACCATTACCAGCGAGGTGCTAGATGGGTTAGGTTAGGTTATATTATGTCATAGACGTATATAATGTTCCCACCGAGCAGTAGGTGCCGTCCCGTCAGGAATGTTGGAAAATACTACATCCGAGGTGTTAGGTTGCCTTAGGTTGGGATATATAACGTTAGAGATGTATATAATCTCCCCACCGATACGTACCGGCCGACACGACCGGCATTCTGTAAAACACTATCACCGAGGTGCTAGATGGGTTAGGTTAGGTTATATTATGTCACAGACGTATATAATGTTCCCACCGAGAAGTAGGGGCCGACCCGCCAGGAATGTTGGAAAATACTACATCCGAGATGTTAGCCTGTCTTAGGTTAGGATCTATAACGCTATAGACGTATATCATGTCCCCAACGATACGTACGGGTCGACACGAATGGGATTCTGTAAAACATTATCACCGAGGGGCTAGATGGGTTAACTTAGGTTATATTACGTTATAGACGTATATAATGTTTCCACCGAGAAGTAGGGGCCGACCCGCCAGGTATGTTGTAAAATACTACATCCGAGGTGTGAGGTTGCCTTAGGTCAGGATATATAACGTTATAGACGTATATAATGATCCCACGGAGAGGTACGGGCCGACTCGACCGGGATTCTGTAAAACATTACCAGCGAGGGGTCAGATGGGTTAGGTTAGGTTATATGACGTTATAGACGTATATAACGTTCCCACCGAGAAATAGTGGCCGACCCGCCAGGAATGTTGTAATATACTACATCCGAAATGTTAGGCTGCCTTAGGTGCGGATATGTAACGCTATAGACGTTTATAATGTTCCCACGGAGAGGTACGGGCCGACTCGACCGGGATTCTGTGAAACATTACCAGCGAGGGGCTAGATGGGTTAGGTTAGGGTATATTATGTCATAGACGTATATAATGTTCCCACCGAGAAGTAGGGGCCGACCCGCCAGGAATGTTGGAAAATACTACATCCGAGATGTTAGCCAGCCTTAGGTTAGGATATATAACGCTATAGACGTATATCATGTCCCCAACGAGACGTTCGGGCCGATACGCCCGGGATTCTGTAAAACAATATCACCGAGGGGCTAGATGGGTTAGGTTAGGTTATATTATGTTATAGACGTATATAATGTTCCCACCGAGCAGTAGGGGCCGACCCGCCAGGAATGATGGAAAATACTACATCCGAGATGTTAGCCTGCCTAAGGCTAGGATATATAACGCTATAGACGTATATAATGTCCCAAACTAGACGTACGGGATGACAGGAACAGGATTCTGTAAAACATTACCAGCGAGGGGCTAGATGGGTTAGGTTAGGTTATACTATGTCAAAGACGTATATAATTTTCCCACCGAGAAGTAGGTGCCGACCCGTCAGGAATGTTGGAAAATACTACATCCGATGTGTTAGGTTGCCTTAGGTTATAATATATAACGCTATAGACGTATATAATGTCCCAAACTAGACGTACGGGAAGACAGGAACAGGATTCTGTAAAACATTACCAGCGAGTGGCTAGATGGGTTAGGATAGGTTATATTATGTCATAGCCGTATATAATGTTCCCACCGAGAAGTAGGTGCCGACCCGTCAGGTATGTTGGAAAATACTACATCCGAGGTGTTAGGTTGCCTTAGGTTAGGATATATAACGCTATAGACGTATATAATGTCCCGAACTAGACGTACGGGACGACAGGAATGGGATTCTGTAAAACATTACCAGCGAGTGGCTAGATAGGTTAGGATAGGTTATATTATGTCATAGCCGTATATAATGTTCCCACCGAGAAGTAAGTGCCGTCCCGTCAGGAATGTTGGAAAATACTACGTCCGAGGTGTTAGGTTGCCTTAGGTTGGGATATATAACGTTAGAGACGTATATAATCTCCCCACCGATACGTACGGGCCGACACGACCGCCTTCTGTAAAACACTATCACCGAGGTGCTAGATGGGTTAGGTTAAGTTATATTATGTTATAGACGTATATAATGTTCCCACCGAGAAGTAGGGGCCGACCCGCCAGGAATGTTGGAAAATACTACATCCGAGATGTTAGCCTGCCTTAGGTTAGGATATATAACGCTATAGACGTATATCATTTCCCCAACGAGACGTACGGCCCGATACGACCGGGATTCTGTAAAACAATATCACCGAGGGGCTAGATGGGTTAGGTTAGGTTATATTATGTTATAGACGTATATAATGTTCCCACCGAGAAGTAGGGGCCGACCCGCCAGGAATGATGGAAAATACTACATCCGAGATGTTAGCCTGCCTTAGGTTAGGATATATAACGCTATAGACGTATATAATGTCCCAACCGAGACGTACGGGCCGACACGACCGGCATTCTGTAAAACACTATCACCTAGGTGCTAGATGGGTTAGGTTAAGTTATATTATGTTATAGACGTATATAATGTTCCCACCGAGAAGTAGGTGCCGACCCGTCAGGAATGTTGGAAAATACTACATCCGAGGTGTTAGGTTGCCTTAGGTTAGTATATATAACGCTATAGACGTATATAATGTCCCCAACTAGACGTACGGGACGACAGGAATGTAATTCTGTAAAACATTACCAGCGAGGGGCTAGATGGGTTAGGTTAAGTTATATTATGTTATAGACGTATATAATGATCCCACCGAGAAGTAGGGGCCGACCCGCCAGGAATGTTGGAAAATACTACATCCGAGATGTTAGCCTGTCTTAGGTTAGGATCTATAACGCTATAGACGTATATCATGTCCCCAACGATACGTACGGGTCGACACGACTGGGATTCTGTAAAACATTATCACCGAGGGGATAGATGGGTTAACTTAGGTTATATTACGTTATAGACGTATATAATGTTTCCACCGAGAAGTAGGGGCCGACCCGCCAGGTATGTTGTAAAATACTACATCCGAGGTGTGAGGTTGCCTTAGGTCAGGATATATAACGTTATAGACGTATATAATGACACCACGGAGAGGTACGGGCCGACTCGACCGGGATTCTGTAAAACATTACCAGCGAGGGGTCAGATGGGTTAGGTTAGGTTATATTACGTTATAGACGTATATAACGTTCCCACCGAGAAATAGTGGCCGACCCGCCAGGAATGTTGTAATATACTACATCCGAAATGTTAGGCTGCCTTAGGTACGGATATGTAACGCTATAGACGTTTATAATGTTCCCACGGAGAGGTACGGGCCGACTCGACCGGGATTCTGTGAAACATTACCAGCGAGGGGCTAGATGGGTTAGGTTAGGTTATATTACGTTATAGACCTATATAATGTTCCAACCGAGAAGTAGGGTCCGACCCGCCAGGTATGTTGTAAAATACTACATCCGAGATGTTAGGTTGCTTTAGGTTAGGATATATAACGTTATAGACGTATATAATGTTCCCACGTAGAGGCACGGACCGACACGCCCGGGGTTCTGTAAAACATTACCAGCGAGGGGCTAGATGGATTACGTTAGGCTATATTACGTTATAGACGTATATAATGTTCCCACAGAGACGTAGTGGCCGACCCGCCAGGTATGTTGTAAAATACTACATCCGTGGTGTGAGTTTGGCTTAGGTTAGGATATATAACGTTATAGACGTATATAATTTTCCCACGGAGACGTACTGACCGAGATGACCGGGATTCTGTAAAACATTACCAGCGAGGGGCTAGATCGGTTAGGTTAGGTTATATTACGTTATAGACGTATATAACGCTCCCACCGAGGAGTAGAGGCCGACCCGCCAGGAATGTTGTAAAATACTACATCCGAGGTTTGAGGTTGCCTTAGGTTAGGATATATAACGTTATAGACGTATCTAATGTTCCCACGGAGAGGTACGGGCCGACAGGACCGGGATTCTGTAAAACTTTACCAGCGAGGGGCCAGATGGGTTAGGTTAGGTTATATTACGTTATAGACGTATATAACGTTCCCACGGAGAAATAGTGGCCGACCCGCCAGGAATGTTGTAATATACTACATCCGAAATGTTAGGCTGCCTTAGGTTAGGATATATAACGCTATAGACGTTTATAATGTTCCCACGGAGAGGCACGGACCGACACGCCCGGGGTTCTGTAAAACATTACCAGCGAGGGGCTAGATCGGTTAGGTTAGGTTATATTACGTTATAGACCTATATAATGTTCCAACCGAGAAGTAGGGGCCGACCCGCCAGGTATGTTGTAAAATACTACATCCGAGATGTTAGGTTGCTTTAGGTTAGGATATATAACGTTATAGACGTATATAATGTTCCCACGTAGAGGCACGGACCGACTCGACCGGGATTCTCTAAAACATTACCAGTGAGGGGCTAGATCGGTTAGGTTAGGTTATATTACGTTATAGACGTATATCATGTTCCAACCGAAAAGTAGGGGCCGACCCGCCAGGTATGTTGTAAAATACTACAGCCGAGAAGTTAAGTTTCTTTAGGTTAGGATATATAACGTTATAGACGTATATAATGTTCCCACGGAGAGGCACGTACCGACTCGACCGGGATTCTGTGAGACATTACCAGCGAGGGGCCAGATGGGTTAGGTTAGGTTATATTACGTTATAGACGTATATAACGTTCCCACCGAGAAATAGTGGCCGACCCGCGAGGAATGTTGTAATATACTACATCCGAAATGTTAGGCTGCCTTAGGTTAGGATATATAATGCAATAGACGTTTATAGTGTTCCCACGGAGAGGTACGGGCCGACAGGACCGGGATTCTGTAAAACATTACCAGCGAGGGGCCAGATGGGTTAGGTTAGGTTATATTACGTTATAGACGTATATAACGTTCCCACCGCGAAATAGTGGCCGACCCGCCAGGAATGTTGTAATATACTACATCCGAAATGTTAGGCTGCCTTAGGTTAGGATATATAACGCTATAGACGTTTATAATGTTCCCGCGGAGAGGTACGGGCCGACAGGACCGGGATTCTGTAAAACTTTACCAGCGAGGGGTCAGATGGGTTGGGTTAGGTTATATTACGTTATAGACGTATATAACGTTCCCACGGAGAAATAGTGGCCGACCCGCCAGGAATGTTGTAATATACTACATCCGAAATGTTAGGCTGCCTTAGGTTAGGATATATAACGCTATAGACGTTTATAATGTTCCCACGGAGAGGCACGGACCGACACGCCCGGGGTTCTGTAAAACATTACCAGCGAGGGGCTAGATCGGTTAGGTTAGGTTATATTACGTTATAGACCTGTATAATGTTCCAACCGAGAAGTAGGGGCCGACCCGCCAGGTATGTTGTAAAATACTACATCCGAGATGTTAGGTTGCTTTAGGTTAGGATATATAACGTTATAGACGTATATAATGTTCCCACGTAGAGGCACGGACCGACTCGACCGGGATTCTCTAAAACATTACCAGTGAGGGGCTAGATCGGTTAGGTTAGGTTATATTACGTTATAGACGTATATCATGTTCCAACCGAAAAGTAGGGGCCGACCCGCCAGGTATGTTGTAAAATACTACATCCGAGAAGTTAAGTTTCTTTAGGTTAGGATATATAACGTTATAGACGTATATAATGTTCCCACGCAGAGGCACGTACCGACTCGACCGGGATTCTGTGAGACATTACCAGCGAGGGGCTAGATGGGTTAGGTTAGGTTATATTACGTTATAAACGTATATAATGTTCCCACCGAGAAGTAGGGTCCGGCCCGCCAGGAATGTTGTAAAATACTACATCCGAGGTGTTAGGTTGCCTTAGGTTAGGATATATAACGCTATAGACGTATATAATGTCCCAAACTAGACGTACGGGACGACAGGAATGGGATTCTGCAAAACATTACCAGCGAGGGGCTAGATGGGTTAGGATAGGTTATGTTACGTTATAGACGTATATAATTTTCCCACCGAAAAGTAGGGGCCGACCCGCCAGGTATGTTGTAAAATACTACATCCGAGATGTTAGGTTGCTTTAGGTTAGGATATATAACGCTATAGACGTTTATAATGTTCCCGCGGAGAGGTACGGGCCGATACGACCGGGACTCTGTAAAACATTACCAGCGAGGAGCTAGGTGGGTTAGGTTAGGTTTTATTACGTAATAGACCTATATAATGTTCCAACCGAGAAGTAGGGTCCGACCCGCCAGGTATGTTGTAAAATACTACATCCGAGATGTTAGGTTGCTTTAGGTTAGGATATATAACGTTATAGACGTGTATAATGTTCCCACGTAGAGGCACGGACCGACACGCCCGGGGTTCTGTAAAACATTACCAGCGAGAGGCTAGATGGATTAGGTTAGGCAATATTACGTTATAGACGTATATAATGTTCCCACAGAGACGTAGGGGCAGACCCGCCAGGTATGTTGTAAAATACTACATCCGAGATGTTAGGTTGCTTTAGGTTAGGATATATAACGCTATAGACGTTTATAATGTTCCCACGGAGAGGTACGGGCCGACACGACCGGGACTCTGTAAAACATTACCAGCGAGGGGCTAGGTGGGTTAGGTTAGGTTATATTACGTTATAGACCTATATAATGTTCCAACCGAGAAGTAGGGGCCGACCCGCCAGGTATGTTGTAAAATACTACATCCGAGATGTTAGGTTGCTTTAGGTTAGGATATATAACGTTATAGACGTATATAATGTTCCCACGTAGAGGCACGGACCGACTCGACCGGGATTCTCTAAAACATTACCAGTGAGGGGCTAGATCGGTTAGGTTAGGTTATATTACGTTATAGACGTATATAATGTTCCAACCGAAAAGTAGGGGCCGACCCGCCAGGTATGTTGTAAAATACTACATCCGAGATGTTAAGTTTCTTTAGGTTAGGATATATAACGTTATAGACGTATATAATGTTCCCACGGAGAGGCACGTACCGACACGACCGGGATTCTGTGAAACATTACCAGCGAGGGGCTAGATGGGTTAGGTTAGGTTATATTACGTTATAGACGTATATAACGCTCCCACCGAGGAGTAGAGGCCGACCCGCCAGGAATGTTGTAAAATACTACATCCGAGGTTTGAGGTTGCCTTAGGTTAGGATATATAACGTTATAGACGTATCTAATGTTCCCACGGAGAGGTACGGGCCGACAGGACCGGGATTCTCTAAAACATTACCAGCGAGGGGCTAGATGGGTTAGATTAGGCTATATTACGTTATAGACGTATATAACGTTCCCATCGAGAAGTAGGGGCCGACCCGCCAGGTATGTTGTAAAATACTACATCCGAGGTGTGAGGTTGCCTTAGGTTAGGATATATAACGTTATAGACGTATATAATGTTCCCACGGAGGGGTACGGGCCGAGAGGACCGGGATTCTGTAAAACATTACCAGCGAGGGGTCAGATGGGTTGGGTTAGGTTATATTACGTTATAGACGTATATAACGTTCCCATCGAGAAGTAGAGGCCGACCCGCCAGGTATGTTGTAATATACTACATCCGAGATGTTAAGTTTCTTTAGGTTAGGATATATAACGTTATAGACGTATATAATGTTCCCACGGAGAGGCACGTACCGACTCGACTGGGATTCTGTGAAACATTACCAGCGAGGGGCTAGATGGGTTAGGTTAGGTTATATTACGTTATAAACGTATATAATGTTCCCATCAAGAAGTAGTGGCCGACCCGCGAGGTGTGTTGTAAAATACTACATCCGAGGTGTGAGGTTGCCTTAGGTTAGGATATATAATGTTATAGACGTATATAATGTTCCCACGTAGAGGCACGGACCGACTCGACCGGGATTCTCTAAAACATTACCAGCGAGGGGATAGATGGGTTAGGTTAGGCTATATTACGTTATAGACGTATATAACGTTCCCATCGAGAAGTAGGGGCCGACCCGCCAGGTATGTTGTAAAATACTACATCCGAGGTGTGAGGTTGCCTTAGGCAAGGATATATAACGTTATAGACGTATATAATGTTCCCACGGAGAGGAACGGACCGACTCGACCGGGGTTCTGTAAAACATTACCAGCGAGAGGCTAGATGGATTAGGTTAGGCAATATTACGTTATAGACGTATATAATGTTCCCACAGAGACGTAGGGGCCGACCCGCCAGGTATGTTGTAAAATACTACATCCGAGGTGTGAGGTTGCCTTAGGTTCGGATATATAACGTTATAGACGTATATAATGTTCCCACGTAGAGGCACGGACCGACACGCCCGGGGTTCTGTAAAACATTACCAGCGAGGGGCTAGATGGATTAGGTTAGGCTATATTACGTTATAGACGTATATAATGTTCCCACAGAGACGTAGGGGCCGGGCCGCCAGGAATGTTGTAAAATACTACATCCGAGATGTTAGGTTGCTTTAGGTTAGGATATATAACGTTATAGACGTATATAATGTTCCCACGTAGAGGCACGGACCGACACGCCCGGGGTTCTGTACAACATTACCAGCGAGGGGATAGATGGATTAGGTTAGGCTATATTACGTTATAGACGTATATAACGTTCCCATCGAGAAGTAGGGGCCGACCCGCCAGGTATGTTGTAAAATACTACATCCGAGGTGTGAGGTTGCCTTAGGTTCGGATATATAACGTTATAGACGTATATAATGTTCCCACGTAGAGGCACGGACCGACACGCCCGGGGTTCTGTAAAACATTACCAGCGAGGGGCTAGATGGATTAGGTTAGGCTATATTACGTTATAGACGTATATAATGTTCCCACAGAGACGTAGGGGCCGGGCCGCCAGGAATGTTGTAAAATACTACATCCGAGGAGTGAGATTGCCTTAGGTTAGGAAATATAACGTTATAGACGTATCTAATGTCTCCACGTAGAGGTACGGTCCGACACGGCCGGGATTCCGTAAAACATTACCAGTGAGGGGCTAGATCGGTTAGGTTAGGCTATATTACGTTATAGACTTATATAACGTTCCCACCGAGGAGTAGAGGCCGGCCCGCCAGGAATGTTGTAATATACTACATCCGAAATGTTAGGCTGCCTTAGGTTAGGATATATAATGCAATAGACGTTTATAGTGTTCCCACGGAGAGGTACGGGCCGACAGGACCGGGATTCTGTAAAACATTACCAGCGAGGGGCCAGATGGGTTAGGTTAGGTTATATTACGTTATAGACGTATATAACGTTCCCACCGAGAAGTAGGGTCCGGCCCGCCAGGAATGTTGTAAAATACTACATCCGAGGTGTTAGGTTGCCTTAGGTTAGGACATATAACGTTATAGACGTATATAATGTTCCCACGGAGGGGTACGGGCCGAGAGGACCGTGATTCTGTAAAACATTACCAGCGAGGGGCCAGATGGGTTAGGTTAGGTTATATTACGTTATAGACGTATATAACGTTCCCACGGAGAAATAGTTGCCGACCCGCCAGGAATGTTGTAATATACTACATCCGAAATGTTAGGCTGCCTTAGGTTAGGATATATAACGCTATAGACGTTTATAATGTTCCCACGGAGAGGCACGGACCGACACGCCCGGGGTTCTGTAAAACATTACCAGCGAGGGGCTAGATGGATTAGGTTAGGCTGTATTACGTTATAGACGTATATAATGTTCCCACAGAGACGAAGGGGCCGGCCCGCCAGGAATGTTGTAAAATAATACATCCGAGGTGTGAGGTTGCCTTAGGTTAGGACATATAACGTTATAGACGTATATAATGTTCCCACGGAGGGGTACGGGCCGAGAGGACCGTGATTCTGTAAAACATTACCAGCGAGGGGCCAGATGGGTTAGGTTAGGTTATATTACGTTATAGACGTATATAACGTTCCCACCGCGAAATAGTGGCCGACCCGCCAGGAATGTTGTAATATACTACATCCGGGATGTTAGGTTGCTTTAGGTTAGGATATATAACGTTATAGACGTATATAATGTTCCCACGTAGAGGCACGGACCGACACGCCCGGGGTTCTGTACAACATTACCAGCGAGGGGATAGATGCATTAGGTTAGGCTATATTACGTTATAGACGTATATAACGTTCCCATCGAGAAGTAGGGGCCGACCCGCCAGGTATGTTGTAAAATACTACATCCGAGGTGTGAGGTTGCCTTAGTTTAGGATACATAACGTTATAGACGTATATAATGTTCCCACGTAGAGGCACGGACCGACTCGACCGGGATTCTCTAAAACATTACCAGCGAGGGGCTAGATGGGTTAGGTTAGGCTATATTACGTTATAGACGTATATAACGTTCCCATCGAGAAGTAGAGGCCGACCCGCCAGGTATGTTGTAAAATACTACATCCGTGGTGTGAGGTTGCCTTATGTTAGGATATATAACGTTATAGACGTATATAATTTTCCCACGGAGACGTACGGACCGAGATGACCGGGATTCTGTAAAACATTACCAGCGAGGGGCTAGATGGGTTAGGTTAGGTTATATTACGTTATAGACTTATATAACGTTCCCACCGAGGAGTAGAGGCCGGCCCGCCAGGAATGTTGTAAAATACTACATCCGAGGTTTGAGGTTGCCTTAGGTTAGGATATATAACGTTATAGACGCATCTAATGTCTCCACGTAGAGGTACGGGCCGACACGACCGGGACTCTGTAAAACATTACCAGCGAGGAGCTAGGTGGGTTATGTTAGGTTATATTACGTTATAGACCTATATAATGTTCCAACCGAGAAGTAGGGTCCGACCCGCCAGGTATGTTGTAAAATACTACATCCGAGATGTTAGGTTGCTTTAGGTTAGGATATATAACGTTATAGACGTATATAATGTTCCCACAGAGACGTAGTGGCCGACCCGCCAGGTATGTTGTAAAATACTACATCCGTGGTGTGAGGTTGCCTTAGGTTAGGATATATAACGTTATAGACGTATATAATTTTCCCACGGAGACGTACTGACCGAGATGACCGGGATTCTGTAAAACATTACCAGCGAGGGGCTAGATCGGTTAGGTTAGGTTATATTACGTTATAGACGTATATAACGCTCCCACCGAGGAGTAGAGGCCGACCCGCCAGGAATGTTGTAAAATACTACATCCGAGGTTTGAGGTTGCCTTAGGTTAGGATATATAACGTTATAGACGTATCTAATGTTCCCACGGAGAGGTACGGGCCGACAGGACAGGGATTCTGTAAAACATTACCAGCGAGGGGCCAGATGGGTTAGGTTAGGTTATATTACGTTATAGACGTATATAACGTTCCCACCGAGAAATAGTGGCCGACCCGCCAGGAATGTTGTAATATACTACATCCGAAATGTTAGGCTGCCTTAGGTTAGGATATATAATGCAATAGACGTTTATAGTGTTCCCACGGAGAGGTACGGGCCGACAGGACCGGGATTCTGTAAAACATTACCAGCGAGGGGCCAGATGGGTTAGGTTAGGTTATATTACGTTATAGACGTATATAACGTTCCCACCGCGAAATAGTGGCCGAACCGCCAGGAATGTTGTAATATACTACATCCGAAATGTTAGGCTGCCTTAGGTTAGGATATATAACGCTATAGACGTTTACAATGTTCCCGCTGAGAGGTACGGGCCGACAGGACCGGGATTCTGTAAAACTTTACCAGCGAGGGGTCAGATGGGTTGGGTTAGGTTATATTACGTTATAGACGTATATAACGTTCCCACGGAGAAATAGTGGCCGACCCGCCAGGAATGTTGTAAAATAATACATCCGAGGTGTGAGGTTGCCTTAGGTTAGGACATATAACGTTATAGACGTATATAATGTTCCCACGGAGGGGTACGGACCGAGAGGACCGGGATTCTGTAAAACATTACCAGCGAGGGGCCAGATGGGTTAGGTTAGGTTATATTACGTTATAGACGTATATAACGTTCCCACCGCGAAATAGTGGCCGACCCGCCAGGAATGTTGTAATATACTACATCCGAAATGTTAGGCTGCCTTAGGTTAGGATATATAACGCTATAGACGTATATAATGTCCCAAACTAGACGCAAGGGACGAGAGGAACAGGATTCCGTAAAACGTTACCAGCCAGGCGCTAGATGGGTTAGGTTAGGTTATATTATGTCACAGACGTATATAATGTTCCCACAGAGAAGTTAGTGCCGACCCGTCAGGAATGTTGGAAAATACTACATCCGAGGTGTTAGGTTGCCTTAGGTTAGGATATATAACGCTATAGACGTATATAATGTCCCAAACTAGACGTACGGGACGACAGGAATGGGATTCTGCAAAACATTACCAGCGAGGGGCTAGATGGGTTAGGATAGGTTATGTTACGTTATAGACGTATATAATTTTCCCACCGAGAAGTAGGGGCCGATACGCCAGGAATGTTGGTAAATACTACATCCGAGATGTTAGCCTGCCTTACGTTAGGATATATAATGCAATAGACGTTTATAGTGTTCCCACGGAGAGGCACGGGCCGACAGGACCGGGATTCTGTAAAACATTACCAGCGAGGGGCCAGATGGGTTAGGTTAGGTTATATTACGTTATAAACGTATATAACGTTCCCACCGAGACATAGTGGCCGACCCGCCAGGAATGTTGTAATATACTACATACGAAATGTTAGGCTGCCTTAGGTTAGGATATATAACGTTATAGACGTATATAATGTTCCCACGTAGAGGAACGGACCGACTCGACCGGGATTCTGTAAAACATTACCAGCGAGGAGCTAGATAGGTTAGGTTAGGTTATATTACGTTATAGACGTATATAATGTTCCCACCGAAAAGTAGGGGCCGGCCAGCCAGGAATGTTGTAAAATTCTACATCCGCGGAGTGAGGTTGCCTTAGGTTAGGATATATAACGTTATAGACGTATATAATGTTCCGACGGAGAGGTACGGGCCGACAGGACCGGGATTCTGTAAAACATTACCAGCGAGGGGCCAGATGGGTTAGGTTAGGTTATATTACGTTATAGACGTATATAACGTTCCCACCGAGAAATAGTGGCCGGCCAGCCACGAATGTTGTAAAATTCTACATCCGCGGAGTGAGGTTGCCTTAGGTTAGGATATATAACGTTATAGACGTATATAATGTTCCCACGGAGAGGTACGTGCCGAGAGGACCGGGATTCTGTAAAACAATACCACCCAGGGGCTAGATGGGTTAGGTTAGGTTGTATTACGTTATAGACCTATATAATGTTCCAACCGAGAAGTAGGGGCCGACCCGCCAGGTATGTTGTAAAATACTACATCCGAGATGTTAGGTTGCTTTAGGTTAGGATAGATAACGTTATAGACGTATATAATGTTCCCACGTAGAAGCACGGACCGACACGCCCAGGATTCTGTAAAACATTACCAGCGAGGGGCTAGATGGATTAGGTTAGGCTATATGACGTTCTAGACGTATATAACGTTCCCATCGAGAAGTAGGGGCCGACCCGCCAGGTATGTTGTAAAATACTACATCCGAGGTGTGAGGTTGCCTTAGGTTAGGATGTATAACGCTATAGACATTTATAATGTTCCCACGGAGAGGTACGGGCCGACACGACCGGGATTCTGTAAAACATTACCAGCGAGGGGCTAGATGGGTTAGGTTAGGTTATATTACGTTATAGACGTATATAATGTTCCCACGGAGGGGTACGGGCCGAGAGGACCGTGATTCTGTAAAACATTACCAGCGAGGGGCCAGATGGGTTAGGTTAGGTTATATTACGTTATAGACGTATATAACGTTCCCACCGCGAAATAGTGGCCGACCCGCCAGGAATGTTGTAATATACTACATCCGAGATGTTAGGTTGCTTTAGGTTAGGATATATAACGTTATAGACGTATATAATGTTCCCACGTAGAGGCACGGACCGACACGCCCGGGGTTCTGTACAACATTACCAGCGAGGGGATAGATGGATTAGGTTAGGCTATATTACGTTATAGACGTATATAACGTTCCCATCGAGAAGTAGGGGCCGACCCGCCAGGTATGTTGTAAAATACTACATCCGAGGTGTGAGGTTGCCTTAGTTTAGGATACATAACGTTATAGACGTATATAATGTTCCCACGTAGAGGCACGGACCGACTCGACCGGGATTCTCTAAAACATTACCAGCGAGGGGCTAGATGGGTTAGGTTAGGCTATATTACGTTATAGACGTATATAACGTTCCCATCGAGAAGTAGAGGCCGAGCCGCCAGGTATGTTGTAAAATACTACATCCGTGGTGTGAGGTTGCCTTAGGTTAGGATATATAACGTTATAGACGTATATAATTTTCCCACGGAGACGTACGGACCGAGATGACCGGGATTCTGTAAAACATTACCAGCGAGGGGCCAGATGGGTTAGGTTAGGTTATATTACGTTATAGACGTATATAACGTTCCCACCGAGAAATAGTGGCCGGCCAGCCACGAATGTTGTAAAATTCTACATCCGCGGAGTGAGGTTGCCTTAGGTTAGGATATATAACGTTATAGACGTATATAATGTTCCCACGGAGAGGTACGTGCCGAGAGGACCGGGATTCTGTAAAACAATACCACCCAGGGGCTAGATGGGTTAGGTTAGGTTGTATTACGTTATAGACCTATATAATGTTCCAACCGAGAAGTAGGGGCCGACCCGCCAGGTATGTTGTAAAATACTACATCCGAGATGTTAGGTTGCTTTAGGTTAGGATAGATAACGTTATAGACGTATATAATGTTCCCACGTAGAAGCACGGACCGACACGCCCAGGATTCTGTAAAACATTACCAGCGAGGGGCTAGATGGATTAGGTTAGGCTATATGACGTTATAGACGTATATAACGTTCCCATCGAGAAGTAGGGGCCGACCCGCCAGGTATGTTGTAAAATACTACATCCGAGGTGTGAGGTTGCCTTAGGTTAGGATGTATAACGCTATAGACGTTTATAATGTTCCCACGGAGAGGTACGGGCCGACACGACCGGGATTCTGTAAAACATTACCAGCGAGGGGCTAGATGGGTTAGGTTAGGTTATATTACGTTATAGACGTATATAATGTTCCCACGGAGGGGTACGGGCCGAGAGGACCGTGATTCTGTAAAACATTACCAGCGAGGGGCCAGATGGGTTAGGTTAGGTTATATTACGTTATAGACGTATATAACGTTCCCACCGCGAAATAGTGGCCGACCCGCCAGGAATGTTGTAATATACTACATCCGAGATGTTAGGTTGCTTTAGGTTAGGATATATAACGTTATAGACGTATATAATGTTCCCACGTAGAGGCACGGACCGACACGCCCGGGGTTCTGTACAACATTACCAGCGAGGGGATAGATGGATTAGGTTAGGCTATATTACGTTATAGACGTATATAACGTTCCCATCGAGAAGTAGGGGCCGACCCGCCAGGTATGTTGTAAAATACTACATCCGAGGTGTGAGGTTGCCTTAGTTTAGGATACATAACGTTATAGACGTATATAATGTTCCCACGTAGAGGCACGGACCGACTCGACCGGGATTCTCTAAAACATTACCAGCGAGGGGCTAGATGGGTTAGGTTAGGCTATATTACGTTATAGACGTATATAACGTTCCCATCGAGAAGTAGAGGCCGACCCGCCAGGTATGTTGTAAAATACTACATCCGTGGTGTGAGGTTGCCTTAGGTTAGGATATATAACGTTATAGACGTATATAATTTTCCCACGGAGACGTACGGACCGAGATGACCGGGATTC
The DNA here is from genome assembly GCA_963969225.1 of Xylocopa violacea. Lineage (NCBI taxonomy): Eukaryota > Metazoa > Arthropoda > Insecta > Hymenoptera > Apidae > Xylocopa > Xylocopa violacea. The sequence goes on from CAXAJV010000015.1 coordinate 15,873,743, forward strand.
TGTAAAACATTACCAGCGAGGGGCTAGATGGGTTAGGTTAGGTTATATTACGTTATAGACTTATATAACGTTCCCACCGAGGAGTAGAGGCCGGCCCGCCAGGAATGTTGTAAAATACTACATCCGAGGTTTGAGGTTGCCTTAGGTTAGGATATATAACGTTATAGACGCATCTAATGTCTCCACGTAGAGGTACGGGCCGACACGACCGGGACTCTGTAAAACATTACCAGCGAGGAGCTAGGTGGGTTAGGTTAGGTTATATTACGTTATAGACCTATATAATGTTCCAACCGAGAAGTAGGGTCCGACCCGCCAGGTATGTTGTAAAATACTACATCCGAGATGTTAGGTTGCTTTAGGTTAGGATATATAACGTTATAGCCGTATATAATGTTCCCACAGAGACGTAGTGGCCGACCCGTCAGGAATGTTGGAAAATACTACATCCGAGGTGTTAGGTTGCCTTAGGTTAGGATATATAACGCTATAGACGTATATAATGTCCCAAACTAGACGTACGGGACGACAGGAATGGGATTCTGCAAAACATTACCAGCGAGGGGCTAGATGGGTTAGGATAGGTTATGTTACGTTATAGACGTATATAATTTTCCCACCGAGAAGTAGGGGCCGATACGCCAGGAATGTTGGTAAATACTACATCCGAGATGTTAGCCTGCCTTACGTTAGGATATATAATGCAATAGACGTTTATAGTGTTCCCACGGAGAGGCACGGGCCGACAGGACCGGGATTCTGTAAAACATTACCAGCGAGGAGCCAGATGGGTTAGGTTAGGTTATATTACGTTATAAACGTATATAATGTTCCCACCGCGAAATAGTGGCCGACCCGCCAGGAATGTTGTAATATACTACATACGAAATGTTAGGCTGCCTTAGGTTAGGATATATAACGTTATAGACGTATATAATGTTCCCACGTAGAGGCACGGACCGACTCGACCGGGATTCTGTAAAACATTACCAGCGAGGAGCTAGATAGGTTAGGTTAGGTTATATTACGTTATAGACGTATATAATGTTCCCACCGAAAAGTAGGGGCCGGCCAGCCAGGAATGTTGTAAAATTCTACATCCGCGGAGTGAGGTTGCCTTAGGTTAGGATATATAACGTTATAGACGTATATAATGTTCCGACGGAGAGGTACGGGCCGACAGGACCGGGATTCTGTAAAACATTACCAGCGAGGGGCCAGATGGGTTAGGTTAGGTTATATTACGTTATAGACGTATATAACGTTCCCACCGAGAAATAGTGGCCGGCCAGCCACGAATGTTGTAAAATTCTACATCCGCGGAGTGAGGTTGCCTTAGGTTAGGATATATAACGTTATAGACGTATATAATGTTCCCACGGAGAGGTACGTGCCGAGAGGACCGGGATTCTGTAAAACAATACCACCCAGGGGCTAGATGGGTTAGGTTAGGTTATATTACGTTATAGACCTATATAATGTTCCAACCGAGAAGTAGGGGCCGACCCGCCAGGTATGTTGTAAAATACTACATCCGAGATGTTAGGTTGCTTTAGGTTAGGATAGATAACGTTATAGACGTATATAATGTTCCCACGTAGAAGCACGGACCGACACGCCCAGGATTCTGTAAAACATTACCAGCGAGGGGCTAGATGGATTAGGTTAGGCTATATGACGTTATAGACGTATATAACGTTCCCATCGAGAAGTAGGGGCCGACCCGCCAGGTATGTTGTAAAATACTACATCCGAGGTGTGAGGTTGCCTTAGGTTAGGATATATAACGCTATAGACGTATATAATGTTCCCACGGATAGGTACGTGCCGACAGGACCGGGATTCTGTAAAACGTTACCAGCGAGGAGCTAGATAGGTTAGGTTAGGTTATATTACGTTATAGACGTATATAATGTTCCCACCGGGAAATAGTGGCCGACCCGCCAGGAATGTTGTAATATACTACATCCGAAATGTTAGGCTGCCTTAGGTTAGGATATATAACGCTATAGACGTTTATAATGTTCCCACGAAGAGGTACGGGCCGACACGACAAGGATTCTGTAAAACATTACCAGCGAGGCGCTAGATGGGTTAGGTTATGTTATACTACGTTATAGACGTATATAACGTTCCCATCGAGAAGTAGGGTCCGACCCGCCAGGTATGTTGTAAAATACTACATCCGAGATGTTAGGTTGCTTTAGGTTAGGATATATAACGTTATAGACGTATATAATGTTCCCACGGAGGGGCACGGACCGACACGACCGGGATTCAGTAAAACATTACCAGCGAGGGGCTAGATGGGTTAGGTTAGGCTATATGACGTTATAGACGTATATAACGTTCCCATCGAGAAGTAGGGGCCGACCCGCCAGGTATGTTGTAAAATACTACATCCGAGGTGTGAGGTTGCCTTAGGTTAGGATGTATAACGCTATAGACGTTTATAATGTTCCCACGGAGAGGTACGGGCCGACACGACCGGGATTCTGTAAAACATTACCAGCGAGGGGCTAGATGGGTTAGGTTAGGTTATATTACGTTATAGACGTATATAATGTTCCCACCGAGAAATAGTGGCCGACCCGCCAGGAATGTTGTAATATACTACATCCGAAATGTTAGGCTGCCTTAGGTTAGGATATATAACGCTATAGACGTTTATAATGTTCCCACGAAGAGGTACGGGCCGACACGACCAGGATTCTGTAAAACATTACCAGCGAGGCGCTAGATGGGTTAGGTTATGTTATACTACGTTATAGACGTATATAACGTTCCCATCGAGAAGTAGGGGCCGACCCGCCAGGTATGTTGTAAAATACTACATCCGAGATGTTAGGTTGCTTTAGGTTAGGATATATAACGTTATAGACGTATATAATGTTCCCACGGAGGGGCACGGACCGACACGACCGGGATTCAGTAAAACATTACCAGCGAGGGGCTAGATGGGTTAGGTTAGGCTATATTACGTTATAGACGTATATAACGTTCCCATCGAGAAGTAGAGGCCGACCCGCCAGGTATGTTGTAAAATACTACATCCGAGGTGTGAGGTTGTCTTAGGTTAGGATATATAACGCTATAGACGTATATAATGTTCCCACAGATAGGTACGTGCCGACAGGACCGGGATTCTGTAAAACATTACCAGCGAGGAGCTAGATAGGTTAGGTTAGGTTATATTACGTTATAGACGTATATAATGTTCCCACCGAGAAGTAGGGGCCGGCCAGCCAGGAATGTTGTAATATACTACATCCGAAATGTTAGGCTGCCTTAGGTTAGGATATATAATGCAATAGACGTTTATAGTGTTCCCACGGAGAGGTACGGGCCGACAGGACCGGGATTCTGTAAAACATTACCAGCGAGGGGCCAGATGGGTTAGGTTAGGTTATATTACGTTATAGACGTATATAACGTTCCCACCGCGAAATAGTGGCCGACCCGCCAGGACTGTTGTAAAATACTACATCCGAGGTGTGAGGTTGCCTTAGGTTAGGATATATAACGCTATAGACGTTTATAATGTTCCCGCGGAGAGGTACGGGCCGACACGACCGGGACTCTGTAAAACATTACCAGCGAGGGGCTAGGTGGGTTAGGTTAGGTTATATTACGTTATAGACGTATATAACGTTCCCATCGAGAAGTAGAGGCCGACCCGCCAGGTATGTTGTAAAATACTACATCCGAGGTGTGAGGTTGCCTTAGGTTAGGATATATAACGTTATAGACGTATATAATGTTCCCACGGAGAGGAACGGACCGACTCGACCGGGATTCTCCGAAACATTACCAGCGAGAGGCTGGATGGGTTAGGGTAGGCTATATTACGTTATAGACGTATATAACGTACCCATCGAGAAGTAGGGGCCGACCCGCCAGGTATGTTGTAAAATACTACATCCGAGGTGTGAGGTTGCCTTAGGTTAGGATATATAACGCTATAGACGTATATAATGTTCCCACGGATAGGTACGTGCCGACAGAACCGGGATTCTGTAAAACATTACCAGCGAGGAGCTAGATAGGTTAGGTTAGGTTATATTACGTTATAGACGTATATAATGTTCCCACCGAGAAGTAGGGGCCGGCCAGCCAGGAATGTTGTAATATACTACATCCGAAATGTTAGGCTGCCTTAGGTTAGGATATATAATGCAATAGACGTTTATAGTGTTCCCACGGAGAGGTACGGGCCGACACGACCGGGACTCTGTAAAACATTACCAGCGAGGGGCTAGGTGGGTTAGGTTAGGTTATATTACGTTATAGACCTATATAATGTTCCAACCGAGAGGTAGGGGCCGACCCGCCAGGTATGTTGTAAAATACTACATCCGAGATGTTAGGTTGATTTAGGTTAGGATATATAACGTTATAGACGTATCTAATGTCTCCACGTAGAGGTACGGTCCGACACGTCCGGGATTCTGTAAAACATTACCAGTGTGGGGCTAGATCGGTTAGGTTAGGTTATATTACATTATAGACGTATGTAATGTTCCAACCGAGAAGTAGGGGCCTACCCTCCAGGTATGTTGTAAAATACTACATCCGAGATGTTAAGTTTCTTTATGTTGGGATATATAAGGTTATAGACGTATATAATGTTCCCACGGAGAGGAACGGACCGACTCGAACGGGATTCTCCGAAACATTACCAGCGAGGGACTGGATGGGTTAGGTAAGGCTATATTACGTTATAGACGTATATAACGTACCCATCGCGAAGTAGGGGCCGACCCGCCAGGTATGTTGTAAAATACTACATCCGAGGTGTGAGGTTGCCTTAGGTTAGGATATATAACGCTATAGACGTATATAATGTTCCCACGGATAGGTACGTGCCCACAGGACCGGGATTCTGTAAAACATTACCAGCGAGGAGCTAGATAGGTTAGGTTAGGTTATATTACGTTATAGACGTATATAACGTTCCCACCGAGAAATAGTGGCCGGCCAGCCAAGAATGTTGTAAAATTCTACATCCGCGGAGTGAGGTTGCCTTAGGTTAGGATATATTACGTTATAGACGTATATAATGTTCCCACGGAGAGGCACGGACCGATTCGACCGGGATTCTCTAAAACATTACCAGCAAGGGGCTAGATGGGTTAGGTTAGGCTATATTACGTTATAGACGTATATAACGTTCCCATCCAGAAGTAGGGGCCGACCCGCCAGGTATGCTGTAAAATACTACATCCAAGGTGTGACGTTGCCTTAGGTTAAGATATATAACGTTATAGACGTATATAATGTTCCCACGGAGAGGTACGGGCCGACCCGACCGGGATTCTGTAAAACATTACCAGCCAGGGGCTAGATGGGTTAGGTTAGGTGATATTACGTTATAGACCTATATAATGTTCCAACTGAGAAGTAGGGGCCGACCCGCCAGGTATGTTGTGAAATACTACATCCGAGGTGTGAGGTTGCCTTAGGTTAGGATATATAACGTTATAGACGTATATAATGTTCCCACGTAGAGGCACGGACCGACTCGACCGGGATTCTCTAAAACATTACCAGCAAGGGGCTAGATGGGTTAGGTTAGGCTATATTACGTTATGGACGTATATAACGTTCCCATCCAGAAGTAGGGGCCGACACGCCAGGTATGTTGTAAAATACTACATCCGAGGTGTGAGGTTGCCTTAGGTTAGGATATATAACGCTATAGACGTATATAATGTTCCCACGGATAGGTACGTGCCGACAGGACCGGGATTCTGTAAAACATTACCAGCGAGGAGCTAGATAGGTTAGGTTAGGTGATATTACGTTATAGACGTATATAATGCTCCCACCGAAAAGTAGGGGCCGGCCAGCCAGGAATGTTGTAAAATTCTACATCCGCGGAGTGAGGTTGCCTTAGGTTAGGATATATAACGTTATAGACGTATATAATTTTCCCACGGAGAGGCACGGACCGACACGACCGGGATTCTGTAAAACATTACCAGCGAGGCGCTAGATGGGTTAGGTTAGGCTATATTACGTTATAGACGTATATAACGTTCCCATCGAGAAGTAGGGGCCGACCCGCCAGGAATGTTGTAATATACTACATCCGAAATGTTAGGCTGCCTTAGGTTACGATATATAACGTTATAGACGTACATAATGTTCCCACGGAGAGGTACGGGCCGAGAGGACCGGGATTCTGTAAAACCATACCACCCACGGGCTAGATGGGTTAGGTTAGGTTATATTACGTTATAGACCTATATAATATTCCCACCGAGAAATAGTGGCCGACCCGCCAGGAATGTTGTAATATACTACATCCGAAATGTTAGGCTGCCTTAGGTTAGGATATATAACGCTATAGACGTATATAATGTTCCCACGGATAGGTACGTGCCGACAGGACCGGGATTCTGTAAAACATTACCAGCGAGGAGCTAGATAGGTTAGGTTAGGTTATATTACGTTATAGACGTATATAATGTTCCCACCGAGAAGTAGGGGCAGGCCAGCCAGGAATGTTGTAATATACTACATCCGAAATGTTAGGCTGCCTTAGGTTAGGATATATAATGCAATAGACGTTTATAGTGTTCCCACGGAGAGGTACGGGCCGACAGGACCGGGATTCTGTAAAACATTACCAGCGAGGGGCCAGATGGGTTAGGTTAGGTTATATTCCGTTATAGACGTATATAACGTTCCCACCGCGAAATAGTGGCCGACCCGCCAGGACTGTTGTAATATACTACATCCGCAATGTTAGGCTGCCTTAGGTTAAGATATATAACGCTATAGACGTTTATAATGTTCCCGCGGAGAGGTACGGGCCGACACGACCGGGACTCTGTAAAACATTACCAGCGAGGGGCTAGGTGGGTTAGGTTAGGTTATATTACGTTATAGACCTATATAATGTTCCAACCGAGAAGTAGGGGCCGACCCGCCAGGTATGTTGTAAAATACTACATCCGAGATGTTAGGTTGATTTAGGTTAGGATATATAACGTTATAGACGTATCTAATGTCTCCACGTAGAGGTACGGTCCGACACGTCCGGGATTCTGTAAAACATTACCAGTGTGGGGCTAGATCGGTTAGGTTAGGTTATATTACATTATAGACGTATGTAATGTTCCAACCGAGAAGTAGGGGCCTACCCGCCAGGTATGTTGTAAAATACTACATCCGAGATGTTAAGATTCTTTATGTTAGGATATATAACGTTATAGACGTATGTAATGTTCCCACGGAGAGGTACGGGCCGACAGGACCGGGATTCTGTAAAACATTACCAGCGAGGGGCTAGATGGGTTAGGTTAGGTTATATTACGTTATAAACGTATATAATGTTCCCATCAAGAAGTAGGGGCCGACCCGCCAGGTATGTTGTAAAATACTACATCCGAGGTGTGAGGTTGCCTTAGGTTAGGATATATAACGTTATAGACGTATATAATGTTCCCACGGAGGGGCACGGACCGACAAGACCGGGATTCAGTAAAGCATTACCAGCGAGGCGCTAGATGGGTTAGGTTAGGCTATATTACATTATAGACGTATATAACGTTCCCATCGAGAAGTAGGGGCCGACCCGCCAGGAATGTTGTAATATACTACATCCGAACTGTTAGGCTGCCTTAGGTTACGATATATAACGTTATAGACGTATATAATGTTCCCACGGAGAGGTACGGGCCGAGAGGACCGGGATTCTGTAAAACAATACCACCCAGGGGCTAGATGGGTTAGGTTAGGTTATATTACGTTATAGACCTATATAATGTTCCAACCGAGAAGTAGGGGCCGACCCGCCAGGTATGTTGTAAAATACTACATCCGAGATGTTAGGTTGCTTTAGGTTAGGATAGATAACGTTATAGACGTATATAATGTTCCCACGTAGAAGCACGGACCGACACGCCCGGGATTCTGTAAAACAATACCAGCGAGGGGCTAGATGGATTAGGTTAGGCTATATGACGTTATAGACGTATATAACGTTCCCATCGAGAAGTAGGGGCCGACCCGCCAGGTATGTTGTAAAATACTACATCCGAGGTGTGAGGTTGCCTTAGGTTAGGATATATAACGCTATAGACGTTTATAATGTTCCCACGGAGAGGTACGGGCCGACACGACCGGGATTCTGTAAAACATTACCAGCGAGGGGCTAGATGGGTTAGGTTAGGTTATATTACATTATGGACGTATATAATGTTCCCACCGAGAAATAGTGGCCGACCCGCCAGGAATGTTGTAATATACTACATCCGAAATGTTAGGCTGCCTTATGTTAGGATATATAACGCTATAGACGTTTATAATGTTCCCACGAAGAGGTACGGGCCGACACGACCAGGATTCTGTAAAACATTACCAGCGAGGCGCTAGATGGGTTAGGTTATGTTATATTACGTTATAGACGTATATAACGTTCCCATCGAGAAGTAGGGGCCGACCCGCCAGGTATGTTGTAAAATACTACATCCGAGATGTTAAGTTTCTTTAGGTTAGGATATATAACGTTATAGACGTATATAATGTTCCCACGGAGAGGCACGTACCGACACGACCGGGATTCTGTGAAACATTACCAGCGAGGGGCTAGATGGGTTAGGTTAGGTTATATTACGTTATAGACGTATATAACGCTCCCACCGAGGAGTAGAGGCCGACCCGCCAGGAATGTTGTAAAATACTACATCCGAGGTTTGAGGTTGCCTTAGGTTAGGATATATAACGTTATAGACGTATCTAATGTTCCCACGGAGAGGTACGGGCCGACAGGACCGGGATTCTCTAAAACATTACCAGCGAGGGGCTAGATGGGTTAGATTAGGCTATATTACGTTATAGACGTATATAACGTTCCCATCGAGAAGTAGGGGCCGACCCGCCAGGTATGTTGTAAAATACTACGTCCGAGTTGTGAGGTTGCCTTAGGTTAGGATATATAACGTTATAGACGTATATAATGTTCCCACGGAGGGGTACGGGCCGAGAGGACCGGGATTCTGTAAAACATTACCAGCGAGGGGCCAGATGGGTTAGGTTAGGTTATATTACGTTATAGACGTATATAACGTTCCCATCGAGAAGTAGAGGCCGACCCGCCAGGTATGTTGTAATATACTACATCCGAGATGTTAAGTTTCTTTAGGTTAGGATATATAACGTTATAGACGTATATAATGTTCCCACGGAGAGGCACGTACCGACTCGACTGGGATTCTGTGAAACATTACCAGCGAGGGGCTAGATGGGTTAGGTTAGGTTATATTACGTTATAAACGTATATAATGTTCCCATCAAGAAGTAGGGGCCGACCCGCGAGGTATGTTGTAAAATACTACATCCGAGGTGTGAGGTTGCCTTAGGTTAGGATATATAATGTTATAGACGTATATAATGTTCCTACGTAGAGGCACGGACCGACTCGACCGGGATTCTCTAAAACATTACCAGCGAGGGGATAGATGGGTTAGGTTAGGCTATATTACGTTATAGACGTATATAACGTTCCCATCGAGAAGTAGGGGCCGACCCGCCAGGTATGTTGTAAAATACTACATCCGAGGTGTGAGGTTGCCTTAGGTAAGGATATATAACGTTATAGACGTATATAATGTTCCCACGGAGAGGAACGGACCGACTCGACCGGGATTCTCCGAAACATTACCAGCGAGGCGCTAGATGGGTTAGGTTATGTTATATTACGTTATAGACGTATATAACGTTCCCATCGAGAAGTAGGGGCCGAACCGCCAGGTATGTTGTAAAATACTACATCCGAGATGTTAGGTTGCTTTAGGTTAGGATATATAACGCTATAGACGTTTATAATGTTTCCGCGGAGAGGTACGGGCCGACACGACCGGGACTCTGTAAAACATTACCAGCGAGGAGCTAGGTGGATTAGGTTAGGTTATATTACGTTATAGACCTATATAATGTTCCAACCGAGAAGTAGGGGCCGACCCGCCAGGTATGTTGTAAAATACTACATCCGAGGTGTGAGGTTGCCTTAGTTTAGGATACATAACGTTATAGACGTATATAATGTTCCCACGTAGAGGCACGGACCGACTCGACCGGGATTCTCTAAAACATTACCAGCGAGGGGCTAGATGGGTTAGGTTAGGCTATATTACGTTATAGACGTATATAACGTTCCCATCGAGAAGTAGAGGCCGACCCGCCAGGTATGTTGTAAAATACTACATCCGTGGTGTGAGGTTGCCTTAGGTTAGGATATATAACGTTATAGACGTATATAATTTTCCCACGGAGACGTACGGACCGAGATGACTGGGATTCTGTAAAACATTACCAGCGAGGGGCTAGATGGGTTAGGTTAGGTTATATTAAGTTATAGACGTATATAACGTTCCCACCGAGGAGTAGAGGCCGGCCCGCCAGGAATGTTGTAAAATACTACATCCGAGGTTTGAGGTTGCCTTAGGTTAGGATATATAACGTTATAGACGCATCTAATGTCTCCACGTAGAGGTACGGGCCGACACGACCGGGACTCTGTAAAACATTACCAGCGAGGAGCTAGGTGGGTTAGGTTAGGTTATATTACGTTATAGACCTATATAATGTTCCAACCGAGAAGTAGGGTCCGACCCGCCAGGTATGTTGTAAAATACTACATCCGAGATGTTAGGTTGCTTTAGGTTAGGATATATAACGTTATAGACGTATATAATGTTCCCACGTAGAGGCACGGACCGACACGCCCGGGGTTCTGTACAACATTACCAGCGAGGGGATAGATGGATTAGGTTAGGCTATATTACGTTATAGACGTATATAACGTTCCCATCGAGAAGTAGGGGCCGACCCGCCAGGTATGTTGTAAAATACTACATCCGAGGTGTGAGGTTGCCTTAGGTTCGGATATATAACGTTATAGACGTATATAATGTTCCCACGTAGAGGCACGGACCGACACGCCCGGGATTCTGTAAAACATTACCAGCGAGGGGCTAGATGGATTAGGTTAGGCTATATTACGTTATAGACGTATATAATGTTCCCACGTAGAGGCACGGACCGACTCGACCGGGATTCTCTAAAACATTACCAGCGAGGGGCTAGATGGGTTAGGTTAGGCTATATTACGTTATAGACGTACATAACGTTCCCATCGAGAAGTAGAGGCCGACCCGCCAGGTATGTTGTAAAATACTACATCCGTGGTGTGAGGTTGCCTTAGGTTAGGATATATAACGTTATAGACGTATATAATTTTCCCACGGAGACGTACGGACCGAGATGACCGGGATTCTGTAAAACATTACCAGCGAGGGGCTAGATGGGTTAGGTTAGGTTATATTACGTTATAGACGTATATAACGTTCCCACCGAGGAGTAGAGGCCGGCCCGCCAGGAATGTTGTAGAATACTACATCCGAGGTTTGAGGTTGCCTTAGGTTAGGATATATAACGTTATAGACGCATCTAATGTTTCCACGTAGAGGTACGGGCCGACACGACCGGGACTCTGTAAAGCATTACCAGCGAGGAGCTAGGTCGGTTAGGTTAGGTTATATTACGTTATAGACCTATATAATGTTCCAACCGAGAAGTAGGGTCCGACCCGCCAGGTATGTTGTAAGATACTACATCCGAGATGTTAGGTTGCTTTAGGTTAGGATATATAACGTTATAGACGTATATAATGTTCCCACAGAGACGTAGTGGCCGACCCGCCAGGTATGTTGTAAAATACTACATCCGTGGTGTGAGTTTGGCTTAGGTTAGGATATATAACGTTATAGACGTATATAATTTTCCCACGGAGACGTACTGACCGAGATGACCGGGATTCTGTAAAACATTACCAGCGAGGGGCTAGATCGGTTAGGTTAGGTTATATTACGTTATAGACGTATATAACGCTCCCACCGAGGAGTAGAGGCCGACCCGCCAGGAATGTTGTAAAATACTACATCCGAGGTTTGAGGTTGCCTTAGGTTAGGATATATAACGTTATAGACGTATCTAATGTTCCCACGGAGAGGTACGGGCCGACAGGACCGGGATTCTGTAAAACATTACCAGCGAGGGGCCAGATGGGTTAGGTTAGGTTATATTACGTTATAGACGTATATAACGTTCCCACCGCGAAATAGTGGCCGACCCGCCAGGAATGTTGTAATATACTACATCCGAAATGTTAGGCTGCCTTAGGTTAGGATATATAACGCTATAGACGTTTATAATGTTCCCGCTGAGAGGTACGGGCCGACAGGACCGGGATTCTGTAAAACTTTACCAGCGAGGGGTCAGATGGGTTGGGTTAGGTTATATTACGTTATAGACGTATATAACGTTCCCACGGAGAAATAGTGGCCGACCCGCCAGGAATGTTGTAATATACTACATCCGAAATGTTAGGCTGCCTTAGGTTAGGATATATAACGCTATAGACGTTTATAATGTTCCCACGGAGAGGCACGGACCGACACGCCCGGGGTTCTGTAAAACATTACCAGCGAGGGGCTAGATGGATTAGGTTAGGATATATAACGTTATAGACGTATATAATGTTCCCACAGAGACGTAGTGGCCGACCCGTCAGGAATGTTGGAAAATATTACATCCGAGGTGTTAGGTTGCCTTAGGTTAGGATATATAACGCTATAGACGTTTTTATTGTCCCAAACTAGACGTACGGGACGACAGGAATGGGATTCTGCAAAACATTACCAGCGAGGGGCTAGATGGGTTAGGATAGGTTATGTTACGTTATAGACGTATATAATGTTCCAACCGAAAAGTAGGGGCCGACCCGCCAGGTATGTTGTAAAATACTACATCCGAGATGTTAAGTTTCTTTAGGTTAGGATATATAACGTTATAGACGTATATAATGTTCCCACGGAGAGGCACGGACCGACTCGACCGGGATTCTCTAAAACATTACCAGCGAGGGGCTAGATGGGTTAGGTTAGGCTATATTACGTTATAGACGTATATAACGTTCCCATCGAGAAGTAGGGGCCGACCCGCCAGGTATGTTGTAAAATACTACATCCGAGGTGTGAGGTTGCTTTAGGTTAGGATATATAACGTTATAGACGTATATAATGTTCCCACGTAGAGGCACGGACCGACACGCCCGGGGTTCTGTACAACATTACCAGCGAGGGGATAGATGGATTAGGTTAGGCTATATTACGTTATAGACGTATATAACGTTCCCATCGAGAAGTAGGGGCCGACCCGCCAGGTATGTTGTAAAATACTACATCCGAGGTGTGAGGTTGCCTTAGGTTCGGATATATAACGTTATAGACGTATATAATGTTCCCACGTAGAGGCACGGACCGACACGCCCGGGGTTCTGTAAAACATTACCAGCGAGGGGCTAGATGGATTAGGTTAGGCTATATTACGTTATAGACGTATATAATGTTCCCACAGAGACGTAGGGGCCGGGCCGCCAGGAATGTTGTAAAATACTACATCCGAGGTGTGAGGTTGCCTTAGTTTAGGATACATAACGTTATAGACGTATATAATGTTCCCACGTAGAGGCACGGACCGACTCGACCGGGATTCTCTAAAACATTACCAGCGAGGGGCTAGATGGGTTAGATTAGGCTATATTACGTTATAGACGTATATAACGTTCCCATCGAGAAGTAGGGGCCGACCCGCCAGGTATGTTGTAAAATACTACGTCCGAGTTGTGAGGTTGCCTTAGGTTAGGATATATAACGTTATAGACGTATATAATGTTCCCACGGAGGGGTACGGGCCGAGAGGACCGGGATTCTGTAAAACATTACCAGCGAGGGGCCAGATGGGTTAGGTTAGGTTATATTACGTTATAGACGTATATAACGTTCCCATCGAGAAGTAGAGGCCGACCCGCCAGGTATGTTGTAATATACTACATCCGAGATGTTAAGTTTCTTTAGGTTAGGATATATAACGTTATAGACGTATATAATGTTCCCACGGAGAGGCACGTACCGACTCGACTGGGATTCTGTGAAACATTACCAGCGAGGGGCTAGATGGGTTAGGTTAGGTTATATTACGTTATAAACGTATATAATGTTCCCATCAAGAAGTAGGGGCCACCCGCGAGGTATGTTGTAAAATACTACATCCGAGGTGTGAGGTTGCCTTAGGTTAGGATATATAATGTTATAGACGTATATAATGTTCCTACGTAGAGGCACGGACCGACTCGACCGGGATTCTCTAAAACATTACCAGCGAGGGGATAGATGGGTTAGGTTAGGCTATATTACGTTATAGACGTATATAACGTTCCCATCGAGAAGTAGGGGCCGACCCGCCAGGTATGTTGTAAAATACTACATCCGAGGTGTGAGGTTGCCTTAGGTAAGGATATATAACGTTATAGACGTATATAATGTTCCCACGGAGAGGAACGGACCGACTCGACCGGGATTCTCCGAAACATTACCAGCGAGGCGCTAGATGGGTTAGGTTATGTTATATTACGTTATAGACGTATATAACGTTCCCATCGAGAAGTAGGGGCCGAACCGCCAGGTATGTTGTAAAATACTACATCCGAGATGTTAGGTTGCTTTAGGTTAGGATATATAACGCTATAGACGTTTATAATGTTTCCGCGGAGAGGTACGGGCCGACACGACCGGGACTCTGTAAAACATTACCAGCGAGGAGCTAGGTGGATTAGGTTAGGTTATATTACGTTATAGACCTATATAATGTTCCAACCGAGAAGTAGGGGCCGACCCGCCAGGTATGTTGTAAAATACTACATCCGAGGTGTGAGGTTGCCTTAGTTTAGGATACATAACGTTATAGACGTATATAATGTTCCCACGTAGAGGCACGGACCGACTCGACCGGGATTCTCTAAAACATTACCAGCGAGGGGCTAGATGGGTTAGGTTAGGCTATATTACGTTATAGACGTATATAACGTTCCCATCGAGAAGTAGAGGCCGACCCGCCAGGTATGTTGTAAAATACTACATCCGTGGTGTGAGGTTGCCTTAGGTTAGGATATATAACGTTATAGACGTATATAATTTTCCCACGGAGACGTACGGACCGAGATGACTGGGATTCTGTAAAACATTACCAGCGAGGGGCTAGATGGGTTAGGTTAGGTTATATTAAGTTATAGACGTATATAACGTTCCCACCGAGGAGTAGAGGCCGGCCCGCCAGGAATGTTGTAAAATACTACATCCGAGGTTTGAGGTTGCCTTAGGTTAGGATATATAACGTTATAGACGCATCTAATGTCTCCACGTAGAGGTACGGGCCGACACGACAGGGACTCTGTAAAACATTACCAGCGAGGAGCTAGGTGGGTTAGGTTAGGTTATATTACGTTATAGACCTATATAATGTTCCAACCGAGAAGTAGGGTCCGACCCGCCAGGTATGTTGTAAAATACTACATCCGAGATGTTAGGTTGCTTTAGGTTAGGATATATAACGTTATAGACGTATATAATGTTCCCACGTAGAGGCACGGACCGACACGCCCGGGGTTCTGTACAACATTACCAGCGAGGGGATAGATGGATTAGGTTAGGCTATATTACGTTATAGACGTATATAACGTTCCCATCGAGAAGTAGGGGCCGACCCGCCAGGTATGTTGTAAAATACTACATCCGAGGTGTGAGGTTGCCTTAGGTTCGGATATATAACGTTATAGACGTATATAATGTTCCCACGTAGAGGCACGGACCGACACGCCCGGGATTCTGTAAAACATTACCAGCGAGGGGCTAGATGGATTAGGTTAGGCTATATTACGTTATAGACGTATATAATGTTCCCACGTAGAGGCACGGACCGACTCGACCGGGATTCTCTAAAACATTACCAGCGAGGGGCTAGATGGGTTAGGTTAGGCTATATTACGTTATAGACGTACATAACGTTCCCATCGAGAAGTAGAGGCCGACCCGCCAGGTATGTTGTAAAATACTACATCCGTGGTGTGAGGTTGCCTTAGGTTAGGATATATAACGTTATAGACGTATATAATTTTCCCACGGAGACGTACGGACCGAGATGACCGGGATTCTGTAAAACATTACCAGCGAGGGGCTAGATGGGTTAGGTTAGGTTATATTACGTTATAGACGTATATAACGTTCCCACCGAGGAGTAGAGGCCGGCCCGCCAGGAATGTTGTAGAATACTACATCCGAGGTTTGAGGTTGCCTTAGGTTAGGATATATAACGTTATAGACGCATCTAATGTTTCCACGTAGAGGTACGGGCCGACACGACCGGGACTCTGTAAAGCATTACCAGCGAGGAGCTAGGTCGGTTAGGTTAGGTTATATTACGTTATAGACCTATATAATGTTCCAACCGAGAAGTAGGGTCCGACCCGCCAGGTATGTTGTAAGATACTACATCCGAGATGTTAGGTTGCTTTAGGTTAGGATATATAACGTTATAGACGTATATAATGTTCCCACAGAGACGTAGTGGCCGACCCGCCAGGTATGTTGTAAAATACTACATCCGTGGTGTGAGTTTGGCTTAGGTTAGGATATATAACGTTATAGACGTATATAATTTTCCCACGGAGACGTACTGACCGAGATGACCGGGATTCTGTAAAACATTACCAGCGAGGGGCTAGATCGGTTAGGTTAGGTTATATTACGTTATAGACGTATATAACGCTCCCACCGAGGAGTAGAGGCCGACCCGCCAGGAATGTTGTAAAATACTACATCCGAGGTTTGAGGTTGCCTTAGGTTAGGATATATAACGTTATAGACGTATCTAATGTTCCCACGGAGAGGTACGGGCCGACAGGACCGGGATTCTGTAAAACATTACCAGCGAGGGGCCAGATGGGTTAGGTTAGGTTATATTACGTTATAGACGTATATAACGTTCCCACCGCGAAATAGTGGCCGACCCGCCAGGAATGTTGTAATATACTACATCCGAAATGTTAGGCTGCCTTAGGTTAGGATATATAACGCTATAGACGTTTATAATGTTCCCGCTGAGAGGTACGGGCCGACAGGACCGGGATTCTGTAAAACTTTACCAGCGAGGGGTCAGATGGGTTGGGTTAGGTTATATTACGTTATAGACGTATATAACGTTCCCACGGAGAAATAGTGGCCGACCCGCCAGGAATGTTGTAATATACTACATCCGAAATGTTAGGCTGCCTTAGGTTAGGATATATAACGCTATAGACGTTTATAATGTTCCCACGGAGAGGCACGGACCGACACGCCCGGGGTTCTGTAAAACATTACCAGCGAGGGGCTAGATGGATTAGGTTAGGATATATAACGTTATAGACGTATATAATGTTCCCACAGAGACGTAGTGGCCGACCCGTCAGGAATGTTGGAAAATATTACATCCGAGGTGTTAGGTTGCCTTAGGTTAGGATATATAACGCTATAGACGTTTTTATTGTCCCAAACTAGACGTACGGGACGACAGGAATGGGATTCTGCAAAACATTACCAGCGAGGGGCTAGATGGGTTAGGATAGGTTATGTTACGTTATAGACGTATATAATGTTCCAACCGAAAAGTAGGGGCCGACCCGCCAGGTATGTTGTAAAATACTACATCCGAGATGTTAAGTTTCTTTAGGTTAGGATATATAACGTTATAGACGTATATAATGTTCCCACGGAGAGGCACGGACCGACTCGACCGGGATTCTCTAAAACATTACCAGCGAGGGGCTAGATGGGTTAGGTTAGGCTATATTACGTTATAGACGTATATAACGTTCCCATCGAGAAGTAGGGGCCGACCCGCCAGGTATGTTGTAAAATACTACATCCGAGGTGTGAGGTTGCTTTAGGTTAGGATATATAACGTTATAGACGTATATAATGTTCCCACGTAGAGGCACGGACCGACACGCCCGGGGTTCTGTACAACATTACCAGCGAGGGGATAGATGGATTAGGTTAGGCTATATTACGTTATAGACGTATATAACGTTCCCATCGAGAAGTAGGGGCCGACCCGCCAGGTATGTTGTAAAATACTACATCCGAGGTGTGAGGTTGCCTTAGGTTCGGATATATAACGTTATAGACGTATATAATGTTCCCACGTAGAGGCACGGACCGACACGCCCGGGGTTCTGTAAAACATTACCAGCGAGGGGCTAGATGGATTAGGTTAGGCTATATTACGTTATAGACGTATATAATGTTCCCACAGAGACGTAGGGGCCGGGCCGCCAGGAATGTTGTAAAATACTACATCCGAGGTGTGAGGTTGCCTTAGTTTAGGATACATAACGTTATAGACGTATATAATGTTCCCACGTAGAGGCACGGACCGACTCGACCGGGATTCTCTAAAACATTACCAGCGAGGGGCTAGATGGCTTAGGTTAGGCTATATTACGTTATAGACGTATATAACGTTCCCATCGAGATGTAGGGGCCGACCCGCCAGGTATGTTGTAAAATACTACATCCGAAGTGTGTGGTTGCCTTAGGTTAGGATATATAACGTTGTAGACGTATATAATGTTCCCACGGAGGGGTACGGGCCGAGAGGACCGGGATTCTGTAAAACATTACCAGCGAGGGGCCTGATGGGTTAGGTTAGGTTATATTACGTTATAGACGTATATAACGTTCCCATCGAGGAGTAGAGGCCGGCCCGCCAGGAATGTTGTAAAATACTACATCCGAGGTTTGAGGTTGCCTTAGGTTAGGATATATAACGTTATAGACGCATCTAATGTCTCCACGTAGAGGTACGGGCCGACACGACCGGGACTCTGTAAAACATTACCAGCGAGGAGCTAGGTGGGTTAGGTTAGGTTATATTACGTTATAGACCTATATAATGTTCCAACCGAGAAGTAGGGTCCGACCCGCCAGGTATGTTGTAAAATACTACATCCGAGATGTTAGGTTGCTTTAGGTTAGGATATATAACGTTATAGACGTATATAATGTTCCCACAGAGACGTAGTGGCCGACCCGCCAGGTATGTTGTAAAATACTACATCCGAGGTGTGTGGTTGCCTTAGGTTAGGATATATAACGTTGTAGACGTATGTAATGTGCCCACGGAGGGGTACGGGCCGAGAGGACCGGGATTCTGTAAAACATTACCAGCGAGGGGCCTGATGGGTTAGGTTCGGTTATATTACGTTATAGACGTATATAACGTTCCCACCGAGAAATAGTGGCCGACCCGCCAGGAATGTTGTAATATACTACATCCGAAATGTTAGGCTGACTTAGGTTAGGATATATAATGCAATAGACGTTTATAGTGTTCCCACGGAGTGGTACGGGCCGACAGGACCGGGGTTCTGTAAAACATTACCAGCGAGGGGCCAGATGGGTTAGGTTAGGTTATATTACGTTATAGACGTATATAACGTTCCCACCGCGAAATAGTGGCCGACCCGCCAGGAATGTTGTAATATACTACATCCGAAATGTTAGGCTGCCTTATGTTAGGATATATAACGCTATAGACGTTTATAATGTTCCCACGAAGAGGTACGGGCCGACACGACCAGGATTCTGTAAAACATTACCAGCGAGGCGCTAGATGGGTTAGGTTATGTTATATTACGTTATAGACGTATATAACGTTCCCATCGAGAAGTAGGGGCCGACCCGCCAGGTATGTTGTAAAATACTACATCCGAGATGTTAAGTTTCTTTAGGTTA
Source organism: Xylocopa violacea (assembly GCA_963969225.1). Taxonomy (NCBI): domain Eukaryota; kingdom Metazoa; phylum Arthropoda; class Insecta; order Hymenoptera; family Apidae; genus Xylocopa; species Xylocopa violacea. The sequence goes on from CAXAJV010000015.1 coordinate 15,893,422, forward strand.
GGATATATAACGTTATAGACGTATATAATGTTCCCACGGAGAGGCACGTACCGACACGACCGGGATTCTGTGAAACATTACCAGCGAGGGGCTAGATGGGTTAGGTTAGGTTATATTACGTTATAGACGTATATAACGCTCCCACCGAGGAGTAGAGGCCGACCCGCCAGGAATGTTGTAAAATACTACATCCGAGGTTTGAGGTTGCCTTAGGTTAGGATATATAACGTTATAGACGTATCTAATGTTCCCACGGAGAGGTACGGGCCGACAGGACCGGGATTCTCTAAAACATTACCAGCGAGGGGCTAGATGGGTTAGATTAGGCTATATTACGTTATAGACGTATATAACGTTCCCATCGAGAAGTAGGGGCCGACCCGCCAGGTATGTTGTAAAATACTACGTCCGAGTTGTGAGGTTGCCTTAGGTTAGGATATATAACGTTATAGACGTATATAATGTTCCCACGGAGGGGTACGGGCCGAGAGGACCGGGATTCTGTAAAACATTACCAGCGAGGGGCCAGATGGGTTAGGTTAGGTTATATTACGTTATAGACGTATATAACGTTCCCATCGAGAAGTAGAGGCCGACCCGCCAGGTATGTTGTAATATACTACATCCGAGATGTTAAGTTTCTTTAGGTTAGGATATATAACGTTATAGACGTATATAATGTTCCCACGGAGAGGCACGTACCGACTCGACTGGGATTCTGTGAAACATTACCAGCGAGGGGCTAGATGGGTTAGGTTAGGTTATATTACGTTATAAACGTATATAATGTTCCCATCAAGAAGTAGGGGCCGACCCGCGAGGTATGTTGTAAAATACTACATCCGAGGTGTGAGGTTGCCTTAGGTTAGGATATATAATGTTATAGACGTATATAATGTTCCTACGTAGAGGCACGGACCGACTCGACCGGGATTCTCTAAAACATTACCAGCGAGGGGATAGATGGGTTAGGTTAGGCTATATTACGTTATAGACGTATATAACGTTCCCATCGAGAAGTAGGGGCCGACCCGCCAGGTATGTTGTAAAATACTACATCCGAGGTGTGAGGTTGCCTTAGGTAAGGATATATAACGTTATAGACGTATATAATGTTCCCACGGAGAGGAACGGACCGACTCGACCGGGATTCTCCGAAACATTACCAGCGAGGCGCTAGATGGGTTAGGTTATGTTATATTACGTTATAGACGTATATAACGTTCCCATCGAGAAGTAGGGGCCGAACCGCCAGGTATGTTGTAAAATACTACATCCGAGATGTTAGGTTGCTTTAGGTTAGGATATATAACGCTATAGACGTTTATAATGTTTCCGCGGAGAGGTACGGGCCGACACGACCGGGACTCTGTAAAACATTACCAGCGAGGAGCTAGGTGGATTAGGTTAGGTTATATTACGTTATAGACCTATATAATGTTCCAACCGAGAAGTAGGGGCCGACCCGCCAGGTATGTTGTAAAATACTACATCCGAGGTGTGAGGTTGCCTTAGTTTAGGATACATAACGTTATAGACGTATATAATGTTCCCACGTAGAGGCACGGACCGACTCGACCGGGATTCTCTAAAACATTACCAGCGAGGGGCTAGATGGGTTAGGTTAGGCTATATTACGTTATAGACGTATATAACGTTCCCATCGAGAAGTAGAGGCCGACCCGCCAGGTATGTTGTAAAATACTACATCCGTGGTGTGAGGTTGCCTTAGGTTAGGATATATAACGTTATAGACGTATATAATTTTCCCACGGAGACGTACGGACCGAGATGACTGGGATTCTGTAAAACATTACCAGCGAGGGGCTAGATGGGTTAGGTTAGGTTATATTAAGTTATAGACGTATATAACGTTCCCACCGAGGAGTAGAGGCCGGCCCGCCAGGAATGTTGTAAAATACTACATCCGAGGTTTGAGGTTGCCTTAGGTTAGGATATATAACGTTATAGACGCATCTAATGTCTCCACGTAGAGGTACGGGCCGACACGACCGGGACTCTGTAAAACATTACCAGCGAGGAGCTAGGTGGGTTAGGTTAGGTTATATTACGTTATAGACCTATATAATGTTCCAACCGAGAAGTAGGGTCCGACCCGCCAGGTATGTTGTAAAATACTACATCCGAGATGTTAGGTTGCTTTAGGTTAGGATATATAACGTTATAGACGTATATAATGGTCCCACGTAGAGGCACGGACCGACACGCCCGGGGTTCTGTACAACATTACCAGCGAGGGGATAGATGGATTAGGTTAGGCTATATTACGTTATAGACGTATATAACGTTCCCATCGAGAAGTAGGGGCCGACCCGCCAGGTACGTTGTAAAATACTACATCCGAGGTGTGAGGTTGCCTTAGGTTCGGATATATAACGTTATAGACGTATATAATGTTCCCACGTAGAGGCACGGACCGACACGCCCGGGATTCTGTAAAACATTACCAGCGAGGGGCTAGATGGATTAGGTTAGGCTATATTACGTTATAGACGTATATAATGTTCCCACGTAGAGGCACGGACCGACTCGACCGGGATTCTCTAAAACATTACCAGCGAGGGGCTAGATGGGTTAGGTTAGGCTATATTACGTTATAGACGTACATAACGTTCCCATCGAGAAGAAGAGGCCGACCCGCCAGGTATGTTGTAAAATACTACATCCGTGGTGTGAGGTTGCCTTAGGTTAGGATATATAACGTTATAGACGTATATAATTTTCCCACGGAGACGTAAGGACCGAGATGACCGGGATTCTGTAAAACATTACCAGCGAGGGGCTAGATGGGTTAGGTTAGGTTATATTACGTTATAGACGTATATAACGTTCCCACCGAGGAGTAGAGGCCGGCCCGCCAGGAATGTTGTAGAATACTACATCCGAGGTTTGAGGTTGCCTTAGGTTAGGATATATAACGTTATAGACGCATCTAATGTTTCCACGTAGAGGTACGGGCCGACACGACCGGGACTCTGTAAAGCATTACCAGCGAGGAGCTAGGTGGGTTAGGTTAGGTTATATTACGTTATAGACCTATATAATGTTCCAACCGAGAAGTAGGGTCCGACCCGCCAGGTATGTTGTAAGATACTACATCCGAGATGTTAGGTTGCTTTAGGTTAGGATATATAACGTTATAGACGTATATAATGTTCCCACAGAGACGTAGTGGCCGACCCGCCAGGTATGTTGTAAAATACTACATCCGTGGTGTGAGTTTGGCTTAGGTTAGGATATATAACGTTATAGACGTATATAATTTTCCCACGGAGACGTACTGACCGAGATGACCGGGATTCTGTAAAACATTACCAGCGAGGGGCTAGATCGGTTAGGTTAGGTTATATTACGTTATAGACGTATATAACGCTCCCACCGAGGAGTAGAGGCCGACCCGCCAGGAATGTTGTAAAATACTACATCCGAGGTTTGAGGTTGCCTTAGGTTAGGATATATAACGTTATAGACGTATCTAATGTTCCCACGGAGAGGTACGGGCCGACAGGACCGGGATTCTGTAAAACATTACCAGCGAGGGGCCAGATGGGTTAGGTTAGGTTATATTACGTTATAGACGTATATAACGTTCCCACCGCGAAATAGTGGCCGACCCGCCAGGAATGTTGTAATATACTACATCCGAAATGTTAGGCTGCCTTAGGTTAGGATATATAACGCTATAGACGTTTATAATGTTCCCGCTGAGAGGTACGGGCCGACAGGACCGGGATTCTGTAAAACTTTACCAGCGAGGGGTCAGATGGGTTGGGTTAGGTTATATTACGTTATAGACGTATATAACGTTCCCACGGAGAAATAGTGGCCGACCCGCCAGGAATGTTGTAATATACTACATCCGAAATGTTAGGCTGCCTTAGGTTAGGATATATAACGCTATAGACGTTGATAATGTTCCCACGGAGAGGCACGGACCGACACGCCCGGGGTTCTGTAAAACATTACCAGCGAGGGGCTAGATGGATTAGGTTAGGATATATAACGTTATAGACGTATATAATGTTCCCACAGAGACGTAGTGGCCGACCCGTCAGGAATGTTGGAAAATACTACATCCGAGGTGTTAGGTTGCCTTAGGTTAGGATATATAACGCTATAGACGTTTTTATTGTCCCAAACTAGACGTACGGGACGACAGGAATGGGATTCTGCAAAACATTACCAGCGAGGGGCTAGATGGGTTAGGATAGGTTATGTTACGTTATAGACGTATATAATGTTCCAACCGAAAAGTAGGGGCCGACCCGCCAGGTATGTTGTAAAATACTACATCCGAGATGTTAAGTTTCTTTAGGTTAGGATATATAACGTTATAGACGTATATAATGTTCCCACGGAGAGGCACGGACCGACTCGACCGGGATTCTCTAAAACATTACCAGCGAGGGGCTAGATGGGTTAGGTTAGGCTATATTACGTTATAGACGTATATAACGTTCCCATCGAGAAGTAGGGGCCGACCCGCCAGGTATGTTGTAAAATACTACATCCGAGGTGTGAGGTTGCTTTAGGTTAGGATATATAACGTTATAGACGTATATAATGTTCCCACGTAGAGGCACGGACCGACACGCCCGGGGTTCTGTAAAACATTACCAGCGAGGGGCTAGATGGATTAGGTTAGGCTATATTACGTTATAGACGTATATAATGTTCCCACAGAGACGTAGGGGCCGGGCCGCCAGGAATGTTGTAAAATACTACATCCGAGGTGTGAGGTTGCCTTAGTTTAGGATACATAACGTTATAGACGTATATAATGTTCCCACGTAGAGGCACGGACCGACTCGACCGGGATTCTCTAAAACATTACCAGCGAGGGGCTAGATGGCTTAGGTTAGGCTATATTACGTTATAGACGTATATAACGTTCCCATCGAGATGTAGGGGCCGACCCGCCAGGTATGTTGCAAAATACTACATCCGAAGTGTGTGGTTGCCTTAGGTTAGGATATATAACGTTGTAGACGTATATAATGTTCCCACGGAGGGGTACGGGCCGAGAGGACCGGGATTCTGTAAAACATTACCAGCGAGGGGCCTGATGGGTTAGGTTAGGTTATATTACGTTATAGACGTATATAACGTTCCCATCGAGGAGTAGAGGCCGGCCCGCCAGGAATGTTGTAAAATACTACATCCGAGGTTTGAGGTTGCCTTAGGTTAGGATATATAACGTTATAGACGCATCTAATGTCTCCACGTAGAGGTACGGGCCGACACGACCGGGACTCTGTAAAACATTACCAGCGAGGAGCTAGGTGGGTTAGGTTAGGTTATATTACGTTATAGACCTATATAATGTTCCAACCGAGAAGTAGGGTCCGACCCGCCAGGTATGTTGTAAAATACTACATCCGAGATGTTAGGTTGCTTTAGGTTAGGATATATAACGTTATAGACGTATATAATGTTCCCACAGAGACGTAGTGGCCGACCCGCCAGGTATGTTGTAAAATACTACATCCGAGGTGTGTGGTTGCCTTAGGTTAGGATATATAACGTTGTAGACGTATGTAATGTGCCCACGGAGGGGTACGGGCCGAGAGGACCGGGATTCTGTAAAACATTACCAGCGAGGGGCCTGATGGGTTAGGTTCGGTTATATTACGTTATAGACGTATATAACGTTCCCACCGAGAAATAGTGGCCGACCCGCCAGGAATGTTGTAATATACTACATCCGAAATGTTAGGCTGACTTAGGTTAGGATATATAATGCAATAGACGTTTATAGTGTTCCCACGGAGTGGTACGGGCCGACAGGACCGGGGTTCTGTAAAACATTACCAGCGAGGGGCCAGATGGGTTAGGTTAGGTTATATTACGTTATAGACGTATATAACGTTCCCACCGCGAAATAGTGGCCGACCCGCCAGGAATGTTGTAATATACTACATCCGAAATGTTAGGCTGCCTTAGGTTAGGATATATAACGCTATAGACGTTTATAATGTTCCCACGGAGAGGCACGGACCGACACGCCCGGGGTTCTGTAAAACATTACCAGCGAGGGGCTAGATGGATTATGTTAGGCTGTATTACGTTATAGACGTATATAATGTTCCCACAGAGACGAAGGGGCCGGCCCGCCAGAAATGTTGTAAAATAATACATCCGAGGTGTGAGGTTGCCTTAGGTTAGGACATATAACGTTATAGACGTATATAATGTTCCCACGGAGGGGTACGGGCCGAGAGGACCGGGATTCTGCAAAACATTACCAGCGAGGGGCCAGATGGGTTAGGTTAGGTTATATTACGTTATAGACGTATATAACGTTCCCACCGCGAAATAGTGGCCGACCCGCCAGGAATGTTGTAATATACTACATCCGAAATGTTAGGCTGCCTTAGGTTAGGATATATAACGCTATAGACGTATATAATGTCCCAAACTAGACGCAAGGGACGAGAGGAACAGGATTCCGTAAAACGTTACCAGCCAGGCGCTAGATGGGTTAGGTTAAGTTATATTATGTCACAGACGTATATAATGTTCCCACAGAGAAGTTAGTGCCGACCCGTCAGGAATGTTGGAAAATACTACATCCGAGGTGTTAGGTTGCCTTAGGTTAGGATATATAACGCTATAGACGTATATAATGTCCCAAACTAGACGTACGGGACGACAGGAATGGGATTCTGCAAAACATTACCAGCGAGGGGCTAGATGGGTTAGGATAGGTTATGTTACGTTATAGACGTATATAATTTTCCCACCGAGAAGTAGGGGTCGATACGCCAGGAATGTTGGTAAATACTACATCCGAGATGTTAGCCTGCCTTACGTTAGGATATATAATGCAATAGACGTTTATAGTGTTCCCACGGAGAGGTACGGGCCGACAGGACCGGGATTCTGTAAAACATTACCAGCGAGGGGCCAGATTGGTTAGGTTAGGTTATATTACGTTATAAACGTATATAATGTTCCCACCGAGAAATAGTGGCCGACCCGCCAGGAATGTTGTAATATACTACATACGAAATGTTAGGCTGCCTTAGGTTAGGATATATAATGCAATAGACGTTTATAGTGTTCCCACGGAGAGGTACGGGCCGACACGACCGGGATTCTGTAAAACTTTACCAGCGAGGGGTCAGATGGGTTAGGTTAGGTTATATTACGTTATAGACGTATATAATGTTCCCACCGAGAAATAGTGGCCGACCCGCCAGGAATGTTGTAATATACTACATCCGAAATGTTAGGCTGCCTTAGGTTAGGATATATAACGCTATAGACGTTTATAATGTTCCCACGAAGAGGTACGGGCCGACACGACCAGGATTCTGTAAAACATTACCAGCGAGGCGCTAGATGGGTTAGGTTATGTTATACTACGTGATAGACGTATATAACGTTCCCATCGAGAAGTAGGGGCAGACCCGCCAGGTATGTTGTAAAATACTACATCCGAGATGTTAGGTTGCTTTAGGTTAGGATATATAACGTTATAGACGTATATAATGTTCCCACGGAGGGGCACGGACCGACACGACCGGGATTCAGTAAAACATTACCAGCGAGGGGCTAGATGGGTTAGGTTAGGCTATATTACGTTATAGACGTATATAACGTTCCCATCGAGAAGTAGAGGCCGACCCGCCAGGTATGTTGTAAAATAGTACATCCGAGGTGTGAGGTTGCCTTAGGTTAGGATATATAACGCTATAGACGTATATAATGTCCCAAACTAGACGCAAGGGACGAGAGGAACAGGATTCCGTAAAACGTTACCAGCCAGGCGCTAGATGGGTTAGGTTAAGTTATATTATGTCACAGACGTATATAATGTTCCCACAGAGAAGTTAGTGCCGACCCGTCAGGAATGTTGGAAAATACTACATCCGAGGTGTTAGGTTGCCTTAGGTTAGGATATATAACGCTATAGACGTATATAATGTCCCAAACTAGACGTACGGGACGACAGGAATGGGATTCTGCAAAACATTACCAGCGAGGGGCTAGATAGGTTAGGATAGGTTATGTTACGTTATAGACGTATATAATTTTCCCACCGAGAAGTAGGGGTCGATACGCCAGGAATGTTGGTAAATACTACATCCGAGATGTTAGCCTGCCTTACGTTAGGATATATAATGCAATAGACGTTTATAGTATTCCCACGGAGAGGTACGGGCCGACAGGACCGGGATTCTGTAAAACATTACCAGCGAGGGGCCAGATTGGTTAGGTTAGGTTATATTACGTTATAAACGTATATAATGTTCCCACCGAGAAATAGTGGCCGACCCGCCAGGAATGTTGTAATATACTACATACGAAATGTTAGGCTGCCTTAGGTTAGGATATATAATGCAATAGACGTTTATAGTGTTCCCACGGAGAGGTACGGGCCGACACGACCGGGATTCTGTAAAACTTTACCAGCGAGGGGTCAGATGGGTTAGGTTAGGTTATATTACGTTATAGACGTATATAATGTTCCCACCGAGAAATAGTGGCCGACCCGCCAGGAATGTTGTAATATACTACATCCGAAATGTTAGGCTGCCTTAGGTTAGGATATATAACGCTATAGACGTTTATAATGTTCCCACGAAGAGGTACGGGCCGACACGACCAGGATTCTGTAAAACATTACCAGCGAGGCGCTAGATGGGTTAGGTTATGTTATACTACGTGATAGACGTATATAACGTTCCCATCGAGAAGTAGGGGCAGACCCGCCAGGTATGTTGTAAAATACTACATCCGAGATGTTAGGTTGCTTTAGGTTAGGATATATAACGTTATAGACGTATATAATGTTCCCACGGAGGGGCACGGACCGACACGACCGGGATTCAGTAAAACATTACCAGCGAGGGGCTAGATGGGTTAGGTTAGGCTATATTACGTTATAGACGTATATAACGTTCCCATCGAGAAGTAGAGGCCGACCCGCCAGGTATGTTGTAAAATACTACATCCGAGGTGTGAGGTTGCCTTAGGTTAGGATATATAACGCTATAGACGTATATAATGTTCCCACGGATAGGTACGTGCCGACAGGACCGGGACTCTGTAAAACATTACCAGCGAGGGGCTAGGTGGATTAGGTTAGGCTATATGACGTTATAGACGTATATAACGTTCCCATCGAGAAGTAGGGGCCGACCCGCCAGGTATGTTGTAAAATACAACATCCGAGGTGTGAGGTTGCCTTAGGTTAGGATGTATAACGCTATAGACGTTTATAATGTTCCCACGGAGAGGCACGGACCGACACGCCCGGGGTTCTGTAAAACATTACCAGCGAGGGGCTAGATAGGTTAGGTTAGGTTATATTACGTTATAGACGTATATAATGTTCCCACGGAGAGGCACGGACCGACTCGACCGGGATTCTCTAAAACATTACCAGCAAGGGGCTAGATGGGTTAGGTTAGGCTATATTACGTTATAGACGTATATAACGTTCCCATCCAGAAGTAGGGGCCGACCCGCCAGTTATGTTGTAAAATACTACATCCAAGGTGTGACGTTGCCTTAGGTTAAGATATATAACGTTATAGACGTATATAATGTTCCCACGGAGAGGTACGGGCCGACCCGACCGGGATTCTGTAAAACATTACCAGCCAGGGGCTAGATGGGTTAGGTTAGGTGATATTACGTTATAGACCTATATAATGTTCCAACTGAGAAGTAGGGGCCGACCCGCCAGGTATGTTGTGAAATACTACATCCGAGGTGTGAGGTTGCCTTAGGTTAGGATATATAACGTTATAGACGTATATAATGTTCCCACGTAGAGGCACGGACCGACTCGACCGGGATTCTCTAAAACATTACCAGCAAGGGGCTAGATGGGTTAGGTTAGGCTATATTACGTTATAGACGTATATAACGTTCCCATCCAGAAGTAGGGGCCGACACGCCAGGTATGTTGTAAAATACTACATCCGAGGTGTGAGGTTGCCTTAGGTTAGGATATATAACGCTATAGACGTATATAATGTTCCCACGGATAGGTACGGGCCGACACGACCGGGACTCTGTAAAACATTACCAGCGAGGAGCTAGGTGGGTTAGGTTAGGTTATATTACGTTATAGACGTATATAATGTTCCCACCGAAAAGTAGGGGCCGGCCAGCCAGGAATGTTGTAAAATTCTACATCCGCGGAGTGAGGTTGCCTTAGGTTAGGATATATAACGTTATAGACGTATATAATGTTCCCACGGTGAGGTACGGGCCGACAGGACCGGGATTCTGTAAAACATTACCAGCGAGGGGCCAGATGGGTTAGGTTAGGTTATATTACGTTATAGACGTATATAACGTTCCCACCGAGAAATAGTGGCCGGCCAGCCAGGAATGTTGTAAAATTCTACATCCGCGGAGTGAGGTTGCCTTAGGTTAGGATATATAACGTTATAGACGTATATAATGTTCCCACGGAGGGGCACGGACCGACACGACCGGGATTCTCCGAAACATTACCAGCGAGGGGCTAGATGGGTTAGGTTAGGCTATATTACGTTATATACGTATATAACGTCCCCATCGAGAAGTAGGGGCCGACCCGCCAGGTATGTTGTAAAATACTACATCCGAGGTGTGAGGTTGCCTTAGGTTAGGATATATAACGTTATAGACGTATATAATTTTCCCACGGAGAGGCACGGACCGACACGACCGGGATTCTGTAAAACATTACCAGCGAGGCGCTAGATGGGTTAGGTTAGGCTATATTACGTTATAGACGTATATAACGTTCCCATCGAGAAGTAGGGGCCGACCCGCCAGGAATGTTGTAATATACTACATCCGAAATGTTAGGCTGCCTTAGGTTACGATATATAACGTTATAGACGTACATAATGTTCCCACGGAGAGGTACGGGCCAAGAGGACCGGGATTCTGTAAAACAATACCACCCAGGGGCTAGATGGGTTAGGTTAGGTTATATTACGTTATAGACCTATATAATGTTCCAACCGAGAAGTAGGGGCCGACCCGCCAGGTATGTTGTAAAATACTACATCCGAGACGTTAGGTTGCTTTAGGTTAGGATAGATAACGTTATAGACGTATACAATGTTCCCACGTAGAAGCACGGACCGACACGCCCGGGATTCTGTAAAACATTACCAGCGAGGGGCTAGATGGATTAGGTTAGGCTATATGACGTTATAGACGTATATAACGTTCCCATCGAGAAGTAGGGGCCGACCCGCCAGGTATGTTGTAAAATACTACATCCGAGGTGTGAGGTTGCCTTAGGTTAGGATATATAACGCTATAGACGTTTATAATGTTCCCACGGAGAGGTACGGGCCGACACGACCGGGATTCTGTAAAACATTACCAGCGAGGGGCTAGATGGGTTAGGTTAGGTTATATTACGTTATAGACGTATATAATGTTCCCACCGAGAAATAGTGGCCGACCCGCCAGGAATGTTGTAATATACTACATCCGAAATGTTAGGCTGCCTTAGGTTAGGATATATAACGCTATAGACGTTTATAATGTTCCCACGAAGAGGTACGGGCCGACACGACCAGGATTCTGTAAAACATTACCAGCGAGGCGCTAGATGGGTTAGGTTATGTTATACTACGTGATAGACGTATATAACGTTCCCATCGAGAAGTAGGGGCAGACCCGCCAGGTATGTTGTAAAATACTACATCCGAGATGTTAGGTTGCTTTAGGTTAGGATATATAACGTTATAGACGTATATAATGTTCCCACGGTGGGGCACGGACCGACACGACCGGGATTCAGTAAAACATTACCAGCGAGGGGCTAGATGGGTTAGGTTAGGCTATATTACGTTATAGACGTATATAACGTTCCCATCGAGAAGTAGAGGCCGACCCGCCAGGTATGTTGTAAAATAGTACATCCGAGGTGTGAGGTTGCCTTAGGTTAGGATATATAACGCTATAGACGTATATAATGTTCCCACGGATAGGCACGTGCCGACAGGACCGGGATTCTGTAAAACATTACCAGCGAGGAGCTAGATAGGTTAGGTTAGGTTATATTACGTTATAGACGTATATAATGTTCCCACCGAGAAGTATGGGCCGGCCAGCCAGGTATATTGTAATATACTACATCCGAAATGCTAGGCTGCCTTAGGTTAGGATATATAATGCAATAGACGTTTATAGTGTTCCCACGGAGAGGTACGGGCCGACAGGACCGGGATTCTGTAAAACATTACCAGCGAGGGGCCAGATGGGTTAGGTTAGGTTATATTACGTTATAGACGTATATAACGTTCCCACCGCGAAATAGTGGCCGACCCGCCAGGACTGTTGTAATATACTACATTCGAAATGTTAGGCTGCCTTAGGTTAGGATATATAACGCTATAGACGTTTATAATGTTCCCGCGGAGAGGTACGGGCCGACACCACCGGGACTCTGTAAAACATTACCAGCGAGGGGCTAGGTGGGTTAGGTTAGGTTATATTACGTTATAGACCTATATAATGTTCCAACCGAGAAGTAGGGGCCGACCCGCCAGGTATGTTGTAAAATACTACATCCGAGATGTTAGGTTGATTTAGGTTAGGATATATAACGTTATAGACGTATCTAATGTCTCCACGTAGAGGTACGGTCCGACACGTCCGGGATTCTGTAAAACATTACCAGTGTGGGGCTAGATCGGTTAGGTTAGGTTATATTACATTATAGACGTATGTAATGTTCCAACCGAGAAGTAGGGGCCTACCCGCCAGGTATGTTGTAAAATACTACATCCGAGATGTTAAGTTTCTTTATGTTAGGATATATAACGTTATAGACGTATATAATGTTCCCACGTAGAGGCAAGGACCGACTCGACCGGGATTCTCTAAAACATTACCAGCGAGGGGCTAGATGGGCTAGGTTAGGCTATATTACGTTATAGACGTATATAACGTTCCCATCGAGAAGTAGGGGCCGACCCGCCAGGTATGTTGCAAAATACTACATCCGAGGTGTGAGGTTGCCTTAGGTTAGGACATATAACGTTATAGACGTATATAATGTTCCCACGGATAGGTACGGGCCGAGAGGACCGGGATTCTGTAAAACATTACCAGCGAGGGGCCAGATGGGTTAGGTTAGGTTATATTACGTTATAGACGTATATAACGTTCCCATCGAGAAGTAGAGGCCGACCCGCCAGGTATGTTGTAAAATACCACATCCGAGGTGTGAGGTTGCCTTTGGTTAGGATATATAACGTTATAGACGTATATAATGTTCCCACGGAGAGGAACGGACCGACTCGACCGGGATTCTCCGAAACATTACCAGCGAGGGGCTGGATGGGTTAGGTTAGGCTATATTACGTTATAGACGTATATAACGTACCCATCGAGAAGTAGGGGCCGACCCGCCAGGTATGTTGTAAAATACTACGTCCGAGGTGTGAGGTTGCCTTAGGTTAGGATATATAACGCTATAGACGTATATAATGTTCCCACGGATAGGTACGTGCCGACAGGACCGGGATTCTGTAAAACATTACCAGCGAGGAGCTAGATAGGTTAGGTTAGGTTATATTACGTTATAGACGTATATAATGTTCCCACCGAAAAGTAGGGGCCGGCCAGCCAGGAATGTTGTAAAATTCTACATCCGCGGAGTGAGGTTGCCTTAGGTTAGGATATATAACGTTATAGACGTATATAATGTTCCCACGGAGAGGTACGGGCCGACAGGACCGGGATTCTGTAAAACATTACCAGCGAGGGGCCAGACGGGTTAGGTTAGGTTATATTACGTTATAGACGTACATAACGTTCCCACCGAGAAATAGTGGCCGGCCAGCCAGGAATGTTGTAAAATTCTACATCCGCGGAGTGAGGTTGCCTTAGGATAGGATATATAACGTTATAGACGTATATAATGTTCCCACGGAGAGGCACGGACCGACTCGACCGGGATTCTCTAAAACATTACCAGCGAGGGGCTGGATGGGTTAGGTTAGGCTATATTACGTTATAGACGTATATAACGTACCCATCGAGAAGTAGGGGCCGACCCGCCAGGTATGTTGTAAAATACTACATCCGAGGTGTGAGGTTGCCTTAGGTTAGGATATATAACGCTATAGACGTATATAATGTTCCCACGGATAGGTACGTGCCGACAGGACCGGGATTCTGTAAAACATTACCAGCGAGGAGCTAGATAGGTTAGGTTAGGTGATATTACGTTATAGACCTATATAATGTTCCAACTGAGAAGTAGGGGCCGACCCGCCAGGTATGTTGTGAAATACTACATCCGAGGTGTGAGGTTGCCTTAGGTTAGGATATATAACGTTATAGACGTATATAATGTTCCCACGGAGAGGTACGGTCCGACACGGCCAGGATTCTGTAAAACATTACCAGCGAAGGGCTAGTTGGGTTAGGTTAGGCTATATTACGTTATGGACGTGTATAATGTTCCCACCGAGAAGTACGGGCCGACCCGCCAGGAATGTTGTAATATACTACATCCGAAATGTTAGGCTGCCTTAGGTTAGGATATATAACGCTATAGACGTTTATAATGTTCCCGCGGAGAGGTACGGGCCGACACGACCGGGACTCTGTAAAACATTACCAGCGAGGGGCTAGGTGGGTTAGGTTAGGTTATATTACGTTATAGACCTATATAATGTTCCAACCGAGAAGTAGGCGCCGACCCGCCAGGTATGTTGTAAAATACTACATCCGAGATGTTAGGTTGATTTAGGTTAGGATATGTAACGTTATAGACGTATCTAATGTCTCCACGTAGAGGTACGGTCCGACACGTCCGGGATTCTGTAAAACATTACCAGTGTGGGGCTAGATCGGTTAGGTTAGGTTATATTACATTATAGACGTATGTAATGTTCCAACCGAGAAGTAGGGGCCTACCCGCCAGGTATGTTGTAAAATACTACATCCGAGATGTTAAGTTTCTTTATGTTAGGATATATAACGTTATAGACGTATATAATGTTCCCACGGAGAGGTACGGGCCGACAGGACCGGGATTCTGTAAAACATTACCAGCGAGGGGCTAGATGGGTTAGGTTAGGTTATATTACGTTATAAACGTATATAATGTTCCCATCAAGAAGTAGGGGCCGACCCGCCAGGTATGTTGTAAAATACTACATCCGAGGTGTGAGGTTGCCTTAGGTTAGGATATATAACGTTATAGACGTATATAATGTTCCCACGTAGAGGCAAGGACCGACTCGACCGGGATTCTCTAAAACATTACCAGCGAGGGGCTAGATGGGCTAGGTTAGGCTATATTACGTTATAGACGTATATAACGTTCCCATCGAGAAGTAGGGGCCGACCCGCCAGGTATGTTGTAAAATACTACATCCGAGGTGTGAGGTTGCCTTAGGTTAGGACATATAACGTTATAGACGTATATAATGTTCCCACGGATAGGTACGGGCCGAGAGGACCGGGATTCTGTAAAACATTACCAGCGAGGGGCCAGATTGGTTAGGTTAGGTTATATTACGTTATAGACGTATATAACGTTCCCATCGAGAAGTAGGGGCCGGCCAGCCAGGAATGTTGTGAAATACTACATCCGAGGTGTGAGGTTGCCTTAGGTTAGGATATATAGCGTTACAGACGTATATAATGTTCCCACGTAGAGGCACGGACCGACTCGACCGGGATTCTCTAAAACATTACCAGCAAGGGGCTGGATGGGTTAGGTTAGGCTATATTACGTTATAGACGTATATAACGTTCCCACCCAGAAGTAGGGGCCGACCCGCCAGGTATGTTGTAAAATACTACATCCGAGATGTTAGGTTGCTTTAGGTTAGGATAGATAACGTTATAGACGTATATAATGTTCCCACGTAGAAGCACGGACCGACACGCCCGGGATTTTGTAAAACATTACCAGCGAGGGGCTAGATGGATTAGGTTAGGCTATATTACGTTATAGACGTATATAACGTTCCCATCCAGAAGTAGGGGCCGACCCGCCAGGTATGTTGCAAAATATTACATCCGAGGTGTGAGGTTGCCTTAGGTTAGGACATATAACGTTATAGACGTATATAATGTTCCCACGGATAGGTACGGGCCGAGAGGACCGGGATTCTGTAAAACATTACCAGCGAGGGGCCAGATGGGTTAGGTTAGGTTATATTACGTTATAGACGTATATAACGTTCCCATCGAGAAGTAGAGGCCGACCCGCCAGGTATGTTGTAAAATACCACATCCGAGGTGTGAGGTTGCCTTTGGTTAGGATATATAACGTTATAGACGTATATAATGTTCCCACGGAGAGGAACGGACCGACTCGACCGGGATTCTCCGAAACATTACCAGCGAGGGGCTGGATGGGTTAGGTTAGGCTATATTACATTATAGACGTATATAACGTACCCATCGAGAAGTAGGGGCCGACCCGCCAGGTATGTTGTAAAATACTACGTCCGAGGTGTGAGGTTGCCTTAGGTTAGGATATATAACGCTATAGACGTATATAATGTTCCCACGGATAGGTACGTGCCGACAGGACCGGGATTCTGTAAAACATTACCAGCGAGGAGCTAGATAGGTTAGGTTAGGTTATATTACGTTATAGACGTATATAATGTTCCCACCGAAAAGTAGGGGCCGGCCAGCCAGGAATGTTGTAAAATTCTACATCCGCGGAGTGAGGTTGCCTTAGGTTAGGATATATAACGTTATAGACGTATATAATGTTCCCACGGAGAGGTACGGGCCGACAGGACCGGGATTCTGTAAAACATTACCAGCGAGGGGCCAGACGGGTTAGGTTAGGTTATATTACGTTATAGACGTATATAACGTTCCCACCGAGAAATAGTGGCCGGCCAGCCAGGAATGTTGTAAAATTCTACATCCGCGGAGTGAGGATGCCTTAGGATAGGATATATAACGTTATAGACGTATATAATGTTCCCACGGAGAGGCACGGACCGACTCGACCGGGATTCTCTAAAACATTACCAGCAAGGGGCTAGATGGGTTAGGTTGGGCTATATTACGTTATAGACGTATATAACGTTCCCATCCAGAAGTAGGGGCCGACCCGCCAGGTATGTTGTAAAATACTACATCCAAGGTGTGACGTTGCCTTAGGTTAAGATATATAACGTTATAGACGTATATAATGTTCCCACGGAGAGGTACGGGCCGACCCGACCGGGATTCTGTAAAACATTACCAGCCAGGGGCTAGATGGGTTAGGTTAGGTGATATTACGTTATAGACCTATATAATGTTCCAACTGAGAAGTAGGGGCCGACCCGCCAGGTATGTTGTGAAATACTACATCCGAGGTGTGAGGTTGCCTTAGGTTAGGATATATAACGTTATAGACGTATATAATGTTCCCACGGAGAGGTACGGTCCGACACGGCCAGGATTCTGTAAAACATTACCAGCGAAGGGCTAGTTGGGTTAGGTTAGGCTATATTACGTTATGGACGTGTATAATGTTCCCACCGAGAAGTACGGGCCGACCCGCCAGGAATGTTGTAATATACTACATCCGAAATGTTAGGCTGCCTTAGGTTAGGATATATAACGCTATAGACGTTTATAATGTTCCCGCGGAGAGGTACGGGCCGACACGACCGGGACTCTGTAAAACATTACCAGCGAGGGGCTAGGTGGGTTAGGTTAGGTTATATTACGTTATAGACCTATATAATGTTCCAACCGAGAAGTAGGCGCCGACCCGCCAGGTATGTTGTAAAATACTACATCCGAGATGTTAGGTTGATTTAGGTTAGGATATGTAACGTTATAGACGTATCTAATGTCTCCACGTAGAGGTACGGTCCGACACGTCCGGGATTCTGTAAAACATTACCAGTGTGGGGCTAGATCGGTTAGGTTAGGTTATATTACATTATAGACGTATGTAATGTTCCAACCGAGAAGTAGGGGCCTACCCGCCAGGTATGTTGTAAAATACTACATCCGAGATGTTAAGTTTCTTTATGTTAGGATATATAACGTTATAGACGTATATAATGTTCCCACGGAGAGGTACGGGCCGACAGGACCGGGATTCTGTAAAACATTACCAGCGAGGGGCTAGATGGGTTAGGTTAGGTTATATTACGTTATAAACGTATATAATGTTCCCATCAAGAAGTAGGGGCCGACCCGCCAGGTATGTTGTAAAATACTACATCCGAGGTGTGAGGTTGCCTTATGTTAGGATATATAACGTTATAGACGTATATAATGTTCCCACGTAGAGGCAAGGACCGACTCGACCGGGATTCTCTAAAACATTACCAGCGAGGGGCTAGATGGGCTAGGTTAGGCTATATTACGTTATAGACGTATATAACGTTCCCATCGAGAAGTAGGGGCCGACCCGCCAGGTATGTTGTAAAATACTACATCCGAGGTGTGAGGTTGCCTTAGGTTAGGACATATAACGTTATAGACGTATATAATGTTCCCACGGATAGGTACGGGCCGAGAGGACCGGGATTCTGTAAAACATTACCAGCGAGGGGCCAGATTGGTTAGGTTAGGTTATATTACGTTATAGACGTATATAACGTTCCCATCGAGAAGTAGGGGCCGGCCAGCCAGGAATGTTGTGAAATACTACATCCGAGGTGTGAGGTTGCCTTAGGTTAGGATATATAGCGTTACAGACGTATATAATGTTCCCACGTAGAGGCACGGACCGACTCGACCGGGATTCTCTAAAACATTACCAGCAAGGGGCTGGATGGGTTAGGTTAGGCTATATTACGTTATAGACGTATATAACGTTCCCACCCAGAAGTAGGGGCCGACCCGCCAGGTATGTTGTAAAATACTACATCCGAGGTGTGAGGTTGCCTTAGGTTAGGATATATAACGTTATAGACGTATATAATTTTCCCACGGAGAGGCACGGACCGACACGACCGGGATTCTGTAAAACATTACCAGCGAGGCGCTAGATGGGTTAGGTTAGGCTATATTACGTTATAGACGTATATAACGTTCTCATCGAGAAGTAGGGGCCGACCCGCCAGGAGTGTTGTAATATACTACATCCGAAATGTTAGGCTGCCTTAGGTTACGATATATAACGTTATAGACGTATATAATGTACCCACGGAGAGGTACGGGCCGAGAGGACCGGGATTCTGTAAAACAATACCACCCAGGGGCTAGATGGGTTAGGTTAGGTTATATTACGTTGTAGACCTATATAATGTTCCAACCGAGAAGTAGGGGCCGACCCGCCAGGTATGTTGTAAAATACTACATCCGAGATGTTAGGTTGCTTTAGGTTAGGATAGATAACGTTATAGACGTATATAATGTTCCCACGTAGAAGCACGGACCGACACGCCCGGGATTTTGTAAAACATTACCAGCGAGGGGCTAGATGGATTAGGTTAGGCTATATTACGTTATAGACGTATATAACGTTCCCATCGAGAAGTAGGGGCCGACCCGCCAGGTATGTTGCAAAATATTACATCCGAGGTGTGAGGTTGCCTTAGGTTAGGACATATAACGTTATAGACGTATATAATGTTCCCACGGATAGGTACGGGCCGAGAGGACCGGGATTCTGTAAAACATTACCAGCGAGGGGCCAGATGGGTTAGGTTAGGTTATATTACGTTATAGACGTATATAACGTTCCCATCGAGAAGTAGAGGCCGACCCGCCAGGTATGTTGTAAAATACCACATCCGAGGTGTGAGGTTGCCTTTGGTTAGGATATATAACGTTATAGACGTATATAATGTTCCCACGGAGAGGAACGGACCGACTCGACCGGGATTCTCCGAAACATTACCAGCGAGGGGCTGGATGGGTTAGGTTAGGCTATATTACATTATAGACGTATATAACGTACCCATCGAGAAGTAGGGGCCGACCCGCCAGGTATGTTGTAAAATACTACGTCCGAGGTGTGAGGTTGCCTTAGGTTAGGATATATAACGCTATAGACGTATATAATGTTCCCACGGATAGGTACGTGCCGACAGGACCGGGATTCTGTAAAACATTACCAGCGAGGAGCTAGATAGGTTAGGTTAGGTTATATTACGTTATAGACGTATATAATGTTCCCACCGAAAAGTAGGGGCCGGCCAGCCAGGAATGTTGTAAAATTCTACATCCGCGGAGTGAGGTTGCCTTAGGTTAGGATATATAACGTTATAGACGTATATAATGTTCCCACGGAGAGGTACGGGCCGACAGGACCGGGATTCTGTAAAACATTACCAGCGAGGGGCAAGACGGGTTAGGTTAGGTTATATTACGTTATAGACGTATATAACGTTCCCACCGAGAAATAGTGGCCGGCCAGCCAGGAATGTTGTAAAATTCTACATCCGCGGAGTGAGGTTGCCTTAGGATAGGATATATAACGTTATAGACGTATATAATGTTCCCACGGAGAGGCACGGACCGACTCGACCGGGATTCTCTAAAACATTACCAGCAAGGGGCTAGATGGGTTAGGTTGGGCTATATTACGTTATAGACGTATATAACGTTCCCATCCAGAAGTAGGGGCCGACCCGCCAGGTATGTTGTAAAATACTACATCCAAGGTGTGACGTTGCCTTAGGTTAAGATATATAACGTTATAGACGTATATAATGTTCCCACGGAGAGGTACGGGCCGACCCGACCGGGATTCTGTAAAACATTACCAGCCAGGGGCTAGATGGGTTAGGTTAGGTGATATTACGTTATAGACCTATATAATGTTCCAACTGAGAAGTAGGGGCCGACCCGCCAGGTATGTTGTGAAATACTACATCCGAGGTGTGAGGTTGCCTTAGGTTAGGATATATAACGTTATAGACGTATATAATGTTCCCACGGAGAGGTACGGTCCGACACGGCCAGGATTCTGTAAAACATTACCAGCGAAGGGCTAGTTGGGTTAGGTTAGGCTATATTACGTTATGGACGTGTATAATGTTCCCACCGAGAAGTACGGGCCGACCCGCCAGGAATGTTGTAATATACTACATCCGAAATGTTAGGCTGCCTTAGGTTAGGATATATAACGCTATAGACGTTTATAATGTTCCCGCGGAGAGGTACGGGCCGACACGACCGGGACTCTGTAAAACATTACCAGCGAGGGGCTAGGTGGGTTAGGTTAGGTTATATTACGTTATAGACCTATATAATGTTCCAACCGAGAAGTAGGGGCCGACCCGCCAGGTATGTTGTAAAATACTACATCCGAGATGTTAGGTTGATTTAGGTTAGGATATATAACGTTATAGACGTATCTAATGTCTCCACGTAGAGGTACGGTCCGACACGTCCGGGATTCTGTAAAACATTACCAGTGTGGGGCTAGATCGGTTAGGTTAGGTTATATTACATTATAGACGTATGTAATGTTCCAACCGAGAAGTAGGGGCCTACCCGCCAGGTATGTTGTAAAATACTACATCCGAGATGTTAAGTTTCTTTATGTTAGGATATATAACGTTATAGACGTATATAATGTTCCCACGGAGAGGTACGGGCCGACAGGACCGGGATTCTGTAAAACATTACCAGCGAGGGGCTAGATGGGTTAGGTTAGGTTATATTACGTTATAAACGTATATAATGTTCCCATCAAGAAGTAGGGGCCGACCCGCCAGGTATGTTGTAAAATACTACATCCGAGGTGTGAGGTTGCCTTAGGTTAGGATATATAACGTTATAGACGTATATAATGTTCCCACGTAGAGGCAAGGACCGACTCGACCGGGATTCTCTAAAACATTACCAGCGAGGGGCTAGATGGGCTAGGTTAGGCTATATTACGTTATAGACGTATATAACGTTCCCATCGAGAAGTAGGGGCCGACCCGCCAGGTATGTTGTAAAATACTACATCCGAGGTGTGAGGTTGCCTTAGGTTAGGATATATAACGTTATAGACGTATATAATGTTCCCACGGAGAGGAACGGACCGACTCGACCGGGATTCTCCGAAACATTACCAGCGAGGGGCTGGATGGGTTAGGTTAGGCTATATTACGTTATAGACGTATATAACGTACCCATCGAGAAGTAGGGGCCGACCCGCCAGGTATGTTGTAAAATACTACATCCGAGGTGTGAGGTTGCCTTAGGTTAGGATATATAACGCTATAGACGTATATAATGTTCCCACGGATAGGTACGTGCCGACAGGACCGGGATTCTGTAAAACATTACCAGCGAGGAGCTAGATAGGTTAGGTTAGGTTATATTACGTTATAGACGTATATAATGTTCCCACCGAAAAGTAGGGGCCGGCCAGCCAGGAATGTTGTGAAATACTACATCCGAGGTGTGAGGTTGCCTTAGGTTAGGATATATAACGTTATAGACGTATATAATGTTCCCACGTAGAGGCACGGACCGACTCGACCGGGATTCTCTAAAACATTACCAGCAAGGGGCTGGATGGGTTAGGTTAGGCTATATTACGTTATAGACGTATATAACGTTCCCACCCAGAAGTAGGGGCCGACCCGCCAGGTATGTTGTAAAATACTACATCCGAGGTGTGAGGTTGCCTTAGGTTAGGATATATAACGTTATAGACGTATATAATTTTCCCACAGAGAGGCACGGACCGACACGACCGGGATTCTGTAAAACATTACCAGCGAGGCGCTAGATGGGTTAGGTTAGGCTATATTACGTTATAGACGTATATAACGTTCTCATCGAGAAGTAGGGGCCGACCCGCCAGGAGTGTTGTAATATACTACATCCGAAATGTTAGGCTGCCTTAGGTTACGATATATAACGTTATAGACGTATATAATGTACCCACGGAGAGGTACGGGCCGAGAGGACCGGGATTCTGTAAAACAATACCACCCAGGGGCTAGATGGGTTCGGTTAGGTTATATTACGTTATAGACCTATATAATGTTCCAACCGAGAAGTAGGGGCCGACCCGCCAGGTATGTTGTAAAATACTACATCCGAGATGTTAGGTTGCTTTAGGTTAGGATAGATAACGTTATAGACGTATATAATGTTCCCACGTAGAAGCACGGACCGACACGCCCGGGATTTTGTAAAACATTACCAGCGAGGGGCTAGATGGATTAGGTTAGGCTATATGACGTTATAGACGTATATAACGTTCCCATCGAGAAGTAGTGGCCGACCCGCCAGGTATGTTGTAAAATGCTACATCCGAGGTGTCAGGTTGCCTTAGGTTAGGATATATAACGCTATAGACGTTTATAATGTTCCCACGGAGAGGTACGGGCCGACACGACCGGGATTCTGTAAAACATTACCAGCGAGGGGCTAGATGGGTTAGGTTAGGTTATATTACGTTATAGACGTATATAATGTTCCCACCGAGAAATAGTGGCCGACCCGCCAGGAATGTTGTAATATACTACATCCGAAATGTTAGCCTGCCTTAGGTTAGGATATATAACGCTATAGACGTTTATAATGTTCCCACGAAGAGGTACGGGCCGACACGACCAGGATTCTGTAAAACATTACCAGCGAGGCGCTAGATGGGTTAGGTTATGTTATATTACGTTATAGACGTATATAACGTTCCCATCGAGAAGTAGGGGCCGACCCGCCAGGTATGTTGTAAAATACAACATCCGAGATGTTAGGTTGCTTTAGGTTAGGATATATAACGTTATAGACGTTTATAATGTTCCCACGGAGGGGCACGGACCGACACGACCGGGATTCAGTAAAACATTACCAGCGAGGGGCTAGATGGGTTAGGTTAGGCTATATTACGTTATAGACGTATATAACGTTCCCATCGAGAAGTAGAGGCCGACCCGCCAGGTATGTTGTAAAATACTACATCCGAGGTGTGAGGTTGCCTTAGGTTAGGATATATAACGCTATAGACGTATATAATGTTCCCACGGATAGGTACGTCCCGACAGGACCGGGATTCTGTAAAACATTACCAGCGAGGGGCCAGATGGGTTAGGTTAGGTTATATTACGTTATAGAACTATATAATGTTCCAACCGAGAAGTAGGGGCCGACCCGCCAGGTATGTTGTAAAATACTACATCCGAGATGTTAGGTTGATTTAGGTTAGGATATATAACGTTATAGACGTATCTAATGTTTCCACGTAGAGGTACGGTACGACACGTGCGGGATTCTGTAAAACATTACCAGTGTGGGGCTAGATCGGTTAGGTTAGGTTATATTACATTATAGACGTATGTAATGTTCCAACCGAGAAGTAGGGGCCTACCCGCCAGGTATGTTGTAAAATACTACATCCGAGATGTTAAGTTTCTTTATGTTAGGATATATAACGTTATAGACGTATATAATGTTCCCACGGAGAGGTACGGGCCGACAGGACCGGGATTCTGTAAAACATTACCAGCGAGGGCCTAGATGGGTTAGGTTAGGTTATATTACGTTATAAACGTATATAATGTTCCCATCAAGAAGTAGGGGCCGACCCGCCAGGTATGTTGTAAAATACTACATCCGAGGTGTGAGGTTGCCTTAGGTTAGGATATATAACGTTATAGACGTATATAATGTTCCCACGTAGAGGCAAGGACCGACTCGACCGGGATTCTCTAAAACATTACCAGCGAGGGGCTAGATGGGCTAGGTTAGGCTATATTACGTTATAGACGTATATAACGTTCCCATCGAGAAGTAGGGGCCGACCCGCCAGGTATGTTGTAAAATACTATATCCGAGGTGTGAGGTTGCCTTAGGTTAGGACATATAACGTTATAGACGTATATAATGTTCCCACGGATAGGTACGGGCCGAGAGGGCCCGGGATTCTGTAAAACATTACCAGCGAGGGGCCAGATGGGTTAGGTTAGGTTATATTACGTTATAGACGTATATAACGTTCCCATCGAGAAGTAGAGGCCGACCCGCCAGGTATGTTGTAAAATACTACATCCGAGGTGTGAGGTTGCCTTAGGTTAGGATATATAACGTTATAGACGTATATAATGTTCCCACGGAGAGGAACGGACCGACTCGACCGGGATTCTCCGAAACATTACCAGCGAGGGGCTGGATGGGTTAGGTTAGGCTATATTACGTTATAGACGTATATAATGTTCCCATCGAGAAGTAGAGGCCGACCCGCCAGGTATGTTGTAAAATACTACATCCGAGGTGTGAAGTTGCCTTAGGTTAGGATATATAACGCTATAGACGTATATAATGTTCCCACGGATAGGTACGTGCCGACTGGACCTGGATTCTGTAAAACATTACCAGCGAGGAGCTAGATAGGTTAGGTTAGGTTATATTACGTTATAGACGTATATAATGTTCCCACCGAGAAGTAGGGGCCGGCCAGCCAGGAATGTTGTAATTTACTACATCCAAAATGTTAGGCTGCCTTAGGTTAGGATATATAATGCAATAGACGTTTATATTGTTCCCACGGAGAGGTACGGGCCGACAGGACCGGGATTCTGTAAAACATTACCAGCGAGGGGCCAGATGGGTTAGGTTAGGTTATATTACGTTATAGACGTATATAACGTTCCCACCGCGAAATAGTGGCCGACCCGCCAGGACTGTTGTAATATACTACATCCGAAATGTTAGGCTGCCTTATGTTAGGATATATAACGCTATAAACGTTTATAATGTTCCCGCGGAGAGGTACGGGCCGACACGACCGGGACTCTGTAAAACATTACCAGCGAGGGGCTAGGTGGGTTAGGTTAGGTTATACTACGTTATAGACCTATATAATGTTCCAACCGAGAAGTAGGGGCCGACCCGCCAGGTATGTTGTAAAATACTACATCCGAGATGTTAAGTTGATTTAGGTTAGGATATATAACGTTATAGACGTATCTAATGTCTCCACGTAGAGGTACGGTCCGACACGTCCGGGATTCTGTAAAACATTACCAGTGTGGGGCCAGACGGGTTAGGTTAGGTTATATTACGTTATAGACGTATATAACGTTCCCACCGAGAAATAGTGGCCGGCCAGCCAGGAATGTTGTAAAATTCTACATCCGCGGAGTGAGGTTGCCTTAGGTTAGGATATATAACGTTATAGACGTATATAATGTTCCCACGGAGAGGCACGGACCGACTCGACCGGGATTCTCTAAAACATTACCAGCAATGGGCTAGATGGGTTAGGTTAGGCTATATTACGTTATAGACGTATAGAACGTTCCCATCCAGAAGTAGGGGCCGACCCGCCAGGTATGTTGTAAAATACTACATCCAAGGTGTGACGTTGCCTTAGGTTAAGATATATAACGTTATAGACGTATATAATATTCCCACGGAGAGGTACGGTCCGACCCGATCGGGATTCTGTAAAACATTACCAGCCAGGGGCTAGATGGGTTAGGTTAGGTGATATTACGTTATAGACCTATATAATGTTCCAACTGAGAAGTAGGGGCCGACCCGCCAGGTATGTTGTGAAATACTACATCCGAGGTGTGAGGTTGCCTTCGGTTAGGATATATAACGTTATAGACGTATATAATGTTCCCACGGAGAGGTACGGTCCGACACGGCCAGGATTCTGTAAAACATTACCAGCGAAGGGCTAGTTGGGTTAGGTTAGGCTATATTACGTTATGGACGTGTATAATGTTCCCACCGAGAAGTAGGGGCCGACCCGCCAGGAATGTTGTAATATACTACATCCGAAATGTTAGGCTGCCTTAGGTTAGGATATATAACGCTATAGACGTTTATAATGTTCCCACGAAGAGGTCCGCGCCGTCACGACCGGTATTCTGTAAAACATTACCACCCAGGGGCTAGATGGGTTAGGTTAGGTTATATTACGTTATAGACCTATATAATGTTCCAACCGAGAAGTAGGGGCCGACCCGCCAGCTATGTCGTAAAATACTACATCCGAGATGTTAGGTTGCCTTAGGGTAGGATATATAACGTTATAGACGTACATAATTTTCCCACGGAGAGGTACGGTCCGACGCGATCGCGATTCTGTGAAACATTACCAGCGAGGGGCCAGACGGGTTAGGTTAGGTTATATTACTTTATAGACGTATATAACGTTCCCACGGAGAAGTAGGGTCCGACCCGCCAGGAATGTCGTAAAATACTACATCCGAGGTGTGACGTTGCCTTAGGTTAAGATATATAACGTTATAGACGTATATAATGTTCCCACGGAGAGGTACAGGCCGACCCGACCGGGATTCTGTAAAACATTACCAGCCAGGGGCTAGATGGGTTAGGTTAGGTTATATTACGTTATAGACCTATATAATGTTCCAACCGAGAAGTAGGGGCCGACCCGCCAGGTATGTCGTAAAATACTACATCCGAGATGTTAGGTTGCCTTAGGTTAGGATATATAACGTTACAGACGTATATAATGTTCCCACTGAGACGTACGGGGCTACACGACCGTGATTCTGTAAAACATTACCAGCGAGGGGCTGGATGGATTAGGTTAGGTTACATTACGTTATAGACGTATAAAACGTTCCCACCGAGAAGTACGGGCCGACCGGCCAGGAATGTTGTAAGATACTACATCCGAGCTGTGAGGTTGCCTTAGGTTAGGATATATAACGTTATAGACGTACATAATGTTCCCACGGAGAGGTACGGACCGACGCGACCGGGATTCTGTAAAACATTACCAGCGAGGCGCCAGATGGGTTAGGTTAGGTTATATTACGTTATAGACGTATATAACGTTCCCACCGAGAAATAGTGGCCGACCCGCCAGGAATGTTGTAATATACTTTCATCCGAAATGTTAGGTTGCCTTAGGTTAGGATATATTACGATATACACGTATATAATGTCCACACCGAGATGTACGGGACGACACACACCTCATTCTGTATAACATTATAAGCGGGGGCTAGATGTGTTAGGTTCGGTTATATTACGTTATAGACGTACATAATGTTCCCACCGAGAAGTAGGGGCCGACCCGCCAGGAATGTTGGCAAACACTTCATCCGAGGTGTTAGGTTGCCTTTTATAGGTTATAGATGTATATAATTTTCCCACCGAGAAGTAGGGCTCGACCAGCCAGGAATATTGTAAAATACTACATCCGAGATGTTAGGCTGCCTTAGGTTAGGACATATAACGTTATAGACGTATATAATGTCCACACCGAGATGTACGGGACGACACGAACTGGATTCTGTAAAACATTACCAGCGGGGGGATAGACGGGTTAGGTTAGGTTATATTACGTTATAGACGTATATAATGTCGACACCGAGAAGGACCGGCCGACACAACCGAGATTCTGTAAAACATTACCAGCGAGGGGCTAGATGGATTAGGTTAGGTTATATTACGTTATAGACGTATTTAATATTCGCACCGTGAAGTTGGCACCGACCGGCCAGGAATGTTGGAAAATACTACATCCTAGGTGTTAGGTTGCTTTATGTTAGGATATATAACGTTATAGACGTATATAATGTCCCCTCCGAGAAGTACGGGCCGACACGAACGAGATTTCGTAAAACATTACCAGCGAGGGGTTAGATGGGTTAGGTTATGTTATATTACGTTATAGACGTATATAATGTTCCAACAGAGAAGTAGGGCTCGACCACCCAGGAATGTTGTAAAATACTACATCCGAGATGTTAGGCTGCCTTAGGTTAGGATATATAACGCTATAGACGTATATAATGTCCCAAACTAGACGTACGGGACGACAGGAATGGGATTCTGCAATACATTACCAGCGAGGGGCTAGATGGGTTAGGATAGGTTATGTTACGTTATAGACGTATATAATTTTCCCACCGAGAAGTAGGGGCCGATACGCCAGGAATGTTGGTAAATACTACATCCGAGATGTTAGCCTGCCTTACGTTAGGATATATAATGCAATAGACGTTTATAGTGTTCCCACGGAGAGGTACGGGCCGACAGGACCGGGATTCTGTAAAACATTACCAGCGAGGTGCCAGATCGGTTAGGTTAGGTTATATTACGTTACAAACGTACATAATGTTCCCACCGAGAAATAGTGGCCGACCCGCCAGGAATGTTGTAATATACTACATCCGAAATGTTAGGCTGCCTTAGGTTAGGATATATAATGCAATAGACGTTTATAGTGTTCCCACGGAGAGGTACGGGCCGACAGGACCGGGATTCTGTTAAACATTACCTGCGAGGGGCCAGATGGGTTAGGTTAGGTTATATTACGTTATAGACGTATATAACGTTCCCACCGCGAAATAGTGGCCGACCCGCCAGGAATGTTGTGATATACTACATCCGAAATGTTAGGCTGCCTTAGGTTAGGATATATAACGCTATAGACGTTTATAATGTTCCCGCGGAGAGGTACGGGCCGACACGACCGGGATTCTGTAAAACTTTACCAGCGAGGGGTCAGATGGGTTAGGTTAGGTTATATTACGTTATAGACGTTTATAACGTTCCCACGGAGAAATAGTGGCCGACCCGCCAGGAATGTTGTTATATACTACATCCGAAATGTTAGGCTGCCTTAGGTTAGGATATATAACGCTATAGACGTTTATAATGTTCCCACGGAGAGGTACGGGCCGACACGACCGCGACTCTGTAAAACATTACCAGCGAGGCGCTAGGTGGGTTAGGTTAGGTTATATTACGTTATAGACCTATATAATGTTCCAACCGAGAAGTAGGGGCCGACCCGCCAGGTATGTTGTAAAATACTACATCCGAGATGTTAGGTTGCCTTAGGTTAGGATATATAACGTTATAGACGTATATAATATTCCCACGTAGAGGCACGGACCGACTCGACCGGGATTCTCTAAAACATTACCAGCGAGGGGCTAGATGGGTTAGGTTAGGCTATATTACGTTATAGACGTATATAACGTTCCCATCGAGAAGTAGGGGCCGACCCGCCAGGTATGTTGTAAAATACTACATCCGAGGTGTGAGGTTGCCTTAGGTTAGGACATATAACGTTATGGACGTATATAATGTTCCCACGGAGGGGTACGGGCCGAGAGGACCGGGATTCTGTAAAACATTACCAGCGAGGGGCCAGATGGGTTAGGTTAGGTTATATTACGTTATAGACGTATATAACGTTCCCACCGAGAAATAGTGGCCGACCCGCCAGGAATGTTGTAATATACTAAATCCGAAATGTTAGGCTGCCTTAGGTTAGGATATATAACGCTATAGACGTTTATAATGTTCCCGCGGAGAGGTACGGGCCGACACGACCGGGACTCTGTAAAACATTACCAGCGAGGGGCTATGTGGGTTAGGTTAGGTTATATTACGTTATAGACGTATATAATGTTCCCACGGAGGGTTAGGGGCCGACCCGCCATAAATGTTGGAAAATACTACATCCGAGATGCTAGGTTACTTAGGTTAGGATATATAACGTTATAGACATATATAATGTCCCCACCGAGAAGTACGGTCCGACACGACCGGGATTCTGTAAAACATTACCAGCGAGGGTCTGGATGGGTTTGGTTAGGACATATTACGTTACAGACGTATATAATGTTCCCACCGAGAATTAGGGACCGAACCGCCAGGAATGTTGGAAAATACTACATCCGAGATGTTAGGTTGCCTTAGGTTGGGATATATAACGTTATAGACGTATATAATGATCCCAATGAGAAGTACGGGCCGACACGACTGGGATTCTGTAAAACATTACCAGCGAGGGGCTAGATGGGTTAGGTTAGGTTATATTACGTTATAGACGTATATAATGTTCCCACCGAGAAGTAGGTTCCGAACCGCCAGGAATGTTCTAAAATACTACATCCGAGATGTTAGATTGCCTTGGGTTAGGATATATAACGTTATAGACATATATAATGTCCCCACCGAGAAGTACGGGCCGATACGACCGGGATTCTGTATAACATTACCAGCGAGGGGATAGATGGGTTAGGTTAGGATATATTACGTTATGGACGTATATAATGTTCGCACCGAGATGTAGGGGCCGACCGGCTAGGAATGTTGAAAAATACTACATCCGAGATGCTAGGTTACTTAGATTAGTATATATAACGTTATAGACGTATATAATGTCCCCACCGAGACGGTCGGGACGACACGAACGGGATTCTGTAAGACATTACCAGCGATAGTCTAGATGGATTAGGTTAGGTTATATTACGATATAGAAGTATATAATGTTCAAACCGAGATGTAGGTTCCGACCCGCCAGGAATGTTGTAAAATACTAAATCCGAGATGGTAGGTTGCCTTAGGTTAGGATATATAACATTATTGACGCATACAATTTCCCCACCGAGACCTACGGGACGACACGAACTGGATTCTGTAAAACATTACCAGCGAGGGTCTAGATGGGTTAGGTTAGGTTATATTACGTTACAGACGTATATAATGTTCCCACGGAAAATTAGGGGCCAACCCGCCAGGAATGTTGGAAAATACCACATCCGAGATGTTAGGTTGCCTTAGGTTGGTATATATAACGTTATAGACGCATATAATGACCCCACCGAGAAGTACGGGCCGACACGACCAGGATTCTGTAAAACATTACCAGCGAGGATCTAGATAGGTTAGGTTAGGTTATATTACGTTACAGACGTATATAATGTTCCCACCGAGAAGTGGGGCCGACCCTCCAGGAATGTTGTAAAATACTACATCCGAGATTTTAGGTTGCCTTAGGTTAGGATGCAAAACGTTATAGACTTATATAATGTCCACACCAAGCAGTACAGACGACACGACCGGGATTCTGTAAAATATTACCAGCGAGGGGCTAGATGGGTTAGGTTAGGTAATATTACGTTATAGACGTATATAATGTTCCCACGGAGGGTTAGGGGCCGACCCGCCAGAAATGTTGGAAAATACTACATCCGAGATGCTAGGTTACTTAGGTTAGGATATATAACGTTATAGACATATATAATGTCCCCACCGAGAAGTACGGGCCGATACGACCGGGATTCTGTATAACATTACCAGCGAGGGGATAGATGGGTTAGGTTAGGATATATTACGTTATGGACGTATATAATGTTCGCACCGAGATGTAGGGGCCGACCGGCTAGGAATGTTGAAAAATACTACATCCGAGATGCTAGGTTACTTAGATTAGTGTATATAACGTTATAGACGTATATAATGTCCCCACCGAGACGGTCGGGACGACACGAACGGGATTCTGTAAGACATTACCAGCGATAGTCTAGATGGATTAGGTTAGGTTATATTACGATATAGAAGTATATAATGTTCAAACCGAGATGTAGGTTCCGACCCGCCAGGAATGTTGTAAAATACTAAATCCGAGATGTTAGGTCGCCTTAGGTTAGGATATATAACATTATTGACGCATTCAATTTCCCCACCGAGACGTACGGGACGACGCGAACTGGATTCTGTAAAACATTACCAGCGAGGGTCTAGATGGGTTAGGTTAGGTTATATTACGTTACAGACGTATATAATGTTCCCACGGAAAATTAGGGGCCAACCCGCCAGGAATGTTGGAAAATACTACATCCGAGATGTTAGGTTGCCTTAGGTTGGTATATATAACGTTATAGACGTATATAATGACCCCACCGAGAAGTACGGTCCGACACGACCGGGATTCTGTAAAACATTACCAGCGAGGGTCTGGATGGGTTTGGTTAGGACATATTACGTTACAGACGTATATAATGTTCCCACCGAGAATTAGGGGCCGAACCGCCAGGAATGTTGGAAAATACTACATCCGAGATGTTAGGTTGCTTTAGGTTGGGATATATAACGTTATAGACGTATAGAATGATCCCAATGAGAAGTACGGGCCGACACGACTGGGATTCTGTAAAACATTACCAGCGAGGGGCTAGATGGGTTAGGTTAGGTTATATTACGTTATAGACGTATATAATGTTCCCACCGAGAAGTGGGTTCCGACCCGCCAGGAATGTTGTAAAATACTACATTCGAAATGTTAGGTTGCCTTAGGTTAGGATGTATAACGTTATAGACGTATATAATGTCCACACTGAGAAGTACGGACGACACGACCGGGATTGTGTAAAACATTACCAGCGAGGGGCTAGATGAGTTAGGTTAGGTTATATTACGTTATAGACGTATATAATGTTCCCACCGAGAAGTAGGTTCCGACCCGCCAGGAATGTTGGAAAATATTAAATCCGAGATGTTAGGTTGCCTTAGGTTAGGATATATAACATTATTGACGCATACAATTTCCCCACCGAGACCTACGGGACGACACGAACTGGATTCTGTAAAACATTACCAGCGAGGGTCTAGAAGGGTTAGGTTAGGTTATATAACGTTATAGACGTATATAATGTTCCCACCGAGAAGTGGGTTCCGTCCCGCCAGGAATGTTGTAAAATACTACATTCGAAATGTTAGGTTGCCATAGGTCAGGATATATAACGTTATAGACGTATATAATGACCACACTGAGAAGTACGGACGACACGACCGGGATTCTGTAAAATATTACCAGCGAGGGGCTAGAAGGGTTAGGTTAGGTTATATTACGTTATAGACGTATATAATGTTCCCACCGAGAAGTAGGTTCCGACCCGCCAGGAATGTTGTAAAATACCACATCCGAGATGTTAGATTGCCTTAGGTTAGGATGTATAACGTTATAGACGTATATAATGTCCACACCGAGAAGTACGGACGACACGACCAGGATTCTGTAAAACATTACCAGCGAGGGGCTAGATAAGTTAGGTTAGGTTATATTACGTTACAGACATATATAATGTTCCCACCGAAAATTAGGGGCCAACCCGCCAGGAATGTTGGAAAATACTACATCCGAGATGTTAGGTTGCCTTAGGTTGGTATATATAACGTTGCAGACGTATATAATGACCCCACCGAGAAGTACGGGACGACACGAACTGGATTCTGTAAAACATTACCAGCGAGGGTCTAGATGGGTTAGGTTAGGTTATATTACGTTACAGACGTATATAATGTTCCCACCGAAAATTAGGGGCCAACCCGCCAGGGATGTTGGAAAATACTACATCCGAGATGTTAGGTTGCCTTAGGTTGGTATATATAACGTTATAGACGTATATAATGACCCCACCGAGAAGTACGGTCCGACAGGACCAGGATTCTGTAAAACATTACCAGCGAGGGGCTAGATGAGTTAGGTTAGGTTATATTACGTTAGAGACGTATATAATGTTCCCACCGAGATGTAGGTTCCGACCCGCCAGGAATGTTGGAAAATACTACATCCGAGATGTTAGGTTGCCTTAGGTTAGGACATATAACATTATTGACGCATACAATTTCCCCACCGAGACCTACGGGACGACACGAACTGGATTCCGTAAAACATTACCAGCGATGGTCTAGATGGGTTAGGTTAGGTTATATTACGTTACAGACGTATATAATGTTCCCACCGAAAATTAGGGGCCAACCCGCCAGGAATGGTGGAAAATACTACATTCGAAACGTTAGGTTGCCTTAGGTTAGGATGTATAACGTTATAGAAGTATATAATTTCCACACTGAGAAGTACGGACGACACGAACGGGATTCTGTAAAATATTACCAGCGAGGGGCTAGATGGGTTAGGTTAGGTTATATTACGTTATAGACGTATATAATGTTCCCACCGAGAAGTGGGTTCCGACCCGCCAGGAATGTTGTAAAATACTACATTCGAAATGTTAGGTTGCCTTAGGTTAGGATGTATAACGTTATAGACGTATATAATGTCCACACTGAGAAGTACGCACGACACGACCGGGATTCTGTAAAACATTACCAGCGAGGGGCTAGATGGGTTAGGTTAGGTTATATCACGTTATAGACGTATATAATGTTCCCACCGAGAAGTGGGATCCGACCCGCCAGGAATGTTGTAAAATACCACATCCGAGATGTTAGGTTGCCATAGGTCAGGATATATAACGTTATAGATGCATACAATGTCCCCACCGAGACGTACGGGACGACACGAACTGGATTCTGTAAAACATTACCAGCGAGGGTCTAGATGGGTTAGGTTAGGTTATATTACGTTACAGACATATATAATGTTCCCACCGAAAATTAGGGGCCAACCCGCCAGGGATGTTGGAAAATACTACATCCGAGATGTTAGGTTGCCTTAGGTTAGGATATATAACATTATTGACGCATACAATTTCCCCACCGAGACCTACGGGACGACACGAACTGGATTCTGTAAAACATTACCAGCGAGGGTCTAGAAGGGTTAGGTTAGGTTATATAACGTTATAGACGTATATAATGTTCCCACCGAGAAGTGGGTTCCGTCCCGCCAGGAATGTTGTAAAATACTACATTCGAAATGTTAGGTTGCCATAGGTCAGGATATATAACGTTATAGACGTATATAATGACCACACTGAGAAGTACGGACGACACGACCGGGATTCTGTAAAATATTACCAGCGAGGTGCTAGAAGGGTTAGGTTAGGTTATATTACGTTATAGACGTATATAATGTTCCCACCGAGAAGTAGGTTCCGACCCGCCAGGAATGTTGTAAAATACCACATCCGAGATGTTAGATTGCCTTAGGTTAGGATGTATAACGTTATAGACGTATATAATGTCCACACCGAGAAGTACGGACGGCACGACCAGGATTCTGTAAAACATTACCAGCGAGGGGCTAGATAAGTTAGGTTAGGTTATATTACGTTACAGACATATATAATGTTCCCACCGAAAATTAGGGGCCAACCCGCCAGGAATGTTGGAAAATACTACATCCGAGGTGTTAGGTTGCCTTAGATTGGTATATATAACGTTGTAGACGTATATAATGACCCCACCGAGAAGTACGGGACGACACGAACTGGATTCTGTAAAACATTACCAGCGAGGGTCTAGATGGGTTAGGTTAGGTTATATTACGTTACAGACATATATAATGTTCCCACCGAAAATTAGGGGCCAACCCGCCAGGAATGTTGGAAAATACTACATCCGAGATGTTAGGTTGCCTTAGGTTGGTATATATAACGTTGTAGACGTATATAATGACCCCACCGAGAAGTACGGTCCGACACGATCGGGATTCTGTAAAACATTACCAGCGAGGGGCTAGAAGGGTTAGGTTAGGTTATATTACGTTATAGACGTATATAAAGTTCCCACCGAGATGTAGGTTTCGACCCGCCAGGAATGTTGTAAAATACCACATCCGAGATGTTAGGTTGCCATAGGTCGGGATATATAACGTTATAGATGCATACAATGTCCCCACCGAGACGTACGGGACGACACGAACTGGATTCTGTAAAACATTACCAACGAGGGTCTAGATGGGTTAGGTTAGGTTATATCACGACATAGACGTATATAATCTTCCCACCGAGAAGTAGGTTCCGAACCGCCAGGAATGTTGTAAAATACTACATCCGAGATGTTAGATTGCCTTAGGTTAGGATGTATAACATTATAGACGTATATAATGTCCACACCGAGAAGTACGGACGACACGACCAGGATTCTGTAAAACATTACCAGCGAGGGGCTAGATGAGTTAGGTTAGGTTATATTACGTTATAGACGTATATAATGTTCCCACCGAGAAGTAGGTTCCGACCCGCCAGGAATGTTGTAAAATACCACATCCGAGATGTTAGATTGCCTTAGGTTAGGATGTATAACGTTATAGACGTATATAATGTCCACACCGAGAAGTACGGACGGCACGACCAGGATTCTGTAAAACATTACCAGCGAGGGGCTAGATAAGTTAGGTTAGGTTATATTACGTTACAGACATATATAATGTTCCCACCGAAAATTAGGGGCCAACCCGCCAGGAATGTTGGAAAATACTACATCCGAGGTGTTAGGTTGCCTTAGATTGGTATATATAACGTTGTAGACGTATATAATGACCCCACCGAGAAGTACGGGACGACACGAACTGGATTCTGTAAAACATTACCAGCGAGGGTCTAGATGGGTTAGGTTAGGTTATATTACGTTACAGACATATATAATGTTCCCACCGAAAATTAGGGGCCAACCCGCCAGGAATGTTGGAAAATACTACATCCGAGATGTTAGGTTGCCTTAGGTTGGTATATATAACGTTGTAGACGTATATAATGACCCCACCGAGAAGTACGGTCCGACACGATCGGGATTCTGTAAAACATTACCAGCGAGGGGCTAGAAGGGTTAGGTTAGGTTATATTACGTTATAGACGTATATAAAGTTCCCACCGAGATGTAGGTTTCGACCCGCCAGGAATGTTGTAAAATACCACATCCGAGATGTTAGGTTGCCATAGGTCGGGATATATAACGTTATAGATGCATACAATGTCCCCACCGAGACGTACGGGACGACACGAACTGGATTCTGTAAAACATTACCAGCGAGGGTCTAGATGGGTTAGGTTAGGTTATATCCCGACATAGACGTATATAATGTTTCCACCGAGAAGTAGGTTGCGACACGCCAGGAATGTTGTAAAATACTACATCCGAGATGTTAGATTGCCTTAGGTTAGGATGTATAACGTTATAGACGTATATAATGTCCACACTGAGAAGTACGGACGACACGACCGGGATTCTGTAAAATATTACCAGCGAGTGGCTAGAAGGGTTAGGTTAGGTTATATTACGTTACAGACGTATATAATGTTCCCACCGAGAAGTGGGGCCGACCCTCCAGGAATGTTGTAAAATACTACATCCGATATGTTAGGTTGCCTTAGGTTAGGATGCAAAACGTTATCGACATATATAATGTCCCCTCCGAGAAGTACGGGCCGATACGACCGGGATTCTGTATAACATTAACAGCGAGGGGCTAGATGGGTTAGGTTGGGATATATTACGTTATGGACGTATATAATGTTCGCACCGAGAAGTAGGTTCCGACCCGCCAGGAATGTTGGAAAATACTAAATCCGAGATGTTAGGTTGCCTTAGGTTAGGATATATAACATTATTGACGCATTCAATTTCCCCACCGAGACGTACGGGACGACACGAACTGGATTCTGTAAAACATTACCAGCGAGGGGCTAGATGGGTTAGGTTAGGTTATATTACGTTATAGACGTATATAATGTTCCCACCGAGAAGTGGGTTCCGACCCGCCAGGAATGTTGTAAAATACTACATTCGAAATGTTAGGTTGCCTTAGGTTAGGATGTATAACGTTATAGACGTATATAATGTCCACACTGAGAAGTACGGACGACACGACCGGGATTCTGTAAAATATTACCAGCGAGTGGCTAGAAGGGTTAGGTTAGGTTATATTACGTTACAGACGTATATAATGTTCCCACCGAGAAGTGGGTCCGACCCTCCAGGAATGTTGTAAAATACTACATCCGATATGTTAGGTTGCCTTAGGTTAGGATGCAAAACGTTATCGACATATATAATGTCCCCTCCGAGAAGTACGGGCCGATACGACCGGGATTCTGTATAACATTACCAGCGAGGGGCTAGATGGGTTAGGTTAGGATATATTACGTTATGGTCGTATATAATGTTCGCACCGAGATGTAGGGGCCGACCCGCTAGGAATGTTGAAAAATTCTACATCCGAGATGCTAGGTTACTTAGATTAGTATATATAACGTTATAGACGTATATAATGTCCCCACCGAGACGGTCGGGACGACACGAACGGGATTCTGTAAGAAATTACCAGCGATAGTCTAGATGGATTAGGTTAGGTTATATTACGATATAGAAGTATATAATGTTCAAACCGACATGTAGGTTCCGATCCGCCAGGAATGTTGTAAAATACTACATTCGAAATGTTAGGTTGCCTTAGGATAGAATGTATAACATTATAGACGTATATAATGTCCACACTGAGAAGTACGCACGACACGACCGGGATTCTGTAAAACATTACCAGCGAGGGGCTAGATGGGTTAGGTTAGGTTATATCACGTTATAGACGTATATAATGTTCCCACCGAGAAGTGGGATCCGACCCGCCAGGAATGTTGTAAAATACTACATTCGAAATGTTAGGTTGCCATAGGTCAGGATATATAACGTTATAGATGCATACAATGTCCCCACCGAGACGTACGGGACGACATGAACTGGATTCTGTAAAACATTACAAGCGAGGGTCTAGATGGGTTAGGTTAGGTTATATTATGTTACAGACATATATAATGTTCCCACCGAAAATTAGGGGCCAACCCGCCAGGAATGTTGGAAAATACTACATCCGAGATGTTAGGTTGCCTTAGGTTGGGACATATAACGTTATAGACGTATATAATGTCCCCACCGGAAAGTACGGTCCGACACGACCGGGATTCTGTAAAACATTACCAGCGAGGGGCTAGATGAGTTAGGTTAGGTTATATTACGTTACAGACGTATATAATGTTCCCACCGAAAATTAGGGGCCAACCCCCCAGGAATGTTGGAAAATACTACATCCGAGATGTTAGGTTGCCTTAGGTTGGTATATATAACGTTATAGACGTATATAATGACCCCACTGAGAAGTAAGGTCCGACACGACCGGGATTCTGTAAAACATTACCAGCGAGGGGCTGGATGGGTTTGGTTAGGACATATTACGTTACAGACGTATATAATGTTCCCACCGAAAATTAGGGGCCAACCCGCCAGGAATGTTGGAAAATACTACATCCGAGATGTTAGGTTGCCTTAGGTTGGTATATATAACGTTATAGACGTATATAATGACCCCACTGAGAAGTACGGTCCGACACGACCGGGATTCTGTAAAACATTACCAGCGAGGGGCTGGATGGGTTTGGTTAGGACATATTACGTTACAGACGTATATAATGTTCCCACCGAGAATTAGGGGCCGAACCGCCAGGAATGTGTGAAAATACTACATCCGAGATGTTAGGTTGCCTTAGGTTGGGATATATAACGTTATAGACGTATATAATGATCCCAATGAGAAGTACGGGCCGACACGACCGGGATTCTGTAAAACATTACCAGCGAGGGGCTAGATGGGTTAGGTTAGGTTATATTACGTTATAGACGTATATAATGTTCCCACAGAGAAGTAGGTTCCGAACCGCCAGGAATGTTGTAAAATACTACATCCGAGATGTTAGATTGCCTTAGGTTAGGATGTATAACGTTATAGACGTATATAATGTCCACACCGAGAAGTACGGACGACACGAGCAGGATTCTGTAAAACATTACCAGCGAGGAACTAGATGGGTTAGGTTAGGTTATATTACGTTATAGATGTATATAATGTCCCCACCGAGACGTAGAGGCCGACCAGCCAGGAATGTTGGAAAATACTACATCCGACATGTTAGATTGCCTTAGATTGGGATATATAACGTTATAGACGTATATAATGTCCCCACCGAGACGGTCGGGACGACACGAACGGGATTCTGTAAGACATTACCAGCGATAGTCTAGATGGATTAGGTTAGGCTATATTACGATATAGAAGTATATAATGTTCAAACCGAGATGTAGGTTCCGACGCGCCAGGAATGTTGTAAAATACTACATCCGAGATGTTAGGTTGCCTTAGGATAGAATGTATAACGTTATAGACGTATATAATGTCCACACCGAGAAGTACGCACGACACGACCGGGATTCTGTAAAATATTACCAGCGAGGGGCTAGATGAGTTAGGTTAGGTTATATTACGTTATAGACGTATATAATGTTCCCACCGAGAAGTAGGTTCCGACCCGCCAGGAATGTTGGAAAATACTAAATCCGAGATGTTAGGTTGCCTTAGGTTAGGATATATAACATTATTGACGCATTCAATTTCCCCACCGAGACGTACGGGACGACACGAACTGGATTCTGTAAAACATTACCAGCGAGGGGCTAGATGGGTTAGGTTAGGTTATATTACGTTATAGACGTATATAATGTTCCCACCGAGAAGTGGGTTCCGACCCGCCAGGAATGTTGTAAAATACTACATTCGAAATGTTAGGTTGCCTTAGGTTAGGATGTATAACGTTATAGACGTATATAATGTCCACACTGAGAAGTACGGACGACACGACCGGGATTCTGTAAAATATTACCAGCGAGTGGGTAGAAGGGTTAGGTTAGGTTATATTACGTTACAGACGTATATAATGTTCCCACCGAGAAGTGGGGCCGACCCTCCAGGAATGTTGTAAAATACTACATCCCATATGTTAGGTTGCCTTAGGTTAGGATGCAAAACGTTATCGGCATATATAATGTCCCCTCCGAGAAGTACGGGCCGATACGACCGGGATTCTGTATAACATTACCAGCGAGGGGCTAGATGGGTTAGGTTAGGATATATTACGTTATGGACGTATATAATGTTCGCACCGAGATGTAGGGGCCGACCCGCTAGGAATGTTGAAAAATTCTACATCCGAGATGCTAGGTTACTTAGATTAGTATATATAACGTTATAGACGTATATAATGTCCCCACCGAGACGGTCAGGACGACACGAACGGGATTCTGTAAGACATTACCAGCGATAGTCTGGATGGATTAGGTTAGGTTATATTACGATATAGAAGTATATAATGTTCAAACCGAGATGTAGGTTCCGATCCGCCAGGAATGTTGTAAAATACTACATCCGAGATGTTAGGTTGCCTTAGGATAGAATGTATAACATTATAGACGTATATAATGTCCACACCGAGAAGTACGCACGACACGACCGGGATTGTGTAAAACATTACCAGCGAGGGGCTAGATGGGTTAGGTTAGGTTATATCACGTTATAGACGTATATAATGTTCCCACCGAGAAGTGAGATCCGACCCGCCAGGAATGTTGTAAAATACTACATTCGAAATGTTAGGTTGCCTTAGGTTAGGATGTATAACGTTATAGATGTATATAATTTCCACACTGAGAAATACGGACGACACGACCGGGATTCTGTAAAATATTACCAGCGAGGGGCTAGATGGGTTAGGTTAGGTTATATTACGTTATAGACGTATATAATGTTCCGACCGAGAAGTGGGTTCCGACCCGCCAGGAATGTTGTAAAATACTACATCCGAGATGTTAGGTTGCCTTAGGATAGAATGTATAACATTATAGACGTATATAATGTCCACACCGAGAAGTACGGACGACACGACCGGGATTGTGTAAAACATTACCAGCGAGGGGCTAGATGGGTTAGGTTAGGTTATATCACGTTATAGACGTATATAATGTTCCCACCGAGAAGTGAGATCCGACCCGCCAGGAATGTTGTAAAATACTACATTCGAAATGTTAGGTTGCCTTAGGTTAGGATGTATAACGTTATAGATGTATATAATTTCCACACTGAGAAGTACGGACGACACGACCGGGATTCTGTAAAATATTACCAGCGAGGGGCTAGATGGGTTAGGTTAGGTTATATTACGTTATAGACGTATATAATGTTCCCACCGAGAAGTGGGTTCCGACCCGCCAGGAATGTTGTAAAATACTACATCCGAGATGTTAGATTGCCTTAGGTTAGGATGTATAACATTATAGATGTATATAATGTCCACACCGAGAATTACGGACGACACGACCGGGATTCTGTAAAACATTACCAGCGAGGGGCTATATGAGTTAGGTTAGGTTATATTACGTTATAGACGTATATAGTGTTCCCACCGAGAAGTAGGTTCCGACCCGCCAGGAATGTTGGAAAATACTAAATCCGAGATGTTAGGTTGCCTTAGGTTAGGATATATAACATTATTGACGCATTCAATTTCCCCACCGAGACGTACGGGACGACACGAACTGGATTCTGTAAAACATTACCAGCGAGGGGCTAGATGGGTTAGGTTAGGCTATATTACGTTATAGACGTATATAATGTTCCCACCGAGAAGTGGGTTCCGACCCGCCAGGAATGTTGTAAAATACTACATTCGAAATGTTAGGTTGCCTTAGGTTAGGATGTATAACGTTATAGACGTATATAATGTCCACACCGAGAAGTACGGACGACACGACCAGAATTCTATAAAACATTACCAGCGAGGAACTAGATGGGTTAGGTTAGGTTATATTACGTTATATATGTATATAATGTCCCCACCGAGACGTAGAGGCCGACCCGCCAGGAATGTTGGAAAATACTACATCCGACATGTTAGATTGCCTTAGATTGGGATATATAACATTATAGACGTATATAATGTCCCCACCGAGACGGTCGGGACGACACGAACGGGATTCTGTAAGACATTACCAGCGATAGTCTAGATGGATTAGGTTAGCTTATATTACGATATAGAAGTATATAATGTTCAAACCGACATGTAGCTTCCGATCCGCCAGGAATGTTGTAAAATACTACATCCGAGATGTTAGGTTGCCTTAGGTTAGGATGTATAACGTTATAGATGTATATAATTTCCACACTGAGAAGTACGGACGACACGACCGGGATTCTGTAAAATATTACCAGCGAGGGGCTAGATGGGTTAGGTTAGGTTATATTACGTTATAGACGTATATAATGTTCCCACCGAGAAGTGGGTTCCGACCCGCCAGGAATGTTGTAAAATACTACATCCGATATGTTAGGTTGCCTTAGGTTAGGATGCAAAACGTTATCGACATATATAATGTCCCCTCCGAGAAGTACGGGCCGATACGACCGGGATTCTGTATAACATTACCAGCGAGGGGCTAGATGGGTTAGGTTAGGATATATTACGTTATGGACGTATATAATGTTCGCACCGAGATGTAGGGGCCGACCCGCTAGGAATGTTGAAAAATTCTACATCCGAGATGCTAGGTTACTTAGATTAGTATATATAACGTTATAGACGTATATAATGTCCCCACCGAGACGGTCGGGACGACACGAACGGGATTCTGTAAGACATTACCAGCGATAGTCTAGATGGATTAGGTTAGGTTATATTACGATATAGAAGTATATAATGTTCAAACCGAGATGTAGGTTCCGATCCGCCAGGAATGTTGTAAAATACTACATCCGAGATGTTAGGTTGCCTTAGGATAGAATGTATAACATTATAGACGTATATAATGTCCACACCGAGAAGTACGCACGACACGACCGGGATTGTGTAAAACATTACCAGCGAGGGGCTAGATGGGTTAGGTTAGGTTATATCACGTTATAGACGTATATAATGTTCCCACCGAGAAGTAAGATCCGACCCGCCAGGAATGTTGTAAATACTACATTCGAAATGTTAGGTTGCCTTAGGTTAGGATGTATAACGTTATAGATGTATATAATTTTCACACTGAGAAGTACGGACGACACGACCGGGATTCTGTAAAATATTACCAGCGAGGGGCTAGATGGGTTAGGTTAGGTTATATTACGTTATAGACGTATATAATGTTCCCACCGAGAAGTGGGTTCCGACCCGCCAGGAATGTTGTAAAATACTACATCCGAGATGTTAGATTGCCTTAGGTTAGGATGTATAACATTATAGATGTATATAATGTCCACACCGAGAAGTACGGACGACACGACCGGGATTCTGTAAAACATTACCAGCGAGGGGCTAGATGAGTTAGGTTAGGTTATATTACGTTATAGACGTATATAATGTTCCCACCGAGAAGTAGGTTCCGACCCGCCAGGAATGTTGGAAAATACTAAATCCGAGATGTTAGGTTGCCTTAGGTTAGGATATATAA
This sequence comes from Xylocopa violacea, assembly GCA_963969225.1. Lineage (NCBI taxonomy): Eukaryota > Metazoa > Arthropoda > Insecta > Hymenoptera > Apidae > Xylocopa > Xylocopa violacea. The sequence continues at coordinate 15,938,086 of CAXAJV010000015.1, forward strand.
CATTATTGACGCATTCAATTTCCCCACCGAGACGTACGGGACGACACGAACTGGATTCTGTAAAACATTACCAGCGAGGGGCTAGATGGGTTAGGTTAGGCTATATTACGTTATAGACGTATATAATGTTCCCACCGAGAAGTGGGTTCCGACCCGCCAGGAATGTTGTAAAATACTACATTCGAAATGTTAGGTTGCCTTAGGTTAGGATGTATAACGTTATAGACGTATATAATGTCCACACCGAGAAGTACGGACGACACGACCAGAATTCTGTAAAACATTACCAGCGAGGAACTAGATGGGTTAGGTTAGGTTATATTACGTTATATATGTATATAATGTCCCCACCGAGACGTAGAGGCCGACCCGCCAGGAATGTTGGAAAATACTACATCCGACATGTTAGATTGCCTTAGATTGGGATATATAACATTATAGACGTATATAATGTCCCCACCGAGACGGTCGGGACGACACGAACGGGATTCTGTAAGACATTACCAGCGATAGTCTAGATGGATTAGGTTAGGTTATATTACGATATAGAAGTATATAATGTTCAAACCGACATGTAGGTTCCGATCCGCCAGGAATGTTGTAAAATACTACATCCGAGATGTTAGGTTGCCTTAGGTTAGGATGTATAACGTTATAGATGTATATAATTTCCACACTGAGAAGTACGGACGACACGACCGGGATTCTGTAAAATATTACCAGCGAGGGGCTAGATGGGTTAGGTTAGGTTATATTACGTTATAGACGTATATAATGTTCCCACCGAGAAGTGGGTTCCGACCCGCCAGGAATGTTGTAAAATACTACATTCGAAATGTTAGGTTGCCTTAGGTTAGGATGTATAACGTTATAGACGTATATAATGTCCACACTGAGAAGTACGGACGACACGACCGGGATTCTGTAAAATATTACCAGCGAGTGGCTAGAAGGGTTAGGTTAGGTTATATTACGTTACAGACGTATATAATGTTCCCACCGAGAAGTGGGGCCGACCCTCCAGGAATGTTGTAAAATACTACATCCGATATGTTAGGTTGCCTTAGGTTAGGATGCAAAACGTTATCGACATATATAATGTCCCCTCCGAGAAGTACGGGCCGATACGACCGGGATTCTGTATAACATTACCAGCGAGGGGCTAGATGGGTTAGGTTAGGATATATTACGTTATGGACGTATATAATGTTCGCACCGAGATGTAGGGGCCGACCCGCTAGGAATGTTGAAAAATTCTACATCCGAGATGCTAGGTTACTTAGATTAGTATATATAACGTTATAGACGTATATAATGTCCCCACCGAGACGGTCGGGACGACACGAACGGGATTCTGTAAGACATTACCAGCGATAGTCTAGATGGATTAGGTTAGGTTATATTACGATATAGAAGTATATAATGTTCAAACCGAGATGTAGGTTCCGATCCGCCAGGAATGTTGTAAAATACTACATCCGAGATGTTAGGTTGCCTTAGGATAGAATGTATAACATTATAGACGTATATAATGTCCACACCGAGAAGTACGCACGACACGACCGGGATTGTGTAAAACATTACCAGCGAGGGGCTAGATGGGTTAGGTTAGGTTATATCACGTTATAGACGTATATAATGTTCCCACCGAGAAGTGAGATCCGACCCGCCAGGAATGTTGTAAATACTACATTCGAAATGTTAGGTTGCCTTAGGTTAGGATGTATAACGTTATAGATGTATATAATTTCCACACTGAGAAGTACGGACGACACGACCGGGATTCTGTAAAATATTACCAGCGAGGGGCTAGATGGGTTAGGTTAGGTTATATTACGTTATAGACGTATATAATGTTCCCACCGAGAAGTGGGTTCCGACCCGCCAGGAATGTTGTAAAATACTACATCCGAGATGTTAGATTGCCTTAGGTTAGGATGTATAACATTATAGATGTATATAATGTCCACTTCGAGAAGTACGGACGACACGACCGGGATTCTGTAAAACATTACCAGCGAGGGGCTAGATGAGTTAGGTTAGGTTATATTACGTTATAGACGTATATAATGTTCCCACCGAGAAGTAGGTTCCGACCCGCCAGGAATGTTGGAAAATACTAAATCCGAGATGTTAGGTTGCCTTAGGTTAGGATATATAACATTATTGACGCATTCAATTTTGCCACCGAGACGTACGGGACGACACGAACTGGATTCTGTAAAACATTACCAGCGAGGGGCTAGATGGGTTAGGTTAGGTTATATTACGTTATAGACGTATATAATGTTCCCACCGAGAAGTGGGTTCCGACCCGCCAGGAATGTTGTAAAATACTACATTCGAAATGTTAGGTTGCCTTAGGTTAGGATGTATAACGTTATAGACGTATATAATGTCCACACTGAGAAGTACGGACGACACGACCGGGATTCTGTAAAATATTACCAGCGAGTTGCTAGAAGGGTTAGGTTAGGTTATATTACGTTACAGACGTATATAATGTTCCCACCGAGAAGTGGGGCCGACCCTCCAGGAATGTTGTAAAATACTACATCCGATATGTTAGGTTGCCTTAGGTTAGGATGCAAAACGTTATCGACATATATAATGTCCCCTCCGAGAAGTACGGGCCGATACGACCGGGATTCTGTATAACATTACCAGCGAGGGGCTAGATGGGTTAGGTTAGGATATATTACGTTATGGACGTATATAATGTTCGCACCGAGATGTAGGGGCCGACCCGCTAGGAATGTTGAAAAATTCTACATCCGAGATGCTAGGTTACTTAGATTAGTATATATAACGTTATAGACGTATATAATGTCCCCACCGAGACGGTCGGGACGACACGAACCGGATTCTGTAAGACATTACCAGCGATAGTCTAGATGGATTAGGTTAGGTTATATTACGATATAGAAGTATATAATGTTCAAACCGAGATGTAGGTTCCGATCCGCCAGGAATGTTGTAAAATACTACATCCGAGATGTTAGGTTGCCTTAGGATAGAATGTATAACATTATAGACGTATATAATGTCCACACCGAGAAGTACGCACGACACGACCGGGATTGTGTAAAACATTACCAGCGAGGGGCTAGATGGGTTAGGTTAGGTTATATCACGTTATAGACGTATATAATGTTCGCACCGAGAAGTGAGATCCGACCCGCCAGGAATGTTGTAAAATACTACATTCGAAATGTTAGGTTGCCTTAGGTTAGGATGTATAACGTTATAGATGTATATAATTTCCACACTGAGAAGTACGGACGACACGACCGGGATTCTGTAAAACATTACCAGCGAGGGGCTAGATGGGTTAGGTTAGGTTATATCACGTTATAGACGTATATAATGTTCCCACCGAGAAGTGAGATCCGACCCGCCAGGAATGTTGTAAAATACTACATTCGAAATGTTAGGTTGCCTTAGGTTAGGATGTATAACGTTATAGATGTATATAATTTCCACACTGAGAAGTACGGACGACACGACCGGGATTCTGTAAAATATTACCAGCGAGGGGCTAGATGGGTTAGGTTAGGTTATATTACGTTATAGACGTATATAATGTTCCCACCGAGAAGTGGGTTCCGACCCGCCAGGAATGTTGTAAAATACTACATCCGAGATGTTAGATTGCCTTAGGTTAGGATGTATAACATTATAGATGTATATAATGTCCACACCGAGAATTACGGACGACACGACCGGGATTCTGTAAAACATTACCAGCGAGGGGCTACATGAGTTAGGTTAGGTTATATTACGTTATAGACGTATATAGTGTTCCCACCAAGAAGTAGGTTCCGACCCGCCAGGAATGTTGGAAAATACTAAATCCGAGATGTTAGGTTGCCTTAGGTTAGGATATATAACATTATTGACGCATTCAATTTCCCCACCGAGACGTACGGGACGACACGAACTGGATTCTGTAAAACATTACCAGCGAGGGGCTAGATGGGTTAGGTTAGGCTATATTACGTTATAGACGTATATAATGTTCCCACCGAGAAGTGGGTTCCGACCCGCCAGGAATGTTGTATAATACTACATTCGAAATGTTAGGTTGCCTTAGGTTAGGATGTATAACGTTATAGACGTATATAATGTCCACACCGAGAAGTACGGACGACACGACCAGAATTCTATAAAACATTACCAGCGAGGAACTAGATGGGTTAGGTTAGGTTATATTACGTTATATATCTATATAATGTCCCCACCGAGACGTAGAGGCCGACCCGCCAGGAATGTTGGAAAATACTACATCCGACATGTTAGATTGCCTTAGATTGGGATATATAACATTATAGACGTATATAATGTCCCCACCGAGACGGTCGGGACGACACGAACGGGATTCTGTAAGACATTACCAGCGATAGTCTAGATGGATTAGGTTAGCTTATATTACGATATAGAAGTATATAATGTTCAAACCGACATGTAGCTTCCGATCCGCCAGGAATGTTGTAAAATACTACATCCGAGATGTTAGGTTGCCTTAGGTTAGGATGTATAACGTTATAGATGTATATAATTTCCACACTGAGAAGTACGGACGACACGACCGGGATTCTGTAAAATATTACCAGCGAGGGGCTAGATGGGTTAGGTTAGGTTATATTACGTTATAGACGTATATAATGTTCCCACCGAGAAGTGGGTTCCGACCCGCCAGGAATGTTGTAAAATACTACATCCGATATGTTAGGTTGCCTTAGGTTAGGATGCAAAACGTTATCGACATATATAATGTCCCCTCCGAGAAGTACGGGCCGATACGACCGGGATTCTGTATAACATTACCAGCGAGGGGCTAGATGGGTTAGGTTAGGATATATTACGTTATGGACGTATATAATGTTCGCACCGAGATGTAGGGGCCGACCCGCTAGGAATGTTGAAAAATTCTACATCCGAGATGCTAGGTTACTTAGATTAGTATATATAACGTTATAGACGTATATAATGTCCCCACCGAGACGGTCGGGACGACACGAACGGGATTCTGTAAGACATTACCAGCGATAGTCTAGATGGATTAGGTTAGGTTATATTACGATATAGAAGTATATAATGTTCAAACCGACATGTAGGTTCCGATCCGCCAGGAATGTTGTAAAATACTACATCCGAGATGTTAGGTTGCCTTAGGATAGAATGTATAACATTATAGACGTATATAATGTCCACACCGAGAAGTACGCACGACACGACCGGGATTGTGTAAAACATTACCAGCGAGGGGCTAGATGGGTTAGGTTAGGTTATATCACGTTATAGACGTATATAATGTTCCCACCGAGAAGTAAGATCCGACCCGCCAGGAATGTTGTAAATACTACATTCGAAATGTTAGGTTGCCTTAGGTTAGGATGTATAACGTTATAGATGTATATAATTTCCACACTGAGAAGTACGGACGACACGACCGGGATTCTGTAAAATATTACCAGCGAGGGGCTAGATGGGTTAGGTTAGGTTATATTACGTTATAGACGTATATAATGTTCCCACCGAGAAGTGGGTTCCGACCCGCCAGGAATGTTGTAAAATACTACATCCGAGATGTTAGATTGCCTTAGGTTAGGATGTATAACATTATAGATGTATATAATGTCCACACCGAGAAGTACGGACGACACGACCGGGATTCTGTAAAACATTACCAGCGAGGGGCTAGATGAGTTAGGTTAGGTTATATTACGTTATAGACGTATATAATGTTCCCACCGAGAAGTAGGTTCCGACCCGCCAGGAATGTTGGAAAATACTAAATCCGAGATGTTAGGTTGCCTTAGGTTAGGATATATAACATTATTGACGCATTCAATTTCCCCACCGAGACGTACGGGACGACACGAACTGGATTCTGTAAAACATTACCAGCGAGGGGCTAGATGGGTTAGGTTAGGCTATATTACGTTATAGACGTATATAATGTTCCCACCGAGAAGTGGGTTCCGACCCGCCAGGAATGTTGTAAAATACTACATTCGAAATGTTAGGTTGCCTTAGGTTAGGATGTATAACGTTATAGACGTATATAATGTCCACACCGAGAAGTACGGACGACACGACCAGAATTCTGTAAAACATTACCAGCGAGGAACTAGATGGGTTAGGTTAGGTTATATTACGTTATATATGTATATAATGTCCCCACCGAGACGTAGAGGCCGACCCGCCAGGAATGTTGGAAAATACTACATCCGACATGTTAGATTGCCTTAGATTGGGATATATAACATTATAGACGTATATAATGTCCCCACCGAGACGGTCGGGACGACACGAACGGGATTCTGTAAGACATTACCAGCGATAGTCTAGATGGATTAGGTTAGGTTATATTACGATATAGAAGTATATAATGTTCAAACCGACATGTAGGTTCCGATCCGCCAGGAATGTTGTAAAATACTACATCCGAGATGTTAGGTTGCCTTAGGTTAGGATGTATAACGTTATAGATGTATATAATTTCCACACTGAGAAGTACGGACGACACGACCGGGATTCTGTAAAATATTACCAGCGAGGGGCTAGATGGGTTAGGTTAGGTTATATTACGTTATAGACGTATATAATGTTCCCACCGAGAAGTGGGTTCCGACCCGCCAGGAATGTTGTAAAATACTACATTCGAAATGTTAGGTTGCCTTAGGTTAGGATGTATAACGTTATAGACGTATATAATGTCCACACTGAGAAGTACGGACGACACGACCGGGATTCTGTAAAATATTACCAGCGAGTGGCTAGAAGGGTTAGGTTAGGTTATATTACGTTACAGACGTATATAATGTTCCCACCGAGAAGTGGGGCCGACCCTCCAGGAATGTTGTAAAATACTACATCCGATATGTTAGGTTGCCTTAGGTTAGGATGCAAAACGTTATCGACATATATAATGTCCCCTCCGAGAAGTACGGGCCGATACGACCGGGATTCTGTATAACATTACCAGCGAGGGGCTAGATGGGTTAGGTTAGGATATATTACGTTATGGACGTATATAATGTTCGCACCGAGATGTAGGGGCCGACCCGCTAGGAATGTTGAAAAATTCTACATCCGAGATGCTAGGTTACTTAGATTAGTATATATAACGTTATAGACGTATATAATGTCCCCACCGAGACGGTCGGGACGACACGAACGGGATTCTGTAAGACATTACCAGCGATAGTCTAGATGGATTAGGTTAGGTTATATTACGATATAGAAGTATATAATGTTCAAACCGAGATGTAGGTTCCGATCCGCCAGGAATGTTGTAAAATACTACATCCGAGATGTTAGGTTGCCTTAGGATAGAATGTATAACATTATAGACGTATATAATGTCCACACCGAGAAGTACGCACGACACGACCGGGATTGTGTAAAACATTACCAGCGAGGGGCTAGATGGGTTAGGTTAGGTTATATCACGTTATAGACGTATATAATGTTCCCACCGAGAAGTGAGATCCGACCCGCCAGGAATGTTGTAAATACTACATTCGAAATGTTAGGTTGCCTTAGGTTAGGATGTATAACGTTATAGATGTATATAATTTCCACACTGAGAAGTACGGACGACACGACCGGGATTCTGTAAAATATTACCAGCGAGGGGCTAGATGGGTTAGGTTAGGTTATATTACGTTATAGACGTATATAATGTTCCCACCGAGAAGTGGGTTCCGACCCGCCAGGAATGTTGTAAAATACTACATCCGAGATGTTAGATTGCCTTAGGTTAGGATGTATAACATTATAGATGTATATAATGTCCACTTCGAGAAGTACGGACGACACGACCGGGATTCTGTAAAACATTACCAGCGAGGGGCTAGATGAGTTAGGTTAGGTTATATTACGTTATAGACGTATATAATGTTCCCACCGAGAAGTAGGTTCCGACCCGCCAGGAATGTTGGAAAATACTAAATCCGAGATGTTAGGTTGCCTTAGGTTAGGATATATAACATTATTGACGCATTCAATTTTGCCACCGAGACGTACGGGACGACACGAACTGGATTCTGTAAAACATTACCAGCGAGGGGCTAGATGGGTTAGGTTAGGTTATATTACGTTATAGACGTATATAATGTTCCCACCGAGAAGTGGGTTCCGACCCGCCAGGAATGTTGTAAAATACTACATTCGAAATGTTAGGTTGCCTTAGGTTAGGATGTATAACGTTATAGACGTATATAATGTCCACACTGAGAAGTACGGACGACACGACCGGGATTCTGTAAAATATTACCAGCGAGTTGCTAGAAGGGTTAGGTTAGGTTATATTACGTTACAGACGTATATAATGTTCCCACCGAGAAGTGGGGCCGACCCTCCAGGAATGTTGTAAAATACTACATCCGATATGTTAGGTTGCCTTAGGTTAGGATGCAAAACGTTATCGACATATATAATGTCCCCTCCGAGAAGTACGGGCCGATACGACCGGGATTCTGTATAACATTACCAGCGAGGGGCTAGATGGGTTAGGTTAGGATATATTACGTTATGGACGTATATAATGTTCGCACCGAGATGTAGGGGCCGACCCGCTAGGAATGTTGAAAAATTCTACATCCGAGATGCTAGGTTACTTAGATTAGTATATATAACGTTATAGACGTATATAATGTCCCCACCGAGACGGTCGGGACGACACGAACCGGATTCTGTAAGACATTACCAGCGATAGTCTAGATGGATTAGGTTAGGTTATATTACGATATAGAAGTATATAATGTTCAAACCGAGATGTAGGTTCCGATCCGCCAGGAATGTTGTAAAATACTACATCCGAGATGTTAGGTTGCCTTAGGATAGAATGTATAACATTATAGACGTATATAATGTCCACACCGAGAAGTACGCACGACACGACCGGGATTGTGTAAAACATTACCAGCGAGGGGCTAGATGGGTTAGGTTAGGTTATATCACGTTATAGACGTATATAATGTTCGCACCGAGAAGTGAGATCCGACCCGCCAGGAATGTTGTAAAATACTACATTCGAAATGTTAGGTTGCCTTAGGTTAGGATGTATAACGTTATAGATGTATATAATTTCCACACTGAGAAGTACGGACGACACGACCGGGATTCTGTAAAACATTACCAGCGAGGGGCTAGATGGGTTAGGTTAGGTTATATCACGTTATAGACGTATATAATGTTCCCACCGAGAAGTGAGATCCGACCCGCCAGGAATGTTGTAAAATACTACATTCGAAATGTTAGGTTGCCTTAGGTTAGGATGTATAACGTTATAGATGTATATAATTTCCACACTGAGAAGTACGGACGACACGACCGGGATTCTGTAAAATATTACCAGCGAGGGGCTAGATGGGTTAGGTTAGGTTATATTACGTTATAGACGTATATAATGTTCCCACCGAGAAGTGGGTTCCGACCCGCCAGGAATGTTGTAAAATACTACATCCGAGATGTTAGATTGCCTTAGGTTAGGATGTATAACATTATAGATGTATATAATGTCCACACCGAGAATTACGGACGACACGACCGGGATTCTGTAAAACATTACCAGCGAGGGGCTACATGAGTTAGGTTAGGTTATATTACGTTATAGACGTATATAGTGTTCCCACCGAGAAGTAGGTTCCGACCCGCCAGGAATGTTGGAAAATACTAAATCCGAGATGTTAGGTTGCCTTAGGTTAGGATATATAACATTATTGACGCATTCAATTTCCCCACCGAGACGGTCGGGACGACACGAACGGGATTCTGTAAGACATTACCAGCGATAGTCTAGATGGATTAGGTTAGCTTATATTACGATATAGAAGTATATAATGTTCAAACCGACATGTAGCTTCCGATCCGCCAGGAATGTTGTAAAATACTACATCCGAGATGTTAGGTTGCCTTAGGTTAGGATGTATAACGTTATAGATGTATATAATTTCCACACTGAGAAGTACGGACGACACGACCGGGATTCTGTAAAATATTACCAGCGAGGGGCTAGATGGGTTAGGTTAGGTTATATTACGTTATAGACGTATATAATGTTCCCACCGAGAAGTGGGTTCCGACCCGCCAGGAATGTTGTAAAATACTACATCCGATATGTTAGGTTGCCTTAGGTTAGGATGCAAAACGTTATCGACATATATAATGTCCCCTCCGAGAAGTACGGGCCGATACGACCGGGATTCTGTATAACATTACCAGCGAGGGGCTAGATGGGTTAGGTTAGGATATATTACGTTATGGACGTATATAATGTTCGCACCGAGATGTAGGGGCCGACCCGCTAGGAATGTTGAAAAATTCTACATCCGAGATGCTAGGTTACTTAGATTAGTATATATAACGTTATAGACGTATATAATGTCCCCACCGAGACGGTCGGGACGACACGAACGGGATTCTGTAAGACATTACCAGCGATAGTCTAGATGGATTAGGTTAGGTTATATTACGATATAGAAGTATATAATGTTCAAACCGAGATGTAGGTTCCGATCCGCCAGGAATGTTGTAAAATACTACATCCGAGATGTTAGGTTGCCTTAGGATAGAATGTATAACATTATAGACGTATATAATGTCCACACCGAGAAGTACGCACGACACGACCGGGATTGTGTAAAACATTACCAGCGAGGGGCTAGATGGGTTAGGTTAGGTTATATCACGTTATAGACGTATATAATGTTCCCACCGAGAAGTAAGATCCGACCCGCCAGGAATGTTGTAAATACTACATTCGAAATGTTAGGTTGCCTTAGGTTAGGATGTATAACGTTATAGATGTATATAATTTCCACACTGAGAAGTACGGACGACACGACCGGGATTCTGTAAAATATTACCAGCGAGGGGCTAGATGGGTTAGGTTAGGTTATATTACGTTATAGACGTATATAATGTTCCCACCGAGAAGTGGGTTCCGACCCGCCAGGAATGTTGTAAAATACTACATCCGAGATGTTAGATTGCCTTAGGTTAGGATGTATAACATTATAGATGTATATAATGTCCACACCGAGAAGTACGGACGACACGACCGGGATTCTGTAAAACATTACCAGCGAGGGGCTAGATGAGTTAGGTTAGGTTATATTACGTTATAGACGTATATAATGTTCCCACCGAGAAGTAGGTTCCGACCCGCCAGGAATGTTGGAAAATACTAAATCCGAGATGTTAGGTTGCCTTAGGTTAGGATATATAACATTATTGACGCATTCAATTTCCCCACCGAGACGTACGGGACGACACGAACTGGATTCTGTAAAACATTACCAGCGAGGGGCTAGATGGGTTAGGTTAGGCTATATTACGTTATAGACGTATATAATGTTCCCACCGAGAAGTGGGTTCCGACCCGCCAGGAATGTTGTAAAATACTACATTCGAAATGTTAGGTTGCCTTAGGTTAGGATGTATAACGTTATAGACGTATATAATGTCCACACCGAGAAGTACGGACGACACGACCAGAATTCTGTAAAACATTACCAGCGAGGAACTAGATGGGTTAGGTTAGGTTATATTACGTTATATATGTATATAATGTCCCCACCGAGACGTAGAGGCCGACCCGCCAGGAATGTTGGAAAATACTACATCCGACATGTTAGATTGCCTTAGATTGGGATATATAACATTATAGACGTATATAATGTCCCCACCGAGACGGTCGGGACGACACGAACGGGATTCTGTAAGACATTACCAGCGATAGTCTAGATGGATTAGGTTAGGTTATATTACGATATAGAAGTATATAATGTTCAAACCGACATGTAGGTTCCGATCCGCCAGGAATGTTGTAAAATACTACATCCGAGATGTTAGGTTGCCTTAGGTTAGGATGTATAACGTTATAGATGTATATAATTTCCACACTGAGAAGTACGGACGACACGACCGGGATTCTGTAAAATATTACCAGCGAGGGGCTAGATGGGTTAGGTTAGGTTATATTACGTTATAGACGTATATAATGTTCCCACCGAGAAGTGGGTTCCGACCCGCCAGGAATGTTGTAAAATACTACATTCGAAATGTTAGGTTGCCTTAGGTTAGGATGTATAACGTTATAGACGTATATAATGTCCACACTGAGAAGTACGGACGACACGACCGGGATTCTGTAAAATATTACCAGCGAGTGGCTAGAAGGGTTAGGTTAGGTTATATTACGTTACAGACGTATATAATGTTCCCACCGAGAAGTGGGGCCGACCCTCCAGGAATGTTGTAAAATACTACATCCGATATGTTAGGTTGCCTTAGGTTAGGATGCAAAACGTTATCGACATATATAATGTCCCCTCCGAGAAGTACGGGCCGATACGACCGGGATTCTGTATAACATTACCAGCGAGGGGCTAGATGGGTTAGGTTAGGATATATTACGTTATGGACGTATATAATGTTCGCACCGAGATGTAGGGGCCGACCCGCTAGGAATGTTGAAAAATTCTACATCCGAGATGCTAGGTTACTTAGATTAGTATATATAACGTTATAGACGTATATAATGTCCCCACCGAGACGGTCGGGACGACACGAACGGGATTCTGTAAGACATTACCAGCGATAGTCTAGATGGATTAGGTTAGGTTATATTACGATATAGAAGTATATAATGTTCAAACCGAGATGTAGGTTCCGATCCGCCAGGAATGTTGTAAAATACTACATCCGAGATGTTAGGTTGCCTTAGGATAGAATGTATAACATTATAGACGTATATAATGTCCACACCGAGAAGTACGCACGACACGACCGGGATTGTGTAAAACATTACCAGCGAGGGGCTAGATGGGTTAGGTTAGGTTATATCACGTTATAGACGTATATAATGTTCCCACCGAGAAGTGAGATCCGACCCGCCAGGAATGTTGTAAATACTACATTCGAAATGTTAGGTTGCCTTAGGTTAGGATGTATAACGTTATAGATGTATATAATTTCCACACTGAGAAGTACGGACGACACGACCGGGATTCTGTAAAATATTACCAGCGAGGGGCTAGATGGGTTAGGTTAGGTTATATTACGTTATAGACGTATATAATGTTCCCACCGAGAAGTGGGTTCCGACCCGCCAGGAATGTTGTAAAATACTACATCCGAGATGTTAGATTGCCTTAGGTTAGGATGTATAACATTATAGATGTATATAATGTCCACTTCGAGAAGTACGGACGACACGACCGGGATTCTGTAAAACATTACCAGCGAGGGGCTAGATGAGTTAGGTTAGGTTATATTACGTTATAGACGTATATAATGTTCCCACCGAGAAGTAGGTTCCGACCCGCCAGGAATGTTGGAAAATACTAAATCCGAGATGTTAGGTTGCCTTAGGTTAGGATATATAACATTATTGACGCATTCAATTTCCCCACCGAGACGTACGGGACGACACGAACTGGATTCTGTAAAACATTACCAGCGAGGGGCTAGATGGGTTAGGTTAGGTTATATTACGTTATAGACGTATATAATGTTCCCACCGAGAAGTGGGTTCCGACCCGCCAGGAATGTTGTAAAATACTACATTCGAAATGTTAGGTTGCCTTAGGTTAGGATGTATAACGTTATAGACGTATATAATGTCCACACTGAGAAGTACGGACGACACGACCGGGATTCTGTAAAATATTACCAGCGAGTGGCTAGAAGGGTTAGGTTAGGTTATATTACGTTACAGACGTATATAATGTTCCCACCGAGAAGTGGGGCCGACCCTCCAGGAATGTTGTAAAATACTACATCCGATATGTTAGGTTGCCTTAGGTTAGGATGCAAAACGTTATCGACATATATAATGTCCCCTCCGAGAAGTACGGGCCGATACGACCGGGATTCTGTATAACATTACCAGCGAGGGGCTAGATGGGTTAGGTTAGGTTATATCACGTTATGGACGTATATAATGTTCCCACCGAGAAGTGAGATCCGACCCGCCAGGAATGTTGTAAAATACTACATTCGAAATGTTAGGTTGCCTTAGGTTAGGATGTATAACGTTATGGATGTATATAATTTCCACACTGAGAAGTACGGACGACACGACCGGGATTCTGTAAAATATTACCAGCGAGGGGCTAGATGGGTTAGGTTAGGTTATATTACGTTATAGACGTATATAATGTTCCCACCGAGAAGTGGGTTCCGACCCGCCAGGAATGTTGTAAAATACTACATCCGAGATGTTAGATTGCCTTAGGTTAGGATGTATAACATTATAGATGTATATAATGTCCACACCGAGAAGTACGGACGACACGACCGGGATTCTGTAAAACATTACCAGCGAGGGGCTAGATGAGTTAGGTTAGGTTATATTACGTTATAGACGTATATAATGTTCCCACCGAGAAGTAGGTTCCGACCCGCCAGGAATGTTGGAAAATACTAAATCCGAGATGTTAGGTTGCCTTAGGTTAGGATATATAACATTATTGACGCATTCAATTTCCCCACCGAGACGTACGGGACGACACGAACTGGATTCTGTAAAACATTACCAGCGAGGGGCTAGATGGGTTAGGTTAGGTTATATCACGTTATAGACGTATATAATGTTCCCACCGAGAAGTGAGATCCGACCCGCCAGGAATGTTGTAAAATACTACATTCGAAATGTTAGGTTGCCTTAGGTTAGGATGTATAACGTTATAGACGTATATAATGTCCACACTGAGAAGTACGCACGACACGACCGGGATTCTGTAAAATATTACCAGCGAGTGGCTAGAAGGGTTAGGTTAGGTTATATTACGTTACAGACGTATATAATGTTCCCACCGAGAAGTGGGGCCGACCCTCCAGGAATGTTGTAAAATACTACATCCGATATGTTAGGTTGCCTTAGGTTAGGATGCAAAACGTTATCGACATATATAATGTCCCCTCCGAGAAGTACGGACGACACGACCGGGATTCTGTAAAATATTACCAGCGAGGGGCTAGATGGGTTAGGTTAGGTTATATTACGTTATAGACGTATATAATGTTCCCACCGAGAAGTGGGTTCCGACCCGCCAGGAATGTTGTAAAATACTACATCCGAGATGTTAGATTGCCTTAGGTTAGGATGTATAACATTATAGATGTATATAATGTCCACACCGAGAAGTACGGACGACACGAACGGGATTCTGTAAGACATTACCAGCGATAGTCTAGATGGATTAGGTTAGGTTATATTACGATATAGAAGTATATAATGTTCAAACCGAGATGTAGGTTCCGATCCGCCAGGAATGTTGTAAAATACTACATCCGAGATGTTAGGTTGCCTTAGGATAGAATGTATAACATTATAGACGTATATAATGTCCACACCGAGAAGTACGCACGACACGACCGGGATTGTGTAAAACATTACCAGCGAGGGGCTAGATGGGTTAGGTTAGGTTATATCACGTTATAGACGTATATAATGTTCCCACCGAGAAGTGAGATCCGACCCGCCAGGAATGTTGTAGAATACTACATTCGAAATGTTAGGTTGCCTTAGGTTAGGATGTATAACGTTATAGATGTATATAATTTCCACACTGAGAAGTACGGACGACACGACCGGGATTCTGTAAAATATTACCAGCGAGGGGCTAGATGGGTTAGATTAGGTTATATTACGTTATAGACGTATATAATGTTCCCACCGAGAAGTGGGATCCGACCCGCCAGGAATGTTGTAAAATACTACATCCGAGATATTAGATTGCCTTAGGTTAGGATGTATAACATTATAGATGTATATAATGTCCACACCGAGAAGTACGGACGACACGACCGGGATTCTGTAAAACATTACCAGCGAGGGGCTAGATGGGTTAGGTTAGGTTATATCACGTTATAGACGTATATAATGTTCCCACCGAGAAGTGAGATCCGACCCGCCAGGAATGTTGTAAAATACTACATTCGAAATGTTAGGTTGCCTTAGGTTAGGATCTATAACGTTATAGATGTATATAATTTCCACACTGAGAAGTACGGACGACACGACCGGGATTCTGTAAAATATTACCAGCGAGGGGCTAGGTGGGTTAGGTTAGGTTATATTACGTTATAGACGTATATAATGTTCCCACCGAGAAGTGGGTTCCGACCCGCCAGGAATGTTGTAAAATACTACATCCGAGATGTTAGATTGCCTTAGGTTAGGATGTATAACATTATAGATGTATATAATGTCCACACCGAGAAGTACGGACGACACGACCGGGATTCTGTAAAACATTACCAGCGAGGGGCTAGATGAGTTAGGTTAGGTTATATTACGTTATAGACGTATATAATGTTCCCACCGAGAAGTAGGTTCCGACCCGCCAGGAATGTTGGAAAATACTAAATCCGAGATGTTAGGTTGCCTTAGGTTAGGATATATAACATTATTGACGCATTCAATTTCCCCACCGAGACGTACGGGACGACACGAACTGGATTCTGTAAAACATTACCAGCGAGGGGCTAGATGGGTTAGGTTAGGTTATATTATGTTATAGACGTATATAATGTTCCCACCGAGAAGTGGGTTCCGACCCGCCAGGAATGTTGTAAAATACTACATTCGAAATGTTAGGTTGCCTTAGGTTAGGATGTATAACGTTATAGACGTATATAATGTCCACACTGAGAAGTACGCACGACACGACCGGGATTCTGTAAAATATTACCAGCGAGTGACTAGAAGGGTTAGGTTAGGTTATATTACGTTACAGACGTATATAATGTTCCCACCGAGAAGTGGGGCCGACCCTCCAGGAATGTTGTAAAATACTACATCCGATATGTTAGGTTGCCTTAGGTTAGGATGCAAAACGTTATCGACATATATAATGTCCCCTCCGAGAAGTACGGGCCGATACGACCGGGATTCTGTATAACATTACCAGCGAGGGGCTAGATGGGTTAGGTTAGGATATATTACGTTATGGACGTATATAATGTTCGCACCGAGATGTAGGGGCCGACCCGCTAGGAATGTTGAAAAATTCTACATCCGAGATGCTAGGTTACTTAGATTAGTATATATAACGTTATAGACGTATATAATGTCCCCACCGAGACGGTCGGGACGACACGAACGGGATTCTGTAAGACATTACCAGCGATAGTCTAGATGGATTAGGTTAGGTTATATTACGATATAGAAGTATATAATGTTCAAACCGAGATGTAGGTTCCGATCCGCCAGGAATGTTGTAAAATACTACATCCGAGATGTTAGGTTGCCTTAGGATAGAATGTATAACATTATAGACGTATATAATGTCCACACCGAGAAGTACGCACGACACGACCGGGATTGTGTAAAACATTACCAGCGAGGGGCTAGATGGGTTAGGTTAGGTTATATCACGTTATAGACGTATATAATGTTCCCACCGAGAAGTGAGATCCGACCCGCCAGGAATGTTGTAAATACTACATTCGAAATGTTAGGTTGCCTTAGGTTAGGATGTATAACGTTATAGATGTATATAATTTCCACACTGAGAAGTACGGACGACACGACCGGGATTCTGTAAAATATTACCAGCGAGGGGCTAGATGGGTTAGGTTAGGTTATATTACGTTATAGACGTATATAATGTTCCCACCGAGAAGTGGGTTCCGACCCGCCAGGAATGTTGTAAAATACTACATCCGAGATGTTAGATTGCCTTAGGTTAGGATGTATAACATTATAGATGTATATAATGTCCACTTCGAGAAGTACGGACGACACGACCGGGATTCTGTAAAACATTACCAGCGAGGGGCTAGATGAGTTAGGTTAGGTTATATTACGTTATAGACGTATATAATGTTCCCACCGAGAAGTAGGTTCCGACCCGCCAGGAATGTTGGAAAATACTAAATCCGAGATGTTAGGTTGCCTTAGGTTAGGATATATAACATTATTGACGCATTCAATTTCCCCACCGAGACGTACGGGACGACACGAACTGGATTCTGTAAAACATTACCAGCGAGGGGCTAGATGGGTTAGGTTAGGTTATATTACGTTATAGACGTATATAATGTTCCCACCGAGAAGTGGGTTCCGACCCGCCAGGAATGTTGTAAAATACTACATTCGAAATGTTAGGTTGCCTTAGGTTAGGATGTATAACGTTATAGACGTATATAATGTCCACACTGAGAAGTACGGACGACACGACCGGGATTCTGTAAAATATTACCAGCGAGTGGCTAGAAGGGTTAGGTTAGGTTATATTACGTTACAGACGTATATAATGTTCCCACCGAGAAGTGGGGCCGACCCTCCAGGAATGTTGTAAAATACTACATCCGATATGTTAGGTTGCCTTAGGTTAGGATGCAAAACGTTATCGACATATATAATGTCCCCTCCGAGAAGTACGGGCCGATACGACCGGGATTCTGTATAACATTACCAGCGAGGGGCTAGATGGGTTAGGTTAGGTTATATCACGTTATGGACGTATATAATGTTCCCACCGAGAAGTGAGATCCGACCCGCCAGGAATGTTGTAAAATACTACATTCGAAATGTTAGGTTGCCTTAGGTTAGGATGTATAACGTTATGGATGTATATAATTTCCACACTGAGAAGTACGGACGACACGACCGGGATTCTGTAAAATATTACCAGCGAGGGGCTAGATGGGTTAGGTTAGGTTATATTACGTTATAGACGTATATAATGTTCCCACCGAGAAGTGGGTTCCGACCCGCCAGGAATGTTGTAAAATACTACATCCGAGATGTTAGATTGCCTTAGGTTAGGATGTATAACATTATAGATGTATATAATGTCCACACCGAGAAGTACGGACGACACGACCGGGATTCTGTAAAACATTACCAGCGAGGGGCTAGATGAGTTAGGTTAGGTTATATTACGTTATAGACGTATATAATGTTCCCACCGAGAAGTAGGTTCCGACCCGCCAGGAATGTTGGAAAATACTAAATCCGAGATGTTAGGTTGCCTTAGGTTAGGATATATAACATTATTGACGCATTCAATTTCCCCACCGAGACGTACGGGACGACACGAACTGGATTCTGTAAAACATTACCAGCGAGGGGCTAGATGGGTTAGGTTAGGTTATATCACGTTATAGACGTATATAATGTTCCCACCGAGAAGTGAGATCCGACCCGCCAGGAATGTTGTAAAATACTACATTCGAAATGTTAGGTTGCCTTAGGTTAGGATGTATAACGTTATAGACGTATATAATGTCCACACTGAGAAGTACGCACGACACGACCGGGATTCTGTAAAATATTACCAGCGAGTGGCTAGAAGGGTTAGGTTAGGTTATATTACGTTACAGACGTATATAATGTTCCCACCGAGAAGTGGGGCCGACCCTCCAGGAATGTTGTAAAATACTACATCCGATATGTTAGGTTGCCTTAGGTTAGGATGCAAAACGTTATCGACATATATAATGTCCCCTCCGAGAAGTACGGACGACACGACCGGGATTCTGTAAAATATTACCAGCGAGGGGCTAGATGGGTTAGGTTAGGTTATATTACGTTATAGACGTATATAATGTTCCCACCGAGAAGTGGGTTCCGACCCGCCAGGAATGTTGTAAAATACTACATCCGAGATGTTAGATTGCCTTAGGTTAGGATGTATAACATTATAGATGTATATAATGTCCACACCGAGAAGTACGGACGACACGAACGGGATTCTGTAAGACATTACCAGCGATAGTCTAGATGGATTAGGTTAGGTTATATTACGATATAGAAGTATATAATGTTCAAACCGAGATGTAGGTTCCGATCCGCCAGGAATGTTGTAAAATACTACATCCGAGATGTTAGGTTGCCTTAGGATAGAATGTATAACATTATAGACGTATATAATGTCCACACCGAGAAGTACGCACGACACGACCGGGATTGTGTAAAACATTACCAGCGAGGGGCTAGATGGGTTAGGTTAGGTTATATCACGTTATAGACGTATATAATGTTCCCACCGAGAAGTGAGATCCGACCCGCCAGGAATGTTGTAGAATACTACATTCGAAATGTTAGGTTGCCTTAGGTTAGGATGTATAACGTTATAGATGTATATAATTTCCACACTGAGAAGTACGGACGACACGACCGGGATTCTGTAAAATATTACCAGCGAGGGGCTAGATGGGTTAGATTAGGTTATATTACGTTATAGACGTATATAATGTTCCCACCGAGAAGTGGGATCCGACCCGCCAGGAATGTTGTAAAATACTACATCCGAGATATTAGATTGCCTTAGGTTAGGATGTATAACATTATAGATGTATATAATGTCCACACCGAGAAGTACGGACGACACGACCGGGATTCTGTAAAACATTACCAGCGAGGGGCTAGATGGGTTAGGTTAGGTTATATCACGTTATAGACGTATATAATGTTCCCACCGAGAAGTGAGATCCGACCCGCCAGGAATGTTGTAAAATACTACATTCGAAATGTTAGGTTGCCTTAGGTTAGGATCTATAACGTTATAGATGTATATAATTTCCACACTGAGAAGTACGGACGACACGACCGGGATTCTGTAAAATATTACCAGCGAGGGGCTAGGTGGGTTAGGTTAGGTTATATTACGTTATAGACGTATATAATGTTCCCACCGAGAAGTGGGTTCCGACCCGCCAGGAATGTTGTAAAATACTACATCCGAGATGTTAGATTGCCTTAGGTTAGGATGTATAACATTATAGATGTATATAATGTCCACACCGAGAAGTACGGACGACACGACCGGGATTCTGTAAAACATTACCAGCGAGGGGCTAGATGAGTTAGGTTAGGTTATATTACGTTATAGACGTATATAATGTTCCCACCGAGAAGTAGGTTCCGACCCGCCAGGAATGTTGGAAAATACTAAATCCGAGATGTTAGGTTGCCTTAGGTTAGGATATATAACATTATTGACGCATTCAATTTCCCCACCGAGACGTACGGGACGACACGAACTGGATTCTGTAAAACATTACCAGCGAGGGGCTAGATGGGTTAGGTTAGGTTATATTATGTTATAGACGTATATAATGTTCCCACCGAGAAGTGGGTTCCGACCCGCCAGGAATGTTGTAAAATACTACATTCGAAATGTTAGGTTGCCTTAGGTTAGGATGTATAACGTTATAGACGTATATAATGTCCACACTGAGAAGTACGCACGACACGACCGGGATTCTGTAAAATATTACCAGCGAGTGACTAGAAGGGTTAGGTTAGGTTATATTACGTTACAGACGTATATAATGTTCCCACCGAGAAGTGGGGCCGACCCTCCAGGAATGTTGTAAAATACTACATCCGATATGTTAGGTTGCCTTAGGTTAGGATGCAAAACGTTATCGACATATATAATGTCCCCTCCGAGAAGTACGGGCCGATACGACCGGGATTCTGTATAACATTACCAGCGAGGGGCTAGATGGGTTAGGTTAGGATATATTACGTTATGGACGTATATAATGTTCGCACCGAGATGTAGGGGCCGACCCGCTAGGAATGTTGAAAAATTCTACATCCGAGATGCTAGGTTACTTAGATTAGTATATATAACGTTATAGACGTATATAATGTCCCCACCGAGACGGTCGGGACGACACGAACGGGATTCTGTAAGACATTACCAGCGATAGTCTAGATGGATTAGGTTAGGTTATATTACGATATAGAAGTATATAATGTTCAAACCGAGATGTAGGTTCCGATCCGCCAGGAATGTTGTAAAATACTACATCCGAGATGTTAGGTTGCCTTAGGATAGAATGTATAACATTATAGACGTATATAATGTCCACACCGAGAAGTACGCACGACACGACCGGGATTCTGTAAAACATTACCAGCGAGGGGCTAGATGAGTTAGGTTAGGTTATATTACGTTATAGACGTATATAATGTTCCCACCGAGAAGTAGGTTCCGACCCGCCAGGAATGTTGGAAAATACTAAATCCGAGATGTTAGATTGCCTTAGGTTAGGATGTATAACATTATAGATGTATATAATGTCCACACCGAGAAGTACGGACGACACGAACGGGATTCTGTAAGACATTACCAGCGATAGTCTAGATGGATTAGGTTAGGTTATATTACGATATAGAAGTATATAATGTTCAAACCGAGATGTAGGTTCCGATCCGCCAGGAATGTTGTAAAATACTACATCCGAGATGTTAGGTTGCCTTAGGATAGAATGTATAACATTATAGACGTATATAATGTCCACACCGAGAAGTACGCACGACACGACCGGGATTGTGTAAAACATTACCAGCGAGGGGCTAGATGGGTTAGGTTAGGTTATATCACGTTATAGACGTATATAATGTTCCCACCGAGAAGTGAGATCCGACCCGCCAGGAATGTTGTAGAATACTACATTCGAAATGTTAGGTTGCCTTAGGTTAGGATGTATAACGTTATAGATGTATATAATTTCCACACTGAGAAGTACGGACGACACGACCGGGATTCTGTAAAATATTACCAGCGAGGGGCTAGATGGGTTAGATTAGGTTATATTACGTTATAGACGTATATAATGTTCCCACCGAGAAGTGGGTTCCGACCCGCCAGGAATGTTGTAAAATACTACATCCGAGATATTAGATTGCCTTAGGTTAGGATGTATAACATTATAGATGTATATAATGTCCACACCGAGAAGTACGGACGACACGACCGGGATTCTGTAAAACATTACCAGCGAGGGGCTAGATGGGTTAGGTTAGGTTATATCACGTTATAGACGTATATAATGTTCCCACCGAGAAGTGAGATCCGACCCGCCAGGAATGTTGTAAAATACTACATTCGAAATGTTAGGTTGCCTTAGGTTAGGATCTATAACGTTATAGATGTATATAATTTCCACACTGAGAAGTACGGACGACACGACCGGGATTCTGTAAAATATTACCAGCGAGGGGCTAGGTGGGTTAGGTTAGGTTATATTACGTTATAGACGTATATAATGTTCCCACCGAGAAGTGGGTTCCGACCCGCCAGGAATGTTGTAAAATACTACATCCGAGATGTTAGATTGCCTTAGGTTAGGATGTATAACATTATAGATGTATATAATGTCCACACCGAGAAGTACGGACGACACGACCGGGATTCTGTAAAACATTACCAGCGAGGGGCTAGATGAGTTAGGTTAGGTTATATTACGTTATAGACGTATATAATGTTCCCACCGAGAAGTAGGTTCCGACCCGCCAGGAATGTTGGAAAATACTAAATCCGAGATGTTAGGTTGCCTTAGGTTAGGATATATAACATTATTGACGCATTCAATTTCCCCACCGAGACGTACGGGACGACACGAACTGGATTCTGTAAAACATTACCAGCGAGGGGCTAGATGGGTTAGGTTAGGTTATATTATGTTATAGACGTATATAATGTTCCCACCGAGAAGTGGGTTCCGACCCGCCAGGAATGTTGTAAAATACTACATTCGAAATGTTAGGTTGCCTTAGGTTAGGATGTATAACGTTATAGACGTATATAATGTCCACACTGAGAAGTACGCACGACACGACCGGGATTCTGTAAAATATTACCAGCGAGTGACTAGAAGGGTTAGGTTAGGTTATATTACGTTACAGACGTATATAATGTTCCCACCGAGAAGTGGGGCCGACCCTCCAGGAATGTTGTAAAATACTACATCCGATATGTTAGGTTGCCTTAGGTTAGGATGCAAAACGTTATCGACATATATAATGTCCCCTCCGAGAAGTACGGGCCGATACGACCGGGATTCTGTATAACATTACCAGCGAGGGGCTAGATGGGTTAGGTTAGGATATATTACGTTATGGACGTATATAATGTTCGCACCGAGATGTAGGGGCCGACCCGCTAGGAATGTTGAAAAATTCTACATCCGAGATGCTAGGTTACTTAGATTAGTATATATAACGTTATAGACGTATATAATGTCCCCACCGAGACGGTCGGGACGACACGAACGGGATTCTGTAAGACATTACCAGCGATAGTCTAGATGGATTAGGTTAGGTTATATTACGATATAGAAGTATATAATGTTCAAACCGAGATGTAGGTTCCGATCCGCCAGGAATGTTGTAAAATACTACATCCGAGATGTTAGGTTGCCTTAGGATAGAATGTATAACATTATAGACGTATATAATGTCCACACCGAGAAGTACGCACGACACGACCGGGATTGTGTAAAACATTACCAGCGAGGGGCTAGATGGGTTAGGTTAGGTTATATCACGTTATAGACGTATATAATGTTCCCACCGAGAAGGGAGATCCGACCCGCCAGGAATGTTGTAGAATACTACATTCGAAATGTTAGGTTGCCTTAGGTTAGGATGTATAACGTTATAGATGTATATAATTTCCACACTGAGAAGTACAGACGACACGACCGGGATTCTGTAAAATATTACCAGCGAGGGGCTAGATGGGTTAGGTTAGGTTATATTACGTTATAGACGTATATAATGTTCCCACCGAGAAGTAGGTTCCGACCCGCCAGGAATGTTGTAAAATACTACATCCGAGATGTTAGATTGCCTTAGGTTAGGATGTATAACATTATAGATGTATATAATGTCCACACCGAGAAGTACGGACGACACGACCGGGATTCTGTAAAACATTACCAGCGAGGGGCTAGATGAGTTAGGTTAGGTTATATTACGTTATAGACGTATATAATGTTCCCACCGAGAAGTAGGTTCCGACCCGCCAGGAATGTTGGAAAATACTAAATCCGAGATGTTAGGTTGCCTTAGGTTAGGATATATAACATTATTGACGCATTCAATTTCCCCACCGAGACGTACGGGACGACACGAACTGGATTCTGTAAAACATTACCAGCGAGGGGCTAGATGGGTTAGGTTAGGTTATATTACGTTATGGACGTATATAATGTTCCCACCGAGAAGTGGGTTCCGACCCGCCAGGAATGTTGTAAAATACTACATCCGATATGTTAGGTTGCCTTAGGTTAGGATGCAAAACGTTATCGACATATATAATGTCCCCTCCGAGAAGTACGGGCCGATACGACCGGGATTCTGTATAACATTACCAGCGAGGGGCTAGATGGGTTAGGTTAGGATATATTACGTTATGGACGTATATAATGTTCGCACCGAGATGTAGGGACCGACCCGCTAGGAATGTTGAAAAATTCTACATCCGAGATGCTAGGTTACTTAGATTAGTATATATAACGTTATAGACGTATATAATGTCCCCACCGAGACGGTCGGGACGACACGAACGGGATTCTGTAAGACATTACCAGCGATAGTCTAGATGGATTAGGTTAGGTTATATTACGATATAGAAGTATATAATGTTCAAACCGAGATGTAGGTTCCGATCCGCCAGGAATGTTGTAAAATACTACATCCGAGATGTTAGGTTGCCTTAGGATAGAATGTATAACATTATAGACGTATATAATGTCCACACCGAGAAGTACGCACGACACGACCGGGATTGTGTAAAACATTACCAGCGAGGGGCTAGATGGTTTAGGTTAGGTTATATCACGTTATAGACGTATATAATGTTCCCACCGAGAAGTGAGATCCGACCCGCCAGGAATGTTGTAAAATACTACATTCGAAATGTTAGGTTGCCTTAGGTTAGGATGTATAACGTTATAGACGTATATAATGTCCACACTGAGGAGTACGCACGACACGACCGGGATTCTGTAAAATATAACCAGCGAGTGGCTAGAAGGGTTAGGTTAGGTTATATTACGTTACAGACGTATATAATGTTCCCACCGAGAAGTGGGGCCGACCCTCCAGGAATGTTGTAAAATACTACATCCGATATGTTAGGTTGCCTTAGGTTAGGATGCAAAACGTTATCGACATATATAATGTCCCCTCCGAGAAGTACGGACGACACGACCGGGATTCTGTAAAATATTACCAGCGAGGGGCTAGATGGGTTAGGTTAGGTTATATTACGTTATAGACGTATATAATGTTCCCACCGAGAAGTGGGTTCCGACCCGCCAGGAATGTTGTAAAATACTACATCCGAGATGTTAGATTGCCTTAGGTTAGGATGTATAACATTATAGATGTATATAATGTCCACACCGAGAAGTACGGACGACACGACCGGGATTCTGTAAAACATTACCAGCGAGGGGCTAGATGGGTTAGGTTAGGTTATATCACGTTATAGACGTATATAATGTTCCCACCGAGAAGTGAGATCCGACCCGCCAGGAATGTTGTAAAATACTACATTCGAAATGTTAGGTTGCCTTAGGTTAGGATGTATAACGTTATAGATGTATATAATTTCCACACTGAGAAGTACGGACGACACGACCGGGATTCTGTAAAATATTACCAGCGAGGGGCTAGATGGGTTAGGTTAGGTTATATTACGTTATAGACGTATATAATGTTCCCACCGAGAAGTGGGTTCCGACCCGCCAGGAATGTTGTAAAATACTACATCCGAGATGTTAGATTGCCTTAGGTTAGGATGTATAACATTATAGATGTATATAATGTCCACACCGAGAAGTACGGACGACACGACCGGGATTCTGTAAAACATTACCAGCGAGGGGCTAGATGAGTTAGGTTAGGTTATATTACGTTATAGACGTATATAATGTTCCCACCGAGAAGTAGGTTCCGACCCGCCAGGAATGTTGGAAAATACTAAATCCGAGATGTTAGGTTGCCTTAGGTTAGGATATATAACATTATTGACGCATTCAATTTCCCCACCGAGACGTACGGGACGACACGAACTGGATTCTGTAAAACATTACCAGCGAGGGGCTAGATGGGTTAGGTTAGGTTATATTATGTTATAGACGTATATAATGTTCCCACCGAGAAGTGGGTTCCGACCCGCCAGGAATGTTGTAAAATACTACATTCGAAATGTTAGGTTGCCTTAGGTTAGGATGTATAACGTTATAGACGTATATAATGTCCACACTGGGAAGTACGCACGACACGACCGGGATTCTGTAAAATATTACCAGCGAGTGACTAGAAGGGTTAGGTTAGGTTATATTACGTTACAGACGTATATAATGTTCCCACCGAGAAGTGGGGCCGACCCTCCAGGAATGTTGTAAAATACTACATCCGATATGTTAGGTTGCCTTAGGTTAGGATGCAAAACGTTATCGACATATATAATGTCCCCTCCGAGAAGTACGGGCCGATACGACCGGGATTCTGTATAACATTACCAGCGAGGGGCTAGATGGGTTAGGTTAGGATATATTACGTTATGGACGTATATAATGTTCGCACCGAGATGTAGGGGCCGACCCGCTAGGAATGTTGAAAAATTCTACATCCGAGATGCTAGGTTACTTAGATTAGTATATATAACGTTATAGACGTATATAATGTCCCCACCGAGACGGTCGGGACGACACGAACGGGATTCTGTAAGACATTACCAGCGATAGTCTAGATGGATTAGGTTAGGTTATATTACGATATAGAAGTATATAATGTTCAAACCGAGATGTAGGTTCCGATCCGCCAGGAATGTTGTAAAATACTACATCCGAGATGTTAGGTTGCCTTAGGATAGAATGTATAACATTATAGACGTATATAATGTCCACACCGAGAAGTACGCACGACACGACCGGGATTGTGTAAAACATTACCAGCGAGGGGCTAGATGGGTTAGGTTAGGTTATATCACGTTATAGACGTATATAATGTTCCCACCGAGAAGGGAGATCCGACCCGCCAGGAATGTTGTAGAATACTACATTCGAAATGTTAGGTTGCCTTAGGTTAGGATGTATAACGTTATAGATGTATATAATTTCCAGACTGAGAAGTACGGACGACACGACCGGGATTCTGTAAAATATTACCAGCGAGGGGCTAGATGGGTTAGGTTAGGTTATATTACGTTATAGACGTATATAATGTTCCCACCGAGAAGTAGGTTCCGACCCGCCAGGAATGTTGTAAAATACTACATCCGAGATGTTAGATTGCCTTAGGTTAGGATGTATAACATTATAGATGTATATAATGTCCACACCGAGAAGTACGGACGACACGACCGGGATTCTGTAAAACATTACCAGCGAGGGGCTAGATGAGTTAGGTTAGGTTATATTACGTTATAGACGTATATAATGTTCCCACCGAGAAGTAGGTTCCGACCCGCCAGGAATGTTGGAAAATACTAAATCCGAGATGTTAGGTTGCCTTAGGTTAGGATATATAACATTATTGACGCATTCAATTTCCCCACCGAGACGTACGGGACGACACGAACTGGATTCTGTAAAACATTACCAGCGAGGGGCTAGATGGGTTAGGTTAGGTTATATTACGTTATGGACGTATATAATGTTCCCACCGAGAAGTGGGTTCCGACCCGCCAGGAATGTTGTAAAATACTACATCCGATATGTTAGGTTGCCTTAGGTTGGGATGCAAAACGTTATCGACATATATAATGTCCCCTCCGAGAAGTACGGGCCGATACGACCGGGATTCTGTATAACATTACCAGCGAGGGGCTAGATGGGTTAGGTTAGGATATATTACGTTATGGACGTATATAGTGTTCGCACCGAGATGTAGGGGCCGACCCGCTAGGAATGTTGAAAAATTCTACATCCGAGATGCTAGGTTACTTAGATTAGTATATATAACGTTATAGACGTATATAATGTCCCCACCGAGACGGTCGGGACGACACGAACGGGATTCTGTAAGACATTACCAGCGATAGTCTAGATGGATTAGGTTAGGTTATATTACGATATAGAAGTATATAATGTTCAAACCGAGATGTAGGTTCCGATCCGCCAGGAATGTTGTAAAATACTACATCCGAGATGTTAGGTTGCCTTAGGATAGAATGTATAACATTATAGACGTATATAATGTCCACACCGAGAAGTACGCACGACACGACCGGGATTGTGTAAAACATTACCAGCGAGGGGCTAGATGGGTTAGGTTAGGTTATATCACGTTATAGACGTATATAATGTTCCCACCGAGAAGTGAGATCCGACCCGCCAGGAATGTTGTAAAATACTACATTCGAAATGTTAGGTTGCCTTAGGTTAGGATGTATAACGTTATAGATGTATATAATTTCCACACTGAGAAGTACGGACGACACGACCGGGATTCTGTAAAATATTACCAGCGAGGGGCTAGATGGGTTAGGTTAGGTTATATTACGTTATAGACGTATATAATGTTCCCACCGAGAAGTGGGTTCCGACCCGCCAGGAATGTTGTAAAATACTACATCCGAGATGTTAGATTGCCTTAGGTTAGGATGTATAACATTATAGATGTATATAATGTCCACACCGAGAAGTACGGACGACACGACCGGGATTCTGTAAAACATTACCAGCGAGGGGCTAGATGAGTTAGGTTAGGTTATATTACGTTATAGACGTATATAATGTTCCCACCGAGAAGTAGGTTCCGATCCGCCAGGAATGTTGGAAAATACTAAATCCGAGATGTTAGGTTGCCTTAGGTTAGGATATATAACATTATTGACGCATTCAATTTCCCCACCGAGACGTACGGGACGACACGAACTGGATTCTGTAAAACATTACCAGCGAGGGGCTAGATGGGTTAGGTTAGGTTATATTACGTTATAGACGTATATAATGTTCCCACCGAGAAGTGGGTTCCGACCCGCCAGGAATGTTGTAAAATACTACATTCGAAATGTTAGGTTGCCTTAGGTTAGGATGCAAAACGTTATCGACATATATAATGTCCCCTCCGAGAAGTACGGGCCGATACGACCGGGATTCTGTATAACATTACCAGCGAGGGGCTAGATGGGTTAGGTTAGGATATATTACGTTGTGGACGTATATAATGTTCGCACCGAGATGTAGGGGCCGACCCGCTAGGAATGTTGAAAAATTCTACATCCGAGATGCTAGGTTACTTAGATTAGTATATATAACGTTATAGACGTATATAATGTCCCCACCGAGACGGTCGGGACGACACGAACGGGATTCTGTAAGACATTACCAGCGATAGTCTAGATGGATTAGGTTAGGTTATATTACGATATAGAAGTATATAATGTTCAAACCGAGATGTAGGTTCCGATCCGCCAGGAATGTTGTAAAATACTACATCCGAGATGTTAGGTTGCCTTAGGATAGAATGTATAACATTATAGACGTATATAATGTCCACACCGAGAAGTACGCACGACACGACCGGGATTGTGTAAAACATTACCAGCGAGGGGCTAGATGGGTTAGGTTAGGTTATATCACGTTATAGACGTATATAATGTTCCCACCGAGAAGTGAGATCCGACTCGCCAGGAATGTTGTAAAATACTACATTCGAAATGTTAGGTTGCCTTAGGTTAGGATGTATAACGTTATAGATGTATATAATTTCCACACTGAGAAGTACGGACGACACGACCGGGATTCTGTAAAATATTACCAGCGAGGGGCTAGATGGGTTAGGTTAGGTTATATTGCGTTATAGACGTATATAATGTTCCCACCGAGAAGTGGGTTCCGACCCGCCAGGAATGTTGTAAAATACTACATCCGAGATGTTAGATTGCCTTAGGTTAGGATGTATAACATTATAGATGTATATAATGTCCACACCGAGAAGTACGGACGACACGACCGGGATTCTGTAAAACATTACCAGCGAGGGGCTAGATGAGTTAGGTTAGGTTATATTACGTTATAGACGTATATAATGTTCCCACCGAGAAGTAGGTTCCGACCCGCCAGGAATGTTGGAAAATACTAAATCCGAGATGTTAGGTTGCCTTAGGTTAGGATATATAACATTATTGACGCATTCAATTTCCCCACCGAGACGTACGGGACGACACGAACTGGATTCTGTAAAACATTACCAGCGAGGGGCTAGATGGGTTAGGTTAGGTTATATTACGTTATAGACGTATATAATGTTCCCACCGAGAAGTGGGTTCCGACCCGCCAGGAATGTTGTAAAATACTACATTCGAAATGTTAGGTTGCCTTAGGTTAGGATGTATAACGTTATAGACGTATATAATGTCCACACTGAGAAGTACGCACGACACGACCGGGATTCTGTAAAATATTACCAGCGAGTGGCTAGAAGGGTTAGGTTAGGTTATATTACGTTACAGACGTATATAATGATCCCACCGAGAAGTGGGGCCGACCCTCCAGGAATGTTGTAAAATACTACATCCGATATGTTAGGTTGCCTTAGGTTAGGATGCAAAACGTTATCGACATATATAATGTCCCCTCCGAGAAGTACGGGCCGATACGACCGGGATTCTGTATAACATTACCAGCGAGGGGCTAGATGGGTTAGGTTAGGATATATTACGTTATGGACGTATATAATGTTCGCACCGAGATGTAGGGGCCGACCCGCTAGGAATGTTGAAAAATTCTACATCCGAGATGCTAGGTTACTTAGATTAGTATATATAACGTTATAGACGTATATAATGTCCCCACCGAGACGGTCGGCACGACACGAACGGGATTCTGTAAGACATTACCAGCGATAGTCTAGATGGATTAGGTTAGGTTATATTACGATATAGAAGTATATAATGTTCAAACCGAGATGTAGGTTCCGATCCGCCAGGAATGTTGTAAAATACTACATCCGAGATGTTAGGTTGCCTTAGGATAGAATGTATAACATTATAGACGTATATAATGTCCACACCGAGAAGTACGCACGACACGACCGGGATTGTGTAAAACATTACCAGCGAGGGGCTAGATGGGTTAGGTTAGGTTATATCACGTTATAGACGTATATAATGTTCCCACCGAGAAGTGAGATCCGACCCGCCAGGAATGTTGTAGAATACTACATCCGAGATGTTAGATTGCCTTAGGTTAGGATGTATAACATTATAGATGTATATAATGTCCACACCGAGAAGTACGGACGACACGACCGGGATTCTGTAAAACATTACCAGCGAGGGGCTAGATGAGTTAGGTTAGGTTATATTACGTTATAGACGTATATAATGTTCCCACCGAGAAGTAGGTTCCGACCCGCCAGGAATGTTGGAAAATACTAAATCCGAGATGTTAGGTTACCTTAGGTTAGGATATATAACATTATTGACGCATTCAATTTCCCCACCGAGACGTACGGGACGACACGAACTGGATTCTGTAAAACATTACCAGCGAGGGGCTAGATGGGTTAGGTTAGGTTATATTACGTTATAGACGTATATAATGTTCCCACCGAGAAGTGGGTTCCGACCCGCCAGGAATGTTGTAAAATACTACATCCGATATGTTAGGTTGCCTTAGGTTAGGATGCAAAACGTTATCGACATATATAATGTCCCCTCCGAGAAGTACGGGCCGATACGACCGGGATTCTGTATAACATTACCAGCGAGGGGCTAGATGGGTTAGGTTAGGATATATTACGTTATGGACGTATATAATGTTCGCACCGAGATGTAGGGGCCGACCCGCTAGGAATGTTGAAAAATTCTACATCCGAGATGCTAGGTTACTTAGATTAGTATATATAACGTTATAGACGTATATAATGTCCCCACCGAGACGGTCGGGACGTCACGAACGGGATTCTGTAAGACATTACCAGCGATAGTCTAGATGGATTAGGTTAGGTTGTATTACGATATAGAAGTATATAATGTTCAAACCGAGATGTAGGTTCCGATCCGCCAGGAATGTTGTAAAATACTACATCCGAGATGTTAGGTTGCCTTAGGATAGAATGTATAACATTATAGACGTATATAATGTCCACACCGAGAAGTACGCACGACACGACCGGGATTGTGTAAAACATTACCAGCGAGGGGCTAGATGGGTTAGGTTAGGTTATATCACGTTATAGACGTATATAATGTTCCCACCGAGAAGTGAGATCCGACCCGCCAGGAATGTTGTAAAATACTACATTCGAAATGTTATGTTGCCTTAGGTTAGGATGTATAACGTTATAGATGTATATAATTTCCACACTGAGAAGTACGGACGACACGACCGGGATTCTGTAAAATATTACCAGCGAGGGGCTAGATGGGTTAGGTTAGGTTATATTACGTTATAGACGTATATAATGTTCCCACCGAGAAGTGGGTTCCGACCCGCCAGGAATGTTGTAAAATACTACATCCGAGATGTTAGATTGCCTTAGGTTAGGATGTATAACATTATAGATGTATATAATGTCCACACCGAGAAGTACGGACGACACGACCGGGATTCTGTAAAACATTACCAGCGAGGGGCTAGATGAGTTAGGTTAGGTTATATTACGTTATAGACGTATATAATGTTCCCACCGAGAAGTAGGTTCCGACCCGCCAGGAATGTTGGAAAATACTAAATCCGAGATGTTAGGTTGCCTTAGGTTAGGATATATAACATTATTGACGCATTCAATTTCCCCACCGAGACGTACGGGACGACACGAACTGGATTCTGTAAAACATTACCAGCGAGGGGCTAGATGGGTTAGGTTAGGTTATATTACGTTATAGACGTATATAATGTTCCCACCGAGAAGTACGGGCCGATACGACCGGGATTCTGTATAACATTACCAGCGAGGGGCTAGATGGGTTAGGTTAGGATATATTACGTTATGGACGTATATAATGTTCGCACCGAGATGTAGGGGCCGACACGCTAGGAATGTTGAAAAATTCTACATCCGAGATGCTAGGTTACTTAGATTAGTATATATAACGTTATAGACGTATATAATGTCCCCACCGAGACGGTCGGGACGACACGAACGGGATTCTGTAAGACATTACCAGCGATAGTCTAGATGGATTAGGTTAGGTTATATTACGATATAGAAGTATATAATGTTCAAACCGAGATGTAGGTTCCGATCCGCCAGGAATGTTGTAAAATACTACATCCGAGATGTTAGGTTGCCTTAGGATAGAATGTATAACATTATAGACGTATATAATGTCCACACCGAGAAGTACGCACGACACGACCGGGATTGTGTAAAACATTACCAGCGAGGGGCTAGATGGGTTAGGTTAGGTTATATCACGTTATAGACGTATATAATGTTCCCACCGAGAAGTGAGATCCGACCCGCCAGGAATGTTGTAGAATACTACATTCGAAATGTTAGGTTGCCTTAGGTTAGGATGTATAACGTTATAGATGTATATAATTTCCACACTGAGAAGTACGGACGACACGACCGGGATTCTGTAAAATATTACCAGCGAGGGGCTAGATGGGTTAGGTTAGGTTATATTACGTTATAGACGTATATAATGTTCCCACCGAGAAGTGGGTTCCGACCCGCCAGGAATGTTGTAAAATACTACATCCGAGATGTTAGATTGCCTTAGGTTAGGATGTATAACATTATAGATGGATATAATGTCCACACCGAGAAGTACGGACGACACGACCGGGATTCTGTAAAACATTACCAGCGAGGGGCTAGATGAGTTAGGTTAGGTTATATTACGTTATAGACGTATATAATGTTCCCACCGAGAAGTAGGTTCCGACCCGCCAGGAATGTTGGAAAATACTAAATCCGAGATGTTAGGTTGCCTTAGGTTAGGATATATAACATTATTGACGCATTCAATTTCCCCACCGAGACGTACGGGACGACACGAACTGGATTCTGTAAAACATTACCAGCGAGGGGCTAGATGGGTTAGGTTAGGTTATATTACGTTATAGACGTATATAATGTTCCCACCGAGAAGTGGGTTCCGACCCGCCAGGAATGTTGTAAAATACTACATCCGATATGTTAGGTTGCCTTAGGTTAGGATGCAAAACGTTATCGACATATATAATGTCCCCTCCGAGAAGTACGGGCCGATACGACCGGGATTCTGTATAACATTACCAGCGAGGGGCTAGATGGGTTAGGTTAGGATATATTACGTTATGGACGTATATAATGTTCGCACCGAGATGTAGGGGCCGACCCGCTAGGAATGTTGAAAAATTCTACATCCGAGATGCTAGGTTACTTAGATTAGTATATATAACGTTATAGACGTATATAATGTCCCCACCGAGACGGTCGGGACGACACGAACGGGATTCTGTAAGACATTACCAGCGATAGTCTAGATGGATTAGGTTAGGTTATATTACGATATAGAAGTATATAATGTTCAAACCGAGATGTAGGTTCCGATCCGCCAGGAATGTTGTAAAATACTACATCCGAGATGTTAGGTTGCCTTAGGATAGAATGTATAACATTATAGACGTATATAATGTCCACACCGAGAAGTACGCACGACACGACCGGGATTGTGTAAAACATTACCAGCGAGGGGCTAGATGGGTTAGGTTAGGTTATATCACGTTATAGACGTATATAATGTTCCCACCGAGAAGTGGGTTCCGACCCGCCAGGAATGTTGTAAAATACTACATTCGAAATGTTAGGTTGCCTTAGGTTAGGATGTATAACGTTATAGACGTATATAATGTCCACACTGAGAAGTACGCACGACACGACCGGGATTCTGTAAAATATTACCAGCGAGTGGCTAGAAGGGTTAGGTTAGGTTATATTACGTTACAGACGTATATAATGTTCCCACCGAGAAGTGGGGCCGACCCTCCAGGAATGTTGTAAAATACTACATCCGATATGTTAGGTTGCCTTAGGTTAGGATGCAAAACGTTATCGACATATATAATGTCCCATCCGAGAAGTACGGGCCGATACACCCGGGATTCTGTATAACATTACCAGCGAGGGGCTAGATGGGTTAGGTTAGGATATATTACGTTATGGACGTATATAATGTTCGCACCGAGATGTAGGGGCCGACCCGCTAGGAATGTTGAAAAATTCTACATCCGAGATGCTAGGTTACTTAGATTAGTATATATAACGTTATAGACGTATATAATGTCCCCACCGAGACGGTCGGGACGACACGAACGGGATTCTGTAAGACATTACCAGCGATAGTCTAGATGGATTAGGTTAGGTTATATTACGATATAGAAGTATATAATGTTCAAACCGAGATGTAGGTTCCGATCCGCCAGGAATGTTGTAAAATACTACATCCGAGATGTTAGGTTGCCTTAGGATAGAATGTATAACATTATAGACGTATATAATGTCCACACCGAGAAGTACGCACGACACGCCCGGGATTGTGTAAAACATTACCAGCGAGGGGCTAGATGGGTTAGGTTAGGTTATATCACGTTATAGACGTATATAATGTTCCCACCGAGAAGTGAGATCCGACCCGCCAGGAATGTTGTAAAATACTACATTCGAAATGTTAGGTTGCCTTAGGTTAGGATGTATAACGTTATAGATGTATATAATTTCCACACTGAGAAGTACGGACGACACGACCGGGATTCTGTAAAATATTACCAGCGAGGGGCTAGATGGGTTAGGTTAGGTTATATTACGTTATAGACGTATATAATGTTCCCACCGAGAAGTGGGTTCCGACAGGCCAGGAATGTTGTAAAATACTACATCCGAGATGTTAGATTGCCTTAGGTTAGGATGTATAACATTATAGATGTATATAATGTCCACACCGAGAAGTACGGACGACACGACCGGGATTCTGTAAAACATTACCAGCGAGGGGCTAGATGAGTTAGGTTAGGTTATATTACGTTATAGACGTATATAATGTTCCCACCGAGAAGTAGGTTCCGACCCGCCAGGAATGTTGGAAAATACTAAATCCGAGATGTTAGGTTGCCTTAGGTTAGGATATATAACATTATTGACGCATTCAATTTCCCCACCGAGACGTACGGGACGACAAGAACTGGATTCTGTAAAACATTACCAGCGAGGGGCTAGATGGGTTAGGTTAGGTTATATTACGTTATAGACGTATATAATGTTCCCACCGAGAAGTGGGTTCCGACCCGCGAGGAATGTTGTAAAATACTACATTCGAAATGTTAGGTTGCCTTAGGTTAGGATGTATAACGTTATAGACGTATATAATGTCCACACTGAGAAGTACGGACGACACGACCGGGATTCTGTAAAATATTACCAGCGAGTGGCTAGAAGGGTTAGGTTAGGTTATATTACGTTACAGACGTATATAATGTTCCCACAGAGAAGTGGGGCCGACCCTCCAGGAATGTTGTAAAATACTACATCCGATATGTTAGGTTGCCTTAGGTTAGGATGCAAAACGTTATCGACATATATAATGTCCCCTCCGAGAAGTACGGGCCGATACGACCGGGATTCTGTATAACATTACCAGCGAGGGGCTAGATGGGTTAGGTTAGGATATATTACGTTATGGACGTATATAATGTTCGCACCGAGATGTAGGGGCCGACCCGCTAGGAATGTTGAAAAATTCTACATCCGAGATGCTAGGTTACTTAGATTAGTATATATAACGTTATAGACGTATATAATGTCCCCACCGAGACGGTCGGGACGACACGAACGGGATTCTGTAAGACATTACCAGCGATAGTCTAGATGGATTAGGTTAGGTTATATTACGATATAGAAGTATATAATGTTCAAACCGAGATGTAGGTTCCGATCCGCCAGGAATGTTGTAAAATACTACATCCGAGATGTTAGGTTGCCTTAGGATAGAATGTATAACATTATAGACGTATATAATGTCCACACCGAGAAGTACGCACGACACGACCGGGATTGTGTAAAACATTACCAGCGAGGGGCTAGATGGGTTAGGTTAGGTTATATCACGTTATAGACGTATATAATGTTCCCACCGCGAAGTGAGATCCGACCCGCCAGGAATGTTGTAAAATACTACATCCGAGATGTTAGATTGCCTTAGGTTAGGATGTATAACATTATAGATGTATATAATGTCCACACCGAGAAGTACGGACGACACGACCGGGATTCTGTAAAACATTACCAGCGAGGGGCTAGATGAGTTAGGTTAGGTTATATTACGTTATAGACGTATATAATGTTCCCACCGAGAAGTAGGTTCCGACCCGCCAGGAATGTTGTAAAATACTACATTCGAAATGTTAGGTTGCCTTAGGTTAGGATGTATAACGTTATAGACGTATATAATGTCCACACTGAGAAGTACGGACGACACGACCGGGATTCTGTAAAATATTACCAGCGAGTGGCTAGAAGGGTTAGGTTAGGTTATATTACGTTACAGACGTATATAATGTTCCCACCGAGAAGTGGGGCCGACCCTCCAGGAATGTTGTAAAATACTACATCCGATATGTTAGGTTGCCTTAGGTTAGGATGCAAAACGTTATCGACATATATAATGTCCCCTCCGAGAAGTACGGGCCGATACGACCGGGATTCTGTATAACATTACCAGCGAGGGGATAGATGGGTTAGGTTAGGATATATTACGTTATGGACGTATATAATGTTCGCACCGAGATGTAGGGGCCGACCCTCCAGGAATGTTGTAAAATACTACATCCGATATGTTAGGTTGCCTTAGGTTAGGATGCAAAACGTTATCGACGTATATAATGTCCCCACCGAGACGGTCGGGACGACACGAACGGGATTCTGTAAGACATTACCAGCGATAGTCTATATGGATTAGGTTAGGTTATATTACGATATAGAAGTATATAATGTTCAAACCGAGATGTAGGTTCCGATCCGCCCGGAATGTTGTAAAATACTAAATCCGAGATGTTAGGTTGCCTTAGGTTAGGATATATAACATTATTGACGCATTCAATTTCCCCACCGAGACGTACGGGACGACACGAACTGGATTCTGTAAAACATTACCAGCGAGGGGCTAGATGGGTTAGGTTAGGTTATATCACGTTATAGACGTATATAATGTTCCCACCGAGAAGTGAGATCCGACCCGCCAGGAATGTTGTAAAATACTACATTCGAAATGTTAGGTTGCCTTAGGTTAGGATGTATAACGTTATAGATGTATATAATTTCCACACTGAGAAGTACGGACGACACGACCGGGATTGTGTAAAATATTACCAGCGAGGGGCTAGATGGGTTAGGTTAGGTTATATTACGTTATAGACGTATATAATGTTGCCACCGAGAAGTGGGTTCCGACCCGCCAGGAATGTTGTAAAATACTACATTCGAAATGTTAGGTTGCCTTAGGTTAGGATGTATAACGTTATAGACGTATATAATGTCCACACTGAGAAGTACGGACGACACGACCGGGATTCTGTAAAATATTACCAGCGAGTGGCTAGAAGGGTTAGGTTAGGTTATATTACGTTACAGACGTATATAATGTTCCCACCGAGAAGTGGGGCCGACCCTCCAGGAATGTTGTAAAATACTACATCCGATATGTTAGGTTGCCTTAGGTTAGGATGCAAAACGTTATAGATGTATATAATGTCCACACCGAGAAGTACGGACGACACGACCGGGATTCTGTAAAACATTACCAGCGAGGGGCTAGATGAGTTAGGTTAGGTTACATTACGTTATAGACGTATATAATGTTCCCACCGAGACGGTCGGGACGACACGAACGGGATTCTGTAAGACATTACCAGCGATAGTCTAGATGGATTAGGTTAGGTTATATTACGATATAGAAGTATATAATGTTCAAACCGAGATGTAGGTTCCGATCCGCCAGGAATGTTGTAAAATACTACATCCGAGATGTTAGGTTGCCTTAGGATAGAATGTATAACATTATAGACGTATATAATGTCCACACCGAGAAGTACGCACGACACGACCGGGATTGTGTAAAACATTACCAGCGAGGGGCTAGATGGGTTAGGTTAGGTTATATCACGTTATAGACGTATATAATGTTCCCACCGAGAAGTGAGATCCGACCCGCCAGGAATGTTGTAAAATACTACATTCGAAATGTTATGTTGCCTTAGGTTAGGATGTATAACGTTATAGATGTATATAATTTCCACACTGAGAAGTACGGACGACACGACCGGGATTCTGTAAAATATTACCAGCGAGGGGCTAGATGGGTTAGGTTAGGTTATATTACGTTATAGACGTATATAATGTTCCCACCGAGAAGTGGGTTCCGACCCGCCAGGAATGTTGTAAAATACTACATCCGAGATGTTAGATTGCCATAGGTTAGGATGTATAACATTATAGATGTATATAATGTACACACCGAGAAGTACGGACGACAAGACCGGGATTCTGTAAAACATTACCAGCGAGGGGCTAGATGAGTTAGGTTAGGTTATATTACGTTATAGACGTATATAATGTTCCCACCGAGAAGTAGGTTCCGACCCGCCAGGAATGTTGGAAAATACTAAATCCGAGATGTTAGGTTGCCTTAGGTTAGGATATATAACATTATTGACGCATTCAATTTCCCCACCGAGACGTACGGGACGACACGAACTG
The DNA here is from genome assembly GCA_963969225.1 of Xylocopa violacea. Classification (NCBI taxonomy): domain Eukaryota; kingdom Metazoa; phylum Arthropoda; class Insecta; order Hymenoptera; family Apidae; genus Xylocopa; species Xylocopa violacea. The sequence goes on from CAXAJV010000015.1 coordinate 15,978,557, forward strand.
GATTCTGTAAAACATTACCAGCGAGGGGCTAGATGGGTTAGGTTAGGTTATATTACGTTATAGACGTATATAATGTTCCCACCGAGAAGTGGGTTCCGACCCGCCAGGAATGTTGTAAAATACTACATTCGAAATGTTAGGTTGCCTTAGGTTAGGATGTATAACGTTATAGACGTATATAATGTCCACACTGAGAAGTACGCACGACACGACCGGGATTCTGTAAAATATTACCAGCGAGTGGCTAGAAGGGTTAGGTTAGGTTATATTACGTTACAGACGTATATAATGTTCCCACCGAGAAGTGGGGCCGACCCTCCAGGAATGTTGTAAAATACTACATCCGATATGTTAGGTTGCCTTAGGTTAGGATGCAAAACGTTATCGACATATATAATGTCCCATCCGAGAAGTACGGGCCGATACACCCGGGATTCTGTATAACATTACCAGCGAGGGGCTAGATGGGTTAGGTTAGGATATATTACGTTATGGACGTATATAATGTTCGCACCGAGATGTAGGGGCCGACCCGCTAGGAATGTTGAAAAATTCTACATCCGAGATGCTAGGTTACTTAGATTAGTATATATAACGTTATAGACGTATATAATGTCCCCACCGAGACGGTCGGGACGACACGAACGGGATTCTGTAAGACATTACCAGCGATAGTCTAGATGGATTAGGTTAGGTTATATTACGATATAGAAGTATATAATGTTCAAACCGAGATGTAGGTTCCGATCCGCCAGGAATGTTGTAAAATACTACATCCGAGATGTTAGGTTGCCTTAGGATAGAATGTATAACATTATAGACGTATATAATGTCCACACCGAGAAGTACGCACGACACGACCGGGATTGTGTAAAACATTACCAGCGAGGGGCTAGATGGGTTAGGTTAGGTTATATCACGTTATAGACGTATATAATGTTCCCACCGAGAAGTGAGATCCGACCCGCCAGGAATGTTGTAAAATACTACATTCGAAATGTTAGGTTGCCTTAGGTTAGGATGTATAACGTTATAGATGTATATAATTTCCACACTGAGAAGTACGGACGACACGACCGGGATTCTGTAAAATATTACCAGCGAGGGGCTAGATGGGTTAGGTTAGGTTATATTACGTTATAGACGTATATAATGTTCCCACCGAGAAGTGGGTTCCGACCCGCCAGGAATGTTGTAAAATACTACATCCGAGATGTTAGATTGCCTTAGGTTAGGATGTATAACATTATAGATGTATATAATGTCCACACCGAGAAGTACGGACGACACGACCGGGATTCTGTAAAACATTACCAGCGAGGGGCTAGATGAGTTAGGTTAGGTTATATTACGTTATAGACGTATATAATGTTCCCACCGAGAAGTGGGTTCCGACCCGCCAGGAATGTTGTAAAATACTACATCCGAGATGTTAGATTGCCTTAGGTTAGGATGTATAGCATTATAGATGTATATAATGTCCACACCGAGAAGTACGCACGACACGACCGGGATTCTGTAAAACATTACCAGCGAGGGGCTAGATGGGTTAGGTTAGGTTATATCACGTTATAGACGTATATAATGTTCCCACCGAGAAGTGAGATCCGACCCGCCAGGAATGTTGTAAAATACTACATTCGAAATGTTAGGTTGCCTTAGGTTAGGATGTATAACGTTATAGACGTATATAATGTCCACACTGAGAAGTACGGACGACACGACCGGGATTCTGTAAAATATTACCAGCGAGTGGCTAGAAGGGTTAGGTTAGGTTATATGACGTTACAGACGTATATAATGTTCCCACCGAGAAGTGGGGCCGACCCTCCAGGAATGTTGTAAAATACTACATCCGATATGTTAGGTTGCCTTAGGTTAGGATGCAAAACGTTATCGACATATATAATGTCCCCTCCGAGAAGTACGGGCCGATACGACCGGGATTCTGTATAACATTACCAGCGAGGGGCTAGATGGGTTAGGTTAGGATATATTACGTTATGGACGTATATAATGTTCGCACCGAGATGTAGGGGCCGACCCGCTAGGAATGTTGAAAAATTCTACATCCGAGATGCTAGGTTACTTAGATTAGTATATATAACGTTATAGACGTATATAATGTCCCCACCGAGACGGTCGGGACGACACGAACGGGATTCTGTAAGACATTACCAGCGACAGTCTAGATGGATTAGGTTAGGTTATATTACGATATAGAAGTATATAATGTTCAAACCGAGATGTAGGTTCCGATCCGCCAGGAATGTTGTAAAATACTACATCCGAGATGTTAGGTTGCCTTAGGATAGAATGTATAACATTACAAAAGTATATAATGTCCACACCGAGAAGTACGCACGACACGACCGGGATTGTGTAAAATATTACCAGCGAGGGGCTAGATGGGTTAGGTTAGGTTATATTACGTTATAGACGTATATAATGTTCCCACCGAGAAGTGGGTTCCGACCCGCCAGGAATGTTGTAAAATACTACATCCGAGATGTTAGATTGCCTTAGGTTAGGATGTATAACATTATAGATGTATATAATGTCCACACCGAGAAGTACGGACGACACGACCGGGATTCTGTAAAACATTACCAGCGAGGGGCTAGATGAGTTAGGTTAGGTTATATTACGTTATAGACGTATATAATGTTCCCACCGAGAAGTAGGTTCCGACCCGCCAGGAATGTTGGAAAATACTAAATCCGAGATGTTAGGTTGCCTTAGGTTAGGATATATAACATTATTGACGCATTCAATTTCCCCACCGAGACGTACGGGACGACACGAACTGGATTCTGTAAAATATTACCAGCGAGGGGCTAGATGGGTTAGGTTAGGTTATATTATGTTATAGACGTATATAATGTTCCCACCGAGAAGTGGGTTCCGACCCGCGAGGAATGTTGTAAAATACTACATTCGAAATGTTAGGTTGCCTTAGGTTAGGATGTATAACGTTATAGACGTATATAATGTCCACACTGAGAAGTACGGACGACACGACCGGGATTCTGTAAAATATTACCAGCGAGTGGCTAGAAGGGTTAGGTTAGGTTATATTACGTTACAGACGTATATAATGTTCCCACAGAGAAGTGGGGCCGACCCTCCAGGAATGTTGTAAAATACTACATCCGATATGTTAGGTTGCCTTAGGTTAGGATGCAAAACGTTATCGACATATATAATGTCCCCTCCGAGAAGTACGGGCCGATACGACCGGGATTCTGTATAACATTACCAGCGAGGGGCTAGATGGGTTAGGTTAGGATATATTACGTTATGGACGTATATAATGTTCGCACCGAGATGTAGGGGCCGACCCGCTAGGAATGTTGAAAAATTCTACATCCGAGATGCTAGGTTACTTAGATTAGTATATATAACGTTATAGACGTATATAATGTCCCCACCGAGACGGTCGGGACGACACGAACGGGATTCTGTAAGACATTACCAGCGATAGTCTAGATGGATTAGGTTAGGTTATATTACGATATAGAAGTATATAATGTTCAAACCGAGATGTAGGTTCCGATCCGCCAGGAATGTTGTAAAATACTACATCCGAGATGTTAGGTTGCCTTAGGATAGAATGTATAACATTATAGACGTATATAATGTCCACACCGAGAAGTACGCACGACACGACCGGGATTGTGTAAAACATTACCAGCGAGGGGCTAGATGGGTTAGGTTAGGTTATATCACGTTATAGACGTATATAATGTTCCCACCGCGAAGTGAGATCCGACCCGCCAGGAATGTTGTAAAATACTACATCCGAGATGTTAGATTGCCTTAGGTTAGGATGTATAACATTATAGATGTATATAATGTCCACACCGAGAAGTACGGACGACACGACCGGAATTCTGTAAAACATTACCAGCGAGGGGCTAGATGAGTTAGGTTAGGTTATATTACGTTATAGACGTATATAATGTTCCCACCGAGAAGTAGGTTCCGACCCGCCAGGAATGTTGTAAAATACTACATTCGAAATGTTAGGTTGCCTTAGGTTAGGATGTATAACGTTATAGACGTATATAATGTCCACACTGAGAAGTACGGACGACACGACCGGGATTCTGTAAAATATTACCAGCGAGTGGCTAGAAGGGTTAGGTTAGGTTATATTACGTTACAGACGTATATAATGTTCCCACCGAGAAGTGGGGCCGACCCTCCAGGAATGTTGTAAAATACTACATCCGATATGTTAGGTTGCCTTAGGTTAGGATGCAAAACGTTATCGACATATATAATGTCCCCTCCGAGAAGTACGGGCCGATACGACCGGGATTCTGTATAACATTACCAGCGAGGGGATAGATGGGTTAGGTTAGGATATATTACGTTATGGACGTATATAATGTTCGCACCGAGATGTAGGGGCCGACCCT